>CM060880.1:0-1500000 GCA_030762935.1 Hymenopus coronatus | reverse complement strand
CTCACACAGACCCATATAGACTCACACAGAGTTACACGGACTCACACAGACACACACGGACTCACACAGACACACGGGTTCACACAGACACACAGAAACACAGGACTCACAAAGACTCACACAGACACACACAGACTCACAGAGACACACACAGACTCACAGACACACACGGTCTCACACAGACACACACAGACTCACATACACAAACGAACTCACACAGACACACACTGGTCCACAGAGACACACACAGACTCACACACACAGACTCACAGAGACACACACAGACTCACAGACACACACTGGTCCACAGAGACACACACAGACTCACACACACAGACTCACAGAGACACACACAGACTCACACAGACACACACAGACTCACACAGACTCACAAGACTCAAAAAGACCCACACAGACCCACACAAGCACACACAGACCCACACAGACGCACAGAGTCACAGACTCTCACAGACTCACACAGACACACACGGACTCACAAGACTAACACAGACTCTCACATACTCTCACAGACTCACACAGACACATACAGACTCACACAGACACATACAGACTCACACAGACGCACAGACTACACAGACACACAGACTCACACAGCCTAACGCAGACACACACAGACTCACACAGAACAACACACACACACACAGATTCAAACAGACACACACGAACACCCACAAACACACACAAACTCACATAAAACACAGACTCACACAGACACACACAGACTCACACAGACACACACATGATTAACACAGACACACAGATTCACACAGACACCCACAAACACACACAAACTCACACAAACACACAGACTCTCACAGACACACAGAGACTAAGACTCACACAGACACACAAACTCACACAGACACATCCAGACACACAAACTCACACAGACACACAAACACACACAGACACACATACACACAGACTCACCCAGCCTCACATATACAGACTCACACAGACACACAGACACACATACTCACACAGACTCACACAAACACACAGACTCACACAGACACATCCAGACACACAAACTCACACAGACACACATACACACAGACTCACCCAGCCTCACATATACAGACTCACACAGACACACAGACACACATACTCACACAGACTCACACAAACACACAGACTCACACAGACACACAGACTCACACAGACACACAGACTCACCCGCCTCACATATACAGACTCACACAGACACACATAGACTCATAGACTCACACAGACTCACCCAGCCTCACATATACAGACTCACACAGACACACAGACTCACCCAGCCTCACATATACAGACTCACACAGACTCATAGACTCACACAGACACACAGACTCACCCAGCCTCACATATACAGACTCACACAGACACACAGACTCACCCAGCCTCACATATACAGACTCACACAGACACACAGACTCACCCAGCCTCACGTATACAGACTCACACAGACACACAGACTCATAGACTCACACAGACTCACCCAGCCTCACATATACAGACACACAGACTCACATAGACACACAACTCACACAGACTCACACAGCCTCACATATACAGACTCACACATACAGACTCACACAGACACACAGAGACTCACCCAGCCTCACATATACAGACACACAGACTCACACAGACTCACCCAGCCTCACATATAGAGACACACAGACTCACACAGACTCACCCAGCCTCACATATACAGACACACAGACTCACATAGCCACACAACTCACACAGACTCACACAGCCTCACATATACAGACTCACACAGACACACAGACTCACACATACAGACTCACACAGACACACAGAGACTCACCCAGCCTCACATATACAGACACACAGACTCACACAGACACACAGACTCACCCAGCCTCACATATACAGACACACAGACTCACACATACAGACTCACACAGACACACAGAGACTCACCCAGCCTCACATATGCAGACTCACACAGACTCTCCCAGCCTCACATATACAGACTCACACAGACACACAGACTCATAGACTCACACAGTTTCACCCAGCCTCACATATACAGACTCACACAGACACACAGACTCATAGACTCACACAGTTTCACCCTGCCTCACATATACAGACTCACACAGACACACAGACTCATAGACTCACACAGTTTCACCCTGCCTCACATATACAGACTCACACAGACACACAGACTCATAGACTCACACAGTTTCACCCTGCCTCACATATACAGACTCACACAGACACACCGACTCATAGACTCACACAGTTTCACCCAGCCTCACATATACAAACTCACACAGACACACAGCCTCATAGACTCACCTATACAGACTCACACAGACACACAGACTCACACAGCCACACAGACTCACACAGACTCATAGACTCACACAGACTCACACAGCCTCACATATACAGACTCACACAGACTCACACAGCCTCACATATACAGACTCACCTATAGAGACTCACACAGACACACAGACTCACACAGACACACAGACTCACACAGACTCATAGACTCACACAGACTCACACAGCCTCACATATACAGACTCACACAGACTCACACAGCCTCACACAGCCTCACATATACAGACTCACACAGACTCACACAGACTCACACAGCCTCACATATACAGACTCACACAGACACACACAGGCCCACAAAGACTCACACAGACACACACAGACTCATACAGACTCACACAGACACAGACTCACACACAGACCCACACACACAGACCCACACAGACTCACACATACACACAGACCCACACAGACTCACACACACAGCCTCACACAGACCCATACAGACTCACACATACTCACACATACTCACAGACTCACACAGACCCACACAGACTCACACAGACCCACACAGACTCACACAGACCCACACAGACTCACACACACAGCCTCACACAGACCCACACAGACTCACACACACAGACCCACACAGACTCACACATACACACGTACCCACACACAGACCCACTCAGACTCACACACAGACTCACACACAGACCCACACAGACTCACAAAGACACACGGACTCACACAGACACACACAGACACACAGAGACTCACAGAGACTCACACAGACACACATAGACTCATACAGTCACACACAGACTCACACAGACTCACACACACAGACCCACACACACAGACTCAAACAGACTCACACAGACACACAGAGACTCACAGAGACTCATATAGCTCACACAGACTCACATAGACTCACACAGGCTCACACAGAGTTACACGGACTCACAGAGACACACACGGACTCACACAGACACACGGAATCACACAGACACACAGAGACACACGGACTCACAGACACACAGGACTCACAGAGACACAGACTCACAGACACAAACGGACTCACACAGACACACGGAATCACACAGACACACAGAGACACAGACTCACAGACACACAGGACTCACAGAGACACAGACTCACAGACACACAGACTCACAGACACACAGGACTCACAGAGACACAGACTCACAGACACACAGACTCACAGACACACACAGACTCACAGAGACACAGACTCACAGACACACAGGACTCACAGAGACACAGACTCACAGACACACACACACTCACAGAGACACAGACTCACAGACACACAGGACTCACAGAGACACAGACTCACAGACACACAGGACTCACAGAGACACAGACTCACAGACACACAGGACTCACAGAGACACAGACTCACAGACACACACACACTCACAGAGACACAGGACTCACAGAGACACAGACTCACAGACACACAGGACTCACAGAGACACAGACTCACAGACACACACACGCTCGCAGACACACAGGACTCACAGAGACACAGACTCACAGACACACAGGACTCACAGAGACACAGACACACAGGACTCACAGAGACACAGACTCACAGACACACAGGACTCACAGAGACACAGACTCACAGACACAAACACACTCACAGAGACACAGACTCACAGACACACAGGACTCACAGAGACACAGACTCACAGACACACAGGACTCACAGAGACACAGACACACAGGACTCACAGAGACACAGACTCACAGACACACAGGACTCACAGAGACACAGACTCACAGACACAAACACACTCACAGAGACACAGACTCACAGACACACAGGACTCACAGAGACACAGACTCACAGACACACAGGACTCACAGAGACACAGACTCACAGACACACAGGACTCACAGAGACACAGACACACAGGACTCACAGAGACACAGACTCACAGACACACAGGACTCACAGAGACACAGACTCACAGACACACAGGACTCACAGAGACACAGACACACAGGACTCACAGAGACACAGACTCACAGACACACAGGACTCACAGAGACACAGACTCACAGACACACACACACTCACAGAGACACAGACTCACAGACACACAGGACTCACAGAGACACAGACTCACAGACACACACAGACTCACAGAGACACAGACTCACAGACACACACGGACTCACAGACACAAACGGACTCACACAGACACACGGAATCACACAGACACACAGAGACACACGGACTCACAGACACACAGGACTCACAGAGACACAGACTCACAGACACACACGGACTCACAGACACAAACGGACTCACACAGACACACGGAATCAGACAGACACACAGAGACACACGGACTCACAGACACACAGGACTCACAGAGACACAGACTCACAGACACACACAGACTCACAGACACAAACGGACTCACACAGACACACACAGATTCACACAGATTCACAAGAATCACACAGACACACAGACCCACACAAGCACACACAGACTTACACAGACTCACACAGACGCACAGAGTCACAGACTCTCACAGACACACACGGACTCACAAGACTCACACAGACTCTCACAGACTCACACATACTCTCACAGACTCACACAGACTCTCACAGACTCACACATACTCTCACAGACTCACACAGACTCTCACAGACTCACACATACTCTCACATACTCTCACAGACTCACACAGACGCACAGACTACACGGACACACAGACTCACACAGCCTAACGCAGACTCACACAGACACACAAAGAACAACACACACAGATTCACACACACACACGAACACCCACAAACACACACAAACACACAGACTCTCACAAACACACAGATTCTCACAAACACACAGACACACAGACTCACACAGACAACACAGACTCACACAGAATAACACAGACACACAGATTCACACAGACACACACGGACACCCACAAACACACACTAACACACACAAACTCACACAAACACACAGACTCTCACAGACACAGACACACACAGACACACACAGACACAAACTCACACAGACACACAGACTCACACAGACGCACAAACGCACACAGACACACAGATTCACCCATCCTCACATATACTGACTCACAGACTCACACAGACACACATACTCACACAGACACACAGACTCACCAGCCTCACATATACAGACTCACACACTCACCCAGCCTCACATATACAGACTCACAGACTCACACAGACACACATACTCACACAGACACACAGACTCACCAGCCTCACATATACAGACTCACACACTCACCCAGCCTCACATATACAGACTCACACAGACACACAGACTCACCCAGCCTCACATATATAGACTCACACAGACACACAGACTCACCCAGCCTCACATATACAGACTCACACAGACACACAGACTCACCCAGCCTCACATATACAGACACACAGACACACATACTCACACAGACACACAGACTCACCCAGCCTCACATATATAGACTCACCCAGCCTCACATATACAGACACACAGACACACATACTCACACAGACACACAGACTCACCCAGCCTCACATATATAGACTCACCCAGCCTCACATATACAGACTCACACAGACACACAGACTCACCCAGCCTCACATATATAGACTCACCCAGCCTCACATATACAGACTCACACAGACACACAGACTCACCCAGCCTCACATATACAGACTCACACAGACACACAGACACACAGACTCACCCAGCCTCACATATACAGACTCACACAGACACACAGACTCACCCATCCTCACATATACAGACTCACACAGACACACAGACTCACCAGCCTCACATATACAGACTCACACAGACTCACCAGCCTCACATATACAGACTCACACAGACACACAGACTCACCAGCCTCACATATACAGACTCACACAGACACACAGACTCACCAGCCTCACATATACAGACTCACACAGACACACAGACTCACCAGCCTCACATATACAGACACACAGACACACAGACTCACCAGCCTCACATATACAGACTCACACAGACACACAGACTCACCAGCCTCACATATACAGACTCACACAGACACACAGACTCACCAGCCTCACATATACAGACTCACACAGACACAGAGACTCACCCAGCCTCACATATACAGACACACAGACTCACACAGACACACAGACTCACCCAGCCTCACATATACAGACACACAGACTCACATAGACACACAGACTCACACAGACACACAGACTCACACACCCTCACATATACAGACACACAGACTCACATAGACACACAGACTCACACAGACACACAGACTCACCCAGCCTCACATATACAGACACACAGACTCACATAGACACACAGACTCACACAGACACACAGACTCACACACCCTCACATATACAGACTCACACAGACTCACCCAGCCAAACGTATACAGACGCACAGACTCACATAGACACACAACTCACACATACTCACACACCCTCACATATACAGACTCACACAGACACACAGACTCACCCAGCCTCACATATACAGACACACAGACACACATACTCACACAGACACACAGACTCACCCAGCCTCACATATATAGACTCACCCAGCCTCACATATACAGACACACAGACACACATACTCACACAGACACACAGACTCACCCAGCCTCACATATATAGACTCACCCATCCTCACATATACAGACTCACACAGACACACAAACGCACACAGACACACAGATTCACCCATCCTCACATATACAGACTCACACAGACACACAGACTCACCAGCCTCACATATATAGACTCACCCAGCCTCACATATACAGACTCACACAGACACACAGACTCACCAGCCTCACATATATAGACTCACCCATCCTCACATATACAGACTCACACAGACACACAGACTCACCAGCCTCACATATATAGACTCACCCAGCCTCACATATACAGACACACAGACACACATACTCACACAGACACACAGACTCACCCAGCCTCACATATATAGACTCACCCATCCTCACATATACAGACTCACACAGACACACAAACGCACACAGACACACAGATTCACCCATCCTCACATATACAGACTCACACAGACACACAGACTCACCAGCCTCACATATACAGACTCACACAGACACACAGACTCACCAGCCTCACATATACAGACTCACACAGACACACAGACTCACCAGCCTCACATATACAGACTCACACAGACACACAGACTCACCAGCCTCACATATACAGACTCACACAGACACACAGACTCACCCAGCCTCACATATACAGACTCACACAGACACACAGACTCACCCAGCCTCACATATACAGACTCACCCAGCCTCACATATACAGACTCACACAGACACACAGATTCACCCAGCCTCACATATACAGACTCACACAGACACACAGACTCACCAGCCTCACATATACAGACTCACACAGACACACAGACTCACCCAGCCTCACATATATAGACTCACCCAGCCTCACATATACAGACACACAGACTCACACAGACACACAGACTCACCCAGCCTCACATATACAGACTCACACAGACTCACATAGACACACAACTCACACAGACACACAGACTCACCCAGCCTCACATATACAGACTCACACAGACTCACCCAGCCACACGTATACAGACGCACAGACTCACATAGACACACAACTCACACATACTCACACACCCTCACATATACAGACTCACACAGACACACAGACTCACCCAGCCTCACATATACAGACTCACACAGACACACAGATTCACCAGCCTCACATATACAGACTCACACAGACACACAGACTCACACAGACACACAGACTCACCCAGCCTCACATATACAGACTCACACAGACACACAGATTCACCCATCCTCACATATACAGACTCACACAGACACACAGACTCACCAGCCTCACATATACAGACTCACACAGACACACAGACTCACCAGCCTCACATATACAGACTCACACAGACACACAGACTCACCAGCCTCACATATACAGACTCACACAGACACACAGACTCACCAGCCTCACATATACAGACTCACACAGACACACAGACTCACCCAGCCTCACATATACAGACTCACACAGACACACAGACTCACCCAGCCTCACATATACAGACTCACCCAGCCTCACATATACAGACTCAAACAGACACACAGATTCACCCAGCCTCACATATACAGACTCACACAGACACACAGACTCACCAGCCTCACATATACAGACTCACACAGACACACAGACTCACCCAGCCTCACATATATAGACTCACCCAGCCTCACATATACAGACACACAGACACACAGACTCACCCAGCCTCACATATACAGACTCACACAGACTCACATAGACACACAACTCACACAGAGACACAGACTCACCCAGCCTCACATATACAGACTCACACAGACTCACCCAGCCACACGTATACAGACGCACAGACTCACATAGACACACAACTCACACATACTCACACACCCTCACATATACAGACTCACACAGACTCACATATACAGACTCACACAGACACACAGATTCACCCAGCCTCACATATACAGACTCACACAGACACACAGACTCACCAGCCTCACATATACAGACTCACACAGACACACAGACTCACCCAGCCTCACATATATAGACTCACCCAGCCTCACATATACAGACACACAGACTCACACAGACACACAGACTCACCCAGCCTCACATATACAGACTCACACAGACTCACATAGACACACAACTCACACAGACACACAGACTCACCCAGCCTCACATATAAGGACTCACACAGACTCACCCAGCCACACGTATACAGACGCACAGACTCACATAGACACACAACTCACACATACTCACACACCCTCACATATAGACTCACACAGACTCACATATACAGACTCACACAGACACACAGACTCACACAGCCTCACATATACAGACTCACAGACTCATAGACTCACACAGACTCACCCAGCCTCACATATACAGACTTACACAGACACACAGACTCATCCAGCCTCACATATGCAGAATCACACAGACACACAGACTCATAGACTCACACAGACTCGCACAGCCTCATATATACAGACTCACACAGACACACAGACTCATAGACTCACACAGACTCACCCAGCCTCACATATACAGACTTACACAGACACACAGACTCATCCAGCCTCACATATGCAGACTCACAGACTCATAGACTCACACAGACTCACAGACTCACAGACTCATAGACTCACACAGACTCACCCAGCCTCACATATGCAGACTCACAGACTCACAGACACACAGACTCACCCAGCCTCACATATACAGACTCACAGACTCATAGACTCACACAGACTCACATATACAGACTTACACAGACACACAGACTCACCCAGCCTCACATATGCAGACTCACAGACTCATAGACTCACACAGACTCACATATACAGACTTACACAGACACACAGACTCATCCAGCCTCACATATGCAGACTCACAGACTCATAGACTCACACAGACTCACAGACTCACAGACTCACAGACTCATAGACTCACACAGACTCACCCAGCCTCACATATGCAGACTCACAGACTCACAGACACACAGACTCACCCAGCCTCACATATACAGACTCACAGACTCATAGACTCACACAGACTCACCCAGCCTCACATATACAGACTTACACAGACACACAGACTCATCCAGCCTCACATATGCAGACTCACACAGACACACAGACTCATAGACTCACACAGACTCGCACAGCCTCATATATACAGACTCACACAGACACACAGACTCATAGACTCACACAGACTCGCACAGCCTCATATATACAGACTCACACAGACACACAGACTCACACAGACTGACACACACAGACTCACACAGACCCACACAGATCCACACAGACTCACACCCACACAAACTCACACACACAGACTCACACAGACCCACACAGACCCACACAGACCCTCACACACTGTCTCACACAGACTCACACAGACACACACAGACTCACAGACACACACAGACCCACACACACAGACTCACACAGATCCACACAGACTCACACACACAGACCCACACAGACCCACACACACAGACTCACACAGATCCACACAGACTCACACACACAGACTCACACACAGACCCACACACACAGACTCACACAGATCCACACAGACTCACACACACAGACTCACACAGACAGACACACACACACAGACCCACACACACAGACTCACACAGATCCACACAGACCCACACACACAGACTCACACAGACAGACACACACACACAGACCCACACAGACAGACTCACACAGACAGACACACACACACAGACCCACACACACAGACTCACACACACAGACACACACACACAGACTCACACACACAGACACACACACACAGACCCACACACACAGACTCACACACACAGACTCACACACACAGACCCACACACACAGACTCACACAGATCCACACAGACTCACACACACAGACTCACACACACAGACCCACACACACAGACTCACACAGATCCACACAGACTCACACACACAGACCCACACAGACCCACACACACAGACTCACACAGATCCACACAGACTCACACACACAGACCCACACAGACCCACACACACAGACTCACACAGATCCACACAGACTCACACACACAGACTCACACACACAGACCCACACACACAGACTCACACAGATCCACACAGACTCACACACACAGACCCACACAGACCCACACACACAGACTCACACAGATCCACACAGACTCACACACACAGACCCACACAGACCCACACACACAGACTCACACAGATCCACACAGACTCACACACACAGACCCACACAGACCCACACACACAGACTCACACAGATCCACACAGACTCACACACACAGACTCACACACACAGACCCACACACACAGACTCACACAGATCCACACAGACTCACACACACAGACCCACACACACAGACTCACACAGACAGACACACACACACAGACCCACACACACAGACCCACACACACAGACACACACACACAGACTCACACACACAGACACACACACACAGACCCACACACACAGACTCACACACACAGACTCACACACACAGACCCACACACACAGACTCACACAGATCCACACAGACTCACACACACAGACTCACACACACAGACCCACACACACAGACTCACACAGATCCACACAGACTCACACACACAGACCCACACACACAGAGACACACAGACCCACACACACAGACTCACACAGATCCACACAGACTCACACACACGGACCCACACACACAGACACACACAGACCCACACACACAGACTCACACAGATCCACACAGACTCACACACACATACTCACACAGACCCACACAGACTCACACACAGACCCACACACACAGACACGCACAGACCCACACAGACTCACACACACATACTCACACACACAAACTCACACAGACCCACACACACAGACTCACACACACAAACTCACACAGACCCACACACACAGACCCACACAGACTCACACACACAGACTCACACAGACACACACAGACCCACACACACAGACACACACAGACCCACACACACAGACTCACACACACAGACACACACAGACCCACACACACAGACTCACACAGACTCACATATACAGACTCACACAGACACACACAGACCCACACACACAGACACACACAGACCCACTCACACAGACTCACATATACAGACTCACACAGACACACAGACTCACATATACAGATTCACATATACAGACTCACACACACAGACTCACACAGACACACACAGACTCACATATACAGACTCTCACACACACAGACTCACATATACAGACTCACACAGACACACAAAGACACACACACATACAGACACACACACAGACACGGATCTTTTTCAAGAAATGCTTATTTTGGATTCAGAGGAACCCAAAACACATATTTCAGGTGAAATCTCAGTGAATCGAATACCGATTTTATCGGAAATATGTGCATTTGGACCCCCTGAAACAAAAAAAAGAATTTTTAGGAAAAGGTCTGCCTGTGTGTGTCTGTGGACAGCATAGCTGAAAAACTAAAAGTAATTAAATGCAATATGTTCCAGTGATGCGACAATGAGATTTTCAAGGAAATGTCCCACCCCCAAATACTCTTTAAATGGAAACAATTTAAAAATTTTTGATTTTGTCAAATTCTGTAACAATTTTGATTAAAATATCGTATATTAAAGATATTTACCTGACAAATAAAATGTATATCTTGAATTTTCTGGGAACAGCCTCTGAAGAATACTTTATTCTGGATCAATTTTACGCAATTTTGCATAACGGGTTACCGTAAGAGACAAACAAAAAATTACTGAACAGAAAATGCAGAGCACATTAAAACACACAATTTATGTTATATACGTGTTTTTCGTGGAGTTGATCGTTTTTTAAGAGATTCTTTGTTATTGGTGTCAGCTTTGAATAACTTAACTTTTCTCATACAGGAATTTGTCAACTGCTGTCCATACAAAGGAACTTGAGTCACATAGCAACCAGCTTTTGACTGTCACTTTAACCTATGGTACTCCCTTATTTCACTTCTACTTACAAGGAAGCAAGTAATAAGACTATTTCTGATATTTTTTTCTGAATTAACATGAAGTAAATAGAAGCATAATTTTTCTAGCAGTAATCTGTCACAGAGATGTAGAGAAAGTCATGTGAAGACACACACCAGTTTTCTAACAACAATCTGCTGTCACAGAGATGAAGAGAAAGTCATGTGAATGCACACACCAGTTTTCTAACAACAATCTGTCACAGAGATGTAGAGAAAGTCATGTGAAGGCACACACCAGTTTTCTAACAACAATCTGTCACAGAGATGTAGAGAAAGTCATGTGAAGGCACACACCAGTTTTCTAACAACAATCTGCTGTCACAGAGATGAAGAGAAAGTCATGTGAATGCACACACCAGTTTTCTAACAACAATCTGCTGTCACAGAGATGAAGAGAAAGTCATGTGAATGCACACACCAGTTTTCTAACAACAATCTGTCACAGAGATGAAGAGAAAGTCATGTGAAGGCACACACCAGTTTTCTAACAACAATCTGTCACAGAGATGTAGAGAAAGTCATGTGAATGCACACACCAGTTTTCTAACAACAATCTGCTGTCACAGAGATGTAGAGAAAGTCATGTGAAGGCACACACCAGTTTTCTAACAACAATCTGCTGTCACAGAGATGAAGAGAAAGTCATGTGAAGGCACACACCAGTTTTCTAACAACAATCTGCTGTCACAGAGATGTAGAGAAAGTCATGTGAAGGCACACACCAGTTTTCTAACAACAATCTGCTGTCACAGAGATGAAGAGAAAGTCATGTGAAGGCACACACCAGTTTTCTAACAACAATCTGTCACAGAGATGAAGAGAAAGTCATGTGAATGCACACACCAGTTTTCTAACAACAATCTGCTGTCACAGAGATGAAGAGAAAGTCATGTGAAGGCACACACCAGTTTTCTAACAACAATCTGTCACAGAGATGTAGAGAAAGTCATGTGAAGGCCTACACCAGTTTTCTAACAACAATCTGTCACAGAGATGTAGAGAAAGTCATGTGAAGGCCTACACCAGTTTTCTAACAACAATCTGTCACAGAGATGTAGAGAAAGTCATGTGAAGGCCTACACCAGTTTTCTAACAACAATCTGTCACAGAGATGTAGAGAAAGTCATGTGAAGGCCTACACCAGTTTTCTAACAACAATCTGTCACAGAGATGTAGAGAAAGTCATGTGAAGGCACACACCAGTTTTCTAACAACAATCTGCTGTCACAGAGATGAAGAGAAAGTCATGTGAAGGCACACACCAGTTTTCTAACAACAATCTGTCACAGAGATGAAGAGAAAGTCATGTGAATGCACACACCAGTTTTCTAACAACAATCTGCTGTCACAGAGATGAAGAGAAAGTCATGTGAAGGCACACACCAGTTTTCTAACAACAATCTGTCACAGAGATGAAGAGAAAGTCATGTGAAGGCCTACACCAGTTTTCTAACAACAATCTGTCACAGAGATGTAGAGAAAGTCATGTGAATGCACACACCAGTTTTCTAACAACAATCTGTCACAGAGATGTAGAGAAAGTCATGTGAAGGCACACACCAGTTTTCTAACAACAATCTGTCACAGAGATGAAGAGAAAGTCATGTGAAGACACACACCAGTTTTCTAATAACAATCTGTCACAGTGATGAAGAGAAAGTCATGTGAAGGCACACACCAGTTTTCTAACAACAATCTGCTGTCACAGAGATGTAGAGAAAGTCATGTGAAGGCACACACCAGTTTTCTAACAACAATCTGTCACAGAGATGTAGAGAAAGTCATGTGAAGGCACACACCAGTTTTCTAACAATCTGTCACAGAGATGAAGAGAAAGTCATGTGAAGGCACACACCAGTTTTCTAACAACAATCTGCTGTCACAGAGATGAAGAGAAAGTCATGTGAAGGCACACACCAGTTTTCTAACAACAATCTGCTGTCACAGAGATGAAGAGAAAGTCATGTGAATGCACACACCAGTTTTCTAACAACAATCTGCTGTCACAGAGATGTAGAGAAAGTCATGTGAAGGCACACACCAGTTTTCTAACAACAATCTGCTGTCACAGAGATGAAGAGAAAGTCATGTGAAGGCACACACCAGTTTTCTAACAACAATCTGTCACAGAGATGAAGAGAAAGTCATGTGAAGACACACACCAGTTTTCTAACAACAATCTGTCACAGAGATGAAGAGAAAGTCATGTGAATGCACACACCAGTTTTCTAACAACAATCTGTCACAGAGATGAAGAGAAAGTCATGTGAATGCACACACCAGTTTTCTAACAACAATCTGTCACAGAGATGAAGAGAAAGTCATGTGAAGGCACACACCAGTTTTCTAACAATCTGTCACAGAGATGAAGAGAAAGTCATGTGAAGGCACACACCAGTTTTCTAACAACAATCTGTCACAGAGATGAAGAGAAAGTCATGTGAATGCACACACCAGTTTTCTAACAACAATCTGCTGTCACAGAGATGAAGAGAAAGTCATGTGAATGCACACACCAGTTTTCTAACAACAATCTGTCACAGAGATGAAGAGAAAGTCATGTGAAGGCACACACCAGTTTTCTAACAACAATCTGTCACAGAGATGTAGAGAAAGTCATGTGAAGACACACACCAGTTTTCTAACAACAATCTGCTGTCACAGAGATGAAGAGAAAGTCATGTGAAGGCACACACCAGTTTTCTAACAACAATCTGTCACAGAGATGTAGAGAAAGTCATGTGAAGGCACACACCAGTTTTCTAACAACAATCTGCTGTCACAGAGATGAAGAGAAAGTCATGTGAAGGCACACACCAGTTTTCTAACAACAATCTGCTGTCACAGAGATGTAGAGAAAGTCATGTGAAGGCACACACCAGTTTTCTAACAACAATCTGCTGTCACAGAGATGTAGAGAAAGTCATGTGAAGGCACACACCAGTTTTCTAACAACAATCTGCTGTCACAGAGATGAAGAGAAAGTCATGTGAATGCACACACCAGTTTTCTAACAACAATCTGCTGTCACAGAGATGAAGAGAAAGTCATGTGAAGGCACACACCAGTTTTCTAACAACAATCTGCTGTCACAGAGATGAAGAGAAAGTCATGTGAATGCACACACCAGTTTTCTAACAACAATCTGTCACAGAGATGAAGAGAAAGTCATGTGAAGGCACACACCAGTTTTCTAACAACAATCTGCTGTCACAGAGATGAAGAGAAAGTCATGTGAAGGCACACACCAGTTTTCTAACAACAATCTGCTGTCACAGAGATGAAGAGAAAGTCATGTGAATGCACACACCAGTTTTCTAACAACAATCTGTCACAGAGATGAAGAGAAAGTCATGTGAAGGCACACACCAGTTTTCTAACAACAATCTGTCACAGAGATGTAGAGAAAGTCATGTGAAGACACACACCAGTTTTCTAACAACAATCTGTCACAGAGATGTAGAGAAAGTCATGTGAATGCACACACCAGTTTTCTAACAACAATCTGCTGTCACAGAGATGTAGAGAAAGTCATGTGAAGGCACACACCAGTTTTCTAACAACAATCTGTC
This sequence comes from Hymenopus coronatus, assembly GCA_030762935.1. Taxonomy (NCBI): domain Eukaryota; kingdom Metazoa; phylum Arthropoda; class Insecta; order Mantodea; family Hymenopodidae; genus Hymenopus; species Hymenopus coronatus. The sequence continues at coordinate 1,483,354 of CM060880.1, read as the reverse complement.
ACAGAGATGTAGAGAAAGTCATGTGAAGACACACACCAGTTTTCTAACAACAATGTGCTGTCACAGAGATGAAGAGAAAGTCATGTGAATGCACACACCAGTTTTCTAACAACAATCTGCTGTCACAGAGATGAAGAGAAAGTCATGTGAATGCACACACCAGTTTTCTAACAACAATCTGCTGTCACAGAGATGAAGAGAAAGTCATGTGAAGGCACACACCAGTTTTCTAAGAACAATCTGTCACAGAGATGTAGAGAAAGTCATGTGAAGTCACACACCAGTTTTCTAACAACAATCTGTCACAGAGATGAAGAGAAAGTCATGTGAATGCACACACCAGTTTTCTAACAACAATCTGTCACAGAGATGTAGAGAAAGTCATGTGAAGGCACACACCAGTTTTCTAACAACAATCTGCTGTCACAGAGATGAAGAGAAAGTCATGTGAATGCACACACCAGTTTTCTAACAACAATCTGCTGTCACAGAGATGAAGAGAAAGTCATGTGAATGCACACACCAGTTTTCTAACAACAATCTGCTGTCACAGAGATGAAGAGAAAGTCATGTGAAGGCACACACCAGTTTTCTAAGAACAATCTGTCACAGAGATGTAGAGAAAGTCATGTGAAGTCACACACCAGTTTTCTAACAACAATCTGTCACAGAGATGAAGAGAAAGTCATGTGAATGCACACACCAGTTTTCTAACAACAATCTGTCACAGAGATGTAGAGAAAGTCATGTGAAGGCACACACCAGTTTTCTAACAACAATCTGCTGTCACAGAGATGAAGAGAAAGTCATGTGAATGCACACACCAGTTTTCTAACAACAATCTGTCACAGAGATGTAGAGAAAGTCATGTGAAGGCACACACCAGTTTTCTAACAACAATCTGCTGTCACAGAGATGAAGAGAAAGTCATGTGAAGGCACACACCAGTTTTCTAACAACAATCTGCTGTCACAGAGATGTAGAGAAAGTCATGTGAATGCACACACCAGTTTTCTAACAACAATCTGCTGTCACAGAGATGTAGAGAAAGTCATGTGAATGGCACACACCAGTTTTCTAACAACAATCTGTCACAGAGATGAAGAGAAAGTCATGTGAAGACACACACCAGTTTTCTAACAATAATCTGTCACAGAGATGTAGAGAAAGTCATGTGAAGGCACACACCAGTTTTCTAACAACAATCTGCTGTCACAGAGATGAAGAGAAAGTCATGTGAATGCACACACCAGTTTTCTAACAACAATCTGTCACAGAGATGTAGAGAAAGTCATGTGAATGCACACACCAGTTTTCTAACAACAATCTGTCACAGTGATGAAGAGAAAGTCATGTGAAGGCACACACCAGTTTTCTAACAACAATCTGCTGTCACAGAGATGAAGAGAAAGTCATGTGAATGCACACACCAGTTTTCTAACAACAATCTGCTGTCACAGAGATGTAGAGAAAGTCATGTGAAGGCACACACCAGTTTTCTAACAACAATCTGCTGTCACAGAGATGAAGAGAAAGTCATGTGAAGGCACACACCAGTTTTCTAACAACAATCTGTCACAGAGATGAAGAGAAAGTCATGTGAAGACACACACCAGTTTTCTAACAACAATCTGTCACAGAGATGTAGAGAAAGTCATGTGAAGGCACACACCAGTTTTCTAACCACAATCTGCTGTCACAGAGATGAAGAGAAAGTCATGTGAATGCACACACCAGTTTTCTAACAACAATCTGCTGTCACAGAGATGTAGAGAAAGTCATGTGAATGCACACACCAGTTTTCTAACAACAATCTGTCACAGTGATGAAGAGAAAGTCATGTGAAGGCACACACCAGTTTTCTAACAACAATCAGCTGTCACAGAGATGAAGAGAAAGTCATGTGAATGCACACACCAGGTCACGTGTCTGAATCAACACGCAGAGAAGTTTTACAGAACTGCAAGAAAGTGTTGTTATAAACCTTCTCTGTATTAAAGAGTTAATTGCTCAACACAGAGTTTTAATTTTCCTGTATAATGGAACAGCATTTAAAAGTTGGGAGAACTTTGTAAGAGAGGGAAATACGTGTGAATGTATGTAGGTAACCCCTCACCCCTTATTCTTTCATTCTCAACAGAACGAACACCGTTAAAACGGAATTCTTTTCGCTGTATTTTATCCGCGCTGACGTGTTCTACAAACAAACTATTGTCATAAAAGATTATTCTTTTATCTATATCATCTTATTACTGGTTAGTACAAGGGAAATAACACAATATACTAGGCTAAAGTGATAGTCAGATGTTTTAAAATACGCGTGCTATGTGAAATTATTTTGTTTTTTGTATGGACAGAAGTTGACTAATTCCCGTATGAAAAAAGTAGCATTTTAAAACTGAAACTAATAACTCAAAAAGCCTTCCACTCCACGAAAGAAAGGTATATAGCAAACTGTGTGCTCTACATTTTTTGTGTAGTAAGTTTTTGTCCATTATTTGCGGTTTACGAGTTTCGCAAAATTCATACAGAATGAATGCAAGCTATTCATGTTATACAGTTTGTGCTGCAAACATATTTAATATACGTTATTTTAATCAAAATCGTTAAAGCCATTTTGGAGAAAATAAAAGTGTTCAATTCTTTTTCTATGTAAAGGGTAGTTTGGGTTGGGTTCATGTCGCATTCTTCGAAGATACTGAACTTAAATCCAAAGTTTCTGTTTTACGGTCTTTTTTATCTATGCTGTCCAGAAAAACCACACACACAGACCTTTTTCTAAAAATGCTCTTTCCCCCCATTTTATCTAACTTCACTAATGTGAACCAGTTCTATTTTAATTCAAAATCTTCTCGGGCTTCTAGCCAGGTAAAAACTTGAGTTTTTACCTGGCTAGAAGCCCGAGAAGATTTTGAATTAACACGTCGCCAGGAAAGCTTAGTTCTTATTTTAGTTCTATTTTAGCTGCACTTCAATATGAACTTCTCTAAAGTGCCCTACTTCAGCATGTTCCGTCGCTTAAGAATTGTATTTGCTTCCATTTTCAGCTAACTTCACTAATGTCAACTACTTCAATTTTGGCTACCGCTTCACCATGTTCTGTAAGTGAAGTGAGTTGAAAATGGAACCAAATAAAACTCTTTATGTGAACTAGTTTTATTTTAGCAGTACTTCAATATGTTCCGGCACTTCATTCATTTTATTTGGTTCCAAACTCAGCTAACTTCACTAATGTGAAGTAGTTCCATTTTGTTTGCCACTTCACTATGTGGTGTCACTTAAGAATTTTATTTGGTTCTCTTTTAAACGAACTTCACTAATATGAAGTATTTTAGTTGTCAGTTTTTTGTTGTTATTTTTTGGAGATAAGGTTGTAATGGAATAAACGCGAGACTTGTTAGGGAGTCTCAAAACGTGTATTTGTGGTGACATTTCGGTTGCAAATTTTGGATGGTAATACTATACGTAGCAAGGACATATTATTATCACCGCTTTGTTACATAACATCCCCTTCTTTTTCTTGCTACTCAAGTTAGGTAATGAAACAAATGAAATATCAACAGACGCCCCGAGCTGAATAAAACAATCGCCTTCTACTTATCTCAACAGAAAGGAATCAAATACGCGTCGAAGAAGAGTTGAATTTCCTTATTTAAGTTTTGCCAACTTGAGTAATTTTGTGTCGTTTTAAGTTTATTAAGTTTGCAGCCGTTGGAGAGGAAATTAGCATTTACTGAGGGAGACGGCGCATGTCAGGTGTTTCACCGAATTTGTTTATGGGTCGCGTTTCAACTTCAACTAACTCTTCTTACTTTCTCTACACAATACAGCTTCATGTGTGTTCCATTCACATGACTTTCTCTACATGTTCTGTAACAAACTATTCTTTTGTCCTAAAAGATGAAAACACGAGTTGTATTTGTATTATATATTATTGTAATACTTACATTAGTTCTCAATGAGACCATCTTTATTTAACGAATATTTTACTTTCTCTACACGTACTATGTACATAGTATATAGAAAAGTGTTGTATTCCACCCAAAAATTCGATGTCGAGATTTCATCGAAAATACATGTTTTGGGGCACCCTGAGTCCGAAAAAAACATTTTTAGAAAAAGGTTCGTGTGTATCTACGGATACCATAGCTCAAAAAACAAAATACGTTTAAATGCCAAACTTGGTATGTATGTTTGGCATCTTCCAAGGAGATTTTCAAGAAGGACCCCCACGACAAACTACCCTTTACGTGGAAAAAAATTCGAAAATTTTGTTTTTCTCAAAAATAACTCTAACCATTTTGATTAAAATCTCTTATATTTAAGATATTTATATGTCAAATAAAATGTGTATCTAGAATTTTCTGGAAATATTCTTTGAAGACTACTTTATTCTGGATCAATTTTGGCGAATTTTACATAACTTCTAAACCGTAAGAGATGGACAAAAATGTAGAGCACGTTAAAACACACAATTTTTGTTATATACATTTTTTTCGTGGAGCTGATGTTTTTCAAGATACTCATTGTTATTACTTTCTGACTTTTAAATACTTGACTATCGTTTTATCCTAGTGTATTCCCTTGTTTTTCTTTCAGCGTTTCTGATAACGTTTATCTTGACTAGCCAGCAGAACAGGCTTTTTAGCAATAATTCTACAGAAATGTAGTGAAAGTCATGTGAAAGGAACACACCATATTTTAAAATGAAAATCGTAGAGCCATTTTTGAGAAAATAAGAATTTTGGAAATTTTTTACATGTAAAGAGGAGTTGAAGTGGGGGTGGGGGATTTTGTTAAAACTATTGGTGTCGCATCGTTGGAACATAGTCAGCTTATAAAATACCAATTTTGATATTTAACCGAGTTTTCACACACAGACGAAGCTTTGCCTGGTTGCGCCAAAATAGGAAGACCGTTTTTTCCAACCTCCGATAGGCTATAAATGAAAGACAAGTTGATAGAAAACAATTATTTTGTTGCTAAAAGTTTTGGTTACTTTTCAACATAATCACTGAGACATTTATCGTACCTGTGCACAAGCTTTGCAACACCCGCTTCAAAAAATGTTGCCGCGGCCAATGATTTCAAATGAGCAGCATTGACGTTGTTTTGAAGATCTTGGTACTTTACGACGTTTGCGGAGAGCCATTCAAAACAAACGAAGAGGAATGCTGACTTGAGGAATTGTGTTGATCCATGACAACGCTCGTCCACACAACCCATCGGCTCCTTGAACAATTTCAATGGGACATTTTCGATCATCCGCCGTACAGTCCTGACCTGGCACCCAGCGACTTTCACCTTTTCCCTTTCCACTTTCAAATGAACCAAGATCTATGAACTTGTATTTTATTTACAGCCTATCGGAGAATGAAAAAAAAAATCTGATGTGTTCCACTCACATGACTTTCTCTACATCTCTGCAACAAATTATTGTTAAAAAGCTTATACTTCTATCTACTTCATGCTAATCGAGAAAAAAACACCAGAAATAGTCTTATTACTTGCTTCCTTGTAAGTAGAAGGGAAATAAGGGAGTAGCATAGGTTAAAGTGACAGTCAAAAGGTGGTTGCTATGTGACTGATGTTCCTTTGTTTGTATGGACACGAGTTGACAAATTCCTGTATGAGAAAAGTATAAGTTTTTCAAAGCTGAAACAAAAAACCAGGAATATCTAAAAAAAAAAAAAAAAAAAAAAAAAATCAACTACACCAAAAAAGTATATAACCTAAATCGTGTCTTTTAAAGTACTCTACATTTTTTGTATGGTAAGTTATCTTCCATTTCTTACGGTTTAGCAGTTATGCAAAATTCCGTAAAATTCATCCAGAATGAAGTAGTGTTTAGAGGCTATTTCCAGAAAATTCAAGATATTCATATTACTTGTCAGGTACATATCTTTTACATAGGATATTTTAATCAAAATCGTTAGAGCCATTTTTATAAAAATCAAAATTTTCGAAAAAAGTTCCATGTAAAGGGTAGTTGGGGGATTTTCTTGAAAATCTTCGAGTCGCATCCTTGGAAGGAACGAAACTTAAATACCAGGTTAGGTATTCAACAGTGTTTTCGTTTTCGAGCTATGTTGTGCACACAAACACACACACACAGCACGGACCTTTTTGTAAAAATGCTTTTTTTGGATTCAAGGGGACTGTATTTCCAGTGAAATCTCGGTATTGAATTTTTGGGTGGAATGCAATACCTTATCTATACACTATGTACATAGTATGTATAGAGAAAGTAGAAACGGCCCGCAGAGAAGGTAATTATTATAAGCTTGTTGCAGTGTGTAAAGGAAGAACACGAGCCGCCACTGAAGCTCTTGCGGGGATTAAGGTGCAGATCTAATTAAGTGAGGCTTGTTACAGAAGATGGCGCGCGAGTAGCAACTGTCGGAAATAAAACGACAGGCAATTGTTTTCACGTAGTTGATTCATATCCAGAGAGCGAGGGAAGGTTTTTGTCAATCACGTGGAGGCTGTACGTGGTCGTGCAAGGACATTTAGCGTGTCTAAACGTTTGCAGAGTCGATTCGTGCCAGGCCGCGAGCATTAATAATGTAGATACAGCGCGCGTTGCATCATGGGCCGGACAGCTCTTAAGATACGCAACAGGAACTTGTAATTATCGTATACCACACAGGAAATTGCCTGGACACAGATCGATTGGCGTACAGCATGCTTCGTTAATAACTTACTACTCGCTTCTTTTGTTCTTCTCAGGCTCTCGAATTCACCAGTCAAAACAGCAACGAAAAACTTCTGATGCTTTTACCGTCTCTATCGCGTACATAAAAGTGTTGCATTCAACCCAAAAATTGGATACCGAGATTTCACCAATACACACGTTTTTAGGAACACTCAATAAGAAAAATCTAATGTGTTCCATTCACATGACTTTCTCTACATCTCTGCAACAAATTATTGTTAAAAAGCTTATGCTTCTATTTACTTTATGTTAATCAAGAACAAATTAGCAGAAATAGTCTTATTACTTGCTTCCTTGTAAGTAGAAGTGAAATAAGGGAGTACCATAGGTTAAAGTGATAGTCAATAGCTGGTTGCTATGTGACTGAAGTTCCTTTGTTTGTATGGATACGAGTTGACAAATTCCTCTTTGAGAAAAGTATAAGTTTTTCAAAGTTGAAACCAAAAACAAGGAATGTCGAAAAAACGATCAACTCCACGAAAAAAATGTATATAACATAAATTGTGTGCTTTAAAGGGCTCTGCATTTTTTATGTGGTAAGTTTTTGTCCATCTCTTACAGTTTAGCAGTTATGCAAAATTTCATAAAATTCATGCAGAATAAAGTAAGTCTTCAGAGGCTATTCCCATAAAATTAAAGATATACATTTTATTTGTCAGGTAAACATCTTTAATATAAGATATTTTAATCAAAATCGTTAGTGCGTTAGTGAGAAAATCAGAAGTTGCATGTAAAGGGTAGTTGGGGGTGAGGGGTTTTTCTTGAAAATCTTGGTGTCGCATCCCTGGAAGCTAGTAAATTTAAATAGCAAGTTTGGACTTTTCGGTTAGAAGCTGCCATATTTGCAAGTGCGCGAGAATGAGCTGCCGCAAACAGTCAGTAATGGTGTACACGATTCCCCTGCACATAGGCAACCCTGCTCTACACGTAATATGTACACAAACTATTATATTGTACCCAAAAATTCAATACCGAGATTTCACTGGTCCCCCTGAACCCTATGGACAGCATAACTCAAAAACGAAAAGTCCGTTAAATACCAAACTTGATATTTAAGTTAACTATATTCCAGGAATGCGACACGAAGATTTTAAGAAAAATCTCCCCACCCCAAACTGCCCTTTACTTGGAAACATTTATGAAAATTTTGATTTTCTTAAAAATGGCTGTAACTATTTTGATTAAAATATCGTATATTAAAGATATTTACCCGATAAATAAAATGTATATCTTGAATTTTCTGGGAATAGTCTCTGAAGACTACTTTATTCTGGATGAATTTTATATAACTACTAAACCGCAAGAGATGGACAAACACTTACCACACAAAAAATGTACAGCACGTTAAAACACACAATTTATGTTTCATACATTTTTTTCGTGGAGTTGATCATTTTTTAGATATTCCTTGTTTCAGTGTTAAAAAACTTATACAACGCAAAGAAACGGATACCATAGCAACCACATTTTAAACATTTGACTATCACTTTAATCTATGCTACTCCCTTATTTTACTTCTACTTACAAGGAAGCAAGTAATAAGACTATTTCTGCTAATTTTTTTCTGATTAGATTGAAGTAAATAGATGTATAAGCTTTTTAACAATAATTTATTACAGAGATGTAGAGAGAGTCATCACATCTTTTTAGTGTGTAATATAGCTATAATTTTACACTCATTTCAAACAAATTTGTTCAAAGTTGTATAAATATTAGTTAATATATGAGGAAGTTGTGCATTAAAAGGTTTTGGTAAGAAATGCGAGTCGCATGAAACGTAAATACACACTTACATACCTTGTGATAGAAAACAAAGACACTTCAACAGCAAATGTTCACGTGCAGCGGACAGCCTTTCTTTCCTTCACTTGTTTATATTACGTGCATTCTCATGAAAAAACAATTGATATTGTTTACAGGCAACTGTTTTGTGTAGCAGACCAGCTTTTTGTCGATAGTGGAGAAAAGCTAAACAAATACATGAAATAGTAACGAAAAGGTGTTGAACGATTCCAGACCTTAACAACGGGTATCTAGGAAATGGCTTATGGTACAACAAATATTGAAATATATTGTATGTTTTAAGGACATGTAGATTTTGAGTTTCTCTAACACATATGTACATAGTAGATAGAGAATATATTGTATTCCACCTAAAAGTTCGATACTGAGATTTGGCCGGAAATATAGTTTTGAGAATTCTTCAATAAATAAAAACTAAAACAATTTTACTCCCAAGTGAGTGTGAACATGATAATTAAAAACGAAAATCTAATACAAGGATGGGACAAAAAGCTTTTCAACAAAATCCCCCCATCCCAAACTACCACATGGTACATTTTTCGAAATGTTCAATTCTATTAAAATACTTAAACTTCAAACGGGAATTGTAATTAAAGTTGCATATGTTAAAGAAATTTTAATGGCAAATTGAAAATAGAATGTAGATCTTGAATTTTCAGGGAATAGCCTGCGAAGAGTACTTTATTCTGGGTGACTTTTGTATACGTACGTTGGTGATGTCAAAAATACTCGCCTCACCCAGAGACGCGGCACTACTTGCATGGTACACGTGTTAATAGACCCTATGTAAAGTTACAAGACATTCCTGGCAGTTGTTTGTGTGTATTCGCAAATGAGTCGATTTTCCTTAGTTATATAAAATGTAGCTTGGACTGGCTAATGAAGGAAATTATGTATAAATCTGGGTGATCGGAGCACTACTTGCACGGTACACGTGTTAATAGACCCTATGTAAAGTTACAAGACATTCCTCGCAGTTGTTTGTGTGTATTCGCAAATGAGTCGATTTTCCTTAGTTATATAAAATGTAGCTTGGACTGGCTAATGAAGGAAATTATGTATAAATCTGGGTGATCGGAGCACTACTTGCACGATACACGTGTTAATAGACCCTATGTAAAGTTACAAGACATTCCTGGCAGTTGTTTGTGTGTATTCGCAAATGAGTCGATTTTCCTTAGTTATATAAAATGTAGCTTGGACTGGCTAATGAAGGAAATTATGTATAAATCTGGGTGATCGGAGCACTACTTGCACGGTACACGTGTTAATAGACCCTATGTAAAGTTACAAGACATTCCTGGCAGTTGTTTGTGTGTATTCGCAAATGAGTCGATTTTCCTTAGTTATATAAAATGTAGCTTGGACTGGCTAATGAAGGAAATTATGTATAAATCTGGGTGATCGGAGCACTACTTGCACGGTACACGTGTTAATAGACCCTATGTAAAGTTACAAGACATTCCTGGCAGTTGTTTGAAACAGTGCAAGTGCGCATTACTTTCAAAATGGAGACATTCTAGTATCGTACTGTGATAAAGAAGGTTTAACACCTACAGAAATTCATTTGCAGATTGTAAATGTATATGTGACTCTTCACCTTCAGTTTCCACTGTGAAGAAATGGGCGGCCAATTTTAAACGTGGCCGTGCAAGCGTCTAAGACGATCCACGTCTAAGAACTGTAACCACACCCGAAATCATCCACATGATTTTGGAAGATCGGCGTACAAAGGTGCGTGAAATTGCTAATGCTCTTGGAATTTCAAAGGAACGTATTGGTGACATCTTGCATCAGGAATTAAACAACGCGTGTGGATAACAAACGCATTCGCAGGACACTTTCAGAAGAAGAGAAGTGACTTTCTGCGCCAATACGTCAGTCACGTGGACTCTCCACTACACACCGAGTCCAAGCAGTGGACAGAAGCTGCTTCTTCAGCGAGGATGATGCCTTCGGCGGGAAAGATCATGACGTCAATGTTTTGGGATGCCAAAGGCATTTTGTTGATTGACTATCTCGAAAAAGGAAAAACCATTACTAGAGAATACTACTCTCAACTTGTAACCAAACTGAATGCAAGCATTCGTGAAAACAGACCCGGGCTAAAACAAAAATGTTTTCCATCAGGACAATGCCCCTGCCCACAAAAGTATTTTTGCAATGGGCAAATTGAGAGATCAGCACTATGAAGTGTTGCAACATCCAGATTTGTTTCCAAAACTGAAGAAATTCCTCGCTTTTCGTCCAATGAAGAAGCAATTGCGGCTGTAAATGGGTACTTTGCAGCACTTCCAGAGAAACACCACAGAGAGAGGATAATGGCATTGGAACACTGCTTCTATTGATATTAGAGGAGATTAGGTTGAAAAGTAAAACTACTTTGAAATCAGGAATTGTCGTTTTTCACCATCAGACCGAGAACTTTTCAGACCACCCTCGTATATAACTAGTACACCGTAAGAGATAGACAATAACTTACTACACAAAAATGTAGATCTCATTAAAACATACAATTTATATGATATAACTTTTATTTCTAGAGCTAGTCATTTGAGAGATACTCCTGTTATTGGCTTCAATTTTAAAATACTTAAGCTTCAAATGGGAAGTCTTCATCCGTTTCATCTCTCTTTTGTTTTATTCCTGGCCAAGAAATGACAATTGTTCTATGACAAATCAATGAAAATGTCAATGACAATCCCATAGCAACCACATTTTAAAACATGTGACTATCACTTTATCCTGGTGTATTCCCTTCTACTTACAAGGAAGCAAGCAATAAGACATTTTCTGCTAATGTTTATCTCGATTAGTATGAAGTAAATAGAAGAATAATTACTTTCTCTAGTCCAGTATGTACATAGGGATAGAGAGGTATTGTATTCCACCCAAAAATACAAAAAGCATTTCCAGAAAAAGGTCCATGTGTGTGTGTCTGTGGACAGCATAGCTCTTAAACGAATAGGTCGTTAAATACCAAACTTGGTATTTTGGTTTTGTATCTTCCAAGGATGCGACACAAAGATTTTCAAGAAAATCCAACCCCCCCTCCCCTAACTACCCTTTACATGGAAAAATATTCGAACATTTTGTTTTTCTTAAAAATAGCTCTAACGATTTTGATTAAAATACCACACATTAAAGCCATTTCTATCACAAATAAAATGTTTATCTTGAATTTTCTGAGAATAGCTTCTAAATACCTGTTTATTCTGGATGAATTTTGCTTAATTTGGTACAACTAGCAAACAGTAAGAGATAGATCAAAACTTACTCTACAAGAATGTAGATCCTGTAAAAATACACAAGTTGTGTTATATACACTTTTTTCATGGAGCTTGCCGTTTTCGAGCTATTCCTTGTTATTAGTTTCAATTGTGAAATACTTATACTTTCCTCAGACAGAAGTGTCCGTTTTTCTTTTGTTCTACTCCTGGCCAAGCAAAGAAGGATTTACAATAACATTTGACTATCACTTTAGCATAGCACATTCCTTTAGTTGCCTTCTACTTATACGGAACTAAGTAACAAGAACATTCTGCTAATGTTTATCTCGATTAGCATTGTATAGAAAGAAGAAGAATCTTTTCTAAGAAGTTTTTTGTCGAGTAGTTAGAGAAAGTCGTGTGAGTGTAACACATCAGATTTTTATTATAAGAATAGTTTTGTTAGCAGAACAGATATAGAAAGTCATGTGAATGCAATGTTTTTGTTCCTTTTACCAGCTGAACAACATTAAACAAAATTCCTCCATCGTAAACAGAGGTTCAGAGTTTATTACCAGAGAATACCAGATATAGATTGCATTTAATAAATTACATGTAAATCAAAATATCTTTCGTTCAAAATAGTTGCCATTACTTATTCTTCAACCCTCGTATACAACCTATTTGAACATTCACACCAAAAACAAATATCTCGGAAAAAGTTAATGCCACAATCATTTATTTACTGTGGACTTAAACAAGATTTTCATGTTCCAAAAGCCTTCGTTCTCTATTTATTAAGGTTCAAAATTATATAAATCAACACATTTTAAAGTGACACTATTTTTGAGGTTGTCAGTTTGTTAGGAGGGGTTCCGCACAAGCACCACTTATAGTAAATATCCTCCTCTTACGTCTAGACACGCATGGAATGTCAAATATTCCCAGTCAATGTCGTAAGATTCCCATGACACGTAGATTAAGAGTTTCTTTATCTGGAATGTCTGCTACAAAAACCAATGGTTTAAGATGCTTCTAAAAGAAAAACTCTGATGCGTTCCATTCACATGACTTTCTCTACATCTCTGCAACAAACTATTCTTAAAAAGCTTATTCTTCTATTTACATCATGATAGTCGAGATAAACATTAACAGAAATTGTCTTATTACTTGCTTCCTTGTAAGTAGAAGGCAATACACTAGGATAAAGTGATAGTCAAATGTTTTAAAAACTGGTCATGTGGATGAAATCCGTTTCTATGCAGGACCAGAAATTTACAACTTTCCGGGTGAGGAAAGTTTAAGTATTTTAAATCTGAAACAAATAACAAGGAATATCTCGCAAATGGCCAATTCTACGACATTACATAAATTGTGTGTTTTAACGTTATCTACATTTTCTATTCAGTAAGTTTTTGTCTATCTCTTACGATTTATCAGATACACAAAATTCAACATAATTCATTCAGCATAAAGAGGTATTTAGAGGAATTGCAGAGATGTACATTTTATTTGCAATATAAATATCTTTAATCAACATCGTTACAGCCATTTTTGAGAAAATAAAAAAAAATCGAAAACTTTTCCGTGTAAAGGGTAGTTTGGAGTGTGGGAATCATTCTCAAAATCTTCGTGTCGCATCCCTGGAAGATAACAAACTTAAATACCAAGTTTGTTATTTTACTAATTTTCCGTTTTTGAGTTATCGTGTTCAGGGTCACACAGATTTACATGGATCTTTTCCCAAAATACTTTTTTTTGGATACACGGGACCCTAACACGTCTATTTGCAGTGAATTCTCAGTATTGCATTTTTGGGTGCAATACAAAACCTTCTCTACGTAGATAGTCCGTGTAGAGAAAGTAAAACTTGATGAGGTGAGAACGAAGTGCTTCAGGGCATATGTTTAACATATTTTCTGTTTTGATGTCAGAAATTCATTCCCAAAGGTTGTAAAAGTATTTCTGAATCACCCTGTGTTAGTATTTTGAACAAAATTATTGTTGACAGAATCCAAAACCTTGAAATACATTTACGCCGAATTTTCTTTTATATCCTTTTTACTTTCTCTACACGTGATATGTACATATTGTATTGAGAAGGTATTGTAATGCATCCAAAAAAAGCATTTTCAGAAAAAACGTCTGTGTGTGTGTCCATACTCCAGGGATGCCATACAAAGATTTCAAGAAAATCCCCCCACCCCCAACTATCCTTTCGAAAATTCTTATTTTCTCAATAATGGCTATAACGATTTTGATTAAAATATCGTATATTAAAGATATTAACCTGACAAATAAAATGTATATCTTGAACTTTCTGGGAATAGCCTCTGAAGACTACCTTATTCTGGAAGAGTTTTACGGAATTTTGCATAACTGCTAAACCGTAAGAGATGGACAAAAACTTACCACACAAAAATGTAAAGCGAATTAAAACACACACTTTTATGTTATATACATTTTTTTCGTGGATTTGATAATTTTTGAGATATTCCTTCTGTTTGGTTTCAGCTTTAAACAACTTGTACTTTTCTCATACAGGAATTTGTCAACTCGTGTCCATACAAAAAAGGAACTTCAGTCACATAGCAACCAGCTTTTGACTATCACTTTAACCTATGATACTCCCTTATTTCACTCCTACTTACAAGGAAGCAAGTAATAAGACTATTTCTGCTATTTTTTCTCGATTAGCATGAAGTAAATAGAAGCATAAGCTTTTTAACAATAATTTGTTGCAGAGATGTAGAGAAAGTCATGTGAATGGAACACTTCAGATTGTAAGGTTGGTGCTTGCCGACTTATCTCCGGAAGGAACGCCACATTATCCCCTTACAGGTAGCGTCTTTGGAACATCCACAGGATGATTCATAACTGCTATTACAAGCTTCTGGGGGTTGTAGAGGGTCGGCTGATAAGAGCCGGGCCTCACACAGATATGGCGCCACTAGGCCAGTTTAACTCTATCCATAGTTACAGGTCAATAGCTTCTTTAGTTTTCCAATGTCAGCATTTTAAACAAGACAACTTTACAGTTTTCACGAAAATGGAGCATTTGGAAAAACGAGCACTGATTAAATACTTCCATTTGAAAGGCTTAACGCCTAAAGGAATCAAGGAGGAAATGGACAGTACATTGAAAGACTCTGCCCCTTCGTATTCAGTGATTAAAAGGTGGGTTGTACAGTTTAAAATGGGACGTACGAGCACTAGTGATGAGCCTCGCTCTGGACGCCTTGTAGAAGTGACAACTCCAGAGATCATTGTTTAGTACTAGAAGACCGCAGATTAAAGTTGTTTGAGATAGCAGAGGCTGTAAACACAACAAAAGAACGTGCAGGTAATCTGTTAAGTAATATTTTGGGCTTTCACAAGGTCTGTGCCGCGTTTGTTGACTCTTGATCAAAAGTTATAAAGAAAAACTGTTTGTTTAAGAATGTGGAGCTCTACCGTAAAAATCGCAGAGCATTTTTGATACGGCTTATTACCATGGATGAAACTTGGATACATGACTACACTCCAGAAAGTAAATCACAGTCAAAACAGTGGATTGCGCCAGGTGAACCAACTTCAAAAAAGGCAAAGTCACTTTGTCAGCCAACAAAGTTATGGCGAATGTTTTCTGGGATGCACAGGGAATTATTCTTATTGACAAGTTGGAAAAGGGTAAAAGTATCACTGGTGACTACTACGCAAGTTTACAGCAACGTTTGAGTGATGAGGTGAAAACAAAAACACGTCATTTGAGAAAAAAAATCTTGTTTCATCACGACATGCTCCACTCCCTCATTCAGTCGTTGCAATGGGAAAAATGTGTGAATTAAAGTTGGAATTGCTTGAACATCCACCTTACTCGCTAGATCTAGCACCCAGTGACTACCACCTGCTCCCAAACCTCAAGGACGTAGATTTCACAGCAACGAGGAGGCCATGTTATCGTTGATCATTGAGTAATAACACAGTTGCGATAGTTGAGTTGTAGTGGCCAATCCATGAGACAGCACGGGACCGTTTTGTAGCTACAAGGACTTTGAGTCATGTGGAACTTCTCGGCATGCACTTGTTCACTGATGA
This sequence comes from Hymenopus coronatus, assembly GCA_030762935.1. Classification (NCBI taxonomy): domain Eukaryota; kingdom Metazoa; phylum Arthropoda; class Insecta; order Mantodea; family Hymenopodidae; genus Hymenopus; species Hymenopus coronatus. The sequence continues at coordinate 1,467,550 of CM060880.1, read as the reverse complement.
GGTTGGCTTTACTCAAAACTGGGCCTATGTAAACCAACATAAGATCAACTCTCTAAACGTCTGGGATGACCTTATTGGTTCCTTTGTTTCCTAGGGACGCAATTGATTGTTAAGTTTCCACATAGGAGGAGGAGCAATCATTTCGTGGCCCGCTCGATTTCCGGATTTGAATCCCGTGGATTTCTTCTTCTAAGCTGCCTTAAATTCCCTGGTTTATGTGGTTCCTGTACCGGATATTGACACTTTGAGGGAGCCTACCAACACTGGATTTGACAGAAAACAAAACACTCCAGTACGCCACAGGGAAACCCATTTCAAGAAATGTCCGTAACCTTCAATTTTGCTCACATTGAGTTTGTTTAGTGTCCTGTGTAAATTAACTACAATTAAATCTTGAAGCGCTCCCATACAGTAGCAGTTACAGAAATGTTTCTGCGCGGAAACGGACAAAGCAACGCTAATAGCAGTGACCAAAGCTCTTAAAAACAGACAGAAATATATGTATGTATATATTTTGGAAGTACAAGGTGATGTGACGTGAGGTCACTGGTTTAAAGCGACAGGATACCTTACACATGTCTGAGTGTGGCCCACACGGTAAGTCAATGTGGTCGCTATGCCCCAGTCTCCCCCATGCACTGTGTTGCTCAACTCTTCCTCATGAAGCGTGTTGATCATATCTCCCACATATTGCCCTAGTCTGTCATGTACCGCATTGCCCCAGTCTCCCCATGCACTCTTTTACCCCTCTCTTCCTCGTGTACCGTATTGCCCCACTCTCCCTCATGTATCGTGTTGCCCCAGTCTCCCCCATGTACCGTATTGCCCCACTCTCCCCATGTATCGTATTGCCCCAGTCTACCCATGTACCGTATTGCCCCGGTCTCCCCCACGTACCGTATTGCCCCGGTCTCCCTGTGCCGCTACACTCCAGAAGTTGCAGCAGCAGCAGTTGAGCAGGCGCCCCGACGCTACGCCCCTCATGACACGTAAAGCTACCTGCTACCGTATTGCCCCAGTCTCCCCCATGTACCGTATTGCCCCACTCTCCCCCATGTACCGTATTGCCCCGATCTCCCACATGTACCGTATTGCCCCAGTCTCCCTGTACCGCTACACTCCAGAAGTTGAAGAAGAAGCAACAGCAATTGAGCAGGCGCCCCGAGGCTATGCCCCTCACGGCACGTAAAGCTACCTGCTACCGTATTGCCGAGGTCTCCCCCATGTACCGTATTGCTCCGGTCTCCTCCATGTACCGTATTGCCCCATTCTCCCCCATGTACCGTATTGCCCCGGTCTCCCACATGTACCGTATTGCCCCAGTCTCCCTGTACCGCTACACTCCAGAAGTTGAAGAAGCAGCAGTTGAGAAGGCGCCCCGACGCTACGCCCCTCACGGCACGTAAAGCTACCTGCTACCGTATTGCTCCAGTCTCCCCCATGTACCGTATTGCCCCAGTCTCCCCCATGAGCCGTATTGCCCCAGTCTCCCCAATGTGCTGAATTGCCCCAGTCTCCCCCATGTGCCGTATTGCCCCAGTCTCCCCCCATGTGCCGTATTGCCCCAGTCTCCCCCATGTACCGTATTGCCCCAGTCTCCTCCATGTGCCGTATTGCCCCAGTCTCCCCCATCCCCCATGTGCCGTATTGCCCCAGTCTCCCCCATGTACCGTATTGCCCCAGTCTCCCCCATGTGCCGTATTGCCCCACTCTCCCTCATGTACTGTATTGCCCCGGTCTCCCCCACGTACCGTATTGCGCCAGTCTCCCTGTACCGCTACACTCCAGAAGTTGAAGAAGAAGCAGCAGCAGTTGAGCAGGCGCCCCAACGCTACGCCCCTCACGGCACGTAAAGCTACCTGCTACCGTATTGCCGAGGTCTCCCCCATGTATCGTATTGCCCCACTCTCCCCCATGTACCGTATTGCCCCAGTCCCCCTGTACCGCTAACTCCAGAAGTTGAAGAAGCAGCAGTTGAGCAGGCGCCCCGACGCTACGCCCCTCACGGCACGTAAAGCTACCTGCTACCGTATTGCCCCAGTGTCCCCCATGTACCGTATTGCCCCACTCTCCCTCATGTACTATATTGCCCCGGTCTCCCCCACGTACCGTATTGCCCCAGTCTCCCTGTACCGCTACACTCCAGAAGTTGAAGAAGAAGAAGCAGCAGCAGCAGTTGAGCAGGCGCCCCGACGCTACGCCCCTCACGGCACGTAAAGCTACCTGCTACCGTATTGCCGAGGTCTCCCCCATGTACCGTATTGCCCCACTCTCCCCCATGTAACGTATTGCCCCAGTCTCCCTGTACCGCTAACTCCAGAAGTTGAAGAAGCAGCAGTTGAGCAGGCGCCCCGACGCTACGCCCCTCACGGCACGTAAAGCTAGCTGCTACCGTATTGCCCCAGTCTCCCCCATGTACCGTATTGCCCCACTCTCCCTCATGTACTGTATTGCCCCGGTCTCCCCCACGTACCGTATTGTCCCAGTCTCCCTGTACCGCTACACTCCAGAAGTTGAAGAAGAAGCAGCAGCAGCAGTTGAGCAGGCGCCCCGACGCTACGCCCCTCACGGCACGTAAAGCTACCTGCTACCGTTCAGTTTTACGGCAACTTCTCAGCGAGAGAGATCGTGCTAGTGGAGAGAGAATGTGGTGCTGGGGCCCGGCGGGACTCGAACCCGCTACCGTGTGATCTCAGGACAGACACTACGGTAAGTTACCTACTTGTAGCTTTAATATTAGGCGTTGGCAGAGCGTGCTTTTTACATTCACTAGTGGGAAAAGTTGAACATACGTCAGGAGCGTAACTCGATATTCTTTACTCTTGTTGAACAATTTCGTGACACGTCATCACATTTAGCATGTATCTGTTTTAATTATACTTCAAGCTGATATATTCCATTCCTAAGCCTTTCTCTGCATATCCTACAATAAATGATTCTATTTCATGTTACTCAAAATAAAAATTAATATAAATAGTTTTATTTTACTTCTAGATGCAACAGAAATAAGGGAATTCAGTAGGTTAAGGCGAAAATATATATTTTAAAACCTGGACGCTATGTCATAACACGATTCCGTTTTATTTGCATGGCCAGGAAAAAAATATATATCAGAATATATAAGAATTAAAAATGTAAATCAATAAAAAAGAGTATTTCCAAAATGATTAACCTCACAACAAAAACTTATTTCTCATAGCCTGTATTTTAATTATCATTACTCTTTTTTAATTATTGACTATTTGTCTATCTTTTACGGTTTACCCGAGCTAGGCTAAAGTAATTCCGGATGAAGCTATTTGCAGAAAAATATTCCATTTATCATCAAAATATCGTTAACATATGGTATTTTAATCATAATCGTAGCAGCTATTTTTGAGATAATCAAAATTTTCTAAAAATATTCCATGTAAAGAGTAGTTAGCGAGGGAAATATTTTCTCGAAAATCTTCCTGTCGCATCTTTGAAAGATGTTGAAATTAAACAGCTTAATAGTAAAGTTTGGTTTTTAACCAATTTTTCGTTTTTCACTTGTGAATTATTTTTAGGAGAATATATATGTATACATACAAATGATGTATGTGCTTTTTTGTGACCTCTTCATTCTGGATGAACTTGCAAGACAGAAAAACTTGCTGCCCAAAAACTACATATCTCGTTAATAGACGCTATTTATGTCATGTATATTTTTTCGTGGAGTTGACTATTTCCTTGTTATTGGTTTCAGTTTTAAGGTGCTTAAATTATTCCAACCCAAATTTCTCAGATCTTGGCCGAGCAAAGTAACGGACCCTAAACACATATTTGCGGTGAAATCTCGGCACCTAATTTTTGGGTGGAGTGCAATACCTTCTCTACACACTATGTACATAGTACGTGAAGAGAAAGAAATAATCTAATCTGTTCCATTCACATGACTTTCTCTACATTTCTGCAACAAATTATTATTTAAAAAACTAATGCTTCTATTTACTTCTTGCTAATGGAGAAAAATTAGTAGAAATAGTCTTATTACTTGCTTCCTTGTAAGTAGAAGCGAAATAAGGGAGTAGCATAGGTTAAAGTGATAGTCAAAAGCTGGTTGCTATGTGACTGAAGTTCCTTTGTTTGTATGGACACGAGTTGACAAATTCCTGTATGAGAAAAGTATAATTTTTAAAGCTGTAACTGATAACAAGAAAAATCTCAAAAACGATCAACTCCACGAAAAAAATGTATATGACATAAATTGTGTGTTTTAGCGTGCTCTAACATTTTTATGTGGTAAGTTTTTGTCCATCTCTTACGGTTTAGCAGTTATGCAAAGTTCCGTAAAATTCATCCAGAATAAAGCAGTCTTCAGAGGCTATTCCCAGAAAATTCAAGATATACATTTTATTTGTCAGGTAAATATCTTTAATATACGATATTTTAATCAATATCGTTAGTGCCATTTTTTAAAAATTCAAAAATTTCGAAAAATGTTCCATGTAAAGGATAGTTTGGGGTGGGGGAATTTTTCTCAAAAGCTTCGTGTCGCATCCCTGGAAGATACTAAACCTAAACACCAAGTTTGGTATTTTATACCGACTTTTCGTTTTTGAGTTATCGTGTTCACAGACACACACAAACGGACCTTTTTCTGAAAATTCTTTTTTACTTTCTCTATATGTACTATATACATAGTGTATAGAGAAGGTATTGTATTGCACCCAAAAATTCGATACCGAGATTTCACCGGAAATATATGTCTTGAGAACCCCTGAATTCAAAAAAAGCATTTTTAGAACAAAGTCCGTGTGTGTGTCTGTTAGTCTATCTGTCTGTGTGTATATGTGTGTGTGTGTGTGTGTGTGTGTGTGTGTGTGTGTGTGTGGGCAGCATAGCTCAAAAACGAAAAGACCGTTAAATATCAAACTTGCTATTTAAGTTTGGTATCGTCCAAGGATGCGACATGAAGATTTTGAGACAAATCCCATCACCCCAAACTACCCTTTACATGGAACATTTTTCGAAATATTTTATTTTCTTAAAAATGGCTCTAACGATTTCGATTAAAATATCCTATATTAAAGATATTTACCAGTCAATAAAATGTATATCTTGAATTTTCTGCGAATAGCCTCTGAAGACTACTTTATTCTGGATGAATTTTGTGGAATTTTGCATAGCAGTTAAACCGTAAGAGATGAACAAAAACTTACCACACAAAAAAATTTAGAGCACGTTAAATCACATAATTTATGTTACATACATTTTTTTTCTTGGAATTGGTCGTTTTTGAGATATGTCTTGTTTTTGGTTTCAGCTTTGACAAACTTATACTTTTCTCATACAGGAATTTGGCAACTCGTGTCCGTACAAGCAAAGGAACTCCAGTCATATAGCAACCAGCTTTTGACTATCACTTTAACCTATGCTACTCCCTTATTTCACTTCTACTTACAAGGAAGCAAGTAATAAGACTATTTCTGCAAATGTGTTCTCGATTAGATGAAGTAAACAGAATAATTTGTAGAGAAAGTTATGTGAATGTAACACATCAGATTTTTTTTTGACACAGCGGACCCTAAAACCTATATTTCTGGTGAAATTTCTGTATTGAATTTTTGGGTACAATACAATGCCTTTTCTATACACTATGTACATAGAGATACATGAACAGAAAGTAAAAATGATTTTATTCGACAGAATCGAATGAATGACAAACATTTAAGTTGTAAGGTAAAGGTAACCCTGGCTATTGTGCCATTGAGATGTGACAAGACTCGCATATCACACAGACGGAAACACACACCTTTTCTCTGTCTAAGCTTCTTTTTGCAGTTCAGTGCACTTTAAAACGTGCATTTCCGTTTAAACTTCTTCGGCTTGGAATTTTTACTGATCCCAGGAGATACAACCTTCTGTGCGTCAGGTAAGGTTTCGAGAGTAGTCAAGTCTGATGTAATACATTCATATAACTTTCTCTACACATTCTGCAACTAGTTTGTCTTACTTTATTTACTTCATGCTAATTGAGAAAAAAATAGCAGAAATAGTCTTATTACTTGCTTCCTTGTAAGTAGAAGTGAAATAAGGGTGTACAATAGGTTAAAGTGACAGTCAAAAGCTGGTTGCTATGTGACTGAAGTTCCTTTGTTTGTATAGACAGCAGTTGACAAATTCCTGTATGAGAAAAGTACAAGTTTTTCAAAGCTGAAACCAATAACAGAAATATCTCAAAAACGACAAATTCCAGGAAAAAATGTATTTAAAATAAATTGTGTGTTTTAATGTGCCCTACGTTTTTTAATAACTAAGTTCTTGTTTATCTCTTACGGTTTAGCAGTTCTGCAAAATTCGTCCAGAACAAAGTAGTCTTCAGAGGTTATTCCCAGAAAATTGAAGATATACATTTTATTTGTCAGGTGAATATCTTTAATATACGATATATTAATCAAAACCGTCCAAGTCATTTTTGAGAAAATCAACATTTTCGAAAAAAGTTCCATGTAAAGGGTAGTTGGATGTGGGCTTTTTTTTTTTTTTTTTAAATCTTCGTGTCACATCCTTGGAAGATGCCAAACTTAAATACCAAGTTTAGTACTTAACCGACTTTTCGTTTTTGATCTGTGCTGTCCACAGACACACATAAACAAACACAAAAAACACACGCACCTTTTTCCAGATTTTTTTTCTTTGGATTCACTGGAACCCAAAACATATATTTCTGGTGAAATCTCGATATTGAATTTTTGAGTACAATACAAGAGCTTCTCTATACATAGTACGTGTAGAGAAAATAAAAACCTGAACTGTGATTCTGAACATCAACTGGTTACATCTACAGAATGAAGGTAGTAATATTTTTACTTTTTCTACTTGCTACTTACTACATAGGTATTGCATTCCAACCAAAAATTGCATACCGAAATTTCATTGGAAATAGATGTTTTAGGACACCCTGAATACAAAAAAAAAAAAATTAGAAACATGTCCGTGTGTGTATGTGTGTGTGTCGGTGGACAGCATACCTCAAAAACGAAAAGTCCGTTAAATACCAAACTTGGTATTTAAATTGGGTATCTTCCAAGGATGTGACACGAAGATTTTCAAGAAAAACCCCCACCCCCAACTACCCTTTATATGGAACTTTTTTCGAAAATACTGATATTCTCAAAAATGGATCTAACGATTTTGTTTAGAATATCATATATTAAAGATATTTACCACAATAATAAAATGTATATCTTGAATTTTTTAGGAATAGCCTCTGAAGACTACTTTATTCTGCATGAATTTTACGGAATTTTGCATAGCTGCTTAACCGTAACTGATGGACAAAAGCTTACCTGAAAGAAAATGTAGAATACGTTAAAACACACAATTTATATTACATACATTTTTTTCGTGGAGTTGATCTTTTGTTAGATATTCCTTGGTTTTGCCTTCAGCTTCAAAAAACTTATACTTTTCTCATACATGAATTTGTCAACTGCTGTCCATACAAACAAAGGAACTTCAGTCACATAGAAACCAGCTTTTGACTATCACTTTAACCAATGGTACTCCCTTATTTCAGTTCTACTTACAAGGAAGCAAGTAATAAGACATGGAACACATCAGATTTTTGGGGGGTTTCTGGGATTGTCAAAGCATGTATTTTTGATAAAATGTAAGTTTTGAATGGAATACAATACCTTCTCTACCTGCTATATGTGTAGAGTAAGGAAAAGGTAGTGGACCCAGCAGTAGGCCTTGTGGAACACCTGCCCCTGTCAGCTAACTCTCTGCGTTCTCCATTCAGAAATACTAACTATTTTTGGTAGATTTTTTTTCTACATAATCTGTCTTTAGGCTCGATATACGTTTCCCAGCGGTTCTCCAAAAGAAAAGCTTCGGAAGGTCCTCAAAATAGACATCTGTTTGGGTGATGACCTCTTCATTAGACGTGAATCCTTTTCCGCCGAGCAAGTGTTTCAAGTTGGGAAATAAAAAAAGGGCACTCGTATCCAAATCTGGTGAATGTGGTGGGTGTTGTAATCCGCACCTGAATTTTGCCATTAAATTGCGCATCCTTGCACTGTCCTGATGGAAGAGAATCTTTTTCTTTGCCAGATGATTTCTCCGTTCAACCGGTGCAATAATACTCTCCATTTCTGCAAGTAATGCCTATCACCTTATCTACAGACCACATTTTCTTCTTCAGAGCCGGTTCGCCTCTAAACTGTATTCATATATCGACCGCAGAAATTCGCCAGGATTGAGACGGCAGCTTCCGAATCGATCACAGGATTGGCTTTATTCTCCATTGAGAGCAAACGCGACTCCTATCTTGCAGAGACCTTTTTCAGACCCAATTGTTGGTACAAAATACAGAACACTGTACCTTGTGATATGTCGGTGACCTCTACTATTTCGTGAACATATCCTGGATTCTGTCAAACATTTCGGAGGAAGTCACTCCTACTGGACGATGTTCATCATTTGTGGATGTTCATTTGTCCAATTGTAAATTGTTGGTAACGCAGGAGCAGATGTGCCATGAACTTGATCCAACTCGGCTTTTATCTCTTTCAGCGTTAAGAAGTGTTTAATCAGCGCACCAAACTGGTTTTCTAAAGAAGCACAACATTGTTGATAGCAACCAAACCAGGAGATGGATATAACTGAAACTTTAACTGCCACCTAGTGAGAGACGACGGTTACTAAATACAAACCTTTTTCGATGCTACGAGGGTAGGTATGGATGTGAGACTGGCCACTAATGTTTGCCAACATTACGATAATATTTCAGTAAACGTTGTCACGGAGAGAGGAATCGCTGGTCGATATTTGACCGATGTCAACATCATTTGTCGGTGGTACACGACGCGCGTGGAATATTAAACACCTCGAGTGTACACGCTCGCTGACCGTGTCCAGATTCGAGTCCGGTCTGTTTGCATGAGGCTAATGGTCTGTAAAGGAGAAGAAGTTTTCTATCCGGAGCAACAGTTGAAACAACAAAGCGGTCGCCGAACAAACAACTGACTGATAATGTTTCTTTATCAGCTAATGCAAACTGGTTTTTTATTGGTACCCAGGTTCATTACCATACCGCTCTGCAGTTTTATGTGCGCCGATTTTCACTTCGGAAAGATACCGTAGAGTAACTAACATTTTACTCTCTAGTTGAGAAAGGAAGCACTTTCTACACCCTTTTTGCTTTCTCTATGCGTACTATCTACATAGTGTATAGAGAATATATCTATTCTATTGCACCCAAAAACTCAACACTGAGATTTCACCGGAAATGTGTGTTTTGAGACCCACTGAATAAACAAACGCATTTTTAGAAAAACGTCCGTCTATCTATGAACATAACTCAAAAACGAAGAGTCGCTAAAATACCAAACTTGGTATTTAAGGTTAGTATCATCCGGAGGCGCGACAAGAAGATTTTGCGAAAAATCACCGCACTCCAAACTGTCCTTTACATGGAAAAATTCTCGAAAATTCTGATTTTCTCAAAAATAGCAATAACGATTTTTGTTAAAATACTTTGTATTAAAGATATTTACACAACAAATATAGTGCTATCTTGAATTTTCTGTCGCCCTCCGTGGTGTAATGATTACCATGCTAACTTCATGTACACAAGGTCACGGGTTCAAACCCGGCAGAGGACGATGGATTTTTTCGGACGTAAAAATCCTTAGCATGGCTTCCTTCTGAAGGGAATTAAAGCCGTTGGTCCCGTGTCATAGAGTTATGACACGTAAAAGAACCTCAAGCCTGACAGAGAGGCCTCTGAGCAAAATTAAGTGATGTTTCACACCCAGTATAGAATGGGACGCTGAGAACCATAGCAGTTAAAGAACCTCAAGCCTGATAGAGAGGCCTCTGAACAAAATTAAGTGATGTTTCACACCCAGTATAGAATGGGACACTGAGAACCACAGCAGTTAAAGAGTGTCCATAAATAGCACGCCATTTCATTTCATTTTTTAATTTTCTGGGAATAACCTCTGAAGACTTCCTTATTCTGGATGACTTTTGTGAAACTGTCAAATCGTAAGAGATATATAAAAACTTACTACACAAAAAATGTTATGTGTTCCATTCACATGACTTTCTCTACATCTCTGCAACAAATTATTGTTAAAAAGGTTATGTTTCTATTTACTTCATGCTAATCGAGAAAAATTTGGCAGAAATAGTCTTATTACTTGCTTCCTTGTAAGTAGAAGTGAAATAAGGGAGTAGCATAGGTTAAAGTGACAGTCAAAAGCTGGTTGCTATGTGACTGAACTTCCTTTGTTTGTATGGACACGAGTTGACAAATTCCTGTATGAGAAAAGTATAATTTTTTTCAAAACTGAAACCAAAAACAAGGAATGTCTCAAAAAACAAGTCCACGAAAAAAATGCATGTAACATAAATTGTATGTTTTAACGTGCTGTACCTTTTTTGTGTGCTAAGTTTTTGTCCATCTCTTACGGTTTAGCAGTTATGCACAATTCCGTAAAATTGACCCAGAATAAAGTAGTCTTCAGAGGCTATTCCCAGAAAATTCAAGATATACATTTTATTTGTCAGGTAAATATCTTTAATATACGATATTTTAATCAAAAACGTAAGAACCATCTTAAGAAAAACAAAATTTTGGAAAGAAGTTCTATGTAAAGATTATTTTGGGTGGGGGGATTTTTATCAAAATCTTCGTGTCGCATCCCTGGAAGATACTAAACTTAACTACCAAGTTTGGTATTTTTACCGACTTTTCGTTTTTGAGACATCGTGCTCACACACACACGCGCGCGCGCACGCGGACTTTTTTTCTGAAAATGTTTTTTTTTTATTCAGGAGACCCTTAAACATATCTTTCAGGTGAAATCTCTGTATTGAATTGTTGGGTGTAATGCAATGCCTGCTCTATGCACTATGTACGTGTAGATAAAGCAATATAATTTGTTTTTGTTGAGCGCCACTCGCACACATTTCATATCTGGGAGTTGTTTGATCTCATTCCAGTTCTTATTTCCCGCATCCGTGACTTTCGAGTGTTTCCTCAGGTACTGCTCTCTCTATCTCGAGCTTCCCTAAACTCCGATTCAACATTTTGTTAGCAATTTCTGTATTTTGTTTATCATTTAGATCAGTGATAGTACTGCACTGAGGCCCAGAATACTATAAGGGTCAGCAAAATTAACAGTATAACTATATTAACAATAAATCTGATACTTTCTCTGTAACAAATTATTGTTAAAAATATTATGGCACTGAAGATGTTCACCGCAGTCGCGAACGAAACATCTGGACGTGAGAAGTGCAGCAGACCGGACAGCAACTGTTTGTTTGTCACGCAAGTCAACATCATCTCACATCAACACATTCTGTGTCTGCGCAGGGCTCCACACTTTGCAGAATGCTAAGACTTAGAGAAGAGGCTACCAGTACCAGTGCTGCCATCTGTTGAACAGTTATGAAAGTGGACACTTTACTTTTCATTCAATCTTCGCATTATGGTGTATAGAGAAGGTATTGTATTCCACACCGAGATACATCATTGACCCGAATACAAAAGAAGCATTTATACAAAAATCTCTATCAGTTCAGAGTCTTCCAAGGATGCGACACGAAGATTTTCAATAAACCCCCCCCCCCAACCTAAACTACCCTTTACAAGTAAATCTTTTTTGAAATTTTTGACTGTCTCAAAAATGGCTATAAGAATTTTCAATAAAATTCCGTACATTGAAGATACTTACTGAGAAAATAAAATGTATATCTTGAATTTTGTGGGAATAGCCTCTGAACTCCTGTTTATTCTGGATGAATTTTGCCGAAATTTGTATAATTGCTAAACCGTAAGAGATACACAAAACTTACCTAACAGAAAATGTAGATCTCGTCAAAACACACCATTTATGTCATTTACGTTTTTGTTGTGGAGGTAACCGTTTCCGAGATATTCCCTGTTATTGGTTTCAGTTGTGAAGTACTTACATATCTCTGACAGACAGACAGACAGTGTCCGTTTTCCTCTTGTTCTACTCCTGGCCATGCAAAGAAGCCATTTGCAATGACAATCGCATAACGAAGGCTTTTAAAACATTTGACTATCACTTTAGCCTAGTTTATTGCCTTCTGCTTATAGGGAACTAAGTAATAAGAACATTCTGCTAATGTTTAGAGCAGCTAGAGCAAGTCGTGATTATTTTGCTGAGGGTGTCTCATAACGTGTATTTCCTGAGAAATCTTGGTTTACAATTTTTGGATGGAATACAATAAGTACGGGCTACAGAAAGTAAAACTGCGTTAAGTTTTTGTTAATAGACAACAATTTGGATTTATTAGCAGAAAGGGCAGTTTGAAGTGTGTTGTTTTGCTTTGGCCTCTTGATGCTAACGAAAGCGAAAGTTTTAATGAGCTAACAGTCAGCTGTTTTCTTCTGTGCGCGTTTATAAAACTCCGTGATAATGAACAGAGCATCTTTACAACCATTCCTCTCTCACATTAGTTCTAACTATACTCTTAAAAGATCTGGTGTCTTCCATTCACATGACTTTCTCTACATCTCTGTAACAAATTGTTCTTAAAAGGCTTTTTCTTCTATTTACTTCATGCTAATTGAGAAAAAATTATCAGAAATACTCTTATTACTTGCTTCCTTGTAAGAAAAAGGGAAATAAGGGAGTAGCATAGGTTAAGTGATAGTCAAAAGCTGGTTGCTATGTCACTGATGTTCCTTTGTTTGTATGCACAGCAGTTGACAAATTTCTGTATGAGAAAAGTGTAAGTTTTTTAAAGCTGAAACCAATAACAAGGAATATCTCAAAAACGATAAACTCCACGAAAAAAAAAGTATATAGCATAAATTGTGTGTTTTAATGTGCTCTATATTTTTTGTGCGGTAAGTTTTTGTCCGTCTCTTACGGTTTAGCAGTTATACAAAGTTCCGTAAAATACATCTAGAGTAAAGTAGTCTTCAGAGGCTATTCCCAGAAAATTCAAGATATACATTTTATTTGTCAGGTAAATATCTTTATTACACGATATTTTAATCAAAATCGTTAGAACCATTTTTGAGAAAATCAAAATGTTTGAAAAAACTTCCAGTAGTAAAAGGCAGTTCAATGCGGGGGAATTTTCTTGAAAATCTTCTTGTCGCATCCTTGGAAGATGCTGAACTTAAATACCAAGTTTCGTTTTTAATGGTCTTTTCGTTTTTGAGCTATGCTGTCCACAGATACACACACACAGACGGACCTTTTTGTAAAAATGCATTTTTTATTCAGGGGGACTCAAAACGTGTATTTCCGGTGAAATCTCGGTTTCGATTTTTTGGGTGCAATGCAATACCTTCTTCATACACTATGTACATGGTACATGTAGAGAAAGTAAAAACTTATACTTTTCTCATACAGGAATTTGTTAACTTGTGTCCATACAAACAAAGGAACTTCAGTCACATAGCAACCAGCTTTTGACTATCACTTTAACCTATGCTACTCCCTTATTTCACTTCTACTTACAAGGAAGCAAATAATAAGATTATTTCTGCTAATTTTTTTCTGAATTAGCATGAAGTAAATAGAAGAAAAGCCTTTTAACAATAATTTATTGCAGAGAAGTAGAGAAAGTCATGTGAATGGAACACATCTGATTTTGTTTAGTTAATATTGAAAGTTTGTTGTGTATCTGATTATAATTATATGGGTTAGTTATATTAAGTTTTGGAACTTGTTGGTGCCGCTACACAACTGTATTGCGGATAGTGTATACAAGGCGCTGTGTCTTTTTTGTCCATGGGTGTACATATGTGCTAGAGAAAGAAAAATGTTAAAATGTATTCAGAATGAAGACTTCAGACAGTTCCCAGGGAAATTAGATCTTACTTTTCACGTAAATATCTTAAATGAGTGGTATTTAGGTCAAAATCGTTAGGGGCAGTTTTGGGGAATGAAACGGTAGTTTGTGATGCGAGGTTTTGATGGAAAATCTTGGTTTGATATTTAACTGAGATTTTGTTTGCTGTTGTATAATTTTTGTGTGACAAATAAGAGAAGAGGAAGTCAACAAAAGCATGTAAACCAAAGAGCAAATAAAACTTTTGCTGAACTTCCTCCGCGGCGGCTTTTCGTTTAAAGTTAATTAAATATTTATTGAGATTGGGAAGTTTTGAAATTACATCTCTATATATAATGTTTGCTTTTCTACGGTTGGCTGAACTGAGATAATTCCCCTTTCTTCAATTTAATTTGGAAACTAATCTCTCGCTGCAAGCGTCTTCTTTTGTTTTAAAGTGCGTGCTCTCCTGCCAAATTCACATCACTTTCTCATGTGCAGAGAAGGTGTTGTATTCCACCAAAAAATTCAATACAGAGATTTCACCGCAAATACATGTTTTGGGATACCCTGAAACCAAAAAAAAAAAAAAAAAAAAAAGCATTTTTAGAAAAATGCCCGTGTTTGTGAGTGGACAGCATAGCTCAATACGAAAAGACGGATCAGTACCAAACTTGGTATTTAAGTTTAGTATCTTACAGGGATACGACATGAAGATTTTGAGAAAAATCCACCGACACCAAACTACCCTTTACATGGAAAAAATTTCGAAAATGTTGATTTTCTCAAAAATGGCTCTAACGATTTTGATTAAAATACCGTATCTTAGAGATATTTACATGACAAAATGTATATCTTGAATTTTCTGGGAACAGCCTCTGAAGATTAGTTTATTCTAGATGAATTTTTATTGAATTTTGCCAAGCTAGTAAACCGTATGAAATAGGCCAAAAATATAGATCTCAATAAAAGACACAATTTATGTCATATACATTTTTTTTTCGTAGAGCTTACCGTTTCCGAGATATTCCTTGTTATTGGTTTCAATTGTAAAGTATTTAAACTTTTCTCAGACAGGAAGTGTCCGTTTTTCTTTTGTTCTACTCCTGGCCAAGCAAAGAAGCGATTAGTAATGACAATCGAATAACGATAGCTTTTATCTCGATTAGCATTTTAAAATGTTATGACAATAAGCATGGGAATTTTGACACGAGCTAGAAGGAGGCCGCGCGGTTAGAGCACTACAGTCTGATCTAGGCGACCATGCAGGATTTGTGGTGGAGGAGGCGCTGGTGACGCTTTTCTCGGCTACTGCTATCGCATTCCACCGGAGCTCCATCTTCGTTCCACTTATCATTAGCGTTATCTCCTGTTAGTTTTTAACAGGAGTCAAAGCATCTCTGTAACAAATTATTGTTAAAAAGCTTCTGCTTCTATTTACTTCATGGTAAGTGAGAAACAATCAGCAGAAATGGTCTTATTACTTGCTTCGTTGTAAGTGGAAGCGAAATAAGGGAGTAGCATAGGTTAAAGTGACAGTCAGAAGCTGGTTGCTATGTGACTGATGTTCCTTTGTTTGTATGGACACGAGTTGACAAGTGCCTGTAGGAGAAAAGTATAAGTTTTTTATTGCTGAAACCAAAAACAAGGAATATCCCAAAAACGATCAACTCCACAAAAAAATGTATATAACATAAATTGTGTGTTTTAACGTGCTCTACATTTTTTGTGTGGTAAGTTTTTGTATGTTCCTTATGGTGTACTTGTTATGCAAAATCCAGGAAAATTCACCCAGAATAAAGTGGTCTTCAGAGGCTATTCCCAAAAAATTCAAGATATAAAAATATCTTAAACGTACGATATTGTAATTAAGATCATTTTTTGAGAAAATCAAAGTTTTCGAAAAGTTTTCCATATAAAGGGCAGTTTGTGCTGGGAGGATTTTCTTGAAAATTCTGAAGTCACATCCTTGGAAGTTTGGTATTTAATGATATTTTCGTTTTTCAGCTATGATGGTCACAGACTCACATGGACCATTTTCTGCAGATACCTTTCTTGGGTTTCTTCCTTCCACCGATGACTTTATTGTTTTCGTGACAACGGTTTAGTGATGGTAATACAGTTTCAACACTTTTAACTACCTTACTTGTCTTCTACTTGCAAGGAAGCAAGTAATAAGACTGTTTCTGCTCATGTTTCTCGATCACAATAACGTCCTTTAACCTGGATTGCCATATCGCACGATCAATGAAATTGGTGAAATGATCTCGGGGTCCATGGAGCTCAAAGTTACTCTCAGGATAAGGGAAAACCTTATCCGGGTAACTCACCCTAAGCGAGATTCGAACTCAAGACCTTTTGGATGTGAGGCAGACGCTAATAAGCTTTTGTAAGACTAGTTTGTGTACAGATTCATTGATGAAAGTTACATGAGTGGAACACTTTCTCTACACGTATCTCTGTGTACAGAGAAGGTATTCTATTGTACCCAAAAGTTCAATACGGAGATTTCGCCAGAAATATATGTTTTACGGTTCCCTGAAACCAAAAACAGCATTTGGTGTTTAAGTTTGATATCTTCCAAGGATGCGACACAAAGATTGTCAAGAAAATTCCCCCACCCTTTAGATGTAAAATGACTCCAACGATTTTGATTAAAATACCATATGTGTAAGATATTTTTCTGACAAATAAAACGTATATCTTGAATTTTGTGGGAACACTCTCTCATTCTCGATGATGTGCTGTAAACCGCAAGATCTCATTAAAACACACAGTTTACTTTTGTTTTTTTAAGATTTACGGATTATTACTTTCAATTTTAGACACCAAAACTTTTCTCAAACAGAAAGACATCTGCTGCCAAGCAAAGAAATTGGAATTTTAATTGTTTCAATAGCCACCGAATTTCGAGAACGATACTACCGCTTTAGGCCGTGCATTTTCTTACTTCTCTTCTACCTATTTTGAGTAACATGATACAGATAAGAGATTAATGTTTTCAATAAAAGAAATATATTAGAATTTGTGGTATATACACGAGCTGTGTGTGATGAATTTTCTTGCGGACAAACAATTGTGTCCCCCCCCCCCCCGCCGCACGTTCCGATAATAAAACTCAAACATAACTGAAAATATTATCATTTCATTCCACACTTCACTTGTTTATACGCGTATTAAACCGCGCAGCCAAAAACAAAACAAACACTCAACTAACAAATTATTATGTTGATGTAAAAACGTCACAAATACGGTTTTGATTTGTGAAATATTCATATCGAGGACTGGATCAGCAAACAAGAATCAATCAGGATTATACAACAGCATTTTTACTTTCTCTACTACCTCAATCAAGTAGGGGAAGCATTGCATTAAATCAAAAAATTCAATATTGACATTTCATGGCCCTGAAGCGAACAAAATCCGGTGTTTTGGTTCTAATGACTTTCCTGCAAACAAACTTTTCTAACAAAAGCTTATTCTTCTATCTGCTTCATGATAAACATTAACAGAAATAGTCTTGTTACAAGCTTCCTTGTAAGTAGAAGGGAATACACCAGGATAAAGCGATAGTCAAATGTTTTAAAATGTGGTTGCCATGAGCTTGAAATTCTTTTTTTTTAATTTGCTCTACACATACTATGTACATAATGTGTACAGAAGGCATTGTATTGCAACAAAAAATTCGATGCCGAGATTTCAGCGGAAATGTATGTTTTGAGATCTCCCTGAATAAAAAAAGTATTTTCAGAAAAAAGTCCGTGTGTGTCTATGAACAACATAGCTCAAAAATGAAAAGACCGTTAAATACCAAACTTAGTATTTAACCTTAGTATCTTCCAGGGATGCGGCACAAAGATTTTGAAGAAACCCCCTCCCCTCCAACTATCCTTTGCATGGAAAAAAGTGGCTCTAACGTTTTTGATGAAATATAGTAAATTAAGCACATTTAACTGATAAACAAAATGTACTATATATTGAATTTTTTGGGAATAGCCTCTAAAGTCCTCTATTCTAGGTGCCTTTTACGGAATTGTATATAACTGGTAAACTGTAAGAGATGGACAAAAACTTACCACACAAAAAGTGTAGAGCATGTTAAAACACACAATTTATGTTATATACATTTTTTTCGTGGGGATATTCCTTGTTTTTGGTTTCAACTTTAAAAAAACTTATATTTTTCTCATACAGGAATTTGTCAATTGCTGTCCATACAAACAAAGGAACTTCAGTCACATAGCAACCAGCTTTTGACTGTCACTTTAATCTATGCTGCTCCCTTATTTCACTTCTACTTACAAGGAAGCAAGTAATAAGACTATTTCTGCTAATTTTTTTCTTGATTAGCATCAAGTAGATAGAAGCAAAAGTGTTTTAACAACAATTTGTTAGAGAGATGTAGAGAAAGTCATGTGAATAGAACTCATCACAATTTCTTATTGTGGCGGATCTGTACTCACTGAGGAGTTGTCGTCAGAAGAGGAATGTCGAGTTACTTTAAGGGCGGCCACATTTTGGGGCGTCAACCTGTAATGACGGGAAATTTGTTACACTGGCTCCCTCATTTTTCTTCCGTACAGTTGGACAAACTGCGCCGCGTGTACTTCCGATAATAATCAGTTTGTTTGTCTGCAGACCCAAAAAATCTGATGTGTTCCACTCACATAACTTTCTCTACAAATCGAGATAAACATTAGCAGAATGTTCTTATTACTTAGTTCCTTGTAAGTAGAAGGCAACTAAAGGAATGTGTTATGTTAAAGTGATAGTCAAATGTTTTAAAAGCTGTCGTTATGCGATTGTCATTGTAAATACTTCTTTGCTTGACCACGAGTAGAACAAAAGAAAAACGGACACTTTCTGTCTGAGAAAAGTATAAGTACTTCACAATTGAAACTAATAACAAAGAATATGCTGGAAACGGTTATTTCTACAACAAAAAGGTAAAACACATAAATTGCGTGTTTTGACGAGATGTACTTTTCTGTTAAGTAAGTTTTTGTCTACCTCTTACGGTTTAGCAGTTAAGCAAAATTTGGCAAAATTCATGCAGAATAAAAACGTTTCCAGAGGCTATTCCCAGAAAATTCCAGATATGCATTTTATTTGGGATGTAAATATCTTTAATATACCGTATTTAAATCAAAATCGTTATAGGCACTTTTGAAAAAATCAAAACTTTCGAAAATTGTTCAATGTAAAGGATATTTGTAGTTGGGGGATTCTCTTGAAAATCTTCGTGTCGTATACTTGGAAGATACCAAGTTTGGTTTTTAAAAGTCTTTTCGTTTTTGAGCTATGCTGTCCACAGACCTTTTACCAAAAATCTTATGTGTTCCTTCCGCATGACTTTCTTCTATCTAAAGCATTAGCAGAAACGTTTTTATTACTTGCTTCTAGTAGCTGGTTGCAATGGGACTCAAATCCGTGCCTAGGACTCCCGTATTTTAAATCTGAAACCAATAAAAGGAAGATTTTAAAAAAACGGACAACTCCACGAAAAAAATCTGATGTGTAACACTCACATGACTTTCACTACAAACAAACGTCTCATAAAAGATAATTCTTCTTTCAACACCACGCTAATCAAGATAAACGTTAGCAGAATTTTGTTACTTAGTCCTTATAAGTGGAGGGGAACTAGCCTAAAGTGATAGTCAAATGTTTTAATATCTGTCATTGCAAATCGCCTCTTTACTTGGACAGATGTAGAACAAAAGAAAAACGGACACTTCCTGTCTGAGAAAAGTCTGAGTATTTCACAATTGAAACTAATAACAAGGAATATCTCGAAAACGGTAAGTTCCACGAAAAAACTGTATTTAACATAACTTGTGTATTTTAACAACATCTACGTTTTTGTCTATCTCTTACGGTTTACTAGTTATGCAAAATTCAGAAACATTCATCCAGAATAAACAGGTCTTTAGAGGTTATTCAAGATATACATATTATTTGAAATAGAAATGCATTTCATATGTAATATTTTAATCAAAAGCGTTAGAGCCATTTTTAAGAAAAACAAATTTTCGAAAAATTTTCCATGTGAAGGGTAGTTAGAGGTGGGGGATTTTCTTGAAAATCTTCGTGTCGTATCCTTGGACGATACCAAACTTAAATACCAAGTTTATTATTTAACCGTCTTTCGGTTTTTGAGCTATGCTGTCCACAGACACGGACCTGTTTCTGAAAATGCTTTTTTTGGACCCAGGGGGTCCTAAAACATGTATTTCCGGTGAAATCTCGACATCGAATTTTTGGATAGAATACAATACCTTTGTACATACGGGGCTAAAGAAAGTAAAAATTGTCTGTTTTAATGTGATGGTGAGTATTTGTCTATTTCTTACCAGCTATGTAAAATTCAATAAAACTCATTCAGGATAAACAGGTTCTTAGAGTTTATTCCCAGAAAATTCAAGATATACATTTTGTTTCTCATGGAAATGTTAGAGATTTTAATCAAAAGCTTTATGGCTATTTTTGAGAAAAACAAAATGTAAAGGGTAGTTAGGGATGGGGGGATTTTCTTGAAAATCTTCGTGTCGCATTCTTGGTGGATATTAAACCTGAATACAAAGTTTGAAATGTCCCAAAAATATAAATTTCCAGTGGAATTTCGACACTGAATTTTGAGTGGAATACAATACCTTCTCTAAAGGACTAGACAAAGTAATTAGCTTTCTAACAATAGAGAAAGTCATGTTGTGGTTTACACAAAGCATAACAAATGAATGGAGAATTTGATGATCATTCTGAATGAATATGCTTTTGTATAAATTTGAATTTTTAAATGGTGACCTGCATAGATGTCGACGCCATGAATATGGGTAGAGAAGATGGCGTGAATACAATTACTGCTGCACCACAAACATCTCCCTGCGATTCTATTTCTAAACGTTCATTTGTTAGTTCCATCAAAAGTTAGTCCAGCAGTTTCTGAAACCTTTCATCCTTAGTCAACAACTTTGTTAGTGTTTATTACCTTCTCTACGCGTACTACATACATAGTGTACAAAGAAAAATCTGATGCGTTCCATTCACATGGCTTTCTCTACATCTCTGCAAAAATTATTGATGAAAAGCTTATGCTTCCATTTACTTCATGCTAATCGAGAAAAAATTAACAGAAATAGTCTTATTACTTGCTTCCTTGTAAGTAGAAGCGAAATAAGGAAGTGCCATAGGTTAAAGTGATAGTCAAAAGCCGGTTGCTATGTGACTGATGTTCCTTTGTTTGTATGGACTGCAGTTGACAAATTCCTGTATGAGAAAAGTATAATTTTTAAAAGCTGATACTAATAACAAGGAATATCTCAAAACGGTAAGCTCCACGAAAAATATCAATATAACATAACTTGTGTATTTTAACAAGATCTACATTTTTTGTATAGTAAGTTTTTGTCTATCTCTTACTGTTTACTAGTAATGCCAAATTAAGCAAAATTCATCCAGAATAAACAGATCTTTAGAAGCTATTCCCAGAAAATTCAAGATATACATTTTATTTGTGATAGAAATGGCTTTAATACGTGGTATTTTAATCAAAATCATACAAATAAAGGAACTTCAGTCACCTAGTAACCAGCTTTTGAAACATTTGACTATCACTTTATCCTAGTGTACTCCTTTCTACTTACTAGGAAGCAAGTAATAAGACTATTCCTGTTAATGTTTATCTTGATTAATACGATGTAGATTAAAGAATAATCTTTTGCATGTTTGTGCAACAGCTAGGGAAAGTCATGTGAATGGCACACATAAGATTTTTCATTTATTTATTCACACAAATATACATGGACCTTTTTCTAAAGGTGCTTTTTTCGAGCGAGCGTAAAAATTATTTCCAGTCAAATCACCGTATCGAAATTTTGGAATACCTGATATGGGGCACCGCTGAAATAGAGCACACGATGGTAACAGCAACACCATATAATTTTAACATGGCCAGTAATAGAATGAAGGGTTTACGAGCCGTCACTGAAGGCATACATCCGCGAATCCATACCTAGAGAATTTCCCAGATGATTCGCTCCTTGAGTTGTGTCGTGTTCATAAGTTGGCAACGCGCCCAGAATACCAGCGTCTCCAACTTGTAATGAATGTGAGCGGCAAATGTTATTACTACGACTGTCGTTTGTTCACCTTTTTCTTTGGCCGACTTGTGTTTTCTAATTCCATATAGACATGCACCAGCTCCTTCTTTTGTTGACCATTTTCATCCAATTACATTTGCTGAAGCCTTCTCCGAATTACGTGTTTCTTAACACAAGTGAAATTCTCGAAGACTTTACCCACACTCGTGCAGTAAGTAAAATATACGTCGCTATATTCAACACTACCTAATCTGGAATACGATTGTATCAATTTGATTCACTAATTACAAGATAAACGGGAACCAGTTTCTATAATTTTAAGTTTTTACATTCTCTAGTTCAGTATGTACAATGTACATAACGATAGAGAGGTGTTGTATTCCACCCAAGAATTCGAATTCGAGATTTCACCTGAAATACATGTTTTAGGGCCCCCTGAAACCAAAAAGAGCTTGTGTGTATGTGTGTGGCTGTAGGCAGCATAGCTCAAAAACAAAACGACCCTTAAATACCAAACTTTGTATTTAAGTTTGCTTTCATCCATGAATGCGACACGAAGATTTTCAGGAAAATCCGCCACTCCCAACTGCCCTTTACATGCAACTTTTTTTGAAAATGTTAATATTCTGTAACGACTTTGATTAAAATCTCGTATATTTAAGATATTTACATGGCAAATAAATTCCTGGGAATAGCCTCTAGAGATTTCTTTATTTGGATGATTTTTATTGAATTTTGCATAACTGATAAACCGTAAGAGATAGACAAAAACATAGCATACAAAAAATTTAGATAACAATAAACCACACAATATATGTTATATACATTTTTTTCGTGGAGTTGGTCGTTTTTGAGATATCCTTTGTTATTGGTTTCAGCTTTGAAAACTTATACAGGAATTCATCAACTGCTGTCCATACAAAGGAAGTTTAACCTATTGTACTCCCTTATTCCACTTCTACTTACAAGGAAGCAAGTAATAAAACTATTTCTGCTAATGTTTTCTCAATTAGCATGAAGTAAATAGAAGCATAAACTTTTTAACAAGATTTTGTTGCAGAGATGTAGAGAAAGCCATATGAATGGAACACATCAGAGTTTTTTTTTTTTTCCGCAAGGGAAAACATAAAGGAATTTGACCATAAGTTCCAAATCATTAGAGCAAATTGATGAAATTTGCAATGTGATTTATTTATATTACATGTGTAGTATAAATTTGAAAAAGGCAACATTTTTATTAGTATGAAATTTGGAACATGCCGCTAGAGATACACTTGTTGTGGTTTGTGTTACAAAGTACGCGTTTTCACCATTATGTGTAGCGAGGTGTAACAACAACTTTACATCACTTTCTCTAGCTGCTCCACAAACAAACGCTCTTTACGAAACACTATTCTTCTATGCGCTTCATCGAGATAAACATTAACGTTTATTGCTTGCTTCCTTGTAAGTAGAAGCAGCAGTTGCTATGTCACTGAACTTCCTTTCTTTGTATGGACACGAGTTGACAAATTCCTCTAAGTTTTTCTATGCTCAAATCAAAAACAAGGAATATCTCCAAAACGATCAACTCCACGAAAAAAATTATATATCATACATTGTGTGATTTTGTGTGTTCTACATTTTTTGTGTGGTAAGTTTTTGTCCATCTCTTACGGTTTAACAGTTATGCAAAATTCATCCAGAATAATGTGTTCTTCAGAAGCTTTTTCCAGAAAACTCAAGATATACATTTTATTTGTCTGGGAAATAGCTTTAATATACGATATTTTAATCAAAATAATTAGAGCCATTCTTTCGAAAATAAAAATGTTCGAACATTTTTCAATGTAAAGGGTAGTTTGGGGTGCGGGGATTTACATGTCGCAACCTTGGAAGATCCTGAACTTAAATACCAAGTTTCGTATTTAACAGTATTTTCGTTTTAGAGCTATTGTGCCCAGAACACATACACGGACATTTTTCTAAAAATGCTTTTTTTTTTATTCAGGGGGTCTCAAAAATATATTTTCGGTGAAATCTCTGTATTGAATTTTGGGTGCAATACAATACCTTCTCTATACACATGTACATAGAGAAAGTAACAAATCTTAGCACATGTGTTTAGAAGATCGAAGATTTTGGAAAATGAATCATGTAAAGGGAGGATTTTCATGCAAATCTTCATGTCGTATCCTTGTAAGATGCTCAGCTTTAAATGTCATGTTTGGAATTTATCTCAACTCAGGAGTCCTTAAAATGTAGGGGAAACACCTTAGTGTCTCTAGTTGGCACATAGTTCAATTTTGTGACCTAAGAATGTATTAGTTTATAACGTTTGGAAATGTTACTAGCAAGTTTTACAATACTTGCATAATGCCCACTTTACCCCAGGGATCATTTTAGTTCTCAGTGATAACTGTTGGACCAATAGGATCGTCAATAATACTTGTCTAATCGACAATAAATATACGGGTACAGAACACGTTTCACTTCTAGCACGGATTTCAGGACGACCCCGTGGTCTTGTGGCAAGGATGAGTTACTTTCGGCTAATTGGCCCAAACAACATGCTTCTTCATTGGCAAATAAAATAGCAGAAATTGTCTTATTACTTGCTTCCTTGTAAGTAGATGCGAAATAAGGGAGTACCATTGGTTAAAGTGATAGTCAAAAGCTTGTTGCTATGTGACTGAAGTTCCTTTGTTTGTATGAACAAATTCCTGTATGAGAAAAGTATAAGTTTTTTAAAGCTGAAACAAATAACAAGGAATATCTCAAAAATAATAAACTCCATGAAAAAAATTTATATAATATAAGTTGTATGTTTTAAAGTGCTCTACATATTTTGTATGCTAAGTTTTTGTCCATCTCTTACGGTTTAGCAGTTATACAAAATTCCGTAAAATTGATCCAGAATAAAATAGTCTTCAGAGGCTATTCCCAGAAAATTCAAGATATACATTTTATTTGTCACGTAAATATCTTTAATATACGATACTACAATCAAAATCATTAGAGTCATTTTTGACACAATCGAAATTTTCCAATTTTTTTCCATCTAAAGGGTAGTTGCGCCTTGGAGAAAGTTCTTGAAAAGCTTCGTATCGCATCTTTGGAAGATGTTGAACTTAAATACCAAGTTTGGTATTTAACGGACTTGACGTTTTTAACCTACTCTGTCCACACACACACACACACACACACACACACACACATACACACACACTGACACATTCCAAAAATGTTTTTTTATTCACAGGGTTTCAAAACATGTATTTCCGGTGAAATCTCGGTATTGAACTTTTCGGTACAATACCGTATC
Source organism: Hymenopus coronatus (assembly GCA_030762935.1). Taxonomy (NCBI): domain Eukaryota; kingdom Metazoa; phylum Arthropoda; class Insecta; order Mantodea; family Hymenopodidae; genus Hymenopus; species Hymenopus coronatus. The sequence goes on along the minus strand of CM060880.1, from coordinate 1,442,353 downwards.
TTCTATACATTATGTAGCTACATAGTACGTGTAGAAAAACTAAAATGCTTTTTTTTTATTCAACAGGTCTTAAAACATGAATTTTCGGTGAAATCTCGGTATCAAATTTTGGGTGCAATACAATACCTTCTCTTTACACCATGTACATAGTACGTGTAGAGAAGGTAAAATACCTTTTCTTATTCATGGTGTTTCAAAACATGTATTTCCGATGAAATGCTGGTATTGAATTTTTGGTTGCAATACAATACCTTCTGTATACGCGGTACGTAGTACGTGTAGAAAAGTAATATGTTTTTATTCATAGGGTCTCAAAACATGTATTTCCGGTGAAATCTCGGTATCTAATTTTTGGGTGCAATACAAAACCTTCTCTATACATTATGTACATAGTACACGTAGAGAAAGTAAAAACGTTAACCTGGTAACTCAACCAATTCGAACTTAGTAAAAAGTCGTAAGAATACTTTGTGGTAAGAGAAAGTCATGTGAATGTAACATGAGAGATTTTAACGTTTAAAAGACGTCGACCTCTTAGAAAAATTAGGGAAGAGAAAATTGTGGGGATGATGGCAGTTTTTCTTGCGAAGTAATTAATCTGCGTGGTGTTTTTGCTTTTCTCAGGGTGTCAGCACTGAAGAGACAAATGAAGTCGAACTGGAGTGATTTACGCATGTCACGAGAACAAAAGCGCTGTCACTCGGCTTGCATGGCACAAATGAAAATATTAGAAACAGACTCTGCGTGGCCAAAGGAAAAGACGATCGCTTATTGATTCTTTCTAAAGAAAAACTTGTGACTGCTTACGTCATCAGCGAAGTAGAGAGTGTTTACCTGCCGGAAAAAGTATTTAGTTGGCACTTTATGGCTAAGCTTAAGAAAACATCTGGAGCATAAGAAGGAAAATAAATCATAGCACAGGGGTGTCCAACTGTAACACCAAACTGACGCCTTTCGTAAAAACTTTAAAGGATCGTATTGATATACAAACACTTTTTACATTCTCTGCCACGTACATACTGGATATAGAAAGTGCTGCATTCCAGTCAAAATTCGATATTGGATTTCACTGGAAATATATGCTTTGGAGTCCCCGTAGTCCGAAAAAAGCATTTTTAGAAAAAGGTCTGTTCGTGTGTGTGTCTTTCACTTACATAGAAAATGTTTTAAAAATAAATTCTCTAAAATGGCTCCAACATTTTCATTAAAATACCGGATATTAAAGCTATTTACGTGACAAATAAAATGTATATCTTGTATTTTATGGGAATAGCATCTGAAGACTACTTTATTCTGCATCAATTTAACGGAATTCTGTATAACGGACAAACCATAAGAGATAGAAAAAAAACTTACTTAATAGAACATGTAGAGTATGTTAAAACACACAATTTATGTTATATACATCTTTTTCGTGGAGTTGATAGTTTTTGAGATATTCTTGTTATTGGTATCAGGTTTATAAAGCTCATACGTTTCTCAACTCCTGGAACCAACAAACAAAGGAACTTCAGTCACATAGCAACCAGCTTTTGACTATCACGTTAACCTATGGTACTCCCTTATTTCGCTTCTACTTACAAGGAAGGAAGAAATAAGACTATTTCTGTTAATTTTTCTTGATTAGCATGAAGTAAATAGAAGAATAAGTTTTTAACAATAATTTGTTACGGTGATGTAGAGAAAGTCATGTGAATGGAATACATCAGACAGCTGTTTTTCAAAAAAATCAAAATTTTCGTAACTTTGTCCATGTAAAAGGTAGCTAGGGGTGGGGGATGTTCTAGAAAGTCTTCGTATCGCATTCTTGGAACACACTAAACCTAAATATCAAGTTTGGTATTTAAGGAGCTTTTTCGACCTATGCTGTCCACACATACATACACACATATATACACACATACACATACAAAAAACACATACACATACACACATACATCCCCACTTACACACATACATACATACACACATACATACATACACACATACATACATACACAAACACACATACATACACACATACATACATACACACATACATACATACATACATACATACATACATACACATACAAACATACATACATACACATACACACATACATACATACGCATACATACATACATACACACATACACACATACATACACATACACATATACACATACAAACATACATACATACACAAACACACATACATACACATACATACACATATACACATACAAACATACATAAATACACACATACATACACATACACACATACATACATACACAAACATACATACATACATACATACATACATACATACACACATACATCCCCACTTACATACATACATACACACATACAAACATACCGACATACACATACACATTCACACATACATACATACACACATACACTCATACATACACATATACACATACAAACATACATACATACACATACAAACATACATACATACACATACACACATACACATACACACATACATACACAAACATACATACATACACATACACACATACAAACATACACATACACATACAAACATACACATACACATACACACATACATACACATACACAAATACATACATACATACACAAACATACATACATACACACATGCACAAACATACATACACATACACACATACACATACACATACACATACACACATACATACACATATACACATACAAACATACATACATACACATACACACATACATACATACACATACACAATAGAAACACACATACTTACATACACACATACATACACATACACAATAGAAACACACATACATACACATACACAATAGAAACCACATACATACACATACAAACATACACACATACATACATACAAACATACACACATACATACATACACACTACATACACACATACATACATACACATACACACATACATACACATATGCACACTTGCACACATACATACACACTTACACATACATATACATACACACATACATACACACTTACACATACATATACATACACACATACATACACACTTACACATACATATACATACACACATACATACACATATACACACACTTACACACATACATATACATACACACATACATACACATATACACACACTTACATACATATACATACACACATACATACCCACTTACACACGTACATATACATACACACATGCACACATACACACATATATATATAAACATACATAAACACATACACACATACATAGACACACACACGTACACACATGCATACATAAACACATACACACATACACGTACACACATAGATACACACATACACAGTCGCCCTCCGTGGTGTAATGGTTACCATGCTTCATATACCCAAGGTCGCGGGTTCAAACCCGGCGGAGGACGATGGATTTTTTCGGGCGTAAAAATCCTTAGCATGGCTTCCTTCGGAAGGGAAGTAAAGCTGTGGTTCCCGTGTCGTAGATTTACGGCAGGTAAAAGAACCTCAAGTCTGATAGAGAGGCCTCTGAACAAAATTAAGTGATCTTTCACGCCCAGTATAGAATGGGACGATGAGAACCACAGCAGTTAAAGAACCTCAAGTCTGATAGAGAGGCCTCTGAGCAAAATTAAGTGATCTTTCACGCCCAGTATGGAATGGGACGCTGAGAACACAGCAGTTAAAGAACCTCAAGTCTGATAGAGAGGCCTCTGAGCAAAATTAAGTGATCTTTCACGCCCAGTATAGAATGGGACGCTGAGAACCACAGCAGTTAAAGAACCTCAAGTCTGATAGAGAGGCCTCTGAGCAAAATTAAGTGATCTTTCACGCCCAGTATAGAATGGGACGCTGAGAACCACAGCAGTTAAAGAACCTCAAGTCTGATAGAGAGGCGTCTGAACAAAATTAAGTGATCTTTCACGCCCAGTATAGAATGGGACGCTGAGAACCACAGCAGTTAAAGAACCTCAAGCCTGATAGAGAGGCCTCTGAACAAAATTAAGTGATCTTTCACGCCCAGTATAGAATGGGACGCTGAGAACCATAGCAGTTAAAGAACCTCAAGCCTGATAGAGAGGTCTCTGAGCAAAATTAAGTGATCTTTCATGCCCAGTATACAATGGGACACTGAGAACCATAGCAGTTAAAGAACCTCAAGTCTGATAGAGAGGTCTCTGAGCAAAATTAAGTGATCTTTCATGCCCAGTATACAATGGGACACTGAGAACCACAGCAGTTAAAGAACCTCAAGTCTGATAGAGAGGTCTCTGAGCAAAATATAGTGATCTTTCACGCCCAGTAGACAATGGGACGCTGAGAACCACAGCAGTTAAAAAACCTCAAGTCTGATAGAGAGGCCTCTGAGCAAAATTAAGCGATCTTTCACGCCCAATATAGAATGGGACGCTGAGAACCAAAGCAGTTAAAGAACGTCCATAAATAACACGCCATTTCATTTTCATTTACACAAAATCATACAGACATGCACACTTACACAGAGTGACACGCGAAGTCGCAGATCTTGGTTTATAGATGCATTTTTCGGACTCAGAAGGTCTCAGAGCATATAGATATCTCAGTATTGAATTGTTGAGTGGAGTACAATAATATTGTTTGTATACAATGGAGGTAGTACGTGAAGAGAAAGTAAAAAACGCAGCTGGCGTTGAAAATTTGAAAAACTAAAATTCTCGTACAGTGCATATGTTGAGCCCGTGCTTTGCTTCTTAAAGAGGTTCTGCGCAGGACCTTGTCATTTATCAGAAGAGAGGATTTGTTCTCGCTTCGCGGGGGGCAGTTGTCTAGCATACACCCAGCCAGAAACTGTTGTTCACATGGCGGTCTCTCTCTCTGTTTCACGTAAACACAAATACTTTGGTTGCAGATTTTGTTTTATTTTCGCACTGTGTTGGCTTTGTAATCGTATCCACACAAACAAACGAATCATCAAAACATGTCAACTGTTGCAAAATACCAACCTAAAAATGCGCAAACAATGTTTTAACAATATCACGGCGTTTTATTTAGTGTACCATTCCACAAGATATCACACGAAATGTTCATTAAAACCATCTAATGTGTTCCATTCACATGACTTTCTCTATCTCTTCTGTAACAAATTATTGTAAAAAGCTTATGCTTCTATTTAATTCATGCTAATTGAGAAAAATCAGCAGAAATAGTCTTATTACTTGCTTCCTTGTAAGTAGAAGGAAAATAATAGAGTAGTATAGGTTAACCAGCTTTTGACTATCACTTTAACCTATGGTTACTCCCTTATTTCGCTTCTACTTACAAGGAAGCAAGTAATAAGATATTCCAGCTAATGTTTTTCGATTAGCATGAAGTAAATGGAAGCATAAGCTTTTTAACAATAATTTGTTGCAGGGATGTAGAGAAAGTCATGTGAATGGAACACATCAGATTTTTTTAGAAAAAGGGGACCCTAAAACATATATTTCCGGTGAAATCTCGGTATTGAAATTTTGGGTGGAGTGCAATACCTTCTCTATACACTATGTACATAGTACGTGTAGAGAAAGTAAAAAATATAGAAAAATAATTTAGGGTTCCCTTACGTCAGATTTTCATGCTCACTGTGTGAATGAGAGGGAAATGTGAAAAGAGTAGGGGTGGCGACCTGGCAACGCAGAGCACAATAACACATCTCATTCACTGCAGTGCAGAACTCTTCTCATTTGAAAAATATTATAGTACAAGTCTGTCAATGAGCACGATTCCTTTACCTTTACGCTGATATGCAAGAGGAGAAGAACGAAGGTCCTTCTCTGTTACATGCCACTGACCGTGGAGTTGTGCAACTTTATAATGCTGGAAGGGTGATCTGCTCACGAAAAATACGACGCTGTTGGACCATCAGCTGGAGAGAAGTTTGCAGAAACAAGGTTACAGTTGAGCGTGTCTGTTAACAAGCACATTTATAGCTTCAGTTACGTAACGTGGGGAAAACAATACACTTTCTTAAAGTTTACAATTCATACCTGCCTATTATGAAAAAAAATCTAATGCGTTCCATTCACATGACTTTCTCTACATCTCTGCAACAAATTATAGTTAAAAAGCTAATGCTTCTATTTACTTCATGCTAATCGAGAAAAAATTACCAGAAATGGTTTTATTACTTGCTTCCTTGTAAGTAGAAGTGAAATAAGGGAGTACCATAGGTTAAAGTGATAGTCAAAAGCTGCTTGCTATGTGAGTGCAGTTCCTTTGTTTGTATGGACAGCAGTTGACAAGTTGCTGACTGAGAAAAGCATTAGTTTTTTTAAAGCTGAAACAAATAAAAGGAATATCTCAAAAACGACCAACTCCACGAAAAAAAATGTATTTAACATAAATTGTTTGTTTTAAGGTGCTCTACATTGTTTGCGTGGTAAGTTTCTGTACAACTCTTACACTTTACTCTTACGCAAAATGTATTAAACTTTATTTAGAATAAAGAGGTCTTCAGTGGCTACTCCCAGAATTCAAATATACATTTTATTTGCCATAAAATATATTGAATATATTTGAATCAAAATTTTTAGAGACATTTTGAGAAAATCAACATTTTTTTATATTTTTTCCATGTAAAGGGTAGTTTGGGGTGGGGGGATTTTTCTCAAAATCTTCGTGTTGCATCCCTAGAAGACATTTAACTTAAATACCAAGTTTGGTATTTTATTAACTTTTCGTTTTTGAGTTATCGTGTTCACAGACACACACAAACACACGGTCCTTTTTCCAAAAATAGTATTTTTTGGATACAGGGGACTCTAAAACGAGTATTTCCGGTGAAATTTCGGTATCGAATTTTGGGTGAACTGCAATACCTTCTCTATACACAATGGATATAGTACGTGTAGAGAAAGTTAAAACGTGTCGACCCTAAAAATAATACTTGAGCCTGGGTGTGCAATACCTGTCTCTTAGATTCGCCACTAAAAGTCATTGCACCTGCTCTATTCCTGACTAAACAGTAACATTGAACTGTGTAGGGAGTAGAGTTAAATAAACACAAGCATTCTACAACTAACAAGAGTGTGTTTGCTCTCTGTCTCTCGACTTTAACAGTATAATATGTGGCGTTCTTGCATATCAGATTAAACGGGGAAGGAATCGTGCTCATCGAGAGACTTGTACTAGAGTCCGTTATGATATACAACAACAGAGAAAGTTAACATGCTTTCCACTTCATTACAGAGAATTTGTTTTATAGAAAATAAAGTAACTTTTTAGATTCACAAGTTATCAAAAAGCCTATTCCACCAATTGTTTGATAAGCTGTCTCATTTAACATAGAGACTAGACCCAGTGTTAATGTTTATGATGCCCACAGAAGATTAGGGACATGTTAGAGAAAGTCATGTGGATGGAACACTTAAGATATTCACTTTCTCTACACGTACGTGTAGACAAGATATTGTGTTGCACCCAAAAATTCAATACCGAAATGTTAATTGAAACATATTTTTATAATCCCCTGAATCCAAAAAAAATATTTTTTTAAAAAGGTCCGTGTGTCTGTGGGCAGCATAGCTCAAAAACGAAAAGACAGTTAAATACCAAACTTGATATTTAAGTTTGGTATCTTCCAAGGATGCGACACGAAGATTTTCAAAAAAAATCCCCCTACCTCCAACTATCCTTTACATAGAAAACATTTCGAAAATCTTGATTTTCTCAAAAATGACTCTACTTTATATTTAAGATATTTTATGGCAAATAAAATGTTTATCTTGAATTTTCTGGGAATAGCCTCTAAAGACCTCTTTATTCTGAATGAATTTTGCTAAACTGTTAAACCGTAAGAGATGGACAAAAACTTACCTCATAAAGAAAATGTAGAACACCTTAAAACACACAATTTATGTTATATACAGTTTTTTCATGGAGTTGATTCTTTTGAGATATTCCTTGTTTTTGGCTTCAGCTTTAAAAAACTTATACTTTTCCCATACAAGAATTTGTCAACTGCTGCCCATACAAACAGAGGAACTTCAGTCACATAGCAGCTAGCTTTTGACTATCACTTTAACCTATGGTACTTCCTTATTCACTTCTACTTTCAAGGAAGCAAGTAATAAGACTATTTCTAGATTAGCATGAAGCAAAGAGACGCATAAGCTTTCTAACGATAATTTGTGATTGAATCTGACTAAAGAGTTTTTGGATGGTATAAAACAGTTGTGTGTAAGAGAAAGTGGGAACAGATGTTAGTTCCCTCAGGAAAGCTGTGTACATCGCCCCGTGCTCCAGAACACCCGCCGATAATAGCGAGTAAGCCTGCAGCCGCTCTTGGAGGGAGGGGTCCTTAACGTTTCCGGACCAAACACTTACCTCATTAAAACACATAAACGATATATCACAAGGAATTATACATCTACTGGATAACTTATTAACACCTTGCAAAGACAGAGTCAGACTGAAAAATTAAATAGCAGGGATTAGAACCACGACTCTACCGGTATTTGGGCGGCAGGCCAATATACCAGCACGGTATTAAAACCACAAACTTTGTCAACAACATGATGTGCCACATTCACATTACTTTCTCTAATATGCTTTCTTCTACCTCATCCACTAGTATATTTTTACTTTCTCTACACGTACTATTCAAATTCCTGTATGAGAAACGAATGTTTTTTAAAATTGAAACGAAAACCAAGGAATATCTCTAAAACAAAAAAATGTATATAATACTAATTGTGTGTTTTAATGTCCTCTGCATTTTTGTGTCGTAAGTATTTGTCCATCTCTTACAGTTTAGCAGTCATACAAAATTCCGTAAAATGCATCCAAAATAAAGTAGTCTTCAGAGGCTATTCCCAGAAAGTTCAAGATATACGATATTTTATTTGTAATGGAAATATCTGTAATATACAATATTTTAATCATAATCGTTAGTCATTTTTGAGAAAATCATAGTTTTCGATTTTTTTCCCATGTAAACGGTAGTTTGAGATGGGGAGATTTTCTTGAAAATCTTCGTGTCGCATCCTTGGATGATACTGAACTTAAATACCAAGTTTGGTATTTAACGGTCTTTTTGAGCTATGCTGCACACAGACACACACAGGGACCTGGTGAATTCTCGGTATCGAATTTTTGGGTACATTACAATACCCTCTCTATACTCAATGTACATAGTACGTGTAGAGAAAGTAAAAGTCGTATCAGACTGACAGCCTAAACGAGATTCGAAGTCGCCACCTGTCCAGGCGGGTAATTTTTTTTTTTTTTGCGAAATGATATCCCAGACATCTTTCCTCAGGGTATTTTAAATGTCGATAATAGGAAATCAAAGGATTTCATTCCTTAATCGGAATTGTCGTTGGAACTGCAACTTTTGGTGGCTATGTCCCTGTTTACATTCTCTAACACGTATGAACAAATAAAATGCCATTTTTGTACCCCGGCAGCTATACCGCACCACATATCCAAACTTTAAATTTATTTCCAATAACAAAAACTACAAAAGTTATCTATTACTTAATTTTTTCAGATAATTAACTACAAACTAAAAATTTAAATTAAAAGCAGTAAAAAAAAAAGATCAATAACAAAATATGTAAATATATTAAAATAACAAGAAAATAAAACAACCTATTCTAAAACAAAAATATTATTGAAAACTATGTACATAGTACGTAGTGAAGGTATTGTATTCCACTGGATCAAGGGATACCGTTACAATGTTTCGGGATTTCTAGTTCGTGAATTCGCCGCAATGCGCCATGGTGACGAGAGATCGCCTCATCGCCCACAGATAGCACTGTAGGACGAAAACACAACTTGCGGACGCGAAATAACGGAGTTTTTACCTAGGAACCTTCCTCTTTCACTTTCTCTACACGTACTATGTAAATAGTGTATAGAGAAGATATTGTAGAGCACGCAAAAAGTCAATACTGAGATTTCACCGGAAATATGTGTTTTGAGACCTCCTGAATAACAAAAAAAAACACTTCTGGAAAAACGTCCGTGTGTGTGTGTGCGTGACAGCATAGCTCAAAAACGAAAAGACCGTTAAACTTGGTATTTAAGTTTGGTAACTTGCAAGGTTGCGACACGAAGATTATCAAGAAAATCCCCCACCCCCAACCACCCTTAACATGCAACTTTTTTCGATTTTTTGTTATTTTCTCAAAAATAGCTCTAACGATTTTGATTCAAATATCATATATTATTTAGCTGACAAATAAATGTTTATATGTTGAATAGTCTCTGAAGACTGCTTTGTTCTGGATAACTGGTAAAGTGTAAGAGACAGACACAAACTTACTATCTAGAAAGTGTGATCACCTCAAAACACACAATTTATATCTTAAACATTTTTGTTGGGAATGTGGGACAGAGATGCAATAAAACATGCATCTATAAAAATATTAATTTAATGTAATAAAAATCTGATGTGTTCCATTCACATGACTTTCTCTACATCTCTGCAACAAATTATTGTTAAAAAGCTTATGCTTCTATTTGCTTCATGCTAATTGAGAAACAATTAGCAGAAATAGTCTTATTACTTGCTTCCTTGTAAGTAGAAGTGAAATAAGGGAGTACCATAGGTTAAAGTGATAGTCAAAAGCTGGTTGCTATGTGACTGAAGTTCCTTTGTTTGTATGGACACAAGTTGACAAGTGCCTGTAGGAGAAACCAGCTTTTGGCTATCAGTTTACCCTATGGTACAAGATGTACACCCCTGATGTTAGAGAAATAACGAAGTGAAATTTGACCCCGCGCACAATAATGACTGGTGTTGTTTTACATCACTACGATAATAATTAAAAACGGATACACCTTCTTCTTCTTTTGTTTTATTCTCTCGGCTGCTAATTATTTTAAATCTGCAGGAAACTGAACTTGCCTGTAATATGATCATTGTGTACAACAAAGAAACGGGCAGTCTTTTGTTTCGTCGAGAACAGTACCAAAAATTATAATAATGCATACAATAAAACACATATTACAATTTTAGATTTCACCTTTTCTCATTGAATTCTAACCATTTTTACTTTCTCCCGTGTACCCCCCCCCCCAGAAAAAAAATCATTTTCAGAAAAAGGTCTGTGTGTGTTCGTGTGTTTGTGAAACTATAGCTCAAAAACAAACAAAAAACGTTAAATACCAAACTTTGTCTTTAAATTTAGTATTTTCCAGGGTTGTGATACGATGATTTTCAAGAAAATCCCACCACCCCAACTACCTTTACATGGAGCTTTTTTCGAAAATTTTGATTTTCTAAAAGATGGCTGTAACAATTTTGATTATAATCCCGTATATTAGAGAAATAAAATGTATATCTTGAATTTTCTGGGAATAGCCTCTGAAGACTACTTTATTCTGGATGAATTTTGCGGAATTTTGCATAACTGGTAAACCGTAAGAGATACACAAAAACTTGCAATACAAAAACTGTAGAGCACATTAAAACACACAATTTATGTTACGTAAATTTTTGTAGTGGAGTTGATAGCTTTTTAGATATTCCCTGTTTTTTGTTTCAACTTTAAAAAAACATACATTTCTCATATGGGAATTTGTCTACTGCTGTCCATAGAAACAAAGGAACTTCGTCACATAGCAACCAGCTTTTGACTGTCACTTTAACCTATGGTACTCCCTTATTTCACTTCTACTTACAAGGAAGCAAGTAATAAGACCATTTCTGATAATTTTTTCTCGATTAGCATGAAATAAATAGAAGCATTAGCTTTTTGACAATAATTTGTTGCAGAGATATAGAGAAAGTTATGTGAATGAAGATCTTGGTACTTTACGACGTTTGCGGAGAGCCATTCAAAACAAACGAAGAGGAATGCTGACTTGAGGAATTGTGTTGATCCATGACAACGCTCGTCCACACAACCCATCGGCTCCTTGAACAATTTCAATGGGACGTTTTCGATCATCAGTTCTGACCCAGTGACTTTCACCTTTTCCCTGAACTGAAGACGTGGCTAGGAGGGCAGCACTTTCAAACCAACCAAGATCTTCACGTCAATGCTGCTCATTTGAAATCATTGGCCGCGGCAACATTTTTTGAAGCGGGTATTGCAAAGCTTGTGCTCAGGTACGATAAATGTCTCAGTGGTTATGTTGAAAAGTAACCAAAACTTTTAGTAATAAAATAATTGTTTTCTATCAACTTGTCTTTTATTTATAGAACATCGGAGGTTGAAAACAGAAAAACAGCCCTCGTATTAGGAAGTTGGTTCCTTAACCTGAGTTCGACTCCCAGTACCAGAGTGGGGATATGGTACATTCCCTGGAGGGGGGGGGGAGCTACTTAAGAGGAAAAGTAGCAGCCCCAGGTTGCGTGGGCCACATTAACAGGCCGGGGGCACTAACCACATCCCATCCTGCTGTAATAGGTAGCGGTCTGGCTTGCCCCGACTGCGTCACTGGCTTGTTTACTGCTCTTTCATATTACTTGCTTCTTTGTAAGTAGAAGCGAAATAAGGGAGTAAGTGATAGTCAAAAGCTGGTTGCTATGTTCCTTTGTTTGTATGGACAGCAGTTCACATATTCCTGTATGACAAAAGTATAAGTTTTTAAAAGGTGAAACCAATAATAAGGAATATCTCAAAAACGACCAACTCTACATTTATAAATATAATAAATTGTGTGTTTTAACGTGCTCTACATTTTTAGTAGGGCAAGTTTTTGTCTTTCTCTTACGGTTTAGCAGTTGTGCAAAATTCTGCAAAATTGATCCAGAATAAAATAGTCTTCAGAGGCTATTCCCAGAAAATTAAGATGTACAGTTTATTTGTCAGGTAAACATCTTTAATATGCAACATTTTAATGAAAATCGTAGAGCCATTTTTGAGAAAATCGTTCCATGTAAAGGGTAGTTTGGGGTGGCGGGATTTTCTTCGTGTCGCATCCTTGGAAGATACTCAACTTAAATACCAAGTTCTGTTTTTGACCTATGTTGCCTACAGACACACACACACACGGACTTCAGTCACGTAGCAACCAGCTTTTAAAACATTTGACTATCACTTTAACCTAGTGTATTCCCTTCTACTTACCAGGAACCAAGTAATAAGACACTTTCTGTTAATGTTTATCTTGGTTATCATGAAGAATAAACTATTAACAATAATTTGTTACAGAAATCTAGAGAAAGTTTTGTGTTTTATTGTATCTTTAATTTAAAGGATTATTATTATTGTTATTATTATTAACAGCCGTATGTATTACATTTCATTAAATCTTAAACAAAACTGACTCTGATTTATTATAATTTTCACGGATTCTTCAAAGCATGCGAGCGAAGGTTGATTTGGCTAGGTTAGTCTATGTGCGTGAATAAACTGCAATTTAACTGATTTGGTGCAATTCTTTTTGTAATTTTCACTGGTTGTTCAATATATAAATGTGTTTCCACTAACATATATGGTAGCAATATCTGACGGTACCACCATCTAATAAAAAGGTTTCAGGAAGAGAAAATAGCGTTATTATCAACTTCGGAGCATCGAAAAGCTAAGATATTGTACGCTGGACTTGATGTAACTCACCATGACCGCCTTGTAAAAACACTTTATTGAAGTGAATGATATAACAGCGGTTACTAGGTGGGAAGCAACTGTTTCCGGGCCAGAAGCAATAAAGATGTTAATAGCGAGGTTTAAGGGCGCTCAACTACGGGGCTATCACCGCAGATCCAGTGCTAAACCCCCCCCCCAAATGACCATAAAGAAGGTAACTAAAATTAGATATAACATCTAGTGCAGTTAGAACAGTCTTTGGCAGAAACGAGGGTGGGCTGATAAAGTGCCGGGCCTCACACAGAGATGGCGACACTAGACGGTAGTTTATCTCTAGACTAGCTTGTATCCATAGTTACAGGTCAATAGCTTCTTTAGTTTTCCAATGTCAGCATTTTAAACAAGACAACTTTACAGTTTTCACGAAAATGGAGCATTTGGAAAAACGAGCACTGATTAAATACTTCCATTTGAAAGGCTTAACGCCTAAAGGAATCAAGGAGGAAATGGACAGTACATTGAAAGACTCTGCCCCTTCATATTCAATGATTAAAAGGTGGGTTGCACAGTTTAAAATGACTAGCACAAGTGATGAGCCTCGCTCTGGACGCTCTGTAGAAGTGACAACTCCAGAGACCATTGAAAAAATTCATCGTTTAGTACTGGAAGACCGCAGATTAAAGTTGTTTGAGATAGCAGAGGATGTGGACATATCAAAAGAACGTGCAGGTAATATTTTAAGTGATGTTTTGGGCTTTCACAAGGTCTGTGCTGCGTTTGTTGACACCTGATCAAAAGTGTCAAAGGAAAACTGTTTGTTTAAGAATGTGGATCTCTACCGTACAAATCCCAGTGAATTTTTGAGACGGCTTATTACCATGGGTGAAACTTGGATAGATCACTACACTCCAGAAATTAAATCACAGTCAAAACAGTGGATTGCGCCAGGTGAACCAACTCCAAAAAAGACAAAGTCAATTTTGTCAGCTAACAAGGTTATGGCGAGTGTTTTCTGGGATGCACAGGGAATTATTTTTATTGATTACTTGGAAAAGGGTAAAAGTATCACTGGTGACTACTACGCAAGCTTACTGCAACGTTTGAGTGATGAGGTGAAAAGGAAAAGACCTCATTTGGCAAGAAAAAAAATCTTGTTCTACTTTTGTTCCATGCTCATCGAGCTCACGTCCTGGTCCTCGGCGCACCAAGTGGCCAGAGCACACTCACAACACCGCTACAGTCCTATGTCACCACACAAGAAGCTGATCACCACTTCTGTTACTGTTGCAATGAAGATGGTCACACCTCCTGCAAGACGACAGCACCCAGCCACACGGAAACTCCGTGACAGCAACAAATAAGGCGCGCCGTCGAGCCCAACATACTGGGTCAGCTCAGGACCGGGGCGTGTTGAATCTGCTGCAACGCCTCTTAAAGCTGGCGGACTATGTCAACGAGGACTGGGACACTCGCTCTTTCCCAGGACTCGCTTCACCGCCCTCATTCGCGGCCTCGGCGGCCCAGACTTGTCAATAACAGACCATCGCTTAAAAAAGGGGGAAAAATGTATGTTAAAAAAATTAAAAAAAAATTAAAACATTTAATTAAAAATAATAAAAAATTAAAAAAACAATAAAACGAAACAAAACAAAAAATAAATGAAAAGAAAAAAAAAGAAAGAAATACATACAAAATATATACACGAAAAAAGGTAAAAATATTAACATATATATGTATGTAAAACACTTTAAAAACAAATAGAAAAAAAATCTCCACCGTTTCTTTACTTTACCCACCAACATCCCACCAGTGAAGCACGACAGTCCTGGAATGGTTTTGTCGGGGAATCTTTCGGCATTCGCCCTCAGTGACTGTGCTGAAAAAACAAACAGCGCGTATAGAGTTGGTCACGTCAAGTGTAGGTTAGGAATTGATAGAAAAAGCACGTATAGAGTTGACCACGTCAAGTGATCCAAACAGCAAGTATAGAGTTGGTCACGACAAGTGATCCAAACTGCACGTATAGAGTTGGTCACGTCAAGCATAGGTTAGGAATTGATACAAACAGCGGGTATAGAGTTGGTCACGACAAGTGATCCAAACAGCGGGTATAGAGATGGTCACGTCTAGTAGAGGTTAGGAATTGATACAAACAGCACAATAGAGCTGGCCACGTCAAATTTAGATAGGCAAACGAGGAAATGAGAACCAGAAAAGAAAACTTGATAATACTTTCGAAGCAGAAGTTCAACCGGAACCCGTCGTACACACAGGAAGAGCTGAATACGCTGAAGCAAGATGTGGAGTACGACGATCATCTCATAGATCTGGACGACTTGTGTTCCAGATATGGTACGGATATCAACAAGGGCCTGAGTAACGAGGACGCTGCTACTAGACTCCGTCTGCTGGGCCCAAACAAACTCACACCTCCTAAAGTCACTCCGCAGATCCTCGTGTTCGCCAGGAATTTGGTGGGAGGCTTCGCGATAATGCTATGGATAGCTTCGGTGTTGTGCTTCGTCGTGTACACGATGGAGAAGATGGAGGGCGATCATACGGCCAAGGAACACTTCTACCTGGGCTGCATCCTCTTGCTAGTGATCTTCGTAAGCGCTACGTTCACGTATGTCCAGGAGAGGAAGACAAGCAAGATAATGGAGGCATTCAAGACGATGGTGCCTGAGCAGACGACTGTCATCCGCCAGGGTCAGAGGATTGTCCTGTCTGTGGAGAACGTTGTGCTTGGAGACTTGGTGTTGCTCAGGACTGGAGATCGTATCCCGGCGGACGTCAGGATAGTCGAGGCGAACTCTCTGAGCGTGGACAACTCCTCGTTGACGGGGGAAGTGGACCCCCAGCCAAGGTCGGATGTGGCGACTCACGGGGATGTCATGGAGACAGCTAATCTGGCCTTCTTCTCCACGACGGTAACGTCAGGGTCGGGTAAGGGAGTGGTGATAGCTTGTGGGGACACGACGGCGATGGGCAGGATCGCTGAACTAACTATTGGACTAAGAGAAGAGATTACACCCATCGCCAAGGAAATCCAGAACTTCATTAAGCTACTCACCTTCCTGGCTGTGATAACGGGAGGCCTGGTGTTCGTGCTCGCTATGTCCATGGGTTATAGCTGGATGGAGTCTGTCATCATCTTCCTGGGCATAGTGGTCGCCTGCGTGCCTGAGGGTATGCTCATCACTTTCACGATGTGTCTGTCCATCTCGGCCAAGAACATGGCCGATCAGAACTGCCTCGTTAAGAACATGGAGGCCGTCGAGACTCTAGGCAGCACATCAGTAATCTGCTCCGACAAGACCGGTACCCTCACCACCAACTCTATGACGGTGTCTCACATCTGGGTCGACGGCAACATCTACACCGTCGACTTTGCAGACGAGCAGTCATCCAAAGTGGAGTGTGACACTTCGTCAACGCCGTTCCAGGCGCTCTGGTTCGTGTGCGCGATGTGCAACAAAGCTGAGTTCCTCGCCGAACAGCAGTGCGTCAAGGTGCACAAGAGAAAAGTCTCCGGGGACGCCTCTGAGAGTGCGCTATTAAAATTTGCTGAAGCATCTCTAGGGTACGTTGCCGAGAAGCGACAGAGTTACCCCAGGGTTCTGGACGTGCCGTTCAGTTCACTCACCAAGTTTCAGTTGTCCATACACCAGGACGGCAATAGCCACCGACTGCTGATGAAGGGTGCCCCTGAGAGAGTCCTGGAAAATTGCAGCACCGCCCTCATTTACGAGGAAGAAGTCTCCCTTGACAAGGAAACATCCCAAATAATTATGGACGCATGTTTCGAGTTGGCGTCTCAAGGAGAACGAGTCTTGGCATGCGCAGATTTGGCCCTCACAAACTACCCTCTAGGTTACGAGTTTGATATTCTAGAGGAGAACTACCCCACAACAGGACTACGATTTGTGGGTCTAGTGTCACTGATAGATCCTCCTAGACCCTCAGTACCTTACGCCGTTGACATGTGCCGGAGAGCGGGTATAAAGGTAATCATGGTGACAGGAGATCACCCGGTCACCGCCAAAGCGATAGCTCGGCAGGTGCGTATCATATCACCAGACAGCTTGACCGACGAAGAGTTCCACCTCGGTCAAGCTTTCCTGGTGGACGATGCACACAGCAGGATCAAAGCTAAGATCATCACCGGCGATAAACTCAAAGCTATGGCTCCCGAGGAGTTAGACGCAGTTCTGGCTCGTTACCCAGAAGTCGTTTTCGCACGAACCACGCCCACACAGAAATTGATGATTGTAGAAGCTTACCAACGACTAAATCATATCGTGGCGGTCACCGGCGACGGCGTCAACGATTCTCCTGCCATGAAACAGGCCAACCTTGGAATTGCCATGGGTATAACGGGGACAGATGTCGCACGCAGGGCCGCTGATATGATCCTCTTAGATGACAACTTCTCCACAATCGTGGTTGGGATCGAGGAAGGCCGCAGGATATTTGAGAACCTCAAGAAATCTGTTGCCTTCACGCTGACGGCGAGCACACCGGAGGTTTTGCCCTTCATTTGCAGCACGGCTTTCCACATTCCCCTACCGCTCAGCATAACGGCAGTAATGTGTATCAACTACTTGTCCGACATCTGGCCATCTATATCGCTCGTCTTCGAGAAGGCAGAGTCAGACATCATGCGGCGCAAGCCCAGGGATCCCCGTCACGATAAACTCGTCAACTCCAGGATGTTGTCTGTCACCTACATCCAGATCGGCTGCATGCAGGCAGCTGCGGGATTCTTCACGTACTTCTTCATCATGGCCGAGCACGGGTTCCTCCCACACACCCTACTGGGCATCCTCGAAAAATGGGATAACCCCAAGATAAACAACCTCCAAGATTCGTTCGGCTATGAATGGACTTACAAGAACAGAAAAGTCTTGGAGTACACTTGCAACACGGCTTACTTCGTAGCTGTTGTGTTCAGTCAGTGGGCTGATGTGATTATCTGCAAGACGAGGAGATTGTCCATTCTTCAGCAGGGTATGTCGAATTGGCCTCTCAACTGGGGCATCATCATACAGACCATTCTTGTCGTCGCAGTCATATACATTCCGGGTGTGCACGTTGTCCTCAAACTCTATCCTCTTAAGTGGTACTGGTGGATGCTGTCCTTCCCTTTCTGTGTCTTGATTATTCTCTATGACGAGATGAGACGCTTCTTCATCAGGAAATATCCTGGAGGCTTCTTCGAGCGAGAAACCTATTACTAGTTCCCCACACCCGAGATTTGATCATCCTGAACAACTGGATGAGTCGTACTTAATCAGAAAACATCCTGAACAACTGGATGCGACAGTAGTTAATCAAAAAACATCTTGAACAACTGGATGAGACGGTAATTCATAAGAAAACGCCCTGCACAACTGAAAAAAACAAAACAAAAACATCCTGAACAACTGTATGAGACATTACGTCATCGGAAAACGTCCTGAACAACTGAAAAAAACAAAAACAAAACCTGAGCAACTGGATGAGACAGTACTACATCAAAAACATCTTGAACAACTAGATGAGACGGTACTTAATCAGAAAACATCTTGAACAACTGGATGCGACAGTACTACATCAGAAAACATCCTGAACAACTAGATGAGACAGTACTTAATCAGAAAACATCTTGATCAACTGGATATGACAGTACTTAATCAGGAAACCTCTTGATCAACTGGATACGACAGTACTTAATCAGAAAACATCTTGATCAACTGGATACGACAGTACTTAATTATAAAACATCCTGAACAACTGGAACGACAGTACTTAATCAGAAATTATCCTTAACAGCTAGATGCGACAGTACTTAATCAGAAATCATCCTGAACAACTAGATGAGACAGTACTTAATCAGAAAACATATTGAACAACTGGATGCGACAGTACTTAATCAGAAATCACCCTGAGCAACTAGATGAGACAGTACTTAATGAGAAAACATCTTGAACAACTAGATGAGACAGTACTACATCAGAAAACATCCTGAACAACTAGATGAGACAGTACTTAAACATCTTGAACAACTGGATACGACAGTACTTAATCAGAAAACATCTTGATCAACTGGATACGACAGTACTTAATCAGGAAACATCTTGATCAACTGGATACGACAGTACTTAATTAGAAAACATCCTGAACAACTGGAACGACAGTACTTAATCAGAAAACATCTTGATCAACTGGATATGACAGTACTTAATCAGAAAACATCTTGATCAACTGGATATGACAGTACTTAAACAGGAAACCTCTTGATCAACTGGATACGACAGTACTTAATTAGAAAACATCCTGAACAACTGGATGCGACAGTACTTAATCAGAAATCATCCTGAACAACTAGATGCGACAGTACTTAATCAGAAATCATCCTGAACAAATAGATGAGACGGTACTTAATCAGAAAACATCTTGAACAACTGGATGCGACAGTACTACATCAGAAAACATCCTGAACAACTAGATGAGACAGTACTTAAACATCTTGAACAACTGGATACGACAGTACTTAATCAGAAAACATCTTGATGAACTGGATACGACAGTACTTAATTAGAAAACATCCTGAACAACTGGATACGACAGTACTTAATCAGAAATCATCCTGAACAACTAGATGCGACAGTACTTAATCAGAAATCATCCTGAACAACTAGATGCGACAGTACTTAATCAGAAATCATCCTGAACAAATAGATGAGACGGTACTTAATCAGAAAACATCTTGAACAACTGGATGCGACAGTACTACATCAGAAAACATCCTGAACAACTAGATGAGACAGTACTTAATCAGAAAACATCTTGAACAACTAGATGAGACAGTACTTAAACATCTTGAACAACTGGATACAAAAGTACATAATCAGAAAACATCTTGAACAACTGGATGCGACAGTACTACATCAGAAAACATTCTGAACAACTGGATGCGACAGTACTACAGCAGAAAACATCTTGAACAACTGGATATACGACAGTACTTAATCAGAAAACATCCTGAACTACTGGATATGACAGTACTTAATCAGAAAACGTCTTGAACAACTAGATACGACAGTATTTAATCAGAAAACATCCTGAACAACTGGATGAGACAGTAATTCATCAGAAAACGCCCTGAACAATTGAAAAAATTCATCCTGAACAACTGTATGAGACATTAAGTCATCGGAAAACGTCCTGAACAACTGAAAAAAAAAAAAACAAAAACAAAACCTGATCAACAGGATGAGACAGTAATTCATTAGAAAACGTTCTGAACTGAAAAAAGAAAAAAAAATATCCTGAACAAGTGTATGAGACAGTAATTTAGAAAACGTTCTGAAGAACTTAAAAAAACAAAAAAAAAGAAAAAAAAACATCCTGAACAAGTGTATGAGACAGCAATTCATCAGAAAACGTTCTGAACAACTGCAAAAACAAAAAAAAAAAGAAAAACAACATCCTGAACAAGTGTGTGAGACAGTAATTCATTAGAAAACGTCCTGAACAACTGTAAAAAAAACAAAAAAAGAAAAAAACATCTTGAACAACTGTATGAGACTGTAATTTAGAAAACGTTCTGAACAACTGAAAAAACAAAAAAGAAGAAAAAAAACATCCTGAGCAACTGTATGAGACAGTAATTCATTAGAAAACGTTCTGAAGAACTGTAAAAGAAATAGATCCTGAGCAACTGCATGAGACAGTAGTTCATCAGAAAACGTCCTGAGCAACTGAAAAGAAAAACAAAAAATAACATCCTGAACAACTGAAGAAAAAAAAAACATCCTGTGCAGCTGGATGAGGCAGTAATTCATCAGAAAACTTCCTGAACAAATAAAAAACAAAAAATAGCATTCTGAACAACTAAAAAAAAAACATCCTGTGCAGCTGGATGAGGCAGTAATTCATCAGAAAACTTCTCGAGCAGCTGGATGAGACAGTAACGAACATGTTGAACTACCATATGAGACAGTACTACATGATAAAACATCCTGGATGATAAAGGAAACATTTTGAGATATATGATCATGAACAATTCTATGAAACGTTAACACATCTTTGTAGATACAAGCTTGCTACACTCAATAAATCGTATTTATCCTTACTGTCTATTTAAAGGAGTTTATTTGCATGATAGTCTTAAGGTGCGCAGAACTTCGTATTACATGTTTTTATAATGTATAATTTTGCAGTTTTTACTCTAGTTTGCGATCATCTTTATCGGGTTTAAAGTCCCCAGAGCGATGAGTTTTAAGTGCTGGCCATTGACAGCGTCCTTAACAAACAAGTGTATAGTTCGATCGGTAAGTAAGACAGTGTAAGCTGTTGTGCAACTCACTAGAACAGGTGATGGTGTACCCGGGCTGCAAACAAATAAATGGCAACATATTTCCTGAGCCATTTATTGTAGAACAATAAGACTTGTGCAGCCCTTAACGTAATCTCTGATGAGCAAACACATCCCTCAGAGTGCTTCTTTCATCTTAAGGAAGGATGAAAGTGACACATGTGCGGGGGGGTTCTTGAGCAGCAACTGCATAGCCCAGACAAACTGTGTGAGTCCCTGACTCACTCGTCTCCTTAGCCATCCCTACAAATTCACCTGCTGTCCACATGGAGCGGCCGAGTGGTTAGGCTACTCGCCTCTCACCTAAGGCCCGGGTTCGACCCCAAGCAACCGCATGTGAGATTTGTGGTGGACAAAGCGGCGCAGGGGCGGCTTTTCTCCGGTTGCCCCCACCATCGCATTCCACCGGTGCTCCATCTTCATTCCATGTATCACCAGTGTCATCGCCTGCTGTGCCACAAGTAGCAAAAGCGGGCGTTAAACACTACAAAAAAGTACACACGGAGTAAAGATTCAATGAGTCGGTTTTTGACCTCCACCTACTTCCTGCTGTACGAGAGCAGTTTTCTTTTTCAACCTCCGATATGCTATAAATAAAAAATGTTGCCGCCGTCAATGATTTCAAATGAGCAGCACTGACGTTGTTTTGAAGATCTTGGTACTTTACGAGTTTGCGGAGAGCCATTCGAAACAAACGAAGAGGAATGCTGACTTGAGGAATTGTGTTGATCCATGACAACGCTCGTCCACACAACCCATCGGCTCCTTGAACAATTTCAATGGGACATTTTCGATCATCAGTTCTGATCTGGCCTGACCCAGCGACTTTCACCTTTTCCCTATACTGAAGACGTGGCTAGGAGGGCAGCACTTTCAAACCAACCAAGATCTTCAAAACAACGTCAATGCTCGTTTGAAATCATTGGCGGCGGCAACATTTTTTGAAGCGGGTATTGCAAAGCTTGTGCACAGGTACGACAAATGTCTCAGTGATTATGTTGAAAAGTAACCAAAACTTTTAGTAATAAAATAATTGTTTTCTATGTACTTGTGATTTATTTATACCCTATCAAGGTTGAAAAAAAAACGGCCCTCAAACATTATCTCGTCCTGCAACACAACGTGCCACAGTTCGATATGGGAATGTTGCATTCCTGAATGTTTCACGTGGTCCAGAGTGACATTCTCTGGAGTTTTTTCCACATGTCACTTTATCCGTGCAAGTTGTTCTAGCTTGGAATACATTCCCTTTAAGGCGGTGCGATTTTACAACACCTGCCACACTCTACAGATGTTGCCAACCAATACAATTCCCTGTGCAGGAATAAAACTTATCTCTCAAGTCCTCGTACTTGAAGTAGTTCGAGGTTCGATCTCGCAGCTTCGAAACTCTTTTAGTAAAACATCGTTATGGGATTAGGCAGCACACAAAACACTAGTGTGTGATGCTCATATACTCAGAACTCAGAAGACGTTCTTGTCAAGCACGTTTCATGAACACGATGTCATTGCTTGAGTTGGAACCGTGGATCTCCCCGTACAATATTTTTACTTTCTCTACACGTACACAGTTTATAGACAAGCTGTTGCATTCCACCCAAAAATTCAGTACAGAGATTTCACCGCAAATACATGTTTACGGTCCCCCTGAATAAAAAAAAAAAACATTTTTGGAAAAAGGACGGCATAGCTCAAAAAGGAAAAGACGGCTAAATACCAAAATTGGTATCTTCCAAGGAGATTTTCAAGAAAATTCCCCACCACAAACTACCCTTTACTTGGAACAAATTTCGAAAATGGCTCTCACAATTTTAATTAAAATCTCTTATATGTTTACATGGCAAATTAAAATCTTGAATTTTCTGGGCATAGCTTCTAAAGTCCTCTTTATTCTGGATGATTTTTTATGGAATTTTACATAACTGATAAACCGTAAGAGATGGACAAAAAAACTTACAACACACAACATGTAGAGCACGTTAAAACACACAATTTATGTTATATACAATTTCTTTCGTGGAGTTGATCGTTTTGAGATATTCCTTGTTTTTGGTTTCAGCTTTAAAAAGCTTATACTTTTCTTATACTGGAATTTGTCAACTCGTGTCCATACAAACAAATGAACTTCAGTCACATAGCAACCAGCTTTTGACTATCACTTTAACCTATGATACTCCCTTATTTCGCTTCTACTTACAAGGAAGCAAGTAATAAGACTATTTCTATTAATTTTGTCTCAATTATCATGAAGTAAATAAAAGCATAAGCTTTTTAACAATAATTTGTTGCAGAGATGTAGAGAAAGTCATGTGAATGGAACATATCAGATTTTTGGGCATGTAATGCAATACCTTGCTTACTTAGGAAGTAGAGAAAAGACGCGCTAGCACAGAGGACCTTAATTTATATCTCACGGTGTTTTCGTATTCCAACGCGCGGGTTTTCTAAACCCTTCCAAATGACCAGTCATATATAAAACTAAGTTAAGACTCCACGTCCGTCAGAAACACCTGAGCATTTTCATTGCTGAAAAGTTTCAGTATTTTCGCTTAAACACATACATATGCATTCTGTAACAAATTATTATTAGAAATCTTATTCTTATATCTACTTCACGACAGAAAAACAGAAATAGTCTTATTACTTGCTTCCTTGTAAGTAGGAGCGAAATAAGGGAGTAGCACAGGTTAAAGTGATAGTCAAAAGCTGGTTGCTATGTGACTCAAGTTCCGTTGCTTGTATAGACAGCACTTGACAAATTCCTGTATAAGAAAAGTATAGGTTTTTTAAAACTGAAAACAAAGAAGGAATATCTCAAAAACGATCAACTCCACGAAAGAAATGTATATGACATAAAAAGTGTGTTTTAATGTGCTCTACAATTTTTGTGAGAAAGGTTTTTGTCTACCTCTTACGGTTTAGTAGTTATGTAAAATTCCGTAAAGTTTATCCAGAATAAAGAGGTCTTCAGAGGCAATTACCAGAAAATTCAAGATAGGTATACATTTTATTTGTCAGGTAAATATCTTTAATATGCGATATTTTAATCAAAATCGTTAGAGCCATTTATGAGAAAATCAAAATTTTCGAAAAAATTGCATGTAAAGTGTAGTTTGGGGTGGGGAGAGTTTTCTCAAAATCTTCGTATCGCATCCCTGGAGGATACTTAACTTAAATACCAAGTTTGGTGTTTTTACCGATTTTCGTTTTTGAGTTATCGTGTCCACAGACACACACACTCACGGAAAAATCTGATGTGTTCCATTCATATGACTTTTTCTACACCTCTGCAACAAATTATTGTTAAAAAGCCAGGCAGGAAACCCGGAACTGCCTGCATCGGTATTTAGTAATATCCCAGAGATCTGACAAGGAGGTTTTATAATGGACAAATTTGGCGGAGAAAATTTGAGCCCGGCGCCTAATCACATGCTCAACGTATGGGAGAATGGAAGCTTCATGTAGTAGCTTCACTGGAAAACGACAGCATATAGAATAGTTTTACCCCAAGGAGTCTATTTGCTGATTAAGAATACCCTTGAATTACAAAAATATCTTATTTATAGATAAATTTAATATATATTAATTGTTCGCAGATTTACCGAGCTTCGCAGCTAGTCCCTGTTTATTATTATAGCAGTAGAATTTGCGGGGCATGACACGATGTGCTTGGAGTTAACGCAACTTTATGTAAACATGGAGCGTAAGCCCACTTTGTTCTTGCCGAGAGATAATGGCGTTATCAGGAGGCTTTGACTCCTCCATCTCGCGGTAGATTAGTCAACTACCTACTTACTTCCTTCTTCCGACGATATGCAAAGCTGGTCCTCCGCGCTTCAGGGTATTTACGTGATAATGTCGCCCTCATTATTGGATCACACAACAAAACAGCTGACGAACGTCGTGTCCGATATTGTTGCACAAAGGCTAATTTCCCAACTTTCCGTCAGAAGTGCCCCAGGCATTTTAATAACGTAGAGTGTGTGCTCTTTGTTACGGACCGGAAGAATATCGCTTTTCTTTTATGTGGCTACAGTGGCTCGCTCTGTCGTAACATATGGTACTACTTTCCTTTATTTTTCATTTTAAAAGGAAAAGATCCGTTTATTAACCTTTTGAAATATCACGGTTCCTTTAGAGATGCATTATTCAGCCACAGAGTAGTAAACTTTCGGTCACACACAAAGGAATACAAAAAACACTCACATCACTTTCTCTACATATTCTATAGTAACAAAACATTCCTGTAAAAGCTTATTTTTACTTTCTCTAGCCCGTATGTACAGTGCATAGAGAAACTACTGTATTCCACGCGAGATTTCACCGTGTGTGTCTGTGGACAGCACAGCTCAAAAACGAAATGACCGTTAAATACCAAACTTGGTAATTATGTTTGGTATCTTCCAAGGATGCGACACGAAGATTTTCAACAAAATTCCCCCACCCCAACTACCCTTTACATGGAACTTTTTTCGAAAATTTTGATTTTCTCAAAAAAAGCTCTAACGATTTTGATTAAAATACCAAGTATTAAAGATATTTACTTGACAAATAGAATGTATATCTTGAATTTTCTGGGAATAGCCTCAAAAGACCTCTTTATTCTGGAGGAGTTTTATTGAATTTTGCATAAATGCTAAACCGTAAGAGATGTACAAAAACTTGCTACACAAAGATGTAGAGCTCGTTAAAACACACAATTTATGTCCTTTACATTTTTTTTTTCGTGGACTTGATCGTTTTTGAGATATTCCTTGTTTTTGGTTTCAGCTATAAAAAACTTACACTTTTCTCATACAGGAATTTGTCAACTGCTGTCCATACAAACAAAGGAACTTCAGTCACACAGCAACCAGCTTTTGACTGTCACTTTAACCTATGGTACTCCCTTATTTCGCTTCTACTTACAAGGAAACAAGTAATAAGACCATTTCTGCTAATTTTTTCTCGATTAGCGTGAAGTAAACAGAAGCATAATCTTTTTAACAATAATTTGTTGCAGAGACGTAGAGAAAGTCATGTGAATGGAACACATCAGATTTTGTTTTAAATAAGTACTAGTTTTAATACATGGTATTTTAATTAAAATAAATTTCGTGTAAAAGAATAATTTCATGCGAATGTTCAGGAAACTTAACCAATTTTTAGTTGTTCAAACACGCACGCGAACCTTTTTCTAAACTGCATCTTTTCATTTAGAGGTCCTCCAAACATTGCATTTTTGGGTGGAAATCAATATTCTCTTAACTAGCTCGTACATTTTGGTAAATTTCAAAAATGAAGGTTGGTTTGGATTTAGGGACGTGACATTTATAAAGAAGGGTTAGGACGCCGATCAGGTTGGCCAATAGCCCAGTTTGCAGGCGTGCCACACTTTTATGTCCCATCAAATTGGTAAACTGCTTACAGACCCTGTGACGTCAGCACAGCCTTCCCTTTTATAGCTCTAAGCCTGAATCTCATGTTTTACAACATTAACGTCTTCTTTGCCTTTCACTTTCTCTACCACATGCAATAAGTAGAAGCGAAATAAGGGAGTGCCATAGGTTAAAGTGACAGCCAAAAGCTGGTTGCTATGTGACTCAAGTTCCTTTGTTTGTATGTACACGAGTTGACAAATTCCTGTATGAGAAAAGTGTAAGTTTTTTAAAGATAAAAACAAAAACAAGGAGTATCTCAAAAACAACCAACTCCACGAAAAAACTGTATATAACATAAATTGTGTGTTTTAACGTGTCATACATTTCCTCTGCGGTAAGTTTTTGTCCATCTCTTACGGTTTAGCAGTTATACAAAATTCAATAAAAATCCTCCAGAATAAAGTAGTCTTCAGAGGCTATTCCCAGAAAATTCAAGATATACATTTTATTTGTTAGGCAAATATCTTTAATATACGACATTTTAATCAAAATCGTTAGAGGCATTTTTGAGAAAATCTAAAATTTCGAAAAAAGTTCCATGTAAAGGATAGTTTGGGTGGGGGAATTTTATTTAAAATCTTCGTGTCGCATTCTTGGAAGATACCAAACTTAAATACCATGTTTGGTATTTAACGGTATTTTCGTTTTTGAGCTATGCTGGCCACAGACACACACGTATACACAGACACGGACATTTTTCAAAAAATGTTTTTTTTTGGATTCAAGGGGGACCTAAAACATGTATTTCCGGTGAAATCTTGGTATTGAATTTTTGGGTGCATTTCAAGGGATCTGAAAGCTCTGTATCGAATGTTTGGGTACAATACAATACGTTCTCAATACACATGTTATGACAGGAATAAATTTTGGGAAAAGTAAACTAATATCTGAGAAGCCGTTATTATAACGCGCTAGCAGATCTACAATTTTGTCTGTCAAAATTAAGAATTAAGAGGACTTCACTGGCCATTGCCAGAAAATGTAGTTGCCTATACGCGCTAAAACAGCTCGTTGCCATGACAACATCTCAATGCGAACTTACGGGAATATTTTGCCAGAGCCATCTATAGGATTATTAAAGAACAGCCTGAGATACCCCGCGGTCGGCTAACCTCTAAGCTCCTGCGGGAACATCAAAGTAACCAGGTTCCCGTCAAAAAGGGACGGCAGTACGCAGTGGCGGATTTACCTTATTAATTACAAGCTACGAAAAAAAGCTTTTTGTCAATACAGACCGAAAACATAAAATTGAAATGACCTGATGTGTTCCATTCACATGATTTTTTTTCCGTGCGAGAAAAGTTTAACTATTTTAAAACTGAAACAAACAACAATATGTCAACTCTACGAAAAAAGTGTATATGACATAAATTGTATGTTTCAATGAGATCTACATTTTCTGTGAAGTAAGTTTTTCTGCACCTCTTACGATTCACTAGTTACACAAAATTCCTCCACAATAGTGTTCAGAGGCTATTCCAGAAAATTCAACATATGCATTTTATTTGTCAGCTAAATATTTTTAATATACGATATTTTAACAAAAATCGTTACATCCATTTTTGAAAAAATCGAAATTTTGCAAATCCTTTCCATGTAAAGGGTAATTTGGGGTGGGGGGATTTTTCTCAAAATCTTCGTGTCGCATCCCTGGAAGATACTAAACTTAAATACTAAGTTTGGCATTTTACTCGCTTTTCATTTTTGTGTTATTATGTTCACAGACACCCGTGCGGACTTTTTTTTAGAAATGCTTCTTTGTTTTGTTTTCAGAGGACCGTAAAACATATATTTGCGGTGAAATGTCAGTATGGAAGTTTTGGGTGGAGTACAATACCTTGTGTCCATAGTACGTGTAGAGAGAGTAAAAATGAACCGGTGGTGTCAGTGATACATGTGTGTGAGGAAGCGGTGATAAACAAGAGCCAAGAAATGCATCTTCTGTACCAACATTACAAAAATATAACATTTTTACCACACAATACAAATGAAATATTTTCTAATTTATATAAACT
Source organism: Hymenopus coronatus (assembly GCA_030762935.1). Lineage (NCBI taxonomy): Eukaryota > Metazoa > Arthropoda > Insecta > Mantodea > Hymenopodidae > Hymenopus > Hymenopus coronatus. The sequence continues at coordinate 1,413,044 of CM060880.1, read as the reverse complement.
TTTTTCGTTCCACTGCATCATCTCCTTTTTACTTTCGTATATAGAGAAGGTATTGTATTGCACCCAACATTTCACCGGAAATACATGTTTTACGTTCCCATGTATCCAACAAAAGCACATACAGAAAAAGGTCCGTGTGTCTGTGAACACGATAACTCAAAAACGAAAGGTCGGTAAAATACCAAAGTTTTGAGATTTTGAGAGAAATCCCCCACAGGAAACTACCCTTTACATGGCATTTTTTTAAAAAATGTTGATTTTCTTAAAAATTCCAATACCAACTTTGATTGAATTATCGTATTATAAATATTTTTTAGCTCAGAAATAAAATGTATATCTTGAATTTTATGGGAATAGTCTCTGAAGACTGCTTTATTCTGGATGAATTTTACGGAATTTTGCACAACTGCTAAACCGTAAGAGATGGACAAAAACTTACTACATAGAAACTGTAGAGCACACTAAAACACACTAATTCGTGGAGCTGGTCGTTTTTTTAGATATTCCTTGTTTTTGGTTTCAGCTTTGAAAAAGTTATACTTTTCTCATACAGGAATTTGTCAACTGCTGTCCATACAAACAAAGAAACTTCAGTGACATAGCAACCAGCTTTTGACTGTCACTTTAACCTATGGTACTCCCTTATTTCACTTGTACTTACAAGGAAGCAAGTAATAAGACTATTTCTGATAAGGTTTATCTCAGTATGAGGTAGATAGAAACACAAACCTTTGTAAGAATGCTTCTTTGCAAAAGATGGAATGTCTATGTTAACTGTGTAATATGATTTTGGTGGAGTGACGCCAGTGCTGCAACAACCTTGTGACGTAACAAGCTCCCTCTTCCTGCTGTCCTAAAGGAGCACTCCTCTTCAATATCGGCGACTCCTCTAACCATTAAATACAATTTATAAATCTTTGTTCGTTTGTGTGTAACAAATTATTCTTGCCAAGATTATTTTATCTGCTCGTTCTTCAAGATAAACAATATCAGAAATAGTCTTATTACTTGCTTCCTTGTAAGTAGAAGTGAAATAAGGGAGTAGCATAGGTTAAAGTGATGATCAAAAGCTGATTGCTATGTGACTGAAGTTTCTTTGTTTGTATGGACAGGAGTTGACAAATTCCTGTATGAGAAAAGTATAAGTTTTCAAAGCTGAAACCAAAAACAAAGAATATCTACAATCAACTCCACGAAAAAAAGCGTATAATATAAATTGTATGTTTTAAGGTGATCTATATTTTTATTAAGTAAGCTTTTGTCTATCTCTTACTGTTTAGCTAAACTTTCAAGATTGATCCAGAATAAAGTAGTCTTGAGAGGTGATTCCCAGAAAATTGAAGATATACATTTTATTTGGCATGAAAATATCTATAATAGTATAAGAAATTTCAATGAAAGTCCTTAGAGCAACATTTTGAAAATGTTCGATGTAAAGGGTAGTTTGGGGTGGGGATGTTTCTCAAAATGTCGCATTCTTGCAAGATACTAAACTTAAATACCAAGTTTTGTTATTGACGACCTTTTCGTTTTTCAGCTATGCTGTACACAGACACACCTACACGGACCTTTTTCTAAAACTAATTTTTTCGGAGTCAAAAACATGTATTTCCGGTGAAATACAAAACCTTTTGTATCCAATATCTATCTCTATTGTATATCTCTTATGGTTTAGCAGTTATACAAAATTCGTGTAGAATAAAGTAGTTTTCAGGGACTATTGCCAGAAAATTCAAGATATACTTTTTATTTTCATTAATTAATATAAAAACATACGGTATTTTAATCAAAATCATTATAGAGCAATTTTTGAGCGGTTATCAAGTATCAGCCGATGTTTTATTTCCTTCTTCAACGGACATAAAGAGTACTCAACCCCTTTAAAAGCCGGTCGCTAGTATTTGTATTCAAATTGCGTTCTCTTTGCTTTAGCAGCTTAATAGATATGAATAACCACTTCCCATTTGAGAAAAGTACAAGCATCGCAAAATATTAAAGATGTATATAACATGAATTGTGTGTTTTAATGTGATCTATCCGTGGGCACTTTTGTCATTAGAGCCGCTTTGTAGTTACTTACTGGTCTGTTACAAACGTTTAGGGCTCTGAGCTGCAAGCGTAGCCCGACGTGGAGGGCCCTAAGCCACAAAGCGTAGCCTGACGTCGAGGGTCCTGAGCCGCAAGGCGTAGCCCGACGTCGAAGGCCCTAAGCCACAAAGCGTAGCCCGACGTCGAGGGTCCTAAGCCACAAAGTGTAGCCCGACGTGGAGGGTCTTAAGCCACAAAGCGTAGCCCGACGTGGAGGGCCCTAAGCCACAAAGCGTAGCCCGACGTGGAGGATCCTAAGCCACAAAGCGTAGCCCAACGTGGAGGGCCCTAAGCCAGAAAGCGTAGCCCAACGTGGAGGGCCCTAAGCCACAAAGCGTAGCCCAACATGGAGGGCCCTAAGCCACAAAGCGTAGCCCAACGTGGAGGGCCCTAAGCCACAAAGCGTAACCCAACGTGGAGGGCCCTAAGCCACAAAGCGTAGCCCAACATGGAGGGCCCTTAGCCACAAAGCGTAGCCCAACATGGAGGGCCATAAGCCACAAAGCGTAATCCAACGTGGAGGGCCCTAAGCCGCAAGGCGTAGCTCGACGTGGAGGGCCCTAAGCCGCAAGGCGTAGCCCGACGTGGAGGGCCCTAAGCCACAAAGTGTAGCCCAACATGGAGGGTCCTAAGCCACAAAGTGTAGCCCAACGTGGAGGGCACTAAGCTGCAAGTGTAGGCCAATGTGGAGGGCCCTAAGCCACAAACGTAGCCCAACGTGGAGGGCCCTAACCTGCAAGTGTAGCCCAACGTGGAGGGTCCTAAGCTGCAAGCGTAGCCCAACGTGGAGGGCACTAAGCTGCAAGTGTAGGCCAATGTGGAGGGCTCTAAGCTACAAAGCGTAGCCCAACATGGAGGGTCCTAAGCTGCAAGCGTAGCCCAACATGGAGGGTCCTAAGCTGCAAGTGTAGGCCAATGTGGAGGGCCCTAAGCCACAAAGCGTAGCCCAACATGGAGGGCCCTAAGCTGCAAGCGTAGCCCAACGTGGAGGGTCCTAAGCTGCAAGTGTAGGCCAATGTGGAGGGCCCTAAGCCACAAAGCGTAGCCCAACATGGAGGGCCCTAAGCTGCAAGCGTAGCCCAACGTGGAGGGTCCTAAGCTGCAAGCGTAGCCCAACGTGGAGGGTCCTAAGCTGCAAGCGTAGCCCAACGTGGAGGGCACTAAGCTGCAAGCGTAGCCCAACGTGGAGGGCACTAAGCTGCAAGCGTAGCCCAACATGGAGGGTCCTAAGCTGCAAGTGTAGGCCAATGTGGAGGGCCCTAAGCCACAAAGCGTAGCCCAACATGGAGGGCCCTAAGCTGCAAGTGTAGCCCAACGTGGAGGGTCCTAAGCTGCAAGCGTAGCCCAACGTGGAGGGCACTAAGCTGCAAGCGTAGCCCAACGTGGAGGGCACTAAGCTGCAAGCGTAGTCCAACGTGGAGGGCACTAAGCTGCAAGCGTAGCCCAACGTGGAGGGCACTAAGCTGCAAGCGTAGCCCAACGTGGAGGGCACTAAGCTGCAAGTGTAGGCCAATGTGGAGGGCCCTAAGCCACAAAGCGTAGCCCAACATGGAGGGCCCTAAGCTGCAAGTGTAGCCCAACGTGGAGGGTCCTAAGCTGCAAGCGTAGCCCAACGTGGAGGGCACTAAGCTGCAAGCGTAGCCCAACGTGGAGGGCACTAAGCTGCAAGCGTAGTCCAACGTGGAGGGCACTAAGCTGCAAGCGTAGCCCAACGTGGAGGGCACTAAGCTGCAAGTGTAGCCCAACGTGGAGGGCACTAAGCTGCAAGCGTAGCCCAACGTGGAGGGCACTAAGCTGCAAGTGTAGCCCAACGTGGAGGGCACTAAGCTGCAAGCGTAGCCCAACGTGGAGGGCACTAAGCTGCAAGTGTAGCCCAACGTGGAGGGCACTAAGCTGCAAGTGTAGCCCAACGTGGAGGGCACTAAGCTGCAAGCGTAGCCCAACGTGGAGGGCACTAAGCTGCAAGCGTAGCCCAACGTGGAGGGCACTAAGCTGCAAGCGTAGCCCAACGTGGAGGGCACTAAGCTGCAAGCGTAGTCCAACGTGGAGGGCACTAAGCTGCAAGCGTAGCCCAACGTGGAGGGCACTAAGCTGCAAGCGTAGCCCAACGTGGAGGGCACTAAGCTGCAAGCGTAGCCCAACGTGGAGGGTCCTAAGCCACAAGGTGTAGCCCAGGTATCTGTGAAGCTAAAACCCCAATGATCCCAAAAAGAAGGCAAAACTTGGGCAATCTGGCAACTTTCACATCTGAACAACTTAATGTTTTTAACACTTTCAAGTATGGGTCGCCAGTAAAAGTCTTAAGACCGTTTGAGTGTGCGCGCGCATGTCGGTGTGTGTGGTGGAACCAGAGCACAGCTTTACCAAATGTGTTTAATACCTAGGTATATAACATTGTAATCCAGATCGTTCTCATCTTCCTTAAAAATGGGGTATTTTCTTGAAAATGTTCGGTACATCCCTGGATGATATTTAACTTAAATACCAATATTTTGGCGAGTATGGAAACGTGTATTTTCTATAAAATCTCTGTATCAAATACTCCCCTACTTATTATACTTAGTACAAAAAGTAATACGTTTTTATAAGAATATTTAGTAAAAGGTTGGGTAGACATTTATTTAGGGTTTTTTAAACGTGCATTTCCATGAAAACATCGATATGGACTTTAGTGAAGAAAAGGAAACTTACGTCACGATGAACATTTGAGATGAACACTTATAGACATTTTACCAGCAGTTGTTGAATAGCAAACGCTTGTACCTGTGTTGGCAGCGCATGTTTGACCTTTTCAAAAAGCGAATTATCCTTCCGATGTTGTTTTGTACAAACAAGTGAAAAGCTGGAAGCGATTCCGCTTCAAATGCAAGTAATAACAAACGAGGGTTTAGCTCCATGGCCGCCTTTATCTGTAAATTAGCGTCATTAAGTTAACATACGCGCGCGGCGCGACAGTCTACTGTTATAAATCGCTTTACATGTCCTGTAAACAAACAAAATATTGAGAATAATATTTATAAACAATATTTGTCATCATAATAAACAGTTGCATTCACATGACTTTCTCTAAGCACTCCTCTACATACTGTTCTTCTACATACCTACTTGTTGTTAACATATTTCTTTGTAGCTATACGAAGAATAGTCAAATGTTTATAAAGTACTTGCTGTGAGATGCCTTATGAACACGAAAGGAAAGAGAGGGACCAAGAGAGAAACGAGAGAGAGGGAGAAAAAAAACAAACAAAGAAAGAGAGAAAGAAGGAAATAAAGAAAAACACAGAAATAAAGGAGACTAGAGAAAAAGAAAGAAACACACAGAAAGAAAAAAGAGAGAAATAAGGAAAGGAAGATGGAAAGACAGAAGGACTGAAAGACACGTAAAGAAGGAAACAAACACACAATGGGGTGTGACTCACGTGATTTTCTATTTAGTGGCGTTTTAATGTGTATCCACAGTGCACGTATGGACTGCCTACGTGATTCCCAGCTGGGGCGGGGAATTTTATGTTAACCAGAATTATTCCCTCTTGCCCGCAGAGTCTGCAATGTGCGTGCGTCTGTTTGAGGAAAATAAAATGACTTAAATCCAACATTTCAAGTGCAAAGCCCCCGATTTGACCTTACATGTTAAAGGGGGCTATAAAAAATCTGATGTGTTGCATTCACATGACTTTCTCTACATCTCGGCAACAAATTATTGTTAAAAAGCTTGTTTCTATTTACATCATGCTAATCGAGAAAATAGTCTTATTGCTTCCTTGTTAGTAGAAGTGAAATAAGGGAGTAGCATAGCTTAAAGTGATAGTCAAAAGCTGGTTGCTATGTGACTCAAGTTCCTTTGTTTGTATGGACAGGAGTTGATAAATTCCTGTAGGAGAAAAGTATAAGTTTTTAAAGCTGAAACAAGGAACATCTCAAAAACGATCAACTCCAAGAAAAAATATATATAACATAAATTGTGTTTTAATATGCTCCACATTTTTGTAAGGTAAGTTTTTGTTTGTCTCTTACGGTTTACGAGTTATGCAAAACTCATCCAGAATAAAGTAGTCTTCAGAGGCTATTCCCAGAAAATTCAAGATATACATTTTATTTATCAGGTAAATATCTTTAATATACCGTAATTTAATCAAAATCGTTAGAGCCATTTTGGAGAACAACATTTTCGAAAAAAAAGTTCCTTGTAAAGGGTAGTTGCGGGTGGGAGGATTTTTTCCAAAAGCTTTGTGTCGCATCCTTGCAAGATACCAAACTTAAATACCAAAGGATTCAGGGGGACTCAAAACATGTATTTCCGGTGAAATGTCGATACTGAATTTTTTGGTGCATCACAATACCTTTTGTATACACTATGTACATGGTACGTGTAGAGAAAGTAAAAAGTTTGAGTTTGTGTAGCACGTATAAACATGGAGTCGATATTGTTTGTGTAATGTTGGCCATTTTGAAAAGATGGAGCTGAGATGTGATGAATAGTTTTTCATAATGTAAAGCCTGTTTACGTGCCAATCGGAGACGATTCACATTTGAGACGTTACGAATGCATGTTGTGCATTGTAATCTGTTGAGAGAAAATGAAACGGATAATGATGCTGATGAATGTCTGTAAATATTAAAATTGTTACTCGCCGTGGTATTTTCGCCTTCTGTTAGTACACACTGCATTGCCAACACACCACAACTATATATCATGCTGCACTAACTTCGATTCTGCCGCGCTATCGGTCCCCATGATGCTATCCCTGATAATCAACATAGTTTGTAATAGCAAAATGTTTTTAAAACATTTGACTATCACTTTATCCTAGTGTATTCCCTTCTACTTACAAAAACAAGTAATAAGACAATTTCTGTTAATGTTTATCTTGATTATCATGATTTAAATACAAGAATAATCTTTCATAAGAAGTCAGTAAAACAGGTAGAGAAAGTAATGTGAATGTAACAGGTAATACGGTCTTTTTAATTTTGACATGGTTATATATTATAACGACTTCATAATTTGCAGTCATTGTTTGAAGGTTCATAACCAACAGTTATTTTTCATAAACGACGTGTTATTAATTTATATATAGGTTACGCAAAAAAAATATTGTAGCTTACGCAATGTGGACTAGAAGACTGTCACTGTGCATCGCTAGGAGGTAGTAGGCACAGGCAGGTAAACCTGTCCCGCGCATGCGCAGACAGAGGTAGTTGAAGGTTCAGGAGGGTAGAGATCTAGGAACAGTACACCAAGGGATGAGAGGAGATACAGTGCCACTCATATCAATAAACACACTTTCTATTCTGATAAAAGTTACACTTTTAAAATATACCTATAATCCTTCATTCAGCGTTGTTCAAAAGTGCGTCTATAGTTGAGGTCCGCCGTGACTTACTCCCCGGGGTCTTTATACCTAAAACCATGCTTATGCCAGCGCTGCTTATGAGGCCACATTACCTCTTGCTAAATCTGACCGTTGGACACTCAGAGTGAAGAGAGAGTAAACAAGGACCCCTCTCTAACAAGCAAACTTCGGTAGCAGTCACATTTGAGAAACAAGAACCTAACACGGGGCGCGTTTTACATCACTGCCAGATATTGATGAAATCGTTTTAATCTATACACCATTAGTTTCCAATACTAGCCATGGATCAACAGTAAACTGCTGCCTGTTATGTAAGTACACAACAGGCAATTATATAGGTACCATTCAAAAATTCCAAGCCGATTTCACCTCGAGGACCCCTAAAACCAGAAAAGCATTTTTAAAAAAATATGCTGTGCTCCATTCACATGATTTTCTCTACATCTCTGCAACAAATTATTGTTAAAAAGCTTATGCTTCTATTTACTTCATGATAATCGAGAAAAACATTACCAGAAATAGTCTTATTACTTGCTTCCTTGTAAGTAGAAGGGAAATAAGGGTGTAGCATAGGTTAAAGTGATAGTCAAAAGCTGGTTGCTATGTGACTGAAGTTCCTTTGTTTGTATGGACGCGAGTTGACAAATTCCTGTATGAGAAAAGTACAAGTTTTTTAAGGAAAAAACCAAAAATAATGAATGTCTCAAAAACAATCAACTCCACGAAAAAAATGTATGTAACATAAATTTGTGTTTTAACGTGCTCTATATGTTTTGTGTAGTAGGTTTTTGTCCATCTCTTACAGTTCAGCAGTTATTCAAAATTTAGTAAAATTCATTCAGATTAAACTACTCTTCAGAGGCTATTCCCAGAAAATTCAAGATATACATTTTATTTGTCAGGTAAATATTTTAATATACGACATTTTAATCAAAATCGTTAGAGCCATTTTTGAGAAAATCAAAACTTTCGAAGAAAGTTCCTTGTAAAGGGTAGCTTGGGGTGGGGGAATTTTTCTCAAAATCTTCGTGTCGCATCCCTGGAACATACTAAACTTAAATACCAAGTTTGGTACTTTACCGAATTTTTGTTTTTGAGTTATCGTGTTGACAGACACACGGACACACACACGGGCCTTTTTCTGAAAATGCTTTTTTTTGGATACAGCGGACTATAAAACACATATTTCCAGTGAAATCTCTGTATTGAATTTTTGGGTACAATACAATAAATACTTTTTCTATACACTTTTCACATAGAACGTATAGAGAAAGTAAAAAGGTTACTGCATGTGTGTGTGTGTGTGTGTGTGTGTGTGTGTGTGAACACGATAATTCAAAAATTAAAAGTCGGTTAAATATCAAATTTGATATTTAAGTTCAATATCTAGCAAGTGTGTGGCACGATTTTCAAGAAAATCCCCCATTCCTAACTACCCTATTAATGGAACGGTTTTCTAACTTCGTATACCCAAGGTCGCGGGTTCAAACCCGGCGGAGGACGCTGCATTTTTTCGGGTGTAAAAATCTTTAGCATGGCTTCCTTCGGAAGGGAAGTAAAGCCATTGGTCCCATGTTGTAGATTTACGGCACGTAAAACAACCTCAAGCCTGATGAAGAGGCCTCTGAGCAAAATTAAGCGGTCTTTCACTCCAGTATAGAATGGGACGCTGAGAACCACAGCAGTTAAAGAACCTCAAGTCTGATAGAGAGGCCTCTGAGCAAAATTAAGTGATCTTTCACACCCAGTATAGAATGGGACGCTGAGAACCACAGCAGTTAAAGAACCTCAAGTCTGATAGAGAGGCGTCTGAGCAAAATTAAGTGATCTTCGTCCAGTATACAATGGGACGCTGAGAGCCACAGCAGTTAAAGAGCGTTCATAAATAACACGCCATTTGCATTTATGAAACAATTTTCGAAAAATTGATTTTCTTAAAAACGACTATAACGGTTTTGATTAAAATACCATATGTTTAAGATGTTTTTTGTAGGATAAACCGTTTCCGAAATATTCCTTGTTATTGCTTTCAATTTTAAAATTTCTCAAACGGAAAGTCATCTTTTGTTTCATCTCTCTTTTGTTTTACTTCGGTCTTGCAAATAGATCGGGGTCTCTCAAGTGTTTCATATAGCAACCAGTTTTTAAAACATCTGACTATCACTTTATCCTAGTGTATTGCCTTCTACTTACGGAAGCAAGTAAGAAGACAACTTCTGTTAATGTTTATCTTGATTAGCATCAAGTTAGTTTGCGGACACGTACAGAAAGTCATGTGAATGGAACAGATCAGATTTTTGAGTTGAAATTACTCTACTTAAAAGTTATGTCCCTTGGTTCGCCCCGTGTAGTAACATATGTTTACGCCTCTCGTGAGTGCCCGCCGCTGTTGCAGGAAAAGCCGGACTAATCCTAGTGATGCTCTATTATTTTTAATTTGCTCCAGCAGGTTCTTGTAAATCCCGCGGGGCGGCGTGTGGGAGGTATTGGCTATTGTAAGGCTAAGCTGTCTTTCGCTCGCTCCGTTGCTAGGCAACGCCTCCTCCCCTTCATTTATTAGCGATATTCCTTTGTTTCTCTCATTAAGTTTTGGATTTAATTTATTCGGTTGCTAAGCAGCAGCAGCAGCAGGTTATCAAACAAAACACACGCGAAGACAGAAGACCGTCTCACAGCTATTTATCGTTATTACTCTCTCGGACCAGTGGTCAGGGTGATACATAGCTAGCGCTAGCGACCGTAAAACGATAATTATGAAACATGCCCAGCTGTGGCCGTACCCATCGCAAATTACTGCATTCTCACATGACTTTCTCTACCTGCTCCACAAACAAACTTTCCTTACAAACGAATATTCTTCTATCCACTTGATGCTAATAGAGAAAAACATTAACAGAAATTGTCTTATTACTTGCTTCCTTGTGTCCTTGCTTCTTAAGTTTTTTTAAGTGAAACAAAAAACTAGCAATGTCTAAAAAACGACCCACTCCACGAACAAAATGTATTTAACATAAATTGTGTGCTTTAATGTTCTCTACTTTTTTGTGTGGTAAGTTTTTGTCCATCCCTTACAGTTTAGCAGTTATGCAAAATTCCGTAAAATTCATCCAGAATAAAGTAGTCTTCAGAGGTTATTCCCATAAAATTCAAGATGTTGCTCCAGTCAGATGACCGCGATTGGTCGAAATTGCCTAATCTCGTCCATGGCATAGCTTGAGGTGTATTGTATGTATAAAATAATGTGGTATTCCTGTTCAATATATACAGGTGTTTCAAAACGAACATGTGGACCTGTAGGTCATACCGTACGAGATACGTGAATATAGTTTTCAGCTCTAAGTTCGGCACATACAAAAACTGCCATAAAGTCACCAGATGGCACGTGCCTGGTGAGATGACGGTTTATAGCGGAGGTTCCATTCGCGTGGTGTAATTTGATAGACACGTCGGCGCGGCACAGGTCACCTTAGTAATGGAAACGTACCATGAGAGTGTGGCGTATGACAACAGTTGTTCCTTCGCTGCACAATCCCAAATGTGTGCGATTTTTAAACACACATAAAACTTTAAATAGAACAGTTTGAAAGTTCGGATATCAAGTTTCGTACAAGTCAAAGTGTAAGCTAATCGACTGCTATTTTCGTTTGGTGTCGTTTTGAAACGCCTGTATAATGAATTTACCCAGCAGTCGCCTACCGACCAGGGAAACCCATGGTCAGACAGCCCGGCCATAAACAAAACCAGCGTGGGAGCGAGGGAGTGAGATAAAACGAAAAGCGGAGAGAGATGCTGCTGCTAATGGTATTCACGTGGTGAAAGATAATATTTGATTGTGTTTCCGAAGCACGTACAGTCAACTAATTGCCGGAAGATTAATTTGGACGCGACTGTACAACACGCAACTTGACGGAAATAATTACCTGCTGCTGGGTCCTTCACGTGAAATTCCATTAAATACATCCAGGCAGCGCTCGACAAGGCATTCCTGTTGCTGCTTCTTGTGAATATTTGAGGTGGCAACTGTCACGTAAAGTTTACGTCAAGTAAACTTGCTCTGTCCACGATATTTGTCACCCAAAAGTTTCATTCCCACATTTCACCGGAAATACTCGTACACATGTTCGTCTTCCCTGAAGAATAACATAGCAACAGAAAGTGATGAGGCATTCCACCCAAAAACTACATTGGAAACGTGGGCTTTGGTGTGCCTTAAAACCACTATTCATTTATTTACATTATCAGAAATAGTCTTATTACTTGCTTCCTTGTAAGTAGAAGTGAAATAAGGGAGTAGCATAGGTTAAAGTGACAGTCAAAAGCTGGTTGCTATGTGACTGACGTTCCTTTGTTTGTATAGACAGCAGTTGACAAATTCCTGTATGAGAAAAGAATAACATCTTACTTTCTCTACACGTATTATGTATATAGTGTATAGAGAAAGTATTGCACTCCAGCAAAGAATTCGATACCGAGATTTCACCGGAAATATGTTTTAGTGTCCCCTGTATCAAAAAAAAAAGTATTTTCAGAAAAAGGTCCGTCTGTGTCCGTGTGCCTGTGAACACGATAACTCAAAAACGAAAACTTGGTAAAACACCAAACTTGGAATTTAAGGTAAGTGCTTTCTAGGGATGCGACACGAAGATTTTGAGAAAAATCCTTCCACCCCAAACTACCCTTTACATGGAACTTTTTTCGAATTTTTGATTTTATAAAAAATGGCTCTAAAGATTTATATGAAAATATCGTATATTAAATATATTTACATGACAAATAAAATGTATATTTTGAATTTTCTGGGAATAGCCTCTGAAGACTACTTTATTCTTGATGAATTTTACGGAATTTTTCATAACTGCTAAACCGTAATAAATGGACAAAAACTTACCACACAAAAAATGTAGAGCACGCTAAAACACACAATTTATGTTGTATACATCTTTTTCGTGGAGTTGATCGTTTTTTAACAATTCCTTGTTTTTGATTTCTGCTTTGAAAAACTTCTACTTTTCTCGTACAACTGCCTTCCATACAAACAAAGGAACTTGTATAAGCTTTTTAACAACGATTGTGTCAGAGATGTAGAGAAAGTCATGAGAATGGACCACATCGCATGTGGAGAGGAATCAGGTTCTGGTTTCTCGGAAGTTGCCATCAACACTTCCCGTCCCAACCTACTCTTTAATGTTTTCTCAAGAGTGACTCTAACCATTACTAAATGTAAAGGGTGTTTTATGACAAATGATTCAATTGTCTCGAAACTCCCTTACACAATGTAAGGGATATACAAAATCTTACTGCACAAAACACACAATTTGACATATACTTTTGCTTTCTCTACACGTATTATGTACATAGTGTATAGAGCAAGTATTGTATTCCACCCAAAAATTAGATACCGAGATTTCACTGGAAATATATGTTTTGTGTCTCCTATATCCAAAAAAATATTTCTAGAAAAAGGTCTGTGACTGTGTTTAGGGATGCGACACGAAGATTTTGAGGAAAATCCCAAACTCTTCTTTACATGTAAAAAAGTTCGACATTTTTTATTTTCTCAAGAATGGCTGTAACGATTTTGATTAAAATATTTACATGCCAAATAAAATGTATATCTTGAATTCTCTCTGAAGACTACTTTATCCTGGATGAATTTTACGGAATTTTGCATAACTGGTTGGTTAACTGTAAGAGATAGACATTTTTTCGTGTAGTTGATCGTTTTTGAGATATTTCTTGTTGGTGGTTTCAGCTTTGAAAAACTTTTCTCATACAAGAATTTGTTAACTCCTGTCCATACAATAAAGGAACTTCAGTCACATAGCAACCAGCTTTTGACTGTCACTTTAACCTATGGTACTCCCTTATTTCGCTTCTACTTACAAAGAAGCAAGTAATAAGACTATTTCTGATATTTTTTTCTCAATTAGGATGAAGTAAAGAGAAGAAAAAGCTTTCTAACAATAATTTGTGGCGGAGATGTAGAGAAAGTCATGTGAATGTAACCTTATACCATGTAGAGAAGGTATTAATAAAACCATTTAAACTTTTAAAAACCGTTTTGATATTTCAACATCGTCCTCGCAACAAATGTAAGCTTTTGCTCGCAATGGTTTGGGCACATACCGATGCCCTGAGGGAACGGATTTATCGAGAGCAATTTCCGATGTGAAACATAATGGAAAGTTATTTCCTTTATTATTGAAGACCTGCTCACTTTGGCGGCTCAGATAAGCCTCGACAATCGATACACCACTGCCCTTCTCTACCGCTATATACACTAGGTAGTGCCTCAGGTGAGTTAAGTCATCGTTCATATTTTAGACCAAATATATGTTTTGTGCTCCGTGTAGTAACTAGAAGCAGCTCATAGCTCTTTCTCTACCCATTCTGTTCCAAACTATTCTTATAAAATGTTATGCATCTATCTACTTTATGCTTAATCAGGCAAAGTACAGTGGATTTCTTCAATCCTCTAGATAAATACAGTATAGTCTCGATTTTCCGGAGTATTGTGGGGGGAAAATAAGCACAAATAATCTAGAAAAGTATAAGGTTTTCAAAGCTGAAACCAAAAATAAGGAATATCTCAAAAAAGATAAACTCCACGAAAAAAATGTATATAACATAAATTGTGTGTTTTAAAGTGCCCTATATTTTTTGTGTGGTAACTTTTTGCCCATCTCTTACGGTTTAGCAGTTATGCAAAATTCCTTAAAATTCTTCCACAATAAAGTAGTGTTCAGAGGCTATTCCCGGAAAATTCAAGATATACATTTTATTTGTCAGGTAAGTATCTTTAATATACGATATTTCAGCCAAAATCGTTAGCCATTTTTTTAGAAAATAAAAATTATCGTAACAAGTTCCATGTAAAGGGTAGTTTGGGGAGGTTGGATTTTCTTGAAAATCTTCGTGTCGCATGTTTGGAGGATATCAAATTTAAATACCAAGTTTGGTATTTAACGGCCTTTTGGTTTTTGAGCTATGCTGCCCACAGATACACACACGGACGTTTTTCAAAAAATGCTTTTTTTCAGGGGGGACCCAAAACATATAATTCCGGTGAAATCTGGGTATTGAAATTTGGGTACAATACAATACCTTCTCTATACACTTTGTACATAGTACGTAAAGAGAAAGTAAAAATGAGTATAATGTGTTTCAAAATGTACAAAACAGGTCTCACACCGGGCGCTTCTACCTGTCCAGCCATGCCGTACCACCGATTATTTAATGTGTGCCCTCCCTATCCTACACCACAGGCCGGCCTCCCCAGCAACAGCCGTGACTCGCACCAAATGACTTGCTTTCCATATTACTCGGAATTTGTGTAAACAGTCCGTGAGAGTTGACAGATGTTCATGCTCTAAAAATTGCTGCACGAGAATATGAAGTTCTAACACAAAGAAGCTGTGTTAAACCTTAAAACATATTTCCTCGTGTTTTTATTTTTCAGCGTTTTCAAAACTTCATATTGTTCCACACCATGCACTCTTCGAAACAGAAGCTTCAAAATGTTTATGCTTGGATAAAAATAGTACAACAGAAAATTAATGAGTTCATTTTTTTCTTATATCACCAGTGCTTGTGCAATTAAACAATAAACTTCATATTTCAATAGCAAAAATAAAATGACAATTAAATAGTTTTTTTTTTCTCGTAAAGCAATCGTCAGATAAAAATGTCATCTCATCAATTTACTAATACTGTATAACTACAAATTATTACATTTCGTAACTGTGTGCAATGATTCAATATGGCAGGAACATGTGAACTGTTCTTCAGATCAATACAAGCGCAATGGTGGATTATAAGATACAGGCATTACTTAAAGATGCGTCGCTACTGAAACAAAATGCTAAGCGAATGTGTTTTATATTCCGTGTAGGAAGCGTGAAACACAACTGGGATGCATTAGTTGGCAGCCCTGAGGCTCCAAGTGAAGAAGCCCTTGAACACGATTCTGCTCCTGCTTGTCTTTAAAATGATGGCTTACACTCATACGACTTTCTCCTTCATTAGGTCTTATACTTACTCTCTCCAGCACCAATGTAACCACATTATAGGTGGAGAATGTATTGTATTCCACCCATTTTTTCTTTCTCTACACGTACTATGTATATAGTGTACAGAGAAGGTATTGTATTGTACCCAAAAATTCAATACTGACATTTCACCGGAAATATATGTTTTTGGGTCCCCCGTATTCAAAAAAGTATTTTCAGAAAAACGTCCGTGTGTGTGTCGGTGTGTCTGTGAACACGATAACTCAAAAACGAAAAGTCGGTAAAATACCAAACTTAGTATTTAAGTTTAGTATCTTCTAGGGATACGACACGAAGATTTTGAGAAAAATCCCCCACCCCAAACTATCCTTTCCATGGAACACATTTAGAAATTGTCGATTTCTCAAAAATGGCTCTAACGAATTTGACTCAAATACCATATATTAAAGATATTAATATGGATAATAAAATACATATCTTAAATTCTATGCGAATAACCTCTGAACATTTATTCCTTCTGGAAGATTTTATTGAATTTTGCATAGCTGGTAAACCGTAAAAGTTAGTCAAAAACTTACTACACAAAAAAATGTAGATCACGTTAAAACACGCATTTTTTTTAAGAATTGACTATTTCTGAGATATTCCCTGTTATTGATATCAGTTTTAAAATACTTAGGGAACTGACAACACTTGGCCACGCAAAGAAACGGATTTCAAACTCATAGCAACAACATGTGACTGTCGGTTTCTCCTAGTGTATTCCCTTCTACTTATAAGGCACACCATTTTCTGTTTGTTTGCATTTACAGTGAAATCTCGATATACAAAAAAATCTGAAGTGTTCCATTCACATGACTTTCTCTACATCTCTGCAACAAATTATTGTTAAAGAATATCCTTTACGTCATGCTAATCGAGAAACAATTGTCAGAAATAGTCTTATTACTTGCTTCCTTGTAAGTAGAAGTGAAATAAGAAAGTAGCATAGGTTAAAGTGATAGTCAAAAGCTGGTTGCTATGTGACTGAAGTTCCTTTCTTTGTATGGACAGGAGTTGACAAATTCCTGTATGAGAAAAGTATAAGTTTTTAAACATGGAACCAAAAACAAGGACTATCTAAAAAATTATCAACTCCACGAAAAAAATGTATATAACATAAATTGTGTGTTTTAACGTGCTCTACATTTTTTGTGTGGTAAGTTTTTGTTCATCTCTTACGGTTTAGCAGTTATACAAAATTTCGTAAAATTGATCCAGAATAAAGTAGTCTTCAGAGGCTATTCCCAGAAGATTCAAGATATACATTTTATTTATCAGGTAAATGTTTTAAATATACGATATTTTAATCAAAATCGTTAGAGCCATTTTTAAGAAAATAAAAATTTTCGAAAAAAGTTGCACATAAAGGGTAGTTTAGGGTGAGGGATTTTTCTCAAAATCTTCGCGTCGCATCCCTGGAACGTACTAAATTTAAATACCAAGTTTGATATTTTACCGCTTTTCGTTTTTGAGTTATCGTGTTCATAGCACACGGACCTTTTTTCTGAAAATGCTTTTTGTGGATAGCATGTAAAAAACATGTATTTCCGGTGAAATCTCGGTATCGAATTTTTGGATGCAATGCAATATCTTCTCTATACACTGTGCACATACTACGTGTAGAGAAAGTAAAAACGTGAGGATTATGAGTTTTTCATTTCAAACTTTCAGTCTTTAAATGCAAGTCACGTGCTACTAATATTCAAAATTTCAATTTTAAGTTAATTAAAGTGAAATTTGAGTTTAAACGTGCAGCAAGTTGTCCAGGACTGCTGGTGACGTCAGTGTAACCATGGAGACGAGCTTATTAGCTTCCTGTTGCTAATCGTGTGTTTAAATACGAGTATTATAACAAAATAGCGATTTCTGAGCTCATGTGTAACGCTCACATGGCTTTCTCCACCTGTTCTGCAAACAAACTATTCTTACAAAAACCTTCTGCAGCCTAGCCTTGTTTCTAACGTAAAAAAAAATCAAGTTATTTTTACTTTCTCTACACGTACTATGTACATAGTGTATAGAGAAGGTATTGTATTGCACCAAAAATTCAATACACAGATTTTATCGGAAATATATGTTTTAGGGTCCCTTGTATTGAAAAAAAGCATTCGATAACTCAAAAACGAAAGGTCGGTTAAATACCAAAACTCAAACTACCCTTTACTTGAACAAATTTTTTAAAATTTAGATTTTCTCAAACATGGCTCTAACGATTTTGATTAGAGTACCGTATGTTAAAGATATAACTCCATGGCACGATAGCACACGGGGAACCTTGGCCTACCGCCCGGCCGCTGCGTCCCCCATCTCGGTCCACTACAGACGTCATGGATGGGGTCCAGTATTGAAGGGTGAGACGTGGTTAGCGCCTCGAGTCCCTCCCGGCCGGTTAATGCGGTCCTCATGACCTGGAGCCGCTACTTCTCCATCAAGTAGATCCTCAATTGGCCCCCCAGGGACCTTACGAGGCTGAGTGCACCCCGGGCCAGGTCTCCCAGCGGGAGAAAAATCCCCACGCCGGTACTGAGGATCGAACCCAGCTGCGCTACCACCGCGCTAAGGAGACGACCATGTTAAAGATATTTATATCAGAAATAAAATATGTATCTTGAATTTTCTGGGAACAGCCTCTAAAAACCTCTTTATTCTGGATAAATTATACTGAATTTTACGTAACTGGTAAACCGTAAGAGATAGACAAAGACTTGCTGTACAAAAAACGTAAATCACGTTAAAACACACAATTGACGTCATATAAATTTGTTCGTACAATTGCCCACTACTGAGATATTATTTCGTATTTGTTTCCGATTTAAAATACTTACATGTTTTTCACATGGAAAGTTGTAAACTCCTGGCCATAGCTTGTTGGTTGCCTCTCGTACAAGCACCTGATCAATAGTTTCTTGCGGAAACGCAACGTCCTTCACCATATCACGTCTGTAAACACCACTACATTCACATCACAGTCGGTCGCTATTCCCTTCTCTTTGCATAAAAAGTGAATAACCGCTTCCAATTTGGAAATTTTAAAACCGATAAGAAAGAATATCTCTTAAATGATTCTCTAAAAAAAAAAAAAATGTTACTTAAATTGTGAGTTTTAACGAAACATGTACTGTTCAAGTTTTGGTAGTAAGTTTTTCTCTGTTTGCACCAATTGCTCCATTTTCACTTTTGCTAACTTCCATTTGCTCAAGACCACTCGCAACCGGTTCTTCATCGTGCCTTTGGCCCCTTGCCGCCCGCTTGTAAGTCCTAAGTTGAGTATGGAACGAAACGATAACTTTCTCTATTAAGCAAAAAGTATTCAGAATAAAGATAACTTTTAGTTATTCCAAAAAAAGTCAACACATATGTTTTGTTTAGCATATACACACATCTTTAATATATGGTATTTTAGTCAAAATCGTTAGAGCCATTTTTGAGAAAATGTAGCATTTCCAAAAATATTCTGTATAAAAGTTATTTTGGGGTGGGGGGATTTTTCTTAAACTCTTCGTGTCGCATCCCTGCTAGATACTAAACTTAGATACCAAGTTTGATTTTACCGAATTTTCGTTTTTGAGCTATCGTGTTCAGATACACACGAACACACACGGACCTTTTTCTGAACATGCCATTTTTGGATACACGGGACCCTAAAACATATATTTCCGTTTAAATCTCAGTATTGAATTTTTGGGTGCAGTACAATACCTTCTCTAGAGCAACGGTTCCCAACCGGTGTGCCCCGGCACCCTAGGGTGCCGTGTGATTGCCTAAGGGGTGCCGCGAGATATTGAGATAATCAAAACAAAAATACCTTCTACTGAAGCTTTAAGTCTTGTAAGGTCTTGAAATAAAATAAGTCAAATCAATTACTCTCATGCACGGCAGATGGTGATAGTGGTCGATTCTTTTCAATAATTCAATTATACTAGTATCCCACAGATGGCATTACAGCTATACCCTGCCGAACATTCCCGAGACTACTCGCTTCCTCATGAACATTCCCGAGACTTCGACAGATGAATATATAAAAGTGTACGCCGCTTGGCGCTTTCGGTTGTCTTCCTCGCGTTGATTCACAGTGTTTAGCTATGGACAAGTTCATTGTTAAACGTAAACGCCAGGACAGTGAAAGTGAACAGTCGGCTCTTACTGCTTGCTTTAAGAAGCCAAATCTTACAGTTTCTCCCGGACCGTCGAATTCACCACATAAAGAAGACAAACGAAAGAAAAGAACATACCAGGACAGTTACTTAGCGTATGGATTTAAGTGGAATAACAACCAGGAAAACCCTATCCCTGTGTGTTTAGTTTGTGGCGAAACACTTAGCAACGAGGCCATGGTACCTAGCAAACTGAAGCGGCATCTTACAACAAAGCATCCTAGTGTGTCACAGAAAAGTGTAATGTATTTTTCATATATATTAGAAGGTGAGAAGAAAACAGCTGTGCGAATGGTAAAGAGAATGACCGTAGATGATACTGCTCTTGAAGCCTCATTTAAAGTAGCAGGACTGATAGCTAAAAAAAAGAAACCTCATACTCTTGGAGAGGAAATCATTGGCCCTGCATGACAAGTTATAGTTTCAACAATACTTGGCGAAGGAGCAGCTAATCAAATTTCGAAAGTTCCTCTGTCCAACAACACAATCAGCCGCAGGATATCTGAAATGTCATGCAATATCAACGAACAAGTCACGGAGAAAATAAAAACTTATAGAATATTTGCTTTGCAAGTAGATGAGAGTCTCGATATTGGTGACAAACCGCAACTCCTTGGTTTTATCAGATATATTGATGAAAAAGATATTAATGAACAGTTTCTGTTCTGTAGACCGCTGGAGACTACAACCACAGACCATGATATTCTCGTTTCTATTAATTCCTATCTCAATGACCATGATCTTTCATGGAAAGACTGTTGTGGTATATGTACAGATGGTGCACCATCGATGTCTGGGAAAATTAAAGGTTTTACTGCCAGAGCTCTCAATGAAAATCCATCCATCATTATAACTCACTGTTTTCTGCATAGAGAGGCATTAGTCGTGAAAGCGTGTAATGAAGATTTTGCTGAAGTGTTT
Source organism: Hymenopus coronatus (assembly GCA_030762935.1). NCBI lineage: Eukaryota > Metazoa > Arthropoda > Insecta > Mantodea > Hymenopodidae > Hymenopus > Hymenopus coronatus. Next base: position 1,392,476 of record CM060880.1, on the reverse strand, counting down.
AACCAAGTTGTGAAAATGGTGAACTATATGAAGTGCAGAACTTTTGAACAGTTATGTCGCGCAACGGATGCAGCTCATACATACCTCTTTGTTACTTCACACAGAAGTAAGGTGGTTGTCGCGGGGTCGTGTATTGAACCGGTTTCTCGAACTTAAAGAACAGCTAAAAACTTTTTTTAAGGATGAAAATCAAGACACATTTCATGAACTCTTACTAAGTGATTCTTGGTGTTTTGAACTGTCGTATCTGGCAGATATTTTTCATAAGCTGAATGAACTGAATGTTTCGATGCAGGGTCGACATGAAACAATAATCTCCTCAACCAATAAAATGAAAGGTTTTAAAAGAAAACTTAGTTCTTGGAAGTCTGCAGTTCAAAAAGTAGATTTGTCGAACTTTCCATCTCTTCTTAATGTGGCAGGAGATAAAGATCTGGGTAAGCTGAAAGACCGCATTTGTGATCACTTATCAAGATTGCAAGATGCAATAGATGCGTACTTTCCAACTATTTCCACTACGAATCTCGACTGGGTTGTCTCACCATTTGATTTGTATAGATAGTGCAGAGGAAATAGATTTCACTGCTTGCGAACGAGATGAATTTATTGATCTTTGCGCTGATTCCACACTCAAAGGTAAGTTCACCAAGAGTGAGGCGTCGGTGGCTAGTTTTTGGCTTCAACGGAGAGAGGAGTACCCTAACCTAATGAAGAAAGCAATTGACGCACTGTTGCCCTTTTCAAGATCCTATCTATGCGAGCAAGCCTTCTCTGCTATGGTGACAATAAAATGGAAAGCAAGAAATAGACTGAATAACCTTGAGGGTGATTTGCGTGTTTCACTGTCAACTGTAAGACCCGACATCACATATCTGTGCTCTAAGCATCAATCACAAGTTTCACATTAATCATTAATTTAACAAAATTTATTGATGTATTTTTACTCAGTGATAGTAGTAAAGTTTACTGTATTATGTTATGGTGTACGTTATTATTATATAATATTTCGATAAATTAACATATTAAGCTTAATTTTCATTTAATTCAAGGAAGGGTGCCCTTAGTGTTTAATGTTATTCCCAAGGGTGCCGTGAACTTCAAAAGGTTGGGAAACACTGCTCTAGAGACTATGCACGTAGTACGTGTAGAGAAAGTAAAAAGCTGTAGGTACTTAGTTTGTTACCCGGCAAGTCGAGGAACTTATATGGCAAGGAATTTTCATTATTTAAAGAATGGGAAGCTGCCAAAGGAGTTAAAATATTTACAATCAAATAAAGACTCATTTTTGTTGTTTCCTAGGGCTATAGGAAGAATAACTATTGTAGTTCATTATGTAAAAACAAAAGTATTAATTGTTAACAGTGACTATTTCGTTCATGTCACGTGATCGTGGAAAGTGGCCAATCCAGCACATTGGCGCGTAAAATTCCAACCAATCGGAACTTATTATGTATACATTTTAATCGTTTGTTTTTCTATCGCAGCCACGTGCATTTGTTTTCTCTGTGCACTAATGTTTGTCTAATGATAATAATAATAATAATAATATCAGTGATATTTCCATACATAAAGGAAAGGTCTATCGCTGAAACAGACATATTAATTGAAAACTCAAAGGCACAGAATACTACGAGGGTCATTTCATAAGTCATGGCAACTATTTTTCAGGTGTCAATAAAGCTGCAGGAAACAAAACTCACGATATACGATTGAAAGTCACTGGAATGCTCTTCACAATACTGGTACTAAATTAAGATCCGGTTATGGGTACCGGAAATTGAAAGATACACAAACAGTGATCATTGTTTTATTGGTATTACTTATGCACAAAAGAGTACACGAGCTAACGACCTTGAAAATAATTCCTCAACGCTTCCACACACTACTAACACACATGAGCATTTCCGCCCCACAGAAATGCAATTTATATGTGTACCCAACTTTAGTAACATCCATCTGGGAGTTGTCCTCCGTGGTATAATGGTTGCCATGCTAACTTCATATACCCAAGGTCGCGGGTTCAAATCTGGCGGAGGACGATGGATTTTTTCGGGTGTAAAAAGTCCTTAGCATGGCTTTCTTCGGAAGGGAAGTAAAGCCGTTGGTCCCGTGTCGTAGATTTACGGCACGTAAAAGAACCTCAAGCCTGATAGAGAGGCCTCTGAGCCTCTTTCACACCCAATTTAGAATGGGGCGCTGAGAACCACAGGAGTTAAAGAGCGTCCATAAATAACACGCCATTTACATTTCCATTTCCATCTGGGAACACTGTCTCCAGGTTACTAACGTTTGCATGTGTCTGTCTACAAGGACCTACCAATGCACTCAGACATCATCTGGCGGTGGCATCCCGCACTGTGTACAACATGTTCGTATGCTTTCAAATTTATATATTACAATAACCGCATATTCAGTTATTAGGAATATATTAAATAGTTGCCATTACTTGTGAAATTACCCTCGTAAAAGAAGAGAGTGTGTGGTGAGGATATGGACATCAAATATACGACAAGACAAATGGGATTTTATTCATTGTTATTAAATACAACTCGAGCTTCCCTATATAGCCCTCGTTATATTACTTGTGTTTGTTTTACTGGTAATGTTGGCTACATAAACTTTGATTCTCTTCGATTCTGTTTGAACGACGATTCATACCAAGATTCCTTCATGAATCGCCCCATGACAGCATTTCCTCCCTGGCTTATAGTAAAGAACAACAAAGTTTGTCATTTACAATAATTGGTAGATAGCGACTGACGAAAAGCAATAAAACGTTGTCCGACCCGCTTGAATTTCATGAGAACATAAAACAAAAGCACAACTTTATTGTTGCAGGATGGAGATGGAAAACTGCTCGTGGGAGGTGAACGGCAGTGTGGCCAACTGTTCGGAATGGTTGCTGCATCAGTATTACTCGAACATCACCATATATAGCGAAGGTAAGTTAGTTGTGGGTAGCCGTAAGGTGCGATATAACGATTCTCGTCGTCATTTCGGATTTGGCTCGCTCGCCAGCTTACTTGCTCTGCACGTATGTTGTATTGCACCCAACAATTCAATACCGACTTTTCAACGCAACTACATATATAATCAGAAAATGACATTTTTAGAAAAAGGCCCCTCGTGTGTACAGCATAGTTCAAAAACGAAAAGACCGTTAAATACCAAACTTGGTATTTAGGTTTAGTATCTCCCAAGGATGCGACACCAAGATTTACAAGAAAAATCCCCCCATCCCCAACTACCTTTTACATGGAAAAAATTTCGAAAATGTTGGTTTTCTCAAAAATGTCTCTAGAGAATGTAATTAAAACACAGTATATTAAATATATTTACATGGCAAATAAAACGTATATCTTGTGCGGATAGCCTCTGAAGAGCTCTTTATTCTCAGGAATGCATGTTACATAACCAGTAAACGGTAAGAGATAGACAAAAAATGTACATCACGTTAAAACACACAATTTGTGTAATATATTTCTTTTTCTCGGAACTGAGATATTGCTTGATATTGGTTTAACTTTTAAATTGGAATTTGTCAACTCCTGGCAATGCATAGAAACGAATTTCATCCACATGGTAACCAGCTTTTCATATCGTTTTAGCCTAGTCAACACGATAACTCAAAAACGAAAAGTCGGTAAAATACCAAACTTGGTATTTAAGTTCAACATCTTGCAAGGATACGACACAAAGATTTAGAGAAAAATCCGCCGACCCCAAACTACGTTTTATGTGAAACATTTTTCGAAAATTTTGATTTTCTCAAAAATGGCTCTAACGATTTTCATTAAAATATCGTATATTAAAGGTATTTAAATCACAAATAAAATATATATCTTGAATTTTATGGGAATAATCTGTGAATACTATTTTACTCTGGATGAATTTTACGGAATTTTGCTTAACTGCTAAACCATAAGAGATGGATAAAAACTTACCACATAAAAAATGTAGAGCACATTAAAACACACAATTTATGTCGTACATTTTTTTTCCTGGAGGTGATTTTTTTTAGATATTCTTTGTCTTTGGTTTCAGGTTTGAAAAACTTTTTCTGATACAGGAATTTGTTAATTCCTGTCCATAGAAACAAACCAACTCCAGTCACATAGCAACCAGCCTTTGACTATCACTTTAACCTATGCTACTTCCTTATTTCACTTCTACTTACAAGGAAGCAAGACTATTTCTCGATTATCATGAAGTAAATAGAAGCACAAGCTTTTTAACAATAATTTGTTGCAGAGATATTTTGTTGTAAGTTTAGTTGATGACGGTCTTGTCCAAGCTACACTCCGAGTAGCGTCATGAGGCATTATTGGGAAACGATTACAGAGAAACCGCACAGTCCAGACCGCCAATAATAGCTCTTGATACAATCAAATCACGTTTGACCTGTCGCAACCCTGGAACATGGTAAACTTAAATACCAACTTTGGTATTTTACCGACGTTCCGTTTTTAAGCTATTGTTTTCAGACACTCGGACCTTTTTCTAAAAAAATGTTTTTTTTTATACAGAGGACCCTAAAACATGTATATCCGGTGAAATCTCGGTATTGAATTTTTGGGTATTCTTGTATTTTCTTGTCAATGAGAATGGAGAAGTGCTGATACTTTACACTGGTATCGCTTCTCAGTTTTTCCTCTGTAAGTATTGACGTAGCAGGCACAGTGTGGTTGTTTAACTGTGCTCCCTTTCTTTGTAGCAGGCTCACTTGTTTTTTAATCTACTGTCCGCGGGCAGGTATTTCACATAATAGTAACTTTTTGTCTATCTGTATAAAAGTCACCAAGAATGAACAGGTGTTCCCAACAAATGCTTTTACACGGGTAAAGCTTTAGAGAATGCTCCATATAGACGATAGTTCTGATGGGTGCACTTTCTTTAAACTCTTCCTGTCGCATCTTTCGAAGATACTGAACGTAAACACCAAGTTTGGAATTTAACGGACTTGTCGTTTTTGGGGTTCACACGCCTCTTTCTAATTGTTACTTTCTCTACACGTACTATGTATATAGTGTATGGAGAAGGTACTATACTGCATACAAAAATTCAATACAGAGATTTCAACAGAAATACATGTTTTCGGCCCCCCTGATTCCAAAAGAAAACATTTTTCGAAAAAGGTCCGTTTGCCTGTGCACATCATAGCTCACAAATGAAAAGACCAAACTTGCTATTTAAGTGTGGTATCTTCCAAGGATGCGACACGAACATTTTCAAGAAAATCCCCCCTCGACAAACTACCCTTTCCATGGAAAAAAAATTTCGTAAATTTTGATTTTCTCAAAGATGGCTCAAACGATTTTGATTAGAATCTCTTATATTTATGACAAAAAAAATGTGTATCTTGAATTTTCTGGGGAAAACCTCTGAAGACTACTTTATTCTGGAAGAATTTTCCGGAATTTTACATAACTGGTAAACCGTAAGACATAGACAAAAACTTGCCACACAAAACATGTAGAGCACGTTAAAACACAAATTATGGTATATACATTTTTTTCGTGGAGTTGATCGTTTTTGGGATATTCCTTGATTTTGGTTTCAGCTTTAAAAAACTATTACTTTAACCTATGGTACTTCCTTATATCCCTTCTACTTACAAGGAATCAAGTAATAAGACAATTTCTGTTACTGTTTATCTCGATTAGCATCACGTTAATAGAAGAATAAGTTTTTTAAGAAAAGTCTGTTTCAGAGATGCAGAGAAAGTCATGTGAATGGAAGAAGAAGAACTTGACAATGAGCCAGAAAAGTCGGTTAAACCCTTTGCCAGTCTGTGGGACTAAGTGGTACAGGGGCGGGTTTTCTGGTTTCCCCCGCCATCACATTCCATGTGCCATCGTCTGCGGTGGGCGCTAAACAATACCAAAATCTGACGTGCTCCATTCACATGTCTTTCTCTACATCTCTGTAACAAATTATTGTTAAAAAGCTTATGCTTCTATCTACTTCTTGCCAATAGAGATAAAAATTATCAGAAATAGTCTTATTACTTGCTTCCTTGTAAGTAGAAGGGAAATAAGGGAGTACCATACGTTAAAGTGATAGTCAAAAGCTGGTTGCTATGTGACTGAAGTTCCTTTGTTTGTATGGACACGAGTTGACAAACTCCTGTATGAGAAAAGTATAAGTTTTTTAAAGCTGAAACCAAAAACAAGGAATATCTCAAAAACGACCAACTCCATCAAAAAAAGGTATATTACATAATTGTGTGTTTTAACGTGTTCTATACAATTTGTGTGGTAGCACAACGCTTGTCGATCTCTTACAGTTTAGCACTTAAGCAAACTTCAACAAAATTCTTCCAGAATAAATTAAAAACAAAACATTTTATTTATGATATAAATATCTATAATATATGATATTATAATCAAAATCGTTACAGCTATTTTTCAGAAAATTAAAATTTGCGAAAAAAGTTCTATGTAAAGGATAGTTTGGGAGGGGCGGATTTTGTTGAAAATGTTCGTGTCGCATCATTGGAAGATACCAAACTTAAATAACAAGTTTGGTATTTAACGGTCTTTTCGTTTTTGAGCTATGCTGTCCACACACATGGACTTTTCACTGGTGAAATCTCGGTATCAAATTATTGGTTGGAATACAATATTTTCTCTATACACTACGTGTAGAGAAAGTCGGAATAGGAAGATGGAAAGTACATTATTTCGACTGAATGATAAATATGAACGAGCTCGTTGAGAAGAGAAGTTGATCCTGGACTGACACCAGAGCGACTCGTCAACAAAACACAATATAATCGTAACATTTCACAATTCCTGCCCGGCAGTTCAACAAACATAAAATATCATCTGCTATATTCTCTTCTCTTCTACAAATACTCTTAAAAAGCATCGCTTCTTTGTAAGTAGAAGGGAAATAAGGGAGTACCATAGGTTAAAGTGATAGTCAAAAGCTGGTTGCTATGTCACTGAAGTTCCTTTGTTTGTATGGTCAGCAGTTGACAAGTTTCTGTATGAGAAAAGTATAACTGTTTCAAAGCTGAAACCAAAAACAAGGAATGTCTCAAAAACGACGAACTCCACGAAAAACATTTATATAACATAAACTGTGTGTTTTAACGTGCTCTACATTTTTTTGTGTAGTAAGTTTTTGTCTATATCTTACGGTTTAACAGTTACGCAAAATTCCGTAAAATTCACTCAGAATAAAGTAGTCTTCAGAGGCTATTCCCAGAAAATTCAAGGTAAAAATTTTATTTCTCAAGTAAATATCTTTAATATACGATATTTTAATCAAAATCATTAGAACCATTTTTGAGAAAATCGAAAATTTCGATTTTTTTCCGTGTAAAGAGAAGTTTGTGGTGGGGGATTTTTTTCTCAAAATCTTCGTGTCACATCTCTGAAAAATACTAAACTTAAATACCAAGTTTGGTATTTTACCAACTTTTCGTTTTTGAGTTATCGTGTCCACAGGCACACGGACATTTTTCTATTTTTTTTTACTCAGGGGCACCCTAAAACATATATTTGTGGTGACATCTGTGTATAATACAATACCTTCTCTATACACTATATGCAACTGTATGATAACCACTAATCGTATTAAAGTAACTATTTTGTTCATGTCACGTGATGGTAGGAAGTTGCCAATCGGAACTCATTATCTCTGTAGTTTAATCGTTTTTTTCACACCCACCCGCAATTGTTTTACTTTCTCTATGTACATAGGGAAGGTATTGTAATGCACCCAAAACAGGATACGAGATTTCAGCGGAATGCATGTTTTAGGTCACCGTGAATCCAAAAAAAGCATTTCTGGAAAAAGGTACACGTGTGTATGTGTGTGTGCCTGTGTGTATGTGTGTGTGCCTGTGTGTGTATGTGTATGTGTGTATGTGTGTCTGTGTGTGTGCGTGTGCGTGTGTGCGCCTGTGTGTGTATGTGTGTGTCTGTGTGTGTGCGTGTGTATGTGTGTGTGCGTGTGTGTATGTGTGTGTGCCTGTGTGTATGTATGTGTCTGTGTGTATGTGTGTATGTGTATGTGCCTGTGTGTCTGTGTGTATGCATGTGTCTGTGTGTATGTGTGTGTATGTGTATGTGTATGTGTGTGCCTGTGTGTATGTATGTGTCTGTGTGTATGTGTGTGTATGTGTATGTGTATGTGCCTGTGTGTCTGTGTGTGTATGTGTGTGTATGTATGTGCCTGTGTGTCTGTGTGTGTATGTGTATGTGCCTGTGTGTCTGTGTGTATGTATGTGTCTGTGTGTATGTGTGTGTGCGTGTGTGTATGTGTGTGCCTGTGTGTATGTATGTGTCTGTGTGTCTGTGTGTGCCTGTGTGTATGTATGTGTCTGTGTGTATGTGTGTGCGTGTGTGTATGTGTGTGCCTGTGTGTATGTATGTGCCTGTGTGTCTGTGTGTGTATGTGTATGTATGTATGTGCCTGTGTGTCTGTGTGTGTATGTGTATGTGCCTGTGTGTCTGTGTGTATGTATGTGTCTGTGTGTATGTGTGTGTGCGTGTGTGTATGTGTGTGCCTGTGTGTATGTATGTGTCTGTATGTATGTGTGTGTATGTGTGTGTATGTGTGTATGTGTGTGTATGTGTCTGTGTGTATGTATGTGTCTGTGTGTATGTATGTGTCTGTGTGTATGTGTGTATGTGTGTGTATGTGTCTGTGTGTATGTATGTGTCTGTATGTATGTGTGTGTATGTGTGTATGTGTGTGTATGTGTGTATGTGTGTGTATGTGTCTGTGTGTATGTATGTGTCTGTGTGTGTGTATGTGTCTGTGTGTATGTATGTGCCTGTGTGTATGTATGTGTCTGTGTGTATGTATGTGTCTGTGTGTATGTGTGTGTATGTGTATGTGCCTGTGTGTCTGTGTGCGTATGTGTGTGTATGTATGTGTCTGTGTGTATGTATGTGTCTGTGTGTCTGTGTGTATGTATGTGCCTGTGTGTATGTATGTGTCTGTGTGTATGTATGTGTCTGTGTGTCTGTATGTGTCTGTGTGTCTGTATGTGTCTGTGTGTATGTATGTGCCTGTGTGTATGTATGTGTCTGTGTGTCTGTATGTGCCTGTGTGTCTGTATGTGCCTGTGTGTATGTATGTGTCTGTGTGTATGTATGTGTCTGTGTGTCTGTATGTGCCTGTGTGTATGTATGTGCCTGTGTGTCTGTATGTGTCTGTGTGTATGTATGTGCCTGTGTGTATGTATGTGTCTGTGTGTCTGTATGTGTCTGTGTGTCTGTATGTGCCTGTGTGTATGTATGTGTCTGTGTGTCTGTGTGTATGTATGTGTCTGTGTGTCTGTATGTGCCTGTGTGTCTGTATGTGTCTGTGTGTATGTATGTGTCTGTGTGTATGTATGTGTCTGTGTGTATGTATGTGTCTGTGTGTATGTATGTGCCTGTGTGTCTGTATGTGTCTGTGTGTATGTATGTGTCTGTGTGTATGTATGTGTCTGTGTGTATGTATGTGTCTGTGTGTATGTATGTGTCTGTGTGTATGTATGTGTCTGTGTGTATGTATGTGCCTGTGTGTCTGTATGTGTCTGTGTGTATGTATGTGTCTGTGTGTATGTATGTGTCTGTGTGTATGTATGTGTCTGTGTGTATGTATGTGTCTGTGTGTCTGTGTGTATGTATGTGTCTGTGTGTCTGTGTGTATGTATGTGTCTGTGTGTCTGTGTGTATGTATGTGTCTGTGTGTCTGTGTGTATGTATGTGTCTGTGTGTATGTATGTGTCTGTGTGTATGTATGTGTCTGTGTGTATGTATGTGTCTGTGTATCTGTGTGTATGTATGTGTCTGTGTGTCTGTGTGTATGTATGTGTCTGTGTGTATGTATGTGTCTGTGTGTATGTATGTGTCTGTGTGTATGTATGTGTCTGTGTGTCTGTGTGTATGTATGTGTCTGTGTGTCTGTGTGTATGTGTCTGTGTGTATGTATGTGTCTGTGTGTATGTATGTGTCTGTGTGTCTGTGTGTATGTATGTGTCTGTGTGTCTGTGTGTATGTATGTGTCTGTGTGTCTGTGTGTATGTATGTGTCTGTGTGTCTGTGTGTATGTATGTGTCTGTGTGTATGTATGTGTCTGTGTGTATGTATGTGTCTGTGTGTATGTATGTGTCTGTGTGTATGTATGTGTCTGTGTGTATGTATGTGTCTGTGTGTATGTATGTGTCTGTGTGTATGTATGTGTCTGTGTGTATGTATGTGTCTGTGTGTATGTATGTGTCTGTGTGTCTGTGTGTATGTATGTGTCTGTGTGTCTGTGTGTATGTATGTGTCTGTGTGTATGTATGTGTGTGTGTATGTATGTGTCTGTGTGTCTGTGTGTATGTATGTGTCTGTGTGTATGTATGTGTCTGTGTGTCTGTGTGTATGTATGTGTCTGTGTGTATGTATGTGTGTGTGTATGTATGTGTCTGTGTGTCTGTGTGTATGTATGTGTCTGTGTGTATGTATGTGTCTGTGTGTCTGTGTGTATGTATGTGTCTGTGTGTATGTATGTGTGTGTGTGTCTGTGTGTATGTATGTGTCTGTGTGTATGTATGTGTCTGTGTGTCTGTGTGTATGTATGTGTCTGTGTGTATGTATGTGTGTGTGTGTCTGTGTGTATGTATGTGTCTGTGTGTATGTATGTGTCTGTGTGTCTGTGTGTATGTATGTGTCTGTGTGTATGTATGTGTGTGTGTGTCTGTGTGTATGTATGTGTCTGTGTGTATGTATGTGTCTGTGTGTCTGTGTGTATGTATGTGTCTGTGTGTATGTATGTGTCTGTGTGTCTGTGTGTATGTATGTGTCTGTGTGTATGTATGTGTCTGTGTGTCTGTGTGTATGTATGTGTCTGTGTGTATGTATGTGTGTGTGTATGTATGTGTCTGTGTGTCTGTGTGTATGTATGTGTCTGTGTGTATGTATGTGTCTGTGTGTCTGTGTGTATGTATGTGTCTGTGTGTATGTATGTGTCTGTGTGTATGTATGTGTGTGTGTGTCTGTGTGTATGTATGTGTCTGTGTGTATGTATGTGTCTGTGTGTCTGTGTGTATGTATGTGTCTGTGTGTATGTATGTGTGTGTGTATGTATGTGTCTGTGTGTCTGTGTGTATGTATGTGTGTGTGTATGTATGTGTCTGTGTGTCTGTGTGTATGTATGTGTCTGTGTGTATGTATGTGTCTGTGTGTCTGTGTGTATGTATGTGTCTGTGTGTATGTATGTGTGTGTGTATGTATGTGTCTGTGTGTCTGTGTGTATGTATGTGTCTGTGTGTATGTATGTGTCTGTGTGTATGTATGTGTCTGTGTGTCTGTGTGTATGTATGTGTCTGTGTGTCTGTGTGTATGTATGTGTCTGTGTGTATGTATGTGTCTGTGTGTATGTATGTGTCTGTGTGTATGTATGTGTCTGTGTGTATGTATGTGTCTGTGTGTATGTATGTGTGTGTGCCTGTGTGTCTGTGTGTATGTATGTGTGTGTATGTGTATGTGTATGTGTGTATGTATGTGTGTGTATGTGTATGTGTATGTGTATGTGCCTGTGTGTCTGTGTGTATGTATGTGTCTGTGTGTGTATGTGTGTGCGTATGTGTGTGTATGTATGTGTCTGTGTGTATGTATGTGTCTGTGTGTATGTATGTATGTGTCTGTGTGTATGTATGTGTCTGTGTGTATGTATGTGTCTGTGTGTATGTATGTGTCTGTGTGTATGTATGTGTCTGTGTGTATGTATGTGTCTGTGTGTATGTATGTGTCTGTGTGTATGTATGTGTCTGTGTGTATGTATGTGCCTGTGTGTATCTATGTGTCTGTGTGTATGTATGTATGTGTATGTATGTATGTATGTGTCTGTGTGTATGTATGTGTCTGTGTGTATGTATGTGTCTGTGTGTATGTATGTGTCTGTGTGTATGTATGTGTCTGTGTGTATGTATGTGTCTGTGTGTATGTATGTGTCTGTGTGTATGTATGTGTCTGTGTGTATGTATGTGTCTGTGTGTATGTATGTGTCTGTGTGTATGTATGTGTCTGTGTGTATGTATGTGTCTGTGTGTATGTATGTGTCTGTGTGTATGTATGTGCCTGTGTGTATCTATGTGTCTGTGTGTATGTATGTATGTGTCTGTGTGTATGTATGTGTCTGTGTGTATGTATGTGTCTGTGTGTATGTATGTGTCTGTGTGTATGTATGTGTCTGTGTGTATGTATGTGTCTGTGTGTATGTATGTGTCTGTGTGTATGTATGTGTCTGTGTGTATGTATGTGTCTGTGTGTATGTATGTGTCTGTGTGTATGTATGTGTCTGTGTGTATGTATGTGTCTGTGTGTATGTATGTGTCTGTGTGTATGTATGTGTCTGTGTGTATGTATGTGTCTGTGTGTATGTATGTGCCTGTGTGTATGTATGTGTCTGTGTGTATGTATGTGCCTGTGTGTATGTATGTGTCTGTGTGTATGTATGTGTCTGTGTGTATGTATGTGTCTGTGTGTATGTATGTGTCTGTGTGTATGTATGTGTCTGTGTGTATGTATGTGTCTGTGTGTATGTATGTGGCTGTGTGTATGTATGTGCCTGTGTGCCTGTGTGTATGTATGTGTCTGTGTGTGTGTATGTGTCTGTGTGTATGTATGTGTCTGTGTGTATGTATGTGTCTGTGTGTATGTATGTGTCTGTGTGTATGTATGTGTCTGTGTGTATGTGTGTATGTATGTGTCTGTGTGTATGTATGTATGTATGTATGTATGTGTCTGTGTGTATGTATGTGTCTGTGTGTATGTATGTGTCTGTGTGTATGTATGTGTCTGTGTGTATGTATGTGTCTGTGTGTATGTATGTGTCTGTGTGTATGTATGTGTCTGTGTGTATGTATGTGTCTGATTGTATGTGTGTATGTATGTGTCTGTGTGTATGTGTGTATGTATGTGTCTGTGTGTATGTATGTGTCTGTGTGTATGTATGTGTCTGTGTGTATGTATGTGTCTGTGTGTATGTATGTGTATGTGTGTATGTATGTGTATGTATGTGTCTGTGTGTATGTATGTGTCTGTGTGTATGTATGTGTATGTGTGTATGTATGTGTCTGTGTGTATGTATGTGTCTGTGTGTATGTATGTGTCTGTGTGTATGTATGTGCCTGTGTGTATGTGTGTATGTATGTGTCTGTGTGTATGTATGTGTCTGTGTGTATGTATGTGTCTGTGTGTATGTATGTGTCTGTGTGTATGTATGTGCCTGTGTGTATGTATGTGTCTGTGTGTATGTATGTGTCTGTGTGTATGTATGTGTCTGTGTGTATGTATGTGTCTGTGTGTATGTATGTGTCTGTGTGTATGTATGTGTCTGTGTGTATGTATGTGTCTGTGTGTATGTATGTGTCTGTGTGTATGTATGTGTCTGTGTGTATGTATGTGCCTGTGTGTATGTGTGTATGTATGTGTCTGTGTGTATGTATGTGTCTGTGTGTATGTATGTGTATGTGTGTATGTATGTGTCTGTGTGTATGTATGTGTCTGTGTGTATGTATGTGTCTGTGTGTATGTGTGTATGTATGTGTCTGTGTGTCTGTGTGTATGTATGTGTCTGTGTGTATGTATGTGTCTGTGTGTATGTATGTGTATGTGTGTATGTATGTGTCTGTGTGTATGTATGTGTCTGTGTGTATGTATGTGTCTGTGTGTCTGTGTGTATGTATGTGCCTGTGTGTATGTATGTGTCTGTGTGTATGTATGTGCCTGTGTGTATGTATGTGTCTGTGTGTATGTATGTGCCTGTGTGTATGTATGTGTCTGTGTGTATGTATGTGCCTGTGTGTATGTATGTGTCTGTGTGTATGTATGTGTCTGTGTGTATGTATGTGTCTGTGTGTATGTATGTGTCTGTGTGTATGTATGTGCCTGTGTGTCTGTATGTGTCTGTGTGTATGTATGTGTCTGTGTGTATGTATGTGTCTGTGTGTATGTATGTGTCTGTGTGTATGTATGTGTCTGTGTGTATGTATGTGTCTGTGTGTATGTATGTGTCTGTGTGTATGTATGTGTCTGTGTGTATGTATGTGTCTGTGTGTATGTATGTGCCTGTGTGTCTGTATGTGTCTGTGTGTATGTATGTGTCTGTGTGTATGTATGTGTCTGTGTGTATGTATGTGTGTGTATGTGTATGTGCCTGTGTGTCTGTGTGTATGTATGTGTGTGTATGTGTATGTGTATGTGTGTATGTATGTGTGTGTATGTGTATGTGTATGTGCCTGTGTGTCTGTGTGTATGTATGTGTCTGTGTGTGTATGTGTGTGCGTATGTGTGTGTATGTATGTGTCTGTGTGTATGTATGTGTCTGTGTGTATGTATGTATGTGTCTGTGTGTATGTATGTGTCTGTGTGTATGTATGTGTCTGTGTGTATGTATGTGTCTGTGTGTATGTATGTGTCTGTGTGTATGTATGTGTCTGTGTGTATGTATGTGCCTGTGTGTATGTATGTGCCTGTGTGTATGTATGTATGTGTATGTATGTATGTATGTGTCTGTGTGTATGTATGTGTCTGTGTGTATGTATGTGTCTGTGTGTATGTATGTGTCTGTGTGTATGTATGTGTCTGTGTGTATGTATGTGTCTGTGTGTATGTATGTGTCTGTGTGTATGTATGTGTCTGTGTGTATGTATGTGTCTGTGTATATGTATGTGTCTGTGTGTATGTATGTGTCTGTGTGTATGTATGTGTCTGTGTGTATGTATGTGTCTGTGTGTATGTATGTGTCTGTGTGTCTGTGTGTATGTATGTGTCTGTGTGTATGTATGTGTCTGTGTGTCTGTGTGTATGTATGTGTCTGTGTGTCTGTGTGTATGTATGTGTCTGTGTGTCTGTGTGTATGTATGTGTCTGTGTGTATGTATGTGTCTGTGTGTATGTATGTGTCTGTGTGTATGTATGTGTCTGTGTGTATGTATGTGTCTGTGTGTATGTATGTGTGTATGTGTATGTGTATGTGCCTGTGTGTCTGTGTGTATGTATGTGTGTGTATGTGTATGTGTGTATGTATGTGTGTATGTGTATGTGTATGTGCCTGTGTGTCTGTGTGTATGTATGTGTCTGTGTGTGTATGTGTGTGCGTATGTGTGTGTATGTATGTGTCTGTGTGTATGTATGTGTCTGTGTGTATGTATGTATGTGTCTGTGTGTATGTATGTGTCTGTGTGTATGTATGTGTCTGTGTGTATGTATGTGTCTGTGTGTATGTATGTGTCTGTGTGTATGTATGTGTCTGTGTGTATGTATGTGCCTGTGTGTATGTATGTGCCTGTGTGTATGTATGTATGTGTATGTATGTATGTATGTGTCTGTGTGTATGTATGTATGTATGTGTCTGTGTGTATGTATGTGTCTGTGTGTATGTATGTGTCTGTGTGTATGTATGTGTCTGTGTGTATGTATGTGTCTGTGTGTATGTATGTGTCTGTGTGTATGTATGTGTCTGTGTGTATGTATGTGTCTGTGTGTATGTATGTGTCTGTGTGTATGTATGTGTCTGTGTGTATGTATGTGTCTGTGTGTATGTATGTGTCTGTGTGTATGTATGTGTCTGTGTGTATGTATGTGTCTGTGTGTATGTATGTGTCTGTGTGTATGTATGTGTCTGTGTGTATGTATGTGTCTGTGTGTATGTATGTGCCTGTGTGTATGTATGTGTCTGTGTGTATGTATGTGTCTGTGTGTATGTATGTGCCTGTGTGTATGTATGTGTCTGTGTGTATGTATGTGTCTGTGTGTATGTATGTGTCTGTGTGTATGTATGTGTCTGTGTGTATGTATGTGTCTGTGTGTATGTATGTGTCTGTGTGTATGTATGTGGCTGTGTGTATGTATGTGCCTGTGTGTCTGTGTGTATGTATGTGTCTGTGTGTGTGTATGTGTCTGTGTGTATGTATGTGTCTGTGTGTATGTATGTGTCTGTGTGAATGTATGTGTCTGTGTGTATGTATGTGTCTGTGTGTATGTGTGTGTGTATGTATGTATGTATGTGTCTGTGTGTATGTATGTGTCTGTGTGTATGTATGTGTCTGTGTGTATGTATGTGTCTGTGTGTATGTATGTGTCTGTGTGTATGTATGTGTCTGTGTGTATGTATGTGTCTGTGTGTATGTATGTGTCTGTGTGTATGTATGTGTCTATGTGTATGTGTGTATGTATGTGTCTGTGTGTATGTGTGTATGTATGTGTCTGTGTGTATGTATGTGTCTGTGTGTATGTATGTGTCTGTGTGTATGTATGTTTCTGTGTGTATGTATGTGTATGTGTGTATGTATGTGTATGTGTGTATGTATGTGTCTGTGTGTATGTATGTGTCTGTGTGTATGTATGTGTATGTGTGTATGTATGTGTCTGTGTGTATGTATGTGTCTGTGTGTATGTATGTGCCTGTGTGTATGTGTGTATGTATGTGTCTGTGTGTATGTATGTGTCTGTGTGTATGTATGTGTCTGTGTGTATGTATGTGTCTGTGTGTATGTATGTGCCTGTGTGTATGTATGTGTCTGTGTGTATGTATGTGTCTGTGTGTATGTATGTGTCTGTGTGTATGTATGTGTCTGTGTGTATGTATGTGTCTGTGTGTATGTATGTGTCTGTGTGTATGTATGTGTCTGTGTGTATGTATGTGTCTGTGTGTATGTATGTGCCTGTGTGTATGTATGTGTCTGTGTGTATGTATGTGTCTGTGTGTATGTATGTGTCTGTGTGTATGTGTGTATGTATGTGTCTGTGTGTCTGTGTGTATGTATGTGTCTGTGTGTATGTATGTGTCTGTGTGTATGTATGTGTCTGTGTGTATGTATGTGTATGTGTGTATGTATGTGTCTGTGTGTATGTATGTGTCTGTGTGTATGTATGTGTCTGTGTGTATGTATGTGTCTGTGTGTATGTATGTGTCTGTGTGTATGTATGTGTCTGTGTGTATGTATGTGCCTGTGTGTATGTATGTGTATGTGTGTATGTATGTGTATGTGTGTATGTATGTGTCTGTGTGTATGTATGTGTCTGTGTGTATGTATGTGTCTGTGTGTATGTATGTGTATGTCTGTATGTATGTGTATGTGTGTATGTATGTGTCTGTGTGTATGTATGTGTCTGTGTGTATGTATGTGTATGTGTGTATGTATGTGTCTGTGTGTATGTATGTGTCTGTGTGTATGTATGTGTATGTGTGTATGTATGTGTCTGTGTGTATGTATGTGTCTGTGTGTATGTATGTGCCTGTGTGTATGTATGTGTCTGTGTGTATGTGTGTATGTATGTGTCTGTGTGTGTATGTGTGTGCGTATGTATGTGTCTGTGTGTATGTGTGTGTGCGTGTGTGTATGTGTGTGTGCCTGTGTGTATGTATGTGTCTGTGTGTATGTGTATGTATGTGTCTGTGTGTATGTGCCTGTGTGTCTGTGTGTATGTATGTGTCTGTGTGTGTATGTGTGTGCGTATGTGTGTCTGTGTGTGCGTGTGTCTGTGTGTATGTATGTGTCTGTGTGTGTATGTGTGTGCGTATGTGTGTGCGTATGTGTGTCTGTGTGTGTGCGTGTGTGCGTGTGTGTCTGTGTGTATGTATGTGTCTGTGTGTGTGCCTGTGTGTCTGTGTGTATGTATGTGTCTGTGTGTGTGCGTGTGTGTCTGTGTGTATGTATGTGTCTGTGTGTGCGTGTGTGTCTGTGTGTATGTATGTGTCTGTGTGTGTATGTGTGTGTATGTGTATGTGCCTGTGTGTCTGCGTGTATGTATGTGTCTGTGTGTGTATGTGTGTGCGTATGTGTGTCTGTGTGTGTGCCTGTGTGTCTGTATGTATGTATGTGTCTATGTGTGTGCGTGTGTGTGCCTGTGTGTGTATGTATGTGTCTGTGTGTGTATGTGTGTGTGCCTGTGTGTCTGTGTGTGCGTGTGTGTGCCTGTGTATGTATGTGTCTGTGTGTATGTATGTGTCTGTGTGTGTATGTGTGTGTGCCTGTGTGTCTGTGTGTATGTATGTGTCTATGTGTGTGCGTGTGTGTGCCTGTGTATGTATGTGTCTGTGTGTATATATGTGTCTGTGTGTGTATGTGTGTGTGCCTGTGTGTCTGTGTGTATGTATGTGTCTCTGTGTGTATGTGTGTATGTGTGTATGTATGTGTCTGTGTGTGTATGTGTGTGTCTGTGTGTATGTGTGTATGTATGTGTCTGTGTGTGTATGTGTGTGTCTGTGTGTATGTATGTGTCTGTGTGTGTATGTGTGTGTATGTGTATGTGTGTATATGTGTCTGTGTGTGTGCGTGTGTGTCTGTGTGTGTGCCTGTGTGTCTGTGTGTGTGCCTGTGTGCCTGTGTGTCTGTGTGTATGTGTGTCTGTGTGTGTGCGTACGCCTGTGTGTGTATGTGTGTGTGCCTGTGTGTGCGTGTGTGTGTCTGTGTGTGTGCGTGTGTATGTGTGTGCCTGTGTGTCTGTGTGTGTGCCTGTGTGTCTGTGTGTGTGTGCCTGTGTGTCTGTGTGTGTACCTGTGTGTGCGTGTGTGTATGTGTGTGTCTGTGTGTGTGCGTGTGTATGTGTGTGTGCCTGTGTGTATGTGTGTGCCTGTGTGCCTGTGTGTCTGTGTGTGCCTGTGTGTGTGCCTGTGTGTGCGTGTGTGTATGTGTGTGTCTGTGTGTGTGCGTGTGTGTGCCTGTGTGTATGTGTGTGCCTGTGTGTCTGTGTGTGTGCCTGTGTGTGTATGTGTGTGTGTCTGTGTATGTGTGTGTGTCTGTGTGTGCCTGTGTGTCTGTGTGTGTGCCTGTGTGTGAATGTGTGTGACTGTGTGTGTCTGTGTGTGTGCCTGTGTGTGTATGTGTGTGCCTGTGTGTCTGTGTGTGTCTGTGTGTGCCTGTGTGTCTGTGTGTGCCTGTGTGTGTCTGTGTGTGTCTGTGTGTGCCTGTGTGTGCCTGTGTGTGTCTGTGTGTGCCTGTGTGTCTGTGTGTGTCTGTGTGTGTATGTGTGTCTGCCTGTGTGTCTGTGTGTGTGCCTGTGTGTCTGTGTGTGTGCCTGCGTGTCTGTGTGTGCCTGTGTGTATGTGTGTGCCTGTGTGTCTGTGTGTGCCTGTGTGTCTGTGTGTGCCTGTGTGTGTATGTGCCTGTGTGTCTGTGTGTGTGCCTGTGTGTGTATGTGTGTGCCTGTGTGTGCCTGTGTGTGTGCGTCTGTGTGTGTATGTGTGTGCCTGTGTGTGTGCGCCTGTGTGTGTATGTGTGTGCCTGTGTGTGTATGTGTGTATCTGTGTGTCTGTGTGTGTATGTGTGTGCCTGTGTGTGTATGTGTGTACCTGTGTGTCTGTGTGTGTATGTGTGTGTGCCTGTGTGTGTGTATGTGTGTGTGCCTGTGTGTGTATGTGTGTGTACCTGTGTGTGCCTGTGTGTGTATGTGTGTGTGCCTGTGTCTGTGTGTGTATGTGTGTACCTGTGTGCCTGTGTGTATGTGTGTGTGCCTGTGTGTGTGTGTATGTGTCTGTGTGTCTGTGGACAGCATACCTAAAAAACGGAAAGACAGTTGAATACCAAACTTTTTTCGAAAATTTTGATTTTTTCAAAAATGGCTCTATCGATTTTGATTTAAATATCGTATATTAAAGATATTTACCTGACAAATAAAATGTATATCTTGAATTTTCTGGGAATAGCCTCTGAAGACTACTTTATTCTGGATCAATTTTGCTGAATTTTGCAAACTGGTAAACCGTAAGAGATAGACAAAAACGTAATACACAAAAAATGTAGACCACGTTAAAACACACAATCTATGTTATATACATTTTTCTTTTTCGTGGAGTTTATCGTTTTTGAGACATTTCTTGTTTTTGGTTTCAGCTTTAAAAAACTTATACTTTTCTGATACAGGAATTTGTCAACTGCTGTCCATACAAAGGGACTTCAGTCACATAGTAATCAGCTTTTGGCTATCACTTTAACCTATGTACCATATTTCTTATTTCCCTTCTACTTACAAGGAAGCAAGTAATAAGACTATTTCTGCTGTTTTTCTCAATTAGCATGAAGTAAATAGAAACATAAGCTTTTTAACAATAATGTTCGTTTGGTAATAATAGTATCAGTGATATTGCTGAACATAAAGGAAAGGGCTATTGCCGAAATAGACACATTAATGGAAAACTCAAAGACACAAAATAATAAAGCATGAGAGAGTGTGAGTGGAACGAGGCAAGATATGAACGTCAAGTCAAAAGGAATATTATTGAGATACAGGTTAATATTAAATACAACTCCAGCTTCCACTTTTCTCTATGATAAAATTCTATACCTGACTATAGAAAGACATAGAATATAGAACCTGAGAAATGAATATAACTGGAAGTTGACGGCGAATGTAAACAATAAACAGAATGGAAGACAACAGCTAGTGACAGGACCGACGTGAAACATCATATATAGATCATCCTTTGGATATCTTAAACCATTAAAATTACTTTTAATAAAAGTTAAACAAATATGTACTTAAAAAAACTGATGTGTTCCATTCACTACACCTCTCCAACAGCTTATTGTTAAAAAGCTCTTGCTTCTATTTAGTTCATACTGATCGAGAAAAAATTAGCAGAAATATTCTTATTACTTGCTTCCTTGTAAGTAGAAGTGAAATAAGGGAGTAGCATAGGTTAAAGTGATAGTCAAAAGCTGGTTGCTATGTCACTGAAGTTCCTTTGTTTGTATGGACAGCAGTTCACAAATTCCTGTATGAGAAAAGTATAAGTTTTTCAAAGCTGAAACCAAAAACAAGGAATATCTAAAAAACGATCAAGTGCACGAAAAGAATGTATGTCATAAATTGTGTGTTATAACGCGATATACATTTTTTGTGTGGTAAGTTTTTGTCTATTACTTGCGGTTTAGCGGTTATACAAAATTCATTAAAATTCATCCAGAATAAAGTAGTCTTCAGAGGCTATTCCCAGAAAATTCAAGATATACATTGTATTTGTCAGGTAAATATTTTTAATATACGATATTTTAATCAAAATCGTTAGAGCCATTTTTCTTCCCATGCAAAGGATAGTTAGAGGTGTGGGAATTTTCTGAAAATCTTCGTGTCGCATCCTTGGAAGGTACCAAACTTAAATACCAAGTTTGCTATTTTACCGACTTTTCGATTTTGAGCTATGCTGTACATAGGTACACAGACAGACACACACACGCGGACCTTTTTCTGAAAATGCTTTTGGTAAAACATGTATTTCCGGTGAAATGTCGGTATTGAATTTTTTAGTACAATACAATACCTTCTATCTACATATGTACATTGAGATACGTGTAGAGGAAGTAAAACGCAACACATTAAAATGTATCTTTGCGGGTCTCATCTAAAATGATCCCACTTCACATTTGTGGACCGTCTTAAGACACTCTGTACGGTATTGGCCTTTGGCGTGAAGTATTTCCTGTTTCTGCTAAACCGAGAAAAGGCATCATTACGATCGGATTGGATTTGAGTTGCTAGTTCGTGAGTTCGCCACTATGCGCCATGGTGACGAGGGTTCCGCTCGTCACACACAGATGGCACTGTAGGACGAAATCAAACTTACGGACGCGAAATGGAGGAATGTTGCCCAGGAACGTTCTTCTTTCAAAGTATGGGGTTCTTTGTGCAAATAAACATTACACGGGACCACTGGATTTACTGCCCCTCTAAAGAAAGTCATGCTAGGGGTTTTGCGAACGAAAACAATCCATCAAACTCCACCAGGTTTGGTTATAGAGCCTAATATGATAACCACTACACCAGATAGACTGGGGAAATTCCATCAAATACCTGGGCGTCACTGTTGATAAGGACAGCGTGGGGGGAACGTCGGACAGAGCCGCCCTTTACCCTGTTCTGGCCTCCTTCCACTTAAAGATACGTCTTTTCAAGTCCCTCTCCGAAGTGTGGGGCATGGCTTTTCTGGTTACAGCGGATACACAATATAGGGCTCCGGTCAATCTATGTCCACGTTTCCCAGTGAAGCTTCAGCCTTCCCATGCGTGAAGGATGTAATTAGGCGCCGGGCTCAAACATTCTACTCCACATTGGGCGGACATGAGAACGCTGGGGGAGTACTTACCTACTGAACGCCGGCACCCCCGATAACAACGACTTCAAAATTAGCTGATCTAAGTTCTCCAACATTGGGTCTGGTCAATTGAACTTCAACAAAAAGACGCAATCAAACCAAACACCAGCGGAGCAGAGGAAAGGATGCTGCTCCTGCAACCGCTCGAGGAGTCTAGCGGAGTCTAGGAGTATACCCTTAACATCACCATCCGAAACCTCACAAATATTACCAGCCCTAAACCATCCTGTGGTTAAACGCTTACCAGGGTAAGCTGAATACGAATCTGCCAGACCACGTAGGGCGAAGACCTCTGCGTGTACTTGTCAAGAAATGGTTTGAACGCAGATTTGTTTACCTTGAGCATTCCAGACAGGATTAATGTCATGGCAACATCCGCAGTAAACTCGTTCAATGTCGGCAGCTTTTCACATCCTGAAGTGAAGGCGTGTTTGGTTGGCTTTCAAGTTCAATGTTCTTCTGGCGTTTTACTTTCTCTACACAGTGTACTATAGAGAAGGTATTGTAATGCACCCAAAAAGTCAATACCTGGAAATACGAGGACCGTTTTTTTTCAGCCTCCGATAGGCTATAAATAAAAGACAAGTTGATAGAAAACAATTATTTTATTACTAAAAGTTTTGGTTACTTTTCAACATAATCACCGAGACATTTATCGTACCTGTGCACAAGCTTTGTAATACCCGCTTCAAAAAATGTTGCCGCGGCCAATGATTTCAAATGAGCAGCATTGACGTTGCGACAAAAAAATTTAAAATGTTGGTAAAATAATTTAACCCTAAGTTTACAATACGTCTAATTTTTGAAGTTTTGCTACGTTTCACTGTATCTCCTTTGCTTTCGGCTCCAAAATATTTTAAACTTATGAATATGCTTTTTTCGTCATAAAAAAACATAATTTTTGTGTTTGAAAGTTGAAAACATGTGCTTAAATACATATGACAGTAAAATATATAGTAATTCTTATTCATTGTGAACAAGTACAGCAAATTTTATTTGTGTAACAGAAGAACAAGGAACATTTTACAGGAAGGAAAATGTTGTAAATATCAATAGCGAGAAAACAAGAGAAGATTCACATTAAACTGCACCAGGTTGTATTGCCTTTTCCTCTGCTCTGCCTAACTTCGTTTATTACTTTACATATGAGATCTCGTCGAACTGAAGTTTTTCTTGTCTAGTCCAGCACACTTTCAGTTCTAATACTTTGCTGTAGCTTCAGTTAAGACATTTAAAAATGGTATTAAAATAAAAAATCTTATGTGTTCCATTCACATGACTTTCTCTACATCGCTGTAACAAATTGTTGTTAAAAAGCTTATTCTTCTATCTGCTTCATGCTAATCAAGATAAACATTAACAGAAATTGTCTTATTACTAGCTTCCTTGTAAGTAGAAGGGAATATTTTAAAAGCCAGTTACTATGTGGTTACAACTTTCCGTATGAAAAAATTTAAGTGTTCTAAATCTGAAACAAATAACAAGGAATATCTCAGAAATGGTCAGTTCAACGAAAAAAACGATTATGACATAAATTGTGTCTGTTAGCGTGATCTACATTCTTTGTGAAGTAAGTTTTTCTCTATCTCTTACGCAAAAGTCATCCAGAGTAAAGAGGTCTTTAGAGGCTATTCCCAGAAAATTCTAGATATACATTTCATTTGTGATAGAAATGGCTTTAATATTGTGTATTTTTGTGAAGATGTTGGTTTCGCATCCCTGGAAGATGTATTTTGGTGCAGGTCTGTACGACGTGCCGGCCGGGATCATCGCGCTGCTCTCTGTCTTCTACGGCACCATATCCGTGCTGGCCGTGGTGGGCAACTCCCTGGTCATGTGGATCGTGGCCACCAGCAGACGCATGCAGAACGTCACCAACTGCTTCATCTCGAACCTGGCACTCGCAGACATCGTCATCGGCCTCTTCGCCATTCCCTTCCAGGTAGGTGGCGTCACTTTCTCTACATATTACATTATGTTCCATGCCGAGATTTTACCGCAAATACATGTTTTGACGCCCCCTGAATCCAAAAATGTTTTTTGAAAACAGTCAGTGTGCGTCTGTGGACAACATAGCTCAAACCGATAAGCCGGTAAAATACCCAATTTAGTGTTTAAGTTCAATATCTTCCAGGGATATGACACGAAGATTTTCAAGAAAATCCCCCCGACCCTAACTACCCCATAGAAATGTTGATTTTCTCTAAAATGGATTTAACGATTTTAATTAAAATGTATAATAATGAGATTTACCTAACAAATAAAGTGTATATCTTGAATTTTCTGGGAATAACCTCTGAAGACCACTTTATTCTGCTAAACGGTAAGAGATAAACCAAAATTTACCACACAAAAAATGTAGACCATGTTAAAACACACACTTTATGTTATATAGACTTTTTTCTTGGAGTTGATCGATTTTGAGATATTCCTAGTTTTTGGTTTCATCTTTAAAGAACGTATACTTTTCTCATACAGAAATTTGTCAACTCGTGTCCATACAAACAAAGGAACTTCAGTCACATAGCACCCAGCTTTTGACTATCACTTTAACCTATGCTACTCCCTTATTTCACTTCTACTTACAAGGAAGCAAGTAATAAGACTATTTCTGCTACTTTTTTCTCGATTAGCATGAAGTAAATAGAAGCATGAGCTTTTAAACAATAATTTGTTGCAGAGATGTAGAGAAAGCCATGTGAATGGAACACATCAGATTTTTTTTTGTACATTTCTCCGGGGTCGAGGACATACTCCCCGAGGTCACGAATCAGGGCGTTGACGCTGTTTGGAAGGGTCCTGTAACATTTCTGGGAAAGAGTGAGGTTATAATCTCTTAATAAGAAACAACCTCCATACTCAAATCGTATTCTACTGCATTCTTTGCTACACGCTACGCGCTCGTCATTTTATTTTGGTCACTAACATTTCCAGGAAGTGGTGTAATAAAACACACACACCAAAGTTATTTTTATTGTTTCCATAACTTTGCAATTTATTCTTCTCAACAACATTCATTAACCTCAAAACCTGCTTTAAATGCAGAGCACAGGTTCGCCAACAAAAATCCAAGTTGACCAACATAGAAGCTTGAATTATTTATTCTCGAACATTGCATATTCAAAACAATATCAGTTCGTATTGAATTTAACACGTGAAATGCGAATAATTTCCAGATGGCGTTGTAGTCAAATCGATTTCATTTCTCTATGGAAAGTGGTGACGTACTAACTGCAAATATCCACAGGAACTTGCTGTTAAAAGTATAAATAGTTCATTTAGTATTACGAGTTGAAGAACGTAAAATAAACTTTTTTTCTCACTGCGACAGGCATTTATTTACTTTCTCTACACGTACTATGCATATAGTGTATAGAGAAGATATTGTAATGCACCCAAAAATTGAATACCGAGATTTCACCGAAAATATACCTTTTATGACCCCCTGAATCCAAAAAAAGTATTTTTTTAAAAAAGGTCCGCGTGTGTCCGTGAGTCTGTGAACACGATAACTCAAAAACGAAAGGTCCGTAAAATACCAAACTTAATATTTAAGTTCAGTATCTTCCAAGGAAGCGACACGAAGATTTTCAAGAAAATCTCCCCATCCCAAACTACCCTTTACAAGGAAAATTTTTCGAAAATATTGCTTAACTCAAAAATGAATATAACGATTTTCAATAAAATACCATATATTAAAGACATCTGCATGACAAATAAATGTATATCTTACATTTTCTGGGAATAGTCTCTGAAGACCTGTGCATTCTGGATGAATTTTGCTTAAAAACCTTGAGATAGATAAAATCTTACTTCACAAAAAATGTAAATCTTACTAAAACACACAATTTATGTCATATAGGTACATTTTTGTTGTAGAGTTGACCGTTTTCGAGATATTCCTTGTTATTGGTATCAGTTCTCATACGGGGACTTGTCATCTGCTGGCCACGCAAATAAACGGATTAGCAACCACATTTTAAAACTATCACTTTAACCTATGGTACTCCCCTTCTACTTACAGGAAAGAAAGTAATAACACTATTTCTGCTATTTTTTTTTTCTCGATTAGTGTGAATATATATAGAAGTATAAGCTTAATAACTATCATTTGTTACAGAGACGCAGAGAAAGTCATGTGAATGAATCACATCAGATTTTTTGTAACTTAACGTCCTTTAACATTTGTTGGTCATATCGGACGAAATTGGTGAAATGATGTCCATGAAGCTTAAAGTTACCCCTCAGCATAAGGGAAAAACCCGAAAAAAAAACATATCCGGTTAACACATCCTAAGCAAGGTTTGAACTCGTGACCTGTTGAATGTGAGGCAGACGCGCTACCACCCCGCTACCCAGGCGGGCAAATTATTATTATTATTATTATTATTATTATTATTATTGCTGTATTACAGACTTGAGGGTGTAGAAAGTTGTTGCAGCATGACAGGTTGTCCGTGACTGTAAAATGCGCTGCCAAGTCGGTAACAGTGTAGACGTAAATGTTGGTTTTGATCCTGGAGCTATTGTCGTGCGCTTTAACCACATTATTATGGCGACGTTCGCAGCATTTGTTTTATTGCCGAGGAGAGGAAAGGATGAAATTGCCCGGGACACGGAAACGCCAACTTTAGAGGTTAGCATTGCTTCGGGCGCGCTGAAGCCTACTCATTTAATGCATCTGCTGGCTTTATTTACATGTTTTTTGTTCAGCTTTTTCATCACAAATTTGAAACGCGTTCGTAACAAAGCAAATTCGTAAACAAGTGCAAGCAAAAGCGACACAAACTACGAGTTTACAATCCGCTACACTATTATTACATGTTGCCACAATTATAATGGCACTCGGTTAAACATATTCACTGGTTTTAATTTCTTTAATCTTATTAACACAGAATCCAATATCCGTAACTCAGACAGCGTGTTATTGAGCTTAAATATTTCATTAAAAAGTTGTTATTTTAGCTGACTGGGACAGATATTGGAAATGTAACTGACCGCAATAACCAATACTTCCTAATTAACATCCAACTTTTGCCCGTGGCTGTTTTAAATGTTCGTATTTAAGAGACGCTAAAGCCGGAAGCGATGCAATTGTTTTCTCTCCTTATTTTGTGACGCCCTTGGCCTGTTTTCTATCTTAAAGACTTTACAGGCATTTGGAATCTTTGCTAAAAGATTGTATCATTACGCACTTTGTCAATTAAAATGACAATGTTTAAAATCTAAAAATTCTTGTATTTAATATAGAACAACCATTTGCAGCCGCGTATGTAAATGTACATAGTGGTTAGAGAAACTATTGTATTCCACTCAAAATTTCGATACCGAGATTTCACCGGAAATACATGCTTTAGAACCCTCTGAATCTAAAAAAATATCATGTGTTCCATTCAAATGACTTTCTCTACATCCCTGCAACAAATTATTTTTAAAAATTAGCAGAAATAGTCTTATTACTTGCTTCCTTGTAAGTAGAAGTGAAATAAGGGAGTAGCATAGGTTAAAGTGACAGTCAAAAGCTGGTTGCTATGTGACTGATGTTCCTTTGTTTGTATGGACAGGAGTTGACAAATTCCTGTATGAGGAAAGTATACGTTTTTTTTTAAAGCTGGAACCAAAAACAAGGAATATCTAAAAAACGACAAACTACACACAAAAAATGTTTATAACATAAATTGTGTTTTAATTTTTTGTTGTAAGTTTCTGTCTAACTCTTACGGTTTAGCAGTTATATACGATTAAAAAAAAAAAAATCAAGCAGAATAAAGATGTCTTTAGAAGCTATTGCCAGAAAATTGAAAATATACATTACATTCGGCATGCAAATGTCTTAAATGTAAGAGATTTTGATCAGAATCGTTATTTGCGGTGCAATAGAATACACCAGAGATTGCTACGTTAATGTTGCAGTTCCAAGCAGCACTACTCCAGCGCTGGAACCTGCCCCACTTCATGTGCCCGTTCTGTCCCTTCGTGCAGGTGCTGAGCGTGAACGTGAGCGTGCTGACGCTGACCGCCATTGCCGTGGACAGACACCGCGCCATACTCAACCCTCTCAGGTGAGCTGCTCACACACTACCTCTGCTCCCGTCCTCGAGCAGCTTGTACAGTTGGCATTTGTGTTGGCAGCGCAAGACCGTCCAAACTGAGGGCCAAGCTGAGTATAGCGGGCATATGGTGCGTGGCAGGGGCTCTAGCGGCCCCCATGGCGGCGGCGCTCCGTGTCGAGTATGTCGAGGATGAGCTCTCAGGTAAGTCCTGCTACAAACGATTCAAAGTGCAGAGGTCATGTAATGGTTATTTCATATACCCAAGGTCCCGGGTTCAAACCTGGCGGAGGGTGTAACATCCTTAGCATGGTTTCCTTCGGGAGGGAAGTTCGTCCCGTGTCGTAGATTTACGGCACGTAAAAGAACCTCAATCCTGATAGGGAGGCCTCTGAGCAAAATTAAGTGATTTTTCATGTCCAGTATAGAATGGGACACTGAGAACCACAACAGTTAAAGAACCTCAAGCCTGATAGAGAGGCCTCTGAGCAAATATAAGTGATCTTTCATGTCCAGTATAGAATGGGACACTGAGAACCACAGCAGTTAAAGAACCTCAAGCCTGATAGAGAGGCCTCTGAGCAAATATAAGTGATCTTTCATGTCCAGTATAGAATGGGACACTGAGAACCACAGCAGTTAAAGAACCTCAAGCCTGATAGAGAGGCCTCTGAGCAAATATAAGTGATCTTTCATGTCCAGTATAGAATGGGACGCTGAGAACCAATGCAGTTAAAGAACCTCAAGTCTGATAGAGAGGCCACTGAGCAAATATAAGTGATCTTTCATGTCCAGTATAGAATGGGACGCTGAGAACCAATGCAGTTAAAGAACCTCAAACCTGATAGAGAGGCCCCTGAGCAAATATAAGTGATCTTTCATGTCCAGTATAGAATGGGACGCTGAGAACCAATGCAGTTAAAGAACCTCAAGTCTGATAGAGAGGCCACTGAGCAAATATAAGTGATCTTTCATGTCCAGTATAGAATGGGACGCTGAGAACCAATGCAGTTAAAGAACCTCAAACCTGATAGAGAGGCCCCTGAGCAAATATAAGTGATCTTTCATGTCCAGTATAGAATGGGACGCTGAGAACCACAGCAGTTAAAGAACCTCAAGCCTGATAGAGAGGCCTCTGAGCAAATATAAGTGATCTTTCATGTCCAGTATAGAATGGGACACTGAGAACCACAGCAGTTAAAGAACCTCAAGCCTGATAGAGAGGCCTCTGAGCAAATATAAGTGATCTTTCATGTCCAGTATAGAATGGGACGCTGAGAACCACAGCAGTTAAAGAACCTCAAGCCTGATAGAGAGGCCTCTGAGCAAATATAAGTGATCTTTCATGTCCAGTATAGAATGGGACGCTGAGAACCAATGCAGTTAAAGAACCTCAAGTCTGATAGAGAGGCAACTGAGCAAATATAAGTGATCTTTCATGTCCAGTATAGAATGGGACGCTGAGAACCACAGCAGTTAAAGAACCTCAAGCCTGATAGAGAGGCCTCTGAGCAAATATAAGTGATCTTTCATGTCCAGTATAAAATGGGACGCTGATAACCAATGCAGTTAAAGAACCTCAAGCCTGATAGAGAGGTCTCTGAGCAAAATTAAGTGATCTTTCATGTCCAGTATAGAATGGGACGCTGAGAACCACGGCAGTTAGAGAACCTCAAGTCTGATAGAGAGGTCTCTGAACAAAATTAAGTGATCTTTCATGTCCAGTATAGAATGGGACAATGAGAACCACAGCAGTTAAAGAACCTTAAACCTGATAGAGAGGTCTCTGAGCAAAATTAAGTGATCTTTCACACCCAGTACAGAATGGGACACTGAGAACCACAGCAGTTAAAGAACCTCAAGCCTGATAGAGAGGTCTCTGAGCAAAATTAAGTGATCTTTCATGTCCAGTATAGAATGGGACGCTGAGAGCCACAGCAGTTAAAGAACCTCAAGCCTGATAGAGAGGCCTCTAAGCAAAATTAAGTGGTCTCTCACACCCAGTACAGAATGGGTCACTGAGAACCACAGCAGTTAAAGAACCTTAAACCTGATAGAGAGGTCTCTGAGCAAAATTAAGTGATCTTTCACACCCAGTACAGAATGGGACACTGAGAACCACAGCAGTTAAAGAACCTCAAGTCTGATAGAGAGGTCGTTGAACAAAATTAAACGATCTTTCACGTCCAGTATAGAATGGGACACTGAGAACCACAGCAGTTAAAGAACCTCAAGCCTGATAGAGAGGCCTCTGAGAAAAATTAAGTGATCTTTCATGTCCAGTATAGAATGGGGCACTGAGAACCACAGTAGTTAAAGGACCTCAAGTCTGATAGAGAGGCATCTGAACAAAATTAAGCGGTCTTACACGTCCAGTAGAGAATGGGACACTGAGAATCACAGAAGTTAAAGGACTTCAAGTCTGATAGAGAGGCCTCTGAGCAAAATTAAATGATCTTTCACGTCCAGTATAGAATGGGACACTGAGAACCACAGCAGTTAAAGAACCTCAAGTCAGATAGAGAGGTCTCTGAGCAAAATTAAGCGGTCTTACACGTCCAGTAGAGAATGGGACACTGAGAATCACAGCAGTTAAAGAACCTCAAGTCTGATAGAGAGGTCTCTGAGCAAAATTAAGTGATCTTTCATGTCCAGTATAGAATGGGACACTGAGAACCACAGCAGTTAAAGAACCTCAAGCCTGGTAGAAAGGTCTCTGAACAAAATTAAGTGATCTTTCATGTCCAGTATAGAATGGGACACTGAGAACCACAGCAGTTAAAGAACCTCAAGCCTGATTGAGAGGCCTCTGAACAAAATTAAGTGATCTTTCACTCCCAGGATAGAATGGGACACTGAGAACCACAGCAGTTAAAGAACCTCAAGCCTGATAGAGAGGCCTCTGAGCAAATATAAGTGATCTTTCATGTCCAGTATAGAATGGGACGCTGAGAACCACAGCAGTTAAAGAACCTCAAGCCTGATAGAGAGGCCTCTGAGCAAATATAAGTGATCTTTCATGTCCAGTATAGAATGGGACGCTGAGAACCACAGCAGTTAAAGAACCTCAAGCCTGATAGAGAGGCCTCTGAGCAAATATAAGTGATCTTTCATGTCCAGTATAGAATGGGACACTGAGAACCACAGCAGTTAAAGAACCTCAAGCCTGATAGAGAGGCCTCTGAGCAAATATAAGTGATCTTTCATGTCCAGTATAGAATGGGACGCTGAGAACCAATGCAGTTAAAGAACCTCAAGTCTGATAGAGAGGCCACTGAGCAAATATAAGTGATCTTTCATGTCCAGTATAGAATGGGACGCTGAGAACCAATGCAGTTAAAGAACCTCAAACCTGATAGAGAGGCCCCTGAGCAAATATAAGTGATCTTTCATGTCCAGTATAGAATGGGACGCTGAGAACCACAGCAGTTAAAGAACCTCAAGCCTGATAGAGAGGCCTCTGAGCAAATATAAGTGATCTTTCATGTCCAGTATAGAATGGGACACTGAGAACCACAGCAGTTAAAGAACCTCAAGCCTGATAGAGAGGCCTCTGAGCAAATATAAGTGATCTTTCATGTCCAGTATAGAATGGGACGCTGAGAACCACAGCAGTTAAAGAACCTCAAGCCTGATAGAGAGGCCTCTGAGCAAATATAAGTGATCTTTCATGTCCAGTATAGAATGGGACGCTGAGAACCAATGCAGTTAAAGAACCTCAAGTCTGATAGAGAGGCAACTGAGCAAATATAAGTGATCTTTCATGTCCAGTATAGAATGGGACGCTGAGAACCACAGCAGTTAAAGAACCTCAAGCCTGATAGAGAGGCCTCTGAGCAAATATAAGTGATCTTTCATGTCCAGTATAAAATGGGACGCTGATAACCAATGCAGTTAAAGAACCTCAAGCCTGATAGAGAGGTCTCTGAGCAAAATTAAGTGATCTTTCATGTCCAGTATAGAATGGGACGCTGAGAACCACGGCAGTTAGAGAACCTCAAGTCTGATAGAGAGGTCTCTGAACAAAATTAAGTGATCTTTCATGTCCAGTATAGAATGGGACAATGAGAACCACAGCAGTTAAAGAACCTTAAACCTGATAGAGAGGTCTCTGAGCAAAATTAAGTGATCTTTCACACCCAGTACAGAATGGGACACTGAGAACCACAGCAGTTAAAGAACCTCAAGCCTGATAGAGAGGTCTCTGAGCAAAATTAAGTGATCTTTCATGTCCAGTATAGAATGGGACGCTGAGAGCCACAGCAGTTAAAGAACCTCAAGCCTGATAGAGAGGCCTCTAAGCAAAATTAAGTGGTCTCTCACACCCAGTACAGAATGGGACACTGAGAACCACAGCAGTTAAAGAACCTTAAACCTGATAGAGAGGTCTCTGAGCAAAATTAAGTGATCTTTCACACCCAGTACAGAATGGGACACTGAGAACCACAGCAGTTAAAGAACCTCAAGTCTGATAGAGAGGTCGTTGAACAAAATTAAACGATCTTTCACGTCCAGTATAGAATGGGACACTGAGAACCACAGCAGTTAAAGAACCTCAAGCCTGATAGAGAGGCCTCTGAGAAAAATTAAGTGATCTTTCATGTCCAGTATAGAATGGGGCACTGAGAACCACAGTAGTTAAAGGACCTCAAGTCTGATAGAGAGGCCTCTGAACAAAATTAAGCGGTCTTACACGTCCAGTAGAGAATGGGACACTGAGAATCACAGAAGTTAAAGGACTTCAAGTCTGATAGAGAGGCCTCTGAGCAAAATTAAATGATCTTTCACGTCCAGTATAGAATGGGACACTGAGAACCACAGCAGTTAAAGAACCTCAAGTCAGATAGAGAGGTCTCTGAGCAAAATTAAGCGGTCTTACACGTCCAGTAGAGAATGGGACACTGAGAATCACAGCAGTTAAAGAACCTCAAGTCTGATAGAGAGGTCTCTGAGCAAAATTAAGTGATCTTTCATGTCCAGTATAGAATGGGACACTGAGAACCACAGCAGTTAAAGAACCTCAAGCCTGATAGAGAGGCCTCTGAGCAAATATAAGTGATCTTTCATGTCCAGTATAGAATGGGACGCTGAGAACCACAGCAGTTAAAGAACCTCAAGCCTGATAGAGAGGCCTCTGAGCAAATATAAGTGATCTTTCATGTCCAGTATAGAATGGGACGCTGAGAACCAATGCAGTTAAAGAACCTCAAGTCTGATAGAGAGGCAACTGAGCAAATATAAGTGATCTTTCATGTCCAGTATAGAATGGGACGCTGAGAACCACAGCAGTTAAAGAACCTCAAGCCTGATAGAGAGGCCTCTGAGCAAATATAAGTGATCTTTCATGTCCAGTATAAAATGGGACGCTGATAACCAATGCAGTTAAAGAACCTCAAGCCTGATAGAGAGGCCTCTGAGCAAATATAAGTGATCTTTCATGTCCAGTATAGAATGGGACACTGAGAACCACAGCAGTTAAAGAACCTCAAGCCTGATAGAGAGGCCTCTGAGCAAATATAAGTGATCTTTCATGTCCAGTATAGAATGGGACGCTGAGAACCAATGCAGTTAAAGAACCTCAAGTCTGATAGAGAGGCCACTGAGCAAATATAAGTGATCTTTCATGTCCAGTATAGAATGGGACGCTGAGAACCAATGCAGTTAAAGAACCTCAAACCTGATAGAGAGGCCTCTGAGCAAATATAAGTGATCTTTCATGTCCAGTATAGAGTGGGACGCTGAGAACCACAGCAGTTAAAGAACCTCAAGCCTGATAGAGAGGCCTCTGAGCAAATATAAGTGATCTTTCATGTCCAGTATAGAATGGGACGCTGATAACCAATGCAGTTAAAGAACCTCAAGCCTGATAGAGAGGTCTCTGAGCAAAATTAAGTGATCTTTCATGTCCAGTATAGAATGGGACGCTGAGAACCACGGCAGTTAGAGAACCTCAAGTCTGATAGAGAGGTCTCTGAACAAAATTAAGTGATCTTTCATGTCCAGTATAGAATGGGACGCTGAGAACCACAGCATTTAAAGAACCTCAAGTCTGATAGAGAAGCCTCTGAGTAAAATTAAGTGATCTTTCATGTCCAGTATAGAATGGGACGCTGAGAACCACAGCAGTTAAAGAACCTCAAGTCTGATAGAGAGGTCTCTGAGCAAAATTAAGTGATCTTTCATGTCCAGTATAGAATGGGACGCTGAGAACCACAGCAGTTAAAGAACCTCAAGCCTGATAGAGAGTCCTCTGAGTAAAATCAAGTGATCTTTCATGCCCAGTATAGAATGGGACGCTGAGAACCACAGCAGTTAAAGAACCTCAAGCCTGATAGAGAGGTCTCCGAACAAAATTAAGCGATCTTTCTCGTCCAGTATAGAATGGTACGCTGAGAACCACAGCAGTTAAAGAACGTCAAGCCTGATAGAGAGGTCTCCGAACAAAATTAAGCGATCTTTCTCGCCCAGTATAGAATGTGACCCTGAGAACCACAGCAGTTAAAGAACCTCAAGCCTGATAGAGAGGTCTCTGAGCAAAATTAAGTGATCTTTCATGTCCAGTATAGAATGGGACGCTGAGAACCACGGCAGTTAGAGAACCTCAAGTCTGATAGAGAGGTCTCTGAACAAAATTAAGTGATCTTTCATGTCCAGTATAGAATGGGACACTGAGAACCATAGCAGTTAAAGAACCTTAAACCTGATAGAGAGGTCTCTGAGCAAAATTAAGTGATCTTTCACACCCAGTATAGAATGGGACACTGAGAACCACAGCAGTTAAAGAACCTCAAATCTGATAGAGAGGTCGTTGAACAAAATTAAACGATCTTTCACGTCCAGTATAGAATGGGACACTGAGAACCACAGCAGTTAAAGAACCTCAAGCCTGATAGAGAGGCCTCTGAGAAAAATTAAGTGATCTTTCATGTCCAGTATAGAATGGGGCACTGAGAACCACAGTAGTTAAAGGACCTCAAGTCTGATAGAGAGGTCTCTGAGCAAAATTAAGTGATCTTTCATGTCCAGTATAGAATGGGACGCTGAGAACCACGGCAGTTAGAGAACCTCAAGTCTGATAGAGAGGTCTCTGAACAAAATTAAGTGATCTTTCATGTCCAGTATAGAATGGGACGCTGAGAACCACAGCAGTTAAAGAACCTCAAGCCTGATAGAGAGTCCTCTGAGTAAAATCAAGTGATCTTTCATGTCCAGTATAGAATGGGACGCTGAGAACCACAGCAGTTAAAGAACCTCAAGCCTGATAGAGAGGTCTCCGAACAAAATTAAGCGATCTTTCTCGTCCAGTATAGAATGGTACGCTGAGAACCACAGCAGTTAAAGAACGTCAAGCCTGATAGAGAGGTCTCCGAACAAAATTAAGTGATCTTTCACACCCAGTATAGAATGGGACACTGAGAACCACAGCAGTTAAAGAACCTCAAGTCTGATAGAGGGGTCTCCGAACAAAATTAAGCGATCTTTCACGCCCAGTATAGAGTGGTACGCTGAGAACCACAGCAGTTAAAGAACGTTCATAAATAACATGCCATTTTATTTCACATGTGAACAAAGCTGAGATCACATGGCATGACTATAACCCAAAGGCGCTTGTTCCCGCAACACGGAGCAGTGTGACGGTCTTCCTCTGTACAACAACATTTGTATGACTTCACACGAGGAAGGAAACTGGAAGGACGAAGTACGATGGGAATTTGACATTGCCCACAGCATTGTTTCATATGCATTACTGTTGCAAGGAGGCAGCGCCGTGACCGAGTGGTTAGATCACTCGCCTCTCATCTAGATTGGTTCGATCCCAAGTGATCGCATGTGAGATTTGTGGTGGACAAAGCGGTGCTGGGGCGGGTTTTCTCCGGGTTCTCCGGTTTCCCCCGTCATCGCATTCCACGGGTGCTCCATCTTCGTTCATGTATCATCAGTGTCACCGCCTGCGGTGCCATAAGTAGTTAAATACTACCAACGTTTTTTTTTCAAGGAGAGGAGGTGGTGAACCGCAGGCAAGAAGGGATCCACGTCAAATCATTTTCAACAGGACTTCTAGGAGTCTATATACCATACTGGTGTGGTGTCTCTTTGCCTGAGGGCCAGTATGTTGTGTTCCATCCACATCGGCGGCGCCCAAGAGCATCAGAATTGGACCAAAGAGGCATGAAGTCGCGTGCTCTTCTGGGATGAGAGCATCCGTTTGTAATGAGGAACCTCCAGGATTCCTATTAGACGAGGTTATTGAGAAAATCATTGAAAATCCCCACGATATAATCCTAGAACGAAAGTTTGCGAAGTGGCACAGTGTCGACGGGAACATGTTAAGTTGGACATGAAAACGTTTTCGGCCCGATGGGTACAGGGCGCGCAGCTTTTAGCTTGAAACACGTATTTGGAGCTATTTAAGCGAAATCCGAAGAACTTTTTTGTCACCGTCGATGACACCTGGATTGATCATTATGGTCCGGAAACGAAACAAAAATGAAATATACGATAATCTGCTCCAGAGGAGACAAAGACGGTCATATAGGAATAAGGATGGCGGTGCGAAGAATGCCATACGACAAAAAGATTGCTGGACAGTTGCTTCTTGGTCTGATTCGACTTGGGCCCATTTAGCGAAGAAGAAAGTGTCGTGTCTTCGCAATGACTTGCGTGAGAAATTCTGACTCAGTGCCCGACCTGGCTCCCTGCGGCTTCTTCTTCCCATATATCGCGGGAACATTTACATCAAACGAGGCGTTTTTATTTAAATTGATTAAACTTGAATCAGAGAGCTTGAGAAATAAAGATGGCTCGCTGTTTTACTGACGCGAGCTGCTACTCCTGTTGCAGGTGGCCGCAAGCCGTTCTGTCACAACATGCACATGTCCGACGGCTCCATGCTGTGCTACAGGTTCATCCTGGTGTTCGTCCAGTACCTCACACCCTTGTGTGTCATCTCCTGCGTGTACGCGAGGATGGCGGTCCGGCTGTGGGGTTCCCGGGCGCCGGGTAACGCCCAGGACAGTCGTGACGCCAACCTCATGAAGAACAAGAAGAAGGTGAGTACACCTGGTAATGGCTCCTTACTCCGTCCCTACCTAGGACTGATTACATTACTAACTGACAATTAACATTCAAAAACTGAACTATACCACATTAGTGAACTAATGACGAGAACTTAGTGAAGTGACATTCAAAACTGAACTTATCACGTTAGTGAAGTGACAATTAGCATTCAACAACTGAACTATACCACATTAGTGTAGTGGTGGTGAGAACTAAATGAAGTGGTATTCAAAACTGAACTTAATCAGTTAGTGAAGTGACGATAAGAACTAAGTGAAGTGACAGTGTAATATGAACTAGATGATATTAGTGAACTGGTGACAAGAACTAAGGGAAGTGACATTGAAAACTGAACTTATGAAATTAGTGAAGGGGCTATGAGAATTAACATAAATGACAGTGAATCTCTAGTAGATGGTATTAGTGAACTAGTGACATTAACTAGGGGAAGTGACATTGAAAGCCAGCGAAAGATACAACGCGTAGAAATGCCCACTCTAAAATGCGATTTACATACAAGGATTTTCGAATGTCTGAATGGCCAATAAAACAGTGTATATTACAAATTAAACATGTGGAATAAGCTCCTCATGTACTACTTGTAATGTTACGTGTGTTTGAAACATAATTTACTGCAAGTGGCTTGCAGATACCCGATATTATTGATTTGAAAAGAGCATTAACCTCAAGGAAATGTGTAACTTGCAGTACAGATACAACAATAGCATTGCTACAGAAAGTCATATGAAGGCAACACCATGGTATTTACCCTTATACAGTCAAATTCGTTATAACGATTTTCTGGCGACTTATTCGTTCTATTCAAATATCAATAATTGCAATGTGACAGTGTATCTATGTATATGCATAAACAATATCTGATATGTTCCATTCACATCACTTTCTCTACATCTCTGCAACAAATTATTGTTGAAAAGCTTAGGCTTCTATTTACTTCATGCAAATTGAGAAAAAATCTGATGTGTACCATTCACATGACTTTCTCCATATCCCTGAAACAAATTATTCTTAAAAAGCTTATACTTCTATTTACTTTATGCTAATAAGAAAAAATTAGCAGAAATAGTCTAATTACTCGCTTCCTTGTTAGTAGAAGCGAAATAAGGGACAACCGTAGGTTAAAGTGATAGCCAAAAGCTGGTTGCTATGTCAATGAAGTTCCTTTGTTAATATGGATAGGAGTTGACAAGTTCCTGTATGAGAAAAGTATACGTTTTTCATAGCAGAAACCAAAATAAGGAATGTCAAGAAACGACGAACTCCACGAACAAAATGTATATAACATAAATTGTGTGTTTTAAAGTGCTCTACATTTTTTGTGTAGTAAGTTTTTGTCCATCTCTTACGGTTTAGCATTCATTCAAAATTTAGTAAAATTCATCCAGAATAAACTACTCTTCAGAGGCTATTCCCAGAAAATTCAAGATATACATTTCATTTGTCAGGTAAATATGTTTAATATCCGAAATTTTAATCAAAATTGTTAGAGCCATTTTTGAGAAAATCAAAATTTTCGAAAAAAGTTCCATGTAAAGGGTAGTTGGGGGTGGAGATTTTTTTCTCAAAATCTTCGTGTCACATCCCTGGAAGATACTAAATTTAAATACCAAGTTTGGTATTTTACCGACTTTTCGTTTTTGAGTTATCGTGTTCACAGACACACGGACACACACACGCGCGCGCGGACCTTTTTGTGAAAATACTTTTTTTGGATAGTGGGGACCCTAAAACATATATTTCCGGTGAAATCTCGGTATCGAATTTTTGGTGGAGTGCAATACTTTCTCTATACACTATGTACATAGTGCGTATGGAGAAAGTAAAAATTATCAGAAATAGTCTTATGACTTGCTTCCTTGTAAGTACAAGTG
This sequence comes from Hymenopus coronatus, assembly GCA_030762935.1. Classification (NCBI taxonomy): domain Eukaryota; kingdom Metazoa; phylum Arthropoda; class Insecta; order Mantodea; family Hymenopodidae; genus Hymenopus; species Hymenopus coronatus. The sequence goes on along the minus strand of CM060880.1, from coordinate 1,353,392 downwards.
AAATAAGGGAGTATCATAGGTTAAAGTGATAGTCAAAAGCTGATTGCTATGTGACTCAAGTTCCTTTGTTTGTATGGACAAAGGTTGACAAATTCCTGTATGAGAAAAGTACACGTTTTTTAAAGCTGAAACCAAAAACAAGGAATATCTAAAAAACAATCAACTCCACGAAAAAAAAGGTATATAACATAAATTGTGTATTTTGATGTGCTCTACATTTTTGTGTGGTAAGTTTTTGTCCATCTCTTACGGTTTATGCAAAATTCCGTAAAATTCATCCAGAATAAAGTAGTCCTCAGAGGCAATTTCCCAGAAAATTCAAGATATACATTTTATTTGTCAGATAAATATCTTTAATATACAATATTTTGATCAAAATCATTAGAGCCATTTTTGAGAAAGTCAAACTTTTCGAAAAAAATTCCATGTAAAGGGTAGTTTGGAGCGGGGGGATTTTCTTGAAAATCTTCGTGTCGCATCCTTGGGAGATACCAAACTTAAATACCAAATTTGGTATTCAACTGTCTTTTCGTCTTTGAGCTATGCTGTCCACACAAACACACACACACACACACAGGGCCCTGTTTCTGAAAATTCTTTTTACTTTCTCTACACATACGATGTACATAGTATACAGAGAAGGTATCGTAATGCACCCAAAAATTCAATACCGAGATTTCACCGGATATATATGTTTTGAGAACCTGAATCTAAAAAAAAAGCATTTTTAGAAAAATGTCCGTGTGTGTGTCAGTGGGCAGCATAGCTCAAAAACGAAAAGTCCGTTAAAAACCAAACTAGGTATTTAAGTTTAGTATCTTCCAAGGATGCAACACAAAGATTTACAAGAAAATCCCCCTACTCCGAACTACCCATTACATGGAACCTTTTTCGAAAGTTTTGATTTGTTAAAAATGGCTCTAACGATTTTTATTAAAATGTCGTATATTAAAGATATTTACTTGATAAATAAAATGTATATCTTGAATTTTATGGGAATAGCTTCTGAAGACTACTTTATTCTGGGTGAATTTTACGGAATTTTGCATAACTGCTAAACCGTAAGAGATGGACGAAAAGTAAACACACAAAAAATGTAGAGCACATCAAAATACACAATTTATGTTATATACATTTTTTTTCGTGGAGTTGATTGTTTTTGGTTTCAGCTTTAAAAACCCTATACTTTTCTCATGCAAGAATTTGTCAACTACTGTCCATACAAACAAAGGAACTTCGATCACATAGCAACCAGCTTTTGACTGCCACTTTAACCTATGCTACTCCCTTATTTCACTTCTACTTACAAGGAAACAAGTAATAAGACTATTTCTGTTAATTGTTTCACGATTAGCAGGAAGTAAATAGAAGAATAAACTTTTTAACAATAATTTATTGCAGAGATGTAGAGAAAGTCGTGTGAATGGGACCATCATTGTTTTTTTTTTGTATTCAGGGAGGCCCAAAACATATATTTGCAGTGAAATCTCGGTATTGAATTTTTGGGTACAATACAATAGGTTGCCTATATACTATGTACATAGTACGTGTAGAGAAAGTAAAGCTATTGTTGGATTTGAACGGCTCGGAGGTGTTTGTAGGGCGCTAGTGTCATCAAATACCTGGACACTTGCATTTTCCCCCGTGTTAAGCTGAGAGACAGTGGCCAGGCCTTAAGGAACAAGCGATTCATTTTGAATGGGAAACCCAATAATGATATTATAATATGCATTGTTATTTTTTATTTATTCAAACAATATTTTGTCAATACAATAATAAACAATGTACAGGAATTATTTTTAGTTGTATGACATTTTTTACTTTAATGTTTCTACCTGGTTTTTTCTTGTTCTTTTTTCCATTTTCATGTTTCAAATAACATTTTGTCAATAAACACATATTTACAAGTTTCACGTATGCATTAAGTGCAGTGTCAGAAAGTTTTCATTAATCAGAGTATTGCTGCTGGTAAGCAGATTCCTTGTGAAATATGAATCTTCAGAGCAAAATTTGCTACATCTGAACATAACTGGAAAACCATCACTCTTGCTGTGGTGCACAAGTCTGATTTACATTTTTCCGGTAAACCTGACTTGCTTACATCCATAGGCACAATTACTGTCTTCAGACGATTGTAATGGCAAGTCTGGGGTTACACAAAACCAGTCTTGTAAGTAAATGTTGACATTTTACCTCCTGCCAATATGTGCATTTAAACAAGCACGCTTCTTACGCTCACCATTCATTACAGTGATGTTTTCTAAGGATTTTCAAAACTCATCCAAATACAGTAAATGTTTACGTTCGTCATTTATTGCATAGCGCAACTCTTTAGCACAATGATTTTGAGACAAGTTGGAAATGTCAAATAGACACTCCATTTTTACTTTCTCTACACGTAATATCAACACTGTATAGAGAAGGTATTGTATTGCATCCAAAAATTCGCTACCGAGATTTCACTTCAAATATATGTTTTGAGACCCCCTGATTCCAAAAAATGCATTTTTAGGAAAATGTCCACGTGCGCGCGCGTTTGTGTATGCCTAACATAGCTCAAAAACGAAAAGTTCGTTAAATACCAAACTTAGCATTTAAGTACAGTATCTTCCAAGGATGCGACATGAAGATGTTCAAGAAAATCCCCACACTCCCAACTACGCTTTACACGGAAGCCACTGTTTACACTGTACTTTTGTCTCTGGAGTATAGTATCCACGCTTATGTATCGACACAGAAACTCACCAGGATTGCGACTGAAAAGTGCCAAACCAGCTTCGAGCCGATTGTGTTTATTCTCCATTGACAACAAACATGGCACCCATCTTGTCAGACCTAATTTTTGGTACAAAATACAGAACACTGTACCTTATGATATGCCTGTGACCTGTACTATTTCGCGATCACTCAAAACCATATCCTGGATTCTGTCAACCATTTCGGAGGAAGTCACTCCTACTGGACGATGTTCATCATTTGTGGATGTTCATTTATCCAATTGTAAATTGTTGGTAACTCAGGGGCAGATGTGCCATGAACTTGATCCAACTCGGCTTTTATCTCTTTCGGTGTTAACAAGTGTTTAATCAGCGCATCAAACTCGTTTTTTGTTGTTTTTTTTTTTACTTTCTCTAGCCCCGTATGTACAATGTACATAAGGATAGAGAAGTATTGTATTCCACCCAAAAATTCAATGTCGAAATTTCACCGGAATTACCGGTTTTAGGACCCCCTGAATCCAGAAAAAGCATTTTCAGAAACAGTTCCGTGTGGGTCTGTGGACAACATTGCTCAAAAAAGAAAAGACGATTAAATACCAAACTTGGTATTTAACTTTGGTATCTTCCAAGGATGCGCACGAAAATTTTCAAGAAAATCCCCCCACGCCTAACTACCCTTTACATGGAAAAATTTTCGAAAATTTTATTTTTCTTAAAAATGGCTCTAACAATTTTGATTAAAATACCACGTATTAAAGCAATTTCTATCACAAATAAAATGTATATCTTGAATTTTCTGGGAATAGCTTCTGAAGACCCGTTTATTCTGGATAAATATTACTTAATTTGCCATAACTAGTAAACCGTAAGAGATAGACAAAAACTTACAACACAATATATATATATATATATTTTCGTGAAGCTCGCCGTTTTCGAGATATTCCTTGTTATTAGTTTCAATTGTAAAATACTTATACTTTTCTCAGACAGGAAGTGTCCGTTTTTCTTTTGTTCTACTCCTGGCCAGGAAAAGAAGCGATTTGCAATGACAATCGCATAACGACAGCGTTTAAAACATTTGACTATCACTTTAACATAGCACATTCCTTTAGTTGCCTTCTACTTATAAGGAACTAAGTAATAAGAACATTCTGCTAATGTTTATCTCGATTAGCATGGTGTAGAAAGAAGAAGAGCAGCTAGAGAAAGTCATGCGAGATGTTTCATGTTTGTAAAGAAGCTGAAGTTTGTTGAGCCAATCGCCTGTGACAACGAAACCACGTGATGTAGGATATAATGAAACTTTAACGACGGTTACTAAATACAAACTTGTTTCGATGCTACCAGTGGAATTTCTTGCAATTTCTAAGGGCTTGATATATGATATTAACCCTAAAACCGCCTCGAAATAAAATCAAACTTTGGTCTGTTCGTCGCCCTCCGTGGTGTACAGGTCACCAATATTGCAGTTTGAAATCTGGTGGTGAGTGATGGATTCTTTTCCGGCCGCAAAAATTCCTAGCATAGCTTCCTTCGTAAGGGAAGTAAAGCCGGTGGTCCCGTGTAATGTCTATTTGCACGTAAAAGAACCGTATACGTGGTTTCTGGGCAAAAGTGTGGCATTTCGCGTCCGCAAGTGTGCACTTAGCAGGTACCGGAAGTTAACCAACTTGATGTATTCATTTGTCGCCAAGATGTTCATATTACAGCGTCACGCCCCTAGAAGGGCACACAACTGCTACAATAACCGTTTCTCTGTCCTCTACTCCAACAATGTGTTCCATTCACATGCCTTTCTCTACATTTCTGCAACAAATTATTGTTAAAAATATTTTCTTCTATTTACTTCATGCTAATCGAGAAAAAAATCAGCAGAAATAGTCTTATTATTTGCTTTCTTGTAAGTAGAAATAAGGGAGTACCATAGGTTAAAGTGATAGTCAAAAGCTGGTTGCTACGTCACTGAAGTTCCTTTGTATGGATAGCAGTTGACAAATCCCTGTATGAGAAAAGTGTAAGTTTTTCAAAACTCACACTAAAAACAAGAATACCTCAAAAAACGATCAACTCCACGAAAAAAAGTATATAACATAAATTGTGTGTTTTGTCCATCTCTTAGAGATTAGCCGTTGTGGAAAATTCGGTAAAATTCATCCAGAATAAAGAAGTCTTCCCAGAAATTTCAAGATATACATCTTATTTGTTGTGTAAATATCTTTAATATACGACATTTTAATCAAAATCGGTAGAACCATTTTTCAGAAAATCAAAATTTTCAATTTTTTTCTAAGTAAAGGGTAGTTGGGGTGGAGGGGATTTTATTGAAAAACTTAGTGTCGCATCCTTGGAAGATACCAAACTTAAATATGAAGTTTAGTACTTAACGGTGTCTTCGTTTTTGAGGTATGCTGCCCACAAGCGCGCCTGCAAGGCCATGTTTCTAAAAATGATTTTTTCAGGGGATCCCAAAAGATGTATTGCGCTGAAATCTCGGTTTTGAATTTTTCAATGAAATACAATACCTTCTCTACACATTATGTGCATAGTAAGTGTAGAGAAAGTAAAAAAGACTTCGTATGAAACGCTCAACATAAAGGCAGAGTAAGTTGTAATGAATTCCTAACAGCAATAACACAGACGAAATTTGCCCCGAAAGAAATGTGCAACTAAGGAAGCAATTCATGAAACAAAATTATAAAGACTAGATCGGAACTCGCTTCCTTTCTCTCTCTCTCTCTGTTGAGGAGGCGAGAGGTGCTTCAGAAACACCGAAAAGCGCGATCCGCGAAAAAAACAAAGCAACGCCACAATACTTAGTTACAGAGTTTACCATAGAAGTACAAGAGTTGTAATTTGATGTTGGGTTTGAACCGCAGACTCTGGTTCACTTTTAGACTGAGCCTTTCCTATTGGCTACGGGACAGGTGTGTGTGGGTCCAAATAGGTAACGAGTAAAAATTGAGTTTTTGAACATTTGCTTTTCTGTCCAATACGAAATGCAGTCTGCATGCGCACGCGCAGACTTGTTGTTCAATTGACCAATGGCAGAGTTCCAATCTAAAAGTGAACCAGAGTCTGCGATGTCCCGTGGTCAAAATTTGGTTCAAAATGTTTTATACAACGTGAGCGCTGTGTACAATTTCTCTATTCCCACGGGAGTGTGTGTTGGTCCAGATACTTCTCACATGAACAGCTGATAGAAAATGGTGGAGGTTGCTGATCCATAATTGTTTACGTTCGCTGTCGCAAGCTTGGTTTGTGTGTCCATTGCAAGGCCGTGTTATAATAGAAAGACTGGACCACGGCAGGTCAAGGAAGAAGTGTATTACATGTGCTGCAAAATGAACTCCTTTCTGGCCCTGGAAGTTAGTTTAACTTCCTTAGAATGGACGAAAATTCGTTTGGAAAGTTGCTGGCAAAAATCACTCGCCAAGATACAAATATGAGGCAGTCCATACCAGCAAATCAAAAGAAACACCACGTTTTTATATTTTTGTTGAGAAAAGAAGGTCAGGTACAAATACATTTGCAGGGATTGTAAATACCCGTCATTATTTCATAAATCTCTGCCGCACAACAAATGTATACTTCAACAATAGCTCAGATAGTATAACCCTATTATTTAGGTCAGATACAGCAAAGTTTCACATTGGCGGGCAGAAAGACCCAGCGCTAGCTGCCACCAGGTCGCTCATTGATTGATTTCATAAGTTTGGACCAAAAATTAGAAACCACTTAGATTAGATTAGAAAGCATTCTGTAGGTTCGTTTAGGCCAGAAAGTCACTGAACATAGAAATTGTCAAGGCATATACATGTATACATATGTTTATATGCTATGAAAAAAAAATGTATAAAGCTCTAGTGCTAAAAGCATAGGTTACAAAAACAACAGAATATTTTTTTCTATGCACTTAAAAACAAAGAGTATCAAAATATAGTGTTAAAGTGTATAAATAAATATAATTTCACTATATGTAAAACTAATGTTATGTCAAATTATCGATATAATAGTTACTAGTAGTAATTATATAAACTAAAACATGATTATTGTATTATGTACTCTTCATAAATGTCAACAAATTACAATACATATTTACAAATATGTTATAGAATTTACAATTATGCACTAGTGTGTAAAATATCAAAACATCAGGCTTTACAGACCTTGTGTCATTGCTAAATACTAAAAAATTCATTTGACACATTCGTGCAAGTCGAAGTATAAATCAGTTTAATTTTAATATAAAACACACACACTAATATGCACAAAATGCAATACATTATAATACTTATAAATACAATGATTGTTAACGGTATTGCCAGACAGATTTGTCACTTAAATATTCATCTTCAGAGTAAAATGATTTACTGCAAAGGTAGTCCTTAAGAGAGGCCTTGAAATTCCCAACATTTTCTTTGAGATTACTGGGGAGAGCATTAAATATCTTGATTCTTTCATAATATACACCTTTCTGAAGATTGGCATTGGGACGATGAATCAATCCCTTTTGTCTGGTGTTAATGTTATGAATTTCCATGTTTGTTATAAAATGATGTCGATTAACTGCATACAATTTTAAAATGGATAATATATAAACACAAGGTAAGGCGAGAATGCCCAATTTTTGAAATAGTTCTTTGCATGACTGTCTGCTATAACCATTACATATTATTCGTATAGCTTTCTTCTGTATCCGGAATATGCATTCCACTGAATTACCCCAGAATGTTATTCCATACTCGATGATGGAGTGAAATTAAACCAGAGCACCGAGAGCAGAACATGCTGAGCTAAGTTTAGGTGTGATGTAGCTAATATGTGACTTCCAGTCCAAATGCTTATCTACCTGAAGGCCAAGAAATTTGACTTCATTTAGCTGTTCTAACAATGTATCATTAATTCCTATTTCTATGTGTGTTTGTGGTGAGCGAGTGGTTATAAATTTAATTGTTTTTGTTTTTTCAAGGTTTACTGAGAGTTTGTTTACTTTGAAACAATTTGACATACAATTTAGAACATAGTTTAATTTAACTACACATTCATTGAAATCTTTACTTGTTACAAGAACACTAGTGTCATCTGCGAATAAATAAATACTTGCAAAACTGTTAATGTATAATGGGAGGTCATTTATATAAACCAAGAACAAAAGAGGCCCTAAGATTGAGCCCTGGGGAACACCGTGTTTTACTGATTTCCATTCTGAGGCACTATTTTGATACCCATTGGAGTTATTAATTTCGACCCTTTGTTTTCTCTTCTCTAGGTATGAAATGAACCAATCTAATATGTTATTCTTTATTCCATAGTAATTTAGTTTTGCTATCAGAATCTCATGATTCACACAGTCAAAAGCCTTCGCTAGGTCGCAGAAGACTCCACCAACATGTTCCTTTTCATTTAACGCTGTTAACACTTTATGTGTGAGCTTGTAGGTTACATTATCTGTCGCTACTCCTTTTCTAAAGCCAAACTGTTCTTTGGCAAGTAAGTTGTTCTTTTCCAAGTAATTATAGAGCCTATGGAACATTACTTTCTCTCAGACAAGAGAGATATAGGTCTATAGTTTGATATATTATCTTGTTTTTCTTTTTTAAAAAGTGGTTTGACAATAGAGTACTTCATTCTGTCAGGAAATATTCCACTCTTTAGTGGTTCGTTACATAAATAGCTAAGGGGAATGCATATTAGGTCAGAACATGCTTTTAGGATTTTACTTGACATTTCATCATATCGAGAGGAATTTTTGGTCTTGAGCAAATATATTATATTTTTTATTTCAAATGGTGTAGTTATTTTTACTTTAAATTCAGGGACTTTGTTTACAAAAGAAGTTTTCAAAAAATGTATTGCTGAGTCTTTACATCCATAGTTTATTTTTAATTTGTCTGTTAAATTCAAAAAGAAATTGTTGAAGATATGTGCAACCTTTTGAGGATCATCAATTTTTTGATTACCGGAATTCAGTGTAATTGAGGGGCTTTCTTGAGAGCTCTTACCTGTCTCCCTTTTTATTATACTCCAGATAGTTTTTATTTTATTATTAGAATTGGATATCTCTTTATTGTAATGCAATATTTTAGCAGCTTTTATTGCTTCTTTTAGAATTTTACAGTACTTCTTGTAGTGACATTCTAAGTATGGGGTCTTATTATGTTTCAATTCTTGGTATAATTTTCGCTTATGTTTGCAAGAGGTTTTAATGCCTGTGTAATCCAGGTGTTATTTTCCTTCTGATTATATATTTTACAATATTTGACTGGAAAGGATGCTACAAAATGAGAGTTGAAATGTTGTAGGAAATGATTGAACTTGTCATTTACTCCATTTATTTCATAGATTTCAGTCCATGATTCTTGTTGAAGGGCATACTTAAACAATGTGAGGGAGCTTTCATCTATTTTTCGTGTTCTACAATATTTATAGATTGGTTTTAACTTTAAGGTTATCTCTTCAATGAGAAGTATTTGTGCCTCATGATCTGAAAGGCCATTTGCAAATGGTAAGGTTATTGAAGTTTTAATTCTATCTATATTCATGAATATGTTATCTATTGCTGAAAAGGAGCTACCCTGAATTCTTGTAGGAAAATGTACTGTGTGTGAGACATGTTGTATGTAAAAAATATAGAATTGAGTTGGTCCTTTCGGAGACTAGGTATAAGATAATCAATATTTGTGTCACCCCAAATTATCATTTCTCGTTTCGGTTTCAATATAAACTTTAAGGAATCATCTAACTGTTTTTTGAATAACTCATAGTTACCTAGTGGGGACCGATATAGAACTGTAAACTTATAAACATTACGAAAACACTATCATGCTTAGTAAACATATTAATTATCAATCAGCACAGTGTCTAGCACGTATGTAGCTAGAGAAAATGTTGTATTCCACTAAAAATGTCGATGCCGACTTTTTGCCGGAAATGCAGCTTTAAGGGTCTCACGTGTTCAAATAAGGTTTCATTGCGTGGCCAGGTGTTGAAAAGTATAAGTAGGTATTTTAAATCTGAAATAAATAACAAGAAATATCTCAGAAATTGTCAATTCCACGAAAAAAAGCGTATATGACATAAATTGTGTGTTTTAACGTCATGTACATTTTTCTGTTTACTAAGTTTTTGCATCTCTCTTACGGTTTAGCAATTATGCAAAATCCATTCAGAATAAAGAGGTTATTCCCAGAAAATTCAAAATACAAATTTTATTTTCCAAATAGGTATCTTTAATATACGCTATTTTAATAAAAAAAATCGAAACCTTTTCCATGTAAAGGGTAGTTTGGGGTGGGGGGATTTTCCTAAAAATCTTCGTGTCGCATCCCTGGAAGATACTAAACTTAAATACCAAGTTTGGTATTTTATCGACTTTTACCACAGACACACGGACCTTTTTCCAAAAATGTTTTTTTCGGATTCAGGGGTCCCAAAAGATATTTGCGGTGAAATCTGGGTATCGGATTTTTGGGTGGAGTGCAATACCTTCTCTATACATAGTACGTGTAGGGAAAGTAACAATACAATACGCGTGTGTTCGTTAAATAACACACTTGGTGTTTATGATCAGTATATTCCAAGGATGCGAAACAAAGACTTTCGGAAACTACATTTCTCAAAAGTGGCTCTAACGATTTTTATGTTATAAAATATACATGTTGCATGCTCTGAACACCTCTTTATTCTGGATGACTGGCAAACCATAACACTATACAAAAGTTTAAATCTCACAAAAACACGCAATTTGTATTCCATACATTTTTAGGAGTTAACCCTTTCCGAAATATTCTTTGTTATAGGTTTCAATTTTAAACTTTTCTCAAACCGGAAGTCCTCTTTCCTTTCAAATCTCTCGGTTTACTGCTGGCCTTGCCAAGAGAACCGAATTTCAATTCTTTCAGATAGCCACCACCTCAAAGAGTTGACAGTCACTTTAACCTAAGCTACTCTACTTACAAGGAAGCAAGTAACAAGACTATTTCTGATAATATTTTCTCCATTAGCATGAAGTAAATAGAAGAACAAGCTTCTCAAACAATAGTTTGTAGATATCAGATATTTTTGTTAATTTGTAGAAATCCAAGTATTCGTTATTTTTTGAACACAAGAGAACACACATAGAGGCTACGAAAATACAAATACTTTGATATCTAACATTACAATACTAAAAATAAATACAGGCTTTGAAAGTTTAAACTGCACAATATTTCATCACCATACAAAATAAAACCGCTATTAACCGTATTAACTGTACGCTCGTGTATAAAACCACTCGCAGCTCCTTTGTTACACAAGCTATTGAACATTGCTTATTTTGCCGTTAATTTAATAACAGCTTTAATACCTTAGAGCAACAAGGTATTGCATTACAAGCCGTTTTGTTTCAGGTGATCAAGATGCTGGTTATTGTGGTGGCGCTGTTCGCTCTGTGCTGGCTGCCCCTCCAAACATACAACGTGCTGCAGGGCATCTTCCCGCAGATCAACCAGTAAGTTACATTGTATATGTCATCTTCCCGCAGATCACCCAGTAAGTTATCTTGTATGTGTCATCTTCCCGCAGATCAACCAGTAAGTTATCTTCTATATGTCATCTTCCCGCAGATCAACCAGTAAGTTATCTTGTATGTGTCATCTTCCCGCAGATCAACCAGTAAGTTATCTTGTATATGTCATCTTCCCGCAGATCAACCAGTAAGTTACATTGTATATGTCATCTTCCCGCAGATCAACCAGTAAGTTATCTTCTATATGTCATCTTCCCGCAGATCAACCAGTAAGTTATCTTGTATATGTCATCTTCCCGCAGATCAACCAGTAAGTTATCTTGTATATGTCATCTTCCAGCAGATCAACCAGTAAGTTATCTTGTTTATGTCATCTTCCCGCAGATCAACCAGTAAGTTATCTTGTATATGTCATCTTCCCGCAGATCAACCAGTAAGTTATCTTGTATATGTCATCTTCCCGCAGATCAACCAGTAAGTTATCTTGTATATGTCATCTTCAAGCAGATCAACCAGTAAGTTATCTTGTATTTGTCATCTTCCAGCAGATCAACCAGTAAGTTATCTTGTTTATGTCATCTTCCCGCAGACCAACCAGTAAGTTCTCTTGTATATGTCATCTTCCCGCAGATCAACCGGTAAGTTATCTTGTATGTGTCATCTTCCCGCAGATCAACCGGTAAGTTATCTTGTATAAGTCATCTTCCCGCAGATCAACCAGTAAGTTATCTTGTATATGTCATCTTCCCGCAGATCAACCAGTAAGTTATCTTCTATGTGTCACCTTCCCGCAGATCAACCAGTAAGTTATCTTGTTTATGTCATCTTCCCGCAGACCAACCAGTAAGTTTTCTTGTATATGTCATCTTCCCGCAGATCAACCGGTAAGTTATCTTGTATGTGTCATCTTCCCGCAGATCAACCGGTAAGTTATCTTGTATAAGTCATCTTCCCGCAGATCAACCAGTAAGTTATCTTGTATATGTCATCTTCCCGCAGATCAACCAGTAAGTTATCTTCTATGTGTCACCTTCCCGCAGATCAACCAGTAAGTTATCTTGTATATGTCATCTTCCCGCAGATCAACCAGTAAGTTATCTTCTATATGTCATCTTCCCGCAGATCAACCAGTAAGTTATCTTGTATAACTCATCGTACCACAGATCAACCAGTAAGTTATCTTGTATAACTCAACGTACCACAGATCAACGAGTAAGCTACCTTCTATATGTCATCTTCCCGCAGATCAACCAGTAAGTTATCTTGTATAACTCATCGTACCACAGATCAACCAGTAAGTTATCTTGTATAACTCATCGTACCACAGACCAACCAGTAAGTTATCTTGTATAACTCATCGTACCACAGATCAACCAGTAAGTTATCTTGTATAACTCAACGTACCACAGATCAACCAGTAAGATATCTTGTATAACTCATCGTACCACAGATCAACCAGTAAGTTATCTTGTATAACTCATCGTACCACAGATCAACCAGTAAGATATCTTCTATATGTCATCTTCCAGCAGATCAACCAGTAAGTTACCTTCTATATGTCATCTTCCCGCAGATCAACCAGTAAGTTATCTTGTATGTGTCATCTTCCCGCAGATCAACCAGTAAGTTATCTTGTATGTGTCATCTTCCCGCAGATCAACCAGTAAGTTATCTTCTATATGTCATCTTCCCGCAGATCAACCAGTAAGTTATCTTCTATATGTCATCTTCCCGCAGATCAACCAGTAAATTATCTTGTATATGTCATCTTCCCGCAGATCAACCAGTAAGTTATCTTGTATATGTCATCTTCCCGCAGATCAACCAGTAAGTTATCTTGTAAATGTCATCTTCCCGCAGATCAACCAGTAAGTTATCTTCTATATGTCATCTTCCCGCAGATCAACCAGTAAGTTATCTTGTATAACACAACGTACCACAGATCAACCAGTAGGTTATCTTCTATATGTCATCTTCCCGCAGATCAACCAGTAAGTTATCTTGTATAACTCATCGTACCACAGATCAACCAGTAAGATATCTTGTATAACTCAACGTAACACAGATCAACCAGTAAGTTATCTTCTATATGTCATCTTCCCGCAGATGAACTAGTAAGTTATCTTCTATATGTCATCTTCCCGCAGATCAACCAGTAAGTTATCTTGTATAACTCATCGTACCACAGATCAACCAGTAAGTTATCTTGTATAACTCATCGTACCACAGATCAACCAGTAAGTTATCTTGTATAACTCATCGTACCACAGATCAACCAGTAAGTTATCTTGTATAAATAATCGTAATACAGATCAACCAGTAAGTTATCTTGTATAACTCATCGTACCACAGATCAACCAGTAAGTTATCTTGTATAACTCATCGTACCACAGATCAACCAGTAAGATATCTTCTATATGTCATCTTCCAGCAGATCAACCAGTAAGTTACGTTCTATGTTATCTTCCCACAGATCAACCAGTAAGTTATCTTGTATAACTCAACGTACCACAGATCAACCAATAAGTTATCTTGTATAACTCAACGTACCACAGATCAACGAGTAAGTTATCTTGTATAACTCATCGTACCACAGATCAACCAGTAAGTTATCTTGTATAACTCATCGTACCACAGATCAACCAGTAAGTTATCTTGTAGAACTGAACGTACCACAGATCAACCAGTAAGTTATCTTATATATGTCATCTTCCCGCAGATCAACCAGTAAGTTATCTTGTATATGTCATTTTCCAGCAGATCAACCAGTAAGTTATCTTGTATATGTCATCTTCCCGCAGATCAACCAGTAAGTTATCTTGTATATGTCATCTTCCCGCAGATCAACCAGTAAGTTATCTCGTATATGTCATCTTCCCGCAGATCAACCAGTAAGTTATCTTGTATAACTCATCTTCCAGCAGATCAACCAGTAAGTTATCTTCTATATGTCATTTTCCAGCAGATCAACCAGTAAGTTATCTTGTATATGTCATTTTCCAGCAGATCAACCAGTAAGTTATCTTGTATAACTCATTTTCCAGCAGATCAACCAGTAAGTTATCTTGTATAACTCGTCTACCAGTAAAGTTATATCTTTCTACTCCTTGCTGTCTTATGTTGATAAGGATACGTACAGTAGATAGTAAAAGTCTTCAAAGACTGTGCTAACCACACATGTTTTCAATACCCAGATGTACAAAGGTTCCACGAATTCAGATAACCAGCCAACTAACCTAGTTTAAAGGTTCTAATTCGTTTCAGGACGGGGGTGCGCCCACACACACCAAGCAAAACATTAATAAAGAAAATAAAATACATGTTGCACCATAATATAATTAAATTACAGCTTAAAACATTGAACACAATATTAGTAAAATAAATAAAAACGTAATTAATATTAGTTTATGCTGGTAATAATAAAAATTTGACGTGGTCCATTCACATGTCTTTCTCTACATCTCTGCTACAAATTATTGTTAAAAAGCTTATACTTCTATTTACTTCATGATAATCGAGAAAAAATTAGCAGAAATAGTCTTATCACTTGCTTCCTTGTAAGTAGAAGTGAAATAAGGGAGTACCATAGGTTCAAGTGATAGTCAAATGTTTTAAAAGCTGTCCCTATGCGAATGAGGTTGAAATTCGGTTCTCTTTCTATGGTCAGGAATAAACTAAGAGATATGAATCGAATCAGGACTTCCCGTTGAGAAAACTTTTAAGTATTTTGAAATCGACACCAATCAGAGAGAATATATATTGTGTGTTTTAACGTGACGTACATGTTTTATGTAGTAAGATTTTGTATATCTCTTATGGTTTACCAGTTATACAAAACTCATCGAGAAAATTAAACATATACATTTTATTTACCGTATAAACATTGTATTGCTCCAACAAACAAGTGGTTGTTTCTGCTACTAATTGCAATGCTTTCACAACATTTCTGTCATATAGTTTCTTTTGAACGTTCGCTGCGGCGACGACTACTGCTCGCTATGAAATTCTCATGGACTACTGCATTCCCAGTTGAACCCGACTCTGCAGCACTCGTTCTCTCCTTTTATAAGTGTCGATTACCTGGCAGGAATCTTCCAGAAGCAGTCCCACGCGTACACTCAAGCAGGTGTAACAATGAACTTTAATTTACGAAGCAAGGCGCTATGTAATCAGAATCGTTATACCAATATTTGAATTTTCGAAAAGATGTACGATATAAAGGGTGGGGACATTTTCTTGAAAACCTTGTAAGAAGTTTAACTTGAATACCAACTTTGACGGAGGATGATGGATTTTTTCGGGTGTAAAATCCTTAGCATGGCTTCCTTCGGAAGGGAAGTAAAGCCGTTGGTCCCGTATCGTAGATTTACGGCAGGTAAAAGAACCTCAAGTCTGATAGACAGGCCTCTGAGCAAAATTAAGTGGTCTTTCTCACCCAGTATAGAATGGGACGTTGAGAACCACAGCAGTAAAAGAACGTCCATTTTTTTGTATTTAGTCCACTTTCATTTTTACCTTCACCCAAAAACTCAACACCGAGATTTCACCGGAAATACATGTTTTGAAACCCACTAAATCCGAAAAAAATCATTTTTAGACAAATGTGTGTGTCTGTGCATGAGCACCATAACTCAAAAACGAAATGTCGGTTAAGTATCTAACTTGGTGTTTAAGTTCAGTATCTGCCAGGAGTATGACATCAAGGTTTTTAAGGAAATCTCCCCCCCCCAAACTAGCTAATTTTTTCGGAAAATTTTGGAAAATTTAGATTTTCTCAAAAATAGCTTAAGGATTTTGATTAAAATCTCCAATATTTAAGGTATTTACATGCCAAATAAAATATACTTCTTGAATTTTCCGGGAATAGTCTCTGAAGACTTCTGGATGATTTTTATTGAGTTTTGCATAAACCGTAAGAGATGGACAAAAAATGTAGAGCACATTAAAACACACAAATTATGCTAGATACATTTTTGACAATTCCTTGTTTTTGGTTTCAGCTTTAAAAAACTTATACCTTTCTGATACAGGATTTGTCAACAAAGGAACTATTTCTGGCAATGTTTTAGCATGAAGAATAACTTGTTACAAGAAGGTATGCCGTGTTACAAAGACACAGTTCGTGCAGCAACTAAATATAACATGAGCGTGCAATCATTATATAGCACCAGACAAAAGATAGTATTTTAGCATACTCCTCGCGTCTATGTGAGTGCAGAGCATAACTCAAAAATCATGCTAATCGAGAAAACATTAGTGCTTCCTTGTAAGTAGAAGTGAAATAAGGGAGTAGCATAGGTTAAAGTGATAGTCAAAAGCTGGTTGCTATGTGATGCATTTGAAATTCGGTTCTCTTTGCATGGCTAGGAGTAAAATAAAAGATATTGGGACTACATCTTGCGTCACCGGACATGAGTAAGTGACAGTGGATTGTTACACCTAGTTGAGTGGACACGTTGTGCTGGCGGCGAGTTCTACGACATTAAAGCTGTCATTGTTGCACCTGCTGTGAGTTTGCATGTGCCACTGCTTCTGGAAATTTCCTGTCATGTGATCGACAGGTGTTAAAGGAGAGAACTACGCCTGAAATAGCTCAGTTTCAAGTGGGAATGCAGCACTGAGTCAGTTTTGAGCTGCGGCAGCGAACGTTGAAAGGAAACCATACGTCAGAAATTTTGAACAAAGATATTTATTTGTAAACAGAGTTTCGTTTGTAATTGGCGAAAGAAATAAACAGTTGTTTGTCTGAGGTACTAAAGAGAGGTTTTATTATATTAAGAAAGAAAAGAAAATTACCGTTTAAAAAAAAGTAGGTAGTTAAAAATCTATAGCGATAAAATGGAATCTCGAAAACGGTTAAT
The DNA here is from genome assembly GCA_030762935.1 of Hymenopus coronatus. Taxonomy (NCBI): domain Eukaryota; kingdom Metazoa; phylum Arthropoda; class Insecta; order Mantodea; family Hymenopodidae; genus Hymenopus; species Hymenopus coronatus. The sequence goes on along the minus strand of CM060880.1, from coordinate 1,336,305 downwards.
TCTATAGAAAATGTTTACGACATGAATTGTGTGTTTTAACGACATCTATGTTTTTGTAAAGTAAGCTTTTGTCTGTCTCTCACCATTTCCCAGTTATACAAAAGTCATCCAGAATAAAGTAGTCTTCAGAGGTTATTCCCACAAAATTCAAGATAAACATTTTATTTGGCAGGTAAATATCTTTAATACTATACGGTATTTTAATCAAAATCATTAGAACTATTTTTGAGAAAAACATTTTCAAAATGTTAAGGGTAGTTTCGGGTAGGGAGATTTTTTTGAAAATCTTCGTATCAGATACTTGAACGATACGAAACTGAAGTATCAAATTTGGTATTTAACGCTCTTTTCGCTTTTGAACTATGCTGTCCACAGACACACACAGGCATTTTTCGTTCTCTACAGGTACCATGTACCTAGTGTAAACAGAAATTCGATACCGAGATTTCACCGGAAATACTCATTTTGCGTCCCCTGAATCCAAAAAAGGCATTTCTGGAAGAACGTCCGTGTGTGTGTGTGTGTGTGTGTGTGTGTGTGTGTGTGTGTGTGTGTGTGTTGATATTTAGGTTTAGTATCTTCCAAGAACTCCCCCCCTCCCATCTCCAACTACCTTTTATATGGAAAACATTTCGTAAATCTTGATTTTCTAAAAAAGTCTCTAACGATTGTGATTAAAACCTTTTATATTTTTTACGTGACAAATAAAATATATATCTTGAATTTTCTGGGAACATCTTTATTCTGGGTGAATTTTGTATAACTGGTAAACCGTAACAGATAGACAAAAATGTAGTAACGATAAAATACACAATTTATGTTATATACGTTTTTTGGTGGAGTTGGCCGTTTTAGAGATACTAGAACCTCTCAATGCAAAGAAACGGATAGCAACCAGCTTTTAAAACACTTGACTATCGGTTTATTCTCTTATTTCCCTTCTGCTTATAAAGTAACTAAGTAATGAGACCGTTCCTGTTAATCTTTTATCATTAAATAGATACAAGAATAATCTTACTAACAATAATTTGTTACAGAGATCTAGAGAAAATCATGTGAATGGAGCACATCAGATTTTACTAAATACGAGAGCCGTTTTTTTTTCAAGCTCCAATAGGCTATAAATAAAAGACAAGTTCATACAAAACAATTATTTTATTACTAAAAGTTTTGTACACTTATGATTACTTTTCAATATAATCACCGAGCATTGACGTTGTTTTGAAGATCTTGGTTGGTTTGAAAGTGCTGCCCTCCTAGCCACGTCTTCAGGTCAGGGAAAAGGTGAAAGTCGCTGGGTCAGAACTGATGATGGAAAATGTCCCATTGAAATTGTTCAAGGAGCCGATGGGTTGTGTGGACGAGCGTTGTCATGGATCAACACAATTCCTCAAGTCAGCATTCCTCTTCGTTTGTTTTGAATGGCTCTCCGCAAACGTCGTAAAGTACCAAGATCTTCAAAACAACGTCAATGCTGCTCATTTGAAATCATTGGCGGCGGCAACATTTTTTGAAGCGGGTGTTGCAAAGCTTGTGCACAGGTACGATAAATGTCTCAGTGATTATGTTGAAAAGTAACCAAAACTTTTAGTAATAAAATAATTGTTTTCTATCAACTTGTCTTTTATTTATATCCTATCGCGAGTAGAAAAAAAAACGGCCCTCGTATTTTGAATTTAGGGGATCTCAAAACTTGAATTTCCGGTAAAGTCTTGAAATCTAACTTTTGAGAGGAATGCAATAGGCAACTTTCCTTACCTACTATAAGCATATTACGGGTAGAGCAAGTACTTTTTTTTTGTTATTCAAGGTTCCTGAAAACATTCATTTCCGATGAAATCTCGGTATCAAAATTTTGTGTGGAATACAATATTTTCTGTATCTGCTATGTACATTGTATATACGTGATAGAGCAAATATGAGTATAAACTAAATTTGTTGAAATAAGCAGCTTGAGCACTAAGCTCGTGTTGAAGCAAGTTTGCGAGGTCTGTGTGTAATAATATTTCATAGCGTTTGTTTGTTAGCGTGGTGACGTCACGCGCGGTCTTGACTCAGTCAAATTAAAGACAAACATTACAAGACCTAAGTCAAGGTGAGCTGCAACCCTTCTGTATATCCTTGCTGCACAACAATTTTCCCGAGCCCGCCTCACATTCCACAAGTCGCCAGTTCGAATCTCGTTTAGGGTCAGTACTAGCCCTGCACCTTCAATGTATTGTATGCCGACCAAAAAGTCGATACCGAGATTTCAACGGAAATACATGTTTTAGGACTCCCTGAATAAAAGAAAACATTTTCAGAAAAAGGTCCGTTCGTGTATGTGTCGGTGGCCAGAATAGCTCAAAAACGAAAAGCCGGTTAATACAAAACTTTGTATTACAGTTTGGCATCTCCCAAGGATGTGACACGAAGATTTTCAAGAAAATGGCTCTAACGATTTTGATTAAAATACCACATTTCTATCACAAATAAAATGTACATCTTGAATTTTCTGGCAATAGCCTCTGAAGACTATGTACTTTATTCTGGATGAATTTTATGGAATTTTGCATAACTAGTAAGCAGTAAGTGAAAGACAAAAACTTACCACACAAAAATATAGAGCACGTTAATACACACAATTTATGTTATATACATTTTTTTCGTGGAGTTGATCGTCTTTTTTTTTTTTTTTTTTTTTTTTTTTTTTTAGATATTCCTTGTTATTTATTGGTTTCAGCTTTGAAAAACACACTTTTCTCTTAGAGGAATGTGTCAAAACTGCTGTGCATACAAACAAAGGAACTTCAGTCACATAGCAACCAGCTTTTGACCTATGCTACTTCTACTTACAAGGAAGCAAGTAATAAGACTATTTCTGCTAACGTTTTTTTCTCAATTAGCATGAAGTAAATAGAAGCATAAGCTTTTTAACAATAATTTGTTACAGAGATGTAGAGAAAGTCATGTGAATTGAACACATCAGATTTCTTTTAGAGGTTTTCCCTTGTCCTGAGTAACTTTAAGCTACACTAGGTTAAAGGACAGTTTAACTGCTCTGTGACATCACTGCGCACTGGGCCGAGGGCAGTACGAACCTGTTCCTACCACACTGGTTTTGGTAGTGTTTAACGCCCGCTTTTAATACTTGCGGCACCGCAGGCGAAGGGAAAATGCTTCTCAGCGTATGGGCGTGAAGAATCGCTTAATTTTGATCAGGGTTGAGGTTGTTTTGTGTACGGCAACAACGGCTTTGCCCACCGCCCTCCGCCGGAGTTGAACTCGCGACCTTGGGAACCAGAGGCTAGCATCTTCTCAATGATTGCCAGTCATAGTGTATGTTCATTTTGAGGTTATCATTTAAGCAACTCTTGGAAAGACTGTCGAGGAGCTCAAGACATAGCTGCAGGTGGAAGTGCTCCATTCTTACCGGAGATGTTCAGGGGCTATAATCCACAAGAGACTAACAAGCTACTCTGGTGGAATAGCAAACTGTTGTAGAATTTTAGAGCCCGGCGCCTAACCTCGTCCTCCATCTTCGTGCAGGAGAAAGAGTGAGCAACAGAATAGGTGTATCCGTTGTAGTAGACGCAGGCCACACCCCAGACCTAGAATGGGGCTCATTAACTTTATTTGTAACTCCTCCCCTCCGCGGTGTAATGGTTACAATGCTAATTTCATATACCCAAGGTCGCGAGTTCAAACCCAGCGGAGGACAATGGTATAAAAGTCCTTAGTTTGGCTTGACTTGGCCGTCAACAGAAAACGTTTAGTGCATGTGTCGCATTCTAAAGCTTCTCGTTACAGAGCCGCCGCTCTTCACGTGTTAGATTACTGCATTTAAATACCGAGTTTTTCGTTTTTGAGTTATGCTGTCCACGCTTGGACCCTTTTCTAAAAATCTGATGTGTTCCTTTCACATGACTTTCTCTACATCTCTGCAACAAATTATTGTTAAAAAGCTTATGCTTCTATTTACTTCATGCTAATTGAGAGAAACAATTAGTAGAAATAGTCTTATTACTTGCTTCCTTGTAACTAGAAGGGAAATAAGGGAGTAGGATAGGTTAAAGTGATAGTCAAAAGCTGGCTGCTATGTGACTGAAGTTTGTTTGTTTGTATGGACAGTAGTTGACAAAGTCCTGTATGAGAAAAGTATAAGTTTTTCAAAGCTGAAACCAAAAACAAGGAATATCTAAAATACGATCAACTCCATAAAGTGTGTGTTTTAATGTGCTCTACCTTTTGTGTGTGGTAGATTTTTGTCCATCTCTTACGGTTTAGCAGTTATACAAAATTCCGTAAACTTCATCCAGAATAAAGTAGTCTTCAGAAGCAATTCCCATAAAATTCAAGCCTACCTTTTATTTGTCAGGTAAATATCTTTAAATACGATATTTTAATCAAAATCGTTAGAGCCATTTTTGAGAAAATAAAAATTTTCGAAAAAGAGATCCATGTAAAGGGTAGTTTGGGGTGGGGGGATTTTTCTCAAAATCTTCGTATCGCATCCCTGGAAGATACTAAACTTAAATAGCAAGGTTGGTATTTTACCGACTTTTGGTGTTTGAGTTATCGTGTTCACACACACACACATACACGGACGTGTTTCTGAAAATGATTTTTTTTTCGATTCAGGGGACCCCAAACATATATTTCCGGTGAAATCTCAGTATTTAATTTTGGGTACATTACAATACCTTCTCTATACACTATGTACCTAGAGATACGTGTAGAGAAAGTAAGAAAGCTTTTTTAGGATTCAGAGAGTCTCAAGACATGTACCTACTTCCGGCGTCGAATTTTTGGCACTTGGTAATTAAGTTGAGCCTCTTTGAAAGATGCGACCTTCACCCAAATTATCGTTTACATGGAAAATGTCTGTAACGATTTTGTATATAATACGCTGTATTAAAATATTTACATGACAAATAACATTTACATTTTTAGGGAGTTATCCACTTCTAAACTACTTTCAAACGGGAATTTGTAATTCGTGTTTCCTTTGTTTTACTCCTGGCCGTACTAAGAGAACCGAATTTCAGCCATAGAGCAACGCTGGCCCCAGTAGCCGTGGTCTTTGACATTGACGCTCTGCCGCGAAAGGGCCACGGGTTCGAATCCCGCTATGGACATGGATGTTTAATGTTTATCTCGATTAGCATGAAGTAAATAGAAGCATAAGCTTTTTAACAATAATTTGTTGCAGAGATGTATAGACATTCATGTGAATGGAACACATCAGATGTTTTAATTTCCCTTCGACGTACATAGCACATAGTTCAGCCAAAAATTCCAGATTTAATTGGAAATACACGTTTTAGGATCCCTTGAATAGAAGAAAAAATAATTTAAAAAAACGTCCTTGTGTATATGTGTGTGTAATGCTTAACTGAAAAGCAGGAGTTCTGTTAAATACCATACTTGATATTTAGTTTCAATGTGTACCAAAGCTGCGACACGAAGATTTTCAAGAAAATACCTCAATTCTACCTCTATTTCTACAAAAGAATAAGCTAGAGAAAGTCATGTGAATGTATGGGTGATTGAAAGCTTTTCGCTGTGTTGATGAGTATTGCAACAGGCAGAGTTGTGTTTCCTTTTGGCAACAACTCAGCAGGTCACTGAAAACAATCAAAAGCTATTTGGTTAACTTTTGTTGTTTCAGATATCGCTACATCAACATCATCTGGTTCTGCTGCGATTGGCTGGCCATGAGCAACAGCTGCTACAATCCCTTCATATATGGAATATACAACGTAAGTGTTCCTTGTCACACCTCCAGATGTACAGTACCGGTCATAAAGTATCCTTTGGAATATCCACAGAAACTAGAGATTTGCCTCGCTTTGTACAGTACCGGACAAAAGGATCCTTTGGAATATCCACAGACACTAGAGATTTGCCTCGCTTTGTACAGTACCGGACATAAAGTATCCTTTGGAATATCCACAGACACTAGAGATTTGTCTCGCTTTGTACAGTACCGGACATAAAGTATCCTTTGGAATATCCACAGAAACTAGAGATTTGCCTCGCTTTGTACAGTACCGGACATAAAGTATCCTTTGGAATATCCACAGAAACTAGAGATTTGCCTCGCTTTGTACAGTACCGGACATAAAGTATCCTTTGGAATATCCACAGAAACTAGAGATTTGCCTCGCTTTGTACACTACCGGACATAAAGTATCCTTTGGAATATCCACAGACACTAGAGATTTGCCTCGCTTTGTACAGTACCGGACATAAAGTATCCTTTGGAATATCCACAGAAACTAGAGATTTGCCTCGCTTTGTACAGTACCGGACATAAAGTATCCTTTGGAATATCCACAGAAACTAGAGATTTGCCTCGCTTTGTACAGTACCGGACATAAAGTATCCTTTGGAATATCCACAGAAACTAGAGATTTGCCTCGCTTTGTACAGTACCGGACATAAAGTATCCTTTGGAATATCCACAGAAACTAGAGATTTGCCTCGCTTTGTACACTACCGGACATAAAGTATCCTTTGGAATATCCACAGAAACTAGAGATTTGCCTCGCTTTGTACAGTACCGGACATAACGTATTGTTTGGAATATCCACAGACACTAGAGATTTGCCTCGCCTTGTACAGTACCGGACATAAAGTATCCTTTGGAATATCCACAGAAACTAGAGATTTGCCTCGCTTTGTACACTACCGGACATAAAGTATCCTTTGGAATATCCACAGACACTAGAGATTTGCCTCGCTTTGTACAGTACCGGACATAAAGTATCCTTTGGAATATCCACAGAAACTAGAGATTTGCCTCGCTTTGTACAGTACCGGACATAACGTATTGTTTGGAATATCCACAGAAACTAGAGATTTGCCTCGCCTTGTACAGTACCGGACATAAAGTATCCTTTGGAATATCCACAGAAACTAGAGATTTGCCTCGCTTTGTACACTACCGGACATAACGTATTGTTTGGAATATCCACAGAAACTAGAGATTTGCCTCGCTTTGTACACTACCGGACATAAACTATCCTTTGGAATATCCACAGAAACTAGAGATTTGCCTCGCCTTGTACAGTACCGGACATAGCGTATTGTTTGGAATATTCACAGAAACTACAAGTGACTCTCAAATGGGATGAGGTTTGTCCCTGGGCGCCACCAGGCCAACAGTCAATCGGAGTGCTGCTGTGCTCACATTCCTGCTTAACGCGCTAAGTGATTCGGTCTCTCATAAATGTTACTTGCGCTAACACAAAATATTCAAATTTTGCAAAAAATAATTCACAAGGAAGATAGGATGTTATGTTTGTAGCAGAACCATAAAAACCACAGATTTTAGCTCAAATAGTTTTAATAATACACACGAATAAACATTATGTCGCCAGGAGATTTGCATGCTGTGTGTGCGAGTGATAGTGAAGTATGCAAAGACCTGGCAACACAAGGCACGATAACGTATCTCATTCGCTGCACAGTAGAGCTCTTCCCATTTGAAAAACATCATAGTGATTTACATGTGTTGTATAGTAGCAGACATATAAACAGAAAATGGGATTCGCGGTGGACTTATAGAGGCTTGTTGAGGTTGAATTGCGTTACTGTACAACAATATCGAAGACGTTGCCAGCCACAACATTTTCTTCTGTTATTGCCTCACATCACCAAAAGAAATTGCAACATCTAAAGTCTCATACAACTTATACATCAACGTAAACCAAAACAAATGTAGCATCAACATTAGGAAGCGCCACGCTCACTGTGTGTTCGTTAAGCCCCGCTTCACAGTGAAAGCTTTAGCAAGTGGCTGCTCGTATTACCATTATCATTGTTATTATTGCTGCTGTTATTATTTTTATTTCTTATTATTGTTGTAATTGTTATTATTTTTCTTTATTATTATTGTTATTATTTTTATTTATCATTATTGTTATTGTTATTATTTTTATTTGTTGTTATTGTTGTAATTGTTATTATTTTTATTTATTATTGTTGTTATTATTGTTGTATTGTTGTTACTGTTGTTATTATTGTTGTATTGTTATTATTATTATTGTATTGTTATTATTGTCATTGTTATTGTCATTACTGTTAATACTGTTGTTGTTATTGTTATTATTTCTACTACTACTACTCCTCCTCCTCACGATACTAGGTGGGCACATGTCTCTACCCACATGAGTGGACTCGATAACATTCCGGAACAGAATGTCCCAATGATAATAAATTGTTTATTTGTATCAGAAGAGGTATATGCTAGAGAGTGGAGCATTTATAACTCAGTTGCTTGAAGTCATTGTCCAGACCACAGGACAAGAGCCCAGTTCCAATTGTTGTATGTGTTTGTATGTGCAGGAGAAATTCAAGCGGGAATTCCAACAGAGGTTCCCGTTCAAGTCTCGGTCCTGGAGCTCAACAACGTCACACACCTTGGACAGCATTGACCTGGACAAGTCCCAGACACTCCAGACGAGGGCGTCGCTACGCCTCAACTACCAGAGTAGCCAGCATTACGACTGGAGAAGAAGTTACTCTCAGGTTCCTAGACACGCCACAACAGAAATGTACGTGACGTCTCAAGAAGAGGGCCACCGAGACACGGCTATGGACGAGCTCTGTCTCTGAGCAAGGAGATTCATGTACATGTGACGTAGGAGAAAGGTTTCTACAGATTGTCGGATTGGTTTATTGCTGTAATTGTGATATAGGATATTACAGATGGTTGTATTTTTGAGAAAGGGTTCTACAGTAACATGAGCACATTTGAGGAAGGTGGCCAAATATGTGTGTAATATGGCCCTGTCTATGAAACGGGTTGCACAGATGGTGTGAGACATCCTGTACAAATGGCCCTCTGTATGAGATATACCTGTACAAATGGCCCTCTGTATGAGATATACCTGTACAAATGGCCCTCTGTATGAAATATACCTGTACAAATGGCCCTCTGTATGAGATATACCTGTACAAATGGGCCTCTGTATGAGATATACCTGTACAAATGGCCCTCTGTATGAGATATACCTGTACAAATGGCCCTCTATGAGATATACCTGTACAAATGGCCCTCTGTATGAAATATACCTGTACAAATGGCCCTCTGTATGAGATATACCTGTACAAATGGGCCTCTGTATGAGATATATCTGTACAAATGGCCCTCTGTATGAGATATACCTGCACAAATGGCCCTCTGTATGAGATATACCTATACAAATGACCCTCTGTATGAGATATACCTGTACAAATGACCCTCTGTATGAGATATACCTGTACAAATGGCCCTCTGTATGAGATATACCTGGTCAAATGGCCCTCTGTATGAGATATACCTGTACAAATGACCCTCTGTATGAGATATATCTGTACAAATGGCCCTCTGTGTTAGATATATATGTACAAATGACCCTCTGTATGAGATATATCTGTACAAATGACCCTCGGTATGAGATATACCTGTACAAATGACCCTCTGTATGAGATATATCTGTACAAATGGCCCTCTGTATGAAATATATCTGTACAAATGGCCCGCTGTGTGAGATATATATGTACAAATGACCCTCTGTATGAGATATATCTGTACAAATGGCCCGCTGTGTGAGATATACCTGTACAAATGGCCCCTGTGTATGATATACCAGCAAAAATGGCTTCCTGTGTGAGATATATCTGTACAAATGGCCCACTGTGTGAGATATACCTGTACAAATGGCCCCTGTGTATGATATACCAGCAAAAATGGCTTCCTGTGTGAGATATATCTGTAGAAATGGCCCACTGTGTGAGACATACCTGTACAAATGGCCCCTGTGTATGATATACCAGCAAAAATTGCTTCCTGTGTGAATATATCTGTACAAATGGCCCGCTGTGTGAGATATCCTATAAAAATGGCCCTCTGTGTGACAAATGCCTGTACAAATGGCCCGCTGTGTGAGATATCCTATAAAAATGGCCCTCTGTGTGACAAATACCTGTACAAACGGCCCCCTGTGTGTGATATATATGTACAAATGGCCGTATCCATGAGATATGCGTTAGAAACGGGCGTCCGTATAGGATATGTGTACCAGGGGCCCTCTATGAAAGATGAGACATATAATCAAGTGTAAGTGTAAACTGTGTTGTAACACTGAATGTTCTCATCCAAAATAAATGTTTCATGTTCACCAGTCATTGCGTTTGGATATTTCCTGAAGCTCCTAACGAGGTTTCCTTGATCGGATGTAAATTTCTAGTTCGTAACTTCACCGCTGTGCCCAGGGATCAGTTCGTCGCCCACAGACGAAATCACACCTGCAGACGCGAAATAGCGAACATTTTCCAGGCACCTTCTTCTTTGAAGGTATGGGGTTCTTTTATGTGCAAATAAACATTACACGGCTTCACTTCCCTTCCGAAAAAATGCGTCATCCCCGGCCAGGTTTGAACTTGGGTTTTAGAGGCTAGCACGCAGGGCGAGGTTTTCTGTTATACGTCACGTGCAATTTAACCCATTGGAGAAATATGGACAAGTTGTGGGGATCGCCATTGCTGGCTATCATTGGTCTGGGTGGAGACTTCCCGTGTAAGAGGCAAATAACTATATAAAGTATTTTGCAAGGTTGGGAGAGCACAGAAGATGCTCCAGGTTACAATAGTCCTCGAGGAATTGGGTATGAACAAATTATTTTCCAGATGGGTTGCACAACTTCTAACATAAGCTCAAGACTTTTTGTGAGCACAGCTGAAGGAAAGTGCACTGCTATACACCACAAGTCAAACAGTTATGCGCGTCCACAGAAATACGCCCCACATGACCCTCACACTTCCATAAACTCAAAAGTTTCCTTGGCGGTTGGACACTCTCTTCAAATGGAGATCTGATAGCCAGAGTTGGTGAGTATTTTACAGCCCTGAAGGAATCTCATTTTCGAGATGGAGTAAAGACATTGCAACACCGTGAAAAATCTGATGTGTTCCATTCACATGACTTTCTCTACATCTCTGTAATTTTTATTTTTTTTTATACTTTAACGACCTTTAACCTGGTTGGTCATATCGGACGATGAATGAAATTGGTGAAATGATGCTAAAATGATCTCGGGATCCATGAAGCTAAAAGTTACTCGACATAAGGGAAAACCTCGAAAAAAAACCTTATCCGGGTAACTCACCCTAAACGAGATTCGAACTCACAATCTTTTGAATGTGAGGCAGACACACTATTGTTGTTAAAAAGCTTATTCTTCTGTCTACTTCATGGTAATGGACACAAACATTAGCAGAAATGCTGTCTTGTAAATAGAAGTGGCCAAAGCGATAGTTATATCTTTTAAAAGCTGATTGCCAAGTGGTTGAAATCCGTGTTTAATTTAAAACTGAAACTAGTCAACTCCATAAATTGTGTGTTCCAACGAGCTCTGCAAGTTTTGTCTAACTCTTACGGTTTACTAGTTATGCAACATTTATGTAGAATAAAGATGTCTTCAGAGGCTATTCCCAGAAAATTCAACATATACATTTTATTTGTCAGGTAAATATCTTAATATACGACATTTTAATCAAAACATTTTCGAAAAATTGTTCCGTGTAAAGGTAGTTTGGTATTTTACCGACTTTTCGTTTTTGAGTTATCGTGTTCACAGATACACGGACACACACATACCTTTTTCTAAAAATGTTTTTTTTTAATACAGGAGACCGAAAAACGTCTATTGAATTTTTGGGTGGAATACAATACCTTCTCTATGTACATAGAGATACGTGCAGAGAAAGTAAACATATAGATAGTTTGAAACAGGTGAATTATTATTTTGGGTTTAATTCTGAGAGGTTTTGAACCAACCCTTGTATTAATTAAGGTTTACACAGCTATGATTGTTCCATTAACCTCTTGGCCCAACAGCACACAACTTCAACCTTTCCACTCAAAAATTCAATACAACATTTCACCACTGAGGTCTACTATATCAAAAAAATCTGATGTGTTCCATTCACAAATCACCTCCATGCTTACACGAGGATCTTAAAAAAGCACAAAATAGTATCTTGAGTTCACAACTTTCTCTTCACGTACTATGCACATAGTGTATAGCGAAGATATTGTAATACACCCAAAAATTCAATACTGAGATTTCACTAGAAATACATGTTTTGGGTCCCCCTGAATCCAAGAAAAGCATTTCTGGAAAAAGGTCCATGTGTGTGTGTGTGTGTGTGTGTGTGGACAGCATAGCTCATAAACGAAAAGACCATTAAATACCAAACTTGGTATTTAAATTGGGTATCTTGCCAGGATGCACACAAAGATTTTCGAGAAATCCCCCCACCCCAGCTACGCTTTTCAAAATTTTGATTTTATTAAAAATGGCTCTAATGATTTTGATTAAAATCTCGAATATTAAAGATATTTACCTGACAGATAAAATGTATATCTTGAATTTGTTGGAAATAGCCTCTGAAGACTACTTTATTCTGAATGGATTTTAGGGAGTTTTGTATAACTGCTAAACCATAACAGATGGGCAAAAACTTACCATACAGAAAATGTAGAGCAGATTAAAACACACAATTTATGTTGTATACATTTTTTTTCCTGGAGTTGATCACTTTTAAGGTATTCCTAGTTTTTCATTTCAGATTTGAAGAACTTATACTTTTCTCATACATGAATTTGTCAATGCCTGTCCATACAAACAAAGGAACTTCAGTCACATAGCAACCAGCTTTTGACTATCACTTTAACCTATGCTACTCCCTTATTTCACTTCTAGTTACAAGGAAGCAAGTAATAAGACTATTTCTGCTATTTTTTTCTCGATTAGCATGAAGTAAATAGAAGAATAAGCTGTTTAACAATAATTTGTTGCAGAGATGTAGAGAATGTCATATGAATGGAACACATCAGATTTTTTTTCATTGTAGAGTAATAACATCCTTTATGAAACAACTTTAAGTTATTTACTGGTCTATGTAAATGCAAGGTTTCTTGTAAAGTTATCTGCAAGAGTATATATGTATCCACTGACTGCGTTAATCATGAAATACTTCTAGCAAAATTGTTGCACTACGGTATTAGGGGCAAAGGGTATCAATGGATTGCATCTTACTTATCAAAAGGTTATAACAAATACTTCAAATAACAGCAATGCATATTGTGAAACAAAGCACAAGGTTCTATTCTGGGTCCCTTATTGTTTTTAGTGCATATAAATGATCTACCTGCAGTTCTTTTTGTGGATGACACGTCAGTCAGCTCTAATAAAATCTTCAACACTCTAAGTGATTGCTTTCAAAGTAATAACATTCACAAAAACTTTGAAAACTCTAACTACATTAATTTTTGCAGAAGCCTGTAATACAATATTGCTAGTTCTTATGATTGATCGTAACATGATATTGATTATATCTTATCCAAACTGAGCTCTGTATGTTTTAGTTCAGCTTATAAATAAGGGAATACTAAAACAGCTTATTATGTATATTTATATTCTTTGGTGATGACCTATGGAAAAATATTTTGGGGAAATTCAGTAAATGCTAAAAAAGTGTTCATTATATAAAAAAAGATAATAAGAATAATGGCAGGGGAAATACAATCAACTCACTGCAAGCCACTTTTCAAAATGTTTGCAATTTTACCATTAGCCTGTGAATATATTCTAGCAACCATATTGTCATTTGTTTAGAGATATTCATAAGAAAGACACACAGACCAACAAAAAGGATTTTCCTAGAAAGGAATAGTTTTGTTCCGTCTTCTATAAAAGAGCTGTAAAACAAGTTTAGATCAGAATTAAAAAGAAACCTTATTACTCACAGTTTCTATACAGAGGAGGATTTCATTCAGTCAAAAAATACTGTAAATAAACATGAATATTCTGTGTATGAGTAGGTTTTTGGAAACAGACATGTAATTGAAGATTATGCAAAAGTGACACCTCTAAAAATTCATTGTCAGAGTTATTATTTGTAAATAAATGACATGATCTACATGCTAGAGTTTGTGCTTTGACTCTAATCTCATAATAGGATCTACAGATTGCAATGTTATGTATGTGTGTGTATCATCTGCAAGAGTAAGAACTTTTTGGGTTCTAAATAATGGCCTACTACAAATAATAATATGTATAAGCCTATTCTCAAGCAATATAACAAAAGTGCTATGTTACAACCATCAGTCCATTGTGACATAACCAAATGGTTAAACAAGTACACTCCCGTCACATCTGTCTAGCGCTTTATAAATACAGTTAAAAATCTGTCAACCAAGATTACAACAATTATGAACAAAATATCATTATTTAATATTTTTGGGAGGTTCTTAACGAAAGCTAATTATTGAAATGTGGTGAAAACAAGATCAATATTTTAGCAGCCCCTCTGATATGTAAAAACACTCTATTTCATTTATTAATATTCAAAATAGATTGTCAAAGATAAGACTCAATAAACATGTTTAACTTGTAAAAAAATGAATGTATACAAAATTATTACTGCCATAAACTATAGATGGACAAGTATCTAACAAAAACATATGTCTGAGAGCAACAAATTTAATACAAAAATCTTTTAAAACTCACCAGGGCAGCAGTTTTCTGAAATAACCTGCAGTAGGAGATAGCATATTTCTTAGATGATGTATCGTTCAATCAATACATTTTACTTTCTTAACAAAATTTGAAGAAGCTGGTTTATGTCCTTCTATTTGGTCACACGTGAAACTTTTAAATAACAAAAAAAACTTTACATTTGTATTACAAATGTCCTTATAATCATCACTACCACAAAGGAACAAACACAAATGCAATTGGGGATAATTAACGATTTTTTTCAATTTTTTTAAAAAACTTAAATGCCATTTACTATAAATTCATTATGCCACTACTATAAAACATATGAAGTATTAATACTACCATAGCTTTAATTTCAGTGTGGAAAACAGTGACTTAACTAAAATAATTATATTTGCCTTGAGTGATGGCTCCAAGGGAAGGGTGATCTAATTGTTCCTTTCTAGTTATGTAATACACCAAATAATTATTAAAAGAAACACAAAACGAGAATTATTTACTCGCAATTTTCACATATATAGAATCACTTAACTTTTAGTGTTCCTACACTAAAAAAATCAAGATGGAAAGGCGCGCACATCTAATTTAAATAGGCGCCACACAATTATCAGTGCCACCAACAAAATATGCTAATATTTCTTCAGATTTACAATTATTTACACATCTACTTATGTGATTCTCATTAGCCTTAAATATACGCTTTTATACTTAATAGATAATGTTACGAAAACAATTGTAAAGAATTATGATTTTATTTATAATCAGATAAGTGACGGTAAAGTAACTTTATCTGTTGGTAATGCGAGAGAAACTTAAAGCGCAATTGATAGCATCAATTTGATTTGTCAATTGTCCAGCAACCTTGAAAAAATTCAATTGGGAAGTCATGCTTGTATCAGGAACAAAATAAATTTAAGTGTAGCAATGTCAGATTATATGAAAATAAGCAGTTTTAGGTTATTTTGTGTTACTTGCTTTGTGTATCAAGATAACAGGTAAATTCTGCAGCTGTAAACATGTGTGCATAACCTACAAATTTGAGCCATTTAAACGAAAAACATGTTAATTGTGTTTGTTTTTGTGGGGTTCATAAGCGAAATTTGCCCGGAGAAATGTTAATATAATGATAATTGTTATTATAAAATTAACTATGATAGTAACTTGAACATAACGGGCTTGTATGACTAAACTTTGGGGTGTGTATGCAGCAAGTGAAACATGAAGAGCATCGTGTACCTGGTGCCAATGTGGGTGTCAGCGACGCTTTGGCTCTTCTTCTTGTCGCGAATAGCGCCGAAAATTGAAGATGATAATGAGGTAGCTTGTGTTTTGTACTACTGGTAAGTGTGATTTATAATTGTTTGATATCGTGAAAGGGCAAGAAATCTGAGAAATGAAAGTTTGTGTTGCAGAGAGAATTGCATTTTCCACGAGATCTTGAAGATCTGAAAAACCTAGCCGTGCTACTGAAGCTGTACAACCAGCGCAATGTCTACTACACAACTCTGCTGTTCAGTTCAGCGTACATCTACAAGCAGACGTTTGTGATCCCAGGATCTGTTTTCTTGGTATGCTTCATGTTGTAAAATGAGATAATGTTACATCATTTTTGTTTATTAGTTAATGTTGCATGAAGTTTTAAACCTTTGGTTGCTCAGGATGATATCTATTATTGGCAAGCCAAAAAGTTTAAGAAGGTTGCTTCTATTTTGACTTACTTCACTACTTACCTTTCGAAAGTACATAAAGTGTTGCAGTTTAACCAAAATCTGATATAGAAATGTTGCAAAAAGTGTACTTTTTGTGATGCTGTAAATGTAAAAGAAGCATTTATATATGTCTTACACATGTTTGTCTGAACCAAATAAGTTAAATACTAAACTTAAAAATGATATTAATTAGAATAGTGGTAATGTTGCCCCAGGTCGACATGTTATGACATGTAGAAATAAAACTTGTTAAAAATACACCAATATTTATAAGGTATATATATATATACATACTGAAAATTGGGGCTTACAGAAGAACTAGTAACATTTTGTTTCTGTTTTGTGCTTTACGTCCAGGTTGGTAAAGTTTACTTTGACTACAGGGCAGATTTCACACTTTTTTCCACAAAAACTGCTAATTTGTATTGCTTTTTCAAAAAGCCTTAGAAATAGGGTTATTATAGAGAACTTTGGCCACTCTAGAAATTAGACAAATTGTGGTTTGACTGATAGTTTGGTTTCAACTTGTTACGTTTTCATCAATTTTTTTTTATCAGGAAAGCTCCGTAATTAAGTTAGACGCTAATTTATTACATGTGGGTAGCGATCCTTTCTTGTGAATATTTATGAAGCATGCTGCTTAGAAGGAGTAGAATATAAATAAAGATGTCTTGTAGTAATTTTGCAATGTAAATATATAATAATACTACACACTAAAGTGCCTAAAACCTGAGTTTCACTGTTGGCAGCAGGCAAACAGTGTTGTGGAATGCAACACCAGCATATGTCGCTAGACGCTGTGCTGATGTTTCACGCAGATACAGCTGTTCAGTGAATTTTATTATGCAGAACTTCGGCCACTCTAAAATTGAATGAAACTAAGTGCGATTGATTGACTTTGTATTTATGATGACAATTTCAAAGCCTGTGGATTTCAAATTTAGCGCGAGGTTAGGTTCCTATTCGTTTAGGTTAGCGTGTGTATATAAATTTGTGTTTCTAATTTTATATCGTGGTAGTACCTCATTATCGATATTTCCAACAACTCCTAACAGCGCAATGATAGCGTAATAGACTACAACACCAAAGGTACCTGGATTGAGTCTCCGTCAACTAAAGGTAATTGTTGGGGTATAGGAAAATCAGGATAGTATAAAGAATAAGAACGAAGACAAAAGAAAGGAAATACAGAGAAGAGAAAGCGATGATAGCTGTAAAGAGATAATAGAAAGAAGGTAGCAACATTAGTTTTTTAAACCATCTCCCCACCCATAATCCCCCGGTCCCGTTAGAGTTCAAAACTGGCATAAGTTGCAGCGGAGAGAGTTAGAGGCCCAACTTGTAAATAATTACCAGAAATAGTTTTTGGAAATTCCATGTCTATGTCTTATTACGACCCAGTTCATTTACACATTTTAAACCTAACCTCGGCAAAATCTCAATTCACTGCAGTTGGAAAACACAAAGTTTAGGTTGGCTATTTCAGCTGCAGATGCTTTCCTTAGCTTCACATTTACACTTGAACAGATGCTCATTCATGTTTAATAAATAGCTCTGAGCAAAACTCTATACACAAAAAAATGCTAAGTCTGAGAAATTACTACATTGAGGCCCGGGTGTTGCTTTAGTTCAAGTCCCAGGGTTTTTATTATTTACACTACATCAATCAAATCTAAAAGTAAGGCATTCAAGGATTTCTCAACAACTAAGAAAATAGTCATAACTTCCGTATTAATATTTTATTTTAAATTTACAACAAGTATCAAATATGAGTTTGCGTAGAGCTGCTTACACTGCATTTATTCAAAGTTCGAAAAACTCTCCCTCGGAATCAGCTTCATTTGTATCCTGAATTTCAGCTTCAGTTCACAGAAGTCGAGGAAAATGCAGCATTTTAACGTAACAAACTGATCACCACCTTCTAGGAAAATGGCGCAACTACCCGAGAGCAGCCAATATTACTAAATTTCCCAATAGTTGACTAAAGCAAGGACAGATGGCAGCACAAATCAGATAACTAAATGATAACTGATGTGTGTTCTTAGCTGCATAGCCAAAGACAGAGTTAAGGTCATCCTATTCCATTAAAGGTGTCAGAAATACCTGCACGAGCTTGGGCTTCAATGTGTTAATTACCAACCATTTCCAAAACATAATCAAAATAGAACTATGGCTCAAAATTAACCATACTTATTGTTTTTGAGCTACACAGACACATAAACTGCTTTTTTTAGATACAGGGGGTCTAAAACATGCATTTCTGGTGAGATCTCAGTATATGCAATGCCTTCTGTATACACTACGTGAATGGAACACATGAGAGTTATATATTTGCAGAACCTATTGGGTGGAGCACTGTATGGTCTGCTGGCGTTCCCGCTGGTGGTGTTGCTGACTGGTGTAGGCGCCACATTGTGCTACACGTGGTCACACTATTTTGGGAGGGACCTGATCGAGGGGTACTTCCCCCACAAGTTGGAGCAGCTACAGGAGAAGGTACGTGTGTGTGAACACTACTTATATACCTGTCAGTTCGGGTGGTTTTGCATAAGGTTGGCCATGCTGCCTTTGCCAGAGTAAACAACAACAAATGTCTCTAGACCAATATAAACCCTGTACAAGTAAATGAAACTAATTAAAAATAACAGCGATATTATAACAT
Organism: Hymenopus coronatus; assembly: GCA_030762935.1. NCBI lineage: Eukaryota > Metazoa > Arthropoda > Insecta > Mantodea > Hymenopodidae > Hymenopus > Hymenopus coronatus. The sequence continues at coordinate 1,317,400 of CM060880.1, read as the reverse complement.
ACGTGCATATTTAATAAAAAATAGCTTGTTACAATGAAGTGATTTTCACTGGATCAGTTGCATCCAGGTCTCTTGAAAGCATCGTCAATAACAAAATCAACATTGTCGTTGTCAGCAACACATATCAATACCGGTTCATATTCACTTTCTTCCACCCTCGCCACAAAAGTGTATCCACCTCTATAATTGTGAAAGTCTTGTTATGTTCCCTCAGTACAAACTGGAACAACAACACTCAACACATGTGGTTGGAAATAGCAGCATCTAGATGCATTTGCAACCCACCGGAATGCTGCTTTGTGATTGGTTCAGAAAGTGAAACGGGTAACATCTGTGTCAAGTGCGACTGTTGATGTTTCAGATAAAGGAGAACGAACATCAGCTGCTGTACTACATCCTGTTCCTGCGACTGTTTCCTGTGTCACCCAACTGGCTCATCAACGTGGCGTCCCCCATCATTGGCGTCCCTATCTCAACCTTCTTCATATCAGCTGTTGTAGGTACGTTACTGTCATTTCTTACACATCACCAAAAAGTGCAGTATCATTCAGTGAGATCTCGGGGTCAAGGGAGCTTAAAGTTACTCTCGGGATAAGGGAAAACCTTATCCAGGGAACTCGCGACTTTTGAATGTGAGGCAGACATGCTGCCACCACACTACCCAGGCATGCAAAGACTATGTATTATCCTTGCAAATAAATGAAAGCTCTCAAATTGCATAGTACAAGGGCAGTGTTTTACTTTCTCTGCACGTACTATGTACATATAGAGAACATATTGCATTCCACCCAAAAATTGAATACCAAGATGTCAGTGGAAATATATGTTCTGGGCCCCCCTGAATCAAAAAAAAGCATCTTCAGAAAAAGATCTGTGTGTGTGGACAGATGGCTCAAAAACGAAAAGACCGTTGAATACCAAACTTGCTATTTAAGTTTGGTATCTTCCAAGAATGCAACACGAAGATTTTCAAGAAAATCCCCCCACCACCAACTACGCTTTACATGGAACTTTTTTCAAAAATTTTGATTTTCTTAAAAATGGCTCTTAACAATTTTGATTAAAATATCCTATATTAAATATATTTACATGACAAATAAAATGTATATCTTGAATTTTCTGGGAATAGCCTCTGAAAAGTAGTTCATTCTGGATGAATTTTACGGAATTTTGCATAACTGCTAAAGAGAGAGATATACAAAAACTTACCATGCACAATTTATGTAATAGACTTTTTTTTCGTGTAGTTGATCGTTATTTAGATATTCCTTGTTTTTGGTTTCAGCTTTAAAAAATGTATACTTTTCTCATACAGGAATTTGCCAACTCGGTCCATACAAACAAAGGAACTTCAGTGACATAGCAACCAGCTTTTGACTATCACTTGAACCAATGGTACTTGTACTTACAAGGAAGCAAGTAATAAGAGTATTTCTGCTAATTTTTCTCAATTAGCATGAACTAGATAGAAGCATAAATTTTATAACAATAATTTGTGTAGAGAAATTCATGTGAATGGAACACATCAGTGATCATTTCTCCCAGAGTATAATGGTTTTAATAATTGCTTGGATATATCTTTGCATGAGCTCTAATAAGACAGTTTCTGTTGGCTGATGTTTGGAGGAATTTAGTAGCAGTGACGGTCAAATTATATGTGATATTAAATTGTTGAGTCTGTATTCTTAACACTGCGTCACTTACATTTTTATTATGAGGGACTAGTTTCTGAATGAGGTGTCCAACTGTTGTTGCTGGTGTTCTCTTTTCTGGTGGCAAAACAATGAACTTCTTAACTACCTAAGTTGTCTAGTGGCAGGATTCAGAGTTTATCAGGTGATCTTTGTTTTTCCAAATGAGGATGTTTTCTTTCCAGAAGAGAAATGCTACTGCTGATTTAGTTTTAGGTTTCTAAAGTGCTCTTTGGTTTGTCCCATGTACAAATTGTTCATTTAATTTGATATTTTCTGGTGGAATTTCATCTTTGATTTTTGAATTTAGCAACTTTATGACAAAAAATCTGTTTACTGGAGCCAGGGTGAATATTTTTTTGAATTTTCTAAATGCACAGGGGTTGAATGTGTTGATATTGTCTTTTCGGCTGTTAGGCTAGTTATTTCTTTTATGTTTTTTTGTGCTTTGCTTTGTCAAGTTTCTTGTATACGTGCTGTAATAAACAACCTCACACATGGACAAGTGAATTCAAACAAAATGGATACAGCAAGAAACTCAACAAAGCAAAGCAGAAAAAAACCATAATCAAGATCCAAATCCAAAATTACTAATAACCATGTCATGCCACAATGAACTGGGAAAACATGCTCATATAGAGTCACCTGATAAACTTTGAAATCTCGCCAGTCGACAACTTGATTAAGAAGTTCATCATTTTGCCACCAGAGAAGAGAACACATAGGCTTTCAAAAGCAGTCCCTTTGTTCTAATAAAAACGTAAGTGACGAAGTGTTAAACATGTGAATATGTAATAGGTGAGACTTGTTTGCAGGACTTGCCCCGTATAACTTCCTGACTGTGCAGGCCGGACAGATTCTCGGCTCGCTGAACAATGTTGAGGACTTGTTCACTTTCACCAACATGCTGAAGATGGCGCTGATGGCCTGCGTAGCTTTGACTCCAAGTTTCTTCATGAAGAAGAGAGTGCGTGTGAAGCAACACTGAACTGCATTCCTTTTACTTATAGACATTTTTAAGTATAAAGACAATTATGGTTTAGAACTTTTGCTTCCAGAAGCCTGTTTGTTGAGGCCTGAATATGTCACCATATAGCCATCCCGCTCTGTAGAAATTATAGACAGCTGGATATTTAGGTTCTAAAAAGTAAAATTATGTCACTATTATACGATGTTGCCATATTTATCTGAGAGCACAAGGACCCCAAATAGAACAGAAACCCATTTTTGCAATTTAGTATATCATCTACATAAGATAATAGCTATATAAAAATAAGAATTTGTAAAATTAAACTTAATCAGTTTAACTGTCCATTAGTTTGTTAAAATATATGGCAAACCTTTAAGTCCCTTATTAATTTTTTTGTAGTTGATGTGAATTTGGTATGGAAATTGACATTTTGAGGAGTTGGCGGAGAGGGGCGTGTACAGGTGCAAAGGTAGCATAACTGTAACGCCCATCATGTTTTTACCTAGTTTGAATTCACAACCAAGGACGGGAAATGCGCAGCTAACTTCGCTCTTTCTGTTTGACCATTGACAGTATTACGTGCAACTACTGAGGTAAAAGGAAGTCCTGTAATGTTATTTTAGTGTCACAGAGTAATTTTCAGTACAATATGAAATGTTGTGACCTTGGCAGTTCTTGCAGGCTTTACACTGCTGTATCCTCAAAGTTTTTAACTTACTTTTTCTTTGTATCGTATTCGGAAAACATATATTGTGAATGTAAGACAACCCCCAGTTCTGAACAAAAACATCTTGTATTTGGATAAATACGGTAGTTGTGGCTTTAACAACGGTGATGGATAAGATTTTCTATTTAAAGAATATACCTAACAAATAATTTTACACAGTAATGTTGGCATCTGTGCTCTCCTTGCCCATTATAAATCTTCCAGCCAATCAGATTCAATTGTTCTTCCAATACACATCATGCAAAAGGCAAATACAGGGCCATGTCAAAAGTTTTGAGAATGATTTCAATAAAATATTAATAATTTAGATGTGAATACTGTACACCATCTTGTCCTTTGAAATGCCATTCTTCTCTGCATCAGCAGCTACTTTGATCACAGATCTGGAACATGTATCACACTTGTGGCAGTAATTGTCGAGAAGGATCACATCATCTTCTCATGCGAAGACCCAGGCCAATGTTAAATAACTTCCTGCAGTGAATATTTCCCAGCACATGTTGGTTTGCAAGATGGTGGATGATCCAGAGCTTCTTGTAACATGCGCTCTGCTTGGTCTTCCTCTTTTAAATGATGCGTTGTGAACAAGGATATACAAGGGCCATTTTTTTTTTTTTCAACCTCCGATAGCTGTAAATAAAAGACAAGTTGATAGAAAACAATTATTTTATTACTAAAAGCTTTGTTCACTTATGGTTACTTTTCAATATAATCACTGAGACATTTATCGTACCTGTGCACAAGCTTTGCAATACCCGCTTCAAAAAATGTTGCCGCGGCCAATGATTTCAAATGAGCAGCATTGACGTTGTTTTGAAGATCTTGGTACTTTACGACATTTGCGGAGAGCCATTCAAAACAAACGAAGAGGAATGCTGACTTGAGGAATTGTGTTGATCCATGACAACGCTCGTCCACACAACCCATCGGCTCCTTGAACAATTTCAATGGGACATTTTCCATCATCAGTTCTGACCCAGCGACTTTCACCTTTTCCCTGAACTGAAGACGTGGCTAGGAGGGCAGCACTTTCAAACCAACCAAGATCTTCAAAACAACGTCAATGCTGCTCATTTGAAATCATTGGCGGCGGCAACATTTTTTGAAGCGGGTATTGCAAAGCTTGTGCACAGGTACGATAAATGTCTCAGTGATTATGTTGAAAAGTAAGCAAAACTTTTAGTAATAAAATAATTGTTTTCTATGAACTTGTCTTTTATTTATAGCCTATCAGTGGTTGAGAAAAAACGGCCCTCGTATAAATGTGCAATGCAGTTTTTGAAGATGTTCTCTGTCCCCAAAACAAGTTTAATGCCATACGAAATGTTCTCGCTTGAGATCTATCCTAGCATGTGGTGTAGCAACACACCCACAATTGCTATCTGAAGTTAGGAAAAGCTGCTGTATCTTACAACAGCTCATTGTGACCCTCGTACTGAAGATAAGATGGAACTTACTATAAATATGTGTTATACACGTACATTAGCATACAGAGAGTCTTGCCCCTCATGGTAATATACAAAATGACACCAAACGAAGATGTGGACCTTGTTGGTCATGATATGTGAATATAATTTTCAGCTCTAAATATGGCACATACAAAAACTGCCACCATGGATTAGGCAGTCGTACATAACCAAAGGTCCCAGTCGCGTGGTGTGATAGACACGCTGGCGTGACACAAGTTACCTTACTAATGGCTGTGTTTCATATAACACATTCTGAGGTTGTGTACATGGCATATGACAACTGTATTTCCTTTGCAATATGTGTGATTTTTAAACACACATAAAACTCTAAATAGAAAGTTGCAACATCAAGTTTTGGACAAGTCAAAGCGTAAGCTAATTGACTACTTTCTTCGTTTGAAACAGTCTGTATAATTCATCTTGGCTTTTACATGAGGAACAAGCAAAAGTGTGTTATTGGTGTTGTAATTTTGTAAAAGTACTATTATTTACGAGCTTCAACTTTCAGAAAGAATAACTTTCTTCTTTTTATTGAAAAGCTGTTCAAAACTTGTGGAATTGGGAGCTTATTAAGGCAGCATTTAAACAGTTATGTAGAAGTAGCATTTGATATTTTTTATAAACTTGATTTTGTTGTCTTCCATTATTTTCAGATTTTTTTTTGTATATAAGGATGCCACAACATTTTTACAAAATCAAAAAATAATAGTTTTAAATGAAATAATTTTGTTTTTCAAAATATCTCCCTTTAACATGAATACATTTTATGAAACGAGTCTTTAGAGAAATTATACCACTTTTCCTGAGACACTTTAACAAAAGGAAATCACAAGGTGCTAGGTCAGGGCATCCAGCTATTCAGTCAGTGTGGGATGGTGGCAAAAGATTTTAGATATGAAATGCAGTACTGGTATTATCAATTGCTAATAATAATAATAAAGACTGACAAATAATTTTATTTAAAACTAGGCAAGGCCTTGACTCCTACTTTAAAGTGTTTTTTAATATTGAGGATAGTTCCAGGTTTTAGTTTTAATTGATTCTTACAAAACTAATCTTTGATTGTTATCCATATTTTAGAGTTTAAACTTTTGGTGTATTTGATTTTCATCTTTTTGGAAAAGCAGATACAGAGGACCATGTCTGTCTGACAAAAAGTGCATTTTCTTGTGTCATAAAGCAGAGTTTATATTTTTTTCTTCCGTGTATAATTTTTTATATTATATTAATACATGTTAGACTGTTAATGTGTACATATCCATGTAAAGCTGTAATAATGTATTTCATTCCAAAGTAAATGTTTATTTCTGGTATAACTTGGTTTGTATTGCACTTCTTATCTTCCTACCTCATACTCTGACATGCTGTGTTAAAGTATATATCTTTTGGTTTTATTTTCTCTACACGTACTATCTGCATAAGGTATTGTAATGTACCCAAAAATTCAATACCGAGACTTCACCAGAAATATGTTTCGAGACTCCCTGATTCCAAATAAAAGCATTTTTAAAAAAATGTCCATGTGTGTGTCTGTGGGTAGCATAGCTCAAAAACGAAATGTCTGTTAAAAACCAAACTTGGTATTTAGGTTCAGTATCTTACAAGGATGCAATACGAAGATTTTCAAGAAAATCCCCCCACCCCCCTTTACATGGAACTTTTTTTTTGAAAATTCTGATTTTCTGAAAAATGGCTCTAAAATGATTTTGATTAAAATATATATTAAAGATATTTACCTGACAAATAATATGTATATCCTCAATTTTCTGGGAATAGCCTCTGAAGAGGTTTACTCTGGATGAATTTGGCAGAAGTTTGCATAACTGGTAAACCATAAGACATAGACAAAAACTTACCACACAAAAAATGTAGAGCTCGCTAAAACACACAATTTGTTATATACTTTTTTTCGTGGGATTGATCGTTTTTTTAGATATTCCTTGTTTTTAGTTTGAGCTTTGAAAAACCTACACTTTTCTCATACAGGAATTTGTCAACTGCTGTTCATACAAACAAATAAACTTCAGTCACATAGCAACCAGCTTTTAAAAGATTTGACTTGATTTAGCCTAGTGTATTTTGTTATTTCCCTCTACTTTTGAGGAAGAAAGTAATAAGACTATTACTGCCAAGTTTTCCTCGATTGGCATTGAGTAAATAGAACAACAAGCTTTTTAGTAATTAGTTGTGCAGAGGTGTAAAGAAAGTCATGTGAATGGAAAATGTCAAATTTGTTATTTCTTATCTTAGTATCCTTTAACCTGGTTGGTCATATTGGGCGATGGATGAAGTCAGTGAAATAATGCTCAAACAATCTCAAGGCCCATGAAACTTAGTTACTCAACATTCGTCTTCTCAGAATAAGGGAAAACCGTAAGCGAGATTCAAACTTGTGACCTGTTGAATGTGAAGCAGACACACTACCCAGGTGGGCACATACATAATTTGTCAATTGAAAAAAAAAAAAAAGTAGCTCAGAGCGTGTGTCTACAATCTTGAATATAAATATATTTATGATTTCTTCTGGAACACAGCCAGGTAAGTGTTTGATTAATTTCCAAGCTTTCAACAACGGGAATTGCAGAGAAGTTGCTCTGGCGGTGGAATTTATAGCTGCAGGGGAAGGCTGAAGGACACCATGTTTTGCAGACATTTGTCTTTGTTTTTATGTATATTGCTTCTTTTATCAGTCTGTCATGATACCCAGTAGAGTTTCTTATTATGTTATTGTTGGCAGATCATCATTAATGCTATAACATTTGAGGTTGTCTCCTCTTAACATAAATTGAAATAAAATATCTTGTTATTTTCACAGCCTGTTGTATGTTAAAATGAGAGCCACACTTCTGCGGTCAGCATCTTCAGTGACAGTCACTGTGCTGGAGAGGAATCATAGAAGGCCATCCAATCAAATTTCAAGACACGGAGGTGTTGGCAAAAACAAGAGGATATTTCAAACTTCTGAGGAGAGAGGCTATTGAAATAGAACATCCAAACAACTTAAAAATGGCACTTCCCGGATAAGTAAGACCTGGAAACTGGTTGACTTTCACACACCGTTTACCTTTCCTAAATGATGAGAATAGATAGCCTGCATTCCTCTCCGGCATCACAGTGACTGTCACTGAAGGTGCTGACCGCAGAAGTCAGCGAAACGTATGCTTCACATTTTAACATACAACAGCCCCGATAATACACTTTTTACTTTCTCTACATGTACTATGTACATAGTAAAGGTATTGCATTCCACCCAAAAAGTTGATTCCCAGATTTCACTGGAAATACATGTTTTGGGTCCCTCTGAATCCAAAAAAAAAAGTATTTTCAGAAAAAGGTCTGTTGGCTGTGAACATAACTCAATAATGAAAAGTTGGTAAAATACCAACCTTGGTATTTAAGTTTAGTATTTTCCAGAGATGCGACACAAACATTTTGAGAAAAATCCCCCCAGCCAAACTACCCTTTACATGGAAAAATTTCGAAAATTTTGATTTTCTCAAAAATGGCTTTAATGATTTTGATTACAGTATGGTATGTTTAATATATTTATGTGACAAATAAAATGTACATCTTCAATTTTCTGGGAAGAGCCACTGAAGACATGTTTATTCTGGATGAATTTTGCGGAAGTTTGCATAACTGGTAAACCATAAGAGATAGACAAAAACTTACCAGACAGAAAATGTAGAGCTTGCCTAAACACAATTTATGATATATACATTTTTTTTTGTGCAGTTGACCGTTTTTAAGATATTACTTGATATTAGTTTCAACTTTGAAATACTTTTCTCATATGGGAATTTGTCAACTCCTGTGCATACAAAAAAAAGGAACTTCAATTACATAGCAACCAGCTTTTAAAAGATCTGACTATCAATTTGGCCTAGTTTATTCCTAGCAGGTAATAAGATCCTTTCTACCAATTTTTTCTCTATTAGCATTAAGTAAGTAGAAGAATAAGCTTTTGACAATAATTTGTTGCAAAGATGTAGAGAAAGTCATGTGAATGGAACACATCAGATTTTTAAATTGAAGTGAAGTTAAAAGTTGTGTCAACACAAAAGGTCTCAGGATGCAAAATACAACAAGAAGAGTTCTGCTCTTTATTTGTTAAGAAAACAATAAATAACAACACTCAGTGGACTGATTTCACAAAGTTACATCAAATTGGAAACAGAAAGCAAATAACTTTCTTTGGTTTAAGCACAGTTTTGGAAATGCCTGTTTTAACAAAAGAAACACTACAAGAAGTTATACATTGTTTAATATTCTACAGTCACAAGATGGCAAAGCAATACAGGATTGGCACTTTCCAGTCTTCTTGACATGCTTCCAACCGTCACCAACACACACGCACGTTCAGAACAGAGCAAATCTCTTTATTAGCGTCCTTTTTAGTGTTTGTTGCCAAATGCGAGTACACTGCAGAGTTGCCACTTACTCAATTATCATACTTGCAAGTTGAAACTTTTCATCAAAGTCAGATTCTATAAAACATTCTAATGGGATTTTTGTTTTTAAGTATTAATATTGAGAATACCATAACTTTTGACAACTTGTGGATTTATTACATATTTTTCTTTCAATGCCATTAATACTAGTACAAACAAAAAAACAAAAATTTTTGTCTTTAAAAGAAAACTATTAGGATAATTAAAAAAAAGTTCCTATATTAGCCCATGTAGACCCCTATTTATTGAACTAGGCATTTTAAATATTTATAGTATTTATACATGGCTCTCGTTATAGAGTGTTAAATATGTCCAGGTGGTTAGTCAAACATCCTTTTTATTGTGACAGTGCTAATGTACTGCTTTTACCAGAGGTTGTCAATACCTGTATAGTGCTTCTAGACAAAATAAAACTGACATCAACTCTTTCACTGCTAACATATTTTTAGGCGAGAAACACCTCCTTGACACTGTGGTGTAAAATTGCTGAAAATCCAAAATTAGATTTTGACTAATAACATTTTGCCACAAATGTGTGTATTTCAAGTTGAAAATGCACTAATATGTTTCAAAATGTACAAAACAGGTCTCACGGGGCATGCTGCGTTATTAAACCCGGACCCTCCCTATCCACAGGCGAGATAGAGCAAAGCAACCAGCAGACCTCCCCACACCCCATCAACACCATATTTCCAGCTGTTTTGGTGGCAGAGTGCAACTTGCCTTGGACCAAATGACCTGCAGTTTTTTTTCCTTTATGTATTCCTCAGAATTAATATAACCAATCCTTGAGAGTTGACAGATATAATTGATTTAAAATTCTTCTAAGGCTTACAGTCGTTTAATCTATGGTCGAGTTATTTGAAAGGGTTAAACTCTGGGACACTAAATTGGACGAAGTGTGGCCAGTACCACATATTTGGTGTGCTGCTTGAATGAAAAAGCTTCTTTTTCCACGCTGTCATTTTGACATGGCAGCTCAGATCCACCCCTACAAATGGAAAAACTGAACGAATGTGACAAAGTTTGCTGTGACCCACATGTGCATCGTAGTGGTTGCTCTGTGGATATGGTTCTAACAGCTTGTGGAGATCTTGCATTCCCAGATTTGGAGATGTGGTAGCCAGAAAACCCTTCTTTATACTTTCTTACTTCATTCCTTCCTCCCACAACTTCTTACAATTTATTACTCCAAACGAAGCGAGAACTTAATGCAAATGCTATCTCCTCTAGAAGATTTTAAAATACCATATTTATCTGAATACAAGATGAACCCCATTTTTCGGAACTTAATTTTGGAATAATTTAGCATATCATCCACATATATAAAAAGAATTTTTAAATGACATTTAAGTTTTCATACATTTTGAACAAACCAATGGGCACAAGCTGATTAAGTTTCTCTTTTTAATTTGCGACGAAATTCACATTTAGAGTGGAGTACGGAAATGTCTGTATTGGTGCATAACTGTAACCACAATGTGCCAGATGTCCCTACTTAGTGCTGAAGGTGGCAGCTTAGCTGTAATAATAATTATGACTACATACTTACAAGTTCTCTAATTTTATTTTATTCTCGGAGAGTAATGTTCTATACAATGAGAATTTCCATACGCCTGTTAACAGCTTATTTTTGGTGTCAAATGGAACATACAAGATCTGGCGCATACATTGCAACCTTGGTGGTAATCTATATCATTTTCTGCAGGCGAAGTTTGCAACTTACTCTTTCCCTGTGTGGTATATGTCGCAAATGCAAGATGACCCTTGTACTCAGATAAATACAGTAAATGTCAACTCTGTTTTATATAAATCACTGAGCTGAATCCACAAAGAGCACCACTTACTAGACTATATACATAATCCTAGTTATATTTTACACTTTAAAACACCAACTATATCCCACAGTCATAGAATTTTAACAATTACTGAATGTTCATTCTGAATTACTAGAGGTCACTAATGGTGCAAACACATTTTAAACGTCTCAAAATGAAGCCCAAAGAACGGAGGGGAGTGAGTGCGATAAAGGATAAATGCACAGATAAGATCTGGCCTGTCATGATAATTTATTTCACCATTTGGTATTCATACAATGCAATAGGTTTCGTCAGCAAGTCATTAAAATATTCTTGTATGTTGTAAAAATTATTTGCTACATTCTGTTTTTAACACTAATTTTAAAAGAATTTGTATTTACAATTTGTCTTGTATTTAAAGGTAGTTTATTATAAAGATAGAGATGAGTGTTAAGAGATTTCTATAACCAAAAGTTAGGGAGGTACCATGTTGTGTCATGGTTATGTATGTCAGAAAAAACTAACTCATCTGTCTTTTGGAGATGAACCAAATTCAAACATGCGAGTACATACAAAGATGCCACAGTTAAAAACCCAAATTCTTTAAAAATAGGTCTACAATGTTGGCGAGAATTACAATTCTTTATTATTAAAAGAGCGTTCTTCTGGATCATAAATGCTTGGTTAGCTTCCCCATAGCAAAATAACATACTTTAAAAGACAATAAAGTGCTAATGGAAACACATCCTAAGTATTCTGAGGGAAGTCGAAATGTCCTATCTTGCCACATTATCTGAACATTTTCAAGCTACACTCAGTAAACTTTACTGCTCATTCATGTAAAATAGAATACTTCTATTCATCAGAAGGAGAAGTATGATTTTTTTAAATAAAGTCCTTAAAATTTTATTGAAAAATGATGATTTTTAAATGTTAAAAAAATAGCTAATCTACATTCATAAAAACTTTTTTTCGTTAAAATAAAGTCCACTTAGGTGCAAATGTGTAGTAAAGATTTCAGCCCTTAGTGGCGGCAAGGTTTTGAGATAATGGGGCATTTGTATAGAAAAAATTACTTCTTCAGAAACTGCTTTAAACATAAAGTTTAAAAAAACTGTAACCTAAGTTTCCAAACACAACTTGCAGTACTTTGAAACTCACATGAAGCAAATATGAGCGGGATGCCAATACTCCGAATAGCTAAAGTAAAACTTACAATTGAAACAAAAAAAAGATCTCTTAATGATGTTTTAGCAAGTGCACTAAATTGTTCTAAAAAAACTTCTACACAGGATTATTTTCAACAATATTTTTAAACTATTTACTATTACAGTTATACCAAAATGAGCATGAGATTCAACATTTTCATATGCAATTAAAACATGAAAATGACATTTAAGATAAATAAAACATTAGACAATCCTTGTATAAGATGGCAACTCTCAGGTCGCAAAAGGCAGACAACACTTACATTTCATTTTCTGGCGACGGCACAAACTCATATATGTCAAAGCACAAATTCTTGAATGAAACAATTTTATGTACAAAATATTTTTATAAAAAAGAAATAAACAAACACTACATATAAAAGTTATATGTGAAATTAATTGATATTTAAATGCTTTTTATTTGTATAATGGGCAATTACAGTTTTGTGGGTGACTGCGGCGCTAGGTTTCATTCTCGTGCCATGCAACATAACTTGAAAGACATATAAATACTATAACTATGGCACTCTGCAGCAGCCCACCCATACTTTCTTACATTTTATATAATTCTAGCATTTTTAAGAGAAAGGAGCAAAGAAAAATACTGTACAAATAATTATTTACTAAAATTCATTTTGTGAATGGGAGAAAATGTCTTTAAATAGAAAACACTGGAATGGAGAATCAGAACACTGACGTTCCTCCTTACGACGAGTGGTCCCTGAAACAAAACACTGTCATGTCTCATGTTTATTAAACAAACACACCATATTTCTCTATTCAAAGTAAAAATGGTCAGCACCAATTAGAATGACAATATACGAGGGCTATTTTTTTTTTTTCAAGGTCCGATTGGCCTCAAAATTAAAACCAGTGAAAATTGCGCAGTGTCACTAGTATGACAGTTGTAAGCGCGAAAGGAGCAAGTAAACATGTCTAGAACAATAGCATCGCCTGCCAAGTGTAATGTGAGAGCTCACCTTGAAATTCCGGAAAACAATTCGTGCAACACAGAAACTGTAAACCGATGATTTTTTGGAATTGCATGATCCACTTAGGTCATCATCACTTGACATTCGCTTCCTTCCCTGATCGCCTCATGAATGTTTCACTGTATACATTACCCATTCGTTGGCGAATTTCAGCTGCGTTGCACTCCTCTGCATCAAGAAATTGAAGTACAGCTCGCATTTCACACTTGGCGAGCAAGGCTGTTGTTCTAGACATGTTTACTTCCTCACTAGAGACACTGCGCAATACATCTGTAGTTTTAATTTTACAACTGATTGGACGTTGGGAAAAAAAAAATATATGGCCCTTGTATATTATAATTTCTCACAGTAGCAAAAAGAGAACTTGTTCTAATTTTAATTCTCTTTCCCCAAGTCGTGTTCCTAAACTTGCAGGCTCAAGTTTGACGCATTCTTTAGTACAACCATTGGTCCTATGTCATAGATTTACACTACATAGAACAACCTCAAACCTGATAAAAAGGCCTCTGAGCAAAATTAAGATAGATATATACTGTGAGATTTTGTTGGAGTATTCTGCAATACACACAAATTTTTGTGTCTGGAGTTTTTAGTTTTTGTTTAAAAAAATATATTGTTTGCCTAATAAGTTCTCAACTGATTTTCACTCTAACAAGATCAATTATAGTAGATCTCATAATAATCTGGTCAAAATTGCTCCAAATGGCACTTCTTATACCAAGAATATAATTAAGAAACAGAGAAAATAAGGAAGCTTTCACGATTGCAAACACTATTCAAATGGGGCAGAGTAAACAAGTAAAGCAGTTTTAAACAGATGACGGGTTTCAGTTAAGTGTTCTTTCACGTCCAACATAGAATATGTCACTAAGAATTGCAGCAGTTAGAGTTTACATATTTGCAAATAGCTTTACTTCGCTTCCTGCCCTTTGCTACGATTGAACCTGTAACGTTGGGGGGTAACAGTGTCACTGGCAGCTGTTTCCTATCTTTGTCCTTTACTGTGAACAGTTTGGATTGTTGCACCTCAAGCTAATGTCAACTACTTGCGCCATGCAACTCAGTGTGTCTATTTTACGATTTCCACAAGTGGTTGTCACTTTATTGTTGACACCAATATAAATGGGGCTCATTCAATAACTAATGCTTTCTATTTTTTTTCTCTTTTAGTTTGTAAGAACACAACAATTCAGTTTCACGGGTCTGCTGCTCACCTTCATTACAATGACATCACCTTTCGCGTTCAACAATTCAATGTCTAATGTGAACATCAAAGTGCTGCTATTGCACTGGTTTGAGGAATTATGCAAAACTTAAATTGTTCACATAACAAAGTTAGTTCAGCAGAAAAAAAATAGGAGGCATTATTTATTGACTGACCCTTATATTGTCACAACCATAACGGAGGAGATGGTTACATTCTGGAATGAGCCTCCACGATGGTAAGATTCATCACGTACTCTAGCTGCTGCTAATTAGATTCAATAATCCCAAAGTTGAGTTGTGACAGGTCCAACGCTACTTCACAAACGAAGCAGGGACTACACAAAGCATCTAGAGCACAAATCCTGGACCCAAGCTCTGGCCCACAGACAGGACAGCCTCAACAATGGATCTCCATTACATTTGCCCAATTGCACAGTTGGCAACTTACAAATAAAAATCTAATTTAACATTCTTCTACAAACAGTAATGGTGTTATGATATTTTCTGTGAACAATTTCAGAGCAATTGTAGCATCATTCTTAAAAATACAGTAGAACTAAAAGTATATGATAAAATATAGAACATACTGAGGAGAAAATTCTGGTTTATAACTCCAGACAAAAAACTATAAAATGTAATTTTTGCATACCTTACGCCCCAGTAATTTGTTGGGTTCTAACAGAACAAAACATCACACATATCAAATATTAAAAATAAGAATGTTTTAATAACAAAAAAACAGATTTAATATTGGTTTTCAAAATTTTACTTGACATGCATTTGGCACAGAGCAACTTCAAACCTGATGTATTTTCTCTACATATTACTCTGAGAAACAACACCTTCACTATGCATACTCTTTCTAGCAAGCACATTGCACTCTCATGACTTTCTCTACTTACTCTTCTACGAAAGCTTATTTTTCTATCAGCAGCTACTTATTAATTGAGATAAACATTACTGAAGAGAACACAAGAAATGAGAAGTTACTGAACTTAATTCAAATTTCATTACGCTATGTTGGTATAACTGGATCACTTTTACAATGCTTTGTTGAATAAGAAATTTTTACTTTTTTATGGGCAAATAAACATTACACTTTACTTGTCTTCTAAAGGAAGTGCTTGTTTGCTGGGTTTCACCGTGCACGGCAGGTAACATATCAGTTCCATTGCAGCCAATGTCATGGTGGAGCGCTATTCAAGACATAAGCAAACTGTTGTGTAACTGCCCATACAGTAAATCCATCACCAAGAATTGTGGCTGACATCTTCCTCACGCAATCCAATCTCAATGTCACACCATTATTTCAGCAGCAGTCACTGCTGTAAATGGATAACCACTCACTTCTGGCTAGGCGTTCGCTGCTCCTCATGGTACAATACCTTCTGTATACACCATGTAGACAAGGTAAAAATATGCACTCTTCTAAACGTAATCAGAAGTTTATAGTCGAGTAATACAAAGTAGCTTTTAGATTATATTCAATGAACGGCAAAAACTTGAATTCCTTTGGAACAAGTTTTTCATTAAACGCACATTTTCTTTTTCCCCTGGTGATGTTTCACCACACCTGATCATGCTTTCACACAAACAATACTGCATGGAAAACAAAACTGTCTAAACACTTGTCTAAACTGCACTGCACTGTTATAACGTGAACAATATTTACTATAATTTACATCTACCCATTTCTTTTCATCGAAGATAAATGGAACTTTTAAATTTATAATCGCAATAATCTGTTTTATCTTTGAAACTCTGTATGATATAAGAAAACTGGGACTGAACAGATGCCGAGTGTATGCATTCGTCAGCTTTCTTTTTAGTAACCTCTTGTATGATGCATCCCTTAATGAGCGTGCCACTATGAGATGGCTTTGAAATTCCTTATTGTTGCATTACCACAGAAAAAAGAAATGTCTAGCAACTTACTACATAGTATAAGTTTTTTGAAAATTCAAACCAATAACAAACATTATCTTGGAAATTGTTTGTGACACAAAAAATTGTATTTATCAATTGTATTTTAGTTCATTTCTTCACCAGTTATATAAAAGTCATAAAGATTAAAGAGGACTTCAAATATTTTAAATAAAAAGCATGGAGCCATTTTTAAGCAATTACAGAATATTTACCTGCTCCTCATAACCGGCAGCTAGAAAAGCCCTTTCTTCTTCTTGTCTTTCTTGCCGTCTACGGTCCTGCAAACACAACAAACACGCATCACAAGGCTGCCAACACAACAAGGCACTAGCAAGCACTGACTACAGAGGGTCTACATGAGTTTGGAACAGTGCCAACTGATCAAATCACCCAGCGTGAAAGGTCACATCCCCTGGGAATTGCCTAGCGTCCGGTGCAACAATGTCTCTACAGGGTGATCTAAAAAGTGGACTCACTTCACATACTGACGGAGGAGTGTAGCGTATTTCTGCTGCTCGTTCCAGCCCCTGACATAACAAACACAACATTACTCTCAGGGAAAACATGTCATCAATCAAACTTTACTTCAGCAGTAACATTGTTCTAGAAACATCAGCAATGACATGAGAAGTGCTAATGTTTGAAATATCTCATTCATCTAGACAGAAATGAGTCAGTGAGCGAGCCATCGTTCATGGCTACTCTAAAAATGCTTATCTATTAAAATGCACTAAATGTCAAAACAAAATCAATCATACAATAAAGCTTTAAAAGTAAAAATATCTTATACTTTTTACCAAATGAAAAAATAAATATAATAATGCCTATAAACTTGCAAGAAAAATCTGACGTGTTCCTTCACATAACTTTCTGTATCTGTTCTAAAAATAAGTTTTTCTTACAAAAGCCTATTCTTTTATCTACTTCATGATAATCAAGATAAATGTTAATAGAATTGATGTTATTAATTGCTTCCTTGTAAGTAGAAGGGAAATATGTGAATACACTTGTCTGAAGTGATAGTCAAATGTTAAAGCTAGTTGCTATGTGAAACAATTGAGGTTTGGTTCATTTTGCATGGTCCCATTTGAGAAAAGTTGATTGGTTTAAAATTAGTAACAGTGAATATTGTGGACTTTGTGACAGTGATGTGTTCTGTAAATTAATTAGTTGAGTTGATTTTGCAACACATCAACAGATGGCGTTGATTCTCTCTGAGCCACTCAGATCAGGTTCACGTGTTCACTGCCAAAACAGCAGAAACTGAGCAATGTAAAATGAACCTGTTGAATTTGCTGTGTTACAATATTGTGACAAATAAAATAGTAATTAATTTAAGAAGCTTTATTCAAAAAATGTATTAAGGAAAAACACTCAAAACATTGTGCTCTTTCACAGTCAAGTCCTTGCGGTATATTACAACTTTGTGAACTGTTATTTGTTTTGTTTACAATTTCAATTATGTGTTTACATCCTTCCTGCTACTATGAACTCATGAGTCTATTTTTTTTGATTACCTATTGCAAAATCCATTTTATACGAGGGTAGGGGCAAAAGTCATGGCAACTATATGTGTCATGTAGAAGTTCTGCATGCTGAACAACAGATGGCTCTGTGATCGCTGGTAGTAGCACAGCGAGGGCTGTGAAATCAGTCAGTTGGTGAGTATCGTGCGAGATGGAAGTAACTGCGACAGTATGGACAGGTACAATGTGGCATTCAGGAGAAACATCCAGATCTTGTGGAGAGTGCAATAATCCTGCAAACCACATAAAGCAGTGTGTGTAGGGCAGCTATGGGGATGGGAAGAATTGTAGCACCCACCGTACTCTCCCGACATTTCGCCTTGTGACTTTGATCTCATTCGAAAGATTAAGGAACCACTACGTGGTAGGCAGTTTGCAACAGATGACCCGATTCACACATGGTGCAGCAGATGGTATTCAGCACCTCCCACATGGTTGGCAGCAGCAGGGGACTACTTTGAGGGTCTTTAGGCCCAGGTTTGCCATGTCTTTTGCACTGTGAAGGCCCTGTATACTACCGTAATAAATCAGTGTGCTATGATATTCATTGTCCACACATGTAGTTAACACCTTGTCCTTTCGTCTGTATGTGTCACATTTTCCAACCAGACTGATATCTTCAAGAAAATAAATAGTTTCCATGACTCTTTTCCCCAACCCTCATATAAGAGTATGGCGTGAGATATTGTATAGTAGTGTTCCACCACTGCCACTGAATGGGCTTATCCAGAAGGGAAGAAACATGATACATGGCGACAAGAATGCTTATACCTGATCTAGAATAACATAAAAACACTTCAACTTTTCTTTTTATGGAAGTTTGTAAACAGTGTTGTTATATTTATTTATTTGATGAGTTGATTAATTACGCTAAACAGCACTTACTTGGGATTTTTGGCAGAACATGCTTCAAAGGGCTAATTTCCTTCATTTTCAACCACACATAAACAGACAATCTTCAATAGACTGGTTAACATGCCACTTTAACAAATGAATACAAGGCACAATATTACAAAATAATTGAAATTGCAGATAAAAATGCTTTTCCATGATCCACTGTAGATAGAAAAAGCATAAAATAAAACTAGCCAAAAAGAAGAAATTCCTAAAAGAAACAACCCTCTCTCAGCAGTAGAACAAAAGATGAGCTACAAGAAATTCACATAACAGCCATACTGGGCATTTGATACAACATTCCACTAGCACCAGTAAAGAGTCACAACATAAAAATGAATTGGACTCAAATCTCAAGGACCTCATCCCAGCAAACAAATGGGCATATACAAAATGGAATGTAAGGATTTTTTGTTTTTTTTGTTTGTAGTTTTAACATCCTTTAACCTGGTTTGGTCATATCGGACGATGAATGCAATTGATGAAATGATGCTCAAATGATCTCGGGGTCCATGGAGCTTAACGTTACTCGACATTCGTCTTCTCAGGATAAGGGAAAACCTTACCCGGGTAACTCACCCTAAGCGAGATTCGAACTCACGACCTTTTGAACGTGAGGCAGACATGCTACCACCACGCTACCCAGGCGGGCTATGTAAGGATTGTAATCAGACTTATGTTGGAAAAACAAAAAGAACTCCAGAAACAAGATCTAAAGAACACTTCAGAAACATAAATGACAAACGGTTGTAAAAAGCAGCAATTGCCACCCACTTTTGGAGAAAACACCGCAATATAAATTGAGAACTGGCCACGTGGGAACAGGGTTTTCAATTTCAATGTTCCACAGAAGGATGTGTTTAGCAAGTTCCTTGAACCACCAGCTTCACCACAAGCAGTTAGTCCATGTCCATGTTCTGGCACAACTCCCAAGTATTGTTTAGTGTATTTAATCGACTCGTCAAATAAATCAATATAAAAGCACTGTTTAGCCTGCAACTTCTCACTCAAAAAGGCAATTTTGTTCTGCTCTAAACCCAAATTACACTGTGTATATTAATGACAAGTTACAATATATGCGTTTACATTTCCTTGACCTTACAGAGCAAAAACTGTGCATTTTACAAATTATATAAAGTTCTAAATAAGTGCTCATTGTCAAGGTCTTCAGAATGTCTCTAATGGAATCCATCATATTACACTGGCAATGAAGTCCTTTTGCCTCTTCTGTTAATATTTACGCATTTTCTACTTTCAAAATGTAAAAGTGTGCATAGCATATACGGAAGTACTTTAATATGAATATATTCTTAAAATATCACTACTTAATTTCAAACTGAAAGTCATTAGCAACAATGTTTATAAGCAAGTAGTATGGTTCTGGCCCACATTTGTAAGGTACTGGGTTCGAATTCTATAGGACAAGCTATCTGACTGGTTTTCCTCAGTTGAATCATTGGAATATCAACCATTCCACGACGAGTGCTCATGACTTTCAGACTGCAGCGAGATCACTATGACCCGTCAATAAATAGTTTAAATGTCTGTGGAGAAGCTTTGCTACGGCAGTGCAAGTTTCTTGATAAACATGTTCATTACTGCACTTTGTTTATATTCCTGTTCATGTGGAGCGAGTTTGTGCTGTTTTTACACCTTTATTTGTAGTGAACACAAAGCAACAGTTACTCAACACAGGAGACACTCCGAAGTTAACTAAACTAACTAATGCGTCTGGTACATATTCACTATGCCAGAACAGTGTTAACAACATTTAGAAACTAAAACAAAACATTTCACTAACAAACCATTTTAACATGAGAGAGTATAATTTTTTTCTCTGTGAATTTTGTGTAAGAAGATCAGGTATTTTTCGTTTGGTGGAAACTGCACATATATTATCTAGAAATGTAAAGTTATTTTGCTAAAACTGGAAACACACAATTGTTTATTTTGCATGCATTTTAGACACATATGCACAGCAAGATACATTATCAGCGCATAGTCAAGGTTTTGAAAGCAAAGTAGCGCAAATGCATGTCTCAGCGAGGACCATAATTAAAATGCTGGAATGCATGTAATGTAGAAAGTGCAAGCATACTCAACACACTTGCAAAACAAGAGAAGAAATGGAATTAGCTTGCATCTCTTTGTAATTACAAATAAGGATACAAGATGGGGTTTCTGGCATAGAGTTTCTTGATCCTGTTGGTTGTCAGTAAGGCTTTCCAAATTGAATTCAGTGATTTTCCTCAGTCTCTGTCGAGTTTGCTGTTCTATCTAAACATTTCAATGCTCTCTTATTATTCTATGTGTGTAATGACTGCCAAAATCTTTGTGATGTCTGGTTTTTTCCATGTGTTTTCTGCAAGGGTGAATTTTTCTGTATGCGATTGTTTTATATGTCTGATGTGCTCATTTCTGCGGGTTTGGATGGATCTGCCAGTCTGTCCCCACAATTATAGCTAATTTCAAACACAAAAAATCTGATGTGTTCCATTCACATGACTTTCTCTACATCTCTGCAACAAAGTATTGTTAAAAAGCTTATGCTTCTATTTACTTCATGCTAATCCAGAAAAAATTAGCAGAAATAGTCTTATTACTTGCTTCCTTGTAAATAGAAGTGAAATAAGGGAGTAGCATAGGTTAAAGTGATAGTCAAAAGCTGGTTGCTATGTGACTGAAGTTCCTTTGTTTGTATGGACAGGAGTTAACAAATTCCTGTATGAGAAAAGTATTAAAATGTTCAAAGTTGAAACCAAAAACAAGGAACAAACAATCAACTCCACAAAAAAAAGTGTATAACATAAATTGTGTGTCTTAATGTGCTTTACATTTTTTGTGTGGTAAGTTTTTGTCCATCTCTTGTGGTTTAGCAGTTATGCAAAATTCATCTAGAATAAAGACGTCTTCAGAGGCTATTTCAAAAAATTCAAGATACACATTTTATTTCGGACATAGATAGCTTTAATATAAGGGGTGTTAATCAAAATTGTTAAGAGCCATTTTTAAGAAAATCAACATTTTCGAAATTTTTTCCATGTAAACGGTAGTTTGTGGTGGGGGGGATTTTTTTTGAAAATCTTCGTGTCGCATCCTTGGAAGATACTAAACCTAAATACAAAGTTTGGTATTTAGCGGTCTTTTTGTTTTGGATCTATGCTGTCCACAGACATACATGGACCTTTTTTTAAAAATGCTTTTTTCGGACTCAGGGTTTCCCAAAACATATATTTGCGGTGAAATCTCGGTATCAAATTTTTGGGTGCATTACAATACCTTCTCTATCCATATGTACATTGTACATATGGGGTTACAGAAAGTAAAAATTATATATACTCCTTTTTATGTGTGTTTATTTTATTGTTTGTATTTTGCTTACTGCCTCACCAAAGGGCAATTTTCTCATTGGGACATTCTATGTAAATAAATAAAAAAATTTGATACATGTCGGAACACATGGAAAAAACTGGACATCACATAGATTCTGGTAATATACAGTCATTACACACACAGAATAATAAGAGAGAAAGTCTTTATGCAACAGAGACAGAGGAAAACCACTGAATTCAATTGAAAGTAACAGCCAATAGGAGAAGAGAGGACTATCAGCTTGTGTTCCAAGGATACAAGCTGCCCTATGCTTGTAACTTCTCTTTAATACACGATAGGCAACACCCTACAAGGTAACAACTTCATCTTCAATGCAAATATTACATGTGTAAACATTTGGCTCGTGTGTCCCCAGTTTAAGCGCTACAAAATTGAGAACTGAAAATATTTAACCAAAATTTCTAGTTTTAATTGTGCCAATATCACTTCAACACTTTCTTTCTTGTGTCAGTTTCAACCACGATAAGTGACTCCTAGGAAAGCTCTAAACTTTCAATATAGACATTACTACAAAGTTAAGTTTGTATGAGCTTTACATTTTTCTTGTGCTAAGTTTTTGTCTTTCTGTTAACAATATTTTAAACATTTTTATCAACATCGTGAGAAAATAAATACTACAAAACATTAATACGTTTAAGTGGATTTTCATGAACATTTCTGTGTTGTATCCTTGAGGCAATATGCAATTTTTGGGTGACTACAGAATCCTGCTAGAGACATTACGATTATTACAGATAACGCACCTTTATTTGGTGTTCCCAAAACAACATCCTCAAACTGTTAGAGGCTGGGCAAGTTTTTAAACTTGATGATGAATCAGTTAATCTTCATGTCTGGACAAGTTTCCCAAATATAATCTCTCTCTCTCTTTTGCAAGCGCGCGCGCGCACACACACACACACACTCTTTCTCTGTGTTTGTGCTGGACAAAACACCACAGGGATGGATTTTCTCCAGGTTCTCTGGTGCAAATGTGTTTTTTTTAGGTGTTAAAATCCTTAGCATGGCTTCCTTCTGAAGCAAAGTAAAGCTGTTGGTCCAGTATCATAGATTTATGGCACACAAAACAACAACCTTAAGCTTGATTTAGATGCCTGTAGGTAAAATAAAGTGACAATTCACACCCAATATGAGGGGCGTTCAATAAGTCCTTAAAAAATCCAAGAAATGACACTCATAGCATAAAAAAACATTTATATTTAGTAACTGTTGTTTCTTACTAGATGGATGTTTAAGTTTCAGCTATATCCTACATCACATGGTTTTGTTGCCATAGGTGATTAAATCAACAATCCTATGCTTCTTTACAAAGATGGGAACGAGTTTTGTGCGCTGATTAAACACTTATTAACACCGAAAGAGATAAAAGCAGAGTTGGATCAAGTTCATGGCACATCTGCCCCTCCGTTTGTAACAATTTACAATTGGATAAATGAATTTAAAAGTGGCCATACATCCACAAATGATGAACATCATCCAGTAGAAGTGACTTCCTCCGAAATGATTGAGAAAATCCAGGATATGGTTTTGAGTGATCGAGGAATCAAAGTTCACGAAATTGTAGAGCCCACAGACATGTCACAAGGTACAGTGTTCTCAATTTTACATCAAAACTTAGGTCTGACAAGTTGGCCGGCATGTTCACTCTCAATAGGGAAAGCTGGCTTGGCACAATGCTGTGGATGAAACATGGACACACTACCACACTCCAGTGAAACAGTGAGTTTTTAAAGGCGAACCAGCTCCGATGGCCTCGGTTTTTTTGGATGCACGCAGAACCATCTACATTGATTACTTGCAGAAAGAAAGAATGAAAAATGCATCATTATTGCACTGGTTGAACAGAAAAATGCCCTCATCTTGCAAAGAAAAAGATTCTCTACCATCAAAGGTGCATACCTGTGCAGTTTCGATGGCAAATATTGTAGAATTAAGATTTGAACTACTACAACATCCAGGGTATTCACCGGATTTGGCCCCCAGTGACTTTTTTTTATTTCCAAAGTGGCGCCGTGGAAAACGATTCAGATCTAACGAAGAGGTCACCTCGCAAACATATGCCTATTTTGAGGACCATCTGAAATCCTACTCTTTGAAAGGCTTAAAATGCTTGGAGAAACACTAGGAAAAGTGTATCGAGCTAAAAGGAGATTATGTTGAAAAATAAAAATGTAATTGATGTTTGGAGGAATTTAGTAACAGTGACGGTCAAATTATATGTGATATTAAATTGTTGAGTTGTTTTTTTAACACTATGTCACTTACATTGTTATTATGAGGGACTAGTTTTGAAAGCGTATCAACCACACGGGTCCAACTGTCGTTGAGAACACCAACAAATGCTACCAGTAACGGACCCGTGAGGTCGAATAGGCTTTCAAAACTAGTCCCTCATAATAAGATTGTAAGTGACGTAGTGTTAAAAATACCAACCCAACAAATTAATACCACACACACACAAAAAAAAGTACCAAAAGTAGTTTGTTTTTCTAAGGACTTACTGAATGCCCCTCGTAGAAATAAAACTCAATTTAACACTCTCGTGCACAGACACACACTTTTAAATAGCTCTGCCAATACTCGCACTTGCACACCTACTTTCTATCTTTGTCACACATCACGATTAATTGTTATACTTTTGAGACTTGAAATCAGATGCTTTATTGACTTTGATGAAAAACTAGTTTTATAAAGGAAACTATCATGCTACTTCGCTATTGCAGCCATCACCATCTTACTTTATATGTGTGCAATTTCCTGCTTAAACATTACAGGGGGCATCTCCTCTGGTGCGACACACAAATGATATCATACTGTGCAGTTATTTCTTGTAACTATCAACACTAATTGTTGGAAACAAAGTCTACAGATATCTCACTTGTATTAGAGACCTTCATATATTAGTTTTAAACATGGTAAAGCCATCTAACAAAGTCCATTTCATTCACATGACTCACTATGTCGTGGTTTTGAAATTCCATATTGAAGAGCCACTTACCACTTCTTACTTCTTTATACTAAAAACCAGGACTATTTTGGAATTATGAAAAGTTTTATTTCATGTGAGATCTATTTTTTGTCCATCTCTTAGACTTCACCATTTATGCAAAACAGGACTTTGGAGGACACTCCCACAAAATATACATGCAGCCATCGTCATTTAATTATCATTGGGCACATTTTTGAGAAAACCAAAGATTGGGGTGGGGAGGATTTTCTTGAAGCTCTTTGTGGTGCAACATGAACACCAAGTTTGGTGTTCACATAAAACTCTTCTCAGTGCATATATGGTGGTTGGAATGAAGTATTTATCTGAACACAGCACATCCCTTGCTCTGCAAGCTACCATTGCATCAGCAATGAGTCAACCATTTCGATACAACCAAGGTTGACCTTTGTACCATATTTATAAATGAACTTTTGATCCAGCTTTCACTGACAAAAATAGTTTCATGTTATGCACCTTATTTGCTTATGTCATTAAAACAATTAAAGCAATCAAACATAGCCTCCCCAAAAATTATAAGTAAAGTATTTATCTGAATACAAGGTGACCCCCATTTAATTTTGGAATTTAAGATATCAGTTATATAAAAACAACACATGATAACTTAATGGTTTGCCATATAATTTAAACAAACAAGTGCTTTTTGTTCTTCTTCTTTTACTTAATTTTGAGTGGAATATGGAAATGCACAGTATGGGTGCAATGGTACAAGTGGTGGCGGTGGCGTAACTATAACAATGAAATGAGTTTCTATTTAAAAAACTTAGTAGTACACATTGCATTTTTATGCCTGGTCATGTTTTGAGTGGAAGAGACGGAGATTAAGACAACATACTTCCTGCAAGATGCACGTCAAAGAGTTAAATCTCGTGATATGGGTACTCAAATTCGTCCACATTTGCTAGTCAGTACAGGTTCTCCATGAGCTTGTCCGAGTCAAACGAGGATGACGTTGCTCCCTCGTCTGAACTCAGAGAGTTGTTGTGCATTCTGGAGAATCTCACCTTGTAACTGCAATAATACAAGTAGTCCTTCACATATACAACACTTTCAGCATAGACCTAGTTCACAATATGTAAACACTGAAGCGACCCAAATAATCTTACAACACAAAATAATTTTGTAATATCACATCACATGATGATTTAATGCTTTTGAATTTGCAGGACAAAGCAATAAATTTATCATTGGAAAATCATGATCATTTCCATTTCTCGATTTAAAGATAATAAATAACAGTTAATTGAATTTTTGCATCCACAGAAAATCAATTGATACTCTTATTTATCAAAATATTACTAACCCTACTCTAATGAATCATTAATACTGATGTTATAAATAAAAACATTTACTAACCTAAATATCAAAAAGTCATTAAGGTCTTCCACTCAAAAAAATAAAACACAATTAATGTTTAAAAATTTACCTATCATCTCTGGGCAAATAACAAATTCACAAATAGATTTAAAGAAGATGAAATTATTTTAGTGGTTCAAAATAAATTTGTTCAGTTTTATGCTCCGGCTGATAATCTCATCCAAAAATTAAAAATAAAGTAGGAATTAAGCTCCCCTCCAAAAAAGTAAAATATACTATAATTAGATAATATTAAAACCATAAATAAAAATAATTTATTTAAAAATTTATAACAAATACCAGAATAACTAAAACTTTTACTTAAAGGGATAAAACAGCTGGCATTTATCATTTAAACTGGATTGTGACTTGGCAAAACAAAGCTTCATTTACAAACAGCACTTTAGGCATACTAAGTTGATAAGTCAATGTGAGCATCATTTTTATCTTTTAACCAAGGAGTTGAAGCTATTTAAAATGTCCTAACAGATTTAACTGCCTTGTCACTAAAGGTCCAGCTGAAGAACACACAAACAGGATGTGAACGTATCTTACAACATTTTATGTCTAAGATTATTAGTGCAGGTGATTAAACAAACAAAATCAAGTTTTGTCTCTTATTTTTTAAGGAAATGAAGAGCAGTTCCTGTCCATGTCTCGCACACTTTATATTGTATCAAGAGAAAATGACATTTTTCCTAGCAAAGGTTTGTCTGCATGGCAGTAAAACTAATATGAAAATCTCCAAAGTGCATCCCTAAGCAATGTTCACCTATGCATGAAATTTTTGCTTTGCCTGTTCTGAGTTATTTTCAGAAAGACAAGGACAGGTATTCAAGGGAAACCAAAATATGTACACATAACGAATAAGACTTCACAAAGACACAGGTTACATTCCAGCAACAATGTGTGAATCACATCATTTTTATTTGCATCACTTTGTGAAAAGACCATGTCCAGATTCAGTACATTCTCTGAGTGAGTCCTGCCGAGAGGTCCTGAGTTTGATCCCCAGCAAGTGGAGCAAAACAAGACAATGCTTCACATTCAAGAGGTCATGAGTTTGACCTCCAGAAAGTGGAGCAAACAAAACAAGACAATGCCTCACATTCAAGAGGTCATGAGTTTGCCCTCCAGCAAGGGGAGCAAACAAAACAAGACAATGCCTCACATTCAAGAGGTCATGAGTTTGACCTCCAGCAAGTAGAGCAAAAAGCAAGACAATGCCTCACAGTCAACAAGTCATGAGTTTAACCTCCAGCAAGTGGAGTACACAAAACAAGACAATGTCTCACATTCAAGAGGTCATGAGTTTACCTCCAGCAAGTGGAGCACACAAAACAAGACAGTGTCTCACATTGAAGAGGTCATGAGTTTGACCTCCAGCAAGTGGCACAAAACAAAACAATGCCTCACATTCAAGACGTCATGAGTTTGACCTCCAGCAAGTGGAGCAAAACAAGACACCGCCTCACATTCAACAGGTCATGAGTGTGGCCTCCAACAAGTGGAGCAAATAGAATAAGACAATGCCTCACATTCTTGAGGTCATGAGTTTGACCTCCAGCAAGTGGCACAAAACAAGACAATGCCTCACATTCAACAGGTCATGAGTTTCACCTCCAGCAAGTGGAGCAAACAAAGCAAGACAATATCTCACATTCCACAGGTCACGAGTTTGACCTCCAGCAAGTGGAGCAAAGAAAACAAGACAATACCTCACATTCAACAAGTCATGAGTTTGACTTCCAGCAAATGGAGTAAACAAAACAAGACAATGCCTCACAATGAACAGCTCCTGAGTTTGACCTCCAGCAAGTGGCACAAAACAAGACAATGCCTTACATTCAAGAGGTGAGGAGTTTTACCTCCAGCAAGTGGAGATAACAGAACAAGATAATGCCTCACATTTAACAGGTCTTGAGTTTGACCTCCAGCAAGTGGAGCACACAAAACAAGACAGTACATCACATTCGACAGGTCATGAGTTTGACCTCCAGCAAGTGGAGAAAAACAATGCAATACCTCACATTCAAGAGATCCTGAGGTTGAAATCCAACAAGTGGAGCAAACAAAACAACACAATTCCTCACATTCAAAAGGTCCTGCATTTGACCTCCAGCAAGTTGCACAGAACAAGATAATGCCTCACATTCAAGAGTTCATGAGTTTGACCTCCAGCAAGTGCAGCAAACATAACAAGACAATGCCTCACATTCAACAGGTCATGAGTTTGACCTCCAGCAAGTGGAGCAAACAGAACAAGACAATGCCTCACATTCGACAGATCATGAGCAACCTCCAGCAAGTGGCACAAAACAAGACAATGCCTCACATTCAAGAGGTCATAGGTTTGACCTCCAGCAAGTGGAGCAAACAGAACAAGATAGTGCCTCACATTCAACAGGTCATGAGTTTGACCTCCAGCAAGTGGAGCACACAAAACAAGACAGTGCATCACATTCAAGAGGTCATGAGTTTGACGTCCAGTAAGTGGCACAAAACAACACAATGCCTCACATTGCACATGTCATGAGTTTGACCTCCAGCAAGTGGCACAAAACGAGACAATGCCTCACATTCGACAGGTCTTCAGTTTGACCTTCAGCAAGTGGAGCAAAACAAGACAATGCCTCACATTCAAGAGATACTGAGGTTGACCTCCAGCAAGTGGAGGAAACAAAATAAGACAATTCCTCACATTCACAAGGTCATGAATTTGAACTCCTGCAAGTTGAGCAATCAAAACAAGACAATGCCTCACTTTCAAGAGGTCCTGCGTATGACCTCCAGTATGTGGCACAGAACAAGATAATGCCTCACATTCAAGAGGCCATGAGTTTCAACACCAGCAAGAGAAGCAAACTGAACAAGACAGTGCCTCACAATCAACAGGTCTTGAGTTTGACTCCAGAGATGGCACAAAACAAGACAATGCCTCATTTTCAAGAGGTCATGGGTTTGACCTCCAGCAAGTGGAGCAAACAGAACAAGACAGTGCCTCACATTCAAGAGGTCATGAGTTTGACCTCCAGCAAGTGGAGCAAACAGAACAAGACAATGCCTCACATTCAAGAGGTCATGAGTTTGACCTCCAGCAAGTAGAGCAAACAGAACAAGACAATGCCTCACATTCAACAGGTCATGAGTTTGACCTTCAGCAAATGGAGCAAACAGAACAAGACAGTGCCTCACATTCAACAGGTCATGAGTTTGACCTCCAGCAAGTGGAGCAAAACAAGACAATGCCTCAGATTCAAGAGGTCATCAGTTTGACCTCCAACATGTGGAGCAAACAAAAGAAGACAATGCCTCACATTCAACAGGTCATGAGTTTGACCTCCAGCAAGTGGAGCAAACAGAACCAGACAATTCCTCACATTCAAGAGGTCATGAGTTTGACCTCCAGCAAGTGGAGCAAACAGAACAAGATAGTGCCTCACAAAGCAAGACAGTACATCACATTCAAGAGGTCGTGAGTTTGACGTCCACCAAGTGGCACAAAACAAGACAATGCCTCACATTCAACAGGTCATGAGTTTCACCTCCAGCAAGTGGAGCAAACAGAAAAAGACAGTGCCTCACAATCAACAGGTCATGAGTTTGACCTCCAGCAAGTGGCACAAAACAAGACAATGCCTCACATTCAAGATGTCATGAGTTTGACCTCCAGCAAGTGGAGCACACAAAACAAGACAGTGCATCACAATCAACAAGTCATGAGTTTGACCTCCAGCAAGTGGCGCAAAACTAGACAATGCCTCACATTCAAGATGTCATGAGTTTGACCTTCAGCAAATGGAGCACACAGAACAAGACAATGCCTCACATTCAACAAGTCATGAGTTTGACCTCCAGCAAGTGGCACAAAACAAGACAATGCCTCACATTCAAGATGTCATGAGTTTCACCTCCAGCAAGTGGAGCAAACAGAACAAGACAGTGCCTCACATTCAACAGGTCATGAGTTTGACCTCCAGCAAGTGGCACAAAACAAGACAATGCCTCACATTCAAGATGTCATGAGTTTGGCCTTCAGCAAATGGAGCAAACAGAACAAGACAATGCCTCACATTCAACAAGTCATGAGTTTGACCTCCAGCAAGTGGCACAAAACAAGACAATGCCTCACATTCAAGATGTCATGAGTTTGACCTCCAGCAAGTGGAGCACACAAAACAACACAGTGCATCACATTCAAGAGGTCGTTAGTTTGACGTCCAGATAGTGGCACAAAACAAAGACAATGCCTCACATTCAACAGGTCATGAGTTTGACCATCAGCAAGTGGAGCAAAACAAGACAATGCCTCACATTCAAGAGTTCCTGAGGTTGACCTCAAGCAACTGCAGCAAACAAAACAAGACAATACCTCACATTCAAGAGGTCTTATGTTTGACCTCCTGCAAGTGGAGCAATCTAAAAAAGACAATGCCTCACATTCAAGATGTCCTGAGTTTGACCTCTAGCAAGTGGCATAGAACAAAATAATGCCTCACATTCAAGAGGTCATGGGTTTGACCCCCAGCAATTGAGCAAACAGAACAAGACAATACCTCAAATTCAACGAGTTTGACCTCCATCAAGTAGAGCAAACAAAACAAGACAATACCTAACATTCAAAAGTCATGAGTTTGACATGCAGCAAGTTGAGCAAACAAAACAATACAATGCCTCACTTTCAAGGGGTCCTGCGTTTGACCCCCAGCAAGTGCCACAGAAGAAGATAATGCCTCACATTCAACAGGTCATGAGTTTGAGCTCCAGCAAGTGGAGCAAACCAAACATGACAATGCCTCACAGTCAAGAGGTCCTGAGTTTGACCTCCAGCAAGTGGAGCAAACAAAACAAGACAATGCCTCACATTCAACAGGTCATGAGTTTGACCTCCAGTAAGTGGAGCAAAACAAGACAATGCCTCAGATTCAAGAGGTCATCAGTTTGACCTCCAACATGTGGAGCAAACAAAAGAAGACAATGCCTCACATTCAACAGGTCATGAGTTTGACCTCCAGCAAGTGGAGCAAACAGAACCAGACAATTCCTCACATTCAAGAGGTCATGAGTTTGACCTCCAGCAAGTGGAGCAAACAAAACAAGACAATGACTCACATTCAAGAGGTCATGAGTTTGAACTCCAGCAAGTGGAGCAAAACAAGACAATGCCTCACATTCAAGAGGTCATGAGTTTGACCTCCAGCAATTGGAGCAAAACAAGACAATGCCTCACATTTAAGAGATCATGAGTTTGACCTCCAGCAAGTGGAGCAAACAAAACAAGACAATGCCTCACAGTCAAAAGGTCATGAGTTTGACCTCCAACAAGTGGAGCAAATAAAAGAAGACAATGCCTCACATTCAACAGGTCATGAGTTTGACCTCCAGCAAGTGGAGCAAACAGAACAAGACAGTGTCTCACATTCAACAGGTCATGAGTGTGACCTTCAGCAAGTGGAGCAAACAGAAAAAGAGAGTGCCTCACATTCAACAGGTCATGAGTTTGACCTCCAGCAAGTGGAGCAAACAGAACAAGACAGTGCCTCACATTCAACAGGTCATGAGTTTGACCTCCAGCAAGTGGAGCAAACAGAACAAGACAGTGCCTCACAAACAACAGGTTGTGAGTTTGACCTCCAGCAAGTGGAGCAAACAGAACAAGACAATGCCTCACATTCAACAGGTCATGAGTTTGACCTCCAGCAAGTGGAGCAAACAGAACAAGGCAATGCTTCACATTCAACAGGTCATGAGTTTGACCTCCAGCAAGTGGAGCAAACAGAACAAGACAGTGCCTCACATTCAACAGGTCATGAGTTTGACCTCCAGCAAGTGGAGCAAACAGAACAAGACAGTGCCTCACATTCAACAGGTTATGAGTTTGACCTCCAGCAAGTGGAGCAAACAGAACATGACAGTGCCTCACAAACAACAGGTCATGAGTTTGACTTCCAGCAAGTGGAGCAAACAGAACAAAGACAATGCCTCACATTCAACAGGTCATGAGTTTGACCTTCAGCAAATGGAGCAAACAGAACAAGACAGTGCCTCATATTCAACAGGTCACGAGTTTGACCTTCAGCAAATGGAGCA
Source organism: Hymenopus coronatus (assembly GCA_030762935.1). Lineage (NCBI taxonomy): Eukaryota > Metazoa > Arthropoda > Insecta > Mantodea > Hymenopodidae > Hymenopus > Hymenopus coronatus. The sequence goes on along the minus strand of CM060880.1, from coordinate 1,284,695 downwards.
AACAGAACAAGACAGTGCCTCACATTCAAGAGGTCATGAGTTTGACCTCCAGCAAGTGGCGCAAACAGAACAAGACAGTGCCTCACATTCAACAGGTCATGAGTTTGACCTCCAGCAAGTGGAGCAAACAGAACAAGACATTGCCTCACATTCAACAGGTCATGAGTTTGACCTTCAGCAAATGGAGCAAAGAGAACAAGAGAGTGCCTCACATTCAATAGGTCATGAGTTTGACCTCCAGCAAGTGGAGCAAACAGAACAAGACAATGCCTCACATTCAACAGGTCATGAGTTTGACCTCCAGCAAGTGGAGCAAACAGAACAAGACAGTGCCTCACATTCAACAGGTCATGAGTTTGACCTCCAGCAAGTGGAGCAAACAGAACAAGATAATGCCTCACATTCAACAGGTCCTGAGTTTGACCTCCAGCAAGTGGAGGAAACAGAACAAGACAATGCCTCACATTCAACAGGTCATGATTTTGACCTCCAGCAAGTGGAGCAAACAAAACAAGACAATGCCTCACATTCAACAGGTCATGAGTTTGACCTCCAGCAAGTGGAGCAAACAGAACAAGACAGTGCCTCACATTCAACAGGTCATGAGTTTGACCTTCAGCAAATGGAGCAAACAGAACAAGACAATGCCTCACATTCAACAGGTCATGAGTTTGACCTCCAGCAAGTGGCATAGAACAAGACAATGCCTCACATTCAAGAGGTCATGAGTTTGACTTCCAGCAAGTGGAGCAAACAGAACAAGACAGTGGCTCACATTCAAGAGGTCATGAGTTTGACCTCCAGAAAGTGGAGCAAACAGAACAAGACAGTGCCTCACATTCAACAGGTCATGAGTTTGACCTCCAGCAAGTGGAGCAAACAGAACAAGACAATGCCTCACATTCAACAGGTCATGAGTTTGACTTCCAGCAAGTGGAGCAAACAGAACAAGACAGTGCCTCACATTCAACAGGTCACGAGTTTGACCTTCAGCAAATGGGGCAAACAGAACAAGACAATGCCTCACATTCAAGAGGTCATGAGTTTGACCTCCAGAAAGTGGAGCAAACAGAACAAGACAGTGCCTCACATTCAACAGGTCATGAGTTTGACCTCCAGCAAGTGGAGCAAACAGAACAAGACAATGCCTCACATTCAACAGGTCATGAGTTTGACTTCCAGCAAGTGGAGCAAACAGAACAAGACAGTGCCTCACATTCAACAGGTCATGAGTTTGACCTTCAGCAAATGGAGCAAACAGAACAAGACAATGCCTCACATTCAACAGGTCATGAGTTTGACTTCCAGCAAGTTAAGCAAACAGAACAAGACAATGCCTCACAAACAACAGGTCATGAGTTTGACTTCCAGCAAGTGGAGCAAACAGAACAAGACAATGCCTCACATTCAAGAGGTCATGAGTTTGACTTCCAGCAAGTGGAGCAAACAGAACAAGACAATGCCTCACATTCAACAGGTCACGAGTTTGACCTTCAGCAAATGGAGCAAACAGAACAAGACAATGCCTCACATTCAACAGGTCATGAGTTTGACCTTCAGCAAATGGAGCAAACAGAACAAGACAATGCCTCACATTCAACAGGTCATGAGTTTGACTTCCAGCAAGTGGAGCAAACAGAACAAGACAATGCCTCACAAACAACAGGTCATGAGTTTGACTTCCAGCAAGTGGAGCAAACAGAACAAGACAATGCCTCACATTCAAGAGGTAATGAGTTTGACTTCCAGCAAGTGGAGCAAACAGAACAAGACAATGCCTCACCCTTTCTCCCAAGAACCCAAACTCCCTTCTGTGAGATTGTGATGATTAAAGGACACACACCAGTTCTCCCATGCTGGTATATGGCTCTCCACCAGAGGCAGGTGCACTACCACTAGGTTAATATAGGTAAGGTGTAAATTTGAATCTGTGACCATCTACCAGCGAGTAGCCACTCAGACATATGATAGCTGCAGTATTAGATGCATCCAACCTCACCATCATGCCAATTGCTTTAGCTGGGCCCTCCCCAACCTCCGTTACAGTTTCTCTTGAATGCACAACATACATTTTGACTGGATTTAATCCCATAATTCCTATTGTGCCTTAGACTACAACTTTCATAAATCCAGACACCAAGGTTTGTATTGTTCAATAGAGTTAGCTGGTGTTATTTGTTTGTAAAGTGGGTTATTTAACAGTCATGCATAGGAAGTCACATCACTCAAGCTGTTAGCCCTTTAATTGCATGAATTATTTTCTTACGAAGGTGATTCAAATATAAATGGTAATTGTTGCATTAACACGGAGGAAGCAGTTCAGAGTGGGGGGTGAAGGTTGGTGTGTTAGGGAGGGGGAACTAGCTTGTTAGGCACTTCGCTAGGTTCTTGCGTCAGTACAGCCATGAGTAAGCAAGAGGTCCCTTTGTCTGTTGTGCAATGCATTATCAGCAAGTTTTTAACTAAGGAAGGGGTTAAACCTTCAGAGATTTTAACTTGTTTAAGGACACAGTTTGGGGACACTACACTGTCGATTGTTTATTTGGGCCAGACAATTTAAGGGTGGCCGAGAATTTGGAAAATCAAGATCATGCTCAACGCCCAACAGATGACAACATCCTTTTGCGTTCGAGAGCATATTGAAGGTGATCGCTGCTCCACTGTCAAAGAAACCTCATAAGAAGCTTACCCTTGCCAAATGTTATGGTCTGTAAAAGCTGCCTACCAAAGCAAATGCCCATCAGAGATGTCATCCTTCTCCAAGACAATTTGACACAATGGGGAACCCGTCAACACCCTCCCTATAGTCCACACTAGTTTTTGTTTGCACCCATCAGAGATGTCTCCAAGACAATTTGACACAATGGGGAACCCGTCAACACCCTCCCTATAGTCCACACTAGTTTTTGTTTGCACCCATCAGAGATGTCATCCTTCTCCAAGACAATTTGACACAATGGGGAACCCGTCAACACCCTCCCTATAGTCCACACTAGTTTTTGTTTGCACCCATCAGAGATGTCATCCTTCTCCAAGACAATTTGACACAATGGGGAACCCGTCAACACCCTCCCTATAGTCCACACTAGTTTTTGTTTGCACCCATCAGAGAATCACTTGGAGGGAAACATTTTGAGGACATCGAGGAGCATGTGTGACACAACCTCAAACTTTTTTTGAAGAAGGAATGTTCAAGCTACAAAAATGTGTAGAGTGTGAAGGAGGCTATGTTGTTGAAGTCACTTGTGTATATATTTAATCAATAAATATTTTTAACAAAATTACAGTTTATATTTGAATCACCCGCATACATACTCTACTCTGCCCTTAATTAGCTATCTAGTATTTACATCCCTTTCTGCAGCACCACAACTGAAGTGACAAAGTGGACTGGGCTTCCCTTCAAAACCAAATGTCGTGAGTTCCAGTCCTAGCAACTACAGTCAGATGTACCTGTGTCAAGGGATGGGGAGGGCCCAAGTAAAATAACTGGTGTGATGGCAAGCTTGGATGCTGACAGGGTTACATTTCACTGCAGTTGCGTGGATTTTGCTCTTTTTTATTTAAAACTACAGTTTTACTGCAAAAATATTAATATTTTTACAATTTAAGACAGCTATACTAGCCTAATTTTATTGTTAAAAGTTATTGTAATACAAAATTAGAAAAGAAGTCCATTGAAAATACCAAAACTAATCATCTGTGTTGCAATTAAGGGTTCAATAGTTTTACATTGTGACTAAATCAACTTCAAAATAAAATAAATGTTAATATCTATGGAAGCATCATTATCACTTTTCATAGAAATTAACATTTCTTTAACCAGGTAAGTCGATGGATAAATAAAATGATTGAAATGAAGCTCAAATGAGCCTAGGATTCTTAAGCGTCAAGTTTCCTATCAGGGGAAAACCCCCACAAAAAGCCTTATCAGGATCTCTTGAGGTAATTCAAGAAATGATATTGTGACTAAGCACTGTGTGAGTTGACACATGTGCTGTATTATATCGAAGCTGCAATTGTTGCACCTGTGGTGGTTTGTACGTATAACAATAAACTTTACATATGGAAACTTTTCGTCATGTTACTGACAGATATAAAAAGGAAAAACCGGTCTCATAGGCAGCAGCTGACCCAAGAATGCAGTCGTAACTGTATGGCAGAATTGTTGCAACAGCGTTGAATAAAGACGATTCTTAACAATAGTTTTGTCACAATAAATACTTTAAAGCTACTATTTGCTCTACCTAATCTCTGTGAATGCTTAACATTCCAATATAGCATAGGGTTGTTAGCGTGCTCGCCTCTTTTGGAAAGCAATGACCAGCGACATTAAACAATCCTGACATTGGCATCCGTTGAAGCAAGCTCGTGCAGAACAGCAGGAAGCACATAACAAATAAAGCCAAGTGTTCACATCTGTAAGAAAACATTTAAATTGTTCAAACTTGATTTTTATACTCTTCAATTGGTTAAATACTTTTTAGGTTTACAGCTCTGTCTACAAGGAACCCTGACCACATTAACACCCACGCAGTGCAAGGAAGCAAAACTGGATTTTTGAAAAATGTGACAGTGCTGCTAACCTAACATGTTTGACACCGAGCATGTGGGGAACCTCTGGTAAAACATTCCACTGCTATACTGTTCCTGTAGCAAACTCAAGCTGCTATGTAACTGAATATTGCAGCAATAAGATAAGAAACCTTGTTCCACTGATACCGAGGCAACAATTATACACACACAGTTCATCACAATAAGTAAAAAGTTTGGTAATGTTGCCGACTGTGGGTCTGTTGGCCGTGTAATGTCCGGCAGCACACCTTTAGGGTGGTGTAGAAAGGACACAATATGCAATTAACAGAGTGAGAAAACAAGGATACTGTTGGCATAATAACAGTGATGCATCGCTTCCATAGTGTTACAAGTAAACGGTGAAATAGGTAATGAATTGCATTGCAGAGAAATTAGGAAGGCGAAAAATAGCGTGAAGGCAGCGCACCCATTGGGAGCTAATTACTTGATCAAATGTTTTAAGAGCACTGCAATTGCAATGTGACGCGAACAGGGTATCCTCATCTTGTACCTACAATACTTAGGTGAACCTAAAACAGTATACTATCCGGGTCCCCATTTTCAGAATCCAACAATGATTATTGTTTAATGTGCATACTTTATAACTTGTAAATTGACAGCAAAAATATACTTTATAAAAGAAACATGTACATTTTATTTGTTTATTTAAATTATGTGACGAAGGGAACGATAGTTAATACATACAAATATATTTGATTTTCACTTGTGGAAGATAAATAAGTATGTTTTGTTTCTTTATTTTAAATGATAGGAGCAAGAAAAGGACCGTTAACACAAAAAATGTATGTGGTATTAATTTGCTGAGTTGGTTTTTTAATACTACGTTGCTTACATATTTAATTATGAAGGGCTAGTTTCAGAAGCCTATGCTTCCATTTTCAACCTCATCATTAAAAATGTTAGTGATGTAGTGTTAAAAAACCAACTCAACAAATACATACCACATATAATTTGACCGTCACTGTTGTGTTGCATCATTGTCTCGCTAAACTGGTGCGTTACCTTAGCAATGAATGGGGAAGCATTTAGCAACATGTAAGTGTGTTACCACCACCATCTTATGGCCTTTAACTGGTTGTGTTCCCTTGGTACTCTTTATTTCTACAGTGCTTTTTTCATTTTCTAATGTTGGTATGGTTTTACGGCATTGCGCAGTAAACAGACCCTTAGTTGGCAGCATTACCCAAAGTTTTTCTATACATTGTGTGTTGAAAATAACTTCTCTCAAGCTATCAGCCAGGTGAATTCTGAGAGGATTTCCAAGATTTCAACAACTAATGTCACTCCCATCTTCAGCGAATGATATAGACATTAGTGAGTCTGGCACTGACTAGACACTAAAGATGTTCTGGTGTGTTTGTTGAGTTGTAAGCCGTTGTTTGTGTTGCTGCTATGGCTCTTTTAATGAAGTGTTTCCAATAGCTTTGTTTCATTCCGGATCTGTTAATTTGTATAGTATACCCCAGGAGTCTTACGGCCATGAGAATCTTTGGCTACAATTTTATTGGATGGTGTTTGTAATTCTGCTCACTTTACCAGACAAATTATCTAGGCCTTGTGTTGATTCTTGTTTTCCTGTGGCTCGGCAGGTGTCTTATAACTGGCGCAATAGATCTGGACATGCAAAAATGTTAATGAGCGCTAGGAAGTGAGTTGTTCTTTCAGTTCATCAGTCAATGTCAAATATCTGTCACCTGTACTCGTAAACATGTGTTATATTCATATCTATACAAATGGCCTACTATATAAACAATGTCAATTCTTCCACACCTGACAGTCCTTCATCTTCGCTCACGTCATTTTCATCAACGTTATCGTTACTTTCTGCACCATTATCCTGAATTAGAATTCTTTCTAATGATTTTCAATGTTCTCAACATGTCGACATACATTTTCCCATTCTGGCCTACAAATTTCTGCAATTCGCTGACGACACAACTGTTCCACATCTTTTAATTTAAAAGTGATATATTAAGCTTTATTTTTCGTTCCTTCTTATCTTTCAGAACCCTGGAAGCGGAACCCAGTGAAATACCAGTTGCCTTGGCTACTCTTTCATTCACTTTCTTCAGCCTTTTGAAGAACTCGGGGAACATAAATTTTCTTCCTGTATCTCTGCCTCTTGTTTCATCAAGTCAAGGACATTTGCAATTAATTCTCTCCTCTGACCTTGCCACTTAACTTTGAAAACGTAGGAGCCATGGTTAAAGAATTGAAATAAATAAAATGAACACTATTTACTGCCTACTTTGAATACAAGCATATACGGAACACTTTCAATACAGACTGTACAAAGTTTGCTTGCTGTGACTTTAAGTAAGGAAAGTATCATATTACAAACTCTGATAAGCTAGGCTCAGTAGCTGGGTCACGATTCCACAGCAACACGCTATGTGCTGTGCAAACTGGAAGAAGCAATTTTAATGCCTTGCTGATGTTGCTCTCACTGTAATGTGGTTTTGAGATACTCAAAGCGTTGAGCTGGGTCAGTATGGCACATTAATATGTCCAGATGGTCCAAGTCCTGTAGCAGGCGTTACAGTTGCTCAATCTTTTGAAATGTTTCCACGTAAGAATTATTATCCACATATCCTTCATAAGAGCTTCTGCTATGCTTTTATACATTTCCAGTCTTTTGTTTCTGTTTTTATAACACTTATGTTTTGAAATGTGTGCCATTTTATTTTTTAATCAAAGGTGCTAAAGCACAGAGGTTGCCCACATGGTCAGTCCGAGTGCTGCACATGCTGTGATGGGGTCCCCACACGTGTCATGTCTAACTAGGGGTTCTTGGTTACCTAGGGGAGAGCAGAAAAAGCATTTCACACACACTGAATTTGGTCTACTGCTTGCGTCAAATGGTCCTCTGCTGAAACCAAAACATCAACATGTCAACACGGTTAACTGACTCACTCTCACATCCTCCTCACTTCACATGGTCACATACTTACTCTTTGGAATTAGCCTCCAAGCTTCTCCGTCGAAGTTCCTCGAGTGTCACATTGTTGCTTTGCTCCCACATCTGCTTCTCCTTCTCGTACGCCCGTCTCTTCTCCTCCAGCTCCTTCGCTTGTTGTTCCAGCGCCTTCTTCATCTGCTCGTGCCTTCGTTGTAGCTGCAATGTTTTATTTTTATATACAAACTGTATCATTTTCTGTTAAACTTATAACAAGATGTTAAATAACACATTTTACAAGGCATGGCACCGGCCTTTCATAACATTATGCTATATTGCATTTTTTACTTTCTCTACATGTACTATGTACATAGTGTATAGAGAAACTATTGTAATGCACCCAAAATTTCAATATCGAGATTTCACCAGAAATAGATGTTTTGGGTTCCCCTGAATCCAAAAACAGCATTTTTGGAAAAAGATCCATCCATGCATGCGTTCGTGTATGTGTGGACAGCATAGCTCAAAAACAAAAAGACTGTTAGGTATTTAACGGTATTTAAATACAAAACTTAGCATGTAAGATTGGTATCTTCCAAGGATGCAGCCCAAAGATTTTCAAGAAAATCCCCCCACCTTACATGGAACTTTTTTTGAAAATGTTGATTTTTCTCAAAAATGGCTCTAACGATTTTGATTAGAAACTCTTGCATTTAAGATATTTACATTCCAAATAAAATGCATATCTTGAGTTTGTTGGAAATATCCTCTAAAGACGTCTTTATTCTGGATGAATTTTACTGAATTTTGCATAACTACTAAACCGTAAGAGATGGACAAAGACTTACCTCTCAAAAGATGTAGAGCACGTTAAAACACACATTTTATGTAACATACATTCTTTTCATGGAGTTAATCGTTTTTGAGATATTCCTTGTTTTTGGTTTCAGCTTTAAAAAACTTATACTTTTCTAATCCAGGATTTTGTCCATACAACCAGTATTCATGTATGTGTCTTGCTAGGTTCCGCAGAAGGCCGCGTTATCTTACATGGGAATGCCGACGTTACGCTCATCTTGCCATGAGCTTCTGGGCTCTTGTGCTCTCTGGAGAAGGCAGTGTTATCTTGCATGGGAATGCCGACGTTTCACTCATCTTGCCATGAGCTTCTTCTGGGCTCTTGTGCTCTCTGGAGAAGGCCGTGTTATCTTGCATGGGAATGCCGACGTTTCACTCATCTTGCCATGAGCTTCTTCTGGGCTCTTGTGCTCTCTGGAGAAGGCAGCATTATCTTGCATGGGAATGCCGACGTTTCACTCATCTTGCCATGAGCTTCTGGGCTCTTGTGCTCTCTGGAGAAGGCTGCGTTATCTTGCATGGGAATGCCGACGTTTCGCTCATCTTGCCGTGAGCTTCTGGGCTCTTGTGCTCTCTGGAGAAGGCCGCGTTATCTAGCATGGGAATGCAGATGTTTCACTCATCTTGCTGTGAGCTTCTGGGCTCTTGTGCTCTCTGGAGAAGGTCGCGCTATCTTACATAGGGAATGCCGATGTTTCGCTCATCTTGCCATGAGCTTCTGGGCTCTTGTGCTCTCTGGAGAAGGCCGCGTTATCTTACATGGGAGTACCGACGTTTCGCTCATCTTGCCGTGAAATTCTGGGCTCTTGTGCTCTCTGGAGAAGGCAGCGTTATCTTGCATGGGAATGCCAACGTTTCACTCATCTTGCTGTGAGCTTCTGGGCTCTTGTGCCCTCCAGAGAAGGCTGCGTTATCTTGCATGGGAATGCCGACGTTTCGCTCATCTTGCCATGAGCTTCTTCTGGGCTCTTGTGCCCTCCAGAGAAGGCTGCGTTATCTTGCATGGGAGTGCCGACGTTTCGCTCATCTTGCCATGAGCTTCTGGGCTCTTGTGCACTCTGGAGTAGGCCGCGTTATCTTACATGGGAATGCCGACGCTTCGCTCATCTCGCCGTGAGCTTCTTCTGGGCTCTTGTGCTCTGTGGAGAAGGCTGCGTTATCTTACATGGGAATGCCGACGCTTCGCTCATCTCGCCGTGAGCTTCTTCTGGGCTCTGGTGCTCTCTGAAGAAGGCTGTGTTATCTTACATGGGAATGCCGACGTTTCGCTCATCTTGCCATGAGCTTCTTCTGGGCTCTTGTGCCCTCCAGAGAAGGCAGCGTTATCTTACATGGGAATGCAGACGTTTCACTCATCTTGCCGTGAGCTTCTGGGTTCTTGTGCTCTCTGGCGAAAGCAGCGTTATCTTGCATGGGAATGCCGACGTTTCACTCATCTTGCTGTGAGCTTCTGGGCTCTTGTGCTCTCTGGAGAAGGCCGCGTTATCTTACATGGGAGTGCCGACGTTTCGCTCATCTTGCTGTGAGCTTTTTCTGGGATCTTGTGCTCTCTGGAGACGGTCGCGATATCTTACATGGGAATGCCGACGTTTCCCTCATCTTGCCATGAGCTCTGGGCTCTTGTGCTCTCTGGAGAAGGTCGCGTTATCTTACATGGGAATGTCGACGTGAGCTTCTGGGCTCTTGTGCTCTCCAGAGAAGGCAGCGTTATCTTGCATGGGAATGCTGACGTTTCACTCATCTCACTGTGAGCTTCTGGGCTCTTGTGCTCTCTGGAGAGGGCCGCGTTATCTTGCATGGGAATGCCGACGTTTCACTCATCTTGCCACGAGCTTCTGGGCTCTTGTGCTCTCTGGAGAAGGCAGCGTTATCTAGCATGGGAATGCAGACGTTTCACTCATCTTGCCATGAGCTTCTTCTGGGCTCTTGTGCTCTCTGGAGAGGGCCGCGTTATCTTGCATGGGAATGCCGACGTTTCACTCATCTTGCCACGAGCTTCTTCTGGGCTCTTGTGCTCTCTGGAGAAGGCCGCGTTATCTTGCATGGGAATGCCGACGTTTCACTCACCTTGCCACGAGCTTCTTCTGGGCTCTTGTGCTCTCTGGAGAAGGCCGCGTTATCTTACATGGGAATGGCGATGTTTCGCTCATCTTGCCATGAGCTTCTGGGCTCTTGTGCTCTCTGGAGAAGGCTGTGTTATCTTGCATGGGAATGCCGACGTTACGCTCATCTTGCCGTGAAATTCTGGGCTCTTGTGCTCTCTGGAGAAGGCAGCGTTATCTTGCATGGGAATGCCAATGTTTCACTCATCTTGCCATGAGCTTCTTCTGGGCTCTTGTGCTCTCTGGAGAAGGCCGTGTTATCTTGCATGGGAATGCAGACGTTTCGCTCATCTTGCCATGAGCTTCTGGGCTCTTGTGCTCTCTGGAGAAGGCAGCGTTATCTTGCATGGGAATGCCAACGTTTCGCTCATCTTGCTGTGAGCTTCTGGGCTCTTGTGCTCTCTGGAGAAGGCCGCATTATCTTACATGGGAATGCCGACGTTTCGCTCATCTTGCCGTGAGCTTCTGGGCTCTTGTGCTCTCTGGAGAAGGCCATGTTATCTTGCATGGGAATGCCGACGTTTCGCTCATCTTGCCGTGAGCTTCTGGGCTCTTGTGCTCTCTGGAGAAGGCCGCATTATCTAGCATGGGAATGCCGATGTTTCACTCATCTTGCCATGAGCTTCTTCTGGGCTCTTGTGCTCTCTGGAGAAGGCAGCGTTATCTTGCATGGGAATGCCGACGTTTCACTCATCTTGCTGTGAGCTTCTGGGCTCTTATGCTCTCTTGAGAAGGCTGCATTATCTTGCATGGGAATACCGAAATTTCATTCATCTTGCCATGAGCTTTTTCTGGGCTCTTGTGCGGACAAGATAACGCGGCCTTCTCCGGAAGCTAACAAGACACATCAAGACAGGTCGTGGAAGCTTACGCATCCATTTAATATTCATGTACTTCAATCACATAGCAACCAGCTTTTGACTATCACTTTAACCTATGCTACTCCCTTATTTCACTTCTACTTACAAGGAAGCAAGTAATAAGACTATTTCTGCTAATTTTTTCTCGATTAGAGTGAAATAAATAAAAGCATAAGCTTTTTAACAATAATTTCTTACAGAGATATAGAGAAAGTCATGTGCATGGAACACATCAGATTTATTTTTTATTGTTTCATTTGTATAGCCCCCTTTAACTTGAATGATCATACCGAGGGCTGTAGGTATAGAACATTAGGTTAATCAATATTTTATTACTTAACACACATTCACTCTCACATACATACTTCCAGACTCTGTGGGGGATAGTAAATATTTCTGGTTAACAAAAAAGTCCCTACCCCAGCTGGGAATCGAACCTGGGACCTCCAGGCGAGAAGCCAGTTTGCTGAGCACTCGGCCACAGATGCAGTTTTACAATTATTTGTTTACCTTCCTACCAGGAGATGGCGCATGACTTTGAGTGAGAGGAGTTGCAGGGGACTCAAGTTAACACCATACAGGATAGTGTTGTACCTCATCTGCAGAAGGGGGTGCATTTCTCTTCAGTGTTGCCAGATTGGGCGAAAAGACGTAGATTGAACTACTAAATGATCAATTTTTAATTGAGGCAATTTGCGAATTTTTGGGCTACTTCTGAAATCAGGAAAGTAATTTAAATGTATTCCTTGAAAAGTATGTTGTACACTGTTTAAGTATTATATTATGAATAGAGTGATGGTATGTTCATTAAGTCAGTACACCTATGTAAACTACCTGCAGACGAGAAATTAGCCGCTAGATTATTTTCCTTGTTACGTCGCTATTAATGCAGTCGCACCGAGTTCAAGAGACTGTTTGAATAGAAATATATCTTAATATTATTTTTTGAATAACACATTGATACTGTAGCTGCAGTTTAAATGCTATATATAGAGTAATGTTGAGTAAATAAAGTATTAGTAATAGGTAAGTGGGGAAAAGGTCATAAACCTTTAACAGAGTTGCCTTTCTACTTTACGAAGGGTCCTGGCTGGGGTGGCACATTTGCTCTAGCCGATTATTCCCTATCCCCCAAAGTTTGGAAATGGTGTAATCTAATGAATAAAACCCAAAGAGAAACGGAAACAAACTTTAACACTGCACGAGGTAATACCTCTGCCGATAGGCAGTTTCTTCCAAAGAGAAATCCTACAGATATGACTTTGCTGCTGTGAACCTGAAATAAATAAATGTCCTTAGCAGGTTTCTTGTGATATAACTTTTGTTTTGTACTGTAAAGTTTGCAACTAAGAGTCCAATGATCTGACAGTGAAAACACAAACAAAATTCTAAACCAAATCTTAGACTCTTTTCAAGCCCCTTAAGAACATGTGAATCTGAAATTGGGTGATTTTTAAAATAATTCTGGTGATATTTTGTGAAATGAATCTGGCAACCCTGGACCACTAAGGCCTGCTAAAATGCCTTGGCTGTGCACCAGCATCTTCCTCTGCACAAACCTCTCATGCATGGCTTCCTTTGAAAGGGAAGTAAAGCCTTGGCCCCATGTCGTACATTTATAGCATATAAATGAATCTCAAGCTTAATAAAGAGGCCTCTGAGCAAAATGGTTGGTTGGTATCTAATGTTGAGCAATTCCCCAGTATTTTGATGTTGACTAAAGGTTGGGCAGCGCAGTATCCATTTCTTGTTTTAGTGTACAGAGGAGATGTTGGTAATGTAGTGATTCTGGTCATTCCTTTTGTTTGTAATACATTATCTTCTTTATTATATGTTGATACAGTGATAACTTATTGGATCAGCTGTTTCATTACCCAGCAATGTGCTGCTGGTATCCATCAGTTGTAATATTAGGAGTTATATCAGATGTAATAGTTGCTTTACAGTCAGACAATAATACAACTTTATTTATATGATATAGCAGGTTTTGTAAGCTCTCAAGTATTTAAACTTAATGTTTTGTAGAAAGAGAAGAGAGGGCATATTGCACTTGCACCAGTATAAACATGTAGCCATTCATTGCTAGGGTATCTTAAATGTATTATATCTAGCATCCTTTGTTTCAAATTTTGTAAATTCTTCAGCTAAGTGTAGATAGTGTTCAATGTCGAATAGTTCTAACAGGTTCATATTTTTTTCGCTCTGAGCATACCTAAGCGGTCCTTCACGCCCAGCATAGAATGGGATGCTGAGAACCACAGCAGTTAAAGAGCGTCCATAAATAAAACTAAATTTCATTTTTACCTGACAAACCATAAGGTGCATGTGGTTGTTGGCCATGTAGTAACAAACAAACCTATCTGTTTCAACCCTTAAACATTCCATTAACACAAAATGCTCTAGCTCAACATCAGTTGTTTATAGCCTGGCCTTATGTGAGCCTTTGCTGTACAAAATAGCTAGGGAGAATCCCCACTATATATGTACCTGTATTATTGTTAGTGATATATGGTGCACTTTGTGACAAGTGATGCATTTTAACAATTGAAAATTAGTCGAGTCAATTTTGTAACACTTCATCACTTACTTTTTATTTCAGAAAACATGTTTCAGAAGCTTCCACTGTCAATTCCTTTCGTCGACTGCTGGCATTGCTTGTCTTTGTCCCTAGTGGTGGTTTGATGAACCTTTGTATCAGTAGGTCGCCTGGCGGAGTTTCAAAATATTCAAAATGTTTTTCCAAATATATATGTTTTCCCAAACTTTTAATTCTGTCTTCCTTGTGATGTTTTTTTAATATTTTAGGGCTTCTATTTATGGAGTGTTTCTCTTTCCAAAAATGCCAAGCTACCGCGGATTTGTCTTCTTGTTTGAGTTTAATATTTCTTGCTGTTCTTTTGCTCTTATTTTTGTTTCTTTTTGTTTGGCCGATGTAGATTTTTTCGCAGCCATTTCAGCTGGTTTGTTTTCTTGTGGGATATCGTCTTTTAATTTAGAATTTAAAATGTTTTTATGTAGTAATTGTTTTTTGGGGCTAGAAGATTCTATGGAATTTGTAGAAAGTTGTAGTGTGGTATGTAAACTTCTCGTAGATCTTGCTTTCTTTCTTGTTTTGAATGCACCGACTTCTTTTATTCTGTTCCTATTTTTGCCCTGTTAACTTTTTGTACACCAGTTCTGCCCGGAATCCATTCTCTGTAGCTGTGTCTAATAGTTCTCAGTGGTAAAATGTAAGTAATGTAGTGTTACAATTTTCAATTGTTTAGCTGTATTATGTTCCTAGCATGTCATCGAATCCTGCAACTATCCGTAACATAAATATTAAAAAATCTTGACAGGAAATAATTGGTACTTTCAACTCTAAAAGTTCACTGTGTATATAAACAGAACTTAAAATGATATGGAGGAGAGCAAATTATGTTGATGTTTGTAACAAACCAGCAAGAGAGGGTTTTGCAGGAGCAAACCAGATAAATGTCTGTTGTGTAATAAGAAGTCTGATAATTATTGGCATTTAATTCTAGAATGCGAAGGAACAATCAACATGAAAAAAAAATTACAAAATCTCATGTGATCCATTCACATAACTTTCTCTATTTCTCTGCAACAAATTATTGTTAAAAAGTTTATGCTTCTATTTATTTCATGCTAATCGAGAAAAAATTAGCAGAAATAGTTTTATTACTTGCTTCCTTGTAAGTAGAAGTGAAATAAGGGAGTAGCATAGGTTAAAGTGATAGTCAAAAGCTGGTTGCTATGTGACTGAACTTCCTTTGTTTGTATGGACCGGAGTTGACAAATTCCAGTATGAGAAAAGTATGCTTTTCAAGGCTGACACCGAAAACAAGGAATATCTCAAAATCGATGAACTTCACGAAAAAAATGTATATAACATAAATTGTGTGTTTTAATGTGCTCTACATTTTTTGTGGGGTAAGTTTTTGTCCATCTCTTACACTTTAGCAGTTATGTAAAATTCTGTAAATTCCATCCAGATTAAAGTAGTCTTCAGAGGCCATTCCCAGAAAATTCAAGATATACATATTATTTGTCAGGTAAATATCTTTAATATACAATATTTTAATCAAAATCTTTAGAGGCATTTTTGAGAAAATCAAAAATTTCAAAAAAAGTTTCATATAAAGGGTAGTTGGGGGTGGGGGGACTTTCTGGAAAATCTTTGTGTTACATCCCTTGAAGATATCAAACTTAAATACCAAGTTTGGTTTTTAAGCTATGTTATCCACATTATGTCCATAGTACCTACAGGGAAAGTAATAATTGCTCTGGTCTACCAAATGAAATTATTGTTAAGAGTAAATCAAAAGAATGTTTTATAGAAATGTGGATTGGTGAAAGGAATAATAGGACCTGATAGCTAGGTAATCGTGGTGTTAGGAAAATGCAGGGATAACACAATTCTAGGTGTGAATTAAATTATGTAATTATTGAAGTGAAATAAATGTGTATCTGTCTAAATATTACCATATAGATCATTTGGCATCATAGCTATTCACCACAGTTATCCCCAATGAATTTAAACTGTGTTGCGAAAACTTAATCTATGTGAAATGTGCTTGCTTATTTGTTTACATAAATGTATTGGTAATGTTGCCAACCACGGGTCTGTTGGCCGCGTAAAGTCTGGCAGCCAACCTTTGCATCTGAAAAGCACAATGATCTGCATAACGGAGCATATTTAGTTGGTATTGCGAAAAGGAGGGAAGGAGTGCACCGATAGGATGAAATATACAATTAACAGTGTGGGAAAGCAAGGAAGTTGTTGGCATAACAACAGTGTTGCGGGTAAACTCTGAAATATATAATGAAACTATCGCATTTTCCTCCAAAACTGGACCTACACCCTTCTTTCCTCATAAGGTAACATTCATGCTTCTTCCAAATCTGTTTTTTTTTCCTTGACTCATACTGTTTCCACCTTTTTCTTCATTTTCTTCAACACCAAAACAGCCTTTCTTAAGGCTAACAATAGCATAACTAAAGAGCAAGTAGATCTGGTTGGGTGGCCAGTTATTCTTAAAATTAATATAATAATAGTAATAATATTTTTATTTACTACTAATGCTGCTATGTTTTCATTAAAAAGAAACAAAGCATTTGATAAGTTTTTATTTGATAATAGCTTTGTGTGTTCAAAGGTCGTCTCCTTAGCGCGGTGGTAGCGCAGCTGCCTACCAAGCGGGAGACCTGGGTTCGATCCCCAGTACCGGCGTGGGGATTTTTCCCCCGCTGGGAGACCTGGACCGGGGTGCACTCAGCCTCGTGAGGTCCCTGGGGGGCCAATTGAGGAGCTACTTGATGGAGAAGTAGCGGCTCCAGGTCGTGAGGACCGCATTAACCGGCCGGGAGGGGCTCGAGGCGCTGACCACGTCTCACCCTCCAATACTGCACCCCATCCATGACGTCTGTAGTGGACCGAGATGGGGGACGCAGCGGCCGGGCGGTAGGCCAAGGCTCCCCGCGAGCTGTCGTGCCATGGAGTTATTTGTTATTGTGTGTTCAATTTCCCCATTTAAACCATAATATTACTTGATCAAATGTATTAAGAGCACCGCAATTGCAATGACGGTGATGGGGGTCTCTTCATGTTCTGATGAAATCACCATTAGCTATCTCATGTAGCACATAACTTCAAATAAGCAACATCTGCAATAGATAGCTTAACCTAAAATAGTATGTATCACCCTCCGTGGTGTAATGGTTACCATGCTAACTTCATATACCTAAGGTCGCGGGTTCAAACCCAGTGGAGGACGATGGATTTTTTCGGGCGTAAAAATCCTTAGCATGGCTTCCTTTGGAAGGGAAGTAAAGCTGTGGGTCCCGTGTCGTAGATTTACGGCAAGTAAAAGAACCTCAAGCTTGATAAGAGAGGCCTCTGAGCAAAATTAAGTGATCTTTCACGCCCAATATAGAATGGGACGCTGAGAACCAAAGCAGTTAAAGAGCGTCCATAAATAACAGGCCATTTCCATTTTTAAAACAGTATGTTATCTGGGTCCCATCATTTCCAAATTCCAAGAAGGGTTATTTGTTAATGTGCACAGTTTAAAACTTGTTAATTTTAAAGAATCACGACAATATAATTATACTTTTTACCTGAAACAAGTATGTTCTTATTTAGATAGGTAGAGTCACACTGAAAAATTCAATGCCATAGCTGGGATTTGAACCACGGATCTCCTGGTCTTTTACCGATTGCTCCACCACTGAGCTACCAAGGCAACATGCTGGCATAGCATTGCATTTCTTAACTGAGTTGCATGTTTCCCGGTAAACTGAACTTTTCAGTCTCACCTTACCTATCCAACTCCTGTCCTACACATGGCTAGAGACCGGGAGATCTGTGGTTCAAATCCCAGCTATGACATTGAATTTTTCAATCTGACTCTACTTATCCAACTCCTGTCCTACACATAGCTAGAGACCGGGAGATCTGTGGTTCAAATCCCAGCTATGACATTGAATTTTGCAGTCTGACTCTACCTATCCAACTTCTGTCCTACACTCGGCTAGAGACTGGGAGATCCGTGGTTCAAATCCCAGCTATGACATTGAATTTTTCAGTCTGACTCTACCTATCCAACTCCTGTCCTACACATGGCTTGTGTGAAAAAAAAAACAATTAAAACCAATGTTCTTATTACTTTATTTAAACAATGTGATCGAGGGAATGATAGTTAATACATAACAATATATTTGATTTTGAATGTTATCTATAACTAGGAGAGTTCCCTTAACATTGAATGGGAAGAAAAATAGACTGCCATTTAACAACAAATAACTGTGATACTGCTGCCATCTAGTGGCTATTAACCGGTTGCACCCTTGGCAATACCTGCTCATTTGTACATCGCTTTTTTCCTATGGATTTGCAACGTTGTGCAGAAAACAGACCCTTATCCAATCCATCAGCCTATAGATGCTATTTATTACTTCAACTATTCCAAAGTGAACTTACATCAGCTTCAGAGTCCTTGAGCTTTTGCTTCTTCTCACGAACTTTCATTTCAAACACTTGTTCCATTTCAGCTTCCATCTTCTTCATCTTGGCTTCGTGGTCACGTTTCTCTTCCTCCATCTGAGCTAGAGGATTCCTGTAACAAGGAAAGTCAGCTTCAAGACTTACACATCTACTACTGCATGAAAAACAAACTCTATGTTTCTACTTGTCAAAAAGAAAACAACACAATAAGATAAAAAACAAGGAAAAGCACACACACAAAAACTTGCAGGAAAAAGGTGAGATCCTTCACTAACTGTGGAAGGGGTGTATAACTTTGTACACAGTTTTCATATACTGTGATATGCAATATTGACTTTTATCTGTTTATCCTTCAGTTGATGCACACCAAAGCCCAGGCGACCAGTGCACCATTATGATGTGGCCTTCCACCTGCCAGAAATCCGAGGGCATTCAGTAACTTTTTACAAAATCCAAGAAATGGCATTTGTAGAAGTTAGTAAACGCAATCTCTAACTAGGTGGTTTGAGCTATATCCACCATGTGGCTTTGTTGTCATGGGTAATTGAATCAACAGACTTTTAATTAAAAAACAAAAGAATTTGAGTTGGCTTTTGTAACATAAAACATCACTTATTTTTACTCTCTCTACACACACTATGTACATAGTGTATAGAGATGCTATTGCACTACATCCAAAAATTCGATACCAAGATTTCACTGGAATACATGTTTTTGGTCCCCCTGAATCCAAAAAAAGCACTTTCAGAAAAAGGTCCATGTGTGCGAATCCATGAACACGATAACTCAAAAATGAAAAGTCTGTAAAATACAAAACTTGGTATTTATTTTTAGTATCTTCCAGGGATACGACACAAAGATTTTGATTTTCTCAAAAATGGCTCTAACGATTTTGATTCAAATATTGTATACTAAAGATATTTACATTCCAAATAAAATGTGTATCTTGAATTTTCTAGGAATAGTCTCTAAAGACTACTTTGTTCTGGAAAAATGTTATGGAGTTTTGCATAACTGCTAAACCATAAGAGATAGACAAAAACTTATGACACAAAAAGTGTAGAGCACATTAAAACAGAATTTACGTTGAACAATTTTTTTTCATGCAGTTGATTCCTTTTTAGGTATTCCTTGTTTTTGGTCTCAGCTTTGAAAAAACTTATACTTTTCTCATACAGGAATTTGTCATCTGCTGTCCATACATACAAAGGAACTTCAGTCACATAGCAACCAGCTTTTGACTATCACTTTAACCTATGGTACTCTCTTATTTCGCTTGTACTTACAAGGAAGCAAGTAATAAGACCATTTCTGATAATTTTTTCTCAATTAGCATTAAGCAAATAGCAGCATAATCTTTTTAACAATAATTTGTTGCAGAGATGTAGAGAAAGTAATGTGAATGGAACACATCAGATTTTTACTTACTGGGACCTGTTACGGGATGGTTCTTTTTCTTCATGATGTAGATCCTCTCCCAGACATCTAATTCTGTGGGTTTATATTCCTTGTGATTTCATGTACTGATGTCCAAAAATAATGGGCAACTGCTGATTTTTCTGTTTCTCATATGTTCCTTTAATCTGGTTTCCAAACTTCTCTTTGTATGTACTAGATTAAAGCCTGAGCATTTAGTTTCATGAACCAAATATAAAACCAGCAGAACTACATGTCTGGGAGAAGAAGAAAAAAGAACCACATCATGAATTTTGATTTACAGCAACTCTGGAAGTTCAAATAAGCTAGCAACAGATGCCTCCACACCAACGAGCAAGATTTAGTCAGAATTAAGGGTTCCCAAAAACAGGTCCCAGTAAGCAATTACTAAGTGATGTTTGTGTTACAGAAACAGACTTAAATTCCTTTGTTTTTTATTTAATCACAGCACTGTAACATTGTTTCACTTGCAATGGTTTTCTCACAAAAACTGACACAGGCGGGATTAAATATATCACAATTAACCATAATAGTTGGCTATACTATGAATCCTGGGACTTACACCATTGGGGTTGTCGTCTCAAAACCACCAGGAAACATGCAAGTCAGTTGAGAAATTCAATGTTGCCATGCTAGCTCAGTGGTAAAGCAACCGGCTAGAGACTGGCAGATCAATGGGTCAAATCCTGGCTATGGCATTGCATTTTTCAGTCTGACTCTATTCATCAAAACTTGTGTTTATTTAGAAAGATCGAAAAAACCAAGTTTTGCTCATAGTTAAAATGCTTAAACAAGAATAAAGATATTATTGTTAAAACTCTGATGTGTTCCATTCACATGACTTTCTCTACATCTCTGTAACAAATTGTTAAAACTCTGATGTGTTCCATTCACATGACTTTCTCTACATCTCTGTAACAAATTATTGTTGTTAAAAAGCCGATGTATTCCATTCACATGACTTTGTCTACATCTCTGTAACAAATTGTTAAAAAGCCGATGTGTTCCATTCACATGACTTTGTTTACATCTCTGTAACAAATTGTTAAAAAGCTGATGTGTTCCATTCACATGACTTTGTTTACATCTCTGTAACAAATTGTTGTTGTTAAAAAGCCGATGTGTTCCATTCACATGACTTTGTTTACATCTCTGTAACAAATTATTGTTGTTAAAAAGCCGATGTGTTCCATTCACATGACTTTGTCCACATCTCTGTAACAAATTATTGTTGTTAAAAAGCCGATGTGTTCCATTCACATGACTTTCTCTACATCTCTGTAACAAATTGTTAAAACTCTGATGTGTTCCATTCACGTGACTTTGTTTACATCTCTGTAACAAATTGTTAAAAAGCTGATGTGTTCCATTCACATGACTTTGTCCACATCTCTGTAACAAATTGTTAAAAAGCCGATGTGTTCCATTCACGTGACTTTGTTTACATCTCTGTAGCAAATTGTTAAAAAGCTGATGTGTTCCATTCACATGACTTTGTTTACATCTCTGTAACAAATTGTTAAAAAGCCGATGTGTTCCATTCACATGACTTTGTTTACATCTCTGTAACAAATTGTTAAAAAGCCGATGTGTTCCATTCACATGACTTTCTCTACATCTCTGTAACAAATTGTTAAAAAGTCGATGTGTTCCATTCACATGACTTTGTTTACATCTCTGTAACAAATTGTTAAAAAGCCGATGTGTTCCATTCACATGACTTTGTTTACATCTCTGTAACAAATTGTTAAAAAGCCGATGTGTTCCATTCACATGACTTTGTTTACATCTCTGTAACAAATTGTTAAAAAGCCGATGTGTTCCATTCACATGACTTTGTTTACATCTCTGTAACAAATTGTTAAAAAGCCGATGTGTTCCATTCACATGACTTTCTCTACATCTCTGTAACAAATTGTTAAAAAGCTGATGTGTTCCATTCACATGACTTTCTCTACATCTCTGTAACAAATTATTGTTGTTAAAAAGCCGATGTATTCCATTCACATGACTTTGTTTACATCTCTGTAACAAATTGTTAAAAAGCTGATGTGTTCCATTCACATGACTTTGTTTACATCTCTGTAACAAATTGTTGTTGTTAAAAAGCCGATGTGTTCCATTCACATGACTTTGTTTACATCTCTGTAACAAATTATTGTTGTTAAAAAGCCGATGTGTTCCATTCACATGACTTTGTCCACATCTCTGTAACAAATTATTGTTGTTAAAAAGCCGATGTGTTCCATTCACATGACTTTCTCTACATCTCTGTAACAAATTGCTAAAACTCTGATGTGTTCCATTCACGTGACTTTGTTTACATCTCTGTAACAAATTGTTAAAAAGCTGATGTGTTCCATTCACATGACTTTGTCCACATCTCTGTAACAAATTGTTAAAAAGCCGATGTGTTCCATTCACGTGACTTTGTTTACATCTCTGTAGCAAATTGTTAAAAAGCTGATGTGTTCCATTCACATGACTTTGTCTACATCTCTGTAACAAATTGTTAAAAAGCCGATGTGTTCCATTCACAAGACTTTGTTTACATCTCTGTAACAAATTGTTAAAAAGCCGATGTGTTCCATTCACATGACTTTCTCTACATCTCTGTAACAAATTGTTAAAAAGCCGATGTGTTCCATTCACATGACTTTCTCTACATCTCTGTAACAAATTGTTAAAAAGCCGATGTGTTCCATTCTCATGACTTTGTTTACATCTCTGTAACAAATTGTTAAAAAGCCGATGTGTTCCATTCACATGACTTTGTTTACATCTCTGTAACAAATTGTTAAAAAGCCGATGTGTTCCATTCACATGACTTTGTTTACATCTCTGTAACAAATTGTTAAAAAGCCGATGTGTTCCATTCACATGACTTTGTTTACATCTCTGTAACAAATTGTTAAAAAGCCGATGTGTTCCATTCACATGACTTTCTCTACATCTCTGTAACAAATTGTTAAAAAGCTGATGTGTTCCATTCACATGACTTTCTCTACATCTCTGTAACAAATTATTGTTGTTAAAAAGCCGATGTGTTCCATTCACATGACTTTGTTTACATCTCTGTAACAAATTGTTAAAACTCTGATGTGTTCCATTCACATGACTTTGTTTACATCTCTGTAACAAATTGTTAAAAAGCTGATGTGTTCCATTCACATGACTTTGTTTACATCTCTATAACAAATTGTTAAAAAGCCGATGTGTTCCATTCACATGACTTTGTTTACATCTCTGTAACAAATTGTTAAAAAGCTGATGTGTTCCATTCACATGACTTTGTTTACATCTCTGTAACAAATTGTTAAAAAGCCGATGTGTTCCATTCACATGACTTTGTTTACATCTCTGTAACAAACTGTTAAAAAGCCGATGTGTTCCATTCACATTACTTTCTCTACATCTCTGTAACAAATTATTGTTGTTAAAAAGCCGATGTGTTCCATTCACATGACTTTGTTTACATCTCTGTAACAAATTGTTAAAAAGCTGATGTGTTCCATTCACATTACTTTGTCCACATCTCTGTAACAAATTGTTAAAAAGCCGATGTGTTCCATTCACATGACTTTCTCTACATCTCTGTAACAAATTGTTAAAAAGCCGATGTGTTCCATTCACATGACTTTCTCTACATCTCTGTAACAAATTGTTAAAAAGCTGATGTGTTCCATTCACATGACTTTGTTTACATCTCTGTAACAAATTGTTAAAAAGCTGATGTGTTCCATTCACATGACTTTGTTTACATCTCTGTAACAAATTGTTAAAAAGCTGATGTGTTCCATTCACATGACTTTGTTTACATCTCTGTAACAAAGTGTTAAAAAGCTGATGTGTTCCATTCACATGACTTTCTCTACATCTCTGCAACAAGTTATTGGTAAAAAGATTATGCTTCTATTTACTTCATGCCAATTGAGAAAGCATTAGCAGAAATAGTGTTATTACTTGCTTTCTTGTAAGTAGAAGTGAAATAACAGAATACATTACGTTAAATTGATAACAGTCATATGTTTCAAAAGTTGGCTGCTATGGGATTGAAGTTCTTTTGTTTTTATGGCCAAAAGTTGGCAAATTCCTGTATGAGAAAAGTATTAAGTATTTTAAAGCTGAAACTAAAAACAAGAATATCTCAAAAACAGTTAATTCTATGAAAAAAGTGTATTTTAACAAGATCTACATTTTTTGTGTAGTAAGTTTTTGTCTATCTCTTATGGTTTACCAGTTATGTAAGTTTCCAAAAAATTCATCCAGCATAAAGATGTCTTCAGAGGCTATTCCTGGAAAATACAAGATATAGATTTTATTTGTCATATAAATATCTCTAATATACAATATTTTAATGAAAATTGTAAGAGCCATTTTTGAGAAATACCAAAAATGTTGAAAATGCTTTCATGTAAAAGGTAGTTGGGGGTGGGGGGATTTTTTTTATGAAAATGTCACATCCTTGGAAGATATTTAACTTATATACCAAGTTTCTGAGCTATGCTTTCACTCTGATATTTTTTTAAAAATGATTTTTTTGCGGTCAGGATGTCGCAAAACATACACTTCCGGTGAAATCTCGGTACTGATTTTTGGGTGCATTACAATACCATCTGTATACACTAAGTACCAAGTAAAAATGAAGCTTAACAAGGTAGAAATAGCCTATGTGGTTTGAGGTGGAGTCTGGGAAAGCATCTGCAACTTTAGCAGCTGTTTATTCTCTTTTACTGACTAGCAAGCTGTGCTCTACAAGTGAAGGGTGTAGCATCACACGCTGTGTCCATCCTCAAGGCTGCCTGTGTCTTACTCACATTGGGGCCCAAGCTCGGGCAGGTATTTCTAACACTTTTAATGCAATTCCACTCGGTCTTGGCTTATGCGGCAAAGAACTTACATTAGTTATCGTTTGTGCTCTTAAATGTTAAAATACTCCATTTTCCTTGATTTCTGTGAACTGAAGCTGAAATTAAAGATACACATTAAGCTGTGTAAAATTCTGATTCTGAGGGAGAGTTTTTCAAACTTTGAATAAATGGAGTGCAAGAAACTTTATGCAGTTTTTTTCAGACTCACATTTGATACTTGTTGTAAATTTAAAATAAAATATTAATACGGAAGTTATTATTTTCTTACTTGTTGAGAAATCCTTGAATACCATACTTTTAGATTTTCCCAGTACTTTTTGGCAGATTTAATTGATGTACTGTAAATAATAACTCAAAGTAGGCATAAAAACCCTGGGTTTCTAGGCACTTCAACTTCTAGGCTTCAATGTGTTAAGGGACTTTGTTCAACAACATTTGAACACAATCTCTAAAAGACAGGACATCAATAGATAAGAAATGTAAACTGTGTTCTCATTTTTAAAAATCTGATGTAATGCATTCACATGACTTTCTCTACCCTCTTATCATTTATTAATGGTGTAGAAAGACTTCTTGCAAAAGCTTATATTTATATCTACTTCACTTTAATTGTGATAAATCTTTGCAGGTTTAATTGTCTTTTCTTTGTATGAAAATATGTAAACAACAACTTTCCATTTGAGGAAAGTATAATAATTAAAACTGAAACCAATAACAAGCAATATCTCGAAAATGGTCAAAATGCACTTGATATAAATTGTGTGTTTTAACATTTTTTGTGTAGTAAGTTTTTGTCTATCTCTTATGATTTGCCAGTTATGCAAAAGACATTCAAAATGAAGAGACTATCCCCAGAAAATTCAAAATTTACATTTATTTCTCATGAAAAAATCATTTTCAAAAAATGGTGCATGTAAGGTTGTTTGGGGGTGACAGAATATTCTTGAAAGTGAGTCACACTCTTGGAGGATGCAAAAGTTAAATAAAGTTTGAGT
The DNA here is from genome assembly GCA_030762935.1 of Hymenopus coronatus. NCBI lineage: Eukaryota > Metazoa > Arthropoda > Insecta > Mantodea > Hymenopodidae > Hymenopus > Hymenopus coronatus. The sequence goes on along the minus strand of CM060880.1, from coordinate 1,259,074 downwards.
GACATGCTTCTCTACGGGTGATGTGACTGTTACGCTAGAATGGTCTTGGGTTGCCACTAATCAGTTGATTTTTTCAACACTGTGTCACTTTTGGGGCCAGACGGAAAGTGGGAGCAAACATGTAACCTTCTCCTGAAACTAGGCATCTCCCTTACAGCACAAACGCACACTACTCATGTTCAATGTTATTATTCGTACTATTACCATATTTATCCAAATACAAGACATGTAAGGTTGCTTTGCATTCACAATAGTATGCAAGAAAAAAAAAAAAAAACCTGTTTCAAAGTTTGCAGTGCAGCAGTGGTAAACACTAGACACTTTGTGCTGTGAAGTTGGCCAACAGAGGATTTCCTGTTGCACCCAACGTATCAAAGAGATGTCAAGTAAGTTGTCTAGCATTCCCTTATAAATTTCAATTAGGTCAAACTGTTTACAATGATGTGTAACCAGCTCGTACATTATGTCAACATCAGTTTCACTTTTTATATACATGATATGCCAAATTCCAAAATGAATGAATTTCCGAAAAAAAATATCTGATGTCTTCCATTCATATGACTTTCTCTACATCTCTGTAACAAATTAATTGTTGTTAACAAGCTTATTCTTCTATTTACTTCATGCTAATTGAGATAAACATTAGCAGGAAAGTAAGGGAATATATTAGGCTAAAACGATAAGTCAGATCTTTTAAAAGCTTGTTGGCATGTGTTTCAAATACATTTCTATGCATTGCAAGGAGTTGACAAATTCCTGTACGTGAAAAGGTTTAAGTCTTTTAAAAATGAAACCAATAACAAGGAGTATCTCAAAAATGGCATCTCCATGAAAAAAAAGTGACATAAATTGTGTTTTCTACATATTTTGTGTAGTAAATTTTTGTCTTATTTCTTTTGGTTTACTAGTTATGCAAAATCTTGCAAAATGCATCCAGAATAAAGAGGTCTTCAAAGGCTATTCCCAGAAAATTCAAGATATGCATTTTATTTGTCATGTAAATATCTTTAATACATGGTATTTTAATCAAAATCGTCACAGCCATTTTTGAGAAAGTCAAAATTCGAAATTTTTCCATGTAAAGCATAGTTTGTCATGGAGGGATTTTCCTCAAAATCTTTGTGTGCATCCATGGAAGATACTAAAAGTATATACCAACTTTGGTATTTTACAGACTTTTTGTTTTTGAGCTATTTGTGTTCACAGGCACACTAACACATACAACAACCTTTTTCTAAAAATGTTGCATACAGGGGACCCTAAAATATGTATTTCCAGTGAAATATTGGTATTAAATATTTGGGTGGAATGCAATGCCTTCTTTATACACCATATATGCAGTAAGTAAGTGTAGAGAAAGTAAAAAAAGGGGGTCGTATCTTGTATTCAGATAAATAAGGTAATTTTAGCATTTTTTGAGAAATTGGAATGTACTACTTGCCCACCTAAAATAAAGTGACCACTAGGAAGTGGAGAGTCGGTTGCACGCTGTAAACAAAACTGAGGCACTTGCTGGGAGAGCTTTACTAAAACTCTAAGCAAACATTTTATATTGATATAAACTGTACTTCTCAAGATAACTTTTTTCAGAACTTAATTTTGGAATTTGGCATATCATATATATATATATAAAAAACTGATACGTTCCATTCACATGACTTTCTCTACATCTCTGCAATAAAGTATTGTTAAAAAGCTTATACTTCTATTTACTTCCTGCTAAGTGAAATAAGGGAGTAGCATAGCTTAAAGTGATAGTCAAAAGCTGGTTGCTATGTGACTGAAGTTCCTTTGTTTGTATGGACACGAGTTGACAAATTCCTGTATGAGAAAAGTGTAAGTTTTTCAAATCTGAAACAAAAAACATGGAATAACTCAAAAACGGTCAACTTCACAAAAAAAATGTTGATAACATAAATTGTGTGTTTTAACGAGCTCTACAAGTTTTGTACAGTAAGTTTTTGTCTATCTCTTACAGTTTACCAGTTATGTAAAATTCATCCAAAATAAACTAGTCTTCAGAGGCTGTTCCCAGAAAACTCAAGCTATACATTTTGTTTATCATGTAAATATCTTTAATATACAAAATTTTAATCAAAATCGTTAAGAGCCAATTTTGAGAAAATCAACATTTTTGAAATTTTTCCAGTAAAGGGTAGTTGGGGGTTAGGGATTTTGTTGAATATCTTTATGTCACATCCTTGCACGATACCAAACTTAAATACCAAATTTGGTATTTAATGGTCTTTTCGTTTTTGAGCTATGCTGTCCCTACACAGACCTTGTTCTAAAAATGATTTTTTTGATTCAGGGGGGACCCAAACATCTATTTCCGGTGAATTCAATACCTTCTCTATGCACTATGTACATAGTATGTGTAGAGAAAGCAAAAAGATGACACAATAAATTACTTTTTAAACACATATTTTGATCAAACTGATTAAGGGTTCCTTTGTCTGTTGTTGCAAAATTGCATGGAAATTCACATAATGGCAGAAGCATAGCTTCAACAATGATGAATAAGATTTTTATTTAGACAATATATGTACATAACATTGTTATTGCAGGAGAGGGGAGCATGGAAATGTAGTGCTTTGTGTGCTATAGGTGACCTCAACCAACTTAACATCATGAAATAAAAGGCTCAACCTTGACAGTAATCATTACCATTTCCGGCATGCTACATTGTGAGAGCAAGACGATCCCTTCAGGCTCTCAACATTAATAAATCCTTATATTCAGATAAGTAAGTTATAGCTTAATATAATATGTCAAGAGCCCAGGGTCAAGTACCCAACATAAACATAAGGGAAAACGATGCTAATTCAATTATTTTTATTATTATTGGTACTATTATATTATTTTACTATCATGCTTTTCGTTTCTATCCAGCTTTGCATTTCTCCTTTCTTATTTGGTATTCTTTCTCATGAAGCAACCTCCTAATGAAGAGAGATTTTTCAAATAAAATAAAATAGATTTATTTCAGAACTATGATGTTTCCCTCCCTCTCTTTGATACACATAGCAATGACATTTTAAATGGAGACGTGAAGATGCGAACTTCCAGTGAAATTTGATATTTTAGGGTTCTTGATGCTCGTTTTGGTGGCAAGGTGTTGTAAATGCTGATATAGTCATGTTCTCATAAAGTGATACTGGCATAAGCATGATATTAGCCCTTACATCAGTGGATAGACATTGACAGAAAGGGTGAAAAGTCTTACATTGTACCAGTTCAACTGTGTGGTAATCCAATGGTTTCTTCCCTCAACTCCTTGATTATGTAGTCTCTACATGATAGTAAAGCATTGTATCTCCCCACAGGTGTGGCTGCGCAGAATGCGATGCGGAAATAGAAGAGTTTGTTGAAGGGCAGAAGGCGTGCAATACATGGTTATAATGGGAAATTTAAAACAGCTGTAATTGTGTCATGGAGATCGTGATTACGTTCTTTATGATCATCAGCATTTATGTACGGGGAATTGAATAAAATATTATCATTGAAGTTGCTTTACAAAACAGGATGCAAGTATAATTCAATTTTAATTCTGTTTTTCGCAGTTTCTTCTCACTGATTCCATATATACTGTCTGCTTTTTACTGTACCTACTTAGCGTATAGAGAAGGCATTGCACTCCACCCAAAAGTACACGTTTTAGGGTCCCCTGTAAAAAACAAGAATTTTTAGAAGAAAGGTCTGAGCTGGTGTGTGACCATTAACACGGTAACTCAAAAACGAAAAGTCGGTAAAAGATCTAACTTGGTATTTAAGTGTAGTATATTCCAAGGATGCGACACAAAAATTTTGAGGCAAAACTCCCCAGCCCAAACTATTCTTTACGTGAAAAAATGTCGAAAAGTTAGATTTTCTCAAAAATGGTTTAACGATTTTGATTAAAATCCCTTATGTTAAAGATATTTACATGCCAAATAAAATGCATATGTTGAATTTTCTGGGAAAAGCCTCTGAGACCTCTTTATTCTGGATTAATTTTGCTGAATTTTGCATAACTAGTAAACCATAAGAGAAGACTTGCTGCACAAATAATGTAGATCTTGATAGCATCACAATTTGCTTCATATACATTTTTTCGCAGAGTTGAGAAATCCCTTGTTATTGGTTTGTTTTAAAATATTTACTCATACGGGAATGTGTCAACTCCTAGGCCTGCAAAGAAACATATTTCATACATTTGTAAGCAGTTTTAAAAGATTTGACTGTCGTTTTAGCTTTTTTTCCCTTCTACTTACAAGGAAGCAAATAATAAGATCATGTCTGCTAATGGATTACAATTAAGTAGATAGAAGAATAAGCTTTTTAACAATAATTTTTTACGGATATGTAGAGAAATTCACATGAATGGAACACATCGGATTTTTACTTTAATGCACAAAGACATCAACAAAAATTATAAACATGAGTTGTTAAGAGTGTCTGTAGTAAAGTGGTCAAAATGCTGAATTAAAAATGTAAAATATGCTGCGCTCGATTCTAAGCTGATGCAGAAATGCTTATTTAAATATTGTTATTCCAAGAGCCTGGAAATATGAACGCAATAGTTAATGCATGTTAAGTTAATCAAGAAGTACATTTTAATGTATACCTCAACAATTTAAGCAGTTGTTATAGAAGGTCAAAGTGGTGATACAGCCATATTACCTAAGGTGGTATGTAAATAAAAACAAACATAAATAAGGCGCTTCAGCAGAAAAAAAAAACAAACACATGCGATACTGGATTTTCAGAGACAGTATAAAATTAAATGAATGGGAAATTAGGTACCTGTATTCCTCTTCAGTAAAGACGTTAAGTAAATATTTGTGGTACATTTGTTTTAGATGGATAAGAAAGCATATTAATAATGTGCACCATAGCAGAATATGATCTGTACTGCCTGAAATAATTCATAAGCAAATATAAGATAGGAATTAATTACTACTTAGTGTAGTAAATTTTATGTAAAAATAATTAAACTCTACTAAGAATAAATGAAACTCTCACCTATTGATTCATAAACAAAAATGATTTAGAGAGATGATGTCTGATTATTTTCTTGTGCACCACACTGATGCAAGATGACACCTGATTTTTACATAAAAGTTTACCACCAAGTTCTTAAAATGTGGTTTTTGGGTTATTGAAAGCCTTTTCAGTGTACTGAACATACGGCAAAAAGCATGCTCTGCCCTCCAGTTGAGAATGTGCGAGAGGTTTCAATTTGTGACAGCCACACCACCACCGGCAGTTTGTCTAGGTATTTAGTTCCAAGGTCCTTGCACCAAATGTACACCCTCCTGCACTTGCTTCCCTCTATGCATGCATGAAATACTTTTACCTGAACCTATTACGCCCTAACACTGCACAGTGGCAGGCGTAACTCCTACCATGCAATATCAAGGATATGTAGATAGTAGAGAATGTGGTTGGTTTCTAATGTTGAGCAGTTGGCAGTGAAGCCATTCGCTCTTTTGCACTCCAGTATTTTGATGTTGACTAAAGGTTAGGCAGCACAGTTTCCATCCATATCTTGTTTAAGTGTACAGAGGAGACCTCACTATACCAGTCTTGGTCTGTTAGGAGTCTATACAGCATTTTCTTGGTAATGTAGTGATTCTGGTCATTCCTTTTGTAATACATTATCTTCTTTATTGTATGTTGATAGAGTGATAACTTATTGGATCACATGTAATTTTACTACCTTTCTTGGCTAGAAAGTCAGCTGTTTCATTACCCAGCAATATGCTGCTGGTATCCATTCAAGTTTATTTGAATTAATTAATTGTTTTATGATTTTGCAGCATTCTGCAATATTTAGGTTATTAGATATGGATATATTATTATGGATATTATAGCTGCTCTAGAGTCAGATAAAAATACAACTTTTTAAAATTTATTTATATACTACAGTAGGTTTTGTAAGCTAGACAATGTACAAATGCAGTTTTAAGTGGAAGATGTCAGAAATATTTCCATCATGACAAATTGTATGTCCAAAATGAGAAAGTTAAGGGTATATGAAGCAATCATTTTTGGATTTCAGATAAAAAAAGTAACATAACCCTTATATATTATTGTTAAAAAGCTTATGCTTCTATTTACTTCCTGCTAATCGAGAAAAAATTAGCAGAAATAGTCTTATTACTTGCTTCCTTGTAAGTAGAAGCGAAATAAGGGAGTAGCATAGGTTAAAGTGACAGTCAAAAGCTGGTTGCTATGTGACTGAAGTTCCTTTGTTTGTATGGACACGAGTTGACAAATTCCTGTATGAGAAAAGTGTTTTTATAGCCAAAACCAAAAACAAGGAATATCTCAAAAACAATCAACTCCATGAAAATAATGTATATAACATAAATTGTGTGTTTTAAAGTGCTCTACATTTGTTGTGTGGTAAGTTTTTGTCCATCTCTTGCGGTTTAGCAGGTATGCAAAATTCTGTAAAATTCATGCAGAATAAAGTAGTCTTCAGAAGCTATTTCCAAAACATTCAAAATAAGCATTTTATTTGTCAGGTAAATATCTTTAATATACAATATTTTAATCAAAATCGTTAGCCATTTTTTAGAAAATCAAAATTTTGGAAAAAAGTTCCTTGTAAAGGGTAGTTTGGGGTGGGGGATTTTCCTCAAAATCTTCGTGTCGCATCCCTGGAAGATACTAAACTTAAATACCAATTTTGGTATTTTACTGACTTTTTGTTTTTGAGTTATCGTGTTCACAGACACACAGACCTTTTTCTGAAAATACTTTTTTTTGGATACAGGGGACCCTAAAACATATATTTCTGGTGAAATCTGGGTATCAAATTTTTTTTGGTGGAGTGCAATACCTTCTCTATACACTATGTACATAGTAGTATAAAGAAACTAAAAATGCACACCTTTAAAATTAATAACAAAATATTTGTAGCTAAATTTAAACAACCTTCTATGCTCACTATATTTCCTCTATGAAGCATTTTTACAAAAGCCTATTCACATATAATGAGGATAGCAGTAATTAAGTGGCTCTTTGTATGACATTACAAGAAAAAGCTGAATGCTGAAAGTCACAACACTTTTCTACCTTCTATATGGCTATACTATTTTATGACAGTTTACATTTCTCTCTACTTTATTTCAATCAAGATAATTGTATACAGTATTACCTACACTACATATTTTGTTTTAGATACTATCAATGCTATATACTGACCTAAAATGTCACACTCTATGTAATCATGAGAAACAATAACAGACATTTTGGAAATTCCTGATGTCACAAACAAAGATATCTGAAATAAATTGTGTTTTAAACACACCTACAGTTTTAAGACTACATAAAATTTCTTTAGGATGAAAAGGACTTTGTGGAAAATTCAAGATAAACATTTAATTTGTTATATATATCTTTATTATTCAAAATAATTTAAAAAATGTTCCATATAAAAGTAGTTGGGATGGAGGGAATTTTTTTGGAAGTCTTTTTATTGCTAATTTTGAAGATTAAGAAGCTTGTATCTGAAATAATTTAAATAACTGAGTTGGGAAGCTGTAGCACTACATGTAACTGAACGTCATTCAGGATTAATTCCTACCTGGTTTATGTAGTAGACAAAACAAGTAGTGACAATTTTAAATCAATAGCCATCATCATGAAATGACAAATTATTTCAAGTAAAGTGTGTGTTGTTTTAAATTTTTAGTTTACAAGTTGTGCGATATTGAATATCCCCATGACACCTTGTGTATCTACCAAGTTTGGTATTTATCTGCGAGTACTTGGACAGACAGCCTTGAGAATTGTCCACCTGAACTGCCCACGGGCAATTGACAGTAATTGCTAGTTAAACTGCCATTAGCTTGTTCCCTGCTTGTTGTATCAAAAAGTAAAAAAGTCCAACAATGGCCATGGCATACAAAAATGGTCTTTGTTCTCACTGAGACAAAGAAAAAAGGGTAGACTTACCACACGGTCATGAAACTGTTCATCAGTCCTTGGGGGCAAACACTGAGTGAAACAAGGAGACATGTTAGCCAGCATAAACACACAAATTCACAGAAACAATTGCATTTTAAACCATTTTTGCATGCACACGCCTTCATTAAGTATATGCCTTGCCTCGTTGCTGACACTTACTTGTTTGAGATGCGCGTTGGTTTGCCGTCGGCTCCCAGACCTGCCAACTTGCGACACCTGTAGTTCTCGTAGTGTACGTTGTTGGTCACATCCTTCAGGTCCTGAAGGTGAGTCCTTATCAGCATGTTGCGCAGGGCAATGAAGTCGCAGTGCTCCAGGTTTTCAACTGCAACAAATTCTTTCATAAGCTGCTACTCAACAACCATGATCTACACCTTACTAATACAATTAGCTAACCTTCTGCGATGCCCCACGGATACTTGCGTCCTCGCACTTTCTTCCCATCCACCTCTATCACTGTGTTGGACCCAACTACAGCAAATGGGACTCGATCCCGCAACACTTTATGTAATTTTGTTTCCTCTTCATCGTTTGTGTCTGGAAACTCGTAGATCTTAATTTTATGTTGTGATATTTCATTGAGAATCTGTAAAACACAAAATGGACATGATTTGATGAAGTCAGTTATATATGGGCCTGCTAGCTCTATTATGAAAGGACGTACAGAACAAGATAACTAGCGTACAATATTTGTATATCACTTATAAAAAGATCTGATGTGCTACATTCACATGAGTTTCTCTACATCTCTGCAACAAAATATTGTTAAAAAGCTAATGCTTGTATTTACTTGCTTCCTTGTAAGTAGAAGTGAAATAAGGGAATAGCATAGGTTAAAGTGATAGTCAAAAGCTGGTTGCTATGTGACTGAAGTTCCTTTGTTTGTATGCACAGCAGTTGACAAATTCCTGTATGAGAAAAGTTAAAGTTTTTCAAAGCTGAAACCAAAAACAAGGAATATCTTAAAAAGCAATCAACTCCACAAAAAATGTATATAACATAAATTATGTGTTTTAACGCGCTCTACATTTTTTCTGTGGTAAGCTTTTGTGCATCTCTTTTGGTTTAGCAGTTATGCAAAATTCTGCAAAATTCATCCAGAATAAACATGTCTTCAGAGGGTATTTTGCCAGAAAATTCAAGATGTACATTTTATTTGTCATGTAAGTAACTTAAATATGAGATATTTTGATCAAAATCTTTGAAGCCATTTTTGAGAGAATCAAAATATTCAAAAATTTTTCCATGTAAAGGATATTTGGGGTGTGGGGATTTTCTTGAAAATCTTCATGTCATATCCTTGGAAGATACTAAACTGAAATACCAAGTTTGGTATGTTACCGACTTTTCGTTTTTGAGTTACCGTGTTCACAGACATACACACCCAGACCTTTTTGTGAAAATGCTTTTTTTGGATTCAGGGGTCTCAAAGCATGCATTTGTGGTGAAATCTCAGTATTGAATTTTTTGGTGCAATACAATATCTTGAACATGGTATGTGTAGAGAAAGTAACAATACATGAGTAAGGTCAATTACTTCCTTTCCTCAGTCTTGTGATGCTTGTTGTCAGGATGAAAATGTTAAACAACCACATTCTTAATAAATAAATGCTTATATAGACTGGATGAATTGAGGAACGTTTTAGCAAAACTCAACAAATGTCATTTTAAAAATGTTACAGGAAATGCTTCTTTTTTAGTTTACTCTGATATAGTAACTCTGGAAAAAATTGTAGTGTTTTTATTTTTCAGATGCCTTTATTGATAGGCAATACAACTACTTTTGTTATTTTATTTATTTGGAAAAAAATATGGCAAAACTTAAGAATTTTACAAGACTCGACATATCCAGTTTTTGAATGCACATAACTTGAAATGTTTAATTATTTTTCATTCACAGTTGGTAAAAACCTCATCAAAATCATTAACATGTGTTTCATAATAATGCCTAAGTACAGGTGAATTGAAAATTTGTCAATTTAACACATTTAAGCCTAATTTGTTCAAAATTAATTATTGATACACAGAAAAACTTCAATGTAAGATTAGACTTCTTTTTTGCAATGCTCAATGGTTGCTCACCTTTGCCATAAAATACTTTGCCCTCTTCTCATTCACCACTGGAAGTAACTTCTTCGCGTTTTCTACCTAACACTGTGCACGATTATTACACCTCTGTACTTTTAAAAGGCAATTTACCTTTTACAATATTTTTTGTCATCGATTTTAAATCAAGGTATGACAGTCTTTACGTCCCCAAAGTTGAGTTTTGTGAAAACGCTCTCTATTGAGGCACTCTTTTCAATGGGAAATATTGAGTTTTGTGATGTTATGAAAAGTGCATTCTTTTCCTCTCGTTATAATTGACCAGAAAACCTGACGTTTGTTGAGTTTTGTTAAAACGGTCCTCAATTGTAAATATATTGCAATACATATTTAATTTTGAAACTTGTACAAGTTTATAGGCCAATAAAGATTACTATTACTTATTTCCTTGCAAGCAGAAAGGAAATAAGGGAGTACACTATAGTCAAATCTTTGTTGTTAAAAGTTTGGCCAGGAGTAATACAAGAGAGATATGCAATGATGAGGACTTCTGTTTGGGAAGTTTAAGAATTTTATAAATGAAACTAATATCTTTTACACAAAAATGTATATGACATGAACTAATGTGCTTTGAGCTGTACAGTCGCCCTCCGTGGTGTAATGGTTACCATGCTAACTTCATATACCCAAGGTCGCGGGTTCAAACCCGGCGGAGGACGATGGATTTTTTCGGCGTAAAAATCCTTAGCATGGCTTCCTTTGGACGGGAAGTAAAGCTGTGGGTCCCGTGTTATAGATTTACGGCACGTAAAAGAACCTCAAGCCTGATAAGAGAGGCCTCTTGAGCAAAATTAAACGGTCTTTCACGCCCAATATAGAATGGGACGCTGAGAACCAAAGCAGTTAAAGAGCGTCCATAAATAACAGGCCATTTCATTTTGAGATGTACATTTTTGTTTTTGTCTCTCTTACTGTTTATCAGTTGAGCATGAAGAGGTCTTCATGTAGGGACGTCATGGGCATCCCTAGAAAATTCAAAACGTAAATTTTATCTGCCATGTAAACAATCAAAATCTTTAAGAGTAATTTTTCATAAAATCGCACAATGTTCTATGTTTGGGGTGGGGATTTTTTTCTTTCTTTCTGAAGATTGTGTTGCATCCTTGGAAGATATTAAATTTAAATGCCTACCTGTTTCTTGAAATGGCTACACTCGTCAGGTGTCATGGTGTCTGCTTTAGCGACGACGGGAATGATGTTCACTTTGTCGTGAAGCCTTTGCATGAACTCGACATCCAGGGGCTTCAGCCCATGTCCTGATGGACCAATGAAGTACAAGCAGCAGTGTACTCTGTTATCAACTAGGGTGCGCCGGTTCACGCGTGATTCTGCATTCAGGTACTCCTCATATTTTGATTCGATGTAGTCTATTACAGGCTGCCAACTGAAACAATGCAATGTTTCAATCACTTTTAATGACAAAGATCAAGTATCACATTTTTAAAACAAAGATTGCCAACATACTAATATTATATAGAGGGAAAATATGTGTAATCTAATTTTGATAATTCTTTTGCCGTTCGAGAAGCCTTATTATTTTTAACAGACACAAGCTATAAAAAACCCACTCATTTCAATTCAAAATTATTAAAACCCTAAAAAGACTTTGATGAGAGTGTTATCAAGAAGGAAATAGTTGTGTACTCCACAGAGAATGTGGAAGTAGAATACAAGGTTTCATAAAAAATAACGGTAATTTTTATTTTACTTAAAGAATCTTTATTTATTCATCAACTTTGTCCTCTCATAGATATAGAAGCACTTTTAGTTTTGGTGTTCAGCGATTCTCTTTTATCTGCTCAATGGTCGCAAATCGACTTCCTTTCCAACTTTGGGAACAGAAACAAGTTACAGGGACCATGGTGACTGAGGCAACGTGCCAGAAATTCACAATTCTGGAGTGCTTCACGAAAACACTGCATAACTTCCAGGTAACATTCATTATGGACCACACAGCCATAAGGCAGGCACTCGATGTACTATCCCATTGTAATTGAAGAAGCTGCGCATGTGGTCAAGCTTTTTCACTTTTGGCTCTTCAGGCAGTTTCCATTGGGACCAAGGGCCTTGGTTTCAACATACCCATGTTGCATCACTTGTTGTTGACTACTCTCAGTGATTCCTTGCAACATAGTTTTATGGCATGATGCTGATATACAAAAGAAAAGTGGACAGTTTGTTACAGAAGTAAGATGTTTCAGTTTTACACCAGAGCAGATCAGTCAGTACCGTTGACAAAAAGTGATCCTGGAACAGCTGTCATGACTTCAATTCTCCTTTTGTGAACAGCAAATAAAGGCGATGCTCCATATAATGAGACCGTTCCAGAAGATGTGCAATTTCACAATAATGATCCCTGCAAAATGTATATTTCTAGTGAAATCTCGTATTGAACTTTTGGTGCAACGCAATACCTGTGCACATAATAAGTGGGGGGGGGGGGATTTTTGTATTGCATCCCTGGAAGATGGAACACTCTGTAACTGCTGAGGTTCCTAGTGTGTAAGACCACTTAATTTTGCTTAGAGGTTCTTTCACGTACAACACGGGACGAGCCCATGCTAAGGAAAATATCAATTGTCCTCCACTGGGTTTGGAAGATACCAAAGCTAGACTCACCAGTTGCTGTTATCGACTGCATCGCCGAACCCCGGAGTGTCCACGACGGTCAGTGTCAGATTTACGCCATTCTCTTTAAGCAACACCTTGTTGGTCTCCACTTGGACAGTCTTCTTGATGCGATGTGATGGTCCTGGGTATTCGCTGGAGTAGATGTCTGCTAGGAACATGGAGTTGATGAGCGTCGACTTCCCCAGCCCAGACTCTCCTGCAAAAATACAAGTCTTAAGCATTTATATAGTAACACGCAAGAGTTTGCAAACTTTATCCTTGTATTCCATGCAAAGAGGATTAATTTTGCTCCTGTCCTCTATGCAGTGCATGCTGTGCAATATCAGATGATCGCAATGCAAGTTTTTACAGCGCCCTCTGTACATCTTGCATTTGGCTGTGGCGCAGTTTTGAATTGCTGATTTGTGCTTTGATTTAATGGAAGTACCCCAACATCTGCGTCTAGATTTCTTGGCTCTAACAATGCACACATTGCATAAAAAAAGTACAACTTTATAATTTTATACTTATTTATTTATTATAATAGGTTATGTTAATTTTCTGATAAAATATTGTTAGTTAATTACTAAATTTGAAACTCGCGGTGCATAAGAATCTACAAACACATGCAAACTTCTTGCATTGTGCTTCAAGTGCATTATGAATGTAGCATTACAAACATTAGCAAAAATGGTTATTGAAACATGTTCATTTATTGTTCAAAATCTAAATCGGTGCTTCCCTATTAATGCCGGTTCACTGCCTGCTAATATGCATAAATTTACAGAAACATCTTATGCGTACAATAACCTCCAAGAATATTTAATTATATATAATTATTTACTGAATCTAAAATCATAATATTACATAAACAAAGCAAAATAGGTCATGACATTGGCATCACAGAGACGAGGAAATCAATAATCCAGGGACATTTTCTGAGAAGAAAGTTACATTTTTTTTATTCTCCATACCATGAATTTATTATATAAATGTTCGTACACCTTTTTTGATTTCTGTGGAAGTGAATTGTTAACAACGTCAGGCTATCATCACTAGGACAAAAATACCTGTCTTCATCTTGCAAATCAACTATCACTGTGAATCGAATTTAATTTGTTATTGACGCATGCGTACAACAAGGAGTTCATCTTTCGTTTGCAACATATCTAAATATTTATTGTGTATCTACATGTCATAGAAAACATTATGTATGCAACTCTGATATAGATATTAGAATATTGCTCACATCTCCCAACAACTATTATTACAGAGATAGCTAAAGTGACTGTCAAATCTCATCACCAAGCGATGCAATTCAAATTCTCTTCTCCTTGCCTGATGTGGTCCATTCACATGGCTTTCTCTACATCTCTGCAATAAATTATTGTGAAAAACCTTATTCTTTTTACTTCATGCTAATAGAGAAAAAATTAGCAGTGGTCTTAGGCTAAAGTGATAGTAAAACGATTTGACAAATTCCCATATAAGAAAAGTTTTAAGTATTTTATAGCTGAAACCAATAACAAAGAATATCTCAGACAGGGTGAATTCCAGATATATAACATAAATTGTATGTTTTAAAGAGCTCTACATTTTCTGTTAAGTTAGTTTTTGTCTATTTCTTACGGCTAACCAGTTATGCAAAATTCTGCAAAATTTATTTAGAATCAAGATGTCTTCAGAAGCAATTCCCAAAAAACACAACATACACATTTTGTTTATTATGAAATATCTTTAATATACAATATTTTAATCAAAATCGTTACAGCCATTTTCTCAGAAAGTCAAAACTTTCGACAATTTTTCCATGTAAAGGGTAGTTGGGGATGGGGGAATTTTCTTGAAAATTCCTGTGTCGCATCCTTGGAAGATGCTAAACTTAAATATCAAGTTTTATATTTAACCATCTTTTCATTTTTCAGCTATGCTGTCCACAGACACACACAAACATGGATCTTTTTCTAAGAATGCTTTTTTGGATTCAGGGGGACCCAAAACATGTATTTCTGGTGAAATCCCGGAATTGAATTTTTTGGTGCAATACGATATCTTCTCTATACACTAAGTGCATAGTACATGTAGAGAAAGTAAAAATGTATAATGTCATAAATTGTGTTTTTTAACAAGTTCTACATTTTTTATTAATAAAGTTAATTCACCATGAGCATGAAGTCGAAGCCCTTCTTATACACCTGGTTGGCAGTTTAACAGTTATGTAAAATTTCACAAAATTCATCCAAAATAAAGATATCTTTAGAGGCTATTCCCAAAAAATTCAAGATATACATTTTATTTATCAGGTAAATATCTTTAATATACAATATTTTAATCAAAATCGTTAGAGCCATTTTTTGGAAAATGAAAAATTTTGAAAAAAATTCCACTTAAAGGGTAGTTGAGGGTGGGGGGGATTTTCTTGAAAATCTTTGTCTCTCATCCTTGGAAGATACCAAACTTATATACCAAGATTGGTATTTAACGGTGGATTCAGGGGGACCCAAAACATGAAGTTTACTTACCGACCACCATGAGCGTGAAGTCGAAGCCCTTCTTCACGGCCTTCCTATACACCTGGTTGGGCAGGTTGGCAAAGCCGACATAGCCGTCCACCTCCTTGGTCCTCCTCTCGGGCACCTTGTCGCGCTCTGCCTTGTCCGGGACGCTGTCCGCGTGATTCTCCGCGCGCTTCGCCAGCGACTCCTTGATGCTGGTGGGCGGGACGCTGGACGCGGGAACTGGGGGCAGGGTGGGTCCACTAGTTGGGGCCGGAGAACTGCTTGGGGGCAGCTCATTCTTGAAAAATAACTCCCTTTTACTCTGCAGCTGTAACAAGATCAATACCGGCTGAGTCATAGACCTGCCGGTGAATCATAATCTTGTTGACCCTCACAATATCAACATTGTTGCATTTTATACTCTGTGGATACGGAACGGCTAAACCCATGCAGCGCCAACTTGGCTTTTCCTTAACCTCTATATTCATGTTACATATGATGAAATAAGCTAGTAAGAAGACAGGGTTAACTGTTGTAGCACGTTATTATTATGATATTCCTTATAAACACACACATATATATATATATATATATATATATATATATATATATATATATATATATATATATATATATATAGATTTAATGTTTGCAATAGTTAAAACAAAATAATTATTTAACTGCAGTGTGTTGTGATCGCTTCAGATGAGAAATGTTTTCCTACTAGGTAAACACAGAAAATGTTCTCCGCTTGCACATACACTGTTTAGGGACGCCGCATCTTTAGGCTATATCGTATTAATGTTAGCAATAGTTAAAATAATTACGTAACTGCAACATTTGGAACGTTTTCGTATTAAATATTGACTTTAGGGTTTACATAGTTATCATGTGGAACTGCTGCAGGAAAATTCTTAGAAAGCAAAACTGTAGCGGCAGTACCACGTCATTCCAGATAAGGGAGGGGATTTTATCTGGAACGTGCGTCCCGAGTCACGATACCCACCCAAGCTTTAACAACATGTGTTGCGAGCGAGAGAGAGAGAAGACAAACACATGGCAGCTGGTCGGCACACATCCGCCTTCTCCTCGACACTTACCGCTGATGAGGCGTCGCCGTTGGGTTGCTGCTGGTCGAACTGACGTTGCCGATGGGCGAGACGATCCAAGCTAGCTAGACGGAAGGAGGACGACGAGGTGACGGGACTCGTCTTCGGTAACGTTGGGGGCGGCACCGGTCTAGGTACAGGCTTCTCCCTGCCCCCCAACAGACTAGAACTGCTGGTATACATGTACGTGCCAGGAGTGGCCGTCGAGGAAATGGTCGCCGTTCTGCCGTTAGTGTTCATCCCGCCCACCCTCCGTCACTTAGCACAAGAGCTGCATACCAACTCGACTTCCTGCCAATAAGCATACGCACAATACAGGGTCTTCGCTATCCACCAGGAAACTCTATCGTCAAGATAAACGTCCAATACAAGGTTCATATATATAAGTATATCAGTGGAGTCTATCGTCAAGATAAATGTCTCCCCTCAAGGCATATCTCAATCTGCCAGTAGAGTCTATCGTCATGAAAAATGTCAGACCACAAGGTCTATCCCAATCAGCCAGGAGGTTAGATCCTGAAGTTAAACGTCCCATCACAAGATCTATCTCAATCTGTCAGGAGTCTATCGTCAAGATAAATGTACCAACACAAGGTCCGTCTCAATATGTCAGTAGCCTATCGTCAAGATAGACGTCCCACCTCAAGGTGGTCTATCTCAATCTGTCAGTAGAGTATATCGTCTACATAAATGTCCTACCTCAAGGTCTGTCTCAGTCTGTCAGGAGCCTATCGTCAAGATAAATGTCTAAATACAAGGTCTAACTCAATCTGTCAGGAAAACCTATCGTCAAGATAAATGACCCACCTCAAGATCTATAGCAATCTATCAGTAAAGTCAATCGTCAAGATAAATGTCCCACCACAAGGTCTATCTCAATCTGCCAGTAGAGCCTATCGTCAAGATAAATGTCCCCACACAAGCTCTATCTCAATCTGCCAGTAGAGCCTATCGTCAAGATAAATGTCCCCACACAAGATCTATCTCAATCTGCCAGTAGAGCCTATCGTCAAGATAAATGTCCCCACACAAGGTCTATCTCAATCTGCCAGTAGAGCCTATCGTCAAGATAAATGTCCCAACACAAGATCTATCTCAATCTGCCAGTAGAGCCTATCGTCAAGATAAATGTCCCCACACAAGGTATATCTCAATCTGCCAGTAGAGCCTATCGTCAAGATAAATGTCCCCACACAAGGTATATCTCAATCTGCCAGTAGAGTCTATCGTCCTAACACAAGATCTATCTCAATCTGCCAGTAGAGCCTATCGTCAAGATAAATGTCCCCACACATGTCTATCTCAATCTGTCAGTAGAGTCTATCGTCAAGATAAATGTCCCAACACAAGATCTACCTCAATCTGCCAGTAGAGTCTATCGTCCCAACACAAGATCTATCTCAATCTGCCAGTGGAGTCTATCGTCCCAACACAAGATCTATCTCAATCTGCCAGTGGAGCCTATCGTCAAGATAAATGTCCCCACACAAGGTCTATCTCAATCTGCCAGTAGAGTCTATCGTCAAGATAAATGTCCCAACACAAGATCTATCTCAATCTGCCAGTAGAATCTATCGTCCCAACACAAGATCTCAATCTGCCAGTGGAGCCTATCGTCCCAACACAAGATCTATCTCAATCTGCCAGTAGAGTCTATCGTCCCAACACAAGATCTATCTCAATCTGCCAGTGGAGCCTATCGTCCCAACACAAGATCTATCTCAATCTGCCAGTAGAGTCTATCGTCCCAACACAAGATCTATCTCAATCTGCCAGTAGAGCCTATCGTCAAGATAAATGTCCCAACACAAGATCTATCTCAATCTGCCAGTAGAGTCTATCGTCAAGATAAATGTCCCAACACAAGATCTATCTCAATCTGCCAGTGGAGCCTATCGTCAAGATAAATGTCCCAACACAAGATCTATCTCAATCTGCCAGTAGAGTCTATCGTCCCAACACAAGATCTATCTCAATCTGCCAGTAGAGTCTATCGTCCCAACACAAGATCTATCTCAATCTGCCAGTAGAGTCTATCGTCCCAACACAAGATCTATCTCAATCTGTCAGTAGAGTCTATCGTCAAGATAAATGTCCCAACACAACATCTATCTCAATCTGCCAGTAGAGCCTATCGTCAAGATAAATGTCCCCACACAAGATCTATCTCAATCTGCCAGTAGAGCCTATCGTCAAGATAAATGTCCCCTCACATGTCTATCTCAATCTGCCAGTAGAGCCTATCGTCAAGATAAATGTCCCCACACAAGATCTATCTCAATCTGCCAGTAGAGCCTATCGTCAAGATAAATGTCCCCACACATGTCTATCTCAATCTGCCAGTGGAGCCTATCGTCCCAACACAAGATCTATCTCAATCTGCCAGTAGAGTCTATCATCCCAACACAAGATCTATCTCAATCTGCCAGTGGAGCCTATCGTCCCAACACAAGATCTATCTCAATCTGCCAGTGGAGCCTATCGTCCCAACACAAGATCTATCTCAATCTGCCAGTGGAGCCTATCGTCAAGATAAATGTCCCAACACAAGATCTATCTCAATCTGCCAGTAGAGCCTATCGTCAAGATAAATGTCCCCACACATGTCTATCTCAATCTGTCGGTAGAGTCTATCGTCAAGATAAATGTCCCCACACAAGATCTATCTCAATCTGCCAGTAGAGCCTATCGTCAAGATAAATGTCCCCTCACATGTCTATCTCAATCTGCCAGTAGAGCCTATCGTCAAGATAAATGTCCCCACACAAGATCTATCTCAATCTGCCAGTAGAGCCTATCGTCAAGATAAATGTCCCCACACATGTCTATCTCAATCTGCCAGTGGAGCCTATCGTCCCAACACAAGATCTATCTCAATCTGCCAGTAGAGTCTATCATCCCAACACAAGATCTATCTCAATCTGCCAGTGGAGCCTATCGTCCCAACACAAGATCTATCTCAATCTGCCAGTGGAGCCTATCGTCAAGATAAATGTCCCAACACAAGATCTATCTCAATCTGCCAGTAGAGTCTATCGTCCCAACACAAGATCTATCTCAATCTGCCAGTAGAGTCTATCGTCCCAACACAAGATCTATCTCAATCTGCCAGTAGAGTCTATCGTCCCAACACAAGATCTATCTCAATCTGCCAGTGGAGCCTATCGTCCCAACACAAGCTTGTCTCTAGGAATACGTCAGCTAGCTATCACAGTAGCACACGAATTCCTCCCACAAGATTTACGATAATATGATTCATCAGTGTAGGGCCGGGCTGGGGGTGTGCAGACATGGGTCACAAAACCTTTCTTTACTCTGAAATAAGCCATGAAATTGCAACTTTTCAGCATGAGGCATGTATAACCTAAGTGTTAAGAAAGAATTACGTTATCGGGACGGAAACTGTGGTTTCCTGTCCGTCGCTTGCTACTAACTCACGCACTGCGGCACTGCCATGGCCTACTACACTGATGCACACAATCGCGAGCTTTGTAGGAGGCCGTGACTAGTGTTGTGTTATATTACCGTGTTGAGAACAGAGTTACAATCACATCACATTCCACACACGCACACAAAACGCACGTTATTCATCTCTCACATCCGCACAACTGAGCAGCCGCTACTTAACGTACGTTTAGGGTTGGGCAAGGCAACGCAACCGCAGCGCCGCGCCACGGACAAGCTCGACACTACCACGTCTCACGAGCGACGCTGGGATTTATCGATCCTTGTTCGGCGCAGACTACATCACTCGGTAACACCAAAAGTAATAAATATATCACCACTAGAGTGGTAACGTGTTATTGCAAAGACTTATACCGAAGAAATGTAAAGCATAATGACACTAGGCATAAACACAAAATGTATCTAATATGGCACTAAAGCAGTAATCGTGAGTTTGCACTACATCACTGGCACTAAACATGAAATGTAACGATATAATACCACCTTACCAAAACAGAAACTCAAGTTATAACACACAAATATTAAATCAGTATATTAATTCTATACAAGCAATTCAAAATTATATCACAATATTATTGAAGATACAATGCAACCTTATATCAAACTAGCACTAAGAAAGATTTTCAAGCTTACATATACAAAATATACAATTCAAGGTTTATTACACTATTTCTAAAATTGCAAAACAAACTTACATCAAATCAGTACTAAAGATGCAATATTACTAAAGAAGCAACTAACTTATAAAAAGTAGTAACATGCAATACAGGTTTATAGTACAATTACACCTTTACCAAACATACACTATGGATGAATTTCAAGCACTAAAGATGCGATATAGACTAAGAAGCTCTTCAAGTTTATATCACACTATGACTAAAGATTCAATGCAAGCATATAACAAACTAGCACCAAGGATGAATATCACACCATTACTAAAGACGCAATACAAATTTATACATTAAAGATGCAATACAGCAGACTAGCAATAACATTGAAGCTTATATCACACTAGTACTAATGGTGAAGTTGAGTGTTAATTTAAACTAAATTTTAATTTATATTAACTGGTATTCCTACGATGAAATTCAACCTTATATCTAAGTAGTCCTAAAGAGAAACTTCACTTTATTAAATTGAAGTAAAGCCGGCTACAGACTAGTTTTGAGATATCACACCATCACCAAAATTAGAATTTGAAGTCTATATCATCACACTGGTACTAGAATTGAAATTATAGGACACTACTAAAGAGATGGAATTGAATCTACACTAGAACCAAGAAACAATTGAAGCTTTTATAAAACTGCATTATATCACACTATTAATAAAGCTGGTGCTCATACTGATGATATACTAGTACGATAATCACAGTAGTGTTACAATTCCACTACTGAAGCAGTAACATTAGTGCTTGCTAAGTGTAATATAAACACACTACGAGTGAACAGCAAACGTTAAGCCGTACAATTCATCACTACGCTAACAAACATGGTGTATACCATACAAGTACCGAAATTGAACTTAATTTGAATGTATCTCACTATACTAACTTTTAATTGGAAGATTATATCTCACTAGTACAAACTTTTAATTTCAAACATATATATCTCACTATAACTAACTTTGAACTTGAAGCTTATAACTCTCTAGTACTAACTTTTAATTTCAAGATTATATCTCACTAGTACAAACTTTTAATTTGAAACATATATATCTCACTATAACTAACTTTGAACTTGAAGCTTATAACTCTCTAGTATTAACTTTTAATTTCAAGATTATCTCTCTCTAGAACTAAAAATTAATTAGAAGTTTATATCTCACATGTAGTAACTTTTAATACGAAGATGCTATCCCGTTAGACCTAACTTTTAATTGGAACATTATACCTCCCTAGTAGTAAATTTTAATTTGAATATTATATTTCACTAGAAGTAGCCTTTAATTTGAAGATTTTATCTCACTTTGACAAACTTCTAATATGACGATTAGTTCTCACTTTAACTTTTAATATGATACATCTCAGCAGTATAATTTTTAATGTCAATCTCATATCTCACCAGAACTATTAATTTGGCGATTATAATTCACTAGTTCTATTTTTTAATTTGAAGCTTATATCTCACTAAACCGACTTTTAATTTGAAGACTAAAAGTCACTTTAAACCTGAAGATTTTATATCATTAATAATAACTTTTAAGTTGTAGCTTATTTCTCACTAGAAGTACCTTTTAATGAAAATTATATCTCACTAGAACTTTAAATTTGAAGTAACCTCACGAGCACTAACTTTTAAGGACATTCTGAGGTTAAAAATAAGCAAATTATATATATATAAAAAATTCTAAGTTTGTTGGTATAAATATTTTAACCCCATCTATTTTAGTTTTTACTATCTCTACCGAGTATTACGTATATACACCAGGTAGAGAAGTTGCTGTATTCCTCCCAAAAAGTAGATACCAGATTTTAGCTAAACATTTGTTTTGAGGACACTTGAATCAAAAGAAAAAAAAAAAAAAAAAAAAAAAAAAAAAAAAAAAAAAAAAAAAAAAAAAAAAAAACGTTTCTAGAAAAATACCCAAGTATTTGTGTGCGCGGGTGCAGAATTGCTCAAAAGCGAAAAGTCCGTTAATTACCTGCGATTCGAAGATCTTAAAAAGAATCAGCTCTAACGATTTTGATTAAAATGTCATATTTACATAATTTTCTAGGAAGAGCCTCTGAGAACAAAGAACAAGTGTACAAACTCGCCATCTTAATGGGAGAGAATCCTTGCTTTTCGTGCCATAACGAGCATTATGCTCCCCAGTATCACGTTTTCGTTCTGCAACCGAGGTAGATGAGTCCATATGCATCCCAAAAAAACCGAGCTCAATCCCTTTAAAACCCACTGTTTCGACTGTAGTCTTATCTCTGGTGTTTAGTAGTGACCCTCAGAAATAAATGGAAAATAAATAAAATGGCGTGTTATTTATGGAACTACTGTGGTTCTCAGCGTCCCATTCTATACTGGGCATGAAAGACCGCTTAATTTTGCTCAGAGGCCTCTCTATCAGGCTTGAGGTTATTTTACATGCCATAAATCTACGACACGGGACCAACGGCTTTACTTCCCTTCCGAAGGAAACCATGTTAGGGATTTTTGCACTTCGCCAGGTTTGAGCCCACGATCTTGTTACACCACGAAGGGCGACAATATATATCGACGAAGAAACTAGTTGGGTATGCAACGGAAAATTGGCAAACCAGCCTCCCAATGATTGCTTTTATTCCCTTTTGAGAGCAAACGCGACAGCCATTTTCCCAGATGTTTTTTTTTTTGGTGCGTTGTAATGTCTCTGTGGCCTCAGCTATTTCACAAACTTTGGTTCTCCATCACTCAAAACCATATAATGGATGTTGTCAATCATTAGCCGATGAACTACATCTTTCGGTGTTTAATCTCCGCCCCGCACCATCTTCCTAAATAAACAAGTTTGCTGCTTTAATCGCCTACACCAGATATGGCCAAGCGGCGTCCTTTCATTTGTTCCTTTTTTAACTTCCTGCATAGATCTCACTTTACAATTTTATGGTAGATTTCAAGATTTGCAAGTATTTGATCACAGATGGAACTTTTGAGGATCTAGAGTTAGAACTACGTGATTCACCTCTTCAAACAACAGAGCCAACTGGTGTTGATTTTTGGAAACTCACTTCAAAGGAACATTTTCCACATCTTAGAAACTGGGCTTTTAACACTTACTTCCATATTTGGTGGCACTTACATGTGTGAAACTGATTCAATGTTTCTCATATTCTTAAAATTGTAACATCAGAACTGCAAGTGGATTTTGACAAACCTCATTGTTCTTAGTAAAAGCAAGGCTTGTTCCTTCACTGTGCATGTAATAATATTAAAAATAGCATAAGTTATACTGGTCCTTACCGTATTCTGCCCTAGAGCATCACTAACTGACATCTACAGTGACTTTGAAATGGGATGAACAGCCGTCTTCTCATTCCCACTTAACTGGCGAGGAATTCCAATACTACTTGCGCTAAATGTTCAAACTTTGTATCACGAGCAAGATAGGGAGTAATATTTATAGCATGACCCTAAAAACCACAGCTTTTTACCTCAAATCATTTTCATAATACACGTGAATAACCATTACGTCGCACCACAGATTTACATGCTCAGTGTGCGAATGACAGGGAAATATGCAAAGACCTGGCAACACAAGGCACGATAACGCTTCTCATTCGCTGCACAGTAGAGCTCTTCCCATTTGAAAAACATTATAAATGCATTTTTTTTTCAACTTGACTTTTCTGAGGGCTTATTGAGCAACTCTGGTAGATTACAGCAAGGCAAATAGTTTAAAAACTGGTTGTTATGTGGTGCACTGAAATTCCGTTCCGTTTGTAAAGCCAGGAATAAAACAAAAGGAAAGCGAATGACAACTTCCGATTTGAGAAAAATATAAGTAATAGAAAATGTATACTTATAAGGACGAATATCTCAGAAATGGTTAAATTAAAGAAAATGCATTTGATATAAATTGTGTGCTTTCACGAGATCTGCACTTTTAGAAAAGCACGTTTATGTTTGTTACAACCAGTACAGAAATTCAATGCTACAGCCGGGATTTGGACCCGGTTCTCCCGCTTTCCGTGTGGTTGAGCTGCTCTCACATTCAATTCCCCAATTGATTGGTTTTTTGTTCCTATTTTATTATTATTATTATTACTGTTGTTTTTTGTCATGTCAAAAATGCTAACGTACATGGTTATTCAAAGAATCTTATGTGTTCCATTCACATGACTTTTTCTACATCTCTGCAACAAATTATTGTTAAAAAGCTTATGCTTCTATTTACTTCATGCTAATCGAGTAAACATTAGCAGAAATAGTCTTATTACTGGCGTACTTGTAAGTAGAAGCGGAATAAGGGAGTATCATAGCTTAAAATGATAGTCAAATTCTGCTTGCTATGTCACTGAAGCTCCTTTGTTTGAATGGGCACGAGTGACAAATTCCTGTATGAGAAAAGTATAAGTTTTTCAAAGCTGAAACCAAAAACAAGGATTATCTCAAACGATCAACTCCACGAAAAAAATGTATATGACATAAATTGTGTATTTTAACATGCTCTACATTTTTTTGTGTAATAAGTTTGTGTCCATCTCTTACAGTTTAGCAGTTATGCAATATTCCATAAAATTGAGCCAGAATAAAGTAGTCTTCAGAGGCTATTCCCAGGAAATTCAACACATACATTTTGTGATAGAAATTTATATGTGATATTTTAATCAAAATCGCTATAGCCATTTTTGAGAAACTTAAAATGTTCGAAATTTTTTCCATGTAAAGTGTAGTTTGGTGTGTTAGTATTTTACGGACTTGATGGTGTCCACAGACATGCTTATTGGAAATCTCGGTGTCAGACTTTTGGGTGGAATGCTCTATAGCCGCGCTGGGCCCCATAGCGGCTCATTAAGACATCCTCTCACTTTTGGCTACACTCCAGCCAGCCAATCACATAAACAAATGGTACTTACTGCTGGTGACGAACGGAACACATCCACCATCATCCCCGGCAAGTGGACAGCACCGGAAACAAACCAACACACATTTAGGTAAATCAAACACCATTACTTTGTCCTGCTAGCAAACCTTACGTCTTTATCTACCGGTTCTGCAAACAAAACATTTACAAAAGCTTATTCTCCTATCTACTTTATGCTAATTCAGATGTACATTATTACTTGCTTCCTTGTAAGTACAAGTGAAATAAGGGAGTAGCATAGGTTAAAGTGATAGTCAAAAGCTGGTTGCTATGTGACTCAAGTTTCTTTGTTTGTATGGTCAGCAGTTGACACATTCCTGTATGAGAAAAGTATAAGTTTTTCAAAGCTGAAACCAAAAACAAGGAATATCTAAAAAAACATCAACTCCACAAAAAAATGTATGTAACATAAATTGTGTGTTTTAATGTGCTCTACATTTTTGTGTGGTAAGTTTATGTCCATCACTTACGGTTTCCCAGATATGCAAAATTCAATAAAAATGATCCAGAATAAAGAGGTCTTTAGAGGCTATTCCCAGAAAATTCAACATATACATTTTATTTGTCATGTAAATATCTTAAATATAAGAGATTTTACTAAAAATCGTTAGAGCCATTTTTGAAAATCTTCCGTGTCATATCCTTGAAAGATACTGAACTTAAATACCAAATTTGGTATTTAACGGTCTTTTCGTTTTTGAGTTATGCTGTCCACAGGCACACGGACGTGTTTCCAGAAATGCTCTTTTTTGAATTCAGAGGACCCAAAACATATATTTCCGCTGAAATCTCGGTATTGATACAATACAATATCTTCTCTATGTACATAGTACGTGTAGAGAAAGTAATGCACCAATACGGTCTAGTTGGGGCTCTGAATTAAACAAAATAACCAAGGTACACATGTAAAAGGAGTGTGTATTTTTAAATTTAAGCAGATGCCTCAAATACAGATACCAGCGTCGGCTCTCAGAGAAAACAGCTGTATTTCCCAGAAAGGCTAATACATTTGTCATATCCGTGTTCTAATTTAATTAAACCATCTCTGTAGTGCGATTTATCAAAAATAGCTGTTTACCGCATCCTTGCTGTGAAATGTTCGTCCTTGAGGTTTGGGAACAGGTGGTAGTCACTGGGCGCTAGATCTGCATGCTCAAGCAATTCCCATTGCAATGACTGAACGATGGGCCGGAGCATTGTCGTGATGAAACAAGACTTTCTTTTGCCAAATGAGGTCTTTCTTTTCACCTCATCACTCAAACGTTGTAGTGAGCTTGCGCAGTAGTCACCAGTGATACTTTTACCCTTTTCCAAGTAACCAATAAAAATAATTCCCTGTGCATATATAAAATTGTGTGGTTTAACGTCCTATAACCTGATTGGTCATATTGGACGATGAATGAAATGATCTCGGGGTCCATGGAGTTACTCGACAGTCGTCTTCTCAGGATAAGGGAGAGCCTTATCCGGTTAACTCACCGTAAGCGAGTTTCCAAAAAGTATAAATGGCGTGTTATTTATGGACGCTCTTTAACTGCTGTGTTCTCAGCGTCCCACTCTATACTGGGCGTGAAAGAACGCTTAATTTTGCTCAGAGGCCTCTTTATCAGGCTTGAGGTTCTTTAACTGCTGTGGTCCTCAGTGTCCCATTCTATACTGGGCGTGAAAGACCGCTTAATTTTGCTCAGAGGCCTCTTTATCAGGCTTGAGGTTCTTTTACTGCGATGGGCCTCAGTGTTCCATTCTATACTGAGTGTGAAAGACCGCTTAATTTTGCTCAGAGGCCTCTTTATCAGGCTTGAGGTTCTTTTACTGCGATGGGCCTCAGTGTCCCATTCTATACTGGGCGTGAAAGACCGCTTAATTTTGCTCAGAGGCCTCTTTATCAGGCTTGAGGTTCTTTTACTGCGATGGGCCTCAGTGTTCCATTCTATACTGGGCGTGAAAGACCGCTTAATTTTGCTCAGAGGCCTCTTTATCAGGCTTGAGGTTCTTTTACTGCGATGGGCCTCAGTGTCCCATTCTATACTGGGCGTGAAAGACCGCTTAATTTTGCTCAGAAGCCTGTTTATCAGGCCTGAGATTCTTTAACTGCTGTGGTTCTCAGCGTCCCATTCTATACTGGGCGTGAAAGATCACTTAAATTTGCTCAGAAGCCTCTTTATCAGGCTTGAGGTTCTTTAACTGCTGTGGTTCTCAGCGTCCCATTCTATACTGGGCGTGAAAGACCGCTTAATTTTACTCAGAGGCCTCTTTATCAGGCTTGAGGTTCTTTAACTGCTGTGGTTCTCAGCGTCCCATTCTATACTGGGCGTGAAAGACCGCTTAATTTTGCTCAGAGGCCTCTCTATCAGGCTTGAGGTTCTTTAACTGCTGTGGTTCTCAGCGTCCCATTCTATACTGGGCGTGAAAGACCGCTTAATTTTACTCAGAGGCCTCTTTATCAGGCTTGAGGTTCTTTAACTGCTGTGGTTCTCAGCGTCCCATTCTATACTGGGCGTGAAAGATCACTTAATTTTACTCAGAGGCCTCTTTATCAGGTTTGAGGTTCTTTAACTGCTGTGGTTCTCAGCGTCCCATTCTATACTGGGCGTGAAAGACCGCTTAATTTTGCTCAGAGGCCTCTTTATCAGGCTTGAGGTTCTTTTACTGCGATGGTCCTCAGTGTTCCATTCTATACTGGGCGTGAAAGACCGCTTAATTTTGCTCAGAAGCCTGTTTATCAGGCTTGAGATTCTTTAACTGCTGTGGTTCTCAGCGTCCCATTCTATACTGGGCGTGAAAGACCGGTTAAATTTGCTCAGAGGCCTCTCTGTCAGGCTTGAGGTTCTTTTGCGTGCCGTAAATCGGGTTCAACGGCTTTACTTCCCTTCCGAAGGAAGCTATGCTAAGGGCTTTTACACCCGAAAAAATCCATCGGTCTCCGCCGGGTTTGAACCTGCGACTTTGGGTATATGAAGCTAGCATGGTAACCATTACACCACGGAGGGCGACTGCGATTTTCGAACTGACGACCTTTTGAATGAGAAGCAGTCAGTTTATGTTATACTCCTACAATAAACAGTACACGGCGCCGTGGCCCGGGTTTGATCCCAAGCGCCCGCATGACGATTTAGTGGTGGACAAAGCGGCGTTCGGATTCCATCAATTCGCTTGCATTTCACTTCGTCAGACTCATGCCTGGCCAAGAGCCGACCAGGTTCTCCATTCTATGGTTTCGTGCCGTTGTCTCCCCGACAAGCTTCCGCTTGTAAGTTTTGGGGGGGGGGGGGTCTCAGTCCGAGCATACAGGAAAGGTGAAACACTAAACTGGCCCGCCTGGGTAGCGTGTCTGCCTCACATTCAACAGGTCAAGGTTTTATCCCGCCCCTGATGCTGTACGGCTGCGAGGTCTGGGGTTCGGTGGCTCGTTCCACCATCCGCAGGCTGCAGACCGTGCAGAACAGGGCATTGAGGATTTTATACGGCACAGACCGCAGATTCCCGTCCCACATTCTCCATTCCCACTCCGGAATCCCTTACATAGTGGACGTTGTGCGAGAAAGAGCTCGCACAATATACACTAAACTTGCTCCCCACCCAAATCCCCAGGTGAACACTCTCGGTCTTTACGACCACACGCTGCCTAGGAGACGCGTAAGCTACCGCCTTCCCAAGGACGCCTTGGGATGGTAGTTTTCCGGCCGCCTCTCCCTTTATCGTTCTACCCGCCAAGTTAAGCAGCATCGGGCATGGTCACGACTCGGACGGGTGACCATCCAGTTGTACTCCGACCAGATCTGAAACACTGGCTTCCCCCACCCCGTACCTATATCCCTTCAGTTCTCTCCGCTAGCCGGCACTGCTTTCCTTGACAGCCCGCAAGCGGCTGGCCAAGGTAAGCAGCATCGGGCCTGGTCCCTCTCTGGGTGGGTGACCACTCAGATAGGTAAGTCAGCCCGCGCCGGCTGCACAGAGGGAAACACCCTGCCCAATTACTTTGACACAGACAAAAACGCTTGCATAAGACTACATCTTTTATATCACACGGGTAAATCCGCGAGAAAAGCGGATAGGTACCGTGGTGATTTGCACCCGCCCGAGTACACTCGGGCGACTAGTTCCTGCTCCTGGCTCCCTTATCCTGAGAAGACGAATGTCGAGTAACTTTAATGTCCATGGACCAATTTCATTCATCGTTCGATATGACCAACTTGGTTAAAGAACGTCAATCTAAAAAAAAAAACAAGAAATAAATAAACATCAGTAACTATTGTTTTGTAACGACTCACTGTCCTCGCGTCTGTTACACGGAGAATGACGTAACCAGCAATAGCTGCGCCCACGGTCTGCGCAACCTTTTCATTACGCTGACAGCGTATAACAGTGTAACATATGGCGTAGCAACACCTGCTATTCATTGTTGGAACGCGTCCAGACTTGCACATCAAGCTGCTTTCATTGCTCTCCATTCTTAAAACTCCTAATAAAACTATTCTTGCGAAAGTTTATATTTCTAACTACTTCATTTTAATTGAGATAAACCTTTACACATACAAAGAAAAGCGATATTCAACTGTTTAACAAGTGAACGCTATTTATACTTGCGTTAAAATTCCACTCTTTCCATGCAGTTACGAGAAACAACTGAACACACCTGTAAAAATACACTATTAAACAATGAGTCACTAATAATAGATATTTCACAATTTAATTTTGATAGAAAAAAATCTGATGTGCTACACTCACATGACTTTCTCTAGCTGCTCTACACAATGCTAATCATTAGCAGAATGTTCTTATTACTTAGTTCCTTATAAGTAGAAGGAATGTGCTATGCTAAAGTGATAGTCAAATGTTTTAAAAACTCTCGTTATGCGATTGTCATTGCAAATCGCTTCTTTGCTTGGCCAGGAGTAGAACAAAAGAAACACGGACATTTCCTCTCACAATTGAAAGCAATAACAAGGAATTGACTGCCTCCGTGGTCGAGTGTTAGCGAGCTGGCTTCTTACCCGGAGGTCCCTATGCCCCATAGAATCTGGAAGTGAGTGTGTTTGAGGAAAATAAAATGATTTAAACCTACAGACAACAGTGTAAAGCCCCCGATATGGCATTAGATGTTAAAGGGGGTTATATAAATGACAGAAAAACAAGGCATATCTCAGAAACGGTTACCTCCACAACAAAAATTTGAAGAACATAAATTGTGCAGTAAGGTTTTTCATAACCCTTACGGTTTAGCAGTTAAGCAACGTTCAGCCAGATTAAATATGTCTTCAAAGGCTAATCCCCAAAAATTAAAGATATACATTTTATCTGAGATGTAAATATCTTTAATAAAATGGTTAGAGCCTTTTTTGAGAAAATCAAAATTTTCGATTTTTTTCCATGTAAACGGTAGTTTGTGGTGGGAGGACTTCCTTGAAAATCTTCGTGTCCCATCCTTGGAAGGTATCAAACCTAAATACCAACTTTGGTAATTAACCGTCTTTTTGTTTTTGAGGTATGCTGTCCAGACACACACGGACCGTTTTCTAAAAACGATTTTTTCGGACTCGGGGACTCCAAATTATATATTTCTGGTGAAATCTCGACATAGAATTTTCGGGTGGAATACAATACTTCTTTATCCAATATGTTAATAGTACATACGGACTAGAGAAACTAAAAAAGCAATTTGAAATAAATTTATATTTAAGTTCAGCTTCTTTCAGGGATGCGACACCAAGATATTCAACAAGCTCTTCTCTTTGCAAACTACCCTGTACGTGAACCAGTTTTCGAAATGTTCCATTTTCTCAAAACAGACTCAAAAATTTTCACTTAAAGTACTGTGATTCAAATACATTTACATAAAAATAAAACATATATGTTGAGTTTCTGAGAGTAGCCTATTTATTTGAATGAATTCGTATTTATTTTGTATAATTGATAAATGTTAAGTGACAGACGAAAGCATACGAGGGCCGTTTTTTTTCAACCTCCGATAGCTGTAAATAAAAGACAAGTTCACAGAAAACAATTATTTTATTACTAAAAGTTTTGGTTAGTTTTCAACATAATCACTGAGACATTTATCGTACCTGAGCACAAGCTTTGCAATACCCGCTTCAAAAAATGTTGTTGCCAATGATTTCAAATGAGCAGCATTGACGTTGTTTTGAAGATCTTGGTTGGTTTGAAAGTGCTGCCCTCCTAGCCACGTCTTCAGTTCAGGGAAAAGGTGAAAGTCGCTGGGTCAGAACTGATGATCGAAAATGTCCCATTGAAATTGTTCAAGGAGCCGATGGGTTGTGTGGACGAGCGTTGTCATGGATCAACACAATTCCTCAAGTCAGCATTCCTCTTCGTTTGTTTTGAATGGCTCTCCGCAAACGTCGTAAAGCACCAAGATCTTCAAAACAACGTCAATGCTGCTCTATACACTATCGGAGGTTGAAAAAGGCCCTCGTACATAAAAATCAGATGCGTTACATTCACTTTCTCTATTTTAAAATTGAAACAATAACAAGACATATCTCGAAAACGGTGAAAGCCACGAAAAAATGTATAGACATAAATTGTGTGTTTTAACGAGATCTACATTTTGTGAAGCAAGTTTCTGTGTAGCTCTTAAGTTTACAAGTTATGCGAAATTGATGGGGGGGGGGGGGAAACATCTAAAATAGTCTTCAGAGGCTATTCTCAGAAAATGTATGATATATATTTTATTTCTCGTGTAAATACTTGTAATATATTATATCTTAATCAAAATTGTTAGAGCCATTTTTGAGAAAAAATAAAAAAAAATAGTTTTTTTTCATGTAAAGGGTAGTTTGTTGTGGGGGATTTTCTTGAAAATCGTTGTGTCGCATCATTGGAAGATACTAAATCGGACGTTTTGTTTTTGAGCTATGCTGACCACAGACACACACGGATATTTTTATAAAACTTTTTTTTGGATTCAGGGGACGTCAAAACATATATTTGCGGTGAAATCTCGGTATTGAATTTTTGGGTACAATACAATACCTTCTCTATATATTATGCGTTACATTTACATGACTTTGTGTAAGAAGCTACTCTTCTATCTCCTTCATGCTAATCCAAATAAAAATCTGTTGTATATTTTCTAACGGAAATGAAGGCATACATCAGGCTAAAGCGATAATCAAAGCTTTGATGGAATGGCCTGACCAACACGAGGAAACGAATTGACGTTGAGTGGGAAGTTGAGACCGAAAAACAAGGAAGGTTAACACACGTTCATGTTGTAAAATTGCACACATCAGTGTTTACTCTTGTTTCCGAAAATGTGGGCCCCACAACCCACCACCACTAATCGTACAAGGATTGTTTGTTGAATTCGCAAGTCCTGTCAGATGGAACCAGGCTTCATCACTCATAAAATACAGCAGCAGATCCACTCAATTGTTTGACAATAGCTATGGTACGAGGGTTGAATGAAAAGTAATGTCTCTACTTTCGTATCTGTTCAACAGATGGCAGCATTGGTATACGGCAGGTATTGGCTTGTTCCGTAGCTTCTTCTCGGCGGGAAGCAAAAGCAGGACGATCGTCGTATCGCTCAGAGAGAAACTGCAAGTACAACCACATTTCACAAGAACGTGTGGTTCACACTCTGTTTGTCGCGCAAGTCAGATGTTCCCACCTCAACATCTTTAATCTTACTCGCCCAACGTCGCACAGTCCTGCTGTCAATGACTGCGCTCGGTTCCTCACTTTACACTGTAACAACACAATCGTTCAATGCTAACGCTTCCTGGAGCTGTAGAGAAGAGGATACGAACAAACCAGTACCTGCCGCATACCAATACTGCCATCTGTTGAAGAGTTTACTTTCCACTGAACCCTCACAATTCACACGTTCTTCCTTATCTTTCTCCTCTTGTTTTTAGACACACGTCAGAGCTTCATCCCTGTATGGTGTAAAACACGTTGCTATGCGACAGTTTACGTGTCAACTTCTTTCACTCTCGATAATTTCTGTGGCATTTGGCCAGAACAAAAATGTGCTCTGTTCTCTTAAACTGCACAGCGGCAGAGGGGAGGACAGTTTCACCTGCACCCATTTGTTTGGTAGCGGTTCAGCAATGTTAAAGGCAGACCAAATGATCCTGCCCTCTCTTCCCTACTACAACATCTTTTTCGAGCAAAATTTCGCAATTTGGGAACAGGTTTAAATAAATCCCAATCTTTTTCTCCGAGAGTATTTAATGACCGTTGAATTTTGCTAGGCAACTAGTTCCATTTGAAGATCGTGGAGAGCATCTTTGCAGACAAAATTAATTCAAATCAAACGCTGTTACTGACTGGTTACCAGACACAAAATGTTTGCCATAATCAGTATGATAGTATTTTACAAAGTGTCGTTTAATACTACATCGGAACCCCAAGATGGCCGCGCCGTGGCCGAGTGGTTAGACCACTCGACTCTCACCTAGACGGCCGGGGTTCGATCCCAAGCGACCGCATGTGAGATTTGTGGTGGACAAAACGGCGCTGGGGCGGGTTTTCTCCGGGTACTCCGGTTTCCCCCGCCATCGCATTCCACCGGTGCTCCATCATCATTCATGTATCATCAGTGTCACCGCCTGCGGTGCCATTAGTAGTTAAAGCGGGCGTTAAACACTACCAAAAAAACCCCAAGATAAATAATGCTTACAAATAAGACACCTAAAAAATATATTATTCCACACATTCTTTCTGCAATACGATATGTTTGGTTCACTTGAAACCTGGTATCGTGTCGAGAGTTGAACCCGGTTAAACACCACTGAATGATTCTTTCCTACATGGTCATGCACAAAACACGACTAGGTGACGTCATTAGCACATAAGAACAGAGGTTGGGCACCCTAGTTCAAGAGGATACTTTTCGCCGAGATTTTTACTTCACACGTTGTAGCAGCTTTCGTACTGACAGTACAAAACGTAGTCGCAAACAAGAGATGACACGCGGGTCGGTGTTACCCTCAACATTTTCCTTGTCAATGTGCCACTAGCAGTAGACAACGAAAATGTCCCACATTGGTTTGATGTGTGTATAAATAAATAAAGCATGTCGAAGTTTTGGGGGAGGCGGTGAACTCGCCTACATTAACAGAAACATTTGTCACTGTATTCCATCCAAACATTTGATCCCAAATTTTCATATCTGAAACCCCAGAATCCAAATAACACAATATTTACAAAAAGATTCGCGCGCGCGTGTGGAGAGCATAACTCAACCCTAAACTACCCTTAACATTTATAGGAATTTTAGATTTTATGAAAAATATCTTACGATTTTGATTAAAATACCACTAATAAAGTTATTTACACAATAAATAAAATTTATATTTTTAATTTTCTGGAAATAGCCTTTCAAGTGCTCTTCATTATGAATGACTTTTGTATAGGTTGCCTTGTTTTGTGTTTAAATGTTCTAATAGTTAAACGTTTCACAAACAACAAGTGATTCTTTTCCCTTTTATACTCCTGACCACGCGAGGATAATGAAATTTCAATGTCATCACATAGCAACGAGCTTTTAAAACATTTTATCCTAGTATATTCCCTTCTACTTATAGAGAAAGCCATGTGATTGTTAATGTGGAAAGCGAACTTACCGAAGCAGCAGAGAGTGTCTGTGTTGTCCATATCGCACCTCGCCACAATCGATATGGTCTTCAAGTTGGCCCGGCGAGAGGGGCAGCAAGGGAGGGTATTCTCCCACTTTCAATATATTTACGTTACAAGCATTCTCACAAATATCTTCCCAATTAAATGGACCTTCACTGCCCGCCAACATGCACTCTTCCTACCGACACTCAAACTAGGGCGAGGCTTTAAATTATTTCATTCTTTTCCAGTGGATGAAAGCAGTCCTTAAAGGTATCTCATGACAAAGTGATTACACACTTTATATTTAATTTTTAGAAACAAAAAGTAAGCACAAGATGCTAGGTCAGGGCAGCCAGCGAATGCGTTATGAGTAAAATTGGGCGTTTTTCAACAAGTTGCAATAAAGAGACATTGCTTGCATCTTGTTCCTCTTCATCTCGCTAAGACTGTTAAAAAGCTTATTCTTCTATCTACTTGATGTTAAGATAAACATTAACACAAATTGTCTTATTTGTAAGTAGAAGGGAATGCACTAGGATAAAGTGATAGTCAAATGTTTTAAAATGGGCTTCTTATGTGATTGAAATCCGCATTGCCAGTAACAAGAAATATCTCGAAAACGTTCAACTCCACAAAAAATGTGTATGACATAAATTGTGTGTTTTAATGAGATTTACATTTTTTGTGTTTAGTAGTTAAGCAAAATTCGGCAAAAAACCTCCAGAATAAATAGGTCTTCAGAGGCTATTGCCAGAAAATTCAAGATGGGATATACGGTATTTTAATCATGTAAAGGATTGGGAGGATTATCTCGTGTCGCCTCCTTGGAAGATGCCCAAAGTTACACACACATGTTCCTAAAAGTGCTATTTGGATTCAGGGGGACCCAAAACAGTATTTCCGGTCAAATCTGTGTATGAAATACAACACCTTCTCTATACACTATGTACATAGTACGTGTAGAGAAAGTAAAAAGAAACTAGCGATCAACTTGTTACCAGTGCTGTGGATTCTTTGGGACTTTTGTGGCTCTATTCGAAACACTTTTCTTTTCAGGATCATAACAATACATCCAAATTCTTCACCAGTAACAATACTGCCGCCGCTGAACTTGGTACAGCCGTTTCACTTTCTCAACCAATCACCAAGCATTCCGGAAACGCATCTAGATCCAGCTACTTCCAACCACGTGCTCACTTTGTTAACGTTCTGTGCAAGCTACGCATTATTCCTTGTTATTGTTGATAGTGTTGTTTGTACGCGGCTTCATGCAACAAGAAAGTGAATCATGTGCACAAAATAATACGAAAAGCACAGGAATTAGACGGAATCATCTGATATGTCTTGATGACCCCGGACACTTGAATGGAATTGAGTCGCTAACATTCTAAACCAGTGAAAATCACTGTTATACGTAGTAAGCTATTTTGCATTTTTGTTCAATGTTGTTGTAAATACGTAATAAATGCTACATGCATTATGGTATCACTGTTATTTTCAGTTACCATCAATAATAAGAATTAGTTTCATCAGCATTCATGTACACACGACACACACATTTGTTGTTTACTGTCAAGTGCGGCGGGGGTATAAGCCCAGTTACACTGTTGCTGTTTCTCACACTTTGTGTAAATTCTGAGATGGTTCTTGACAACCAGGACTGCAGTGAGGCTGCACCACCCCAGGCGGAAGTGAGAATGCGTTTCAAAATCCAAATACTTGGCACTGCTCAGAGAAGACTTACGAGTTTTATGTGGTGCTGGAGACACGTCTAACTGTTGATGTAAAATGTTTTCGCTCTGACACATCCACCGCACAATATCCCTCCAATTAATTACAAAATTGTCGATATATCCTCTTCAAGCAATGCTCAAAAAGCGCCAATATTTCCAGCAGTTCTTGGGCGTTCTTCACAAAAATCATCCAAGAAAAAAAACTTTTGATTAATTATTGTAGCTGATTCGCCAAATGCATTTCTAAGCCGATTCTCACTCTGTTTACGCAGAAATGTCATCTTGTCAAGTTCATGGCTACCAACTCGCTGTCACTAACAATGGTTCATGTTACTCATATTCATTTACAAAATAACAAGTTAAGGTAGTTCATTGTTATACGAGGGGCGTTCAATAAGTTCTTAGAAAAAGATACAACAAAATGTTTTTGGTAATTTTTTTTTTTTAATTTTTCAGCATAATCCCCTTTTAGGTCGATAAATTCTCCAATAAGCCTTCCAAAAAGTGGTATTTCGAAAGATGCTGCTCAAAATGGGCATTTGTTTGGGAGTTAACCTCTTCGTTACACGTGAATTGTTTTCCGCCGAGCCACGTTTTCAAGTTTGGGTAGGGGCCAAATCTGGTGAATACGGTGGATGCTGAAATAATTCAAACCTTAATTCTGCAACTTTTGCCATAAAAACTGCTCAGGTGTGCACTCTTGCATTGTCTTGATGGATGACAATCTTTTCTTTGCCAGATGAGGGCGTTTTTTTTTTTTTTTTTTTTTTTTCTCCGTTCAACCGGTGCAATAACAATACTCTCCATTTATCGCTGTTCCTTTCTACAAGTAATCAGTGTAGATTCCGCGTGCTCAAAAAAAAAAAAAAAAATTACGAGGCCATCACCTTGTCTGCAGATTTCACCACCCTTGCCTTCTTCGGAGCCGGTTCGCCTTTAGAAACAGACTGTTTCGACTGTGCTTTTGTCTCTGGAATGTAGTGGTGTAGCTATATTTCGTCCACAGATATATATCGACGCAGAAAATCGTCAACAAGATTGCGACGAAAAAGTGCCAAACCAATTCCAACATAAGATTGCGTTTTTCCTCTCCATTGAGAGCAAACCCGGCATCCATCTTGGGGAGACCATTGTCAGACCTAATTTATGGTGCAAATTTGCGAACGCTGTACCTTGTGATATGCCTGTGGTCTCTACTATTTGTCGATCACTCTAAACCATATCCTGGATGGATTCTGTCAACCATTTCGGAGGAAGTCACTCCTACTGGACGTTGTTCATCATTTGTGGATGTTCATTTATCCAATTGTAAATTGTTGGTAACGCAGGAGCAGATGTGCCATGAACATGATCCAACTCGGCTTTTATCTCTTGCGGTGTTAAAAAGTGTTTAATCAGCGCACCAAACTCGATTTCTAAAGAAGCCCAAGATTGTTGAAAGCAACGAAACCACGTGATGCATATAACTGAAAGTGAGACAACGGTTACAAAATAGAATGTTTTTGGATGCCACGAGTGGAATTTCTAAGGATATATTGAACAACTAAACTGGATCAATGACTTTCCTTACCTTCTTAAGAAAGCTTATTTTTGCATCTACTTTGTAGAAATAGCTGTATTACAGATTTCGTATAGATAAAAGAGAATGTCATCTAGGGGTGGCGTGCTAGCCTCTGGTCCCGTGTCGTAGATTTAAGGCGTGTAAGAGAACTGCTTAAAATACTCCATGTAACCGCGAGAAACAACTCCATACTCGCAACATTTAAAACTTCCTAGATATGCATTTTGTCTTGTGGGTATCTTAATAAAGATTGTTAGCTACCTTTGAAAAAAAAAATCTGATGTGTTCCATTCACATGACTTTCTCTACATCTCCGCCACAAATTATTGTTAAAAAGTTTATACTTCTGTTTACTTCATGCTAATCAGAAAAAAATAGCAGAACTAGTCTTATTACTCGCTTCATTGTAAGTACAAGTGAAATAAGGGAGTACATAGGTTAAGGTGATAGTCAAAAACTGGTTGCTATGTGACTGAACTTCCTTTGCATGCACAGCAGTTGACAAATTCCTGTATCAGAAAAGTATAAGTTTTTCAAAGCAGAAACCAAAAACAAGCAATGTCTCAAAAACGATGACCCCAAGAAAAAAATGTATATAACATAAATTGTGTGTTTTAACGTGCTCTACATTTTTCGTGTAGTAAGTTTTTGTCCAAATCTTGCGGTTAAGCAGTTACGCAAACTTTCCAGAATAAAGTAGTCTTCAGTGGATATCCCCAGAAAATTCAAGATTCGGACCTTTTTCCGAAAATTGTTTTTTTTTTTAGACAAAGGGGACCCTAAAACATATATTTCCGGTGAAATCTCGGTATCGAATTTTTAGGTGGAGTGCAATACCTGTGTACATAGTGCCTATAGAGAAAGTAATAAAGAATTTCGAAAAATCTTCCATGCAATGAGTAGCTTTAGGTTGGAAGGTTTTTGGAAGGTACAGAACTTGAATAGCGAGTTATGTTATAAACTGACATGTCTTTTTCTAAAAGTGTGAAGTGAATGAAGAAATTGTTTTGTTGCATTACTCCTACTGAGGTCATGTCAGTGTGAAGGGTCCCCTTCTCAGTTTATTGCAAGATGGGAAAGTGGACATTACAACCAGCCATGCTTCAAAATGCACTCTTTGATACATTTTCGTTATGTTGCCGAGTCCGTAATCCATACTAACTGCCAAGACGGCTTTTTGTCAGTAAATGGCAGTAGTGACATTTTCTTTTATTATTTTAATTTCTCGGACGTTTAAATTGAAGTTCATGTTACAACTCGTACATTGGAACGACTGTATTTTATATAGCAGCCGATGCACAACTAAATTTGTCAAAATTCTGAGCCCTTTATAAGGACAAAATCGGATGTGTTACATTCACATCACTTTCTCTAGCTGCTCTACAAAAGATTATTCTTCCTTCTACACAATGCTAATCGAGATAAACATTATTAGAATGTTCTTATTACTCAGTTCCTTATAAGTACAAAGGAATGTGCTATGTTAAAGTGATAGTCAAAAGTTTTAAAAGCTGTCGTCATGCGATTGTCATTGCAAATCACTTCTTTGCTTGGCCAGGAGTAGAACAAAAGAAAAACGGACACTTTCTATCTGAGAAAAGTATTAAGTATTTTTACAATTGAAACTAATAAGGAATATCTCGGAAACTGTAAGCTCAACGAAAAAAATGTATATGACATAACTTGTGTATTATAACAAAATCTACATTTCTTGTATAATAAGATTTTGTCTATCTCTTACGGTTTACTATTTATGCCAAATTAAGCAAAATTCATTCAGAATAAACAGGTCTTTAGAAGCTATTCCCAGAAAATTCAAGATATACATTTTATTTGCGATACAAATGGCTTTAATATGTGGTATTTTAATCAAAATAATTAGTGCCATTTTTAAGGAAAACAACATTTTCAAAAATTTTCCCATGTAAAGGGTAGTTGCGGGTGGGGGGGGGGGGTTTCTTGAAAATCTTCGTGTCGCATTCTTGGAAGATAAAGAAACTTAAATGCCAAGTTTGGTATTTTCGTTTTTGAGCTATGTTGTCCACAGACACACACACACGAACCTGTTTCCGAAAAGGTTTTTACTTTCTCCATACGCACTATGTACATAGTGTATAGAGAAAGTATTGCACTCCACCAAAAATTCGATACCGAGATTTCACCGGAAATATATGTTTTAGGGTCCCCAATATCCAAAAAAAGCATTTTGACAAAAAGGTCCGTGTGTGTGTGTGTGTGTCCGTGTCTGTGAACACGATAACTCAAAAACGAGTCGGTAAAATACCAAACTTGGTATTTAAGTTTAGTATCTTCCAAGGATGCGACACGAAGATTTTGAGAAAAATCCCCCCAACCCCAACTATCCTTTACATGGAACGTTTTTCGAAAATTTTGATTTTCTCAAAAATGGCTCTAACGATTTTGATTAAAATTTCGGATATTAAACATATTTACCTGGCAAATGAAATGTATATCTTGAATTTTCTGGGGATAGCCTCTGAAGAGTAGTTTATTCTGGATGAATTTTACTAAATTTTGAATAACTGCTAAACCGTAAGAGATGGACAAAAACTTACTTCACAAAAAATGTAGAGCACATTAAAACACACAATTTATGTTATATACATTTTTTTCGTGGAGTTTGTCGTTTTTATGGCATTCCTTATTTTTGGTTTCTGCTATGAAAAACGTATACTTTTCTCATACTGGAACTTGTCAACTCCTATCCATATAAACAAAGGAACTTCATTGACATAGCAACCAGCTTTTGACTATCACTTTAACCTACGGTTGTCCCTTATTTCGCTTCTACTTACAAGGATGCGAGTAATAAGACTATTTCTGCTAATTTTTTCTGATTAGCATAAAGTATAAGCTTTTTAAGAATTATTTGCTGCAGGGATATGGAGAAAGTCATGTGAATGGTACACATCAGATTTTTTTTTTATTCAGCGGGTCCTAAAACATGTATTTCCGGTGAAATCTCGACATGGGATTTTTGGGTGGAATACGATACTTCTGTATCCCTATGCACATTGTACATACGAGGCTAGACAACGTAAAAATGTCGGATCAAAACAGCCAAACTACCGAGTGATAAAATTTGTCATTTACGACGGCACTTGTGAGTGCATTCTTATGATACTACGAGTAAAACGCTTTTGTAGCCAACTATCTACTCTGGGACCAGGATGTAGAATATACAAATTACCACCCCACAAAATTAAAAAAGGAGCTCGTAAATTCCTAGATAGAGTAAAACATCTGATGCGCTCAATTCACATATCTGTAGCAACCTATTGTTAAAAGGCTTATGATAATCAAGATAAACATTAGCAGAAAGTGTTCTTATTACTTGCTTCATTGTAAGTAGAAGGGAAATAAGAAACTGTACAGGCTAAAGCGATAGTCGCTACATGAAACAATCTCTTTGGAAACGGAGTTTTAACTGCTGTGGTTCTCAGCGTCCCATTCTATAATAGACGTGAAAGACTGCTTATTTTGCTCAAAGGTTCTTTTATCAGGCTTGAGGTTCTATTATGTATCGTAAATTCACGACACGGGACCAACGGCTTTGCTTCCCTTCCGAAGGATTTTTACGCCCTCCGCCGGGTTTGAAGCCGCGACCTTGGGTATATGAAGTTGGCATGGTAACCACTACACCACGGAGGACTCCCAATCTCTCTGGCTGCCAGGAGTAAACAAACGAGAAGTCTTTTAGTTTAAGTGACTAAAAATTGAAACCAATAATCCGGAATATCTCGAAAACAAATATTTTGTGTTTTAGTGTTTTAACGTGATCTACGTTTTTTGTGTAGTAAGTTTTTGTCTATCTCTTACGGTTTACCAGTTAAGCAAAATTCATTCATAAAATCCAGAAAATTCAAGATATACATTTTATTTGGGATGTAAATAGCTTTAATAGACGGTATTTTAATCAAAATCGTTAGAGCCATTTTTAACAAAATCAAAATTTTCGAAATTTTATTCCATGTAAAGGGTAGTTTGGGGTGTCATATCCTTAGAAGATACTAAACCTAAATACCAAGTTTGATATTTAACGGTCTTTTCGTTTCTGAGCTATGCTGTCCACAGACACATATTTGCGGTGAAATCTTGGTATTGAATATTTGGGTGCTTCTGTACATAATACGTGTTGTTGGGCAGTTTTTCAGGAGCGGAAGAATCGCTGCTGTCGTCTCCTCGAACCTAAACTGTCATGTGCAAAGATACAAACGTTATATTTAGTAGTTTCTCTCCAAATCATCAATTGATATAGTAAGTTTTTATCAAACATGTTGCTAAAGTTCAGTCTGCACTTTTAAAAATGTCATCAATTCACAGCATTTTCTCTATCTATTCTTACAAAAACTTATTCTTCTATTTACTTGAGATAAACATTAGCAGAAATAGTTTTATTACGTGCTTCCTTGTAAGTAGAAGCGAAATAAGGGAGTACTATAGGTTAAAGTGATAGTCAAATGTTTTAAAAGCTGCTCGCTTTGTGAAACAATTGAAATTCGGTGTGCTTAGCGCAGTTAGGAGTAAAACAAAACGAATGTAAGGACTTGAGAGGCTATTCACAAACATTTCCAGATATACATATTAGTATCAAAATTGGTTAGTCATTTAGGAGTAAAACAAGGTTTTCCATATAAACGATAACTTGGTGGCAAATGTTCTTGAAAATCTTTGTGTCGCATTCTGGGAAGATACTAAACTTCTCTAAAAGTACCCTTTTGGGATTCAGCGGAACTATTATTTCCGTGCAATCTCGCTGGAATACAATACCTTCTCTGACAAGCAAACTGTCATTTGTTGCCAAGGTTGGCTCAATAATCCGGGAACCGAAGTTATTGCATTCCATACCGAGATTTCATCATAAATACATGTTTTGAGGGCTCTTGAGTCAGTGTGAAGCAGGATACGACACGAACATTTACAGGAAAATCTTCGCCTCACAAACTACAAAAGATCTTATATTTAAGAGATTTACCGACAAAATGTATGCGTTGAATTTTCTGGGAATAGCCTCTAAAGACCTCTTCATTCTGGATGACTTTTGTATAACTGACAAACTGTTAGAAACAGACAAAAAATGTAGATCTAGCTAATACACACATTTTGTCATATACTTTTTTTTTCGACGAGTTGCCCATTTTTTTTTAGATATTCCTTGTTATTGGTTTCACTTTAAGAAACAAACTTTTCACGTACGGGAATTGCCAACTCCTGGCCATGCAAACAAACGACTTCATCCCCATAGCAACCTCATTTTAAAGCATTTGACTATCACTTTATCCGAGTGTATTCCCTTATTTCCCTTCTGCTTATAAAGTAATTAAATAATAAGACAATTTCTGTTAATGTTTTAGCATGAAGTAGATACAACAATAATTTGTTACAGAGATGTAGAGAAAGTCGTGTGAATGCAAGACATAAGATTTTTTTTTTAAACTGGGAAATGATAAGTTTTTCATCTGCCTCCAATCCAGCCAACATGACGCGGTTTAGCCAATGTCAAAATTCAAAGAAATGCCACTAGAGAGAGCTCTAGCGGCCGCTACAATAACCTCTACTGCGAAGAGAGTATCTTCCTTCCTCTTCGCAGGAAGCTCCCCATCGATTGTGAATACCCACATTAAAATGCATGCATTTCAACTTGTCGTTCTGGGTCGTCGTGAATCAGACTTAACTCTCATTAAACAGTATTACCATGAAGGCAAGGATATTCTTAAGACACTGTTGGCAACATCCTAGATTCAAATATCGACTATGGCATGTATTACTTTCTCTACACGTACTCTGAACTTTGAGTATAGCAAAGGATTGCATTTCACCTAAAAATTCGATGTCGAGATTTCACCGGAAATACAAGTTTTATATAAAAAGTCTGATGTGTTCCATTCACATGCCTTTATCTACATCTCTGCAAAAACATATTAAAAAGTTCATGCTTCTATTTACTTCATAAAAATCGAGATAACAAATTAGCAGAAATAGTCTTATTACTTGCTTCCTTGTAAGTAGAAACGAAATAAGGGAGTAGTATAGGTTAAAGTGATTGTCAAAAAGTGGTTGTTATTTGACTGAAGTCGTTTGTTTGTATGGACACGAGTTGACGAATTCCTGTATGAGAAAAGTAAGTTTTTAAAAGCTGAAACCAATAACAAGGAATATCTAAAAAACGATCAACTCCACGAAAAAAATGTATGACATAAATTGTGTGTTTTAACGTGCTCTACATTTTATGTGTGGTAAGTTTTTGTCCATCTCTTACGGTTTAGCAGTTATGCAAAATTTCGTAAAATTCATCCAGAATTAAGCAGTCTTCAGAGGCTGTTCCAAGAAAATTGAAGATAAACATATTTATTATTTATCAGGTAAATATTTTTAATGTACGATATTTTAATCAAAATCGTTAGAACTATTTCTGAGAAAATCAGAATTTTCGAAAAAGTTCCAATTGTGGTGGGGGCATTTTCTTGAAAATCTTCGTGTCGTATCCTTGCAAGATACCAAATCTAAATACCAAGTTTGGTTTTTAACGAACTTTTTGGTTTTGAGCTATGTTGCCCACACACACACACACACACACAAGGACCGTTTTCTAAAACTGCTTATTTTGTATTCAGTGTTTTCAAAACATGTATTTCCTGTTAAAT
The DNA here is from genome assembly GCA_030762935.1 of Hymenopus coronatus. Taxonomy (NCBI): domain Eukaryota; kingdom Metazoa; phylum Arthropoda; class Insecta; order Mantodea; family Hymenopodidae; genus Hymenopus; species Hymenopus coronatus. Next base: position 1,214,221 of record CM060880.1, on the reverse strand, counting down.
CACGGTATTGAATTTTTGGGTGCATTACAATACCTCCATTCTCTATACCTATGTATATAGTACGTGTAGAGAAAGTAAAAAAAAAAACTAGGTAAAATACCAAATTTGTTATTTGAATTAAAATCTTCCAAGGTGCGACATGAAGATTTTAAGGAAATTTCTGGGTAAAGCGGGTTAAGACATGTATATTCTGGGTGAATTTTGCGTAGCTGGTAAACCGTAAAGCATATACAAAACTTAAATTTACATATCCTTAAAACACACAATTTGATCATATGCCTTTCTTTTTCGTTTAGTTGAGCATTTTTGTGGTATTTCTTGTTATTGCTTTCAGTTTTAAAGTACTTAAAACTTCACGTGCGGGGATTTGTCAACTCCTGGCCATACATAGAAACGGATTTCAACCCCATAGCAACCAGCTTTTAAAACATTTGACTATCACTTTATCCTAGTGTGTTCCTTCTACTTACAAGGAAGCAAGTAATAAGACTATTTCTGCTATTTTTTTCGTGCGGGGATTTGTCAACTCCTGGCCATACATAGAAACGGATTTCAACCCCATAGCAACCAGCTTATAAAACATTTGACTATCACTTTATCCTAGTGTATTCCTTCTACTTACAAGGAAGCAAGTAATAAGACGATTTCTGCTTTTTTTTTTTTTTTTTTCTCGATTAGCATGAAGTAAATAGAAGACAAGCTTTCTAACGATAATGTGTTAGAGATGTAGAAAAAGACCTGTGAATGGAACACATGCTCGGTGTATAAGCGAAATTAGCTAATGCTTCCAGTAAAGAATGCGTTCCTTGAAAGGCCACAGCGCTAATGACAGTTTGACGTAGCTGCGATACCATCTCCGGGCGCCAGTCCGAAATATCCCAACACTCGACTTGCAGCTCGCCTCAGGCATTTCTCACTGACGTCAACAATCTCAAGTGGAGCCCTACTGTGTGGGGCTTTTTGGTAACAGCGTACAGCTTTGACTTTCTGCTACCAGCACGTACATTTGCTAATATCCGACATGTTAGTACTGTCAGTATGTAGGACTCCTAATGTCTGACATGTTGGTACTGTCAGTATGTGGACTCCTAATGTCTGACATGTTGGTACTGTCAGTATGTGGACTCCTAATGTCTGACATGTTGGTATGTCAGTATGTGGACTCCTAATGTCTGACATGTTGGTATTGTCAGTATGTGGACTCCTAATGTCTGACATGTTGGTACTGTCAGTATGTGGACTCCTAATGTCTGACATGTTGGTACTGTCAGTATGTGGACTCCTAATGTCTGACATGTTGGTATTGTCAGTATGTGGACTCCTAATGTCTGACATGTTGGTACTGTCAGTATGTGGACTCCTAATGTCTGACATGTTGGTACTGTCAGTATGTGGACTCCTAATGTCTGACATGTTGGTATTGTCAGTATGTGGACTCCTAATGTCTGACATGTTGGTACTGTCAGTATGTGGACTCCTAATGTCTGACATGTTGGTACTATCAGTATGTGGACTCCTAATGTCTGACATGTTAGTACTGTCAGTATGTGGACTCCTAATGTCTGACACGTTGGTACTGTCAGTATGTGGACTCCTAATGTCTGACATGTTGGTATGTCAGCATGTAGGACTCCTAATGTCTGACATGTTGGTACTGTCAGTAAGTGGACTCCTAATGTCTGACATGTTGGTACTGTCAGTATGTGGACTCCTAATGTCTGACATGTTGGTACTGTCAGTATGTGGACTCCTAATGTCTCACATGTTGGTATGTCAGCATGTAGGACTCCTAATGTCTTACATGTTGGTATTGTCAGTATGTGGACTCCTAATGTCTGACATGTTGGTATTGTCAGTATGTGGACTCCTAATGTCTGACATGTTGGTATTGTCAGTATGTGGACTCCTAATGTCTGACATGTTGGTACTGTCAGTATGTGGACTCCTAATGTCTGACATGTTGGTATTGTCAGAAGGTGGACTCCTAATGTCTGACATGTTGGTATTGTCAGTATGTGGACTCCTAATGTCTGACATGTTGGTATTGTCAGAAGGTGGACTCCTAATGTCTGACATGTTGGTATTGTCAGTATGTGGACTCCTAATGTCTGACACGTTGGTATTGTCAGTATGTGGACTCCTAATGTCTGACACGTTGGTACTGTCAGTATGTGGACTCCTAATGTCTGACACGTTGGTACTGTCAGTATGTGGACTCCTAATGTCTGACATGTTGGTATTGTCAGAAGGTGGACTCCTAATGTCTGACATGTTGGTATTGTCAGTATGTGGACTCCTAATGTCTGACATGTTGGTATGTCAGTATGTGGACTCCTAATGTCTGACACGTTGGTACTGTCAGTATGTGGACTCCTAATGTCTGACACGTTGGTATGTCAGTATGTGGACTCCTAATGTCTGACATGTTGGTACTGTCAGTATGTGGACTCCTAATGTCTGACATGTTGGTACTGTCAGCATGTAGGACTCCTAATGTCTGACATGTTGGTATTGTCAGAAGGTGGACTCCTAATGTCTGACATGTTGGTATTGTCAGTATGTGGACTCCTAATGTCTGACATGTTGGTATTGTCAGTATGTGGACTCCTAATGTCTGACATGTTGGTATTGTCAGAAGGTGGACTCCTAATGTCTGACATGTTGGTACTGTCAGTATGTGGACTCCTAATGTCTGACATGTTGGTATGTCAGCATGTAGGACTCCTAATGTCTGACATGTTGGTATGTCAGCATGTAGGACTCCTAATGTCTGACATGTTGGTATGTCAGCATGTAGGACTCCTAATGTCTGACATGTTGGTACTGTCAGTATGTGGACTCCTAATGTCTGACACGTTGGTACTGTCAGTATGTGGACTCCTAATGTCTGACACGTTGGTACTGTCAGTATGTGGACTCCTAATGTCTGACATGTTGGTACTGTCAGCATGTAGGACTCCTAATGTCTGACATGTTGGTACTGTCAGTATGTGGACTCCTAATGTCTGACATGTTGGTATTGTCAGAAGGTGGACTCCTAATGTCTGACATGTTGGTATTGTCAGTATGTGGACTCCTAATGTCTGACATGTTGGTATGTCAGTATATGGACTCCTAATGTCTGACATGTTGGTACTGTCAGTATTTGGACTCCTAATGTCTGACATGTTGGTATTGTCAGAAGGTGGACTCCTAATGTCTGACATGTTGGTATTGTCAGTATGTGGACTCCTAATGTCTGACATGTTGGTACTGTCAGCATGTAGGACTCCTAATGTCTGACATGTTGGTATGTCAGCATGTAGGACTCCTAATGTCTGACATGTTGGTATGTCAGCATGTAGGACTCCTAATGTCTGACATGTTGGTATGTCAGCATGTAGGACTCCTAATGTCTGACATGTTGGTATGTCAGCATGTAGGACTCCTAATGTCTGACATGTTGGTATGTCAGCATGTAGGACTCCTAATGTCTGACATGTTGGTATGTCAGCATGTAGGACTCCTAATGTCTGACATGTTGGTATGTCAGCATGTAGGACTCCTAATGTCTGACATGTTGGTATGTCAGCATGTAGGACTCCTAATGTCTGACATGTTGGTATGTCAGCATGTAGGACTCCTAATGTCTGACATGTTGGTATGTCAGCATGTAGGACTCCTAATGTCTGACATGTTGGTATGTCAGCATGTAGGACTCCTAATGTCTGACATGTTGGTATGTCAGCATGTAGGACTCCTAATGTCTGACATGTTGGTATGTCAGCATGTAGGACTCCTAATGTCTGACATGTTGGTATGTCAGCATGTAGAACTCCTGATGTCTGACATGTTGGTATGTCAGCATGTAGGACTCCTAATGTCTGACATGTTGGTATGTCAGCATGTAGGACTACTAATGTCTGTATTTATTGTTAGCCATATTTTGCTTTCTAATATTTCCACACCTGACTTGCTCTCAATGACACAATGTACTAATTTACTCATTAACACTTACTATAATGTTTGTAGTGTGTTTTGAAACACTATTCCTATGGGCTCTAGTCTAAACCAAATATGCTCGTATAAACAAAAATCTTATTTATACTTTCTTGAATCTCAACATAGTGGACAATATGTCTTTCTCTATACTGGTTGCCTGATTTTTGAGAACAGAATAGTCATCCAAATCCAATTTGAATGTACAACAACCCGTGAACTAATCAGAGCTGAAAGTGCTGATATTAATATGTTCACATTTCAAAGCCCAAATAAGACTGAGGTTTTAACTTCTTGGAAATCGCTTGATTGCCGAGGTTTTCATTTTTCTAGGGATAGTTAAGGCTTTCGCTTCACAGAACTCGGCTACGCCCTTTCATCGCTCCGCAGTCGCAACTTTCGGTCCAAACTGCTCCACTCCTCTACCTACAAAAGCCTACCTACGTCTTGGGCTACGATTTATTAAAAGTTTTTAAAGACGAGTAAATAAACACAAAGCGGCTCTAATGGCAGAAAACAAAGTATCAAATCATGATCACGAAGGAAAGGTGGAACGCTTTGCGGCTTAGCACCCAACTACATAGCAAAACAAGTATAACTATAAAGACACCATAATAGCAGCATAGCAAAAGTTCCAGATCCGGATCACACAAAGAAGTATCTATAGACACAAGCTTCATTGGTTAGAATAACCAAAACTTCTAAACCACTTTATGCAACATTATCAAACGAAGCAGTTATAGGAAACAGCCCATCACTGCATACAGTACCAAAGTCAACACTCTTCTGTTTGTTCTCTATCTGGGGCAAACTTTGCTCACATAAACACAAAATGCACTTTGCTCACATTCCGACTCTATCTACAGTCATACCTGATTCACTCCCAACATTAATAACAATTTCACATTAAGCTAGCATTTTCTGCTGGTCGATATTTCACTGGCATTATAACCTCAAAGTTTAATGTCCTGTAACCACCAACATAACCTTTAACTGACATTTAGCTTCAAAGATCACAAAAGATGTTTGAAAAATAGGGGTTACTGAACTGTGATGGCGCTTTACTGCCGGATTTTTAGACAATATATATTATGACAAACAAAAATAAGTGTACTAATTAAAGTACTAACAGCATTTCAGTGCTTTTGAAACATTAACTGTGAGTGCAGCTGAAATATTAAGACAATTGCAATAATTAACTTTAAGCCGTATTTCACAGGTGCATTCTCATTAAAACTAAAAGCATTCTTTTATTTCTTTTTCGTAAACAAATATGACAGGGCTGCAGTCACTGTGTATTTTTAGCTTGGTATCAGCTTTAGCCGATCTTATATTGCTTTATTTAAATATAAGCATTCAATAAATAAGAACAAACAGATACTGTTCGTTAATATAAATAAAATATGGACAGTTAAAATTCTTTTTGGCGCCATGTAACTTTTTTGTAACTGAACTGCAAGGCACAAATGAAGTTTACACATAAGCTAGCATTATCGTTACTTTAAGATTTTACAAGGGTTGAAACTTACCACTTCTCTGCATTTCGTAGTCTTAGCGCCCGAAAAACTTATTTGACATAACGGCTTTAATCGCCCACTGTACAATATCAACAATTTTTCAGAACTTCTCTTCGCAAAAGCTCAGAGACTTACTGCGTTTCAGTGCAGCCAACGTAAATTTGCGGCAGTTTACTGCGAATTCAATTACTGCAAGCCGACACGCCTAGTGGACCTGCCTGCCATCTACCGTTCAACTCTTCATAACCATGGATTTTGCAGCTTAGGAAATATCAACTCACAAAATAGAAATGAATTAAATTCACCAAAATTACTTAAATAACTGAACCATTATTTTTCTTATATTTGTAATTTCATTATCTCTCTTTTCTTCTTTTTTTTTAACCGTCAATTCTCTTCCAAAACAAGGTTGGACATATTGCCGTAACAATTGAATAGCCGATTCAGTAGACCTACTATAGTCAAAATAACAACTTTAATCCTCGGAACAAATAAATGCGTGTTTAATTCCATCGATTGGAAGTTACTACTCTTTAGTTCGCTTATATTTGACTCGTCTGTGATCGGCTATATAGAAACTTAAACTGTGGTAAACGCCCGATTTTGTAACCTTTTTAGGTTGGTATTGGTAACAGTGGAAATAGAATCAACAGCAAAATGGCTTTCAGGTTATGTAGCCGAGGTGCCTTTTTAAGGCAACTTATAGCAGTTAAACATAACAAACCATTGAGTTCATCAAAGGAAAACGGTACTATAACGAAAGACAAAATTGTTTTAACAGATGATGGTTCGACGATTGTTTGTTGGCATCCTGAACCAGAGTTTCCTTATGAGTTTTCACGGCCGCTGCCACAAGAAACAGCTGAAAGTGAGGGTGTTCTAAAAGTGCAGTCTCTGCCGCAGGTGCGTGCCGCGTTTAAAGAGAAAGCTCCTGAATTGGTGCGTCAAGAACTGCAAAATGTAACCTACACTACCAAACATCGATGGTTTCCAAGATCACGTGATAAGCGAGCGAAGAAAACCCCTCCAGATAGGGAATACTTGTAAACAATATTTATAGGATGGTTAATTACTAATAAAACAAGTTTTGCACATATCTTTGTTATTTATTACATTTAATACAAACATATAGAATGTAGCAGTTAGAAAAATATCTTCATTCCAGTCTTCGCTTCTTCACCAAGGACCCAAGCTGTAATAATGAAACCACAATGTCAGGAACAAATTGCTTACTATTTAACAAAAATTAAATCATATTAATAACAATTTTATGATAAAGTTCAATTTAATCAGCATGGATTGAAGCATATCTATTGGTTCTTAGCTGCTTGTTTGGAACCAATTACCAAAGCAATACAATATTGGGAGTTTATCTCATACTTGCCCCACTCTAAGTTGCATTTCAGATGCCGAGATCCCTTGATAAAAACTCATTTGGGTATTGTGTGCCAAGTATGGGAGATTACCGCTTGTTGATGTGCTACTACAGTAACGTATGAATGCCAGCAGCACATCAGACTGAGGGGCATGTAATGACACTACATGTAGAGTTATTAAATTATAAGGTACTGTGCTAGAGATAAATGTTGACCTTGTGCTCACATAGCAATAGGAATCCTGTTTGGGAGCAGATGCTCAGAGACATGAGTGGCTGTAAACCTTTCCTTTTAACATATTCGCATTAGATCCATTGCTACATTTCTACTTTCTCTACACGTACTATGTACATAGTGTATAGAGAACGCATTGTATTGCACCTAAAAATTCAATACCGAAATTTCACCAGAAATAAATGTTTTAGGACCACCTGAATACAAAAAAAGCATTTTTAGAAAAAGATCCATGTGTGTGTCTGTGGGCAGAATAGCTAAAAAATGAAAAGACCGTTAAAAACCAAACTTGGTATATTAGTTTGATATCTTCCAAGGATGCGACACAAAAATTTTCGAGAAAATCCCCCCACTCCAAACTACCTTTTACATAGAAAAATTTTCGAAAGTTTTGATTTTCTTAAAAATGGCTCTTAACGATTTTGATTAAGATCTCGTATATTTAAGATATTTACATGACAAAATGTGTATCTTGAATTTTCTGGGAGTTGCCTCTGAAGACTACTTTATTCTGGATGAATGTTATGGAATTTTGCATAACTGCTAAACCTTATGAGATGGACAAAGACTTACCACACAAAAATGTAGAGCACATTAAAACACACAATTTATGTTATATACATTTTTTTCATGGAGATGATTGTTTTTGAGATATTCCTTGTTATTGGTTTCAGCCTTGAAAAACTTATACTTTTCTCATACAGGAAGTTTGTCAACTCATGTCCATACAAAGGAACTTGAGTCACATAGCAACCAGCTTTTGACTATCATCACTTTAACCTATGGTACTCCCTTATTTCACTTCTACTTACAAGGGAGCAAGTGACAAGACTATTTCTGGTAATTTTTTCTTAATTAGCATGAAGTACATAGAAGCATAAGCTTTTTAACAATAATTTGTTGCAGAGATGTAGAGAAAGTCACGTGAGTGGAACATATCAGATGTTTTTAAACTGTCAGACCTCCCCGTCCACAAAGATTGGCAAGCCCCACATAGTGAGGCGAAACATCGGCTAAGACGTTGCCTTCCCAGAAGACCTAGACAAGAGCAGTGTAAACATGATGTGATTGGCTGGCAGGTGTCAACATGTGAAGCATTGTTAGCAAAATTCTTAAAGCAGCTGGACCTGAGTATCAACTTACGAAGCAGGACACTACAGTAAAGTCAAGTTTGTGCACAAATGAATAGCAGAAGTCGTTCTGTAGAATGAAACCTGAATTCAGTTTGTGTGACATGTGCAAGAAAGAGATACTCACTAAATTGAAAGCATCTGTTGTTTTCAACACCAGTATTAACAGATTTTACGTGATACAGTATATTTTAAAGATTGACAAAGCATAACAGCAAACCAGTACGTATATAAAAAGAGGTGATATATGAAGTGGAACCTGTATGCCTTCCATCTAGGCAGACCAGGTTCAATCACAAACGCCTACACGTGGGATTCATGGTGGACAAACTGGGGCCAAGTTTCCCCCACCACTCATTCTACCAATTGCCCTTGGCTCCCCAACAGGCTTCTGACTCCTCGACATCGCTTGTCAGCCCTACAAATATGGGGAGGGTAAGCCAATTACAAAATGAAACAAAACTATATAAAAAGTGGAACTTTCAATATACTCAGTAGAAAGTATCAGAGTCGCATAACATGAGTTTACTCCCACTTACACAATTTTTAAAGCTTTGTGAACTTTGAAATCTGACCAGCTGCCATTGCTCTGTACTTGCTGGCTCTCCTGTTTTTGTGCTTACAAACAGTGTCACGCGAGTCAGTACAACAGTGTTATTTTACTATGATAAAGCTAAAATAATAGTGTTATTCATGTCGTGGCTACCAAACCTATCAAAGTATGTATATAGAATGCAAACATGTTGCTCTGCCATTTTGAAACTCGCACAAACTGTGCAACATCATGTCCTCTGCTTCCAATATGAAACCAAACACAATTCCACCTGGCAAGTTTGCACAGCACATTAGACTGTTCTAGAGCTCACTTTAGTTGCAATTCTTTCAAATTATATCATTTGCTAACCTGCAGACAGAAAATATCATTGCAGTGCACATAATTGAACAGTAAAGTGAATAATTCCCATTCTCATTACTGGGTTATTGTGAAACAAAATCTTGTGTCCTGCATGGCTTCCCGTCTGGTTACGTTTGATGGTACATGAAATGAAAACCCGCCCCTGTGCCACTTGTCCTTGCTTGGGATCATATCTGGCTTATAATGAGCCAGCCTTAACATTGCAATACTTGTTAAATATAATATGAATTTTCAGATTTTAAGGGCAGAAATGCATGCAGCACACTGCTACCTTGAACACAACTTTATGTTTGTTAAATATACCAGGAAACATCCCAATTGTGAGCTTATACTTCAAAAGTTATTGAAGTAGTGTGGTTAACTAGCACCTGAAACTATTTAGCAGAACTTTGTATTTGTTGAATTAAACATATCCATAAATTGCATAAGATTTAATAGTTACGTATTTCATCACTATATGAGGAGTATCCTTGCAAAACATAATATGTCCAAAAAGGAAAATTCTACACGAAAAAACAAAAAATGAAGTACATTTAAACTATGGGAAGCATTTCAGAACAGTCATAAATCTTACCTTTGCATGCCCCAAATGGAATTGTATTATGAAGAAAATATTTTTTCAAAATTCAATGTGGATTGTTGCCGTCATCTACAGATTTGTAAATAAGAAAGCAACTGCCTGCCTGGGTAGCAGGCCATGAGTTTGAATCTTGCTTAGAGTGAGTTGCCTGGATAAGGTTTTCCCTTATCCTGAGAAGACCAACATCACGTAACTTAAAGCTCCATGGACCCCGAGATCATTTCACTAATTTCATTCATCGTCCGATATGACGATGTTAAGCTACAAAAAAACAAAACAAGTAGTAGGTATTATATAAAACCTGTACAATTACTCTTGAATGGAGTTACATTCTTTGTTTCTGTTTAACATCAGTAACAGGTTTAGTTGCTTGCAGTAGCTATAAACAAGAGATATGCTTGAATCCAAGAACAACCTTCTAATATTTTAAAGAAATTGATAATAACCTGGTACTTTATTACTATTGACTATGTGTGCTCTTTTCTGATCTACCCACGTCGCTCTCCATGCTGTAATGGTTAACCTGCTAGCCTCTTGTATCCAAGGTCACAGGTTCAAACCTAGAGGATGATTGATTTTTTCAGCCTAAAAATCCTTAGCACGGCTTCCTTTGGAAGGGAAGTAAAGCCGTTGGTCCATGTAGTAGATTTACAGCACATAAAAGAACCTGATAAAGAGGCCTCTGAGCAAAATTTGACGCTGAGAATCACTTTAACAATAGTTAAAGAGCACCCATAAATACCCCCCCCCTTTTTTTTTTGTTTTGCTTTCCCCTATACCCCCACAACTGAATCCTTGCACAGTTGGGAGTTAAGTTGGTACCCCAGCATAAAACAGATGAAAAGCTTTACGCATTTCACTTTCTGAACCAATCACAAAGCAGCATTCCGGTCAGTTGGTCTGACAATGGAAACGGATCTAGATATCGCACCATTGCAATATCTGGCTATTTCCAACCAGTTTGTGACTTATAACACATGCGTTGAGCTGTTCTGTGCAAGCTACGTATTATTCTATGTTATTTACATTGTTGATAGTGCTGTTGTTGGTGTTTGTACTGAGGGAACATAACAAGACTTTCACAATTATAGAGGTGGATATACTTTTGCAGGAAGGTGTGGCAAGGGTGGACATGCAAGAAGAAAGTGAATCAAGTACACAAAAAGCACAGGAATCATCAGTGAATGTGAACACTAATGATATGTCTTGGATGGAATTGAGTCACTAAAATTCTAAACCAGCAAAAATCACTTTGTTATACTTTTCTCTCATTGTAACCAGCTATTTTGCATAAATTTGTTCTCTTATGTCGTAAATACATACATACGTTACAGTATCACTGTTATTTTCAGTTAACATCAATAATAACAAATTAGTTTCATCACTGTTTGTATTGGTCTAGAGAAATTTGTAATCAGTTGTTGTTTACTACTTACAGCAAACTGTCAAGTGCAAGGATTCAGCAGTGGAGGAAGAGGTTGGAGTGGACACACAAATTAGCAGGCAAAGTCAGCAAACCTCTGCTTTGTTTTTATTTAAGACACTCTGTTTTTGGCCTTGAGAAGAAAAGATGCAACCCTCTTTGTGCTGGCATGGAGCTTTAAATTGTCAAGTCTCAGTTTTTATCACAATGCCTAAAGAAGAAATTAATAACTATTCACTCAGTAATACCGCTATTGTGTTTCTTTCATGCCCCCTTTTACTACACACAGCTCCACAGGATGACACTCATGATACATGGAATGAAAATAGAGCACTGGTGGAATGCAGTGGTGGGGGAAACCGGAGAAAATCCACCACCAACACAGCTATAGGATGTATGAGGCCTAAACACACCACAATTACCAAAAATTGCACATTTTAATATTAGCTTACAAAACCTACTATATCATATAAATAAATTTGAAAAAGTTGTATTATTATGTGATTCTAAAGCAGCTATAATCTCCATAACATCTAATAACCTAAATATTGCAGAATGCTGCAAAATCATAAAACAACTAATTAATTCAAATAAAAGATTAATACTTGAATGGATACCAGCAGCACATTGCTGGGCAATGAAACAGCTGATCCAATAAGTTATCACTCTATCAACATATAATAAAGAAGATAATGTATTACAAACAAAAGGAAAACCATGGGAATGACCAGAATCACCTCATTACCAAGATTATACTGTATAGACTCCTAACAGATCAAGACTGGTATAGTGAGATCTCCTCTGATACGTAAAGAAGATATGGATACTGCACTGCCCAACCTTTAGTCAACATCAAAATACTGAATGCAGTCGCCCTCCATGGTGTAATGGTTACCATGCTAACTTCATATACCCAAGGTTGTGGGTTCAAACCTGGCGGAGGACAATGTTTTGTTTTTTTTGGGCATAAAAATCCTTAACATGACTTCCTTTGGAAGGGAAGTATAGCCGTGGGTCCCATGCCATAGTTTTACAGCAAGTAAAAGAACCTCAAGCCTGATAGAGAGGCCTCTGAGCCTCTTTCACACCCAATATAGAATGGGATGCTGATAACCACAGGAGTTAGAGCGTCCATAAATAGCACAGAATGTAGTTGATAGAGCCCTCCTGGGTAGTGTGTCAATCTCTCAGTTACCCGGTTTTTCCTTATCCCGAGAGGACAAATGTTGAGTAACTTTAAGCTCCATGGAGCCCGAGATCAGAAACAAGGGTAGGTAAACTAACATCATGTGCCTAATATGTTGCTTGCTCCTTATTATCACCCAGTTTCTAGCAAGTGAAACTGGGATACTATTTGCTTTTAACTGACCATCGGTGTCCAAGCTGAGTCATGTTGTAGAGCACCTCATTGTCTTTTACACTTTCTCTACAGCACGATACAAACTTGTATCTCTGGTTCAGAGAAAGCACTCTTGCCACTACTGTGTATACTATATTTATCGCAACACAACGCAAATGTTCAGAGCTGGAGGACATCTTGCATTTGTGTAATATGTTTTCCAAGTTCCATAAGGGGAAAAAGTGATCTTCAGAGGGAAATGGTAAAAATTTGCTGTTAAGGAACAAAGGTTACTCTCTGAGACTAAAATTAAATTACTTTCATTTCAGTGGTTGCACGTAATGTTGTACTGGTCAACGGCCAAGCAGCAAGCTACACATTTTCCTTTCTCTCACCACACATATACTGCAGAGTGAATTTATGTACAAATTCAAACCTTTCATCATATGTTGGGTATGTGGGCTGCTGAAAGACTTTTGTTACTAATGGGGAGGAGACCCTTTAATAATTAATTGAAGACTTAAACACTTTTTTGAGACCCTTTAATAATTAACTGAAGGCTTAAACACTTTTGTGAGACCCTTTAATAATTAACTGAAGGCTTAAACACTTTTGTGAGACCCTTTAATAATTAACTGAAGACTTTAACACTTTTGTGAGACCCTGAAGGCTTAAACACTTTTGTTACTAACGGGGAGGAGACCCTTTAGTAATTAACTGAAGACTTAAACACTTTTGTTACTAACGGGGAGGAGACCCTTTAATAATTAACTGAAGACTTAAACACTTTTGTTACTAACGGGGAGGAGACCCTTTAATAACTAACTGAAGACTTAAACACTTTTGTGAGACCCTTTAATAATTAACTGAAGACTTAAACACTTTTGTTACTAACGGGGAGGAGACCCTTTAATAACTAACTGAAGGCTTAAACACTTTTGTGAGACCCTTTAATAATTAACTGAAGACTTAAACACTTTTGTGAGACCCTTTAATAATTAACTGAAGGCTTAAACACTTTTGTGAGACCCTTTAATAATTAACTGAAGGCTTAAACACTTTTGTGAGACCCTTTAATAATTAACTGAAGACTTAAACACTTTTGTGAGACCCTTTAATAATTAACTGAAGACTTAAACACTTTTGTGAGACCCTTTAATAATTAACTGAAGACTTAAACACTTTTGTGAGACCCTTTAATAATTAACTGAAGACTTAAACACTTTTGTTACTAACGGGGAGGAGACCCTTTAGTAATTAACTGAAGACTTTTGTTACTAACAGGGAGAAGACCCTTTAATAATTAACTGAAGACTTAAACACTTTTGTGAGACCCTTTAATAATTAACTGAAGACTCAGAGGAAACGATCTCATGTCCTTTATGTGGTGCAGCTGTTAGGAATGACATAATAGAAAGGAGACCCTCTAATTGCTTCTAGAATGGTTGGTTTCTAATGCTCAGCATATTGGAGTTGTTGCTTCCCAGAGACATTTATTGTAGAATGCTCTTCTCTAAATTGGAAGTGGGCAGCCAAGCAATCATGTCCTGTGTGTAATCCAAACAGAGCAACAGCTTTTGACCTTGGATATTCTCAAATTATTGTTCAGCAAGCTTTTCCATTGTTTAATTATAATCTCTTGGTTTGAACTGCCATATGTTTTTTGTTGGATGAGTTTTTAGTTTGGTGGATTGTTGCTAAGGCATCTGCCTTTTCCACAGTGTGAAGCTCTGACCTGGTCTGATACCAGATCCCTCTTTTACCTTTCTTTATTTAGGTGATGTAACTGCCATTTATGGTGCCTAATTTTAAACAGTTACAAAAAGTTAAATAAAAACATATACTGCGCTGCCCAACCTTTAATCATCATCAAAATACTGGAATGCAAGAGAGCGAATGGCTTCACTGCCAACTGCTCAACATATCAATTAGGTTGTCTAAATATAAAACCATATCCACCATTGTTACAGTTATGCCACCATCACGTTGTACCAAACATTTCAATATTCCCCTCTCCAACAACTACTCAAAATGTGAATTTCCATGAAAATTGAAATTAAGTACAATAATTAAATAAATAACACACTTTAATCAGCTTAAGTGTCCATTACTTTGTTCAAAATATATGACAAACTTTTATATACTTTTATATACTTAAGTCTTTTTAACAGTTCTTGTGTTGGTTGGTTGGTATCTAATGTTGAGCAGTTGGCAGTGAAGCCATTCACTCTTTTGCACTCCAGTATTTTGATATTATCATGTTGACTAAAGGTTGGGCAGCACAGTTTCCATCCAAAGTATCAGAGGAGATCTCACTATACCAGTCTTGGTCTGTTAGGAGTCTCTTGGTAATGTAGTGATTCTGGTCATTCCTTTTGTTTGTAATACATTACCTTCTTTATTATATGTTGATAGAGTGATAACTTATTGATCAGCTGTTTCATTACCCAGCAATGTGCTGCTGGTATCCATTCAAGTATTAATCTTTTATTTAAATTAATTAGTTGTAGCAGCATTCTGCAATATTTAAGTTATTACGTGTTACATCATATGTTATAGCTGCTTTAGAGTCAGATAATAATTATATGATATAGCAGGTTTTGTAAGCTCTCAAGTATTGCCAAAATCTCTCCATCAAAATTTGTAGTATTTAAACTTAATCTTTTGAAGAAAGAGAAGAGAGGGCATATTGCACCGGCGCCAGCACCACTGTTATTTGGTAAGCTAGAACCGTCAGTATAAACATGTAGCCATTCATTGCTAGGGTATCTTAAATTTATTATTTCTAGTGTTATTTGTTTCAGAACACACAAAGAAGTTTCAGATTTTTTAAATTCTTCAGCTACGTGTAGATAGTGTTCAACATGAAATATTTGTAATGGGTTCATATTTGTTTGTATGTTTCTTTTAAGTAAGGAAGTTTTAATCTATGTTATGTAGATGATATGCTAAGATCTCAAAAAAGGGCTAAATACAGTACTGCTGTAAAAGACATTGTGTGTTGCAGCACAGAGGAATGAGAACTTACCAGATCCGATATTGCTGGAAGGTGCAAGGAATGATCAGCCGAGTTGTTTGCCCCCTCCGTGGCGGTGGCTGCTGGTGGTGGATTAGCAGTCTTCGCTGCTTTAAGGTTGCGATGTTGTGGAAATGTTGGCATCAGCTTGGGATCACACGCTAAAACATTAAAATGCTTTACATTCATCATTTCCATATTTGTAGCATTGTATATTGACCCTGTGAAACCAAAAAAAAAAAAAAGAATTTTTACTTTCTCTACATAGTAAGTGAAGAACGCATTGCATTTAACCCAAAAAGTTTATGTCGAGATTTCACACTAAATAAATGTTTGATGTCCCATGAGTCCATAAAACAGCATTTGCAAGTGTGTATATGTGTCTGTGAAAATCAGAACTAAAAAATCTCATGTGTTCCATTCACTTGACTTTCTCTACATCTCTGCAACAAATTATTCTTAAAAAGCTTATACTTCTATTTACTTCATGCTAATCAGAAAAAATCTGATGTGTACCATTCACATGACTTTCTCCATATCCCTGCAACAAATTATTCTTAAAAAGCTTATACTTCTATTTACTTTATGCTAATCAGTAAAACATTAGCAGAAATAGCCATATAACTTGCTTCCTTGTAAGTAGAGGTGAAATATGGGAGTACCATATGTTAAAGTGATAATCAAAAGCTGGTTGCTATGTCACTGAAGTTCCTTTGTTTGTATGGACAGCAGTTGACAAATGCCTGTATGAGAAAAGTATGTTTTTCCTAGCAGAAACCAAAAATAAGGAATGTCACAAAAACGACAAACTCCACGAAAAAAATGTATATAACATAAATTGTGTGTTTTAATGTGCTCTACATTTTTTGTGTAGTAAGTTTTTGTCCATCTCTTATGGTTTAGCAGTTCTTCAAAATTTAGTAAAATTCATCCAGAATAAACTACTCTTCAGAGGCTATTCCCAGAAAATCCAAGATATACATTTTTTTTGTCAGGTAAATATGTTTAATATACAAAATTTTAATCAAAATTGTTAGAGCCATTTTTGAGAAAATCGAAATTTTCGAAAAAAGTTCCATGTAACGGGTAGTTGGGGGTGGGGGGATTTTTCTCAAAATCTTCCTGTCGCATCTCTGAAAGATACTAAACTTAAGTACCAAGTTTGGTATTTTACCCACCTTTCGTTTTTGAGTTATCGTGTTCACAGACACACACACACACACACAGACACACATGGACCTTTTTGTGAAAATGCTTTTTTTGGATATTGGGGACCCTAAAACATATATTTCTCGTGAAATCTCAGTATCAAATTTTTGGGTGGAGTGCAATACTTTCTCTATACACTATGTACATAGTGCGTATGGAGAAAGTAAAAATAGCAGAAAATTCTTATTACTTACTTCCTTGTAAGTATAAGCGAAATAAGGGAGTAGCATAGGTTAAAGTGACAGTCAAAAGCTGGTTGCTATGTGATTGAAGTTCCTTTGTTTGTATGGACACCAGTTGATAAATTCCTGTACGACAAAAGTATAAGTTTATCAAAGCAGAAACCAAAAACAAGGAATATCTCAAAAACGATCAGCTCCACAAATAGAAATGTGTATAACAAAAATTGTGTGTTTTAATGTGCTCTACATTTTTTGGGTATTAAGTTTTTGTCCATCTCTTACAGTTTAGCAGTTATTCAAAATTTCATAAAATTCATCCAAAATAAAGTACTCTTGAGCGGCTATTCCCAGAAAATTCAAGATATACATTTTATTTGTCAGGTAATTATCTTTAATATACAATATTTTAATCAAAACTGTTAAAGCTATTTTGAGAAAATCAAAATTTTCAAAAAAATTGCAAGTAAAGGGTAGTTGGGGGATGGAGGGATTTTTCTCAAAATCTTCATGTCACATTCCTGGGAGATACTAAACTTGAATACCAAGTTTGGTATTTTACCTACTTTTCGTTTTTGAGTTATCGTGATCACACACACACATGGATCTTTTTCTGAAAATGCTTTTTATGTATTCAGGGGACCCTAAAACATATATTTCAGGTTCAATCTCGGTATTGAATTTTTGGGTGGAGTGCATTACCTTCTCTATACAAAATGTTCGTAGTACGTGTGGAGAAAGTAAAAATGAAAAGTTCGTTCTTTCAAGGATACAACACAAACATTTTATGAAAACCTCCCCATTCAAAATTAATGAAATAATTTTCTAAAATTTGGACTTTCTTTCAATGGCTGACAATTTGGATTAAAATGCCACTAAATTCCTCCAAACATCAATCAAATATTGCTTATTATTGGTTTCAATTGTAAAGATTTCAAACTTTCTCGGCGTTGCTTATTACAGATACTTCACTGGATAACAACCAAGTTAGATTGGAGTATTAGAAATCCAAGACATCTTGACTCTGTGGTCTTTGTCAGGGAATTGAACCAGAGAAGGCCCGAGAGTCAAAAGCTTGCATTTCTCTGATTCCAATTTAACTCGGTTGCTATCCCGTGAAGTCATGTGTAATACTTATACTTTTCCAATCTAATCTAATCAGACAAGAAGTGTCCGTTTTTCTTTGTTCTACTCCTGCCCAGGCAAAGAAGCAATTTACAATGACAATCACATAACGACAGCTTTTAAAACATTTGACTATCACTTTAGCATAGCACATTCCTTTAGTTGCCTCCTACTTATAAGGAACTAAGTAATATGAACATTCTGCTAATGTTTATCTCAATTAGGATTGTGTAGAAAGAAGAATAATCTTTTGTAAGAAGTTTGTTTGTAGAACATCTACAGAAAGCAGATTTTTTTGTGAGGTTATCTATTTTCAAGATATTCTTTCTTAATGGTTTCAATTTTAAAATACTTATAGTTTGTATATTAATTTGTTGAGTTGGTTTTCTGTAGATTCCAAAGTTTACTTTTGTGCCTAAGAATCATCAGAAACAGCACAAAAGTAAACTTTGGAATCTACAGAAAACGAACTCAATCAGAAAAACACATTAGAAATGAAAGCTACAACCCATTACCACACAAACATGCAATAATAAACAGCCTCACACATAGATTAGTAAATCTACCTATGAGCACAACCGAATTCAACAAAGAGTTAAAAACCATAATTCAAACAGCAGAACAAAATGGATACAGCAAGAACCTTGTATACAAGAAACTAAACAAAGCAAAGCAGGAAAAACCATAAAAGAAATAACTACCCTAACAGCAGGAAAAAATAATATCAACACATTCAAAAAATTCACTTACCACCCCCGAGCATTTAGAAAACTCAAAAAAATCTTCAAAGAACAAGACATCACCCTAGCTCCAATAACAGATTTTCTGTCATAAAATTACTGAATTCAAAAATAAAGCATGAAATTCCACCAGAAAATAGGTCAGGAATATATCAAATTAAATGCACAAATTGTGAAAAGTTCTACATAGGACAAACCAAAAGAAGTTTAAAAATCAGATCCAAAGAGCACTTTAGAAATCTAAAATTGAAACAAGAAGATAAATCAGCAGTAGCATTTCACTTTTGGAAAGAAAACCACAATCTAGATCCAAATCCAAAATTGCTTAAAACCATGTCAGGCCACAATGAACTCAGAACCTGGGAAAACATCCTCATATGGAAAAACAAAGATCGGCTAATAAACTTTGAAATCCCGCCAGTAGACAGCTTAGTTAAGAAGTTCATCATTTCACCACCAGAGAAGAGAGTACAAGCAAATGCAGCCAACAATGGCAGTTGGACCCGTGAGGTTGAAAATGAAAGCATAGGCTTTCGAAAATAGTCCCCCATAATAACAATGTAAGTGACGTAGTGTTAAAAAACCAACTCAACAAATTAATATACATATAATTTGACCGTCACTGTTACTAAATTCCTCCAAACATCAATACTTATAGTTTCCTCAAACAGGAATTTCTTTTCTTTTCTTTTGTTTTACTCCTGCCCATGCAAAGAGAACTGAATTTTAATCATATAGCAACCAGTTTTTAAAATATTTGACTGTCAGTTTAACCTATGCTAGTCCCTTATTTTGCTTCTACTTACAAGGAAGCAAGTAATAAGACTATTTCTGCTGATGATTATCATGAAGTAAACAGAAGAATAATCTTTTCTAAGAATAGTTTGTAACAGAACAGGAAGAGAAAGTCATGTGAATGGAACACATTTTTCTTTCCCAGCAGTTTTTTATTCGTCATGAAAGGAGACAATGTTACTGCTTGTAATCTTCAACAGGAAATGAACACAACATAATCTAATCTGTTTCCCTGTTGGTGTACCAAATAATGTTCACCTATTACCTTAGTATTCCATCCAAAAATTCAATACCAACATTCCACCAGAAATATTTGTTTTGAAATCTCCTATGCCTGCACAAAGCATTTTCAGAAAAAAGTCTGCACAGGTGTATGTGTGTAGCATATCTCAAAAATGAAAAGTTGGTATTTAAGTTCAGTGTTTTCCAAGGATCCAACATGAAGATTTTCAAGAAAATCCTTCCATACCAACTATCCTTTACAAGGAACATTTTTCAAATTTTATATTTTCTCAAAAATGGCTCTAATGATTTTGATTAAAATACATGTTAAAGATATTTACATGACAAATAAAATGTATATTTTGAATTTTCTGGGAACAGCCTCTGAAGAGCTCTTTATGCTGAATGAATCGCAAGAGATAGACAAAAACTTACAAAAATGCAGATCTCATTAAAACATAATTTATGTCAAATACATGTTTCTTGTATCGCTTACTGTTTTCAAGCTATTCATTGTTGTTGATTTCAATTTTAAACTAATTAACTTCTCTCAAATGGGACCAAACCTCAATTGTTTCACATAGCAAGCAGCTTTGGCCTAATGTATTCCCAGCTACACACAAGGAACCAAGTAATTCTGCTAATGTTTATCTAGATAAGCATGACTCACATAAAAGAATAATGTTTTGTTAGAAAAATGTTTGTGGAACAGCAAGAGAAACATATCTGAACGGAACACATCAGATTTTTAGTAATAGTTAACATGTGTGCGTAAATCTGTGTATCGGTTATATCATTTTAAAAAATGCTGTGTTCAATTCACACGACTTTCTGTACATCTCTGTAACAGATTAGTGTTAAAAAGCTTATGCTTCTATTTACTTCTATCTAATAGAGATAAACATTAACAGAAATAGTCTTATTACTTGGTTCCTTGTAAGTAGAAGGCAAATAATCTAATGTGTTCCATTCACATGATGTTCTCTAGCTGTTCGGTATAAATCTTAGTCCGTTACCATGGTAAGCAAGATAAACATAAACAAAATTACTTTTATTACTAACTTTCCTTGTAAGTAGAAGGGAGTGCAAAGCCTAAAGTGATAGCCTCATTCTTTAAAGGCAGATTGCTATGTGAAATGCCAATCTGTTTGATTACCAGGACAAGAGACGACAAGAAAGATGTCTTCCCATTTGAAAAAAGGTTAAGTGGCTAAAATTGAAATCAATAATCCAGAATATCTCGAAAATGGTTAAGACATAAATTGTGTGTTTTAGTGAGAACTACATTTTTTGTCTATCTCTTTCAGTTACACAAAGACATTCAGAATGAAGAGCACTCCAGAGCCTATTCCCAACAAATTCAGGATTTACATTTTAATTACCAGGTAAACTAATCAATATTGTTTAGAAAATATAAAATGTTTGATGCATGGGTAGTTTGGAGCACAGAGATTTTTCTGAAAATCTGCACAATATATTAAAACTTAAATTCCAATTTTTGTTTTAATTTTTGAGTTACACACACAAACTTTTTTTCTATTTTTATATATATATATTTTTTTTGATTCAATGGTCTCAAAACATGTATTCCCAGTGAAATCTTGGTATCAAAGTTTTAGGTGGAATACAATAACTTGTCTACCTACTCTGTACTAAGAAGTTAAAAAAAAAGGCAATCAGACTTATTTTCAATATTTAAAAACAAACATTATATTCTTCTGGTGTTTAAAAAGTAGTAATCCACGAAGTAAAATAATAACAATATTTCTAGTCAATACATCAGCCACAATGATTATTTTAGGCAGAGTTCAACAAGAATATTTCCATTTAAAGTGCTCTGAAGAAGTATTTGCTAATGAAAACTCTTGAAGTATTGAATTATCGTATAATTGTTGAAATTGTAGTAGTCATGTAGGGATATATCACAACAAATGCTATGGTCAGCGAGCTGACTTCTCACCTGCAGGTCCCGGATTCGATTCCCGGCTGGGGAAGTATGCATGTGAGAGTGAATGTGCGTGTTTGAGGAAAATACAAATGATGGTTGCTTCAAGTGCAAAGCCCCTATACGACCTTAGATGTTCAATGAAAAAACCAAATGCTATAATGTTTATTTCAAGCACATCTGCCATCAACTTACGTAATGGTGCTTCTTTAAAATACGAGCTCTGCAGGCATTCCTCAGCTGTTGCTCTTTTCTTGGGGTCGTACATGAACAGGAAGTTGAGTAGCCTTAGTCCAGCTGCAGAGAGCCATGGGAATCTCTGTTTCAGGTTATTGTAAGGCTGCTGTTTCAGCGTGAAACTCTGTAACAATGCCATTCAGGTTAGCTGTGTACAACACTTTAAGATAATACAACAATAAATGGATCCACATAAAAGATGACCGTGGTGGCAGCCTGTAGAGGTCTCTCTTCTGGATTTTCAGATGAGAATGTTTGTTTACATCAAAATTTATCACCTTGCTTTTGTTTTTTAGAATTAATAGATTTTCCCAAACTGTTAATCCAATTGCAATCTGCACTCATTTTAATACCTTAGGTTCACTCATAAATCATGGGCTACAGCTGAATTATCTGTCTGTTTATATTTTAAATATCTCATACCTTGTGCAATGTTTTGTTTTGTTTTCAATGGAGGGATTTTATCTTTTGTGTTTGTATGGAGGTTTTTAAACTGTGCTTATTACCTGGGGCTAACTTGATGTTCCCTTTTTTGAAAAGTTTGAGGCTGGTTTCTGATTTTATTCTTTCTTTACTTTCTTCTGTTCACTGTGCATATCCATTAATGCTTTAGTAGTTTTATTCCTTTATGTACAAGTCTTTCTAAAACTAAGCAAATTTCATGTCTGTCTACTGTTCCGAAATGTCACAATACTGAACTATACTTATTTGAGATATGTATTAAAATTTAGCGTGTACCTGAAGGGCAGGAAGAGACGAGAACTCTGGCCAGATGGCATCTGATGGAGTCCCCAGAAGGTCGACTATCAGTTCCAGTTGACCTAGCTCTGAGCGACCTGGCAGAAGTGGTCTGTGACCGAGAAGTTCTCCCAGAATACAGCCAGCAGCCCACATGTCCACAGACGTTGTCTGTGTTCTCGCTTGTAACAGCAGCTCTGGAGCTCTGTACCACAGTGTGACAACACGAGGTGTCATGGGGCGCAGGGGCAGACCAAACCAGCGTGCCAGTCCAAAATCAGCTGTAAACATGCAAGTGTGTTCCATCATTATCATTGATAATGATTATCAAGATAATCATTAGCAGAAATAGTCTTATTACTTGCTTCCTTCTAGGTAGAAGGGAATACACTAACTAATAACAATATTTCAGAAATGGTCAACTCTACACAAAAATCATATGACATAAATTATGTGTATTAATCAGATGTGTAGTAAGTTTTAGTCTATCTTGTACGATTTAGCAGTTACACAGGTCATCCAGAATGAAAAGGCTATTCTCAGAAAATTCAAGATATGCATTTTATTTATGACGTAGCTATCTGTAATATGCAGTACTTTAATCAAAATCATTAGAGCATTTTTGAGAAAAACAAAATTTTAAAAAGTTTTTCTATGCACAGGGTAGTTTGGGGTGCAGAGAGTTTGTTAAAAATTGTTTGTGTTACATGATTGTGAAGTGCTAAACATGAAACCCAGGTTTTATTCTCTCTCTGAGGTCGACTGCTGCATCTTAGTGTAATCACATTTTTTTGTAAAGGTAAATTATGACATACAATCTGTTTTTACTGTCTCTACATGTACTATGTACATAGTGTATAGAGAAGGTATTGCACTCCTACAAAAACTTCAATACTGTGATTTTACCGGAAATATATGTTTTAGAGTCTGCTGTATCAAAAAAAAAAGTATTTTCAGAAAAAGGTCTGCACGCGTGTGTGTGTCTGTGAACACGATAACTCAAAAGCAAAAAGTCGGTGAAATACCAAATTAGGTATTTAATAGTATCTTCCACGGATCAACACAAAGATTTTAGGAAAATTGTCCCACCCCAAACTACCCTTTACATGGGACTTTTTTGAAAATTTTGATTTTCTAAAAAATGGCTGTTACGATTTTGATTAAAATATTGTATATTAAAGATATTTACCTGACAAATAAAATGTATATTTTGAATTTTTTGGGAATATCCTGTGAAGACTACTTTATTCTGGGTGAATTTTACAGAATTTTGCATAACTGCTAAACCGTAAGAAATGGACAAAAACTTACCACACAAAAAATGTACAGCACATTAAAACACACAATTTATGTTGTATATATTTTTTTTCGTGGAGTTGATTGTTTTT
This sequence comes from Hymenopus coronatus, assembly GCA_030762935.1. Taxonomy (NCBI): domain Eukaryota; kingdom Metazoa; phylum Arthropoda; class Insecta; order Mantodea; family Hymenopodidae; genus Hymenopus; species Hymenopus coronatus. The sequence goes on along the minus strand of CM060880.1, from coordinate 1,190,134 downwards.
GAGATATTCCTTGTTTTTGGTTTCAGCTTTGAAAAACTTATACTTTTCTCATACAGAGATTTGTCAACTGCTGTCCACACAAACAAAGAACATCAGTCACATAGCAACCAGCTTTTGACTATCACTTTAACCTATGGTACTCCCTTATTTCACTTCTACTTACAAGGAAGCAAGTAATAGACTATTTCTGTTAATTTTTTCTCGATTAGCATGAAGTAAATAGAAGGATAAGCTTTTTAATAATATTTTTTTGCAGAGATGTAGAGAAAGTCATGTGAATGGAACACATCAGATTTTTTGTGATTTGGGAATTATCGTGGTACTGAATTGCAAGCAGTGCTTTACAAAACTTGACTTGTCAGATATTAAAGTAGTAGTAGAGATACTAACCTAGCAATTCAAAACTATAGTAAAATCATGTTTTTATTCCTTCTCTACATTTTCAACTTTCTATAATTTTCCTTGTACAACGCACAAAAAGCTATTCCACTTACAATTTTCACAATGCACAGGTCCAATCTTGGTCTCAGACTGCTAATACATGTTGACAAGCACTGTTAGGTTTAGAGGAGTGTGCTTTGTTGACCCGGGGTCGTGTGTCAATCTATTGAACAGTGCTTACAAACCTTCTGATGTGTTCCATTCACATAACTTTCTCTACACCTCTGAAACAAATTATTGTTAAAAACCTTATTCTTCCATTTACTTCACGCTAATTGAGAAAAAATTATCAGAAATAGTCTTATTACTTGCTTCCTTGTAAGTAGAAGTGAAATAAGGGAGTATCATAGGTTAAAGTGATAGTCAAAAGCTGGGACACTTCAGATTTTTTGTTTTTGAGTTATGCTGTTCACACACTCAAACAAAATAGCAGAAATAGTGTTATTATTTGCTTCCTTGTAAGTAGAAGCGAAATAAGGGAGTGTCATAGGTTAAAGTGATAGTCAAAAGCTGGTTGCTATGTGGCTTAAGTTCCTTTGTTTGTATGGACAGCAGTTGACAAATTACTGTATGAGAAAAGTATACATTTTTCAAAGCTGAAACCAATAACAAGGAATATCTCAAAAACAATCAACTCCAAGAAAAAATAATATATATGACATAAAATGTCTGTTTTAACATGCTCTACATTTTTTGTGTGGTAAGTTATGCAAAATTCTGTAAAATTCATCCAGAATAAAGTAAGTCTTCAAAGGTTATTCACAGAAAATTCAAGATATACGTTTTATTTGTCAGGTAAATATCTTTAATATACGATAGTTTAATCAAAATCATTAGAGCCATTTTTGAGAAAATCAAAAATTTTCTCCTTGGAAGATACCAAACTTAAATACCAAGTTTGGTATTCAATGGACTTTTTGTTTTTGAGCTATGCTGTCCACAGACACACACATGTACCCTTTTCTAAAAATGGATTTTTTAATTCAGGGGGTCTCAAAACATGCATTTCCGGTGAAATGCAGTACCTTCTTTATACACTATGTACATGGTACATGTAGAGAAAGTAAAAATACTTATACAGATTTGGCATAGCAGAGATTACTAAATGAGTCATATTGTCCAACCTCCCAGCTAAATATTGGAGTGCAAGAAAACGAATGATATGTTACATACCTATCTTTACGCAGCCTTTGTCTGTCATGAGCAGGTTTGAGACCTTGAGGTCCCGGTGTACAATGAAGTTGCGATGAAGGTATCGCAGACCTCGCAGCACTTGTAACATAATACACTTCACCTGCGACTCAGAGAATGGCGCCTGCATGTTGTCCAGCAAACTTGCTAGGTCTTGTTCGCAGTACTCCATTGCCAGGAAAATGCTGCAACATATTTTATACACATTCTTACTCTGTCTACTAGATACAGGGTCGAAGGTGACCTACGATCAGCCTTTTAAACAACGAAAAAACACTTTGTTTTCACTCTTTTTCCTTAACAATACATTTTTAGTTGCTCTACATGTAATTTGTATATAGTGTATAGAGAAGGTATTGTAATGCACCCAAAAATTCAATACCGAGATTTTACCAGAAATAGATGTTTAAGGGTGCCCTGTATCTAAAAAAAAAATATTTTCAGAAAAAGGTATATGTGTATGTGAACACTATAACTCAAAAACAAAAAGTTAGTAAAGTACTAAACTTGGTGTTTAAATTTAATATCTTCCAGGGATGCGACACAAAGATTTTGAGAAAAATTCTCCTACCCCCAACTACTCTTTACATGAAAAAACTTTCAAAAATTTTGAGTTTTCTCAAAAATGGCTCTAACGATTTTGATTAAAATACTGTATATTAAAGATGTTTATTAGGCAAATAAAATGTATATCTTGAATTTTCTGAGAATAGTGTTTAAAGATCTTTTTATTCTGAATGAATTTTGCTGAATTTTGTGTAACTGGTAAACCGAAAGAGATAGACTAAAACTTACTATCAAAAAATGTAGATCACATTAAAACACACAATTTATGTCATATATATTTTTTTTTTTCGTGGAATTGACTATTGTCATTTGTTTTAAAATTTAAAATACTTAAAATTTTTCTCACACGGAAAGTTATAAACTCCTGGCCCTGCATAGAAACGTATTTCATCCACATGGTACCCGGCTTTTAAAAGATTTGACATTTGTTTATTTTCCTTCTACTTACAAGGAAGCAAGTAATTAAGAACATTTCTGCCAATGTTTATCTTGACTATCATAAAGTAGATAGAAGAATGCTTTTTAACAATAATTTGTTACAGCAATGTAATTAAAGTCATGTGAATGGAACACATCAGATTTTTTCTATAAAGCTTTCTGTTATGTTATCTCAAGAATTCCACAGGAGAACATTTAATTCTGTTTATACTTGCTAGTGACTGTGCAGGCTTCCACACTTTACACTGTAACAACACAATGCTGAGACTTAGAGAAGAGGCTACCATCTGTTGAACAGATAGGAAGGTGGAGGCATTACTTTTCATTCAACCCTTGTAATAACATGCGAATAACCTAAATTACAGAATGAATTTATTCTTACATTCTATTAAATTACCTAAGAGTTAAATTGTCGCTGATTTGTAGCTATTCGTATGAGTCACCATAATATTGTTAAGATAGTAATGTTGCTGTTTGGAATCACGGAGGACGGTCACTGTGAGTTTCCTCTTACATACAGCATAAAGCTGGTTTATTGCAAGTTTTGTGAGAAATACCCAACACTTCCTGTGACAGAAATGCTGAAATTAACATCTGACTTTACTGGTTTTTGACTACAAGTATAATCAGTGATCACAAAGAAAAATCTTTTCAGAAGAAGTGGTTACACCCGGTGAAAGCTTTGTGAAGAATGTAATTTAAAAATGAGCTGCCAACAGTTTATAAAGTGCTACATGTAACGGCACAAGAAGTGGTTATCAACCCTAGAGTGGAAAACAGCTCAGACGACCATTCTCATCTGGAGGGAAAACAGTAGCTTCCAGACAGCGAGTAAATGTAAGTTATACAATCAATTATTACACGTGAAACCATTAACTTTGTTATGACTATATTATCAGAGGTAATATAACGAGACCTCTAACTTTTATCTAGAGAAAAGTTGTAGCAGCTCAAGTTGTATTTAATAAGACTATTTCGTGAATAAAATAACAATGATTAGCCGATATGGACACGAAGAATAATATTCCATTTGGCTTGACATATATTTCATGTCCATATCATGGCCTGCCTCGTTGCTTTACTGGTTCCATACACAGTTTTTAGTCTTCTGCAGCTTTGAATTTCAGCGATAGACCTTTCCCGATAACATTATGTACGGGAATATCACTGCACACTGATACTATTATTATATAGTATGTGACTGAAGGTCCTTTGTTTGACAAATTCCTGTATGAGAAAAGTAAAAACCAATAACAAGGAATATCTCAAAAACCATCAACTCCACGAAAAAAATGTATATCATATAAATTGTGTGTTTTAACGTGCTCTACATTTTTGTGTGGTAAGTTTTTGTCCATCTCTTACGGTTTAGCAGTTGTACAAAATTCATCCAGAATAAAGAAGTCTTCAGAGGCTATTCCCAGAAAATTCAAGAAAACATTTTATTTGTCAGGTAAATATCTTTAATATACGATATTTTAATCAAAATCGTTAGAGCCATTTTTAAGAAAAGCAAAATTTTTGAAAAAAGTTCCGTGTAAAGGCTAGTTGGGGGTGGGGGGATTTTGATGAAAATCTTTGTGTTGCATCCTTACAAGATACCAAACCTAAATACGAAGTTTGATATTTTACTGACTTTTTGTTTTTGAGTTATTGTGTTCATAGACACAAGGACACACACATGGACCTTTTTCTGAAAATGCTTTTTTTTTTTTGATAAAGGAGACCCTAAAACATATATTTCCGGTGAAATCTCTGTATAAAATTTTTCAATGCAGTGCAATACCTTCTCTATACACTATATACATAGTACGTGTAGAGAAGGTAAAGAACAATTAAAATGCTGAGCTAATGAATTGCGATTGGGTAGTTCCTATGATAACACATAATGCTCACCATTATACCTAAGAGCAGAATATTGCAATAAAGGTTGTGTTTGTTTTGCATTACAGTACGTGCCATGTGGTCATGAAAATATGACGGTGCTGCCTGGTTTTGTTTTGGGTCTACAGTACATGTTACATGACGAATAACAAACCTCTCCAAACTTCTGCCGACAACAACTTCCTTCAGATGGACAATGTTCTCGTGCCTGCAACTCAGGAGAACAGAGATCTCTCTCAAACCACTCACTGGCAGACCATCCTTCTCGTTCTCCATACGCACCTTCTTCAGTGCTACCACCTTGTCTGTCTTGGTGTCCCGAGCTCTGTCTGTCAACATGTTCACAATTTAAATTGATAGTTTTAATGTTCGCTTAAAAAAAATTATCAAATTCTAGAACTTAAATATTATGTTTTCTTTTGGTATAGATATGTTAATTAACTATTATGCACAAGTAAATTTTGGTAATACGTACTTAATGGTTAATTTTAATAGTTACTGCCGGCTACCAGTAATTTAATTTAATTTTTTTTCTCATTTCCTTTAATTTAACTCCTGGTAGCTGGTTTATGATATACAGCTTTTTTTGTTTTGTTTTTTGTCAATAGTCATTTAGTATTAAAATGTTTATACATTTTTATATTTAAATATATTATTTATTTTATTAATTTTAAATATATATGTATCTGTAAAATGATAATGTTTGTGTTTGGTGAAGGCTTAATAAAGTTGAAATCTGCAGATATATGTCCCAGTAAAGGTAACTACGTGCCGAGTATTGCAGATTTTATATATTTATGTTCACAACATCCATTACCAGCAGGTTTATCACAAAGTCATTCGCTTTAATGTCTCCAAGTTACGAAAATATATTATACTTACAAACAATTCCGTAAGTTCCTTCCCCAATTCTGTTGAGCTTTTCAAATTCCGAGACAAAACGACATCTTCCAAACTGTAAATAAAACAACCAACAATTATCAGACTCATTCAATGCCAGTTCAGCATTTGATGCAAATGCTCTCTTACTAAACTTACAGCAATTTAAATAACATTCATTTATATTGCACATTTTACCTGTTTGGTTGATAAGTATAATATTTTAGCTTCCTAATTATGATCCATATGTCTGTGCTTTACATGTATTTGGTCGTCTCCTTATTGTGGTGGTGGTAGCTTGGCTGCTTTGTGGGATTCTTTCTCTGCCGGGAGACCTGGACCATGGTGCACTCAACCTCATGAAGCCCTGGGGGGGGGGGGGGGGGGGGGGGCGGACAATTGAGGAAAAAAGTAGTGCCTCCAGGTCATGAGGACTGCATTAACTGACAGTCCCTAACATCTGTCATGGACCGAGATGGGGGATGCAAGCCCAGGTTCCATGTGAGCTGTCGTGGCATGCAGTTATTTTATTTATTTTTGCCTTTGGTTTGCAAATACAATATGTGCCACTGATCATAGCTGTTCCCTCACAGTCTGAAGGTGCATAGCTCGGTGTTAAACAGTTCTGGAGTTTGAACTTTTTCTTTTTTTAACTATTTACCAACCTCTTAAGGACGACTTACCCCCCAGGCTCAAAAATCAGTCTCTGCAGTCATATGTGTGTTGAGAAGCAGACAGACTCTATATCAGAGCGAGTAGTCAGGATGTGTGATCAGGCTGATGTGTGTTGAGAAGCAGAGAGACTCTATATCAGAGAGAGTAGTCAGGATGTGTGATCAGGCTGATGTGTGTTGAGAAGCAGACAGACTCTATATCAGAGCGAGTAGTCAGGATGTGTGATCAGTCTGATGTCTGTTGAGAAGCAGAGAGACTCTATATCAGAGAGAGTAGTCAGGATGAGTGATCAGTCTGATGTCTGTTGAGAAGCAGAGAGACTCTATATCACAGAGAGTAGTCAGGATGTGTGATCAGTCTGGTGTCTGTTGAGAAGCAGAGAGACTCTATATCAGAGAGAGTAGTCAGGATGTGTGATCAGTCTGATGTCTGTTGAGAAGCAGAGAGACTATATCAGAGAGAGTAGTCAGGATGTGTGATCAGTCTGATGTCTGTTGAGAAGCAGAGAGACTATATATCACAGAGAGTAGTCAGGATGTGTGATCAGGCTGATGTGTGTTGAGAAGCAGAGAGACTCTATATCAGAGAGAGTAGTCAGGATGTGAGATCAGTCTGATGTGTGTTGAGAAGCAGAGAGACTCTATATCACAGAGAGTAGTCAGGATGTGAGATCAGTCTGATGTCTGTTGAGAAGCAGAGAGACTATATCAGAGAGAGTAGTCAGGATGTGTGATCAGTCTGATGTCTGTTGAGAAGCAGAGAGACTCTATATCAGAGAGAGAGAGTAGTCAGGATGTGTGATCAGTCTGATGTCTGTTGAGAAGCAGAGAGACTCTATATCACAGAGAGTAGTCAGGATGTGTGATCAGTCTGATGTCTGTTGAGAAGCAGAGAGACTCTATATCAGAGAGAGTAGTCAGGATGTGTGATCAGTCTGATGTCTGTTGAGAAGCAGAGACACTCTATATCAGATAGAGTAGTCAGGATGTGTGATCAGTCTGATGTCTGTTGAGAAGCAGAGAGACTATATCGGAGAGAGTAGTCAGGATGTGTGATCAGTCTGATGTCTGTTGAGAAGCAGAGAGACTATATATCAGAGAGAGTAGTCAGGATGTGTGATCAGTCTGATGTCTGTTGAGAAGCAGAGACACTCTATATCAGAGCGAGTAGTCAGGATGTGTGATCAGTCTGAAGTCTGTTGAGAAGCAGAGACACTCTATATCAGAGAGAGTAGTCAGGATGTGTGATCAGTCTGATGTCTGTTGAGAAGCAGAGAGACTATATCAGAGAGAGTAGTCAGGATGTGTGATCAGTCTGATGTCTGTTGAGAAGCAGAGAGACTATATCAGAGAGAGTAGTCAGGATGTGTGATCAGTCTGATGTCTGTTGAGAAGCAGAGAGACTATATCAGAGAGAGTAGTCAGGATGTGTGATCAGTCTGATGTCTGTTGAGAAGCAGAGAGACTCTATATCACAGAGAGTAGTCAGGATGAGTGATCAGTCTGATGTCTGTTGAGAAGCAGAGAGACTCTATATCAGAGAGAGTAGTCAGGATGTGTGATCAGTCTGATGTCTGTTGAGAAGCAGAGAGACTATATCACAGAGAGTAGTCAGGATGAGTGATCAGTCTGATGTCTGTTGAGAAGCAGAGAGACTCTATATCAGAGAGAGTAGTCAGGATGAGTGATCAGTCTGATGTCTGTTGAGAAGCAGAGAGACTCTATATCAGAGCGAGTAGTCAGGATGTGTGATCAGTCTGATGTCTGTTGAGAAGCAGAGAGACTCTATATCAGAGAGAGTAGTCAGGATGTGTGATCAGGCTGATGTCTGTTGAGAAGCAGAGAGACTCTATATCACAGAGAGTAGTCAGGATGTGTGATCAGGCTGATGTCTGTTGAGAAGCAGAGAGACTCTATATCACAGAGAGTAGTCAGGATGTGTGATCAGTCTGATGTCTGTTGAGAAGCAGAGAGACTCTATATCACAGAGAGTAGTCAGGATGTGTGATCAGTCTGATGTGTGTTGAGAAGCAGAGAGACTATATATCACAGAGAGTAGTCAGGATGTGTGATCAGTCTGATGTCTGTTGAGTAGCAGAGAGACTATATCAGAGAGAGTAGTCAGGATGTGTGATCAGTCTGATGTCTGTTGAGTAGCAGAGAGACTATATCAGAGAGAGTAGTCAGGATGTGTGATCAGTCTGATGTCTGTTGAGAAGCAGAGAGACTCTATATCAGAGAGAGTAGTCAGGATGTGTGATCAGTCTGATGTCTGTTGAGAAGCAGAGAGACTATATCAGAGAGAGTAGTCAGGATGTGTGATCAGTCTGATGTCTGTTGAGAAGCAGAGAGACTATATCAGAGAGAGTAGTCAGGATGTGTGATCAGTCTGATGTCTGTTGAGAAGCAGAGAGACTATATCAGAGAGTAGTCAGGATGTGTGATCAGGCTGATGTCTGTTGAGAAGCAGAGAGACTCTATATCACAGAGAGTAGTCAGGATGTGTGATCAGTCTGATGTCTGTTGAGAAGCAGAGAGACTCTATATCACAGAGAGTAGTCAGGATGTGTGATCAGTCTGATGTCTGTTGAGTAGCAGAGAGACTCTATATCACAGAGAGTAGTCAGGATGTGTGATCAGGCTGATGTGTGTTGAGAAGCAGAGAGACTATATCAGAGAGAGTAGTCAGGATGTGTGATCAGTCTGATGTCTGTTGAGAAGCAGAGAGACTCTATATCACAGAGAGTAGTCAGGATGTGTGATCAGTCTGATGTCTGTTGAGTAGCAGAGAGACTCTATATCAGAGAGAGTAGTCAGGATGTGTGATCAGTCTGATGTCTGTTGAGAAGCAGAGAGACTATATATCACAGAGAGTAGTCAGGATGTGAGATCAGTCTGATGTCTGTTGAGAAGCAGAGAGACTATATCAGAGAGAGTAGTCAGGATGTGTGATCAGTCTGATGTCTGTTGAGTAGCAGAGAGACTCTATATCAGAGAGAATAGTCAGGATGTGTGATCAGTCTGATGTCTGTTGAGTAGCAGAGAGACTCTATATCAGAGAGTAGTCAGGATGTGTGATCAGTCTGATGTCTGTTGAGTAGCAGAGAGACTCTATATCAGAGAGAATAGTCAGGATGTGTGATCAGTCTGATGTCTGTTGAGAAGCAGAGAGAGTAGTCAGGATGTGTGATCAGTCTGATGTCTGTTGAGAAGCAGAGAGACTATATCAGAGAGAGTAGTCAGGATGTGTGATCAGTCTGATGTCTTTTGAGAAGCAGAGAGACTCTATATCAGAGAGTAGTCAGGATGTGTGATCAGTCTGATGTCTGTTGAGAAGCAGAGAGACTCTATATCAGAGAGAGTAGTCAGGATGTGTGATCAGTCTGGTGTCTGTTGAGAAGCAGAGAGACTATATCACAGAGAGTAGTCAGGATGTGTGATCAGTCTGGTGTCTGTTGAGAAGCAGAGAGACTCTATATCAGAGAGTAGTCAGGATGTGTGATCAGTCTGATGTCTGTTGAGAAGCAGAGAGACTATATCAGAGAGTAGTCAGGATGTGTGATCAGTCTGATGTCTGTTGAGAAGCAGAGAGAGTAGTCAGGATGTGTGATCAGTCTGATGTCTGTTGACAAGCAGAGAGACTCTATATCACAGAGAGTAGCCAGAATGTGTGATCAGTTTATAGTGTAGTGTGAGAGAGTGACTTTTAATGCCTGTGCAAAGGGTAGTTTGGGATGGAGAATTTTTTTGTGGAAATCTTTGTGACACCTCTTTGAAGATAATAAACTTAAGTGCCAAGTGCAGTGCTTAATAGTAGGTTCATTTTCCATACATAGATATTCTTCTAAAAAGGCATTTTCTGGATTCAGCAGTACCCAAAGCTTGGTATCAAAATTTTGGGTATAAATAAAAATTAGCTTAAGTTCCCAATTTCAATTACAAAGTAGAGAAAATAAAGCAAATCAGATGGACACTCACCACATCCTGCTCGGGAATCTCCATGGACTTGCCATTCAAGAAGGATGTAAGGACACCTCGTCTGGTGACCGGGGCCGAGGGGTCTGGTCCGGCTTCATTGGGTCCTCTGTCCTCAACTTCAACATCTGATCTCTTCCCTGCAGCAAACTTTCTGGTCTTACAATAATATTAATGTTCCCAACAGCATGGTCCTGACAACACTTGGCTTCAGAATTATTTTCCTATACTACACAACAATGTGTCCTCAGAAATACACGCACCAGCTATTAACAATAATTTATAGCCCTCACAAATACCTTTTTTTAAACTGAAAATGATGCAGTTTATATTAGAATCTAATTTTCAAACAGAATTTTTTTTTTTTGTGTTTCCTTCACATCACTTTCTCTATCTGTTCTATAAACAAACTGTTCTTACAAAAGATCTATCTAAATAATGCTTATTAAAATAAACACTAGCAGAAATTATTACTTGCTTCGTTGTAAGTAAGGGATATAAGCGAATACACTAGGCTGATAATAAAATTTCTTATAGGATTATCATTGAAAGTTGCTTCTCTTTCCATAGCCAGGAGTAAAACAAGAGAGATATGAAGTGGATGATGGCTTCTAATATGAGTAAGATTTAACTATTTTAAAACTGGAAACAACAGGTAATATCTCTGAAATGGTGAGCTCTAAAAAAACTGTATAAACAAGGGTAGATCAAATACAAACAAGAATTTTAAAGTAACCGTGCTGTTAGTAATAAGTTTGAGGAGGGGCTTTGTCAAGATTTGATGAGGGTATCTGGAGAAGGCATATTGCATGCGCGTGCAAGCACTGTGGAGGGCTGGGCTAGTCACTATGCTATGAGTGAGTGACAAGTGCATACGTCTGTTGCTCAGCACATCATTATCAGATTTCTTGCAAAAGAGGGCACCAAACCTTTGGAAATTTTGAGACGGCTCCACTGTGTGGGAAAATGAACCTCATATGAGGAGACTGCAGACAACATTGTTGCCATCCGTACATTATTGAAGAAGATTTCTGAAATTATTTTTGCCCTAGGAATAAGTTACCAACCGAGATGAACTCCACTGTCTGCAAGGTGAGTTCCTTGCCTCCTTTGCATTGTATTGTGACTTGTGATGAAACATGGGTGCATCATTACACCTCAGAATCAAAGCTAGCAAGCAAGGAGACAAAGGTAAAAATACACCATCTGCTGGAAAGGTGCTTGCAACCTTTCTCTGGGACTCTGCAGGCATTTGGCTGATGGATTTTCTTCACGAACAAAAGACAATTACGGCTGCCTTTTGGATGAAGCAAAAGCTGTGTATCAGAACGAGCGAAGCTGGCAACCGATCTCAAACATCATTGTTCTCCTTGACAATGCGAGGCCACATAATGCCGCTTTAACATGGGAAAAACTGGTGAAAATGCACTGCACATTCTCTATACAGTCCAGATCTATTGCCCTGCAGCTACCATTTGCAAACAAGACCCAGGAGGACGGTGGTTTAATGATGCCGCAAAAGTAGAAGAGTTTGTGCACATGCATCCTTCTTTCTATAAGGATGGCATCAAAAACGTGCCAATCCGATGGAGAAAATGTGTATCGAAGGTAGGACACTACTAGAGTCGGCTGATAAGTCCCAGTCCTCTCAATGCAAACAGTACTTATAAACATTTTTTTTCCCCTTTCTTTCTCAACATAATCTCCAGAAACGCTAATACATTTCTCATATCGGTGTTCTAATTTAATTAAACCATCTCTGTAGTGTGATTTAAGGTCCTCAAAATAGCTGTTTACAGCATCAATGACGTCCTCATTGCTGTGAAATATTCGTCCTCCAAGGACTTTTTTGAGGTTTGGGAACAGGTGGTAGTCACTGGGCGCTAGATCTGGCAAATAGTGTGGATGTTAAAGCAATTCCAACTTTAATTCGCACATTTTCCCATTGCAATGACTGAACAATGGGCTGGAACATTGTCGTGATGAAACAAGACTTTCTTTTGCCAAATGAGGTCTTTTTCTTTTCACCTCATCACTCTAACATTGCAGTAAGCTTGCATAGTAGTCACCAGTGATATTTTTACCCTTTTCCAAGTAATCAATAAAAATAATTCCCTGTGCATCCCAGAAAACACTCCCCATAACCTTGTTAGCTGACAAAATTCACTTTGCCTTTATTGGAGTTGGTTCATCTGGCGCAATCCACTGTTTTGACTGTGATTTACTTTCTGAAGTGTAGTGATGTATCCAAGTTTCATCCATGGTAATAAGCTGTCTCAAAAATTCACTGGGATTTTTACGGTAGAGCTCCACATTCTTAATAGAAACAGTTTTTCTTTGCAACTTTTGATCAGGTGTCAACAAACGCAGCACAGTCCTTGTGAAAGCCCAAAACATTACTTAAAATATTACCTGCACGCTTTTGATACGTTTACAGCCTCTGCTATCTCAAACAGCTTTAATCTGCGGTCTTGCAGTAATAAACAATGATTTTTTTCAATGATCTCTAGAGTTGTCACTTCTACAGGGCATCCAGAGCAAGGCTCATCACTAGTGCTCGTACGTCCCATTTTAAACTGTGCAACCTACCTTTTAATCATTGAATATGAAGGGGCAGTCTTTCAATGTACTGTCAATTTCCTCCTTGATTTCTTTACGCATCAATCCTTTCAAATGGAAGTATTTAATCAGTGCTCGTTTTTCCAAATGATGTTGTGTTGTTTAAAATGCTGTCATTGTAAAACTAAAGCTATACAATGCTATCGTCTAACTGGTCTAGTGGTGCAATACCTGTTTGAGGCCAGCTGACCCTAGTATAAAATCTTACTCATATTTCTAAATATTGCTTTGTAAAACCATTAATGTTTGTGTATATTACAAGTACTACTCTTGGTATTCTCCATGTTGCATAGTATTACTTGAAGATGAAATAAAATGACTGTTATTGTCTTGTAAATGGTTGCTTAAAGCAAGTATGAGAGACTAGATGTCCATGTCTTTTAACAACAGTTTTATTATCACAAGCACGCTGCAAACTCACATTACAAGTGTCAATATTTTCTGTTCACTCTCAGGCTGATCCACGTGGTACCATGCTAATAATCTAAAGGACAGAATAAACTTATTCTTAAGTGGTATACAAATACCTTCGAGTTTAAAAAAACGCCAATTTCTACCTATAAACAGAGGTCCAAGACCCAGCATGCAATTCGTATGACACAGTAACAGTTGCTTGCAGTTCAAACATGTAACAAAAGAAGAAGCATTGTTTTGGGAGATGGATAGTTTAAGTGGCACTGGATTGGAAAGTAGCAGCACAAACAGTTCACATGACAACTCCAACCTGGAGGAATAGAGCTGCTTCAAGAGGCGGTTATTTCTTTTTTCTCACGTGTTTTTAGATGTAATTATTACATGTGCACACATTTATATTGATACAACTATCAATTTTATCAGCGTTATACTTAACAGAAGAATTTAGTTAACATTTAAATTGTCAGAATAAGGGCTCTGTTCGTTTTACATTACAATATGCCACGTGGCTGAGAAAGTATGACAACATTTCTGGCACGAATGGCGGAAGGCTACGTTGCAGCGAGGATCAACTTAAGACTGAATTGGGTTTAGACACAGAATATTGGGAAAAGCATTGTTGCTGTGTTGAAATAGCTGAGTCATTGGTATCACTGATGTGTCATTCATTTTATGTTTGAAGTCTGGAAAGTACTAACATTCCTCTAAGTACAATGAAGATTCAGAGAGAGTATTTTCGTATGGCTTCAACAAAACATAACACTTTAACATTTGCTTTTGGGGACTATTCTCCATCACTGTGTTCTGCTAATTTGGAGAATTCAAGAGGGAACGGCAATCTCTTTAACACATTGAAGCCTGGGTGTTTCTTTAGTTGAAGTGCCAAGAAACCCAGGGTTTTTACGCCTACTTTGAGTTATTATTTACAGTACATCAATCAAATCTGCCAAAAGTATTGGGACAATCTAAAAGTATGGTATTCAAGGATTTCTCAACAACTAAGAAAATGGTCATAACTTCCGTATTAAAATTTTATTTTAAATTTACAAGTATCAAATATGAGTTTAAAAAACCTGTATAAAGCTGCTTACACTCTGTTTATTCAAAGTTTGAAAAACTCTCCCTCGGAATTGGAATTTACCACAGCTTCATTTGTATCCTGAATTTCAGTTTCAGTTCACAGAAATCGACAAAAATGCAGCATAAACAGATCACCACCCAAGAGCAGCCAGTATTACTAAATCTCCTCCTAATAGTTGACTAAAGCAACCAAACGATAACTGATGTATAGCCCAAGACCGAGTTAAAGTCATGGAATTGAATTAAAAGCGCCAGCTATGCTCAGGCATGGGCTCCAATGTGTTAAAGATGAAGAGAACATTGCCAATGATTACGGAAGATACAAGGACATGATTACTACTTTAAGTGTTTCAATACCTTTGTGTGAAAGAAATTTAACTGTGGAAAGTGTTGCCATGTTTTAGATATTATTGTGGGTGTTCCCAGATGACCAACTAGTCATCAACAGTACTTCTCCACAAGTGGTCACTTGGCACAGTAATTGTTTAAAAAATCTGATGTGTTCCATTCACATGACTTTCTCTACATCTCTGTAACAAATTATTGTTAAAAAGCTTATATTTCTATTTATGCTAATCGAGAAAAATGAGCAGAAATAGTGTTATTACTTGCTTCCTTGTAAGTAGAAGTGAAATAAGGATAAATCAATAGTCAAATCTTTCAGAAGCTGGTTGCCATGTGACTGAAGTACCTTTGTTTGTAAGGACAGCAGCTGACAACTTCCTGTATCATAAAAAAATACATATTTTAAAGTTGAAACTAATAATAAGGAATATCTTAAAAACAGTCAACTCCACGCAAAAATGTATATCACATAAAAGGTGTGTTTTAGCGAGCTCTACATTTTATGTGTGGAAAGTTTTTCTCTATCTCTTACAGATGACTAGTTATGCAAACTTCTGCAAAATTCATCCAGAATACACATCTCTTCAGAGGCTATTCCCAGAAAATTGAAGAAATACATTTTGTCACATAAATAGCTTAAATATATGACATTTGAATCAAAATTGTTAAAAGGCATTTTTGAGAAAATCAAAATTTTAAAAACTTTTACCATGTAAAGGGTAGTTTGGGGTGGGGGGATTTTTCTCAAATGCTTTGTGTTGCATCCCTGGAAGATGCTAAACTTAAATACCAAGTTTGGTGTTTTACTGACTTTTTGTTTTTGAGTTATCGTGTTCACACACACACGAACACACATAAACAGACCTTTTTCTAAACATGCTTTCTTTGGATACAAGGGGACACTAATATGTGTATTGGCGGTGAAATTTCAGTTTTGAATTTTTGGATAGAATACAATAACTTCTCTATGCACTATTGAAATGGAAATGGCATTTATTTATGGATGCTCTTTAACTACTGTGGTTCTCAGCGTGCCATTCTACACTGGGTGTGGACCACTTAATTTTGCTCAGAGGCCTCTCTATCAGGCTTGAGGTTCTTTTACGTGCCGTAAATCTACCACATGGGACCAATAGCTTTACTCCCCTTCCGAAGGAAACCATGCTATCTATTCACTATGTATATAGTACGTGTAGAGAAAGTAAAAATTCAAGAAAAGTTTAAAAAGACAGGACTAAGGGGCATTTTGTTGCATCATGACAATACATCAGCTGACACTGCTAATGCAACAAGCAACTGACTCATCCACCCTACAGTCCTGATCTGGCACCATGGTGAAGAACCTGCTACGAGGGCACCAATTTTCTAACCCTGAAATGGAAATGGGGTGTTATTTATGGATGCTGTGGTTCTCAGCATCCCATTCTAAATTGGGCGTGAAAGACTGCTTAATTTTGCTCAGAGGCCTCTCTATCAGGCTTGAGGTTCTTTTACGTGCTGTAAATCTACGGGACCAACGGCTTTACTTTCCTTCCGAAAGAAGCCTTGCTATGGATTTTTATACCCAAAAAAATCCATCGTCCTCTGCCGGGTTTGAACCCGCGACCTTGGGTATATATAGTTAGCATGGTAACCACTACACCACTGAGGGCGATTCTCACCCTGAAGAAGTTGTTGCAGCAAATGAAGAGGCGTTATCTGCAGTGACATGGATGCTTCTAGAAGTGACTCTGGAGGATGGAATGCTGCACTCAGTGCCAAGGAGAAACAAACATTTCTATAAGTATTCACTATTAGCTGTCTCAATACTTATCCAGTGGCCCTTGTATCAAAATTAGTCATCTTTAATTTTAAAAGTTTAGTGACGTGCCAAGCTGTGAATTTCTGATTCCTGTGCAAGGTTTCTCAAGACTTCTTTGATCTACTTTTCTAGAGTTTTTCCTCTGTAAGAACAAGGTGGTTGCTAATTAACCTTTTCAGTGTTATGGTCAAAGTTGTGGAGAAACAACTCGACCGTAGGTTTGAGCGATTATAAGTCTTAGAATTTCACATTCCCCTGCAAAAATTTTTAAATCAATTATATGTGTCAACTCTCACGGACTGATTACACTAATTCCGAGGAATATATAAAGCAAAGAAAAACTGTGAGTCATTTGGTCCGAGTCAAGCTGCACTCTGCTGGAAATATGCTGTTGGTAGGGTGTGGGGAGGCCCACCAGGTGCTCTATCTCACCTGTGGTTTAGGATGGGAGGCCCCAGTTAAATAATCAGTGGTATCATGCCTGGGCAGATAGAAGCACCCGGTGAGAGATCTGTTTTGTACATTTTGAAACAAAAAAAACAAAACAAAAAAATAATATGGCATTTTATTTATGAACGCTCTTTAATGCTGTGGTTCTCAGCATTCCATTGTATGTTGGGCATGAAATATTTATTAATTAATTTAGCTCAGAGGCCTCTATCAGGCTTAAGGTTCTTTTACCTGCCATAAATCAACATGGGATCAACGACTTACTTCCCTTCCAAAGGAAGCTGTGCTAAGGAAAAAGATCTATTGTCCTCTGCCAGATTTGAACCTGTGACCTTGGGTATATAAAGTTAGCTGGTAACTGTTACACCACGGAGGGTGACCATTTTAAAACATATTACTATTTTTTAGTTGTTATTGCATTTTTAACTTGAACTACACAAAATGATGGCACAATGTTATTGGTCAAAACCAAATCTCGGATTTTTAGCAATTTTTCACCATAGCATTCCCTTAAATCAGTAAGGAGGTGTTTCTCGCATCTAACATATAAAAATATGTTACTAGTGAAAAGGTTAAGAATAGATCACATTTCCCTATAAGTTGCACAAACAGCAGTGAATCTGTTACAAGAGCTTCTTGTCGCATAGGAATCATTTTGTGCTAGACACCAACACACCCGATTAGCTGCACAGCGCGGTGCAGGACAAGCAATTCCCACTGATACATACATGCATTTAAACAAACGCTCTGTGT
The DNA here is from genome assembly GCA_030762935.1 of Hymenopus coronatus. NCBI lineage: Eukaryota > Metazoa > Arthropoda > Insecta > Mantodea > Hymenopodidae > Hymenopus > Hymenopus coronatus. The sequence continues at coordinate 1,172,623 of CM060880.1, read as the reverse complement.
AAATGTTCAAGTAATAATCAATACACAAAGAAGTGGATCTTTTAAACATGCCAGATATACTTGTAAGCAAACTACAACATGCATTACAATACTAAATTTGCTTTAACATTTGTATGTAGGAACTTTAATACAACTACCATCTACTCTATGCAAATTTATAGCATATCTTAATTGCTATTGTAAATAATTTTATTGATATTAATGAATGTCTGGTACAGAGTGCTCCACAAAATCCAGCCCTGAGTGGAGACTGCTCGCCCACCATGAATTTACTGAATTGATCTTGTGTTTTACATTACACTAGCTGCTGCAAATGACCTCCTTGTGACCTAACATGTTAATATACTCTGCCACATCAATTTTCATTACCAATATTGTATTTGAAGTATTTTTAGGTTTTTGCACTTTTGCATACATTGTTCTCTTTAAACTGTGCCACTCATAAAAGTCACACATAGTTAGGTCTGTTGAACACACCTGCCATTATCCTTTGCCGAGTCCTTTAGTCTGTGAATCTTTCATGAATTCCTGAGACTGACTCACATGAAATGTGGCAGGTCATTCCATCCTGTTGAAATACAGGACATGTACATTTACGGTGGGTCAACTGTACATAAAATTGCTCAAAGATTTGTATATATACATCAGTGTTTACTGTTGTTTCCAAAAATATGGGGCCCACAATCCGAGTTGTTGACACGATATGAAGATGTTCCTCGTTAATCATATAAGGATTGTTTGTTGACCCGAGAGTTCACAAGCCAACATTGCACTCTCAATTGTTTGCACCTTATCTTCTTCCTCCAGTTCTTGGACACATGTCATCCCTACATTATGCAAAACACGTTCACAAGATGTATGTGAAACGTTCACTTGTTCCGACAATTTATGTGTCGTTTCTTTGGACTCTGGATCATTTGTGCTTGAATATTCACGATCACAGTAAGAACGGATGGAGCTGGAACTTGTAGTACAACACTTTGTTCACCAAATCTTGAATATTGCTCTTTGCTGGTATGGAAACATCAGGAAACAAAAATGTCCCACGTTTCCTTAAATGAACCAGTAGAGATATACACGTCTCTATTTTTTGCTTAGATCAATATACAATTCAAGTAACTACACATTATTTTCCCTTTTATCTTTTTAATGGCAATTCCATTTATTATAAAAACTTTCATATAGTCTTTACTAACAATTTTAATTAATGTAGTCTTGCTATCCATTTTAAGCCATTTCTCATTTATACATTCTTTTCTCTGCAGCTCTGTCCCTTATGTGCTCTATATCTTCTTTTAAGCTGAGTGCCACCTTAGTGCAGCTGCTTACCAAGTGGGAGACCTGGGAGCTACCTGATGGAGAAGTAGTGGCTCCAGGTCATGAGGACCACATTAACTGGCCTGGGCGCTAAACACATCTCACCCTCCACTTCTGCATTCATGACTTTCTCATGAACCGAGATGGGGGACGCAGTAGCCTTGTGAGCTGTTGTGCCATGGAGTTATTGTTTATTTTTCCCTTTCTTTTTGATGTGTGCGTTTCATGTTAGCTTAGCATCAAATGTCACACTAAGTAGCTGGCCTCATGGGACTATTTGTTTGTTCACATTAAGTTTGACACACCACTTTTCAGTCTAAGTGTTAACTTCATTTTGGAGCTTATTGGTTCTTCAGATTACCCAACGGCCAGAAAGGCAATATCATCTGCAAAGGTGGCTATTATTGTTTCCTGGTTTTGTGGTGTATCATTTATATATAGCAGGTACAATATTGGTCCAAGGACACTTCCTTGTGGGACTTCTACTTACTTGAAGGCTGAATACTCACTTCCATGTTTAAATCGAAATAACCTAGAAATCTGACTGGAATTGCACAGTATTGCTTTGGCAGGTAATGCAGCAACTTACGGTTTAACCCAACATGCATGCCATACCTTATCAAAGGCTTGGGTCACATCAAGAAAGATACTGCAGCATATTTTCTTTCCTTTTAGAAATTCTTCTATTTTTCGTGTTATTCTATGTGCCTGATCAATGGTTGAATGTTTGCTCCTAAACTACATTGATGAGTTGGAATTACATTTCTGTCTTTCAAAATAATATTTATTTGTACTAAGCTTCTTGCAAATAAAGAATACAAGAAATATGGTTAAGTGTTCAGCCCAGGTGTTAACTTACCATATTCGTCATACAACTTCTACTAGCTACACATTAATTTCTCTCAAAATTATACCTTCTTCACTTCCTTTTTAATGACCAATTCCATTTCTTTTTAACTTCATATAAAAACTCTACAGCTTTCATACGGTCTTTAGTAAAACTTTTAATCAATGTAGTCTTTTAAGCCATTTCTCATTTATACATTCTGTTCCTTCACACTCAAATATTGTGTGTTCTACATCCTCTTTTCTGCCGCATATTGGGCAGCACTATTTTCAGTCTCCATACACTCGCTATACGCTCTCTTTGTTCTTTATTTAGTTTGTCAATACATTTTTCTCTTTCCCATTTACTTTTATTGTAATCTTTTTCCAACTGCCTGTAACAATACTTCAGAGATATAGATCTATATGGCTAGTACCTTTCCCTGACTTTAGGATCATAACAACTTCTGCCACTTCCCACTGTCTGGGCACATATCTCAATGTGATAACATCATTTTTAATGTGTATAGAATTTTCACTAATGCTTTATTAGGTAACTCTTTAAGCTCTGTGATTAGGTCATATCCTGCAGCTTCTTTTGTATTTATATTTTTAATTTACTGTTTGAGTTCTTTCACAGTTACTAATTTAATTTCTGAAATATCATCCAGGAGGTTTATTGCAATGTTTTCATCAGCTGTTTGTTTAAAATCTCCTCCAGATACTCAGTAAATATATCCACTTTTCCTTAGTCACTATTACCTTTTCCAAAGGGTGGTCGTTGTGTTATTGATCATTTAGACCCTTAGTAGCTTTCCAAACTAAGTAGTAGTAGGTATCCTTATCTGCAGTCAGCTCTTGAAGATAATGGCTTATGGTTTAATTTTATATTTCTTTTATCATTGTTTTGAGTTTATTTCTTATCGATTAACTATCATTTTATCTAAAGATCAACTGTTTTGCCATATTTTATGAGCTTTTCTTTTTTCATTGACTGATTCTCATACTTCAAGAGGGTAATTTAAATATATATTAGATTTAACTGGTGTGAGTGCTGAATGTTAATACTGACAGACCAACTACTTATTCTATCTGTTCTGACGTTTTAAGTGCTATTTGAAGTTTGTCATGAGACTTTCAAGTTTATCCTCTGAATGCTTTTTGACTAGTTAATATAAGTGATGCTTCCTTTTGTATCACTTTTTCATTCATAGTCCGTTGTATGATGATCCCAATGATGTACCTGTATAAAATGTTTTCATAGCAAAGAAGTCAATTATGTCTGGTATATTTTTTTGATCAGGACAGTATGTTGGTGAGCTTGTAGAGTAAAACTCACAATTTACATTGATGACACTAAACAACACCACATTTAAATTTCCTGGAACATGATTTGGAGGTTAGTTTCCTCCGTTCTCAATCAGACATCCACTGATCAATCCATTGCTTGCTCTGGTGGTGGTTCTATGAATTTGTACAATGAGTCACAAGTATATCAAAGTTGATAATCCTATTTTTGTTTCTCCAAATGAAAATTTGTTCCCAAGTTGCCAATTCCTGCTTTCTGGTTATGTGTTTCAGTAGTTTCGGCTCTGGGTTTATATCATGGTTTTCTGTCCAAAAATGGGTAGCAACTGCTGATTTCTCTAAATGTTTGTGCTTTACGCATCTGAAATGTTCCTTGGTTTAATTCGATGTCAACAACACTGTCATCAACTTCCAAAATAAAAAAAGTATCACAATTTACTTTCATTCTTGCTTTGCTGAGCAATTTCCCTTTATGAGTGTTCAATCTTGATTCACAATAAGTATGTTTTGCTTAAAATAATAAGCATTCCAAAGTGATTTGCACATATCTTGTTCGTGGAGGGCAATATGTCGCTGAGCTATTAGCTATTTGCACACTAATAGTGGTGCTTGTGTTATTGGTGTATCTTCAGATGTTTGAGTGTTTCCTTTGTTACCACTCTTCTAGTTACATTGGGAGTAATTGTGTGATCATTTCTATATCCCTGAGTTTTGATATGGGATTGTTTAGTGAAGTGAGTTTCAGACATTTAACAAACGTCAGTTTTTTACATCCCATAGAAAAACTTCCAATTTGTGTATCTTATGCAGAAGCGTATTGTTCTATGTTGCAATCCTAACACAATAGTTCATTCTCTCTTGCTTCTTTCCACCTTTTCTCTCTAGCTTTTCCAATCTAATGTCATTGTTTTTGGTCTAACCTACTAAGTATCAGACCAAGTGTTTCATTAATTGTATTCTCATTTTGATTTGTTTGTATGCTTATTCTCTTTGTCCAGAGTTACTTGCTTAACTTTCTGCAACTTTAATTTTCTCTATTGTAGAGCCTGGATGTTTAGGCATTTATTTTGGTTAAAATAGGCAGGCATATAGGCACTAAAAATAGGCATTTATTAATCACAGAAACACACATAAATAGACAAATACTTAATAAACTATCACACACAAGTTGTCGATTGAGCTGGGTGTCAGAGAGAAGTGTCTTGCACAGATCCAGAGAAAACTGAGATTGTTTACTAGTTGTTGATATTAGCTGCCCATGTTAGTCTTATGCTTCTTGAAGTATAAAATACCTTTTCTCATGGTTAATTGTTTTTTCGCAAACGTTGCACATCAGAACAATGTCATCAGTAGATAGTGCATCTGAACCAAATTCGTGGATATAACCATGCAGTTTACTACTTAACTGTGGACTCACTAAATATTGCAATAATCCCGAAAACTACTGATGGAGTTGTTTAATACAAGTCTCAAACTAACAGATTCTACTTGCTGAGGCCTGAAAGTGTCTACTTTCTTTCAGAGATTGGAAAAACCCAACTGTGTATTGTCTCAAAAAGAGGGATGTGACAAGAGATTAGAGAGTTCGAAGTATGCAATAACAGGATCTGGAGAAAAAGGTATCTTTGCAGAGCTACCTGACAACACTTGCATTCCCTCCACATATCGCTGATAAAGTAACCTGTTATACTGCATTGCTTGAGAATAAGATTCTCTGCAAATATCTGTGTGAGCTGAATACATATTTTTAATTCGTACAACCATTATATTTTGTTTTTTGATAAAATCCATGCGAGGCTTTTTTTAAATGTATTTACAAATAAAGAAAATATACAATAACAAGGCAACTAAAAATTGCGCCTATCGTACCCATGTTTCATTTACACTCTTCAGGTAAAAAGGTGTTTTGCCTAACCTCCGGGCTCTAGTAAAAAGTTTCATTCTGTGCTATAATCTTAATTTGAAGCTCCAACAGCTTGCTCCGTTACAGTTAATACATATTGTTGCTCACATTGCAGTCTCTGGTACAGTGTTTACAATATGCTTCCTTCTGACAATAACCCCAGACAATTTTTGTATTGTGCAATCAATTTGGAGGTTATCTTCAGTGATTCATAAAAATCTGATGCTTTCCATTCACATAACTTTCTCTACATTTCTGTAACAAATTATTCTTATTACTTGCTTCCTTGCAAGTAGAAGAGAAATAAGGGAGTACCATAGGTTAAAGTGATAGTCAAAAGCTGATAGCTTTGTGACTGAAATTCGTTTCTTTGTATGGCCAGGAGTTAACATGTTTCCATATTTTAAAATTGAAGCCAATAACAATGACTTGAGAATGGTCAACTTCACAAAAATGGATCTGACATAAATTGTGTGTTTTAACATTTTGGATATCTCTTCTGGTTACCAGTTAAGGAAAGGTCATCCAGAGCGAAAATGTCTTAAGAGGCTATTCTCCAAAAATTCCAGATATACATTTTATTTGTCACATAAATATTTTTAATACAGTGGAAGCTCACTTATATGTGGAGACTACTAAAATACTGTATAAATGAGAAAACGTGTAACTGATTTTCTCTTCTGGTATGGACCTCATCCACAATTTTTAATTTTTGTTTTCTTGCTTGCTGGTTGATATTCACACATGTTTCTTCTCCTGTGTATTTTCCACATAAAATAGATAAGTGACTGTTGGAACCATATGACACCACACTAGCAGTACTTGACTTAAAGCAGACAAGTGACCGTTGGAACGATATGATGACAATGAAAACCACAAATTAGACAATTCCGAGACTATACACAGCAAGCATACAACCATACACTTTTTTAAAAACATATAAATGGCTACATTTGTCTATGGAGATCAGAAAAAGTGATGCATTACCGAGAAAACGTATAACTGAGCAAAATTTTAATGGAGAACGACTGGTCCCTAAAATTTTAGTGTATATGTGCGAAAAATATTGAAGTGAATAATGTATAAGTGAGTTTCAACTGTATATAGTATTTTAATCAAAATTGTTAGAGCTATTTTTGAGAAAATCAAAATTTTCAAAAGTTTTTCAATGTAAATGGTAGTTTGGGGTGGGGGGATTTTCGTCAAAATCATTGTGTCTCATCCTTGAAAGATAATAATCTCACATACAAAGTTTTATATTTTACCGATTTTTTGGAGTTATAGTGTTTTCTCTCTCACACATGCATGCACACAGATCTTTTTCTAAAAATGATTTTGTGGGGGAGGACACTGGAGACTCTTAAAATGTTTATTTTTGGTGAGATCTTGACATCAAATTTTTGGGTGGAATGCAATACTTTTTACCTACTGTGTGCTTAACATAATACATGTAGAGAAAGTAAAAATGAATTATGATACATATTGTAGGTTAGCCAAAGGTAATTTTGAATAAATTATACTTCATTTAGCATTAGTTTGAGCAATTGAAATTGATAGCAAAATGTAAATGATAGACAGCTGGTCCTATAAAGCAATGCTGGCACAAGAATGGTTTACTCTGGTAACTAGGCCACGAAGAGTCCTTACAGACACTACCAGACGCACTCTGGATCAATGCTGACAGAAAGAGCATCAAAATGTAACAGGTGAGTTTTGTTGGAATTATGAGAATCCATTGTACTCTTCGCTTAGCTCCCTGACCATGTAGTCGCATCAATTCCTCTACATGATAATTAAAGCACTGTCTCTGTTCACACCCTTGGTGTCTCTCCCCAAATGTACACCTTCCTACACCTTAAACCCTGAGACCACCAGCTTCCCTCTATGCATGCACTAGATAGCTTTACCTGAACCTACTACTCCCTAACAATGCACAGTGGCAGGGGTAACTCCTATCCCACACTCAGTATCCTACAATACAAATTTTCTTTTTTTTTATGATGATAATATATATTTTATCCATCAACACAATGTCTCCAACTTAGGACTATATTATTTTAATAAAATACACTTATATAGTCTAGAAAAAGTTTTTGATGTGCTACATTCACATGTCTTTCTCTACCCTCTACTGCTCATTAGTGGATATATAAACTATTTTTAAATAAGTTTATTTTTCTATTTAATTCATTTTAATCAAAATAACCCATCACAGAAATAGCTACAGTCCACATTTTGCTATAGATACAAGAGAATCATGATAGACAAATGTTTAACAACTGAATGCTATTTATACTGGACATAAAATCCCATACTCTTTCCATGTACTCACAACAAACTTAAACCATAAACAACGGATATCTTGGAATGACTCATGACACAAAAATTGTATGTTTTAATGAGCTCTACAGTTTTTATGCAGCACATTTTCATCTATGTTTACACTTAGCAGTTGCACAAGATTATACAACACTCCAGAATGAAGTGGACTCCCAGAAAATTCAACATACACATTTTATTTGTCATATAAATATCTTAAACAGCTGGTGTTTTAATTAACGTGATTATAGAGCAATTTTTGAGAGAGTTAAAATTTTCATCTTCCTTGGAAGTTGCTGAATATAAATGCTAAGTTTGGTATTTATGTGACTATTCACATACATGTCTCAGCAGAAGCGTGTATTTCTGAAGAGTTACAAAGGAATGTAAGTCTGAGACCAAATGTTAGGACACTAACAATGTACCCACGCTTGTCTCTCAGTTTACCTTTTGGTGATACATCATGTCTTGGTAATTTTAATTTCTTCTGTTCTTCGTCAAGTGAAATATAAGAGTCTTTCCATAACTTATTCATTTTCCAATACAGGAGGATACATTTACACAACACTCAACAAATAAAATTGTCCAACTCTCCTGAAGATGAACCTATTGTAAAAAAAATCAAAATCAAATCATTCCTTAAACAAAAAGAGTAGGTACCTACTGGGGGCAATTCCTGTAGCTGGGCAGACACTGGAAGAGACACTGTAGTCAATTACCAAACTTTTCTCTTGTCCAGAATGGCATAATAATTTTGTAATTACTATCTGTCCGATTAAAAAGTGCAGTTGTTAGGGGAGGTTGCTGGTGCACCAATAGCACAGAACAGTCTAACCATCAAAACATCGGTACGTAGCCAGAAATAAACTAAAGGATCCACAACAGGCTAAACTTGATGTTTTCTTAATCACTAATGAATATTAATCTTCTACTTTTGAGTGCATGACTGTATCAGACTCAACTGCACCAGAGTGATGATGTAATACAGCTTCCACTCTTGGCTGTCTGCATTCATTCTTCAGACAGGTAATATGAGGTGCGACCGAACAATTTCCATAATGGCAGCAAGAAGTCAGTGACTTTCAGTGACCTTGCACTGCAGAGGTAGAAGCTCCGAAGTGAACATGTGTTTTGCACCTGCCACGTTTTTTTTTTTTTTCTGTCTGACAAAAATGCTAGACCGCAAAGAAAACATTTTGCTTCAAATTTGGCAAAACTGCAACAGGAGCCTAAAAAATGTTTAGAAAATCTGATGTGCTCCATACACATGATTTTCTCTACCTTTCTGTAACAAATTATTGTAAATAAGTGTATTCTTCTATCTATTTCATGCTAATCGAGATAAACATTAACAGAAATTGTCTTACTATTTGCTTCCTTGTAAGTAGAAAGGAAATAAGGGGATACACTAGACTAAACCGCTAGTCAAATGCTTTAAAATGTAGAAATCCAATTGTTTGGATGGCCAGGTTTTGACAGGTTCCCATTTGAGAAAATTATTAAGTTAAAATAAGAACTAAAGCTTTCCTGGCGACGTGTTAATTCAAAATCTTCTCGGGCTTCTAGCCAGGTAAAATCTTGGCTTGACACCAACGTTTCGAAGAAGTGCATCTTCCTCGTCTTCAGGGTGAACTGATGACCCTGAAGACGAGGAAGATGCACTTCTTCGAAAATTTGGTGTCAAGCCAAGTTTTTACCTGGCTAGAAGCCCGAGAAGATTTTGAATTAAATTATTAAGTATTTTAAAACTGACATCAATAACAAGGAATATCTTAAAAATGGTCACCTCCCAGGAAGAAATGCATATAACAAAGTGTGCATTTTAACGAGCTCGACATTTTTTGTAAATTAAGTTTTTGTCTATTTCTTATGGTTTACCAGTTATGCAAAATTATACAAAATTCATTCAGAATAGACATATTTTCAGAGGCTATTTCCAGAAAATTCAAGATATACATTTTGTCATGTAAATATCTTAATTATACAATATTTTAATCAAAATCATTAAGAACCATTTTTGAGAAAAACAAAATTTTCACACTATGTACATAGTACGTGTGGAGAAAGTAAAATGTTTATGAGGAGGAAGTAAAGGGAAAATTTCAAGCATTTCAGTGATTTTTGAAATTTAAAAATGCTGTGATATCAATTAAGGATGCAGATTGGTTGGGGCAACCTTCTTCCAATAAAACTGGCAAAAATATCAATCAGGCGAGGGATCTTGTATCCAGCAATATACATATTATAAGAGAAATTTGTGATTAATTAGGATGCAAAACGCCAGAGAAATTGAGGACAGGTGTCTAGTTCCTGCATCATAATGCCCTTTGGAATAAAATAGGATGAATGCAAACTGCAATGTCTTTTTCTCTTCTTCTAAGTTTTAAAAAAGTAGCTCTCTGGACATTGTGCCAAGTGAGCAAGACAAATCAAAAGCAGTTAGTGTTTCAATATTCCATGCCAATTGTGGTTTATAAGAGTTCTTAAAGAGCTGGTAGCACTGCTTCCCTAGGACATAATAACATAAACACTATTACAACACTTTAGTGCTTGGGTAAATTGAGGCAAAAGTGGGGCATGTAGCTGCGTAAATCAGCTTCAAAGTGTTTCTGTATCAGACCTAGGAACCAATCAGCAGAGACTAGGCCATCCACAGAGCTGCTGAATCCTTGACTTGATAGTTCGTACAAACATAAATTAAAAGCTTTACCCCTTTCACTTTCTGAACCAATCACAAAACAGCATTCCAGTTGGTAGGTCAATCAGGCAACGGAAACGGATCTAGACGTCGCACTGTTGCAATATCTGGCTATTTCCAACTGCGAGCTCAGTTTGTGAATTCCTAACACATGCGTTGACTGTTCTGTGCAAACTTTGTTTTATTTGTTGTTATTGTTTTCTGTGTTTGTACGTGAGGGAACTTGGCAAGAGTTTCACAATTGTAAAGGTGGGTAGACTTTTGTGGGAAAGTGTGGTGAGAGTGGACGCGACTTCATGAAAAAAGAAAGTGAATCATGTGCCCAAAATAGTACAAAAAGCACAGGAATTACACGGAATCAGTGAATGTGAAGCACTAATAATATGTCTTGATGATTACAATGACACTTCCCAGAATGATGACAACACTTGGATGGAATTGAGCCATTAAAATTGTAAACCGGAGGAAATCACTTTGTTATAACTTTCTCTCATTGTAACAAGGTATTCTGTATTAATTTATTTACTATTGTGGTAAATATGTAATTCATGCTACATACATATATTATAGTATTGCTGTCATTTTCAACTAGTTTCATTATTCATTTACTTGTACAGTGTTTATATTGGTCTAGAGACATTTGTAATCAGCAGTTGTTGTTTACTACTTACTCTGGCAAAGGCCAACCTTACCCGAACTGTCAAGTGCAAGGATTCAGCGACGCGGGTACAAGCAGCAAGTTAAAGCAGTGGTGAATCGTATTCAACAAAATCCTGTACTGGCTCAACGTCCCACCTGTTAACTAACAGCCTATCAATGGAGTACAAGGCCACCTTTTAACCCAGCAGAGGATGATACCCTTCATCAGCATTACACAATGACCACAGATAGTTTTTGACAGATGAAAACATCATCAATGAGAAGGCTTTCAACCAAGAAAATGTTTATGCTAATCATCTGGAGAGGTTCATGAGAAAGTTTCAAAGATCCAAAGAAGCCATCATCTGGCCTCAGTCATGGTTTGGTGAGGAGTGGCATGCATATGGGGAAATGTTTCAGACTTCATTGTTCCATTGACTACAAGGTCAGCCTGAAGCGCTCCCTGGTGAATGCAACAGCAGCACATTTCCCAATAGAGACTTATGGCCTGTGTCAAGGCCAAACGCTGTGTTTATAAGTGACCACTAATTAAAATATGTTAAAACTGTGAAAATGGCTCAGATTCAATGGCAAGAGAAACATGTTGACTCATTAGGAGTTGTTTACCATTGCTGAATTTGCATTGTCCCAGTTAGTGACGGTGCTATACGAGAGTGCTTCTATAAGTACCCATGTTAAAGATGATGATACCATTTTTTTTTTTGTTAGTTCTCAACACCTTTTAGGGATATATACTTATCCAAACATTTCTGCCATTTTTTAATTACTATTTTGTCAAGCTCTGTAAAGTACACCTCTGTCTCATTGATGACCTCATTTTATTCCTGCACGCCATTTATTCATGCTTAAGAACAAGAAAAAATTGCAGGAAGCCTGGTCAGGTGAAGCAGTCCATAACACAATTTGGCAGTGACAACTCTGGATGAATGTGCTGATGGGTTATTTTCTTCTTCTTCCCCAAACGGGGTCTCTGCCTCCTTAACTTCTTCAATAGGTCCAATAACTCACTGTAGTATTGTCCAGTAATAGTTTTTCCTTTTCACATTTTTCGAGCTCAAAAATCCTTAGTGTAGCTTCCTTTAGATGGGAAGTAAAGCTGCTGTTGGTCCCATGTCATAGATTTGTAGCACATAAAAGAACCTCAAGCCTGATAAAGAGGTCTCTGAGCAAAATTAGGGGCTTTCATGTCCAATATACAATGGGATGTTGAAGACTGCAGCAGTTAAACAGCATCCATAAATAAAACTTAATTTCAATTTCATGAAATTATTGAATATGACAGCCTTCAAATCCCCAAAAAATCATCCCCATCACTTTTCTGGCCTATGAGACCATCTTTGATGCAGACCCACCAGAAGTAACCCACTGTTTTGAATGTTATTTGGTTTCTGGAGTATAATGAATCTGTGTCTCACTGAAAAATCAATGCAAAAAGTCCTTTGGTTTCACTTAAAAATCTCCAAACACAGTTTGGAAGCTGTTGTCCACTGTGAGCACTCAAGCTGACAACTTTTTTATCTCCAACTTATATGAATTGCCATTCCTGTCAACACACCTGTGGCCTGTGTCACTTTGTGAACTTTCTTTCAATGATCAACGGGAATTATATCATGGTAACCATATCTGCCAGGAATACTGGTTGGTACTCATCAAAACCAATGTTTTACCATGTTTAAAGTCGTTGAGCTTATATCTGTTGACATAAGGTCCTCATAAATATCCAATTTCACTTTTGTCTCCTCGCAAGTTTTCTCATCTAAAATTAAAAAGTGAATCACTGAAATGAAACTGCACTTTTACTATTTTAAAGAAAACATGTTGAATGACTAACAGAAACGCGTGCCAAAACCGAATCAGTACCAAATTTGTTTTGGTGACATGTAACAAATTACAAGATACATTGCCTTAGCAAGAGCATCCAAACATGGAACTGTGCCCACCAACAAAGACTGAGACTCGTCTTTACCTGTAGCATTAATAGGTTGGTAGTGAAGGTCTATTTGGAGGTGACATGGGAGCAGCAGTACAGTGCAATAAACCATACAGAAGATGCAACAGTGTTTAGCTGCTTCAAGGAAGGCCAACTTCTCTTGTGTTTCTGCTTCTGCAACATCAACATAGTTGCTTCATTGTCCAGGAGGATAACCTTTTGACTATGCATGATCATCTCCATATGGTTTGTGCAACATCTCCCAAACAAAAGGCTGTGTGAAAGGAGAGAATGCATTTCTTCAATTGATTAACACAGGTCATGAGTGAAGCCAGCACAGTGTGGAAATCCCCACGTACTCCAACACCAAAAAAAATCTGATGTGTTCCATTCACATGATTTTCATGAAAATCGTTGTATTGCATCCTTGGAAGACACCAAACTTAAATACCAGGTTTGGTATTCAATGGTCTTTTCGTTTTTGAGCTATGCTGTCCACAGACACACCCATGGACCTTATTCTGAAAATGCTTTTTTTTTATTCAGGGGGACTCAAAACATGTATTTCTGGTGAAATCTCGATATTGAATTTTTGGGTACATTAAAATACCTTCTCTATACACTATGTACATATAGAGAAAGTAAAAAGGTGAAAGTTGTTTCATCTGCAGGGAAGGTGATGGAATGATTTCCCAGCATGCAGTTCCCCCTCACGTTACTGCTACATGTCAGTATTGGCTAAACTGTAAAGAAACGACCACTGTGGGGGGACTTTGCCTCACATCATACAGTTTCAACTTGAGAATTCTAAGGCAGTACTAATTCTCAAGGATCTCTTTACCATGTGTTTGAGGACTGGCAGAGATGCTATAAAATGTGCATTTAACTAGGAAGGGAATACTTTCAAAAAGATCATATAAATATTGAAATTCCAGCCCTCGTACGTTGCATTACAGCCCAATGATTGTCATGAATAAGCTCCGAGTTGTAATCTTAATTCACAATAGAATTATTGCTTTCTGTGGTAACACTTTGAATCTGCACACAAGATCGTAAAAATGCCTATTTTGGTGTAAAAGGCATCCATCCACTTGCATACATTTAACAGGTAAACTGTCAAAGCTGGCAAGTGTAATTACTGTTCCTGTTTTCCATCAGTATTCAACACTCATAAAATGACACAATTTATCATCACTGAAGGGAGTATCTCTTCCAGCATCTGTCCAGCCTTACAGTTTAAGGAAGGAGATTCACATTGTTGCCAACACCCACAAGGACACTGTCATTGTAAGAAAGCACTTTTATAAGCCATACCATACACTAAAAGCAAAATACACATAAATGAACAAATATCTTTGGTGTTTCCAGTTTGAAATGCAGTGACCATTCAGATAGCCGAAGCAATGAATACCTATTATAGTTGTAAGTAAATAATAATATATATCAGAACCTGCAATAGTATAAATCCTAAAGATAATAACACAACTGATAGTACTTTAATTAAAGGTATACATATTAAAAATAATCTGATGTGTTCCATTCACATGACTTTCTCTACATCTCTGTAACAAATTATTGTTAAAAAGCTTATGCTTCTATGTACCTCATGCTAATTGAGAAAACATTAGCAGAAATAGTCTTATTACTTGCTTCCTTGCAAGTAGAAGTGAAATAAGGAAGTACCATAGGTTAAAGTGACAGTCAAAAGCTGGTTGCTATGTGACTGAAGTTCCTTTGTTTGTATGGACAGGAGTTGACAAATTCCTGTATCAGAAAAATATAAGTTTTTCAAAGCTGAAACTAATAACAAGGAATAACTCAAAAATGATGAACTCCACGAAAAAAATGTATATAACATAAATTGTGTGTTTTAGCATGTTCTAAATTTTTTGTGTGGTAAGTTTCTGTCCATCTTTTACGGTTTAGCAGTTATGCAAAATTCTGTAAAGTTCATCCAGAATAAAGTAGTCTTCAGAGGCTATTTCCAGAAAATTCAAGATATACATTTTATTTATAAGAGATTTTAATCAAAATTGTTAGAGCCATATTTGAGGAAATCAAACTTCTCAAAAAAAAGTTTCATGTAAAGGGTAGTTGGGTGTGGGAAGATTTTCTTCAAAATCTTCGTGTCGCATCCTTGGAAAATATCAAAGTTAAATACCAAGTTTGGTATTTAACAGTCTTGTCGTTTTTGAGCTATGCTGTCCACAGACACATACATACACACACATTTTTCCAGAAATGTTTTTTTTTCAGGGGGACCAAAAACATATTTGTGGTGAAATCTCTGTATTTACATCAATATACCTTCTCTATACACTATGTACACAGTACATCTAGAGAAAGTAAAAATGACATCAGCAGTACTTGTTTGCTTATAGTTCATTATCACTGCTGACTTTTGCAACAGAAATGATCAACCTCACAACTTCTTGTCTTAGTTCTAAATCTCTTGCACTTGACAATAAACTCTGCCTTCATTACCAAATGATTGCCTCTGACCTTTTTAGACATGTGAAATGATGTTGTCAATATTCTTGCACATCTTCCAGTTCGCCTGTTCACTTTGTTGACGAGTACAATATCTACTCCATACCATCACCATTTGCAACCAGGTGGATTAGATACCTAAATGCACTTGTTTTGCTATTTGTGACACTTAATTTCTCTTTTTTTTTCATGCTGCAGTAAAAGGTAAAGTGCTGAACATCTTAGGGTTTTTTTTGTTCAAAAAATCAATAATAGTTTGGTTGTAGGCACAGAAAACAGCAGTCGTGGTGAAACCTGCATCCGTTGGGCCTAACAAAATGGAGTTGTTTGGATTGGGTTGGTCTCGGCAGTGTAGAGGTTCCCAAGACCCTTACGTCTAGGCAGTAAAGCTAGCTAATAGCTTCCGGTACTAGCCTGGATAACCAGTAGATTCTTATCATGGTGTGTTCACATTACCAGGTATTATCCTAATGTAGCCTCCCTGGTTTTAGAGGGAGCTTCAGCTCCATGTAGCTGCTTACCCCCAAATGTTCTTTTCTTGAAAATTAAAATAATTACACTCATGTATTATAATATTTCATTAAGTTCCTAATATAAACTTGCTCTAAGTCAACATTTCAACCAGAAGACCCAAAAATATTTGATCATCCTGTACTTGAAAGCAATTATACAAAACAAATCTGAAGATAGTTTCACCAAAGCCCAAGTTGCAAATGTCACACGTCTACTCAGTTTGCTTTAAGAAGAGTCGAAATGTCCTGCTATCTTGCCAATGTTGAACTTTGACCCATTAGCTCAGCAACTAAATGTTTCAGGGTTATTCAGCAACACCTTTACTGTTGATTGATGAAAAATACAATACTTCTATTCGGTAGAAGGAAATGTATGATTGTTTTTAATAAAGCTCTTAAAATGTTCCTATTAAGTTCAAATGAGTGGTGAAAATTTCAGCCCTTAGTGTCAATTAGTTTCTGAGATAATGAGGCATTTATATTGACAATTTTTACTTCTTCAGAAATTGGTGTCAAACATAACATTAAAAAAAAAGTGCCCTAAGTTTCTAAACACAACTTTGCAGTATCTCTGACATGAAGGAAGTATCAGTGAGATGCCAATGCTTCCAAATAAAATAAAAAAAAACATCTCTTCTCTAACACTAATATTTACAAATCTATTGATGTTTTACCAAGTGAATGTACCACAATGTTTTAAAACACTACCACTACACACCATTATTTTCAACAACATTTTTTAACTAATTGCAATTAGTGTACCTCTATGAAAGTTATATCAAAATGAGCGCAAGATTCAATATTTTCATATGCTATGAAAATGGAAAAAAAAAAATTATGAAAAGCTCATTTCGACTGCCCTTAAGGTTATTTTGTAACACATGCACACATGCAAACTGGGTAACTTGAAATGAAATAACTAATCCCTGCCATTGCCAGCTTGTCATGTTTTCTTAAATATAAAGTAAAATAATGACTACCCAACAAGCTGCTGTCTGCTAATGTTCATATGAAGTAAACTTTATAAATGAACACTATTAATAAATTCATTTTCAAGTAAAGCTTTCTGATCATAACAGCAAGACTGATAAATTGCATGCAATGAACAGCCAAAAATACTTTCTAGTTATGCACACCGGAAAACAAAATGTGCATGAGAAATTTATAAGAAGAGAGTCCTAAATAAGGCAACCATATGTTTCAGTTTATCAGGAAGTTGTCTGTTTTCTTTATTATTATTATTTTTAGAACTCTTTACCTACATGGATTCCAGTAGATCTTTTTAAACTTGAAGTTATAATTACAATGTAGAGCAACAGTTCCTGTACACTATTAGACAAAGTGTTATAACAAATGAGAACTCTAGTTTAAATGTACTAGTGACGGCTGACAAGTGCCAGGCCTCACACAGAGATGGCGCCACTAGACGGTAGCTTATCTCTAGACTAGCTTGTATCCATAGTTACACCTCAATAGCTTGTTCAGTTTTCCAATGACAGCATTTTAAACAAGACAACTTTACAGTTTTCACGAAAATGGAGCATTTGGAAAAACGAGCAGTGATTAAATACTTCCATTTGAAAGGATTGATTCCTAAAGAAATCCAGGAGGAAATGGACAGTACATTGAAAGACTCTGCCCCTTCATATTCAATGATTAAAAGGTGGGTTGCCCAGTTTAAAATGGGACGTACGAGCACTAGTGATGAGCCTCGCTCTGGACGCCCTGTAGAACTGACAACTCCACAGATCATTGAAAAAATTCATCGTTTAGTACTGGAAGACCGCAGATTAAAGTTGTTTGAGATATCAGAGGCTGTAAACATATCAAAAGAACGTGCAGGTAATATTTTAAGTAATGTTTTGGGCTTTCACAAGGTCTGTGCCGCATTTGTTGACACCTGATCAAAAGTTGCAAAGAAAAGCTGTTTCTGTTAAGAATGTGGAGCTCTACCGTAAAATTCTCAGTGAATTTTTGAGACGGCTTATTACCATGGATGAAACTTGGATACATTACTACACTCCAGAAAGTAAATCACTGTCAAAACAGTGGATTATGCCAGGTGAATCAACTCCAAAAAAGGCAAAGTCAATTTTGTAAGCTAACAAGGTTATGGCGAGTGTTTTCTGGGATGTACAGGGAATTATTTTTATTGATTACTTGGAAAAGGGTAAAAGTATCACTAGTGACTACTACTCAAGCTCACTACAACGTTTGAGTGATGAGGTGAAAAGAAAGACCTCATTTGGCAAAAGAAAGTCTTGTTTCATCACGACAATGCTCCGGCCCATCGTTCAGTCATTGCAATGGGAAAAATGTGCAAATTAAAGTTGGAATTGCTTTAACATGCACCCTATTCGCCAGATCTAGCATCCAGTGACTACCTGTTTCCAAACCTCAAAAAATTTATTGGAGGACGAACAAGGATGTCATTGATGCAGTAAATGGCTATTTTGAGGACCTTGATAAATCACACTACAGAGATGGTTTAATTAAATTAGAACACAGATATGACAAATATATTAGCCTTTCTGGAAATTAAGTTGAGAAATAATACTGTTTTGATTGAGAGGCCCGGGACTCGTACCATTTCAGTAGCTTTTTGGCATGTGGGATGAAAGTTTGGCAATTGACAGCAATGCTAGTAAACATCATGTGCCTTGCCACAAAATACCATTACATCTTCAATGTTTGCTGAAATAGTTACACATTTTTAGAGTCAAGATTTCTTGCAAGTGTTTACACAATATAATCGTAACAACAATATTATGTGGATTTGAAACAAATTAAATATACAAAACATTCCTACCTAGAATTGTAGATATACAAAAGTACACCCCAAAAGGAAGAAGAAACATCGCCAGACAGGAAGAGTTCAAGAGTCAGCTAAATCCAGATCCAATTGTCTAATCCACATGTTTCGTTTCATAATCCCCTTACACTCCTCTAGGTCTTACAAGCAGGTGTCTGGAGGTCAGAAGTCTGTCTGGGAACCAAAGGCACGAAACAGCAGAATGGAGAACCTGGTCCATAGCCAGGCATGAGTGTGAGGAAGTGGATGATATATAGGAATGACACTCCCCTAGGACTTACAAGCAGGTGTCTAGGGGTCAGAAGCCTGTCAGGGAGCCAATGGCACGAAACAACAGAATGGAGAACCTGGCCCATAGCCAGGTATGAGTGTGAGAAAGTGGATATGTAGGACTGACACTCTCCTAGGACTTACAAGCAGGTGTCTAGAGGTCAGAAGCCTGTAAGGGAGCCAATGATACGAAACAACAGAATGGAGAACCTGGTCCATAGCCAGGCATGAGTGTGAGAAAGTGGATATGTAGGAATGACACTCCCCTAGGACTTACAAGCAGGTGTCTAGGGGTCAGAAGCCTGTCAGGGAGCCAATGGCACGAAACAACAGAATGGAGAACCTGGCCCATAGCCAGGTATGAGTGTGAGAAAGTGGATATGTAGGACTGACACTCTCCTAGGACTTACAAGCAGGTGTCTAGAGGTCAGAAGCCTGTAAGGGAGCCAATGATACGAAACAACAGAATGGAGAACCTGGTCCATAGCCAGACATGAGTGTGAGAAAGTGGATATGTAGGACTGACACTCTCCTAGGACTTACAAGCAGATGTCTAGGGGTCAGAAGTCTGTCGGGGAGCCAATGGCATGAAACAACAGAATGGAGAACCTGGTCCATAGCCAGACATGAGTGTGAGGAAGTGGATATGTAGGACTGACACTCCCCTAGGACTTACAAGCAGATGTCTAGGGGTCAGAAGTCTGTCGGGGAGCCAATGGCATGAAACAACAGAATGGAGAACCTGGTCCATAGCCAGACATGAGTGTGAGGAGGTGGATATGTAGGACTGACACTCTCCTAGGACTTACAAGCAGATGTCTAGGGGTCAGAAGTCTGTCGGGGAGCCAATGGCATGAAACAACAGAATGGAGAACCTGGCCCGTAGCCAGACATGAGTGTGAGGAAGTGGATATGTAGGACTGACACTCCCCTAGGACTTACAAGCAGGTGTCTAGGGGTCAGAAGTCTGTCGGGGAGCCAACGGCACGAAACAACAGAATGGAGAACCTGGCCCATAGCCAGACATGAGTGTGAGGAAGTGGATGATATGTAGGACTGACACTCTCCTAGGACTTACAAGCGGATGTCTAGGGGTCAGAAGCCTGTCAGGGAGCCAATGATACGAAACAACAGAATGGAGAACCTGGTCTGTAGCCAGGCATGAGTGTGAGGAAGTGGATGATATGTAGGACTGACACTCCCCTAGGACTTATAAGCAGGTGTCTAGAGGTCAGATGCCTGTTGGAGAGTCAATGGCACAAAACCACAAAAGGAAAGGTGATAGAGCAATTGGTGGAATGAGTGGTGGAGGAAACTGGAGGATCCAGAGAAAACTGCCCTGACGCTGCTTTATCCACCACCTGGGATCAAACCCACACCACCTAGATGGGAGGCGAGCAGTCTAACCACTCGATTATGGTGACATCTTAACCCATATGTACAGTATTCAATTGTAAGTTATTTGAAATTAACGTTTTTAGCACAGTTTTGTTCAAGGAAGATCAAATTTTATGGTTTTATATCATTGCATTCCGAAAAAACTGGCCAGTTGTAAGAAATGTGGGCAACAGAAATGTTGTCTTTCTCTGCAGGAAAGCTTTAACTGCTGTTGTGGCTGGAACAAACCAGCTCGGCTTCACAATTCCACCAGTGTAAGTCATTCTTCCCTTTACAGCTTGCAATCATGAACATGGCATTCAAAATATAATGGACTTAAGTCTTGGATGAGTTAAAAAGTTTAGGATCAATGTGTTGCATTGGTTATTGCAAATGATGACACATTGTTTATGGTGTAATAACAGCAACTTCAAAAAGCGAAGAAATCTTGAATATAATTTAAAACACTGCAACAAATATTGGAATGAAAGAGCAGAGCAAGAAGCAGAGAACTCAGATCATGTGCATGATTTTAATGACAAACACAAATTTAATTCACTGTCTCTAAGCATCTACAATATTACTTTATATTGTTGTGATCCATCTTTCGTGTTCCCATCTACTCTTGTGCTTAAAGGAAAAGGGGATTAAAAAAACAAAACTTATTCTCATACAGTGCTGATAACAGCAAAACAAACTCAATAATATAGTACTGACATTACTCTTTGTGTTTTACATTAGCTATATGATATTGCAGTACTATACAATGACTTCATGTGCAGATACATACATAACAACGCAATCTGTAGATCTTATTATGAGCTTAGACTCAAAGCCCAAACTCGAGCATGTAGATCATGTCAACAATTACATTTATTCATACATTTATTTACAAATAATAGCTCCAACAATGAATTTTCAGAGGTGTCAGTTTTGCATAATTTTGAATTACATGTCTGTTTCCAAAAGTCTACCCATACTTGCATTCTTAGAATATTCATGTTTATTATATTTACATTGTTACATTATTACCAGTGTTTTTTGATTGAATGAAATCCTGCTCTGTATAGAAGGTGTAAGTAATAAGGCATCTTTTTAATTCTGACCTAAACTTGGTTTATAGAAGAGGGAAGTGAATTAAACAAAACTATTCCTTTGTAGTAAACCCCTTTTTGGAATGACTGCAGGTCTATGTAAGTCCTGCCTATGTCTGGTCTCGTTGTTATGAATATCTGTAAACTTTTCTGTGTTATTTATTACAAATGACAATATGGCTAGAATATATTCACAGGCTAATGGTAAAATTGCAAACATTTTGAAGAGTGGTTTGCAGTGAGTTGATCGTCTTTCCTTGCCATTATTATTACCTTTTTTTTTGCATAATGAATACTTTCTTAACATTTACTGAATTTCCCCAAAATATTATTCCATAGGTCATCAATGAATGAAAATATTCATAATAAGCTGTTTTCAGTATGCTCTTATTTATAAGCTGAATTAAAGATTGAATTGCAAAGCTCAGTTTGGGTAAGATATAATCAATATGGTGTTTCCAATTCACGTTACGATCAATCAGCTTCTGCAATCTGGTTATTTTCATATTCTATCCTTAGGTCTGCCATGTTTTTATGCTTTGTGCAAAAATTATTGTAGTTCTTTCAAAGTTTGTGTGGATTTTATTACTTTCAAACCAATCATTTACTGTTTTGAAAATTTTATTAGATGAATTTGTGAACTGACTGACATTGTGTTCTTTAATTATAATACTTGTGTCATCCACAAAAAGAACTGGATAGACGTTGTTTATTACTGCAAATAGATCAATTATATAAACTAAAAATAATAAGAGGCCCAGAACAGATCCTTGTGGGACACCATGCTTTATTTCACACCATTCAGAATATACATTGCTGTTATTTGAAGTATTTATTGTAACATTTTGTTTTGTTTTCCATAAGTAAGATGTAATCCATTGATACCCTTTGCCCCTAATTCCATAGTGTAATAATTTTGATAGAAGTATATCATGATTAACGCAGTCAAATGCCTTTGATAGATCACAGAATATTCCTAGTGTGTTAAGTTTGCCATCCAATGACTTGAGAACTTCATTTGTTAAATTGAAGATGGCATCACTAGTTGATGGGCTCTTCTTGAATCCAAACTGCTCTTTTGCTAACATATTATATTTATCTAGATAGTGATGAATTCTTTTAAACATAATTTTTCAAAGATTTTCGAAAAAGCTGTAAGTAAAGATGCTGATCTATAGTTTGACATTTCTGAGATTTGTCCTTTCTTGTATAATGGCTTAACGACTGAATATTTTAATCTGCTGGGGATCATTAATGGTCATTTGGCTTACCTTAATTTCTTTTATATGATTTTTCGAGTGACATTTACCAGTCTCTTTTTTAATAATGTTCCATATTGTGCTAGGCTTATTGTGAGAGGACTGTATTTGTTTTTCATAACAAAGTTGCATTTATAACCCTTTTTAGAATTCTGCAGTACATTTTATAGTGTTGTCTACATCTACCATATTTACTAATTGCTCAATAAAGTATTTTTATACCTTGAGTTAGGCAGTCATTTTTAGAATTGTTATTCATTTTATTTACATAGAGTGGAAAACGGGAACTATGAATTCTTACGAAAGTGTTTAAGGAGGAGTTAAATTTATCATTTACATTATTTAGTTTATGCATTTCTTCCCATGATTCCTCAGAGAGTTTAGCTTTAAAATACACTATGTTTTCTTTATTTATAATTCTAAAGCTGGTTGCGAGGTTTGTTTTTTTGGAATTGGGTGTATAATAATCAATTTTGATGAGTTGTCCATCATGGTCTGAAAGTCCATTAACAAAGGGTTGTATTTCATGAAACTCCTTTTTAGAAATATCTATAAAAATATTGTCAATAGCCATTTTGGACTTATTTTGAATTCTAGTTGCAAAATTGACTGTATGCATAAGATTGTATGATCTTAACAGTGAACAAATTTACACCTTTTGATTGCTGTCTATCAAGAAATCTATGTTCAAGTCACCTCACAAAATAAAGTGAATCTTTGGCTAGAAGAGCAGTTTTACAATAATGTCTAAGTTATACAGAAAGTTGTCAAAATTTCCTGTGGGTGCTCTATATACTGCTAATATAATTAGTTAGTTTACTGTGTTAATATGATCAGCGCAACATTCAAAGCTTTGTTCCATACAGTATTTTTCAAGATCAATTACGTTGAAGCGTATATTATTCTTAACAAAGATACTCACACCTCCTTTAGAGAGTTTTTGTCTACAGTATCAAGCTGCTGTTTTATAACCATCCATTGAAAAATGTAATATTTCCTGTTTTCTAAATGATGTTCTGTAATATATAAAATATCCGGACTTAACTTTTCAGATTTGAAATTAATTAACAATTCATTTACTTTATATCTTAAACTTTGAATGTTTTGGTGAAATACTATAAGTTCTCTTTTTCTAATGACTTGGAAAAATGATTATCTGGTTTCTGTTTTACTTCTAAAATATTTACTGCTGTATTTATCTGATTTACTCTAAAAAAAAAAAGAGCAACATTACTAGTGACAAGAGCAGGAATATTGCTGGGACTATCCATGGCTACACATGAGAGACTCTCAGCAGTGTACTTTTCTACAAGTTTCATTTCCAGCAATGAAGATGGAGACAACTTCCTGGCTTTAAGCTTGCAAATTATGGATGCCCTATTCTTCGATCATTTAGACAACTATAAGCATTCGGCATGTATTGCAAACACCAAGCCATAACCCAACTTGCTCTGCTGTTCTTAGCTTCAGCAAAAGCAAATTCTGCTTCAAATATTACCTACGAATTATGTTGTAACATGCAGTTACATAAAGTATCATGCAAACAACTATACTCCTTTCCACATAACATCAGCAATTAATAAATAATCCACCTTTTGTGAATTATATTTCCAGAACACAACAATTACACGACCTAACCAGCAATCAATTGGTTTATGATTGGAGACCCGTTACAACAAAGATGAAACGTTTCAATTGTTAACAACAGTTCCTACCATACCTCTGGTCATTGTAGAATTCTCTTAAATGTCCCTCAGATAATTCTTAAAGAAGTATCTCACGTTCTGATGAAGAGTTCTTGATTTATTATTTATTCATTTACTTACAAATACTATATTGCTTACAGTACAACAGCCTGAAAATAAACAAACGCTGCAGACATCACAGTAATGCCAACACCATCAACAGCCATACATAACCTCTCAGAAATTAGAATAATTAATAGGTTTTTTTTTATAATATAATAGATTCGTTTATACTTAAGGGATCAATCTAATATTTTATAAAAACGTTCATGTCAGATGCAAACGCTAAAAGAAAGTGCCACAAAAGTATAAATACCCCTTTAAAAAGAGCCTAAAACAATTGAACGCAACAGTATATTACAGAAAAATATCCAAGTCAATTTTACGATTAAAAGATGCCCTTCTTCATTTGCGTTATATTGGACCAAAAGGTCATGCACTTTTCCAAAAGACCTTTTCTCTGTTATTTTTATACTTGCAGCGTGTTCACAACATTAAGCATTCACTCATAGACAGCAACTCTTAACTCTTCAGGAGAGGAAAAGCGGGAAATTCAAACTATAAGCTACCATGAAAATCAGAATACTAACTTTGTCAAACTTCTTCATTACAATTATTTTACACGTATACTTTTTTTAAGTTTTATTTGTAACACTGAATAAGGCGATGATGGAATTAAAAAAAAAACTTAAATGAATTTTTCTAGAATAATGCAGTAGTATCATCTTAAATCTGGGAAACAGGATGTAAACGTTTTTGTATACTTTAATGTCATTTAACTGATAGGTTATAATGGACAATGAATGAAATTGCAAAATGATGTTCAGAAGAGCCTGAGGTCCATGGAGCTTAATAGTACTAGACATTCATCTACTCAGGATAAACGAAAACCCCAGAAAAATCTTACCTGGATAACTCAGCATAACAAATCTCAATTCAGGACCTCTTGAATTTGAGGCAGAAATGCTACCCCCACTATGAGGAAGTGATGCATTCTACCCAAATAATTTGATATGAAGATTTCAAATGAAATGCTTGTTTAGAGCTCCCTGAATGTATAATTGAAAAATATATATTTTTAGACAAAAAAAAAAAAAACAGTCAGTGTGTGTCTGCATACAGCATAACTAATCAATGAACTTTTTTGCACCCAACTCTTAACCTGTCTGCTAATATTCTTGTGCACAAATTTCCAAATATTGTCAATAAACTTATCTTCTTGTAGTTTATTATTTTGTTTATTCCTCCTTTCCCTTTTATTTGAATACCACCAGGCTTAGTTTTCATTTGTCTAGTGATTCTTTTTACTTTCTCTACACATGTTATACACATACCCAAATATTCCATGCTGAAATTTCACCAGAAATGTATGTTTTGAGACCCCCTGAATCAAAAAAAAAAAGAAGAAAATTTTTAGAAAAATGTCTGTGTATGTATGTCTCTGGTCTGCATAGTTCATAAATAAAAATACTGTTAAAATACAAAGTTGGTATTTCAGTTTAGTCTTTTTCAAGCATTCAAGAATGCAACACAGAGATTTTCAACAAAATTACCCCCCAAAAAACTGCCCTTTACATGGAAAAATTTTAGAAAATTTAAAATTTTTCAAAAATGACTCTAATCACTTTGATTAAAATAGCATATTCTAAAGAAACTTACATTGCAAATAAGATGTATATTTCGAAATTTCTAGCAATAGCCTTAGAAGACTTCTTTATTCTGGATGAATTTGGCAGAATTTTGCATAACAATTAAACCATAAGAAGTACGCAAAAACTCCCTACAGAAAAAATCTGATGTATTCCATTCACATGACTTTCTCTACATCTCTGTAACAAATTATTGTTAAAAAGCTTATGCTTCAATTTACCTCATGCTAATCAAGAAAAACTTAGTAGAAATAGTCTTATTACTTGCCTCCTTGTAAGCAGAAGTGAAATAAGGGAGTAGCATAAGTTAAAGTGATAATCAAAAGCTGGTTGCTATGTGACTGAAGTTCCTTTGTTTGTATGGACAGGAGTTAACAAATTCCTATATGAAAAAAGTATAAGTTTTTCAAAGCTGAAACCAAAAACAAGGAATAACTCAAAAATGATCAACTCCACGAAAAAGAATTGTATATAACATAAAATGCATGTTTTAATGTGCTGTACAATGTGTATGTGGTAAGTTTTTGTCCATCTCTCACGGTTTAACAGTTATGCAAAATTCTGTAAAATTCATGCAGAATAAAGTAGTCTTCAGAGGCTATTCCCAGAAAATTCAAGATATACATTTTTTCACATAAATATCCTTAATATACAATATTTTAATCAAAATAATTAGAGCCATTTTTGAGAAAATCAAAATTTTGGAGAAAAGTTCCATGTGAAGGGTAGCTGGGGGTAGGAGGATTTTTCTCAAAATCTTCGTGTCGCATCCCTGGAAGTTTATCAGACTTAAATACCAAGTTTGGTATTTTACCGACTTTTCTTTTTGAGTTATCGTGGCCACAGACCTTTTTCTGAAAATGCTTTTTTTTTTTAATACAGGGGACCCTAAAACATATATTTCCGGTGAAATCTTGGTACTGAATTTTTAGGTGGAGTGCAATACCTTTTATATAGACTATATACATAGTACGTGTAGAGAAACTAAAAATGAACTCGTCAAAACACATATCTTATGCCATATGTTTTTGTTATAGTGTTGACTGTTTTTGAGATGTTTTTTATTATTGGTTTCAGTTTTAAACTAACTTTTCTCAAACGAAACTATGCAAAGCAAACCGAGCTTCAATTGTTTCACATAGTGACCAGCTTTTAAGGCAATTGGCTATCGCTTTGGCATAATGCATATCCTTATTTTCCTTTCTTACAATGAAGAAAATAATACAACCATTTATGCTAAACTTTATCTCGATTAGCATGAAGTACATGAAAGAATAAGCTTTTGTAAGAACAGTTTGTATTGGAACAGCTAGAAAAAGTTATGTGAATGGAACACCAGATTTTGCTTGAATTCTGTCCATCTCTTGAGACCTTTTGTCTGCTTGTAGACTTCTATCTCCATGATCTGCCCATCCAGTCTTGTTTGTTCATCTTGAAACATTGTCTAGTTGCACCAGAAAAAGAGAATTAATGAGACCATGGTGTGGCAAGGAAAGTGGTTTTTGGAAAGACTTGATGATGTCATGGAGATGTTAGGTAGTTTCAACTAAACAAAAATGGGGCACAGAGCGTGACATGAGATGTGATTGTTACCTTCATCTTAATTATTGCACTTCTTTCACACATTTTTACTTTCTCTACACGCACCATGTACATAGTGTATAGAGAAGGTATTGTAATGTACCAAAAATTCATACTGAAATTTCACTGGAAACATTTTATGTGTTCCATTCACATGACTTTCTCAACTTCTCTGCAACAAATTATTGTTAAAAAGCTTGTGCTTCTATTTATTTCATGCTAATTGAGAAAAAATTAGCAGAAATAGTCTTATTACTTGCTTCCTTGTAAATAGAAGGGAAATAAGGGAGTAGCATTGGTTAAAGTGATAGTCAAAAACTGGTTGCTATGTGACTGAAGTTCCTTTGTTTGTATGGACAGAAGTTGACAAATTCCTGTATGAGAAAAGTACAATTTTTTCAAAGCTGAAACAAAAACAAGAAATATCTCAAAAATGATCAACTTCACGAAAAAAATACATGTAACATAAATTGTGCGTTTTATCATGATGTACATTATTTTAGTCTATCTCTTACAGTGTACCAGTTATACAAAATTCAATAAACTTCATCCAGAATAAAGAGGTCTTCAGAGGCTATTCCCAGAAAATTCAACATATACATTTTATTTGACATGTAACTATTTTAAATATAAGAGATTTTAATCAAAATTGTTAGAGCCATTTTTGAGATAGTCAAATGGGGCGATTTTCTTGAGAATCTTTGTGTCGTATCCTTGGAAGATAGTCAACTTAAATACCAAGTTTGGTATTTAACTGTCTTTTCATTTTTGACGTATGCTGCACACAGCCACAGCCGGTGAAATCTTGGTATCAAATTTTTGGGTGGAATGCAATACCTTTTCTATACACTATGTACATAGTATGTGTAGAGAAAGTAAAAAGTATCTTTAGAAAAAAGAACTCCATGTGTGTCTGTGGACAGCATAGCTCAAAAACGAAAAGACAGTTAAATACCAAACTTGGTATTTAAGTTTGGTATCTTACAAGGATGTGACATGAATATTTTCAAGAAAATCCCTCCACCCCAAATTACCCTTTATATGGTACATTTTTCGAAAATTTGGATTTTCTCAAAAATGCCTGTGATGATTTTGATTAAATACCTTATGTTTAACATATTTTTATAACAAATGAAATGTATATGTTGAATTTTCTGGGAATAGCCTCTGAAGACCTCTTTATTCTAGATTACTTTTATACAATTGGCAAACCGTAAAAGATACACAAAAAATGCAGATCTCATTAAAACACAGAATTTAAGTCATTTACATTATTTTTGTAGAGTTGACTTATTTTTGAAATATTCTGGATTATTTGTTTCAATAAAACTACTTAAACTTTTTGGAATGGGAGGGCATCTTTTTTCTTGTTTGTTTACTCCTTTGGTAAACAAAGAGATTGACGTTTCAATATTTTCACACAGCAACCGGCTTTTAAATGACAAGACTATCACTTTAGCCTGGGTATTTTCTTATTTCTCTTCTACTTACAAGGAGCTAGTAATAAGACTAATTCTACTAATAAGAATTTGTCTTGATTATCATGATGTAGACAACAGATTAATGTTTTGAATAAAAGGTTTGTTATTGAACAGCTAGAGGACATCATGTGAATGAATCACATTACATTTTTACTTTATTCTCCGAGAGAAATGTTATCCTGTTGGTACACAGGTAAATTTATGGCACATATGTTACGATCTTGATGGTAATCTTTATCACTTCCCCCACGCTTTGCCACAGTCGCACATAAAATTTGAAGCTAGGTTTTTTTTTTTGTTTTTTGTTTTTTAGCCTAATGTCCTTTAACTTGGTTGGTTATATCGGACAATGAATGAAATTGGTCAAATGATCTCGGGGTCCATGGAGCTTAAAGTTACTTGACATTCATCTTCTCAGGATAAGGGAAAACCCCGAAACAAAAAGCTTATTTGGGATTTGAACTCACGTGAAGCAGATTCGCTACTACTACACTACCAGGCATGTTATTTGGAAATCATAAACAAATACTACCTTGTATTTGGTCCAGATCAGGAATTAAGTGACTATTTTATTGATAGGAACATTGTAATCAAAGAACATAGTTTAT
Organism: Hymenopus coronatus; assembly: GCA_030762935.1. Taxonomy (NCBI): domain Eukaryota; kingdom Metazoa; phylum Arthropoda; class Insecta; order Mantodea; family Hymenopodidae; genus Hymenopus; species Hymenopus coronatus. Next base: position 1,142,785 of record CM060880.1, on the reverse strand, counting down.
TAATGTGTTTCAGATATGTACATATATAAAATGTCAGATGATGCCCCAGACTTCTTCAAAGGCTGAGCACAGTTTGGTGCAAGTCAGTGCTGCTGATAAAGGGTAGTTGCTGATGGAAACAGTGTCCTCTATGTAATCTGGACTCACCTGCAAAACAACACACTACTGTATTTATCTCAATTGTTGTTGCAATTTAGCGTAGCAGCTATATCATATCATAGTAACTTAATTATTAAATTTAATTTTGAACAAACTAAGGGACACAGGCTGATTACGTCCCTTCCTTTTTACTTTCTCTACACATACTATGTACAGTGTATAGAGAAGGTATTGTACTCCACCCAAAATTCAATACCGAGATTTCACCGGAAATATATGTTTTGGGTCCACTGTATCAACAAAAAAAAAAAAGAATTTTCAGAAAAAGGTCTACGTCTGTAAACATGAATACTCAAAAACGAAAAGTCAGCAAAATACGAAACTTGGTATTTAAGTTTGGTATCTTCCAAGGATGCAACACAAAGATTTTCAAGAAAATCCCCCCACCCCAACTACCCTTTACATGGAAAGAATTTCGAACATTTTGATTTTCTCAAAAACGGCTAATGATTTTGATAAAAAATCTCTTATATTTGAAATATTTACATGCCAAATAAAATGAATATCTTGAATTTTCTGAAAATAGCCTCTGAAGACCTCTTTATTCTCAATGAATTTAGCTGAATTTTGCATAACTGGCAATAAGATATACAATAACTTACTACACAAAAAATGTATATCATTTTAAAACCCACAATTTATGATATATACATTTTTTTCATGGAGTTGATCGTTTTAAAGATATTCCTTGTTTTTGGTTTCAGCTTTAAAAAACTTATACTTTTCTCATACAGGAATTTGTCAACTCGTGTCCATACAAACAAAGGAACTTCAGTCACACAGCAACCAGCTTTTGACTGTCACTTTAACCTATGGTACTCCCTTATTTCGCTTCTACTTACAAGGAAGCAAGTAATAAGACTATTTCTCATAAATTTTTCTCAATTAGCATGAAGTAAATAGAAGAATAATCTTTTAACTATAATTTGTTGCAGAGATGTTGGGAAAGTCATGTGAATGGAACACATCAGATTTTTTATTTAGACAACTGACTTAATATAACACATTGTAAAAATTATAACCTAATTTGAATTTGCATTGTTGGTGGAAGGGAGCAGAAATATGCCAGTGGTGGTGACTGCACCAGCTTAACATAATGACAATTATGGATGTGATTTTCTATTAAAACAACTAATATATCATAAAACATTTTACTAGCACATAAATTCATGTTTTGAGAAGAGAGACAGAGATGTGTGCGATGATAGAAACAATGATTAAGGATGCAATTTTCTATTAAGACAACAAACTACACATTTAACTCAATTTGCGAGTGGCAGAGAGACGTACGGGACTTGCGTGGTTGGATACATGATGGCAGCAATTGTCGGTTTGCAATGCTACCAACCTCGATGTGAAAGGAAAACCTCTAATGTTATTTTAGTCTTGTAAAGAAATTTTTGTTCCAGTGAAAATGCTCATATTCACAGCTAATTTCTGGTGCAAAATGAAAGACATAAAATCTGATAATATATGTCCATGACCTTATGCAATTTCCCCCCAGGCTTCGACACTGCCGTATGCTATTCGGAAAACATGTCGCTAATGCAAGATGACCCTCAATTCTGAACATTAATATTTTGAGAAAAAAATCTGATGTGTTCCAGTCAGATGATTTCTCTACATCTTTGCAACAAATTATTATTAACAGCTTAAGCTTCTATTTACTTCATACTAATCGAGAAAAAATTATCAGAAATAGTCTTATTACTTGCTTCCTTGTAAGTAGAAATGAAATACGGGAGTAGCATAGGTTAAAGTGATAGTCAAAAGCTGGTTGTTATGTGACTGAAGTTCCTTTGTTTGTATGGACAAGAGTTAAATTTCTGTATGAGAAAAGTGTAAGTTTTTTAAAGCTGAAAACGATCAACTGCACAAAAAAACTGTATATAACATAAATTGTGTTTTATCGTGATCTACATTTCTTGTGTAGTAAGCTTTTGTCCATCCCTTACAGTTTACCGGTTATGCAAAATTCAGTAAAAATCACCCAGAATAAAGCAGTCTTTTGAGGCTATTCCCAGAAAATTCAAACATATACAATGTATTTAGCATGTAAATATCTTAAATACAAGAGATTGTAATCAAAATCGTTAGAGCCATTTTTAAGAAAATCAAAATTTTCGAAATTTTTTCCATGTAAAGGGTAGCTGGGTGTGGGGGGATTTTCTTGAAAATCTTCATATCGCATCCTTGGAAGATACCAAACTTAAATACCAAGTTTGGTTTGAAAAGGTCTTTTCGTTTTTGAGCTATGCTGCCCACAGACAGACACGGACATTTTTCTAGAAATGTTTTTTTTTGGATTCAGGTGGACCCAAAACATATATTTGCAGTGAAACCTCAGTATTGAATTTTTGGGTGCAATACACTATGTGTATAGTAGGTGTAGAGAAAGTAAAAATGGTATATGAGTAGGAGAGGTATTCTGACACGCACCTTGCCATGTGCCACAGCCCCCACCACGAATGTGACAGGCTCCTCCGCAGGTACCAGCTCTCGTGGGGCCACCACATTAGCCACCGAAAAGGACGTGCCAATCTTGCGACAGCCAACTGGCAGGTGATCTGTCACTGGGTTACGTATCACCTTCAACAGTTTGGTGGAACTCTCGCTCGACCTCACACTGAATCTGTGCAGCAGCTGAACTGGAACACATAACAAGGCAAAGTCTACCCAGGACTACAAGAGACATCCCAGCCTCAAGTGCTGCAGAGGTGTAATTCTATTGATGCATGGCACAGCTTCAGTTTTGCTAAGACTAGGTATATTGTAACAAAGCAATGCATTTTACCTGGTTTCACTTGAAAAGTCATTATTTCATATTATTCAAACATCTTTATAACTAAGGATTTAGTCCTCATTTTAAACATAGCTAAACAGAGCAACCAGCACTCCCAGTAGTTATATAAAAAACTCTGATGTGTTCCATTCACATGACTTTCTCTACATCTCTGTAACAAATTATTGTTAGAAGCTTATTCTTCTACTTGATGCTAATCGAGATTAACAGAAGTTATCTTATTACATGTAAATAGAAAGCAAAATCTATTCCACCCAAAAATTCAATACTCAGATTTCACAGAAAAATATGTTTTAAGGCCCCCTGTATCCAAAGAAAGAATTTTTAGAGAAAGGTCTGTGTGTGTGACCACGATGACTCAAAAACAAAAAGTTGGCAAAATACCAAACTTAGTGTATAAATTTAATACCTTTCAAGGATGAGCCACAACAATTTTGGGACCTCCCCCCACAAACTACCCTTTACGTGGAAAATGTTTCCAAAATTTTGATTTTCTCAAAAATGGCTCTAATGATTTTGATTAAAATATTGTATATCAAAGATATTTACCCAACAAACAAAGTTTATATCTTAAATTTGTAGATTTTGTTGAAACACACACTTTATGTCACATTTTTGAGAGGTTCCTTGTTACTGGTTTCAGTTTTAAAATACTTGAACTTGTGAACTCCTGGCAATGCAAAGAAGCTGATTTCAATCCCACATTTTAAAACATTTGACTATCACTTTATTCTAATGAACTCACCCATGAGTCCAGCAAACCTCTTGAACGTCCTTGGGATCCTCGTCTGAGGGTTTATCTCAATAAGAACGTTCTTCTCTGTGTGCACATAGACCTGCAGGAGTCCTGCTCTGTTCAGTGGACTGTCCATCAGCATGAGCAGGCACTGGTGTGTGATATCTGGTCGACATGATCCTGGCTCTCGGTTGTACTTCTTCAGGATGCCCCCATGGTCGTCGCAGTTCAGCAGCTGGAAACTGTTCCCAACCTGCAACATCAAATCATATGCCAGTAGTTTAATGGCAGTGTTCACACAACTTTCCCAAGCCCTGGCAACATTCTGCAATTTATCTTCACTTTCTCTACACATACTATGTACAATGTATTGTACCAACAAATTTCACTGCAAATATATGTTTTGGGACCCCCTGAATCCAAAAAAAAGGATTTTTAGAAAAATGTTCATGTGTGCGTGCGGGCATTATAGCTCAAAAACTTAAAACTCTCTTTAATAGTAAACTTGATATTTAAGTTTAATATCTTCCAAGGATGCAACATTAACATTTTCAAAAATATCCCTACACCCCAACTAATTTTTAAATGGAAAAATGTTCAAAATTATATGCCAAACAAAATGTATATCTTGAATTTTGTGTTAATATCATCTGAAGACTACTTTACTCTGGATGATTTTTGCTGAATTGGCATATAACTGGTAAACCATAAGAAGATGACAAAAACTTGCATAACAAAAAATGTAGATCTTCTTGAAACACACAATTTATGTTATATACATTTTTTTCGTGGAGTTGATTGTTTTTGAGATATTCCTCGTTTTAGTTTCAGCTTTAAAAAACTTATACTTTTCTCATACAGGAATTTGTCAACTTGTGTCCATACAAACAAAGGAACTTCAGTTACATAGGAATCAGCTTTTGACTTCACTTTAACCTATGCTACTCCCTTATTTCACTTCTACTTACAAGGAAGCAAGTAATAAGACTATTTCTGCTAATTTTTTCTCAATTAGCATGAAGTAAATAGAAGCATAAGCTTTTTAACAATAATTTGTTACAGAGATGTAGAGAAAGTCATGTGAATGGAGCACACCAGATTTTTTTAGGTAAAATACATTGTATGTGTTTATAATAGCAAAATTGGAATTGATAGTGGTGGTTGTTAGCTTAAACAATTTAGTTACTTTGTTTCCATTACAAAATTGGAATCGTCAGACAATCATCTATTAAAATGATCTATAATGCACTAAATACCATCCCTAGCCTTATCCAATAAGAACAAGAATTACTAAATTACTGGAAACTGTGATTTTAAACGGACACATTTCAGACTTTAAAACCACAACCTACAGCATGAGACTGTTATTTCCTGAAACCATTTTATGATCATTAATGTTTATATTTTTCGATCTTCACTGTTTCTAAGCTTCTGCATTACTTAATAAACTGTAAGCTTTACATTGTTGGCATTTTTTGGTAAAGCTATATGATGGTTCCACCAACATACGGACATGTGAGCGGCACGCACACCCACACACTCAAACGGTCTTAAGATTTTTGCTGGTGATCCATACTTGAAAGAGTTGAAAACATTAAGTTGTTCAGATGTGAAAGTTGCCAGATTACTGAAGTTTTGACTTCTTCTTGGGATCCCTCGGCTACACTCCTTTACTTATAAAAATATCCCTAAGGTAAGCTTTGCAGCTTAGGGCCCTAAATGCTTATAACAGACCAGTAAGAAATTACAATGCGGCTCTAATGACGAAATAACAAAAGTGCCCACGTATTGAAGTAATGCCACGTGGTGGAACCATCGTATACTAATAATCATTTTTTATACAATCCTTATAACAATGAAGCTAAAACAATGTTCCATTCTTTCATAGAAATTTGCTGGACTTATCAAACGACTCTTGTAATTATGTTAATAGTACCTGGATACTAAGTGTTCTTTGAATGGAGACTCCAGTCGCAGAACTGTGTTTAAATCCTGAATGTGGTATTCAATTATTCGGCTTGTTTTAATGCTAGAAAAGTCTATCCATAGCAACTAAATATGCCAACATTAGCAATGCAATAATAAAACTGCATTTTAGTTTGGTAGTTTGTATGTGAAAATCTTGAAAAATAATTGGTAAGTGCATCACTGCGTTTCATAAACCCCAACAAAATAGATATGTAAAAGAAAATACAACAAGAAATCAGGGCAAGTTACAAAATAGTCAATAGTTATGTAATTCTGGGAGTTACCTATACAAAGGATATACTAAAGAATTAAGCTTCAATAAGTAACAAGAACCTAACCAAACAGAGGTACTTTTTTGCAATTTGGAACCGACTTTTAATTCCTCCTTTCTTCAATTTTTATTATTTTAATAGTAATTGTCTTATCAAAATACATTTTAGCATGCATTATGTTGCAAAAATAGCTTGGACAAGTCTGTTTAAAGTATTACCTGTCTGAAGAATGCATGCAGATGGCCACAAGTGGAAGCTTGTGTAAACACAAACAGATGAGCAGTATTGCGGCAACACTCCTGGTGTTAAGACTCTTATAGAGGATGGGTTCGAATCTAGTCAAAATGCAAACACTGCCGCGCAAAGTCATGCACTCACAAAGTTGGCATTTATGCACTTAGCAGAGTACATAATACAATAATCATATTTTAGTTTTATATAATTACTAGTAGTAACTATTATGTCGATAATTAGAAAGTTATCATCTGATATTACATCAGTGTTACATAATGAAATTATATTTATCACTTGACAAGTTCTATGTTCAGTGGGTTCCTGGCCAAAACGAACTGACAGAATGCTTTCTAATCTAATCTATATTCATTAGTGATAAAGAAAACACTAAGTTTAACCTGTTATGGATCGTTTAGTTCATTCCTGTTTACGTTCGCTGTGTTGATTTTCTGATGGTCAGACGTACTGATTAATTCCAGTCTTCTCTGTGCGCTCTAAACTGAGCCATACTACACCAACGACGACATCTCCTAACTGCATTCTTTCGTCAGACACTCTATTTTTATTTACAAATATATCACATAAAGGAATTCGGCAATGTTGTTAATTTAAAAGTTATTAAATTATTTCTTAAAATTTCCGTCAACATGGCACTACTCAATAAAGGACAGTGCTGTCTTATTAAATACACTAATCAGGTTCAAGATGAATTATGTTTTACACATATTTTCTGACACACAGACCACTATATACTGATATCGTATTGCACTTAAAATTAAAAGCTTCACCTCTGTGGGCTGAGGACCCTTGTTTGCTCGTAATAACGTGGTTCACGATACAATTATTGGTGCAAAAACAGTATACATAACCTCAATATTTCCTCTCTATGACACCAAAATATTTGCAACAATAAAGAGAAGAAAAAGGCGAGGCACTCAAATCAATACTTATTTACCTACCTTCACAGACTCCAACTGAGCTTTCTCCAAAATGATTATTAAACGTTTTTCTTGATTTCTCAAATGGGCCACAACGAGATGCTTTGGTACAGGATCAAATTCAAATTCATCCTCCTTGCGTCCCAGCTTTCTTTTATTACCCATATTTATGTGAAAATATAATATTTTTAAATTACTACACTCAGCCGCATTTCTTACGTACTACTGACCATAGATTACTGACACAACACGAGGTTAGTTATTATAAACATCTACACATTGCCATACTATGTCAAGGTTGCCATAAATTTTCCTTTCCCATGTGTTTTAAACTTCGGCCGCATAAACTGAAAAACGATCCCTAACTACATTTCTAAAGCGTTTAATAATGCCCTATTTCACTGAAGGAAAAAGAAAACAAACCTCTACAATTCTTCGTAGATAAGAGCAGCTTAGTTAATGCTGAATTTTTCAAAAGTTGCCAGCTGGTCATTACGCCAGGGTTCAAATGGCGGCAACTTCGAAACTATCATTTGCTTGTATGTGTATAGTCTGATTCTGGAGGATATTAAATTCATTTCTTTTATGTGCTCCCGTTTTTAATTAAGCAGTCTTTAAGCGTTTTCCCCTTTTACAGCTATTTCTATTAATATGTTTAATTTTGCCATATTTCGAGGAGCCAATGTTACACAATGGGCCAGGTAATTTATTTATGGATGGAGGCAAGCCAAGAGAAAAAATATGTCGGATAATATAAATGAAAATCCAACCAGTGATGCATCTAAAACTCAAAATGTTGGGAAAGTAAGCAAAAGGTCTATTTATAATTACTAGGATGCAGGTCCCCATGTTGTTGAATTAATTGGTAACTAAAGTAACCTCAGTATGGTACATTCAATGAAATTAGATATAGAGACAATACAACATGGAAACCATTCTCCTGGCAAGCTAATTCATTTCTTGAACAACAATTTGATGAAAAGTATATTGCGAGATCTTGCATGCATTTTTCTTAAAGGAATAGTAAAGAGGAATTAATTTAAATACCAATAGAACAAAAACTAAACTAATGCTGAAAGTGTACAGGTTCAAGAAAGGGTAACTGGAGATGATCAAACTTTTCATCAACTTACCCAATCTGTGCTGTGACTAAGAACTTCAATGCTTCCACAAAGGGTTTTCCTGTATTTTTATTTATTTATTTATTCATCACATACATTTACAGTACTGAGCATAAACAGGTGATGCATCAAAGATCTTAAAACTTTAAAAGTACTTAAATCATCATAAACTTACCTATTGTGTAGAGTTGCTGATCCAACAGGTATGACGTGTTTTGTGATTTAAATGTTCTCGGTTTTGCATAGTTTTTAACATCTTCTGGTAATTTATTGAAAAATTTAACTGCAATGTAGTTAAAATTGTTCTGATATATTTTTGTTTGTTCTTTGTACGTGTATGTCTGTTTTTATTCTTGTTTTGCAGTTATGTATATTATCATTGGTAATTACGAGTTTGATTTTGCTGCTGCAACTATTTACTTTTTCTACATGTACTATGTACATAGCATATAGAGAAGGTATTGTACTGTACACAAAAATCCAATACAGAGATTTCATCGCAAATATATGTTTTAAGGGTCCCCTTATCATTTTTAGAAAAAGGTCCATTTGTGTCCATGAACACGATAACTCAAAAAAGAAAAGCCGGTAAAATACAAAACTCAGTATTTAAGTTAAGTATCTTCCAGGATGCAGCACAAAGATTTTGAGAAAAATCTTCCCACCCCAAACTACCCTTTACATGTAAACATTTTGATTTTCTCAAAATTGGCTCTAACGATTTTGATTAAAACACCAAGTATTAATTGTATTTATATGGCAAATAAAATGTATATTTTGAGTTTTCGGAATAAATTTTCCATAAGTGGTAAACCATCCACTGTCCTCCAATTTCGGGTTGAAACCCAGCGGAGGACAATGGATTTTTTTTCGGGTGTAAAAATCCTTAGCATGGCTTCCTTCGGAAGGGAAGTAAAACCATATTTCCGGTGTCCTTGATTTATGGATATAAAAGAACCTGCTTGATAAAGAGGCCTCTGAGCAAAATTAAGCATTCTTTCATGCTCAATATAGAAAGGGATGCTGAGAACCACATCAGCTACAGAGCATCCATAAATAAAACTTGATTTCATTTCCATTTCCTGAAATTCTTTGTTGCATCCTTGGAAGTTTGTATTTGAGCAATGCTGTTCTCTATTTTTCTTATCTATCCCCAGACACAGAGACATCTTATAAATGATCTTTTGACGAGTCCTCAAAACATTTCTCGTGAATCTTCCCATCATATTTTTGGGTAAAGTGCAATATCTTCTCTACCTACTATGTATATTTTATATAGTAGAGAAAGTAAAAAATGATTGCTCTATTTACCTAACATTAAAAAGAATCTCATTTTAAGCAACTGGTACTTGGTTATATGGAAAATAAAACACAACTGTTTGTAAACCAGTTTTTCTTATCTATGTTGCAGAAAATAACATACTTTAAAGTGTCACACAATAGTCAATGTAAAAGATATAACAAAGTATAGTCTACAAACAGTTATTTGAAATATCAACAAATATTGCTATAAACTCTACGTTTCTCACACAGTGATTTTACCTCTATCTGGTGGACGTTGACAGATTTTTTTTTGGGCATAAAAATATAGCATGTCTTCCTTTGGAAGGCAAGTAAAGCTGTTGGTCCTGTGCTGTAGATTTATGGCACATAAAAGAACCTCAATCCTGATAAAGAGGCCTCTGAGGAAAATGAAATGGTTTTTTTCATGCCCAATATAGAATGGGATGCTGAGAACAGCAGCAGCGTCCATAAATAATATCCATTTTAATTTACCTATCCGTTATGTTTACCAGTTATACAACATTACAGTAAAATCATCCAAAATGAAGAGGATCTAGCAAATTGTATTTTTTATGGGAATACCTTAAACACCGTTGGTGCTGTTTGAGTAAGTATAAAATAATAAATATTTACCATGTAAAGAGCAGCTTGAGAGGCAGACTTTTTATGAAAATCTTCACATTGCATTGTTGTGGAGCAAGTTACATTACTTACCTTCCAAATGTTATACATTAGCAGCTAAATTGACTACAAGCTTTTAATAATTATATGATTTGTTACTTTTTAACATTTCTTTGACAAGCTATTGTTGATATTAATTTGTTAGGTTAGGAAAGTATTAAACAGAAACAAGAGAAGGCCAACTTCATCATTCATTAGTCATTTGTTTGCAACGAGGAAAAATAACAGCAATATTATCTTGGTCCAGAGTTTCCGGTGTAGACCGCGTCTTAAGGCTAAAATCTGCCGACGTTTCGCCCATCTTGTGATAAGGCTTATTAAAATTATCTTGGTCCAGAGTTTCCGGTGTAGACCGCGTCTTAAGGCTAAAATCTGCCGACGTTTCGCCCATCTTGTGATAAGGCTTAAATTATCTTGGTCCAGAGTTTCCGGTGTAGACCGCGTCTTAAGGCTAAAATCTGCCGACGTTTCGCCCATCTTGTGATGGGCGAAACGTCGGCAGATTTTAGCCTTAAGACGCGGTCTACACCGGAAACTCTGGACCAAGATAATTTTAACAAGCCTTATCACAAGATGGGCGAAACGTCGGCAGATTTTAGCCTTAAGACGCGGTCTACACCGGAAACTCTGGACCAAGATAATTTTAATATTGGCCGTGGAAGTTTACGAAAACATATAACAGCAATATTGGTTGTTGACAAATCTCTATGGAGACTAGTTACTCAACAATTTGGTATACAACACTTTTCTTAGCTGCCTAGCCAAAAGGTAACGGAAGTTTATTGTAACCAGGAAAATGGATAAAATGTAGAAGTGTTTAAAATAATAGTTTTCAATTTCTTTTAGAAGTAAAAGACAAATAATTGAAACACTACAGAGCCTTTACCTTAGAGTTTTCACCGTTGTTGCAATCAACAACAAATACTTCATAAGGAATTGCTGCATTTGGAACAAGTTGCACTGGTATTTATGTGACCTATGTTCTCTTTCTCTAAAATAAACACAACCTTTTCTTTGGGAGGAGGGGGGGTGGAAGTCATGCAGTGAATTCTTATAACGTGAACTCTTTTATTAAAATGTTATTGTCTACACATTAAAAACAAGCATTGAGTATTACATTAAAATAATAATAATAATAATTGGTGAAAAAGTGTGCAAATTTGTGATATCTTGATTATTTGGTGACTAGCGTAATGCTGCAAATGCACAAAATGAGATGATATGTGAACTGCAATATAAAATATTTATTATTGTTTAATGCGACAATAACACTAAATTATTGTGAGATATTTACATAGAATAATATCACAGCAAGTTATTTCATTAAATACTGGAATGTTTAGGCACATGTGTGTGTGTGTGTGCTGCCTTGTATTTGTACTGGCAATGGAACATCCGCCCCTCTTCATAAAAACAGATAAAAAACCAACAGTGATGTAAATATTAAACCAAACAATCTAAAAATACGATAGAAGTTCAGATCTTCATCTTGTTCATAGGCCTCTGTGGTGAATACTTTGTGTGGCGGCGACAGCCGGCGCAGACTTCAGATTCCGTCGCTGGCGTCTGGGGATATGTCAAAACGACTTCGCAGTTTCCAGACACGTACAGTATTGTCGCTGAAACAAGAACACGTGAAATAATCATTATCTTGTACACTACTATGTTTGTTACTTTATGTCTAAACACAATGCTAAGGGGGACTCACGATTACAGCGCTCTTCCAGTTCTTGGCTGCTGCTCCTAAATCTTGGGGAAGGGTTGGTTGCATTTTCACCTTCTCAATATTTAAAACTCCAGTACCAAGAACATTCCTAGTCAACTGGTTTCTTAAAAACCCTATACCATGATATACATGGTTCACTAGCTAACATTCCCATTTTATAAATGGTTAGTTAAAAATCCTGTACCATCATAATGCCTGGTGTACTGGTTAGCCAAATCCTGTACCATCATCATGCCTGATATGCTGGTTAGTCAAATCCTGTACATCATACCTGGTGTACTGGTTAGTCAAATCCTGTACATGTCTGGTGTACTGGTTATTCAAATCCTGTACCATCATCATGCCTGGTGTACTGGTTAGTCAAATCCTGTACCATCATCATGCCTGGTGTACTGGTTAGTCAAATCCTGTACCATCATCATGCCTGGTGTACTGGTTAGTCAAATCCTGTACCATCATCATGCTTGATATACTGGTTAGTCAAATCCTGTACCATCATCATGCTTGGTATACTGGTTAGTCAAATCCTGTACCATCATCATGCCTGGTGTACTGGTTAGTGAAATCCTGTATCATCATCATGCTTGACATACTGGTTAGTCAAATCCTGTACCATCATCATGCCTGGTGTACTGGTTAGTCAAAGCATGTACCTCATCATGTCTGGTATACTGGTTATTCAAAGAATGTACCATCATCATGCCTGGTGTACTGGTTAGTCAAAGCATGTACCATGATCATGTCTGGTATACTGGTTAGTCAAAGCATGTACCTCATCATGTCTGGTATACTGGTTATTCAAAGAATGTACCATCATCATGCCTGGTGTACTGGTTAGTCAAAGCATGTACCATGATCATGTCTGGTATACTGGTTAGTCAAAGCATGTACCATCATCATGTCTGGTATACTGGTTAGTCAAAGCATGTACCTCATCATGTCTGGTATACTGGTTTGTCAAAGCATGTACCATGATCATGCCTGGTATGCTGGTTAGTCAAAGCATTTACCATCATCATGTCTGGTATCCTGGTTAGTCAAAGCATGTCCATGATCATGTCTGGTATACTGGGTAGTCAAAGCATGTACCATCATCATGCCTGGTATACTGGTTAGTCAAATCCTGTACCATGATAATGCCTGGTATACTGGTTATTCAAATCCTGTACCATGATCATGCCTGGCGTACTGGTTAGTCAAAGCATGTACCATCATCATGCCTGGTGTACTGGTTGGTCAAATCCTGTGCCATGATAATGCCTGGTATACTGGTTATTCAAATCCTGTACCATGATCATGCCTGGTATACTGGTTAGTCAAATCCTGTACATCATGCTTGGTGTACTGGTTAGTCAAATCTGTACATCATGTCTGGTGTACTGGTTAGTCAAATCCTGTACCATCATAATGCCTGGTATACTGGTTAGTCAAATCCTGTACCATGATCATACCTGGTATACTGGTTAGTCAAATCCTGTACCATCATCATGCCTGGTATACTGGTTAGTCAAATCCTGTACCATCATCATGCTTGGTGTACTGGTTAGTCAAATCTGTACATCATGCCTGGTGTACTGGTTAGTCAAATCCTGTACCATCATCATGCCTGGTATACTGGTTAGTCAAATCCTGTACACCATACCTGGTGTACTGGTTAGTCAAATCCTGTACCATAATCATGTCTGGTGTACTGGTTAGTTACTGTAGAACTTAAAAATGGTAGGAGTTAACTGAATGGTATGATTTAAAAATAACATTTTTAACTTTACTGAAAATTGGCAACTTCATAATTTGCTGGATCTTTTGTTAGCTACAGAATTCAAAAACTCAGATATAGTAAAGAGGCAATGAACATGCCTGACAACATTTGTCCACAGCTGCATCTCGCTGAATACACAACTGCAGAGACCAAAGCCTTCTTTGGGAAGACATTGAGAATTAACAAGGAACTTCTATCTGCACATCTTCAACTTAGGCATATACTAAAATTGGAACACATGGTTAGATGGCTGCCTATAGTAACAGAACTGTAGAGAGAGACATAAAGAAATATGTGCACTACCCAGATACCAACACATAAAACCAGTACTGGCGCACTTCACACATATCTCCCCTCCAAAGGTGGCAACTACATGATTACAACTCACCTCCTGCCTTTGGCATTGAAGCTGGCAATGGCTAGAGCAACAAAACCTTAAACAAAAAATCTCATGTGCTACACTCACATGACTTTTTCTAGCTGTTCTACAAAAGATTCTTCTTCTTTCTGCACAATGCTAATCCAGATAAACATTAAGGAGAATGTTCTTATTAATTAGTTCCTTATAAGTGGAAGGCAACTAAAGGAATGTGCTATGTTAAAGTGATAGTCAAATGTTTTAAAAGCTGTTGTTATGTGATTGTCATTGCAAATTACTTCTTTGCTCGGCCAGGAGTAGAACAAAAGAAAAAAGAACACTTCCATCTGAGAAAAGTATAAGTACTTCACAATTGAAACTAATAACAAGGAATACCTCAAAAATGGTAAGCTCCACGAAAAAAAATGTATATGACATAACTTGTGCATTTTAACAAGATCCACATTTTTTGTACAGCAAGTTTTTGTCTATCTCTTACGGTTTACTAGTTATACCAAATTAAGCAAAATTAATCCAGGATAAATAGGTCTTAAGAAGCTATTTCCAGAAAATTCAAGATATGCATACACACCCACCCACACACACACACACACACACACCTTTTGTAAAAATGCTTTCTTTGGATTCAGGGGGACCCAAAACACGTGTTTTCGGTGAAATCTCAGTATCAAATTTTTGGGTGCATTACAATACCTTCTCTATACACTATGTACATAGTTCATGTAGAGAAAGTAAAAATTGAAACCAATAAAAGGGAATATCTATGAAATGGTTAACTCCACCAAAAATGCATGACAAATTGTGTGTTTTAACAAGATCTACATTTTTTATGCAGAAAGATTTTTGTTTATCTCTTATGTTTTACCAAGTCATCTTAGCACAGTGCTTGCAAAGGAGACCTGGGTTCAATTCGCAACATCATCAGCATGGGGACTTTTCCCCTGCTGGGAGACTTGGTCAGGGTGCACTCAGCCTCGTGAAGTCCCTGGGGGGCCAATTGAGGAACTACTTGATGAAGAAGTAGCAGCTCCAGGTTTTGAAGACCGCATTAACCAGCTGGGAGGGACCAGAGACGCTAACCACATCTCAATCTCCAGTACTGCAAACCATCCACGACGCCTGTCCTGGGCCGAGAGGGAGGACGCAGGTCAGGCAGTGGACCCCGGCCCCTTCAGGCTGTTGTGCCATGGAGTTTTTTTTATGGTTTATCGGTTATGCTTAAGTTATCAGGAATGAAGAGGGCTCCAGATGCTGTTCCAATATTCAAGATATATATTTCATTTATTAATTTAAAAGTTGTTTCATACAAACCGTGTGTAGGAGAGGAGTTTGATATGTAGAGTCAGACTGAAAAATTCAATGTCATAGCCAGGATTTGTAGGACAGGAGTTGGATAGATAGAGTCAGACTGAAACATTCAGTGTCATAGCTGGGATTTGAACCACAGATCTCCCAGCCTCTAGCCATGTGTAGGACAGAAGTTGGATAGGTAGAGTCAGACTGAAAAATTCAATGTCATAGCCGGGATTTGAACCACAGATCTCCTGGTCTCTAGCCAGTCGCTCTAACCACTGAGCTACCATAGTAACATACCAGCAATGGTTTTTACAATCTACATAGGCACATTGAAGTGTGAGGTGCATTTCTCCACTTTATTAAGGAATTGAACATCATCACTTGTCAAAACAAAACATTGAAGTCCGCCAGTTTAGAAACATGCTTGTGGTCAGGCAATAAAAGCTAATGATCTTAGAATACGGCAACTAGAGATGTGTACATTTGCAATATTACCTGTATAACTTGGTAGGCAGGTTTTCTTGATGTAGGGCAGGTCAGGAAAAACGTGGGTTAAGCCAATTGCCAGCAAGAGCGGAAGGTTTAGAGTGGTGAGATTGGGAAACCTGTTTCTCATAATGTTGACTGTCAGTGGTAAACAGTTTTTATGTTTGGCCTTACAATATAACATCGTAATGCTTTTCACTTTTGATATATACGTAAGAGTTTCATTGATTATTTCTACCATTATTCTGAAAATGTTTTAAAAACAGTTTGAGATATTTGCAAATGTTTTCAGCTTTGCAAATTTATACATATTTTTAGATATTATTATTATTATTATTATTATTATTACTGCTACTATTATTATTAACAGCAACATCTTTATGCTTACAACTATGCAAAATGTACAACTATGCATAACAAACAACCTTGAATGCTATTTTTTTATTATCTCAAAGTTATTTATTCGCCAATTTTTTTTTTTTTTTTTGCCTCTAATTACTGTGATTTAACATTGCGACTCCATAAAAGTTCATCTTTCTTTTGATCTCCATTACTCCAAAGAAATCCTTTTAAACTGTGTGCAATCTAGTGACAGGATTGAAAACTTTTAGGAATGCAAACATTTTAAAGATTGAAACATTTCTATTAAAGTAAGGTTAAAACATCTAACATTACAAAAACATGTAAAAATGTTAGTACATGCACAAAATTTGGGATTCAGGAAGAAGTGTAAAAGCTTAAAGTTGCAAAATGCTTTAAAAGAGAATAAAGAAACAAATCATTCTCCCTACAAAAGAGTACAAGAGTTATACTGCAAGTAATGAGCAACAATTTTAAGCCTCTTAATATTTATTCTTAGAGAAACCAAAAACCTCATTGTAATCTACAGACTTTTCTCTCAGTTTTCATTAGTCTCCATTTCTTGGACTCATTTTCATTGTCATTCTGCAAGTTTGAAAATACCCTTCCAGCTGATGCACTGCTTTCTGAATATACTCTACCATCTCCAAGTGTTGGTGGTGTTCAACAGAACCAAAAAGATGGTATTTGGGACTGTAGGGAGGATGTGGAAGAGTTGACAAGGGCACTGTGAGGATGCTGGATGATCTTTCTGGAGCACTTATCGCAGTGCTTCCAAAGGGTCTGGATATAGCAGGCAGCATTTATGGTTTGTCATACTCATCATAAAATCATCAACCTCATTTTGAAATCTCTGAGGAAGGTTTTGGCTGCAAGTTCTCTCTGAAGTTTGTGGTTTGTTCAATAAACTTGGGACCAACAGGCGCTAACTTTTTGATAACCTAAGCTTTGTATCATTTCTTGCACTGCATTATGTCTTACTGCAAGCTGTACATATATCTTCTGTTACATTCCATTGGGGCAGTTTGTGGGCAATCACTATGAGGCTTATCTTGGATACTCGTTTCCGATCTTTGAAATCTTCATCCATTTCCTAACACTGCAGATATCTTCTAAACATGTCAAAGTCTGAGGTGAATTTCAGCAGCAGATTTTCCCTCTTTAACAAGGAATTCAATGACAGCATGCTTTCGAAACCAAACATTAAAGTCTGCCATTTTGGAAATATGTCTTTGGTCACATGATAGAGACTAATATGGGAACATGTGGTGTTAAGTCTAGATTACATTGTTGTAGTCCTTTTAGTTACTTTGTTGGAATGGGTTCATATCATGGGTTGCTGACAACTTTCAGTATGACCCTTGTATATTAAGTTTGATGAAAATAAAGCAGGAACATATGCACTTCACTGAATCCTAATAATATCAACAAAATAAGCATAGAATATTTAAACTGAGTTGGGTTTGTAACATTTAAGTATCACTTACATATAGTTTTTCCAGACTGGTTTCGAAGCCATGTGGACTTCATTGTCGATGGTTTCCAACTAAATTTCCACAGGATGTTCTATGTTGAATTGTGACAGTCCCTGGTGGCTGAGTGGAAATTCAGTTGGAAACCATCGACAATGAAGTCCACATGGCTTTGAAACTGGTCTGGAAGAACTATACATAAGTGATGCAAACCCAACTCA
The DNA here is from genome assembly GCA_030762935.1 of Hymenopus coronatus. Taxonomy (NCBI): domain Eukaryota; kingdom Metazoa; phylum Arthropoda; class Insecta; order Mantodea; family Hymenopodidae; genus Hymenopus; species Hymenopus coronatus. The sequence continues at coordinate 1,124,890 of CM060880.1, read as the reverse complement.
GTTTAAATGTTCTATTCATTGTTGTTAAAACAAGCATAGTTTTCAGGTCCGATAGGCACTGGACTGCACTGCTCAGTGTGTAGGGGAGGGTTGGGCTCTCACATCTTGCCTCTGCTGGCAGGTGTAACAATGAATAAACTGCATACCTGTAATGACAACATAAGTATGTACATTACAGTTCTGCAGTTGCTTTTGTTACATTGTTGCAATTGGAATTTTAACAGAGGGTGCTCATGATCCTCACAAAAAATGTAATCACAGTGCTGGTGGGCCATATCCTGGACAATCTTTTCGAACAACGTCCATTTCCACACTTTAGGTAATTACTGCAGAGCATTCTGCTTTGTATATGAAGCCTTATTTAGTGAAATAACTGAAAAGAGATCTTTAGTTTTCTATATACCAATGAAAGTTTCATGGGGAAGGGAAAAGTACATTGATGTGACAAATAAAGAGGAGCGAGAAGGTATTGCATGGCTGAAAGCAGGAGTATGGAGATTAAAAGGTCTAAGGAAAGGTATTCCACAAAATCAATGTCCTATATGTGGCGGAAATGAAGATATAGAACACATTTTATTTAAATGTAAAGGAACTGAAATTTGGAGAAAAAAGTATATTAATAAGAAATGGTTTAAAATAGATAGAAATGTAGTAGTAGTTGAAATGTTTCAAAAAGATAGTAAGAAGATTGGACAATTCTTATGCAAAGTGAAAAATAAATGGATATGGACAGTAAATAGACAAAATGGTGTAATAAACTAGAATTAATAAACTATTGTAAAATATGAGTATGACCGGTAAAGAGCCAGGGCTGAACACCGGTCATATTCACCTGTATAAAGCTTAGCATAAATAAATAAAAAAAAAAAAAATATGAAGCCTATACAAGGAGGCAACCAAGAAATTACAAAAAGTTTGGACAGTGCCCAGTCCAGTCCAGTAGTCAATCAGGATTTGACAGTTCACTTGCATCTAAGTGACCAAAAAGGTGTGTTTTGGTTTCTCATTCATTACAATAATGTTCTACATAAAAGGTGGGGAAATTTTAAGAAAATCTTTCTGTAGCATACTTAAACGATGCTGAAGTTTCATTTTTACTTTCTCTACTACATATATTAACTAGTTTTCAGACTCCCTGAATAAAATGTGTGTGAAAAGTATAACTCAGAAACGAAAACTCAGTTAAATACCAAACTTGCTGATAATGTTAAGTATCTTCCAAGGATTAACACACAAGGATTTTCAGGAAAATCTCCCAATCTTTACTTGAAAAACTTAGTGAAAATTTTATTTTCTCAAAAATAATTAGAACAATTTTAATTAAAATAATAATAATACGTTGAAGATATTTTCATGAAAAAATAGAAAAAAGTATGTATATCTTGAATTTTGTGTGAAGTCATCTTCATATGAAAGAGTTTGAGTATGCCTTGTTGTGCCAGCATGTGATTCAAATTCCATTATGTCAGTTTGACTTTACCTTTCCAAAGATTAATACTTAGTTTTGAAATGTTGCCCAGTTCATAAAGTACAACTCAAGTGCTCATCAGAGGATTAAAGGTATGAGGGATAAGAAACAACAATGTCCAGACATGGTAGTTGTAACTCTTTATTTCCAGTAGAACTTTGACATTGGTATGACATGCCCCAAACCTCCTCATGCATCATATTATTAAAGCAGCAAACATAAACATGACTAGCACCTTGTGACAGTTTCAGTCTTTCTTAACCAACGTTATACCACTTCACGTTCCAGATGTCTGAGCCAACATACATTCCTCTACGGGTTTCCTTCTGCCAACAGGACTGTTCCACTGCTCTAAAACACATCCCTCAGCCATGCTTTATGGCTTAGGGCCCTGCTTGGATGTGTGTGATGTGCAGAGTGTAATGAAAATCTATTTACAAGTTAATTAGTAATAGCTGTGTGTATTCCCATATCCAGAAAATGATAGACAATTTGGTATAACGAAAGTTATCAACACAAAACTTTATTCACAAAGTTACAGTACCTTACTCTATTTCTAAACATTGCTATCAAGGTATTTATTGCCACGTGGTACAGGTGTTATACTCTTCCAGCACTAAACATCTGATCCAGGATGTCACTGTCACTTTGAGGTCTTCATGACTTGGAAATCTTTTCCATCCAAAAAGTGAAATACCCATTTTTCTGAACTCTTTTATCAACATTTGCTTTCAACTCCTCCATAATGATTGATGAACTATGCCATAACTAAATTATGTGTCATTTCCTTACTGAAGACTCGTTCATTGCATTATCACTATACACTTGCATCATTTGCATATAAAATTCGATTGGCCAAATATTTTGGGCATTCCAAAAAATGAATAAGTTCTTTGGTGGTAGAAAAGTATAATATTGGTACCACGTGACAAGTCTTGACAGAATGGAGATTATGTTTACAAATAGAGAAAGATACTGTAACTTTGTAAATAAAGTTTTATGTTGATAACCTTAGTTATGCCTACAGCTACAACCTCAATTCCAAATACTACCTGAACAGACCTTCAGGACAATGCACAAACCACTCTCAAGACAAAAAACCTGATGCTCCACTCACATGACTTTCTCTGCAAATTATTGTTAAAAAGCTTATGCTTCTGTTTACTTCATGCTAATCGAGAGAGAAATAGCACAAATAGTGTTATTACTTGCTTCCTTGTAAGTAGATGTGAAATAAGGGAGTACCATAGGTTAAAGTGATAGTCAAAAGCTGGTTGCTATGTCACTGAAGTTCCTTTGTTTGTATGGACAGCAGTTGACAAATTCCTGTATGAGAAAAGTATAAGTTTTTCAAAGCTGAAACCAATAACAAGGAATATCTAAAAAATGGTCAACTCCACGTAAAAAAGGTATATAACATAAATTGTGTGTTTTAATGTGCTCTACATTTTTTGTGGTAAGTTTTGGTCCATCTCTTACGGTTTACAAGTTATGCAAAATTCAATAAAAATCATCCAGAATAAAGAGGTCTTTAGAGGCTATTACCAGAAAATTTAAGATATACATTTTATTTGGAATGTAAATATCTAAAATATAAGATTTTTTAATCAAAACCGTTTGAGACATTTTTGAGAAAATCAAAATTTTCAAACATTTTTCCATGTAAAGGGTAGTTTGGGGTGGGGGAATTGTCTTGAAAATCTTTGTGTCGAATGCTTGGAAGATACGAAACTTAAATACCAAGTACACCCCACGGACCTTTTTCCAAAAATGCTTTTTTTTTTGGTGGTCCCAAAACATAAAATCTCAACATTGAATTTTTTGGTACATTACGATACACTATGTAAAACATAGTAAGTCCAGTGAAAGACAATGTGCTGGGTGTCTATCACATTCCTGCACATAGGTCAAAGGACCAACTGTTTGATACAGTATGGTTTAGACCCAACTTGTGCAACACCACCAAATGGTAACAAGCCATCTCCTCCACATGGAAACACTGAAACTAAGCAGCAGAGTTTTCTACAAGGTGCACAGTATATATACAAGCCATTTACTCGACTAAATATAGTAGTACATAACAATACACCAAAAAGATAATTAACACATAAACATTTAAAAAAAAATATTCAAAAAACATAAAATTGCACTTGCCCCCCAGAATAAGTTGAGCCTACAAAAAATGCTCTGCAACAACCAAAAGGACCAAATCCCAGAACATAAAACATCAGGAATCAGAATAAGTTGCACAGATTGCAACAAAGTTTACATTGATAAAACAAAAAAAGCCTTGAAACAAGACTCGAGAGCAGTAAAACACAAACTGACACATATTTTTGGTCTACTAACCATGAAATAGTATCTAACATACACCTTATAAAACCTGCAGACCTTGAAGTCTGGGAGAAAATCCATATCATTAAAAACCAATACCATATATTCAACTTTGAATTGTTGTCACAAAATATATTGTGGAGGTTCGTCACTCAGCCACCAGGGACCGTCACACCTCAACATAGAACACCCTGAGGAAATTCAGTAGGAAACCATCGACATGGCTTTGAAACTGGTCTGGAAAAATGATACGCAAGTGATACTTAAGAGTTAGAAACCCAACTCAAAAATATTCTATTCATATCTATCACACCCTTTCATTAAAATTGTACTTAAGAGTACATTTATTGTGCTAAATATTTGCACAAGACTGTCTCTGTGGTCAAGTAGGCAGCATTCTGGCTTCTCAACCAGAGGTTCCAGCAATTTTTCTTTAACCACAATCATTTCCTGGATGTGTTTAACAGTATAACACTGAAAAAAATAAAGTTAATAAACCCTACACTTCAGCAAGAAAACACCAGCAGTTGTTTCCAAAACAAACCTCTGATATGACCATACAAATTAGATGTGACTATGTAAATAAATTTAAAAAAAAAATTCAAGCACGGTGTCAATAATGACTCAAGAGTGACAAAATATTAATTGCAATATTGGGTTATCATCACATCAAAATGTAACATCTTGATAAAAGTTCTATTGCATAAAAATACTCATAAAATGCCCTATGAAAATAGGCAGCTGTAGGCACTATAAAATTAGCATACTATAATGACAGCAGAGTCCCTCTTTCTGACGGCCTGCTCTAACAATAGAGCGGACGGACACAATAGCTGGGCAAACAAAGGCCTTTGTGTGTTTCCCTGCTGAGGCATTCTTTATCTCTACTTCCAGAGAAACACACTTCCAAAGTAATCTATCTCTAAATGTTTAAAACGTAATTTCCTGTAATTTCTACAACTGGAACTTTCACAACCTGGCTTTATAGTACATATGTAAATAAATGCAGATAAAGAATACTGAAACATCAACCATAAAAATATCCTTACTCAGTTTAAATTGACTGGGACAATATAAGGCAGATCAACGTGACTCAACAGAGTAACACATTGTGTGCTCTAGCTACAATATATATCCAACATCTTAAAATATAAAAACCTGACGTGTTCCATTCACATCACTTTCTCTACATCTCTGCAACAAATTATTGTTAAAAAGTTTATGATTCTATCTACTTCATGATAATTCAGAAAAATTAGCAGAAATAGTCTTATTTCTTGCTTCCTTGTAAGTAGAAGTGAAATAAGGGAGTACCATAGGTTAAAGTGATAGTCAAAAGCTGGTTGCTATGTGACTGAAGTTCCTTTGTTTGTATGGACAGCAGTTGGCAAATTCCTGTATGAGAAAGTATAAGTTTTTCAAAGCTGAAACCAAAAACAAGGAATATCTAAAAAGTGATCAACTCCACGAAAAAATGTATATAACTTAAATTGTGTGTTTTAACATGCTATACATTTTTTGTCCGGTGAGTTTTGGTCCATCTCTTACGGTTTAGCAGTTTGCAAAATTCTGTAAAATTCATCCAGAATAAAGTAATCTTCAGAGGCTATTCCCAGAAAATCCAAGATATACATTTTATTTGTCAGGTAAATATCATTAATATACAATATTTTAATCAAAATCGTTAGAGCCATTTTTAAGAAAATCAAAATTTTCGAAAAAAGTTCCATGTAAAGGTTAGTTTGGGGTGGGGGGATTTTTCTTAAAATCTTTGTGCTGCATCCCTGGAAGATAATTAACTTAAATACCAAGTTTGGTATTTTACCAACTTTTCGTTTTTGAGTTATCGTGTTCACAGACAGATGGGATGCACTGACACACAGACGTTTTTCTGAAAACACTTTCTTTGGATACAGGGTACCCAAAACATGTATTTCTGGTAGAATCTCAGTATTGAATTTTGGGTGCATTTCAATTCCTTCTCTATACACTATGTACATAGTGTGTGTAGAGAAAGTAAAAATCAGAGTGTGTGTGTGCGTATGTATATATATTCCTTGTAGATTTCTAACAATGTTGCACAGATTTTGACCAAACTTGGCAAGGATAACTTTGATACAAGCCAAAACTTACTGTCTAGCTTAGAATTAAAAATTCCATCCTATTCCACAAGATAATTTTATGCGTTGTCTTTAAAAAGCTTCTATCTTTCTCAATGTTAATCACAAGGTAGTGTGCCTCATTTCAACAAGCTGCGAGTTCCAATCTCGGGTTTTCCCTCATCCTGAGAGTAACTTTAAGCTCCATGGACTCCGAAATCATTTGAGTATCATTTCACCAATTTCATTCATTCATCGTCCGATATGACCAACCAGGTTAAAGGACTTAAGCTACAAAAAACATAATAGTTTGAGCATTATAAACATAAAAATAATTTGTATGTTAGTTTTTGCTTGTCTTTCTTGGTAAGTAAATGTGTGTTGATTACACATAATTAGGCTTCGCACAACTTGCAATGTTGTTGCTGGGAATAGGTGCACACTGGGTTTCAGTGAGACTTCCCCCTCGCCGAGAACTATCTGTCATTCACTCTAAGTACATGTACTGCCTGTCCTGAAGGCACAAAGTCCAATAGAAGACAAAATTTATTGTAGTTTATTGCAATAGTTGTCCTCGTGTGTTTATCTCATTTTTCAGATTTATTATTTTGTAATAAAAGGTTATGTTTAGCACAGAACTTGAGTGCTCACCTATACCTACAGCTCTCTGCTCTCAGCTTGCTTGTAAACAAGGGTATGCAGTTACATTACAGACTGCACCATTTGTGTTGCTTTCTCAGCATTTTTATTTTATAGTGCCCTTACAGTTTTAATTCTTTGGCTGTGTTCCGTAATAATTCTTAAAAACTCCACAAAAAATGCAAGGCTAAAAAATAACTTTTGAATTTTTACTTATCCACTAGTGGGTAAGTATTATATTATTTCCAAAAAGTTTTCAAGATTTCATCAGAAAAAGGGTAAACGTGTAATGCCAGGGATTTCTATGTATATAAAAAGTGTGATTGTAAACAAAGGCAAATGCTGAGATCATCAAATCATTGCTGCAAGGGGGGCTCCTCAAATATACTGGATGGCCTGGTAGCAGCTGCCCTGCTCTTGTACGTGTCATTCTGGCCATCTTAAAATCCACTTTTCTTTTTCTTTAGTTTTTCTTACTTGCTTAATGTTTCATTATTTTTGGTTATATTTATTTTGATTAAAATATTCACATAACAAAATGTATATGCATGCAGACCTATAATAACCTTGGGTGGGCTCACACAAGCTCAACTCCATAGAGATTACAATTACTGGACATGTGTGGTGAAAACTTGGTATTGTCACAGGCTGCTGTAACAATAAATATCAAAACTTTTATTTGTGTCTAGTCCCTTATACTACATATGTGGTACTCTAGCGCAAGCTGCAGGAGCTTGCACAGCTATTGTTCACATTAAAGCCATTGTTATGACCTCTCCTGCTTGGCCATGCTAACAAAATATCGGGAATAGAAGCTAGTAAATGGTTACACTACAACACTGAAAATAGCTGACCTGGAATGCACATATTACTCGCACAGTGTCACTTGCTTCTTCTCAAATCACCAAGTTATATCCGCTGCAATGCTCAACAGTGTTATATATGTCCACTCATTGGCTCCTGCAAGGGAGGCAGCCAGCGAAACATTCACTACAAAATAAATTCATTCCAACTGCCACAAATTCTCCTTGGAACGTAAGAAACACTCAACTGCATCAAGAACTAGGAATTCTTCCTTTACAACAATACATCAGGGAACTAGCAAAGTCTTTCTCAAGTCTCTGGAGCTCAGACATTTCACATAGCAACAAAAACAAGGAAATTACCCCAGGGCAGTCTTCTCAGCCAATCCAATGACAGCGACTTTTCTCACCTTGCAGCAAATGTTTTATATGTTTTGTGTATACAGTTTTATTTTCGTTATTTAATTTGTTGCCACACATTTACTGTCATTATTGTATTTCACTCTTTACTTAATGTCCACTATTCACTGTTAGTTATTTGTATATATTATTTAACATCACTGAATATGTTATGTAAAATACACATTTTGTTTTTTTACGATAGGGCAACCTCAACATGTAATTTGTTATTGTTCATATTTTTAATAATTGTTCTCAATGGCCTGTAAACCAATACTGCTGATCAATCAAAAATAAATTATTATTAAAAAACAAAAAAAATCAGCTACTAAGTCATCTGTTGTTTTGGTGAAGTTAATACGAGGTTTTATACCTCTATTCAACATGGATAATTCAGAAATCGTTAATGTTTCTTTGCAGAGGTTCACTACCTGTTGGTGGATCTCTGTACTAGATTTGTTTTGGCAACTTATCTTGTTCTTGGTTGTGTTTTGGGGGCTTTTTCTGGTATTCTATGGACTTCTTTTTTAGTTTTCTTGCTCATTTTCTTGCTTAAAATCATCAGAAAATTTTATTGGAAATTAATCCACATGGTTTGTCCTAAAATATTCGGTAGTAACATATGTAACTCGTAAATTCTGAGGTCAAAATATGTTCTAATATTCATCTTCTGCTGGGTTTGAACCATGACCTTGGCAACAAGGTAATCACTGCACCATGAGTTTGACAACTAAAATCTTCCTGCCTGGGCTACTGGATGTATACAAGGGGCCGAGGGTGCCATGTGACACAGTCAAGAAGTAAAGAGATGTTAACACAGTTAAAAAGAGTGCTGTTGTGACTCGGTGCATCAGTGAGACAATGATTGGAGTGTATGTGTTGTGTTACGTAGAATGCAAAAAAAAGTAGGCTCAGCAACTCATTTCTGGTTGAGGTCTCTCTCTTTTTTTTTTTTTTTTTATATATATATTATTATTAAGCTTAACGTCCTTTAACCTGGTTGGTCATATTGGACGGTGAATGAAATTGGTGAAATGATGCTCAAATGATCTCAGGGTCCATGGATCTTAAAGTTACTAGACATTCGTCTTCTCAGGATAAGGGAAAACCTTTTCCAGGATTCGAATTCACGACCTGTTGAATGTGAGGCAGACACACTACCACCACATCACAGAGGCATTCCTAAGCATAAGCATGTATTCATTTTGTCCTAATTTTATAAAACGCCTTGCAACAGTATATACAGTAATGTAATGACTGCAGCATTTGCCATCATTGCTACTCAGCTTTATAAGTTAACTCAAATTTCATGAAATTCTTTGTTAGTTCACTGACAAGCCTCAAACTGTTTCCTTCCCAGTTACCATTTTATTTCATGTATCACCATATACTAACAACATACGTAAAACATTACTAAAATAAAAAGATCTAATGTGTTCCATTTACATGACTTTTTCTACCTATTCTGTAACAAACTATTCTTACAAAATACTAATCAAGATAAACATTAGCAGAACTAATTCATATATACCGAAATATTTTCACAGAATATGTAGATTACTTAAATAAGTTATTTGAGATAGGAGACTTATAGCCTGTTTATTGAAATTTCAAAGTAACGGCTGTAAGTTTCTGAACTGCCAATACACCATATATCACAGCACTTTGTCTGGAATGAAAAAAACATTTACTCTATGACAAGAATCAAACTCATGACCTTTGGGATAGCAGTTTCATGCATTACGCATTAAGCCACCAGAGCAGTTAAAAAAATGCCACCAGAGTGCGCTACATAACTCAAGACTGTAATTAATGAATGCTCAGTCTCGCACTGTCAAGTGATCAGTTGGAGATTTTACCGATTTCTGCGACATTAAATCTTGAGAACACTAGTAACGAGCTGCTAAAAATTGATATTTCTATACTCGGGTAGCAGTTTTAAAGACATTTGTTCAACCTGCTTTGCTTTAACACCGACTTATCAGCACCTGATACACACGTTATGTTTATCCGGGGACCATGCATTGCCAATCTGAAATTACTTATATCAGTCACGTGCACAATCTCGCAAATTATTTCGGTGTACTTCATTAACACCCTAATATATATAAATATATATAGCTTAATGTCCTTTAATCTGGTAGGTCACATCGGATGATGAATGAAATTTGTGAAATAATGTTCAAAAGATATTAGGGCCCATTGAGCTTAAATTTCTCGACATTTGTCTTCTCAGGATAAGGGAAAACCTTGAAAAAATCTTAACCAGGTAACTCACCCAAAATGACTTGTTGAATGTGAGGCAGACGGGGCAGAACTAATCTTATTGCTTATTTCCTTGTAGGCACAAGGGGAATAGGCCATGTGTATATGTGGAATTTTCTGGGAATACCCTCTGAAGACCTCTTAATCTGTATGACTTTTGATGAATTTTACCTAAGTGGTAAACCTTAAGAGATAGACAAAAACCTACTACACAAAAAATGTACATCAATACATATTTTTTGTATAGTTAACCATTTTGTTATTTGTCTCAAATTGAAAACACTTGTTCATTTCTCTAACGATAAGTCCTCATTTGGTTTTCTTTCTTTCTTAGTCTGCTAGTTTTGTTGCACTTCTGAACATAATATTTGACTATTGCTTTAGCCTAGTGTATTTGTGTATTTCCCTTCTACTTGCAAGGAACTGAGTAATAAAACTATTTGTGCTGTCTTGATTGCATGAACAACACAGATATTTCTAAAAGTAGCTTTGTTTAAAGGGCTCAGCTGACATCTGGAATGTGTTGTTGCTCTACAAGCTAAGTTCAAACACCCTGCCCGTCGACATTGTCATGGTGGAGCACTGGGGGGCCTTCCAGATCTTCACCTCTCCAGAACTGTAACCAGACAATACCAAGCATGTCCCACACCATATTTACATCATTTCTTGATCAAGATACACAGAGAGAGAGAGAGAGAGAGAGGCACTTACTTGGAGGCGGTGAACACGTGCGAGGAGTTGGTGGTGATGGCGTTGATGGGCGAGCTGTGTGCCTTCATCTCTCCCAGCAGATGACACGAATCTGCTGACCAGAGCTTCACTACGCCAGCGCGGCAGCCAGACAGTATCATCTGACCTCCAGGCATGAAGGTTAGGCCACATATCCAGTCTTTGTGGGCATTGTTCAGCGACTGCAACAGACAGACAACACGGGGTAATGTTGCTGAATGAGGGTAGTGGGCAAACGCTAAGGAAGTGCTCTAATACTATGTACATAGTGTGCGTGCATGGACAGTATAGTTCAAAAATGAAAAGACCGTTGAATACCAAACTTGGCATTATTTTTGGTATCTTCCAAGGATGCAACACTAAGATATTCAAGAAAATCCTCTCATCCCCAACTACCCTTTACATGGAACTTTTTTTCAAAAATTCTGATTTTCTCAAAAATCGTTCTAAAGATTTTGATTAAAATATTGTATATTAGTTATATTTACCTGACAAATAAAATGTATATCCTGGATTTTCTGGGAATAGCCTCTGAAGACTACTTTATTCTGGATGAATTTTATGGAATTTTGCATAACTGCTAAACCATAAGAGATGGACAAAAACTTACTTAAAAGAAAATGTAGAGCATGTTAAAACACACAATTTAAGTTACATGCATTTTTTTCGTGGAGTTGATCATTTTTGAGATATTCCTTGTTTTTAGTTTCAACTTTGAAAAACTTGTACTTTTCTCATACAGGAATTTGTCAACTGCTGTCCATACAAACAAAAGAACTTATAGCAACCAGCTTTTGACCATCACTTTAACCTATGCTACTCCCTTATTTCACTTCTACTTACAAGGAAGCAAGTAATAAGAATATTTCTGCTAATTTTTTCTCAATTAGAATGAAGTAAATAGAGGGATAAGCTTTTTAACTATAATTTGTTGTAGAGATGTAGAGAAAGTCGTGAGAATGGAGCACATCAGATTCTTTTTTTTTTCTTTTATTTTGCAAGAAAATTACACAGCATGAAAGCCACAACATTGAGGATTAAATTGTCATTTTTTAATGCAATCCCCGTCTTTTTCCGCAGTTTTGGTCCACCTTTTAACAAGGGCATGTATTCCAGTCTTGCTTCTGAGACCATTGACACATGGTCTCCACATCTGCCTTTAGCAGCCCAAACAGGTCTGTATGGGGATGCTATGTGCTTTCACTGTAATGTAAAACATCAGCCATCAATCGCTCAAGACAAGCTTTAAGCTTTTTGAGGGTGCTCACATATTGTGCATCTCTGCTCCAAAAAATAAACAACATCACCATAACAATCCCTCCTGATGGTACAGTTTTCATGTTTTTCTTCTTCTGCAATGCTATTCCATTGATTGTCGTCTTTTATTACAGTTCAAAAATCTGATATGTGCCATTCTCATAACTTTCTCTACAACTCTGCAACAAATTATTGTTAAAAAGCTTATGCTTCTATTTACTTAATGCTAATCGAGAAAAAATTATCAAAAACAGTCTTATTACTTGCTTCCTTGTAAGTAGAAGTGAAATAAGGGAGTGCCATAGGTTAAGGTGATAGTCAAAAGCTGGTTGCTATGTGACTGAAGCTCCTTTGTTTAAATAGACACAAGTTGACAAATTCCTGTATGATAAAAATATAAGTTTTTTAAAGTTGAAACCAATAATAAGGAATATCTCAAAAATGATCAACTCCACAAAACAAATGTACTAACATAAATTGTGTGTTTTAAAGAGATCTACATTTTTGTGTGGTAAGTTTTTGTCTATCTCTTATGGTTTACCAGTTATGTAAAATTCCGCAAAATACATTCACAATAAACATATCTTCAAAAGCTACTCCCAGAAAATTCAAGACATGCATTTTATTTGTCATGTAAATATCTTGAACATACAATATTTTAATCAAAATCGTTAAGAGGCATTTTTGAGAAAATCAAAATGTTCAAACATTTTTAAATGTAAAGGGCAGTTTATAATGGGGGGATTTTCTTGAAAATCTTTGTGTTGCATCCTTGGAAGATACTAAACATAAATAGCAAGTTTGGTATTTAACAGACATTTTGTTAATGCTTTTTCGGATTCAGGGGTCTGCAGTGAAATCTCTGTATTGAATTTTTGGGTGGAATTCAATAGCTTTTCTATACACTATGCACATTGTACATGCAGGCTAAAGAAAGTAAAAGTGTGAGGCACTAGTTACTGACTGACTCTTGCTGGTACAGTAAAAACAAAAACCGCTGAAAGGAACTCACCTGAATCAACTCTTGTTTTGACAAGTCCCACTTCTTGATGCACATGTCCCTGGAGCCTGAGAAGAGAACATCTCCTCGTATTGCCAGGGACTGAATACCATCATAATGTGGAGGGTTCAGATTCATTTTGGGAGTGTAGATATTACTGCTAGTGGCTCTGTTTACTTCAAACACCTGAAACACATACAGTATGCATTTCTTTGTAATGAGTGCACTTTTCCTCTTTTTAAAGTAATTGCTTAATGCATCCTACACTAGACTCTTTCCAGGTATTGTAGTGATGTCTGTTTTGTTTTTCCATACAATTGTCAAAAGTTTTATAGACATGAGAGCAACTCCAAGAGATAAATTGAGGGCATTATTAATATTTTAAATTTTTTAAATAATGGTTTACATGAGTCTTTGAAGTTTGCATGTGACATTATGCATATTATTTTATTCTGAATTCTTAAGGCTGTTTCCCACCCAGATGCATTTCCGCAATTAAGCAAAATTCATTTAGAATAAAGACATCTTTAGAGGCTGTTCCCAGAAAATTCAAGATATACATTTTATTTGGCATGTAAATATCTTTAATTGATATTTTAAACAAAATCATTTGAGCCATTTTGAGAAAATCAAAATCTCTGAAAATTCTTTCATGTACAGGGTAGTTTGGGGTGGGGGACTTTCTGGAAATCTTTGTGTTACATCCTTGCTAGATGCTGTTATTTGAGCATTTTTTATTTTCGAGTTATCATGTTCACAGACATATGGAGCTTTTCCTACAATTTTTTTGTTTTCAATAAAGGAGAACTTAAAATGTCCACTTTTGGGTAGAGTGCAATACCTTCTGTACCTATGTAGTAAGTAAAGAAGTGACATTTTGTTATGACCGCTAACAAAATGGTGTCTCCAATGGAAGGTACATGTCATCCACATAACATTGCAATCTGTAGATGCTATTACAAGATTAGACTCAAAGTCCAAACTCTAGCATGTAGATCATGTCAACAATTACTTTTATTTACAAATAATAACTCTGACAATGAATTTTCAGAGGTGTCAGTTTTACATTACATGTCTGTTTCCAAAAACCCACTCGTACACAGAATATTCATGTTTATTTACAGTATTTTTTGATTGAATGAAATCTTGCCTGTATAGAAGGTGTGAGTAATAAGATATCTTTTTAATTCTGATCTAAACTTGTTTTATAGAAGAGGGAAGTGAGTTAAACAAAACTATTCCTTTGTAGTAAACCCCTTTTTGGAATGACTGCAGGTCTATGTAAGTCCTGCCTATGTCTGGTCTCTTTGTTATGAATATCTGTAAACTTTTCTGTGTTATTTATTACAAATGACAATATGGCTAGAATATACTCACAGGCTAATGGTAAAATTACAAAGTGGTTTGCAGTGAGTTGATCGTCTTTCCTGTCATTATTCTTATTACTTTTTTCTTGCATAATGAACACTTTTTTAAAATCTACTGAATTTCCACAAAATATTATTCCACAGGCTGGCAGAGTTATCAAATACATTCAGAAAGTAAGTCTCAATCGCATACATAGATGGCACCACCAGTGGGACACGAATGCGCAGGAGAAGTGGGGATAATGCAGTAAAGTTTCAGTGTTGTGAAAATGGCTGCTCTGATATTATCTCAAAGCTTTGCACACTCAAAAGCAGAGATCCATCGCCAATTGAGTCGCATGTCTTACTGCTCAGACAAAAGGCATTGCAAGAATAACAACAATTGGGTGTTTTGGAACAGTATTACCTATCGATAGAATATTTAAACTGAGTTGGGTTTGTAACACTTAAGTATCACTAACGTATAATTTTTCCAGTCTGGTTTTGAAGCCATGTGGGCATCATTGTCAACGGTTTCCAACTGAATTTCCACAGGGTGTTCTATGTTGAGGTGTGACGGTCCCTGGTGGCTGAGTGACGAGCTTTCTATATACAATATTTTGTGCTAGCAATTCAAAGTTGAACACGTGGTGTTTGTTTTTAATGAAGTTGATTTTTTTTCAGACGTCAAGCTGTACAGGTTTTATAAGGTGTTTGTTAGGTACTATTTCATGGTTAGTAGACCAAAGTGGTGTGCAACGGTCGACTTGTCACTTTGTTTGTATTTTACTGCTCTTTAACTCTTATTTCAAGGCTTCTTTTTGTTTAAACAATGTAAAATTTGTTGCAATCCCTGCAATTTATTCTGTAGATTCCCGATTTTTTGTTGTTGTGTATGTTGTGGGATTTGCTGTTTTTGGTTCTTGCCCATTGACAATGATGCCCACATGGCTTCGAAACTGGTATGGAAAAGCTATACATAAGTGATACTTAAGTGTTACAAAACCAACTCAAAAACATTCTGCGTTGAATAAGTTAGGATGGGAGAATTTTGACCATCCACCCTACAGCCCTGACCTCACCCCAAGTGATTTTCATCTCTTGCATTTCATGTGGAATTTTCTGGCTGAATGAAGTGACTTTGTGGCAGGCTCCTGTGACTTGGTGCACTGTTAAGATAAATGTCTCCACAATGGTGATGACTATGTTGAGTGAGTCTATACATCGGGACTCACTTTTTGTATGCACCTTGTAATATGTAGCTGTATATTAGGTGAGCCTGTACCTTCATGTAGTGATCCTTGGAGCTATATTTTTCAGGTATATCAGGTGAGCCTGTACCTTCATGTAATGATCCTTGGAGCTGTATTTTTCAGGTATATCAGGTGAGCCTGTACCTTCATGTAATGATCCTTGGAGCTATATTTTTCAGGTATATCAGGTGAGCCTGTACCTTGATGTAGTGATCCTTGGAGCCTGTAATGACAACGTCCTCATCCTCAGACAACTTCCCCACAGCAAGGCACATCACAGCAGCCTGGTGACCTCCACTCAACTTCCCTGTTGACTCAAACCTGAAACATTCAACATTTGTACCTCAGAATGCTGGACAAAAGAAGCACAACAATAGGAAAATATTAGCAGTAACCATAGCAATTTCAAAGTGGAAAGTGAGTTTTTCATAAGATTTCATTTGCTTCTAACTGACCAATGATTTTTGTCAATAGTATAATGTGAGTTAGCCAACATCAAAATTTGAAACATGTGTGACTAAAGTGAGCTCTATGTCACAATCTCTACATCTAAGACTCTAATATGCCATTCCCAGGCATCGGGACATTAGAACTTGACCAAGTCCTGTTTATTGTTCCCAGGGCCCAGGAAAGCTTGCTTATTAATTGTAAGTACTGTCATTAAACTCATGACGTAGCAAACCACTCAAAGTCATTATATCCACAAAACATGTGCACCTGAGGTAATATTCTATTATCACAATGTGGGAACACCCACTGCTTTTATAATACAGTGAAACCTCCCTTAAACAGACCCTGCTGGGACTGAAAAAAAATGTCTGTTTAAGAGAGGTGACCTCTAAAGAGGGGTTTCAATAAATTGCAATAAAATTAATTATCTTCAAATTACTGTACTGTAGCATGACATAAAAAAGCAGTGCATTACAGTACAGGTCTGCAGCTGAAGAGAAGGACAATTACACACTCTGTAGCTGCTGCACATACACTCCAACTTCTCAAGACCTGGAGGGTGAGAACAGTGACAATCCCACTTTCTAGAAAGTAGCGTCTTCACACAACAGCTTCACTACATACAGAGTGTCCTATGTGATAGCTGCTGCTCTTGTTATGGAGCTACACCAGTGGTTACAGTTGTTACTGACAAATAGCCTTCGAACGTTACAACATTCAGCAACATGCAGAAATTCTGAACATTTATTATCAAATGGATCATCTATTCAACAAACCTTCCATGTATTGCATGAAGTTTACGGTGTGCATAATCGTCCCTACGAGAGAACGATTCGATAAATTTAAAGGAAGTGGTTCTGTCAGTGATCAAAGAACGCCTGTATGCAAACAACGGAAACAAATCAATTGCTCGTCGAGCACAAGAACTGGGGCTTTCGTGACCACAACTTGGTGGATGCTGGGCTTGAACTTTCACACTTACAAAAGGGTGTTAATTCAAGAACAACTATAGGTTGCGCCGTGTATTCGCTCACTGGGCTATGGAGCAACTGGAAGCTCATCTTCAGCGACGAAGCCCACTTTTGGATGGACGGTTGTGTTAACAAACAAAATTGCCACTATTGGAAGCTCATCTTCAGTGATGAAGCCCACTTTTGGATGGATGGTTGTGTTAACAAACAAAATTGTCGCTATTGGAGCAATTGGAAGCTCATCTTCAGCGATGAAGCCCACTTTTGGATGGACGGTTGAGTTAACAAACAAATTTGTCGCTATTGGAGCAATTGGAAGCTCATCTTCAGTGACGAAGCCCACTTTTGGATGGACGGTTGTGTTAACAAACAAAATTGTCGCTATTGGAGCAATTGGAAGCTCATCTACAGTGACGAAGCCCACGTTTGGATGGACAGTTGTGTTAACAAACAAAATTGTCGCTATTGGAGCAATTGGAAGCTCATCTTCAGTGACGAAGCCCACTTTTGGATGGACAGTTGTGTTAACAAACAAAATTGTCGCTATTGGAGCAATTGGAAGCTCATCTACAGTGACGAAGCCCACTTTTGGATGGACAGTTGTGTTAACAAACAAAATTGTCGCTATTGGAGCAATTGGAAGCTCATCTTCAGTGACGAAGCCCACTTTTGGATGGACGGTTGTGTTAAACAAAATTGTCGCTATTGGAGCAATTGGAAGCTCATCTACAGTGACGAAGCCCACTTTTGGATGGACAGTTGTGTTAACAAACAAAATTGTCGCTATTGGAGCAATTGGAAGCTCATCTTCAGTGACGAAGCCCACTTTTGGATGGACAGTTGTGTTAACAAACAAAATTGTCGCTATTGGAGCAATTGGAAGCTCATCTACAGTGACGAAGCCCACTTTTGGATGGACAGTTGTGTTAACAAGCAAAAGTGTCACTATTGGAAGCTCATCTACAGTGATGAAGCCCACTTTTGGATGGACAGTTGTGTTAACAAACAAAATTGCCACTATTGGAGCAATTGGAAGCTCATCTACAGTGACGAAGCCCACTTTTGGATGGACAGTTGTGTTAACAAACAAAATTGCCATTATTGGAGCAATTGGAAGCTCATCTTCAGTGACAAAGCCCACTTTTGGATGGACAGTTGTGTTAACAAACAAAACTGTCGCTATTGGAAGCTCATCTTCAGTGATGAAGCCCACTTTTGGATGGACAGTTGTGTTAACAAACAAAATTGCCACTATTGGACCAATTGGAAGCTCATCTTCAGTGACAAAGCCCACTTTTGGATGGACGGTTGTGTTAACAAAGAAAATTGCCACTATTGGACCAATTGGAAGTTAATCTTCAGTGACGAAGCCCACTTTTGGATGGACAGTGGTGTTAACAAACAAAATTGCTGCTATTGGAGCAATCACAATCCAATGCAGATTCAAGAACGACCACTTCATCCCCAAAAGGAAACTGTGTGGTGGAATCATTGCCTCATATTTCTTCCAAGACGAAGATGGAGAAGCTCTGTCAATGGAGAAAGATACCGGGCTCTTATAAGGGACTATTTTTGGTCTCAATTGGATGCTGTGGATCTCAGAAACATCTGGTTCGAACCACGTGTTATACTGCTTTCTAAACAATCAATCATTTGAAGGAGAAGTTCAAAGGTTTGATCATTCCCCGTGGTGGTGATGTGAACTGGCCCCAGAGGCCATGTTGGATTACTTCTTGTGGGTTATGTTAAATCTCGAGTTTATGTCAACAAGCCAGAAACAGTAAACAATCTTATGAATAGCATCACGTGTGTTATTTGTGAAGTTGGACCTAATTTACGTTCGTCTGTCATTGAAAATTCGGTCAACTGTATACAACGGTCACTTAACTGAAGTTCTCTTCCAAAAGTAATGACATTAATTATGTTCCAAAATAAAACAAGAAATAAACCTCTATCATTTATAGAACATGTTTTATTTAAGTTCAAAGACCCTATATAAATGTCCAGATCCATAATAGAGGGTAAAGTTCTAATACTAATAATTGTTATATACTTTCACACGGGCCAAGAATTATAATCCGTTTCACTTCTGTCATGGACATGACATGAAAATGAAGTAAGGCAACATTGCTCCTTCACCATTCAGCAGCTCAACAAGCCACACAGTACAGCTGAGCAGAGCAACTTCACTCATCTGTTTCAACATTACAACTACTCATGTCAAACAAAATGCTCTATTTTTATTTTAGTCTGTGCCAATATTGGCACTTCTCGAGAACTATTTTCTCTCAGTGGTACAGGAATTGCATATGAAAGGATAACATTCATTTTTATTAATATATTTCAACATAAATGATAGCCTTCTGTTTGAAGCACACTGAATCATTCAAAAATATGCACAATTTTAATTCCAGTAAAATTAACTAGTATTGTCAAAATACTTATTTCTTATCTTTTCCTTTCAAGTTATTCTCTTCTTTTTCTCGCTTCGACCAAAAATGTTATGGACAACAATTTAAATAATTTCCCAGAAATTATTAATTATTTTGTGAAATATCACAAATACTTTATTCTCCGATGCAATATGTCAAAGAAATAATTATCTTGAAGAATTAACTTTCTTCCCCGATGAAGTCTATCAAAGAAGAATTATCACACAGAACTCACCTTCTTCCCTGACGAGGTCAGTAGGAGAAGTGAATTAAATTTAAAATCTTACCTGGTAAGTGAAAACTTTTACATTGCCAAAACAGTTTATTTATTCAAAATCAAACATCTCGTCACCATACAAAAATTGACTGACGAGAAAACAAAAAAATGTTACAAAATTCTACTTTTCCAAAAAGAAATCATGGAGTACTAAATAAAAAAAAATGTGATGTTTTCCATTCACATAACTTTCTCTAGAATAAATTGTTAAAAATCTTAACTTTCTATTTGCTTAGTGCTAATCAAGGAAAAGTTAGCAGAAAGGCTCTTATTACCTGCTTCCTTGTAAGTAGAAGGGAATACACTAGGATAAATCAATAGTTAAAACTTTTAAAAATTGGTTACTGTGAGATTAAAGCTGAAACCAATTACAAGGAATATCTAAAAATGGTTAGCCTCGTGAAAAAAATGTATATAACATAAATTGTGTGTTTTTACAAGCTGTAGATTTTTTGTGTGGTAAATTGTTGTATCTGTTATGGTTCACCAGTTATCAAAATTCCGCAAAATTCATCCACAATAAACAGGTCTTCAGAGGCTATTCATAGAAAATTGAAGATGTACATTTTATTTGTCATGTAAATATCTTAAATGTAAGAGATTTTAATCAAAATTGTTAGCCATTTTTGAGAAAAATCAAAATTTTTTAAAGAGTAGTTAGGGGTGGGGGGGGATTTTCATTGGAATCTTTGGGTTGCATCCTTGGAAATACCAAACCTAAATAGTTTTTGAGCTATACTGCGCACACGCACACACACAGACTTTTTCCAAAAATGCTTTTTTTGGATTCAGGGGGACCCAAAGGATATATTTCCGGTGAAATCTCTGAATCAAATTTATGGGTGGAATGCAATACCTTCTCTATATACTGTTTAGAGAAAGTAATATAGAATAATGGAAAAAAGATGGGCTGTTACCAAGAAGGTTATCAATAACTCGTAAACAAACATGCATATGCTCCGCAATAATAAATATTGCTTCAAGTCTCTGAGAGAATCTTTTCCTTTTTTGTAATGAGATTGGTTATAATCCCTAACAGCTAGCTTTATGGCACAAAATGAAAGAGAGGTTATTTCCCCCTCGCTTCACTGTTACTGTACCCACGGAAGTTTCTTGTATCCAGATAAATACAGTAATGTTGTATACTTACTTCCTGAGGTCCCAGACTCGAACCCTATCTCCTGCAGCAGAGTACAGCACCGTGCCGTAATGGTTCAGGGCCACATCGTTAAGGTGAATCTCTCCCGCTGGCAGCGACTGCGTCAGGTTGCAGTTGCCTGCCATCGTCAGGCCTGACGAGCTGTAACACCTCAGCTTTATTACATGGCACACATAACTCATTCAAACATTGTTTTAACCAAAATGACCTCATTCTTCTGTGCACTTCTTTCCAAATTCTGAATCATAAACGCCACTGGGGCAGTAAAAAATTTTAGCTTTCAAGCATCCCCAGAGAATGAAAGATCTGGGGGCCTCAGTTAGCTATTCTGTAATGTTTTGTTAGCGCTTAACAATTGTTACACACTTTTTGGCTTTCTTTAACTTCCTAATACAACAAAATTTTGTTTGGAATAAAGATTTGTTTGTTGAACACAAAAACACTGAGAGACATATTTCTTACACAGATATTTTAATGTCTGGTATGAGAGGAAAAGAGTGATAAAATACCTATTTTTTAACTGTTAAATGATTTCATATAGCTAATGCTCCTCCTAAATTTAGATTACACAAGGTAAAGTGTTTTACTTTCTCTACATGTACTATGTACATAGTGAACAGAGAAAGTATTGTATTGTACCCAAAAATTCAACACCGAGATTTCACTGGAAATACATGATTTGAGACTCCCCGAGTCCAAAAAAAGCATTTTTAAAAAAAGGTCTGTGTGTGTCTGTGGATAGCATAGCTCAAAAACTTGATATTTAAGTTTAGTATTAGTCTTAGAGTGGATTCCTGCATACTGTGGTGTTTCTGGAAATGCAATGGCTGATATTTTAGCAAAGAAATTTAGTGAAAAAACAACATTTCTCTTATGAATCAATTAAAAGAGAAATAACTATAATCAACAGACAACACTTTGAAATGGAACAAAATTTTGGATGATTCATCAATGATTTACCAAGAAAATCCTGTGTTGCTGCATTTCAACTGATAACAGGATATCATTGTTTGAATAAACATCTTTTCAGAATTGATATAATGGTATCTCCACATTGTTTGTTGTGCTCCAAAGAAGAACATTTAAAAAATTGTGAAATACTTTTGGCTTTTGAAATTAACTTCAAAATATTGGGCAGCAAGGAGGAGAACCATTTCATTACTAACTCCTGAGCATTAGATGCACACACACATTTCCAAAAACAAAACATGCAGCTAATAGAGCTACAATTTTTACTTTCTCTACACGTACTATGTACATAGGGTATGGAGAAGGATTTGTATTGTATCCAAAAATTCAATACCAAGATTTCACCACAAATATATGTTTTAGGGTCCCACTGAATCCAAAAAAAGCATTTTCAGAAAAAGGTCCATGTGTGTGTCTGTGGACAGCATAGCTCAAAAACGAAAAGAACGCTAAGTACCAAACTTGGTATTTAAGATTGGCATCTTCCAAGGATGCAACACAAAATCCTACCTGCCCCAACTATCCTTTACATGGAACTTTTTTCAAAAATGTTTATTTTCTTAAAAATGGCTCTAATGATTTTGATTAAAATATTATATATTTAAGATATTTACCTGACAAATAAAATGTATATCTTGAATTTTCTGGGAATAGCCTCTGAAGACTACTTTATTCTGGATGGATTTTAAAGAATTTTGCATAACTGCTAAACCATAAGAGATGGACAAAAACTTACAACACAAAAAATGTAGAGCATTTTAAAACTCACAATTTATGTTTTATACATTTTTTCGTGGAGTTGGTTGTTTTTGAGATATTTCTTGTTTTTGGTTTCAGCTGTGAAAAACTATACTTTTCTCACACAGGAATTTGTCAACTCCTGTCCATACAAACAAAGGAACTTCAGTCACCTAGCAACCAGCTATCACTTTAACCTATGGTACTTTCTTATTTCCCTTCTACTTGCAAGGAAGCAAGTAATAAGACTATTTCTGCTAATTTTTTCTCGATTATGAAGCAGATAGAAGCATAAACTTTTAAACAATAATTTGTTGCAGAGATGTAGAGAAAGTCATGTGAATGGAACACATCAGATTTTTGTTTAATGTTAAAATGATCAACTTTTAATAGTCACGTGTTACATACCATAAGATCTTGATAGTCTTGACAGGATTCTCTCTCAGGTCCCACACTCTGACGTAAGCCGAGGAGACTGAGAAACACAGGCGAGACTCCTCGTTGAACTTTACACAGCCCACATTGTTGGGATGTCCAGTCAGCGACTGAATCTCGCGCCCGGCCTGCAGGTCCCACACCTTCACCGTCCGATCTGACACACACGCTTCTAATAGTTACTTATTACAACAAATAAATAGTATTCTTTTTATTTTACTAACAAAGATGCTTTTTTTTAAAAATATTAGGCATTTATAAAAATTTAATGATTTATTACTTTTTATGCCATTCATCTAAGGTAGGTACAAAAGTAGAGAGTCAAATTATAAGGTAGCCCCTCCTTCGGCCTCTTTCTACTGCACGAGGGCACAGCAGACTCCAGGAAAATGGATGTATATAAGTTACAGTGCAAATTTCGTCAATTTTGCTGCAATGGTTTGGAAGCTATGGTCAAATTTATTTATGTTTTTGTCACGTCACTAAAAAGTTTCATTGCGATAAAAGAATTTAAATTTTGATCTAATATTGCAACCCTAAGTTCAAAATATGTCTACTTTTTGAAATTGTCCTACGTTTCTCTTGTCTTCTTTAGTTTACGCTCCAAAATGTAAAGTTGTGAATATGATTTTTTGTCACAAAAATATAATTTTTGTGTTTGAAAATTGAAAATATATACTTAAATACATCTGACAGTAAAACCTTGTTCCTCGCACCTCTGTGAACAGAAAAACAAGGAACATTTTACAGGAAGGAGAATGCTGACAATATCAATAGTGAGAAAACAAGGAAAGATTTGAATGCGTGGATGAAGCAGCGCTATTTCATTGAATGGTTCCGTGTGATGATGTAACAGAACTTAGTGATAATGTCATGTATGAGTACGTATGGTGCCTGTTTGAGAGCATTTACTGTAAGACAAGGAATTTACAGTCTTGCTGTCACTATCAGCTGTCTCTCGCAGCTTACCTTATAATTTAATGAATGACCCCAAAAATTTGACATTTTACCTGAAGAGGTTTACTGAATCAAGAAAAAGGTATACATTGCTGCTCACCTTTCGTGCACATTTTCTTTATCTCAAAACATATTTTAAGCAAAATCCTGACATCAGATTTTTAGATACAACACAGTTATCTTGTACCTTAGATAAATGGTGCAGTTAATTCAGATTAAATACTTTTACAACATTTTAAAAGTTAAGAGTTTAAATAACAATATTAATATTTAAAAAAATGTGTGTATGTGATATTAGAAGTAAATGTTATATTTTGGTGTTGTGCAGAGCTACTTGGTACATTTGTCAAAGACATGAACTAGAGAATACATGCAAGTGCTTCTTTCTGTGAGGATCTCGTACGTTCATTTGTGATATACATTTATTACAAACTTGAAGAACTTGGTTCAGGAAACTTTTCTGGTGATATAATTACTCCCCGTTGTCATTGTTTTCTTGAGGAGAAATTGCAGCCGAGGATCATGGCTGGAGGAGCACAGCTCAAATTAAAACCCCTAGGGATTCCTTTGCAAAATTTGGCAGCCACTCAGCTGCAAAAAATTATAGTTTACTGTGTGCAAGATCTTAAACAAACAGTTACAGTTTTATCCTTACTGTCTGCAATTTTTACAGGCCGTGAAACCAGACAACAAAATCAAGCGACTGGGTTTCTGCACTAAAATGCAAAGTGAACTGGAAATCAAAGGTTTCTTGGAATTATTGGTGTTGAGTGATGAAACCCTTCCATCTGCCATACACAGTGCACAGGGATCTGTACATGACTTCCTCAAAGTGAATATTTTTGTGTTGTTGGCAAGCCCACAATTACAGTTACTGTTCAGCATGACAATAGTAAAGCACAAAGACCTTAGCAAGTATGGCATGAAGTTGAGTAGTTATGCAACAAACAGAACATGTGTGACCAACTTTTTCCTATTTTATCATTTTCATGTATATACATATTTTTAAAGGTAAGTTATTCAAGTTTGTAATTTGAAACATGATTTGTAAAAACCAAGCTCCAGATTTTTAGGTTCAATTTAGGAATTTATAGGATATTTGTATGCATCACTGGGCATGCCACTGTTTCTAAAACACTGTAACTTCAAATTTTAGTATGTATTTAAAGTTCCAATTCCTCCCTGACACTTATAAAGCTGCTTGGGAGGCGAGCAGTCTAACCTATGTGCCAACTTCAGTAGCCGCTACATGCACTAAAGTTGCAGCACTGCTGTTAACACACTCAAGTACTTACATGAGTGTCTACACCTGTGATCTTCATCTCAACTATTTCCTTAGGATTTCACTTTTTCTCCATTTTTACTACGACCTTGAAATCTCAACTACACATTACAACAATGTTTAATTTCTTTTCTATTCATAAAATTATGCGAGATTCCTTAAGATGATAATTATTTAATATTTTCATTATTCAGTCTCTTTTTGCTGTGAAAATATTTTATATGCATAAATCTCTCTATTTGCTTAAGTGACTGAACTGGATATTTTTACAAACTAACATAAAATTAAGGTTATATTAGGCTGTATAAAACTAAAGTATATTGTTTGTTGGTATCTAAAATATTAAAATAAATTGAAATTTGGAGAAGAGGTAGGAGGCTAGGAATCCAGGGCTTGATGATAACTCTTATAAAAGGAAATAATGTTATATTTAACTTCCATGTTATGTGAAAGTATACAATAGCAGCTATTTGCTACACATCGTGCACTACAAGACAAGGGTGTTCAACTACATCATCATTAGCATCTTATATAATATAAATCATAGAAAAAGCCAAATATAAACAAGAATTTACAAAACCAGCCCAAAAAGTATGAAAACTTCAATAGAAATGAGAAAATCCAGATTTGAATGCTAATCTTTGGCAACCAGTTAAAAATTTGTTTGATCGTTCAGATATTGTCCTCCAAGATGTCTGCAAGACTAACAGGCACTTCAAAATGTGCTGAAGGGTACACATAGCAAACAGTGTAGAAAATTGTAGTGGTCAATATATAAACTAAAATCACCAACTCTGGACGAGATGCAAGAGAGGGAGTCGCTACTCTAAGCTTGTTTCTGCCGAGAACTGACCACTCTTATTGCCAGCACTGCTCTGTGCATAACAAGCCAATAGAGATATACTCCACTTATGATATCAGGTTTTGTAGACATTTAAAATTTGATTCAAATCTGTACAAAGCTGACTTCTTTTTAGAATATTCTTTGCATTAAGTTTTACCAATGCTATTCGTTTATTTCCAACACAAACATATTTTTACAATATTTTCTTTCTCTTTTCATTCTCTTAAAAATATCTTAAATTGCTTAAGAATAAATAAATATTCATGTTTAACCAATTTTTCTATTTACTTCACGTAAACACTTTCAGAAATGTTTTTATTAAATATTTCATTGTCTCACAGCAGACAAATCTTTAAAAAGTGGATTACTCAAAATTTCCACTACATATCAACTGAATAGTGATAGCATTTCAATTTTTAGTTATTTTTATCTGTTCACATACACAAATATTTTTCTACAGAGGATTTTCAAACAGGGTTTCCATTGAAATCTTGGGAGATATGCATTAGTTTGTCTATCTACTTTAAGACTAATATTCCTCTAAGTGATTGCTTGTGACATGCAAAAGTAAAATGTTCCTTGATCTCTCAATAGTTTTGCTTCATGAGAACTGCTTTTAATGTATTGACAAGGAGTTGATTAATTACACTAAACAACACTGGGATTTTTGCCGGAACATGTTTCCTTCATTTTCAACTGGACAAGAGTCGAAAAATCCCAAGTAAGTGTTGTTTAGTGTAATTAATTGACTCGTCAAATAAATGAATATAAGAACACTGTTTACAAACTTCCGCAAAAAGAAAACTCATATTGCAACATACTTTTATTCAGATCTCGGAAACATTTTTTGTAGTTAAATTTAAAGATGCGGGAGGAAGGAGTACAGATGCTGTTCTATAAACTAGAGAAACGTCTGAAAACATTATTAACATTTTATATTCATAGATTTGTAGTAATCACTTTTGGTATGGGAAAAGGTGCAGTTTCCCTTGCAAGCAAATGACTAATAATTAACATAGGTACTAAACTTTTGCTGCAAATTTGAATGAAGGAATACAAGAAAATAAATGACTTAAAGGAAAAGCTAAATACACAAAATCTCCAACTGTCAGACACAAAAACAATGGAAATGCTTACCTAAACAATCAAGGTGAACAAATAAAAGTCAAAGTAGGTTTTATAAGTTTACAATCTAGAGGTCCAGAATTTGATCTTGGCTGGGGCAGGGAATTTTTCTTTAAATACAATCATTCCTTAAAATAAGAACTAAAGCTTTCCTGGCGACGTGTTAATTCAAAATCTTCTCGGGCTTCCTGGCTAGAAGCCCGAGAAGATTTTGAACAATCATTCCTTATTCACACCGAGTCTGGAACTATGAATATGAGAGAGAATGTGCGTGTATAAAATTGAAAAAAAGAAGCAGAAAAACATTAATTCAGCAAATGGCACCAGCAGATGTTTATAAAACAAAGCTCCTGATAGACAATACAAAAAAAAAAAAAAAGTTAAAGTTTACAACAAATGGAAATGACTTTAGTAACATAATTAATAGAAGAAATTAAAACCTATCTCAGTAAAAGAAACAACTATGTGATGAAATTAGTCACACCTTCCTCAGAGAGCAACTGTTAGGACACAGCAATCTGACGTGTTCCATTCACATCACTTTCTCTGCAACAAATTATTGTTAACAAGCTTCTATTTATTTCATGCTAATCCAGAAAAAATTAGCAGAAATAGTCCTATTACTTGCTTCCTTGTAAGTAGAAGTACCATAGGTTAAAGTGATAGTCAAAAGCTGGTTGCTATGTGACTGAAGTTCCTTTGTTTGTATGGACATGAGTTGACAAATTCCTGTATCAGAAAAGTAAAAGTTTTTTAAAGGTGAAACCAAAAAACAAGGAACAACTTAAAAACGATCAATTCCATGAAAAAATGTATATAACATGAAATGCTTGTTTTAAAGTGCTCTACATTTTTTGTGTGGTAAGCTTTTGTCCATCTCTTGTGGTTTACCAGTTATGGAAAATTCCGTAAAATTCATTCAGAATAATGCAGTCTTCAGAGACTATTCCCAGAAAACTCAAGAAATGTGTTTCATTTTTCACATAAATATCTTTAATATATGATATTTTAATCAAAATTGTTAAGAGCTATTTTTAGGAAAATCAAAATTTTCGAAAAAAGTTCCATGTAAAGGGTAGTTTGGGGTGGGGGGGGGGGGAGATTTCTCAAAATCTTAGTTTCGCATCCCTGGAAGATACTAAACTGAAATACCAAGTTTGGTATTTTACTGACTTTTCCTTTTTGAGTTATCGTGTTCACAGACACACACACATGCGCACCTTTTTCTGAAAATGCTTTTTTTTTGGATACAGGGGAGCCTAAAACACATATTTCTGGTGAAATCTTGGTATGAAATTTTTGGGTGTATTACAATACCTTCTCTATACACTATGTACATAGTATGTGTAGAGAAAGTATAAAGGTATCAAATAGTTGATTTAGAGGGTGCACATCCAATTCAGATATCCATATTAGAACCAGTTCTATTTTAATGTATATCAATACCTTCCTTCTCATTTATTGTTATTTAGTATCAAAAATCTTTGCAAATGATACTAACCTTATTTTCAGAAATAGTGAAGAAAAATGTATGTAGGCAGAAATGAATTATACCATCATGGAATTGGAGACATGGATGATAAACTTCAAGGGACAGTGAATGTGTCCAAGTTTCAATATTTAATGCACTAGTTGGTGAGAGTGTTTAACTGCCAGCTCAATCAGACAGCTAAAACATGCAACATACAAGTATTCAAAATAAGTGTATCTTTACTTTCTCTACACGTACTATGTACATAGTGTATAGAGAAGGCATTGTAATGTACCCAAAAATTCAATTCCAGGATTTCATCAGAAATATATGTTTTGGGTCTCCTGAATCCAAAAAAAGCATTTTTGGAAAAAGGTCCATCCGTCCACTCACCTACGTGCGTGTCTGTCAGCAGCATAGCTCAAAAACGAAAAGACTGTTAAATACCAAACTTGGTATTTAAGTTCAGTATGTTCCCAGGATGCGACACAAATATTTTCAAGAAAATCTCTCCCCCAACTATCCTTTATATGGAAAAAATTTCGAAAATTCTGATTTTCTCAAAAATGGCTCTAACAACTTTGTTTAAAATACTGTATATTAAAGATATTAACCTAACAAATAAAATGTATATCTTGAATTTTCTGGGAATAGCCTCTGAAGAGTTACTTTATTCTGGATGAATTTTATGGAATTTTGCATAACTGCTAGACCATAGGAAATGGACAAAAACTTACTGCACAAAAAATGTAGAGCACGTTAAAACACACAATTTATGTTATACACATTTTTTTTTTTTTTTTTTTGTGGAGTTGACAGTTTTTAAGATATTCCTTGTTATTGGTTTCAGCTTTAAAAAACTTTTACTTTTCTCATAAAGGAATTTGTCAACTGCTGTCCATACAAACTAAGGAACTTCAGTAACATAGCAACCAGCTTTTGACTATCACTTTAACCTATGGTTCTCTCTTGTTTCCCTTCTACTTACAAGGAAGCAAGTAATAAGACTATTTCTGCTAATTTGTTCTTGATTAGCATGAAGTAGATAGAAGAATAAGCTTTTTAACAATAATTTGTTGCAGAGTGGTGTGAATGGAACACATCGAGCTTTGTTATGTATATTGAGTACTGTCATACAGAAACCCATTTTGCACATCTTCCAATACTTATACTGAAGTATTTAAACTAAAAAAGAATAATAAAGCCAGTCTCCTTTACCATGTGTTTATATCTTACAGGCAGTTTCATTCAGACATTAAAAGCATTTTTCAGCTTAAACGATGAATACCATTCAACAACATCAACCTCAGTCAATCCCAAACCAAAACTTTCTCAAAAAAAAAAAATGTGCTAATTCATATAATAAACTGTTTGAGGCTATCAAAGTTCCACAGAAGAAGGTTAAACATCTACTGTATGTTTTTTTCATCTGTGAATTCATGAGTATACCGTTTTTACTATCTACTGTAGCAAATTCCTATTTATATTGAATTTCAATTCTGATAATTTTGATAAATGAGCCATCCAGCTGCTTATGTGCAGATTAGCTTACTTTATAACCTTAAACTTATGTTTGTTTGTTGGGGGGACGCCCTTTGGCTCAAGAGAAAGTCTAACCACTGTCTTCAAGATTAAGAGTATTTATTTTGATCATTTGTAAAACATAATGTATATAGAAGTGTAATCAGTTAAAGATGCCTCTTGTTTGCGGGAGGTGAATTCGATGTATTTCTTATAATGAACAAATTCTATTTGTATGTTATAATGTTTCAGTCAGGTCTGCATGTAAGATTGTATCCTATAGGATGACATCTGTACTCCTTCCAATAACTCGCTAAGTTTCTATGGGAAATTGAAATAAATTTGAGTACAATTCCATTTGAATATCATTCACATTTCATGAGTTAAATTCAATACAGACTGTTTTAAATACTCAAGGCTTGAGAATAAATAAATCAAATGTTCATCTCTGCGGGCTTGCATTTACATTGGCAAACCTGTTAAATATAGTCGTGTATTATAAGCATCTTTTTTCTGCGAAAAACTAAATTGTGAGAATATGGAAACAATAAAAATGGCTCTGGTGTGTTTTATTACAGCAGTTTTTGGCAACTTTAATGAAGAAGCTGTGTATTACAGAATATAGCCTCAATTAAAACACTAATGGGAATGCACAGTGAAGTAACAAATCAATTGAGAGGTGATTACACTCAAACTTCACTCTTGTAATAATAAAGCAACTTACTTCGGACATGTTTCAGTGGCTGTTGCCACCATTTTCAACAGAGATTCACTGATGAACTCGTGATAGTGGCCTGTGGAGGTCTCTCTTCTGGATAGATGAATTTTGAGACGAGTCCGTTTGTTTGCGGTTTGTCAAAATTTATGACTTTGTTTTTTAAAATTAATAGATGTTTCCCAAACTGTTAATCCAATTGGATTCTGCACTAATTTTAATAGCTTGAGCTCACTGTGAAAATGATGATTTTGAGCCCAAAAACGATGTGCTACAGCTGTTTATGTTTTAAATGTCTCTTTAAAACGTTGTCCAATGCTTCTTTTTCTTTTACCTACCCTGAAGAGAGGCCGCTACCACAAGTTCATCAGTGAATCTCTGTTGGCAATAGCCACTGAAACATGTCACAAAGTAAGTTGCTTTATTTCAAGAGTCAAGTTTGAGCGTAATCTATGTTTTTAGTCCTAATTGATCATGTACTTCTTTTGTGTATTCCATGCAACATATTTCAATTTAATAACCATTCCAATCCAAGTTTCAACATGGTCTGGATCCAAATTTCCATGCAATAGACAATACAGAATGTATGTACCGAAATCAATTTCAATTCTCCACAAGGAAACGTGACAGCTTCTTGAGTTACTAACAAATGTAAATTCACAGCAGACAGAACAAACCCACTGAGACAGGCGATTTGATTTGTTTTCAATCATTTTGGTGTTTTAAAATGCTTGTTTCTCTGAGTGCAAACTAAGTGCAAGATATTGCTTGTACATGTGCACAGATGATGTCCTGCAACCAAACATTGAGTTCAGCTCTATAAGACATTTCTGGCTCATCGTATTGTAGATAGTTGAGTTGCTAAGAGACTGTAAAGTCTATTGTTTTACTTTAGCTGCAACATATGTTGCGAACAAAAACACTGAGCTTGCAAATAGATATAGTCGTCTGGTAGAAACATATAACAACTCTTGAGAACCAGTCAGGTATGATGAAATGGTTTCAGTCAATAGGCTTTCAAAGTTAAGGGTAACAATCAAAAGGTATATACAAAGTGAAGGGAAAGAAAGGGCAGGAGAAGAAAGCTAAATGCAAAGGGAAACAAGAACAAACAGAGGGCACATGTGCAAATCCTGAAGTGTTTATTATAAAGTGTAGTAGCAAAATCAAAGACAAAACTATGAGGTGAATGATCAACAAAGAAGGGATTAGTGAGGTGACAAAACAGGTCAGCTAACAAGGAATGTGAGAAAATACATTTGATACAAGTGCAACAAATTATAAGACAAAGACGATAATAGCAATAACCTCAACAACAAAAAGATAAATATTTATTAAAAATAATAATCCTAAAAAGAATAATACATTTTTAATTAAAAATCAACCTCTATTTACAAAACATAAAGGAATTATAACAACTATATACCAATATATGGCAGAACAAAATGGAATGTGAAAAGTTGATTTAAGGTTGCATTATCTACAGCAAACCCTAAAGATTATAAAGTTCCTATAAAACGAATATCCTGAAAATGCTTTACATTATGAATCACTATTCTTGCACAGGTGAGGCAATGAGCACAGCATGAAGTGAAGAATAGCGCAGGAAATGGAAAAGAAAGGAATATATCACTGAGGGTCATGCTTGGGTAAGAAGTGGTAACAACATGAAAAAGGTAACAACAAGTGGCAAGAAGGAAGAAAACAAAGAAAATGGTGCGAGCCAGGGTATTGGACCCTAGTAAGGTATACAGGACACCATCTGTGTGCATGGAACGCTACCTGGTCATTCCAAGAGCAGGAAGGAATGAGGCGCACACATAAACTTAAGTACATCTGTAAACAACAATTGTTACACTACATTATATACATCTCTCTAAACAGGCAACTTGCTCAGTTGAGTTACCCACTTAACATTTCCCCTCATCTCAACACCAACAACATCTATGGACCCAGTATACAAATTCCCAAATATACTTTACTTGTTATTCTGCATCTAATATCAAATACAATATATAAATTACTCTCTATAATAGAACACTCAAAATTGGAGAAATGAGGTGTTTTTACTTTCTCTACACTTACTATGTACATAGAGCATAGAGAAGGTATGTATTGTACCCAAAAATTCATTACCAAGATTTCACAGGGAATATATGTTTTGAATAAAACAAAAATCTGATGTGTTCATTATTGCTAAAGAGCTTGTGCTTCACGCTGATCCAGAAAAAAGAAATAGTCTTATTACTTGCTTCCTTGTAAGTACAAGTAGCATAGGTTAAAGTGGTAGTTGCTATGTGACTGAAGTTCCTTTGTTTGTATGGACAGAGTTGACAAATTCCTGTGTGAGAAAAGTTTAAGTTTTTCAAAGCTGAAACCAAAAACGAGGAATATCTCAAAAACGATCAACTCCACGAAAAAAATGTATATAACATAAATTGTGTGTTTAATGTGCTCTACATTTTTTGTGCAGTAAGCCTTTGTCCAACTCTTACGGTTTAGTAGTTATGCAAAACTCATCCAGAATAAAGTAGTCTTCAGAGGCTATTCCCAGAAAATTCAACATATACATTTTATTTGTCAGGTAAATATCTTTAATATATAATATTTTAATCAAAATCGTTACAGCCATTTTTAATAAAATCAAAATTTTCGAAAAA
Source organism: Hymenopus coronatus (assembly GCA_030762935.1). Lineage (NCBI taxonomy): Eukaryota > Metazoa > Arthropoda > Insecta > Mantodea > Hymenopodidae > Hymenopus > Hymenopus coronatus. The sequence goes on along the minus strand of CM060880.1, from coordinate 1,091,292 downwards.
AATTCCATGTAAAGGGTAGTTGGGGGTGGGGGGGATTTTGTTGAAAATCGTGTCACATTCTTGGAAGATACCAAACTTAAATACCAAGTTTGATATTGAATGGTCTCTTCGTTTTTGAGCTATGCTGTCCACAGACACACATGCACACAAGGACCTCTTATCAAACATTTTCTTTTGGATTCAGGGGGACCCAAACGTTCATTTCCAGTGAAATCTTGGTATCAAATTTTTGGGTGGAATGCAATACATTCTCTATACACTATGTAAATAGTACGTGTAGAGAAAGTAAAAAGCATTTTTAGAAAAAAGGTCCATGTGTGTGTCTGTGGACAGCATAGCTCCAAAACAAAAAGTCTGTTAAATATCAAACTTGGTATTTAACTTCAGTACCTAACAAGGATGCGACACAAAAATTTTCAACAAATTCCCCGCACCCCAAATACCCTTGATATGGAAAAAGTTCTGAAAATGTTAGTTTTCTCAAAAATGGCTACAACAATTTTGCTTAATATCCCTTATAGTAAAGATGTTTATATGACAAATAAAATGTGTATCTTGAATTTTTTGAATTTTGCATAACTTGTAAACCGTAAGAGATAGACAAAAACTTACCTCACAAAAACTGTTGAGTTTCTTAAAACACAAAATTTATGTCATTTACACTCTTTTCCTGGAGTTGACCGTTTTGAGATGTTGCCTGTTATTTATTTCAATTTAAAAATACTTATACTTTTCTCATACAGGAACTTGTCGATTCCTGGCCACGCAAACAAATGGATTTCAATCCCGTAGTAGCCACATTTTAAAACAAGTGACTGTCAGTTTACCCTAATCTATTCCCTCATACTTATAAGGAACTAAGTAATAGTACTGTTTCTGCTAGTAATGCATGAAGTGGATAGAAGAATAAGCTTATTAACAATAATTTGTTACAGAGTTGTAGAGAAACTCATGTGAATGTAACACATCAGATTGTTAATATTATTGGTGTTCATAGTATTCAAATGTCAATCCTAAAATTATACATTTCCCAAAATTTGAACTTTTCTAATGTAATATGAGAACAATAACTTATTTTCATGTTAGGTACAACATAAAATGTATATATTTATACAATATTTGCCAAAGCTGGTTCAAAGTAACCCATTAGGACCCAAATTAGCTCCAGCTTTTGGTAAAAGATTCAATATTGTATTATATTAACACTTCCCAGCTGTAATTTATTAGGTAAGAATAATCTGGAACAAGAATTGGATGCAATATTCAAATTTGAAAGTTAATTTAAAAAAAAATGTCCAGAATCAATGCATACATTGAATTGTGGAGTAGAAAATATGTAGATACATAATCACAGACAGTGTAGATATACCCACTTGCATAAAATGTGATTCATGTGAAACAAAGCGTTTTATACTGTAGTTCTTGCCCCTCCATCTAAGTATGTGACCCATCTCTTTCTCCAGGGCATAATACTAGTCACTGGAATTGCAGGGTACTTGACCTCTCCTACAATATGCTGACCTGCCAAAGGGTAGCATTACAACAAATCTTCAATGACAGGGTACGTGACCTCTCCTACAATATGCTGACCTGCCAAAGGGTAGCATTACAACAAATCTTCAATGACAGGGTACTTGACCTCTCCTACAATATGCTGACCTGCCAAAGGGTAGCATTACAACAAATCTTCAATGACAGGGTACTTGACCTCTCGTACAATATGCTGACCTGCCAAAGGGTAGCATTACAACAAATCTTCAATGGCAGGGTACTTGACCTCTCCTACAATATGCTGACCTGCCAAAGGGTAGCATTACAACAAATCTAGAATGGCAGGGTACTTGACCTCTCCTACAATATGCTGACCTGCCAAAGGGAGGCATTACAACAAATCTTGAATGGCAGGGTACTTGACCTCTCGTACAATATGCTGACCTGCCAAAGGGTAGGATTACAACAAATCTAGAATGGCAGGGTACTTGACCTCTCGTACAATATGCTGACCTTCCAAAGGGTAGCATTACAACAAATCTTCAATGGCAGGGTACTTGACCTCTCGTACAATATGCTGACCTGCCAAAGCGTGACATTACAACAAATCTTGAATGGCAGGATACTTGACCTCTCGTACAATATGCTGACCTGCCAAAGCGTGGCATTACAACAAATCTTGAATGGCAGGGTACTTGACCTCTCCTACAACATGCTGACCTGCCAAAGGGTAACATTACAACAAATCTTCAATGACAGGGTACTTGACCTCTCCTACAACATGCTGACCTGCCAAAGGGAGGCATTACAACAAATCTTGAATGGCAGGGTACTTGACCTCTCGTACAATATGCTGACCTGCCAAAGGGTAGCATTACAACAAATCTAGAATGGCAGGGTACTTGACCTCTCGTACAATATGCTGACCTGCCAAAGGGTAGCATTACAACAAATCTAGAATGCTCATGCTACACTACCATTTTCTTAATATCAGTTTGATAACTTTGACCATCTCCATGTTGCTGATCAAACCTCTTATATGAGGTGTGTTCAAAAAGTATCGCAAATTTTGAATTTCTGTGGGCTATGTATTTTCCATCTTTTTTTTTGTGGCATTATGTTGGTACTCATGTCCCTCAATTATGTTGACAAGCTTGGCCATTTTGAATGTTCAGTTAGTTATTGACAGCTACTTTGCTTGGATGTACTTTGGCTCATCTTCGATTTTTACCTATTCCAAAAAATGGAACAAAGAATCTCTATCAAATTTTGTGTGAAAAACAAAATTAAGTGCACAGATGCATTCCGAATGTTGACTGTGGCATATGATGAAGCTACCTTGGACCAAAGCAACATTTTCAGAGGGTCGAGAAAATTTAATGACAAAGAGCGTCCCGGATGCCTGAGCTTCTCAACAACAGACGAAAATAGTATTGGCTAATCATCGAGTCATCGATAGAGAAGTTGCTGAGGACCTAAACATATCGACTGGCTTGTGCCATTCGATTTTTACCAATGATTTGGACATGAGACGGGTCCCAGCAAAATTCCTACCAAAGTTGCTCAATTTCGACCAAAAACACCATCACATAAACATTGCTAAGGAACTGTTGAGCTCCATCCACGACGGCCCTGGGTCATGACTGGTGACAAATCATGGGTTTATGGTTACGATGTGGAAACTAAAGCTCAATCTTCCCAATGGATGCAGTCACATGAGCCAAGTTTGGCCAAATGTGAAGGTTTTGCTCAATTTGCACGAGCCAAATTCAGTCGAATGTGAAGGTTTTGCTCAATTTGCACGAGCCAAGTTCAGTCGAATGTGAAGGTTTTGCTTGCAGGGGCGTGCTACATCATGAGTTCTTGTCACAGGGTAGAACAGTGAATAAGCAACATTACCTGCAAGTTATGCTCAATTTGCACGAAGCAATCTGCCAGAAACGCCCAGATTTGTGGAAGAGCAAAAATTGGCTTTTGCACCATGATAAAGCCCCTGCTCACACATTGTTGCTTGTGCACGAATTTTTGGCCAAAAACAACACACTTATGATGCTGTAGCCACCGTACTCCCCAGACCTGGTCCCCTGTGACTTTTTTTTGTTCCCAAAACTGAAGAGGTCCATGAAAGGACAGCGCTACATATTGAGGAGATAAAGACGGCATCGAAGGAGGAGCTGAACAACATCACAAAATACAATTTTTTAAAGAGCTTCGAGGATTGGAAAAACATTGGCACAACTATATAATATCTGGTGTGGATTACTTTGCAGGGGACAAAATAGATATTCATTAATAAATAAATAGTTTTTTGAAAAAACACAAAATATGAGTCACAGCTCTTGTATAATTTACTGAGAAATGAAAAAATTCCTTTAGATATGGTGTGCAATACATACATCTTATGATTACAACTGCATTCATTACTTATGTCCCTATTTGTTTTTCAGGCCAGTCACCTGATAAGAGCTAGGGGAGCCAAAGTCTTCTGCAGACAGAAAAACACTGTTATAATCTACAGTGTAAATATTGCAAAGCAAACACATGCATGATTATGTCTGTGAGTAGCTTTACATACATTTAATAGACTATCAGTCTGAGCATTGTCAAATATCATTTTTAAAAAGTTTTACAGCATTTTAACTGTTATTTCCATCTGCTGTTAGTAAAACTGTTTAATTGTTACTCACATCTTCAGCTTGTATAGAAGCTTTAAATAATTAATTATATCTACATTTTAAAAATTAATAAATACTTTTCAATCATTGTTATCAAAGTTTTTTTTTATAGAGAAGGTTTAATACTGAAAGTGGTGAGCAACCTCTGTTAAAATTCAAATTCCAACAAAATGATTGCAGGATCATATTCTACAAACTTTACACCACAAGTTGTCATTAGCTTCTGCCATGTGACCATAGACAGTGTTTCCAACTGGCGGACATCAATGTTTGTGCTGTCATAATTTCTTGTTAAAGAGGATATAGCTCTGCATTTATTGTTTCACCAAAGAAAATGGAGCCTATTATTCTTCTAGCACTTATCGCACATCAAACTCTAATTTTGTGATCATAGTGAGGTGTTTCATCCAGTAGAACAGGTTTTTGTGAAGCCCAGTTTTGACTGCTGTATGCCCATTTATGTGAAACCAAGATTTGTTGGAGAAAAACAAAATGAAAACTCTTTCTACAGATTGGACACGTTTATCAGGGTCATTTTCTTTTAATGCTTGCACTCGTGTGTAGTGATAAACAGATGTGCAGCGTTTCTGGCAGAAGATGGAGATAAACATGTTTGCTATGCTAATTTGTTCAGCGATTTCATCCACTTTATTTTCCGTTAACATTTATCTTCTCCTATACCCCTGCCACTGACAATTAGGAGTTAAGTTGGTACACCCACAAATAACAAATGACAAGCTTTACCCATCTGACTTTCTGAACCAATCACAAAGCAGCATTGTGGTTGGTCGGCCAGACAATAGAAATGGATCTAGACATCGCACCATTGCAATATTTCCAACCACGAGCTCAGTTTGTGAACTCCTCACACGTGCATTGAGATGTTCTCAACAAGAGAGTATTATTTGTTATTTATACTTGTTTGTACGTGAGGGAACATAACAAGACTTTCACAATTACTTACTTTTGTGGGAAGGAGTGGCAAGGGTAGACGCGGCTTCTGGAAGAAAAAAGTGAATCAAGTACACAAAATAATACGAAAAGCACAGGAATTAGACGGAATCATCAGTGAATGTGAACCACAGCTACGTGACATCTTTATTGCAGCAACAGAATCACCTGTCTCAGGAACATAGAAATGGAGACAATGCATTTTCAAGTGGGAATTTGCAGTCCAGACAGCATGGGAGAGAAAGGTTTTGAATGAGATGTACTATTCTTATTTATATTAAAGAGTAAGTCAGGATAACACATGAAGAAATTGTCCCAGGTAGCAACTTGGTGCAACTGATCATTAAACACTCGACTCCCAATCTTCTTGTTCCAAACCAAGTTCAACAATCACAGTGTGGTGATTCTGGTCACATCATCATGGCATTCCACATCTTGTGTGACGATCATAGTCAGTTTTCAGCAAAAGAGAAACAAGACATCTGCAAACGTTTCCCTCTTATACACACGACATATTATTATTATTATTATTATTATTATTATTATTATTCTTCTTTGTGCAGCACTAGATCTTTGATTAAACTCTAAGAGTAAAATATCCAAAATGAGAAAAAAGAAATGTACTTTTATTTATGGATGCTCTTTAACTGCTGCGGTTCTCAGCGTCCCATTCTATACTGGGTGTGAAAGATCACTTAATTTTGCTCAGAGGCCTCTCTATCAGGCTTGAGGTTCTTTAACTGCTGTGGTTCTCAGCATCCCATTCTATACTGGGTGTGAAAGACCACTTAATTTTGTTCAGAGACCTCTCTATCAGGCTTGAGGTTCTTTAACTGCTGTGGTTCTCAGCATCCCATTCTATACTGGGTGTGAAAGACCACTTCATTTTGCTCAGAGGCCTCTCTATCAGACTTGAGGTTCTTTGACTGCTGTGGTTCTCAGTGTCCCATTCTATACTGGGCGTGAAAGACCACTTAATTTTGTTCAGAGACCTCTCTATCAGGCTTGAGGTTCTTTAACTGCTGTGGTTCTCAGTGTCCCATTCTATACTGGGCGTGAAAGACCACTTAATTTTGTTCAGAGGCCTCTCTATCAGGCTTGAGGTTCTTTAACTGCTGTGGTTCTCAGTGTCCCATTCTATACTGGGCATGAAAGATCACTTAATTTTGCTCAGAGGCCTCTCTATCAGGCTTGAGGCTCTTAAACTGCTGTGGTTCTCTGCGTTCTATTCTATACTGGGTGTAAAAGACCACTTAATTTTGCTCAGAGGCCTCTCTATCAGACTTGACGTTCTTTAACGTGCCGTAAATCTATGACACGGGACCAACGGCTTTACTTCCCTTCCGAAGGAAGCCATGCTAAGGATTTTTACACCTGAAAAAATCCATCGTCCTCCGCCGGATTTGAACTTGCGACCTTGGGTATATGAAGTCAGCATGGTAACCATTACACCACAGAGGGCAATCCCAAAATGAGATATGGACAACATAAACGCTCCTGTTTATAACATTAAAACTCCTTACTGAAGCAAATAATGCCAAGCAAACAAAGAACAGTCTAGACCTATGCATCATTCAGATGTAAAAGTTTGTGCTCCACTTGAGTACATATATAGTCTTTAAAGCAATAGACTCTCTATGTTTAGTGCTTTTCGTTAGTTGAAGTGCCAAGAAACCCTGGGGTTTTCCGCCTATTTTGAGTTATTATTTACAGTTGGTACATCAATCAAATCTGCTAAAAAGTATTGGGACAATCTAAAAATATTGCATTCAAGGCTTTCTCAACAAGTAAGAAAATAGTCATAACTTCTGTATTAATTTTTTATTTTAAATTTACAAGCAATATCAAATATGAGTTTGAAAAAGTCTGCATAAAGCAGCTTACACTCCATTTATTGAAAATTCAAAAACACTTTCCCTCAGAATCAGAATTTTTCACAGCTGAATTTCAGCTTCAGTTTACAGAAAATGCAGCACTTTAACATTTAACAGCACAAACATAACAAACAGATCACCAACTTCAAGGAAAATGGCACGACTACCTGAGAGCAGCCAATATTACTAAATGTCCTAATAGTTGACTAAAGCAAGGACAAATGGCAGCACAAATCAGACAACTAAAAGATAACTGATGTATATTTTCTGCCGCATAGCCCCAGACCGAGTTAAGGACATGGAATTGCATTAAAAGCGTTAGAAATACCTGCCCGAGCTATACTGGCCTGGGCTCCAATGAACATTCATGGCCTCCTGAACATTTTGATGGACCGAGCTATACTCGGGCCTGGGCTCCAATGTGTTAATCTAGTACAATAACTGCATCTATAGTTATGCTGTACTCACCTTTAGAGGCACTGAAGAGCAGGTCATCAGTAGCAAACACAGAGAGTACGGCACGAGAATGTCCCTCTGCGACATGAGTACACAGAAGTGGGGCCTTCGCCTGCACCTGCAATGTAACCACTTCTGTACTCTCAAAATCCAAAATTATAAGTATTAATGTCAACATACCATCTTAAGTAACTGGGATGATTCAAATATAAACAGTAATTTTGTTAAAAATATTTATTGATTAAATATATACACAAGTGACTTCATCAACATAGCCTCCTTCACACTCTACACATTTTTGTAGCTTGAACATTCCTTCTTCAAAAAAAGTTTGAGGGTGTGTCACACATGCTCCTCATTTTCGAAATGTTTCCCTCCAAGCGATTCTTTCATGGGTGCAAACAAAAACTAGTGTGGACAACAGGGAGGGTGTTCAAGGGTTTTCCCGCCATTGTGTCCATTGTCTTGGAGAAGGATGACATCTCTGATGGGCATACAATGTCTTTTGCTTTTACAGACCTTAACAATTGGCTGCAGTCACTGTATGTCAATCATGAAGAAAATCAACCAGCAAAACTCCTCTGTGAGACTTGACCTTGGGCGTCAAGTATGACCTCAGTTGCCCTTAAATTATCTGTACTTATGCTCGATTCTGCGACAGTGTGGTGTCCCCAAAGGAGTTAAAATCTCTGAAGGTTTAACCCCTTCCTTGGTTAAAAACTTAATGATAAGAGACGAAGGGACTTGTTGCTCACTCATGGCTGTACTGACGCAGAACCTAAGAAAGCTAGTTCCCCCACTCTGAACTGCTTCCTCCATGTTATGCAACAATTACTGTTTATATTTGAATCACCCTCGTAGTTTAACTTCAAACGATATATCAAACACAAATACTGCTTGGAGACATAGTAAATGAACGAGTACTCTGAATATTAATAATTGTAACAACTCTTTGACTTATCTTTTGGAGTTCAAGGACTAGTTGCGCAATAAATTGGTCTATTGCATCGTCAGCAGTGTTTCATTTTAGTCTTGTTTATTTACATTGTTATGGTTACTGCTACTAGGTGGATTGTGTACTAAGGCATTGCTAACTACTGGAATCAAAACAATTTTGGTGAGAAAGTCAATTGGTGGTATATCAAAATTCATTGCATGATTTTTATACTTTTATATAAATATTTTCCCCCAAACCATCAAATCTATGGGTTCATTTAAGACTTTTAATAATTTAACATCTGGATTTATTTCATGATTAAATTTTCAAAAATGTCGTGCCACAGCTGATTTATCAATTTGTTTGTATTTAATATTCCTAAAGTGCTCTTTGACTCTGGTTTAGTCTTACCAATATAAACAAGGTGACAATTTAACTGATAAATGCCAAATTTTTATTGTACTCTTGATACAGTTATGTTTACTCCTTACATGAACTGACAGAAAATGAAAAGTAAGACACTGTACTGTAAGGCACAATATTACAGTACTGTAGCTTGGAGGGGAGTCCCTCCCACCTTACATAAACACTTTTGTCACTTACAGGGAGGAAGGCTTAAAGGAAGCGACCTAATGCCTTCACGCGGTGCAGCTGTTAGTAATCACATATCAATTTTGTTATAATAGAAAGGAGAGCCTTTAATTTGAAGACTTGATGAACTAAAGGGAAGGGCTGCTCTTTTACCTTTCCTGTCCAGTCTTCGACCCTCATGATGGTATTAGAGTATTCAAGACCTAGGGCATCATTCATTTTCTTTCCTTTCTTTACTTAGGTGATGTAACCGTCATTTATGGTGCCTAATTTTAAATGGTTACAAAAAGTTAAATAAAACATCTACTGCACTGCCCAACCTTTAGTCTACATGATAATATCAAAATACTGGAATGCAAGAAAGTGAATGGCTTCACTGCCAACTGGTTAACATTAGAAACCAACCAACCAACCAACCAACCAACCAACATATAATTCATTTTAATTATAAGGGTGCATCTGAAGGTAACAAAATAATTTTTATACCAAAAATTTAATTGGTACCATTACAAACAAATGCTCAACTGAAGGGGCATCTTTTATATATTTTTCTATGTTTTTACCAATTTCTTCAACACATTTCTCCCACTGTGATACAAGTTTCAAAATACCCTGTTGACAGAAGTGTGTTTGGTTTGAATATGGACATCTGTGGACTGCTGTTTTCACTTCTGCATCTGTCAGCAATTTCTTCATGGGACCAAACAAGTTAAAGTCTGACAGTAATAAGGATGCTGCATTGTCACCATTAGTATCAATGTGGTTCTGTGTTAGATTGAGTCACCAGCATGTTTCCACTCCATAGAGTTGTGTTTTGTTTCAAGCGTGGAGTAGTATACCCACAACTCGGCACCACTGACAACTCCCTTCTTCTGCAGCATAATGTGATAAATGGACCAAACCTGCCCTTGTGATCTCTTGTCACATTGTTAGGCATCCAGAGAGCACCAACTATCATGTGTCATACCTGTACATACGTGGGTCAGCTGACGAGTCCTGGGCCCTCACAGGGCAAGTTAAATGGCAGCAGCATATAGTTTAACTCTAGACTAGCTTGTATCCATAGTTACAGGTCAATAGCTTGTTTAGTTTTCCAACGACAGCATTTTAAACAAGATAACTTTACAGTTTTCACGAAAATAGAGCATTTGGAAAAATGAGCAGTGATTAAATACTTCCATTTGAAAGGCTTAAAGCCTAAAGAAATCAAGGAGGAAATGGACAGTACATTGAAAGACTCCGCCCCTTCATATTCAATGATTAAAAGGTGGGTTGCACAGTTTAAAATGGGACGTATGAGCACTAGTGATGAGCCTCACTCTGGACGCCCTGTAGAAGTGACAACTCCACAGATCATTGAAAAAACTCATCGTTTAGTACTGGAAGACGGCAGATTAAAGATGTTTGAGATACCAGAGGCTGTAAACATATCAAAAGAAGGTGCAGGTAATATTTTAAGTAATGTTTTGGCTTTTCACAAGCCCTGTGCCGCATTTGTTGACACCTGATCAAAAGTTGCAAAGAAAACCTGTTTCTGTTAAGAATGTGGAGCTCTACTGTAAAAATCCCAGTGAATTATTGAGACGGCTTATTACCATGGATGAAACTTGGATACATCACTAAACTCCAGAAAGTAAACCACAGTCAAAACGGTGGATTGCGCCAGGTGAACCAACTCCAAAAAAGGCAAAGTCAATTTTGTCAGCTAACAAGGTTATGGGGATTGTTTTCTGGGGTGCTCAGGGAATTATTTTTATTGATTACTTGCAAAAGGGTAAAAGTATCACTGGTGACTACTACACAAGCTTACTGCAACTTTTGAGTGATGAGGTGAAAAGAAAAAGACCTCATTTGGCAAAATGAAGTCTTGTTTCATCACGACAATGTTCCAGCCCATTGTTCAGTCATTGCAATGGGAAAAGTGTACAAATTAGAGTTGGAATTGCTTAAACATCCATCCTATTTGCCAGATCTAGCACCCAGTGACTACCACCTGTTCCCAAACCTCAAAAAAGTCCTTGGAGGATGAAGATTTCACAGCAACAAGGAGGTCATTGATGCGGTAAACAGCTATTTAGATGACCTTGATAAATCACACTACAGAGATGGTTTAATTACATTAGAACACTGATATGATAAATGTATTAGCCTTTCTGGAGATTATGTTGAGAAATAAAGCAATTATTTTTTTTTTAAATGCTGTTTTCATTGAGAGGCCCGGGACTTATCAGCCGACCCTCGTATACATGTGGTGTTGCTGGAGCAAGACAGTTGCTTTTGGAGCGACCCTCTTAATATAAGAGAAGAAGTTGGTTATAAGCACTCACCTTGCCGGCGTAGATGGAGATTACTCCACGCCCAATCTGCTGGTCGCTGGCTGTGGTGGTGCCGGAGGTGAGACGGGAGAACACGTTCTCTTCTCGGCTGTTGAGACGACGGTATGCAGGTGGGGACAGAGGAGGACTTCCGCTGCCATCCAGACCCTGCTCCCTGGTGTTACGGGGATGGCAGGAGTGTCAGTAGGTTAGTTAGTCACATGCAACTATATTAGTACAGGTTAGCCAACACACACACGCACACTTGTAAACAAACCTCTTTATTCAACACTTATAATACACATATTTACAAGATTAGTTCATTAATCAAGCAGCACTCTGTATATATGTATAAGGGAGGGAGAGGAGCAGTGTCACTGTCGCTTCCTGTTTGTTGCCCTAAACACAACAATCATCACTTAGTTACTAGGCGAGCATCAGCTACACTGTGTGTGTTATTTGTTAACTGTCAGCAATGTCCAAGCCATCTCACAAACCACCTGTTATACCACATCAACTGTCAGCACTGTCCTATGCCAACTGTTATACCCACATCAACTGTCAGCAATGTCCAAGCCATCTCACAAACCACCTGTTATACCACATCAACTGTCAGCACTGTCCTATGCCAACTGTTATACCCACATCAACTGTCAGCAATGTCCAAGCCATCTCACAAACCACCTGTTATACCCACATCAACTGTCAGCACTGTCCTACGCCAACTGTTATACCCACATCAACTGTCAGCAATGTCCAAGCCATCTGTTATACCACATCAACTGCCAGCACTGTCCTACGCCAACTGTTATACCACATCAACTGTCAGCACTGTCCTACGCCAACTGTTATACCCACATCAACTGTCAGCACTGTCCTACGCCAACTGTTATACCCACATCAACTTTCAGCAATGTCCAAGCCATCTCACAAACCACCCGTTATACCCACATCAACTGTCAGCACTGTCCTACGCCAACTGTTATACCACATCAACTGTCAGCACTGTCCTACGCCAACTGTTATACCCACATCAACTGCCAGCACTGTCCTACGCCAACTGTTATACCACATCAACTGTCAGCACTGTCCTACGCCAACTGTTATACCACATCAACTGTCAGCACTGTCCTACGCCAACTGTTATACCACATCAACTGTCAGCACTGTCCTACGCCAACTGTTATACCCACATCAACTGTCAGCACTGTCCTACGCCAACTGTTATACCACATCAACTGCCAGCACTGTCCTACGCCAACTGTTATACCCACATCAACTGTCAGCACTGTCCTACGCCAACTGTTATACCCACATCAACTGCCAGCACTGTCCTACGCCAACTGTTATACCCACATCAACTCTCAGCACTGTCCTACGCCAACTGTTATACCCACATCAACTCTCAGCACTGTCCTACGCCAACTGTTATACCCACATCAACTGTCAGCACTGTCCTACGCCAACTGTTATACCCACATCAACTGCCAGCACTGTCCTATACCAACTGTTATACCCACATCAACTGCCAGCACTGTCCAAGCCATCTCACAAACCACCTGTTATACCCACATCAACTGTCAGCAATGTCCTATACCAACTGTTATACCCACATCAACTGCCAGCACTGTCCTATACCAACTGTTATACCCACATCAACTGTCAGCAATGTCCAAGCCATCTCACAAACCACCTGTTATACCCACATCAACTGTCAGCACTGTCCTACGCCAACTGTTATACCCACATCAACTGTCAGCAATGTCCAAGCCATCTCACAAACCACCTGTTATACCCACATCAACTGTCAGCACTGTCCTATGCCAACTGTTATACCCACATCAACTGTCAGCAATGTCCAAGCCATCTCACAAACCACCTGTTATACCCACATCAACTGCCAGCACTGTCCTATACCAACTGTTATACCCACATCAACTTTCAGCAATGTCCAAGCCATCTCACAAACCACCCGTTATACCCACATCAACTGTCAGCAATGTCCTACGCCAACTGTTATACCACATCAACTGTCAGCACTGTCCTATGCCAACTGTTATACCCACATCAACTGTCAGCAATGTCCAAGCCATCTCACAAACCACCTGTTATACCCACATCAACTGTCAGCAATATCCTACACTATTTCACAAACCATCTGTTATATCCTGATTAACTTTAGCAATGTCCTACACTATTTCACAAACCATCTGTTATATCCTGATTAACTTTAGCAATATCCTACACTATTTCACAAACCATCTGTTATGCCCAGATTAACTTTAGCAATGTCTCACAAACCATCTGTTATATCCTGATTAACTTTAGCAATATCCTACACTATTTCACAAACCATCTGTTATATCCTGATTAACTTCAGCAATATCCTACACTATTTCACAAACCATCTGTTATATCCTGATTAACTTTAGCAATGTCCTACACTATTTCACAAACCATCTGTTATATCCTGATTAACTTTAGCAATATCCTACACTATTTCACAAACCATCTGTTATGCCCAGATTAACTTTAGCAATGTCTCACAAACCATCTGTTATATCCTGATTAACTTCAGCAATATCCTACACTATTTCACAAACCATCTGTTATATCCTGATTAACTTTAGCAATATCCTACACTATTTCACAAACCATCTGTTGTATCCTGATTAACTTTAGCAATATCCTACACTATTTCACAAACCATCTGTTATATCCTGATTAACTTTAGCAATGTCCTACACTATTTCACAAACCATCTGTTATATCCTGATTAACTTTAGCAATATCCTACACTATTTCACGAACCATCTGTTATATCCTGATTAACTTTAGCAATATCCTACACTATTTCACAAACCATCTGTTATATCCTGATTAACTTCAGCAATATCCTACACTATTTCACAAACCATCTGTTATGCCCAGATTAACTTTAGCAATATCTCACAAACAAGCTGTTATACCAGACTATCTGTCAGCAATGCCATAAGCCATCTCACCAACCAGTTGTTATTCCCAGATTAACTGCCAATAATATCATATGGCAAACAAGCAAAGCAGCTGTTATACACACAGCACATGGCTTCAGATAAACTGCCAGCGATGTGCCAAACCATCCAGGTGTTATAGCATCACATTAACAGTCACCAATTTCCTAAGAACACAAATTTTAGTATTTATACATGACGTAGTATGGCAGGTTCTGTGCCCAGTTGCATGGGATAAGAACGGTTTTGTCTATCCCAGTTTCTTAAGGTATTCTCCTGACACTGTATGCAGTGTTCCATCCTTCGAAACCACTTTGAAGCATCAACACCACTCAGTTTCTTCAAGGCTAGAAAATCTCACCTTAGGGAACAAAGAAATCACATGGTGCCAGATCAGGACTGTAGAGTGGATGAGTCAGTTCCTTGTTGCATTAGCAATGTGAGCTGATGCAACAAAATACCTCTTAGTCCTGACTTTGGAAGCTTTTGTGAAGCCAAACTTTCTTGTATTATTTTGCAGTAACAGTTTTGTGATTTTCGAGCACAAAGAGAAGAAAGCAACAAGTATTTTCTTTTCAGCACTTGTTGCTCTGTTGACCTTGTCGGACGGATGGTCATCTGGAAACACTCAAATGGAGGACTGATGTGTGTTTCTGGGTCAAACTGAATACCTGTTTCAACACAGCAAGACTTTCAACAGTTAAATCTTTGCAGCATTTCTTGGCACCATCCACACTATGGAGTATCTGTGCTTCTAATAAATTAATCTTGAATTATTTTACACAAAGGTGTTCATGAAGGATGTTTGGAATACTGTGAACTTATTGCTAATGCGAGATCAATGTCCTTGTGTGATAGTCTTGTATCTTCCCTAATCATTGTTTCCACTTTGGCGACGTTTTTCTCAGTCACTACTGTTGCTTCTCTTCATCTTGAAGAGATTGAATGAAAATACTCTCTCTGAATCTCTACACCTACCAGACTTCAAGCACAAAATGAGGGAAAAAGGATTTAATATTTAATAGGAATTGGTATGTTAATTAATGTATTTGGGCTTTGCCTGCTACCAGTGAATCAGCACCAATGTTTTCCTCAAGGGTGGACAATATTCCTTGTCTCCATATTTATTTAGTGAAGATGATCCACAATTATCTTTCAGCATGATGAATGGAAAACAAAAACTAAGTGCAATTTGCTGTTTATGAAGTACTTTTAGGGGGAGGGGGGGAATGTATTTATTTAATCTAATGCTCAGGCTGTTGAACAATTGCCATTAGCTTCCCAAACTCGCTGAAGAGCAGAGCATGTACCAAGACGTTCCCAGCTTTGAATGTCATGGCATCCCCTGGGTGGCGGATAAGGGAAGGTTGGTGAACTATAACTTTAGTTCTCCCGGCTAGGTCCGATGGACCCGTTGACCAAAGACAGGTGCTGTCCTCATAAAAAAAGGCTACTCTTCTGCTTAAGATTGGAACATACCCCCCCCCCCCAAATGCTTAATATTAACTAATTTAAAGCAAGATTATACACAACTTACATATTTCAAAGATAAGTACTTTTTGTGTGTACATTTTCAATTAAAACAATTAACTTTCTTACTATTATTATGCGTAATGCCATGGTTGAGTGGTTAGATTCCAAGCGCCTGCATGTGGGATTCGTGGTGGACAAAGTGGTGTCTGGGTGAGTTTTCTCCAGGTACTCCAGTTTTCCCCACAACTCATTCCACCAATTTCACTTACATTTTATATCATCCACTTCCTTATGCCTGCTATGGGCCAGGTTCTCCATTTTGTTGTTTCGTGCCATTGGTTCCCCGACAGGTTTCTGACCCCTAGACATCCGCTTGTAAGTCCAAGGGGAGTGTCAGTCCTATATATGATCCACTTCCTCACATTCATGTCTGGCTATGGACCAGGTTCTCCATTCTGTTGTTTCGTGCCGTTGGCTCCCCGACAGACTTCTGACCCCTAGACATCCGCTTGTAAGTCCTAGGGGAGTGTCAGTCCTACATATATCCACTTCCTCACACTCATGCCTGCTAGGGGCCAGGTTCTCCATTCTGTTGTTTCGTGCCCTTGGCTCCCCGACAGACTTCTGACCCCTAGACATCCACTTGTAAGTCCTAGGGGAGTGTCAGTCCTACAAATGCGGGGCGGGTAGGCCCATTATGAAACAAAACTGTTATTACAAGCTTTTGAATTTTCTCTCAGTAGAATCTACATTGTTAGCCACACAAACTATATGAGAGAACACTAAGATTGAATAAATGTGCTTCAGTTGTTGAGGCTTGTTTTCAAAGCAGAAGTTTATCAGTTATAAAATGACTCACTTTGCTAATGTTGAGTATCTTTGCTATGAAATACTTCATAATGTGACAAGAAACACCACATCCTAGGATATTTGTTTTCATCTAAATTCATATTCAAGAAGCTGCCACAAGAAATCCTTCACTTGGTGCAAGAAGCAGCGTATACCATTGCACTCTTTAGAGAACATTAAAATATTCTCTCTCCTTGTCTTGCTTTAATTCTTCGCACACTTTTATTATTCACTATAATCTCTTAGCCTGGATTTCTCAAACTCTAAGTTACTTTTGTCTTCAGCAGTCTCTGAAGATGAAGTATATATGCATCAAAACATGTCATAATATTATCTTTTGTGATGTTTTTGTGTTACAATTGCAACTAAATTGTTACTTTGCTCATCCCTGAGTGTATCCCACGTACCAGGTGATCCAAAAACATCCGAACCACCTGTCCACCCTTAGTGATTGTTGCCATCTGCCGCTATCATAGAAAGGTGCGGATGAAACCATGCTACATTTTTAAAGGCTTTACTTACCAATGTTATTAAAGGAGATGGCCACATAAATTTTTGGCACCTCTTTAGGAAACTATTCATCACTTGCCGTAGTTCACATTGAGAAATGTTGGCAATTTCCTGGTGGATATTTTGTTTTAATTCTTGCAGGGTGTGTGGCTTTGTCTTGTACACTTTAAGTTTTAAGTTACTCCAGAGATAGAAATTGCAGGGGGGCTGAGGGGGTCTAATTCTGTCCTGAAACACACTTTCAGCTGTTCTCTTCGAAAGATTGGCTGTACGAGCTGTTACAGAGTCTCGTTGAAAAATTGCAAATCACGCTCCCTGTCTGTTAATTCTCTAAAAAAAGAGGACAAAATTGTATTCACATATGTACAGACGTCAACTGTTGACTCGAAAAAAATTGGGCCTAAAACTCTTTCTCTGCTAATGGTGTACCATACATAAAGGGGTATTTGATGAACAATGTTAAGTTTCTCAGCGCTCCAATAACGATTATTTTGTATACACACATATCCATGAAGGTGAAACCAAGCCTCACCATTATATACACTCACTCACATACGAATCATAAATAAATACACGCTGGGCATTGAAAACAAATGCTGAGCAATAATACAATTTGTGACTGAGTAGAGGACACTGCTATCAGCTCAATACTGCACTTTCAGAGTCACAACCATGACCTTGTGTACAGCAGCGTAGCGTAGCAGTTCACATGTTTTTTGACCATACGGTACTTAGGAAATGGTAAAAGACAAGCTGGCTATTTTCAAACAAGCTATCAAGAAATAAAGCAAGCACACACTTTGGCAAAGTAAAACCTGCATATACTTATCTTCACTTTTCTTACCTAGTACACAAGGAACCAAATGTTACAAACCATGTGCTACTGGAGGATCATTTTGTGCTTGGCCATCACCAAATGTGTGTTTAACACGCTTGCACTGCAGTGAATGACCCACTCAAGGTTATGCTAATGTGCTTCCCTAAAGACCAGACTTTGTTAATTGAGTATGTCAAAAGTGAAACCTTCTTGGTGTTCTTGTCTTGTACTTATCCTTTCAAGAATTTACACTTCAACTAACAATTTTACTTTCTCTACCATGTACACTGTGTATAGTATGTAGAGCAGTCAAATTCCATATCTTACATTGCAAATAAAATATTTATCTTGAATTTTCTGTAAACTGTAAGAGGTAAAGAAAATCTTACTGCACCAAAAATTGACAGTGCTCCATTCACTTCACTTTCTAAAAAATTAAAACTATTCTTACAAAAGATTATTCTTTTATCTTCATTATAGTAACTCAGATACTTTATATAGCAATGTTGTTGCCTTCCACTTCTTCTGAATTTGTGCAAGACTAGGGAGCCAAGCACCCAGGAAAATGTGCATGCTTAGTATATATCATAGTGGTGTATATTGTGGACTATCACCGAAGCTCATGTCTAGAGTAAATTAGAAATTATGAGGGTGATTCAAATATAAATGGTCATTTTGTTAAAAATATTTATTGATTAAATAGACACATAAGTGACTTCATCAGTATTTCTCAACATAGCCTCCTTCACACTCTACACATTTTTGTAGCTTGAACATTCCTTCTTCAAGAAAAGGGTGTGTCTCACATGCTCCTCGACGTCCTCATTTTCAAACTGTTTCCCTCCAAGCAACTCTTTCATGGGTGCAACCAAAAAATAGTCTGGACTATAGGGAGGGTGTTGAAGGGTTTCCCTTTGCATGTCTGCCATTGTGTCCATTGTCAAATTGTCTTGGAGAAGGATGACATCTCTGATGGGCATACAACGTCTTTTGCTTTGGTAGGCAGCTTTTAACAATTGGCAATAGTAAGCTGCAGTTGATCATGAAGAAAATCAACCAGCAAAACCTCTCTGTAGTCGAAAAACACAGTTGCGAGGACTTTTCCGGCTGTGTGGCATCGAGCATGGCATTCATTTTCCACAAATTCTCGGCCACCCTTAAATTGTCTGCCTAAGAAAACACTTGCTTCTGCGACAGTGTAGTGTCCCCAAAATCTCCGAAGGTTTAACCCCTTCCTTGGTTAAAAACTTAAAGGGACTTGTTGCTTACTCATGGCTGTACTGATGCCAGAACCTAACAAAGCTAGTTCCCCCACTCTGAACTGCTTCCTCCGAGATATGCAACAATTACTGTTTATATTTGAATCTCCCTCGTAATATGTAATAATTGCAATACCAGTCATGGAACATTAGTGTGGTGCAGGTCAAACTCAGGAGAGGAGGAACCAGCAATCTGCAAGTGAAGCTTCCAAAATCAAAATCTCTTACCAATACCAACACCCCTAAATAATATTGTACAAATACGAGTGGCTTGTTTCCTTGTTCGAAATTCTGCAGAGCATACAAAGTATGAAAAGCATGTTCTGATTTTAATTCTAGTTATTGTATGGTTAACTATTGTTATGATCCTTAATAGTTATGAGTGTTCCTGTTAGTATTATTTATTTGATAGTGTACAGTATACGAAAACAGTTGTCAGCGCTCATTCTTCGAAATGGACAAACACACTATGTAATTAAACAATTAGTGAAAAACCATTCTCACAGCTGAAATAATAAGTTGTGATCATTAAACAAATTATAATAAGTATGTACAACTGTGTGGTTCATACAAACTAAATAACTTTAATGCTGGTCATGCTTGAGAAATTGCCCTGCAATATGACGGGTTTTGCACAGCTCTGGAAATGTAAATGTAGTTTTATTTATGGACGTTCTTTAACTGCTGCGGTTCTCAGAGGTCCCATTCTATACTGGGTGTATAAGACCACTTAATTTTGCTCAGAGGCCTCTCTATCAGGCTTGAGGTTCTTTTATGTGCCGTAAATCTACAATATGGGAAAACAGCTTTACTTCCCTTCCGAAGGAGGCCATACTAAGGATTTTTATGCCTGAAAAAAATCCATTGTCCTCTGCCAGGTTTGAACCCGCAACCTTGGGTATATGAAGTTAGCATGGTAACCATTACACCACGGAGGGCGACACAAATAAGCATGTAGAACAATAATCCATTTTATTGTCTGGCTATTGTGATAGCATGCTAACATTACTCTTGTGTTAAGAAAGCTATCAACGCAACTTCAATGGCCACTTTATTGCTGATTTCCTGAGCAATGGAACTTTTACACTACAATGTAAATACAGTGCTGAGGGATTAATTCATCACCCATAGTTGGTGCTGTAGCATTTCTCTCAAGGTTCTTTTACATACAAATAAACATTACAGAGGATTCTTCCCTTCCAAATGACACCATGTTAAGGATTTTTACACCTCAAAAAAAAATACAGGTCAGATTTGAATTTGCAACTTTGGTAACCATTACACCTTGGAGGGCCTTTAGTTATTTGTTTATTCTTTCAACATAGAATTTCATCACAACAAACAATGAGTGAAAGGAAATGACTGGGATACATATGCCACTAATACGATCTTTTAGAGGTAATAACCATATTTATCCAAATACAAGACAATCTTTTCTTCCAAACTATTAATGTTCATCTTACATTCACGACACATGTTTTCCAAACACCATGCAAGAAGTTCCAAATTTAGCAAGTACGGCAGTGGCAAAAGATGGGGGAAATGGTATAGATTTATCGCCAAAGTTGCAATGTATGCAGCAGATTTTGTGAGTTTCATTTTGCGCCAAAAATTTACTATTAACAGGTCTCCGAGATTAAAATAAAATTAGAGCACTTCCTTTCACATCGGGAACTCCAAGAAATCTACTGGAAGCTAACAGTCCAGCAGAAACTGCATTTCCCCTCCTCCCACTGCACGTACGTTACTTTCCCGGTTTTCCCTCTACCTATCTGTCACACATGTGAATTTACATGCAAATGCAAATTAGGTAGACATTAATGTTAACTAAATTGTTTTACATATATAATTATTTTAATAGAAAATAGCATCATAGTCGTTATTAGCTATGTACCACTACTGCCACCGATGTCACGTTCTATCATCGTACACATTCCATACCTCTCCTAACTCTTCATCAAAACACAAATCTATGCGCAAATTCGTATAGGGGTAAAATGTCTTATGATATATTATATTAGGAATGCTGTCTTAATTAAAAATCATATCCACAATGGTCAGTAAAGCTAAGCTGCCACTGTCACCAATAAACACAGAAATACCATTACATTTATCGTCTCCCTTTTCCATCTCTCTCCTGTTTGCAATGTGAATTTCTGTGAAAATTCAAATTAGGTAAAAATATTAGCACATGTTTTCTAAATAGAAAATCATATCCATTATCACTATTACAGCTATGCTGCGGCCACCGCCACTGTCATATTTTATCATTGCACACATACAGTAAATTCCATTCTCCGTTCTCCTATCCAAATTTTATCGTTACATCGCTGCCACTACCATCACATTGTACCATCATTTTCGTACTTCCTTCTCCGTCAACCACACAAAACGAGAATTGCTACACAAATTCAAATTAAATATTAAAAAACAAAGAGCTTAAGCGTTTATTAGTCTGTTTAGAATATATAGCAAATCATTAAATTGCCTTTAAAAATTAAGTCATTCTATATTCTTTTTATGTATAAGATAATATGTTAAATTTCAAAATTAAGTTTTGAAAAACGAGGTTGTGTTGCATTCAAGGTTGTCTTGTATTCGGATAAATTTTATATTCATAATATAGAATGTCGGAAAGTAATTTAGCTGGAAATTTTCAAGTAGGATATGTATTAAAACACTACAACTTCACTGAAAAGTAATATACAGTTTTAGAGAAAAGTGCATGATAGTTTTCTGTTCCTCTGAAAGCATTCCAACTTGACGTTAAGTGAAGTTTAAGGTGCACATTTGTTAAACTGAAATGCTCCTACACACTCTGGACTAGACTGAGCGTTATTTAGGCAACATGGTGAGCAGGACCCAGGCGACAGGCAAAACACTAATGATTACTAACACTAACGGGAGAACAAACAGGAATACAAATACGCTGCAAGGGGATGGAGGGGCAGTGAAAAAAAAAAACATTAACAATTAAAACCTGCTGTCGACGCACCTCATATAAACATTTCTCAGAGTTTCATGTACTTACATGGAGCCAGGTTTCCCCAGAAGATTGCTCTGAGCCAGTGCTGCGGCTCGTCTTGTGGTACGGGGAGACGTCGACTCCTGTCTGTCATAGATCTTACGCGACAATGCTGGTGATGGTTTTAGCTGATCAGGCCTGCCAACAGGTTTACTGAAACATGTACAGGTATTTTTCTTAGAGCTTCCAAATCAAGAGCACTTTAGTTACAGGCTCAGGGAGGCCATCTGGTTAAAACATAATCTCAGATCAAACGTTCAGAGAGGACATCTGGTTAAAAGGTTATCTGAGATAAAACTTTCAGAGAGGACATCTGGCTAAAAGGTTATCTCGGATAAAACTTTCAGAGAGGACATCTGGTTAAAACAATCTTTCAGGAATACACCTGGTTGACACATTACGTGTTCTGATACAAAACTTTCAGGGAGGACCCTGCATAAAATATTAATATAACAATTAATAATTTGTAACAATTCCCCACTTATCTGCTTTAAATTCACAGGACTAGTTTTGCTATTAAAATATTTATTGCAAACTAAGCTAAATTTCTCTTTGTTCTTGTTTATGTTTACTGCTACTACAAATTAACAAATATTTTCAAAGGGCATGGTATAATATTGGTTCATCAAAATAAATAAAACTTAAAAAATTTGACACTTATCAACATTTAAATTGTGACCTTGTTTTACATCGACAAGACCAATTGTCATTTGGAAACCAGAGTTAAAGAGCACTTTAGAAATATTAAATACAATAAATCAGCTGTGGCAGAACATTTTTGGAAATTTAACCATGAAATATATCCAAATGTTAAATTATTAAAGAACTTAAATGGAACCATAGGTTTAATGGTTTGGGAGACAATATTTATATTAAGAATAAAAAAATCATGCAATGAATTTTGATATAGCGCCAATTGATTCTCTCACCAAATTTGTTTTGATTCCAGTATTTAGCAGTGCCTTAGTACATAATTCACCTATAGTGAGTTTCAAATGGGATGAGGTTTGCCCTTTAGCGCCACCAGGCCGGCAGCCAACCAGAGTGCTGCTGTGTTCGCATTCCTGCTAAGTGATTGATTCCGTCTCTCATAAGTACTACTTGCGCTAACACAAAATATTCAAATTTTGCAACAAATAATTCACAAGGAGGATATGGAGTAATGTTTGTAGCAAAACCATAAAAACCACAGATTTTTAGCTCAAATGGTTTTTATAATATACATGAATAAACATTATGTCGCCAGGTTCAGTGTACAAGTGAGAGGAAAATATGGAAAGACCTGGCACCGCAGAGCACAATAACACACCTCATTTGCTGCACAGTAGAAGTCTTCCCATTTGAAAAACATTATAGTAGCAGTAACCATAACAATGTAAATAAACAACAAGAGTAAAGAGAACTTGAGCTGACGATGCAATAGATCTTTTGATTGTGAAACTAGTCCTGTGCATTTAAAACAGATAAGTGAATTGTTACAATTATTATTATGTTACTTCACTGTTACTATTATAACCTGGTTACATGATTATCTAAGCTAAGATGAAACTCTCAGAAAGAAAACTTGGTTACATGATTATCTAAGCTAAGATGAAACTCTCAGAAAGAAAACTTGGTTACATGATTATCTAAGCTAAGATGAAACTCTCAGAAAGAAAACTTGGTTACATGATTATCTAAGCTAAGATGAAACTTTCAGAAAGGACACCTGGTTACATGATTATCTAAGCTAAGATGAAACTTTCAGAAAGGACACCTGGTTACATGATTATCTAAGCTAAGATGAAACTTTCAGAAAGGACACCAGGTTACATGATTATCTAAGCTAAGATGAAACTTTCAGAAAGGACACCAGGTTACATGATTATCTAAGCTAAGATGAAACTCTCAGAAAGGACACCAGGTTACATGATTATCTAAGCTAAGATGAAACTCTCAGAAAGAAAACTTGGTTACATGATTATCTAAGCTAAGATGAAACTTTCAGAAAGGACACCAGGTTACATGATTATCTAAGCTAAGATGAAACTTTCAGAAAGGACACCAGGTTACATGATTATCTAAGCTAAGATGAAACTTTCAGAAAGGACACCTGGTTACATGATTATCTAAGCTAAGATGAAACTTTCAGAAAGGAAACTTGGTTACATGATTATCTAAGCTAAGATGAAACTTTCAGAAAGGACACCTGGTTACATGATTATCTAAGCTAAGATGAAACTTTCAGAAAGGAAACTTGGTTACATGATTATCTAAGCTAAGATGAAACTTTCAGAAAGGACACCCGGTTACATGATTATCTAAGCTAAGATGAAACTTTCAGAAAGGACACCAGGTTACATGATTATCTAAGCTAAGATGAAACTTTTAGGCAAGATACCTGGTTACATGATTAGTGAAGATAAAACTTTTAGGAAGGAAACCTGGTTAAAAGAAACTTTCAGAAAGGATACTGGTTACATGATTATCGAAGATGAAACTTTCAGGCAGGATACCTGGTTTTATGATTATTAAGATAAACTTTCAGAAAAGAAACCTGCTTAAAAGCTTGTACAATCTAAGATGATTTACTTTAGTGATCCTGGAGCACTGGGTACGCGGACAATTGCATAAGCCTGAGGAGGAGGCATCAGACTGTAATCTGAGAACTCTTCTAACATGATTCCTGAAGACTCGGACTTAGTCAGCAAGTCCGGCTGAGTGGTTGAAGAGATGATAGGATATAACAGTTCTTCTGGTAGTGCAGTACGGCGACGAATCTTGTGTGATGCACTGATGTCCTTTGGTCTTGTGTTGCCATTCCACCTGCAACAATATTGTTATTGGTTTAAAAACTAAACTACCTTCCCAAGTTTATCTTCCTGTCATCACTTACAATAAATGAGAAGCTCTGCTGTATCATCTGTTGGCAGTCCAGATTTAGTTCACCAGCGATGTCTACAAACCAGAATGTATTATTCTGCAAACGCACGTGGAGCTTAGCTGTGTCCATCTCCTATACAATTACAAAAGTGCACACCTACGCACCAATGGCAGGAAATAAATACCTATCTACATTCACTCTTCACAGATATTAATTAATGCTATGAGATCATTATAAATCAAAGAAAATAAAACAAGCAGGCCAGTTGTTATTCCTACGAAAGATTAAATTCCCCCCATAAAATTATAAAATGCAGGCATGCTGTTCGTTTGCTTATTGCATGCGTTCATCGCTCCAAATGCAAATATTTTGTGTGTGTGAGAACAACCTTATACTGCACATTACTTTGTGACTCACCCAGAAGAGTTAATCTGAAGATGGAACTGGGTAGTGGGCCTTCTCCTTCAAGATCTGAGTCATCTGTTACAAATGCAACTGTCTGAATCATCACCGGGATTGATGATTAATTAATCGGTCAACGACAATGTCCACCGTTCCCTCCAAATCCCACATCGTTTGCTCTTCCTGACCAATGCACGATACACATTCGCTCAATTTTTTGGTTGTCATGTGTTGAAATGCTGTTTGCGCCAGATGTCACACCTCTGCTAATTTAAAAGTTTTGTTCTTTCTAGCTATATATCCCTTTATTTGACTGCAAACAAGCTCAATTGGATTGAGATAGCAATGATAACAAGGTAATTTGACCCGCTTTCTCAGTCAAATCGTCTACAACAAACTTCTCGTGCCAAGTTTTACAAGACCGCAGCTCAGATTTAACTGTACACTCTCCTAAATTTATATGTTTGTCCTGAAGCCACTTTATAATATGTTATTTTCTCCGAGAACAAACCCAGCCACTGTTGTCCAAAACATGTCTGCAGCATTTCCTCTTTTTCTCGGAGTGTCGAAAACTATCCCATAGTTGATCACTATTTTCTTGCACACTTAATGTTGCGTACCGAAACACCAGTAAGTTTGGCCGTTAAACTGAGGATATTGTGTAATGCAAGACTAGGATATTTTTCACAAAACTTATTGTATAGGTTCAGAACAATTGTTTTCTCGCCACTTGTTGCTTATGTTTTACTACACTAGTATCACACGCCTCTGCCATCACTTACAGACGCACACTACGCTCTCATCAGTTGCAATGAATGGCACAGCACACGCCTTTCTTGTGTAAGGGAATAATGATTCAAATTCAACCAATTTCCGTTTTATAGTAATCCTTGCTATATTATTTTGACAACATTGCACAGTTTAATGTGAAATTTGTGTACTTCTTTCAGAAAGTTGGGAGGAACTATTTTTTATAGAGAAAAGCAGTAAAACATTCAGCAACCAATCAGAACTGTTACAACCTGGTGCTTTTGTTTACATTACCGGTGAACTACAGCTGGACACATAATAGGTGATTTACAGAAAACTGAACATACAAATCTAAAGTATGTTGTATTTTAACCAAAATTATGAACAAAATTTGAGAAAAAAATAAAGTTTATCCATAAAACCTTTCTGAGTGGAATTACTTTAAACTATATCTAACAAACTTTAAAAATTCCTCTAAAATTGAAAATATTATCTTTAACACTTATTTATGCACATATCATCAATGTATAAATACACCCGATTTTATACTAAAAATTTAGTTTATTGCTTGGTGACAAAGAGACCTACATGACTAAAATGCTATTTTCATAGAATATTATTGGTATTAGCTTTTCCTCCATTACAACATGTATTTTTCACTTCTTTGGTTTAGCGTTTAGCAAACCCATTGTTGTACATTTAGTCACCAAATATTTCAGTGTCTTACCAAGAGCTGGATAACCACAAAATTGTATACACATCTGTCTACATGATTCAGTTTTCATGTATGTATCATACATAAAAATATGCTGTTTAAGCATGAATTTGCTAGCAGGCATTTCTGTGGACTAATAAAAGAATAACATTCCTAAGGAAATCGCACATAAGTCACAAATTTTTGGATTCAGGAGGTCTCAAAACATATATTTCTGGTGAAATGTTGGTGTAAATTTTTGGGTGGAATGCAATACGTTTTCTATCCACTATGTACATTGTACATACGGGCTAGAGAAAGTAAAATTCCATTGGGTTTGAACCCACAACCTATGAAAGTAAAGGTTAGGACAACAAAATTTTTTCTATAACCTACTTGAAAATGAAATGTAGTTTTGGATAGGTAAAGTCAGACTGAAAAGTTCAATGCCACAGCTGGGATTTGAACCACAGAACTACTGGTCTCTAGCCATGTGTAAGACAGGATTTTGATATGTAGTCAGACTGAAAAATTCAATGTCATAGCTGGGATTTGAACCACAGATCTCCCAGTTTCTAGTCATCTGTAGGACAGGAGTTGGATAGGTAGAGTCAGACTGAAAAATTCAATGCCACAGCCAGGATTTGAACCATGGATCTCCTGGTCTCTAGCCGGTTGCTCTGCCACTGAGCTACCATGGCAACATGCCAGCATAGCATTGAATTTCTCAACTGACTCGCATGTTTCCTGGTAAACCATAAGGTGATCTCAAATTATTTTGAAATGACAACCCCAATGGTGACTTACAATGTTGTAAGTACTTTAAGTCCCAGGATTCATAGTATAGCAACCATTATGGTCAACTGGTCTATCCAACTGCTGTCCTACACACGGCTTGTGTGAAAATACAATTAATCGAATACAAAATTTAGTTTTATTTATGAACACACTTTTTAACTGCTGTGGTTCTCAGCACCCCATTGTATACTGGGCGTGAAAGATCACTTAATTGTGCTCTTTATCAGGCTTGAGGTAGTTTTACGTACTGTAAATCTACGACACAGGACCAATGGCATTACTTCCCTACCAAGGAAACCATTCTAAGGATTTTTACACCCGAAAAAATCCATCATTCTCTGCCGGGTTTGAACCCGCAACCTTGGGTATATGACGTTAGTGTGGTAACCATTACACCACGGAGTATAACCATGAAGTAGATTATATATATAAAACGATAATGCTGAACTTACGTGTCAGTGGGTGAATTGGACCGTGACGACGCTGCAGAAGTATCTGACAGGGCCTCGATGGCATTC
Source organism: Hymenopus coronatus (assembly GCA_030762935.1). NCBI lineage: Eukaryota > Metazoa > Arthropoda > Insecta > Mantodea > Hymenopodidae > Hymenopus > Hymenopus coronatus. The sequence goes on along the minus strand of CM060880.1, from coordinate 1,063,051 downwards.
TCTGCTGCTGAAGCTCCCTCCTTCAGTAGATGTGCCAACAGTTGCTGTTGAGTTTTGTTTTGCTGGGACAACTGCAACACGAGATGATATACATAGTACTTGGTCCCTTTAATAATCCAATACATGTATTGTCCGTCCTCACAATCTCGCTCCAACAATATTGATATACACAAGTAATTTTAAACTGAAAGTATTATTATTATTGTGCCCTAACATTAGTGTTATTTGTGTGTTACTTTAGCAGCATATAGCAGTCTCATGCTGTAAGTTGGCGAGAAACAGGTAAAACTGTGTTGCTGAAAAGTTCTTTTAACATCGCAGATGTGACTGTTACACAGTATCAGTGAACACATTCTTTCAGACGGTTCTTTGATGTCAAAGTTATACATTTTTAAGCCTGAGTGAGTTTGTGAATTCCTGCAGTGTATTGCATGAGCAGCAGCTTCTGGAAATTTCCAGTGACATGACCAACAGATATAAATAGGGGCAATGAAGTCCTGCCCATTGTTCAGTTTTCACTGGGAATGTATGACATGCAACAGTTGAGAGAGTTCAATTTCATAGCAAGCTTTGTTGTTGCTGCAGTAAATGTTAAAAAGAAACTATACTGCAGAATTATTACAAAAGACTTATTTGTGAGCAGATTGTAATCAGTTTATGAAAAAATAAAGAGTTGTTGGAGAAAAATTGTTTTTGATACATCGGTGACAGGAGCGGGAAATAACATCATGATGGAGTCTTTAATTGCCAAAATTCAGAAGTTAGACACAAAAATGCAATCTGAGTGAAAATAAATTGAAAAAGCTAAACTTGGAATGGATGAATGAAATTAGGGATGGAGAAGATGAAAATCAAAGTAGTAACAGAATTTCATCATGGAGAAGATCGGGAAGATATTGAACAAAATTGCTGGCTGGGATGAAGGAAGTGGAATAGCTTGGTAGGAATGAAAGATCATGACCAGTGCCTGGAACAATTAGAGAATGAGTAACACCCTGAAGGGGAGAATCAATAGAAGAACAAAAGAACTAATCATGATGCTGGACAGATGACTGAAAGGCTTGAAGCTCAAGACGGCAGTAAGCGAAACAACTTGACGGAAGTTTACAAGTCTGCAGAAGAGGAAGCCTCCAGGGACAGGTGGCAGAAGTGCTGAATGATGTCTGGAGAGAGCCACTTCAGCAACAGTCACTGACAAGAAATCACTACTTGGAAAAAATCTTAATTTTATAACATTTTGAAATTGTGCAGCAGTTTAATCATCATGGAGACAACATTACCTCATTGAGTTTAGCTTCCATCTCCTTGACTGTGAGTTCCTTCTGCGCCGCCAGGTAGCTCTGGTTCACTGTCATGTTGTACAGCTTCTCTATGAGGTATCTGGTGTCCAGCTCAGTCAGACCTTGTACCAGTGTTGCCACATCTAGACTGTCCAAATTCTCCTGCACAACAAAACTGGCAGTCAATGGTTGTTGGGACCTTTGAGAACCCCCCCTCCCCCTTGCTTCAGGCTCTATAGTTATTGAAACATTGTACAATATTCATTATGGCTTCACGGGTGATCAGCCGTGTCAGGTGTATAAAATCCAAGCTTTCGACCATTGCACACTCCATGGTCTTCATCAGGGACTGCATGAAGCTGCTGGGATACGTTCCATTATATACTGCATCTAGGTGGTCGGAGCCCGCGCTGCCCTGGCCAATGAGCGCGTGATGATCTGCGATTGGCCCGACTGACCGAAGGGCCGTATTTCGTCTTGTCCGCTGTTTTCTGCCAGGTCCGTCCTCTGTTCTGGGTAATTGACATCGATATTACAGGTGTGTATAATGGCCGGTGTCCAAGCTGCGTTGAGTTGAAGTCCAGAATCTCTATTGTAATTGCAAGGGTGTAACTTGATTTCGATGGCTTCTTTGATGAGTCTGTCATAATACTTATTCGTTTGATGCAGGACTGAGATGTCATTGAACTTGATTTTATGAACCTTCTCTATGCAATGTTGGGCTACTGCCGACTTTTCCGCTTGAAGCAGTTTAATATTGCGTTGATGTTCTTTGCATCTCTCTTCTATTGTGCGTCCAGTTTGCCCAACGTACACTTTCCCGCATTCACACGGAATTTTGTACACTCCTGCTACTTTGAGTGACGATGGATCTTTAACCGATCTCAGATATTTCTGGATTTTTCGGGGAGCGGAAAAATAGGTCTTGATGTTGTGTCTGGAGAGAATGCGGGCAATTTTGTTAGAAGTAGGACCATAGTAAGGTATGAAGGCCTTGCTCACCCACTCATCTCTTCCCTTGGAATTAGAGATGAGCAGCGAACCAGATCTCTTTTCCCAGACTTTCTTGATCTCCTGGAGGCTGTAGCCATTTTTCAATAATGTGTCCTGCAAATGTTGAATTTCTTGCTGAAAATTGTCCTCATCAGCTATGTCGAACGCTCGATGAAACAAAGTGGTGATGACTGTTTTCTTTTGGGAAGGATGGTGATGACTGGATGCGTGAAAGCTTCAAGTCTTACATTGTACAATATATCTACTTCATAGCATTCTATTTTATAAAACAGCACTTTTCTCAAAATGTTTTTAAATAGTTGATGCTAAAAGTAGGTCTTTTACCAAAATTCTGTCACTCTGTCTTAAAAATTGTAACACATCCACAGCCTCATTCAAGTAGGCTATGGCTCTGACAGCTTGTAAAATGTCATGAACCAGGCAAAAGCAGCGGAGAGAGCAAAATTATAACTGCTCACTGCCTCCGTTGTATAGAATGTTTTCATTCTGTATGAGTGAGTCGTCATGTTGTCAGCACTGCAACAACTGAATATCGCATGAACTCCATGAAATAGGTAAAACAATCTATTTATAATTACAATATGTCTATAAATATTGACAATAGTGTATGACACATGTGTTAAAATTGTTTGATATTGTTACCACTTGTATCATAAATAACTATTTCACACCTTCAAAATGTTCCATGCATCTCATTATTTTGCAAAATGTATTATGTCCACTCCTGGACAAAAGGATGACACATAGCTTCTAGCATGCTGTGAACTGTTTGCATGAAATCATACTTTGTGTGATTGGCATGCGTCCTGTTTGCGATTGCTGCAAACCAAATTATGTCCATTTCCATTTTTCTCAGGTCACGTGAAAGTCATTAGCATGCTAAACTTGTGTGTCGGTCAGCGTTGTGTTTTATATTCCCTTCATTTGTGCTGCTTTTTGCAAGGATGAAGGTGAAATTATGGGGACAGCATCCAGAAGCAGCAAAAATAGGCAAAAGGAAAATGGAGAAGCCAGTTTCCAAAACTCAGAGATGCAAAAGTATAACAAGGAATATTTGTTGGCCCGCAAACTAGGAAGATTTTGAAAGAAAGTTAAGTGGTAAGGAGCTACCTGCATGAAAAGTGTGAGCAAGAGGTGAAGGGATTCCTTGGAAACAGTAAAGCACAAAATTACCAACAACAACTGCTGCTGGACAGTTATCGAAAGCTAGCATGTCCCTCTCACATTTCAATTTTTTCCCCCAAGAACTTGGGAGTTGTGAGTGACAAAAATTGTGAAAGATTCTATCAGGGTATTCAGAAGATGGATCGCAATATCATGGGCGACTACTGCAAACAAAGTTACACAGCCAACAAAAGGAGAAAATGAAGTTGTGTTATAAATAACTCATATATATAAGAGATATTTTTATAGCTGCACATTTTAGTGATTTAGTGCTACAATATTTTTTTCCTTTAATTCTGATGCTATTTTGGTCCCCTTTTCAAGTTTTTTTAGATAAAACAATTTCTAAAAACTTAGATAAAAGCTAGAAATGTAAGCCAGTTGTGACAGAGCTGTTAGTTTATGTACAGGAAATAGTCCTCAATGAATATTCATCACGTCCCTTTTGTAAGAACCTGCCTCAGCTCTCTCGCACAAAAACGTTATATTCAGATGTGGGACAGTATGCTGCATGTGAATCACAGTCCACCATTAATGATTGGCAGCTGTATCAAGAAACTTCTTTTAACAAACTCGGTTGTCTTGTACAAGTCATCTGTGAAAGTGCACCTTTAGACTGGCCTCACAAACACTTTGTACGAGGGTTCAATGTCTCCACCTTTTTACTCTTCAACAGATGACAGCATGGTACTGGCCTCTTCTCTACAGCTGTTACACAGTAAAGTGTGGAGTTGGACGTCCTGTCACAGTTTCACAAGCAGGACGATCGTCGCACCACTCAGAGAGAAATTGCAAGCACAAGAACGTGTGGGTCACATTATTGCTTTGCTTCGCTATCCGAAGATCTCTGCATCCTGGATGCTGACTCAGAAATGAACGTGCACAGACTTGAAATTTGCCAGCAACTCCTCTCGTGTTGTGACGCCTTTCTCCATTCAATTGTGACAGGAGATGAAACGTCAGTCTATGGAACATGGACACAAAGACTCACCCCAGAAAAAGAAATTCAAGACGCAGCCCTCAGCTGGAAAAATTATGGCCAAGTGTTCTGGGACGCAGATGGTATTATGTGTGTTGATTTCCTTGGTCGTGGATTCAGAGCATTACATCACAGCGCTGCGAACTCTGAAACGATGGAAAATGGAAATGTTTTCCTGCAGCATGACAATGCCACTTCACGTGCCACCACAGCAGAACTTCAGAGACTGTATGGCATCCTCCATACAGTCCAGATTTAGCACGTCTATCTTCCATCTGTTTCCAATAATGAAGGATGATCTGCGGGGACATCATTATGCTCCTGATGACGTTGAGAGACTGTGGTCGCCGAAACAGAGTTGACTTCTTCCGTGACGGCTTCAAAAAACTTGTTCATCATTGGCAGAAATGTATCCAATTGGCTGGTGATTATGTGGAAAAGTGAATATTGGTAATCAAAGATTATTATTTATACGCATGATTTATTAAAATATTGCCATCCAAACCCAATTAATAAAGGTGGAGGCATTACTTTTTATACAACCCTCATATGTTGAAGAAATAAACAGAGCTACCTATACAATTCCTGTCCTACACATCTCAAAATGATGAGAGATCACCTTGTGGTTTACCAGGAAATCCCAACTATGGCATTGACTCTACTTATCCAACTCCTGTCCTACACAATTAAATTAACACTGATTAACCTAATAGTTGGCTAAACTAACATGCCCAGGACTCAAGGTAAGTCACCTTGTGGTTTACATGTTATGCTCAGTGGTTAGAATGACAGACTGCTACATACCTTGCTCTCCTCTATCTGCATTATGTTTCCTTGTGACTCTGTGATGCTCTCCTGCAGATAGTCGATGTTGGCCTTCATGCTCTCTATCTGGTCCTCCAGGTCTCGTATCACTGACTGATCCTGTCGACCTATCAGAGCGTGGTCTCTGCGTCGCATCAGCTGATCCAGCGACTGCCCCAACTCTTCCCGTTGCTGTAGTTGCCTGTTAATCACACACAGACAAATTATTCACACTATAGCTTTACTTCATTTTTCCCCCAAATGCCTTGTTCGTAGGCATTCGTTTGGTTACTACCACTGTGCTGCCATCTAGTTTCTTTGGGGGTAATCTTAACATGACATATTTGTTTTGAGATGCTAGCTCCATATTGTAGTCAATACACTCTTACAAGAGAATCTCACATTGTCAATTTTATCTATACAATAAGAATACTATAAATTATTTACGAAAGTAATTTTAACAAGAAAATCTGCTTCTTAATGCTTCTATACACATAGGCATTTAGCTATTAAGAATGATTTTAATACAGGTTTAAATCTTGAATCTTTAGTGTTGTAAACTGCCAATGCTAATTTATTTTACAATATAGTTCCTATTTTATATGGAGCTCATCAGTTCATGTCTTATTTGTATGTTTGAAATTTTGGAACAGTTTTTTGAATCTGTTGTTCATCTATGGATGGAATGTGAATTTACTGTATTTTATTTTGGGTTGTCTCCACTTTTTAGTGTCGTGATATCCAATTTTTTTTAAAAAATTATTTATATAGGCCCCTTTAACATGTAAGGTCAACTCGTCTGTAGGTTTTTTTTTACGTTTGGTTTAAAGCGTTTTATTTTCCTCAAACACACAAATATTCACTCCCACATACATACTTCCAGACTCTGTGGGGGATAGGGAATAATTCTGATTAAAGAAAAATTCCCCGCCCCAGCCGGGAATGAAACCCAGGACCTCTGAGTGAGAAGTCAGCTTGCTAACCACTCGACCACAGAAGCAGTCCTAATATTTTTTTTTTTTTTTTGTTGTTTCTGTTTCAAAACCAGTTTGTTTGGTACCATTATTTAATGCCTGGTGATGAAGAAGATGAATAACTTTGTTAGTAGTTTGACAGAAAGACTTACCTTTCCATTTCACGTTCCATGGACGCCACCATCTGCTTGTTGATGGCTATTTTGTTGATGGTCTTCTCCAGTTGCTGCCACTTGTGTTTGATCTCTCTGGGAGCAACACTCAGTCTCTTCATCGCAGCTGTCAAGCAATATCACAATCTCTACAATTCTCACATATCACTGGAAATGCAAGTTTTCTACTTTCTCTACATGGACTATGTATAGAGAAGGTATTGTAATGTACCTAAACATTCAATACCGGAATTTCAACAGAAATATATATTTCGGGTCCCCCTGAATCCAAAAAAACATTTTTAGAAAAATGTCACAAACCCCCACCCCCACCTAACTACAAACCCCAACCCCAAATGCACCCCACCCCCACCTGCTGCCCCACCTAACTACAAGCCCCAACCCCACATGCACCCCACCCCTACACACCCCCACCTAACTACAAGCCCCAATCCCACATGCAAACCACCCCCACCCACCCCACCCCCACCCCACCTAACTACAAGCCCCAACCCCACATGCACCCCACCCCCACACACCCCCACCCCAACTAACTACAAGCCCCAACCCCACATGCACCCCACCTCCCACCCCACCTAACTACAAGCCCCAACCCCACATGCACCCCACCCCCACACACCCCCACCTCCCACCCCACCTAACTACAAGCCCCAACCCCACATGCACCCCACCTCCCACCCCACCTAACTACAAGCCCCAACCCCACATGCACCCCACCCCCACACACCCCCACCTCCCACCCCACCTAACTACAAGCCCCAACCCCACATGCACCCCACCTCCCACCTCACCTAACTACAAGCCCCAACCCCACATGCACCCCACCCCCACACACCCCCACCCCAACTAACTACAAGCCCCAACCCCACATGCACCTCCCCACCTCCCACCTAACTACAAGCCCCAACCCCACATGCACCCCACCTCCCACCCCACCTAACTACAAGCCCCAACCCCACATGCACCCCACCCCCACACACCCCCACCTGCCACCCCACCTAACTACAAGCCCCAACCCAACATGCACCCCACCCCCACACACCCCCACCTCCCACCCCACCTAACTACAAGCCCCAACCCCACGTGCACCCCACCCCCACACACCCCCACCCCACCCCCTAACTACAAGCCCCAACCCCACATGCACCCCACCCACCCCACCCCCTAACTACAAGCCCCAACCCCACATGCACACCACACACCCCCACCTCCCACCCCACCCCCTAACTACAAGCCCCAACCCCACATGCACCCCACACACCCCCACCTCCCACCCCACCTAACTACAAGCCCCAACCCCACATGCACCCCACCCCCACACACCCCCACCCCACCTAACTACAAGCCCCAACACCACATGCACCCCCACCTCCCACCCCACCTAACTACAAGCCCCAACCCAACATGCACCCCACCTCCCACCCCACCTAACTACAATCCCCAACCCCACATGCACCCCACCCACCCACACCCCCACCTCCCACCTCACCTAACTGCAAGCCCCAACCCCACATGCACCCCACCCACCCACACCCCCACCTCCCACCCCACCTAACTACAAGCCCCAACCCCACACGCACCCCCCCACACACACTTTTCTAAGAACTCATTTTTTGAATTCTAGGAGTCTCAAAACATGTATTTGCGGTGAACTCTTAGTATTGAATTTTTGGGTATAATACAATACCTTCTCTATACATAGTTCGTGTAGAGAAAGTAAAAATTAATAGGAAATCTGATATAGATAAAAACTGTAAGACAATAGGACAATGTCCACACAGTCAAATGCCTTACACAGATCAAGGAAGATTGCAAACGCACAAACATTTCTGAATATTGCCCAAATAATTATGCCATTTCATTTAGAAAAAGTCAAAAATAATGTAAATGGACTGTTAACAGAGAACTATAGTTCATGAGCATTTAGTAGTAGTAGTGTGGTGGTAACCCGTCTGTTTCACATTCAAGAGGTTGTGACTTTGAATCTTGCTTAGGTAATTAACCATGTCAATAAATCAAGCTACTTAAATTTTGTATTGCACCCAAACCCCATAAATCAATTCCAAATAATTCGCCAACACTGACTAAATTCCTAGAGATGTCACATTAACGTGCACACATGACACACTTGTTCTTAGTAATAAATTGAATCATTTAACTTATGCAACAAGAGTGTAGTGAAGACGTATATGTACACTCAATCATTTCCCTTTTGGGGGAGTTCTAAACAACCAATTGCAATATTCAAAATACAAAAGAATAATGAAGCATGTATTGCCTCATACTCCAAGAAAAGTATTTTTGATGAGTTTAATATACTCATACTACCATGTATATATATATACGAGGGCCGTTCAGAAAGTAGCCTCCAGTTGATTGCAAGAAATTCACCAAGTTAAATAAAAATATTTTAATATATACATCTTACAACTACATCTTTGCACTATTTTTCTACATAGTTTCCATAACGATTGAGGCACTTATCGTATCTGTTCACAAGTTTTGAAACTCCTTCTGCATAAAAATCACCCGCTTGTGCCTGGAGCCAGCCTGTGACCGCATCTTTGAGCTCTTCGTCGTCATCAAACCGCTGGGACCCGAGCCATTTCTTCATATGCATGAAGAGGTGATAATCGCTTGGCGCCAGATCTGGGCTAAAAGGTGCATGGTTGACAACGTCCCACTTGAAGGACTCAAGAAGGGCTGTTGTTCTGCGAGCAGAGTGAGGACGGGCGTTATCGTGCAAAAAAAACGATACCGGAAGTCAGCATACCACGGCGTTTGTTCTGTATAGCCGTCGTAATTGTTTTAGTGTTTCACAGTACACGTCTTGATTAATGGTCGTCCCACGTTCCATGAATTCAACCAACAACACCCCTTTTGCATCCCAAAACACCGTTGCCATCAATTTTCGGGCAGAAAAATCTTGCCGGGCTTTTATTGGTTTGGTAGGCGAATTTGAATGTGCCCACATCTTTGATTGTTCTTTAGGCTCAGGGTTCACGTACTTAATCCAGGTTTCGTCCCCGGTCACGATCCTGTTTAACAATGGTTCACCTTCGGCCTCATAACGTGACAAAGTCTAATGCAGAGGCCATTCTTTGAGTTTTGTGGTGGTCGGTAAGAATTTTGGGCACCCATCGTGCACAGAACTTACGGTAACCCAATCTTGCTGTCACTATCTCGTACAAGAGAGTCTTAGAAATCTGTGGAAAATCAGTAGACAACTCCGACATTGTGAAACGTCGGTTTTCACGAACTTTTGCATCAACTGTCTGAACGAGTTCGTCCGTGACCAATGATAGTCTACCACTCCTCTCTTCATCATGAACGTTTTCTCGTCCACTTTTAAATAAACGTACCCATTCACGGACCACTCCTTCACTCATAACTCTTGGTCCGTACACGGCACAAAGCTCACGATGAATAGCTGCTGCAGAATATCCTTTGGCTGTAAAAAACCTTATAACAGCACGCACTGCACATTTGGCGGGGTTTTCTATTGCAGTACACATTTCAAACGGCCACAAACACTAAACTAGCGCAGGTACGACTTTCACTCGACCACGGCTTGATGCCGACTGACCTGCTGAGTGCGTGAATGCACAGATGGCGTCGCTACTCTCCCCACTACCCGCACTGTGACCGATCGGAGGCTACTTTCTGAACGGCCCTCGTATATATATATATACTACAGTCTCCCGTATTCATAGCAATATGAAATACTTTAAAAGAAATAAAGATTATCATTCATTATGGCTTCATGGGTGATCAGCCGTGTCAGGTGTATAAAATCCAACTTTTCGACCATTGCACACTCCATGGTTTTCATCATGCAATGGTCAAAAGCCATAATGAATAACATTTGCCGTGAAAGCTTCGAAGTCTTACAAAGATTATCATGACTATAATACTGTAACAACTCAGACAATAAAACTCCCAATAGAGTATTCCTTAAAGGAATAATTCTAAATAATAAAATGCCCAGATTGTTAAAAGCTGTGCCAGGAAACATTTCTAAATCTCAGTTATTAAATCACAAATGTTCTAACATTAATGATGGTGTAGTATTTTGTTTGAAAGGCCAAATTGAAGCTAGGACAAGTATATGTACCATGTCTGGGTCCCACGCGTCCAGCAGCCTTGTTGCTCATCGTCCCTCGCTGCAGTCTCCTCAAAGCTGACACTTCCTCCTGCTTACGTTTCAACACAGCCTCCTTCACTCTCTTCTCAGCTTCAAGTGAGCGTATCGTGTTCTCTCTCTTGCGGGACTCCTTCCTCAGCTGAGCGATCTCCCGGTTCCTTCTCAGCTCCACGTCCTTGTGTTTCGCTGCCTCTTCCTTCATCTTGTTCAGCAGCTTTACCTACAACAGCATTTCAATGTAAACACCACTTACCACTTCACAACATTTCAAAAATCTTCGCATAAAGGAGCATTTTTCTTCAAAATCTCTCTATTGCATCCTTGGCAAACACTAAGCATAACTATCAAGTTTGGTATTTAAATTGAGATTACATTTTTAAGATCTGCTACTCAGATACACATGCATCTTTTTCTAAAAATTATGTTTTTACTTTATGTGGTATATATAGTAGGGGAAGTACTGTGTTCCATTCAAACATTTGATGTTCAGATTTTATTGGATACCATTTTCATATGTAAAAATAAAAAGTAAAGTTTTTATAACAATTTTATTTTTTCCATGAAATACCATACTTTTGTCACCAGTGTTACAGCACTCATCATACTGAACAACAAACTTTTGTATTCTGTCGTCCTAGAAGTTTGCCATTTTAAGGCCATCATGGTGGTTCTAGTTACAGAGATGTGGGCCCCATGTGTCATGCAGCAAAACAATCCCTTTACTCAGCATGTGCAGCACAGTCTTTTTTAAAAATTGAAATAAATAACAAGTAAATTATTAACTCCATAAAAATAGAAATTATATAGCATAAATTGTGTGTTTCTGCACAATGCCACACACCACACACACAAACATGGACATGTTTCTAAAATTGCTTGTTTTGGAGTCACGGAACCTCAAAACATGTATTTCTGGTGAACTCTTGGTATTGAATTTTTAGGTACAATACAATACCTTCTCTGTACACTATGTACTTAGAGATACGTGTAGAGAAAGTAAAAATGTAGCTCTCATCAAAACACACAATTTATGTCCTTTACCTTTTTGTTAAGAAGATATTCCTTGTTATTAGTTACAATTGTGAAGTACTTATACTTTTCTCAGACAGGAAGTGTCCGTTTGGTAATAACAACATTCTGCTAATGAAGAAGAGCAGCTAGAGAAAGTCCTGCGAGTGTAACACATCCATTTGACTAGCTCAATTTTTCAAATGTTTAGATACTGACCTTGGCACGTTTCATTTCAGCGAGATCGTTCTTCAGCATCCTGACTTGGTTCTCATGCTGCGTCTGGTTCCTCAGCAGACGTGCATGTTCCTTCTTTGCTGACTGCAGTCTCTTCATCTCCTTCTGCATGTCTGATAACTTTCTCTCATATTCCTCTCGCACCTTCTTCTCTTTCTCTGTGGGCTGACTGGCTTGGCCTGCAAACAATCATTATCCACTGTACGGGATACAACCCTTCTTCTGCAGACAGACTCAACACCTAACAGTTTTGTTACTTTCAAACCAATTATTTTGTGTGTTGAAGATTATATTAGCTGACTGACATTGTGTTCTTGTGTCATCCACAAAAACAACTGTATATTACTGCAGTACACTAAAACTAGTAGGGGAGCTAGAATAGAACACTGGCAGGCGTACTTACTGAACGACGCCAGCACTGTGTCGCGCTCCTCGGTGGTAGCCCGGATCCTCTCCTGCAGCAGCTGCAGCTTGTCCTCGTAGTGTTGCCTCATCAGCTGTATTCTCTTCTGGGACCTCTCCAGCTCCTCTATCAGCTTTTGTTTCATTGAGATCTCTGATGTCAGTTCTGCCAACTCCAGACCATACCTTGCACTTTCCTCCTCCTCTTCTGCAAACAACACTTGTATGATACACACCAATGGACTTGCACGAGTGTAACAGTCAATTAAATAACACAACTCAATGGATTTAACAAGTAACTAGTTCACAAAATGTAACACACCAAAACATCAGAGCCCCTCACCACAAACAAGAACGAACATATCATTTAGGAAGTTCACATACCACCCTTTGGCACTCAAGTTTGAAAAACTCTTCAGAGATCAAATATTATTGTAGCACCCACAAATAACATTTTCCAATATAAAATGTGTTAAATTTAAAAGCCAGCAGAAAACAGAGCTGTCTGTGAGAACATGAGACAAACTTCCCAAACATGTCATAAGTAAAACACTAATGGGAATGCATAGTGAAGTTACACTCAAACTTCACTCTTGAAATAAAGTAACTTACTTCGGACATGTTTCAGCGGCTGTTGCCAACATTTTCAACGTAGATTCACTGATGAACTCATGTTAGTGGCCTCTGAAAGACTCTCTTCCGGATACATGAATTTTGAGATGAGTCTATTTGTTTGTGGTATGTCAAAACTTATGACCTTGTTTTTGTTTTTTAAAATTAATAGATTTTCCCAAACTGTTAATCCTAATGGATTCTGTACTATTTTTAATAACTTGGGCTCAGTGTGAAAATTATGGTTTCGAGTCCAAAAATGACTTATCTGTCTGTTTATATTTTAAATGTGTCATGTGTTCTTTAGAACATTGTCTGATGTTTTGTTTTGTTTTTCCTAATGGACAACGTTTTAAAAAACATATGAGATATTTAAAACATAAACAAACACATAATTCACCTGTAGCACACTTTTGGACTCAAAACCATCATTTTCACAGCGAGTCCAAGTTATTAAAATTAGTGCACAATCCAATTGCATTAACAGTTTGGGAAAATCTATTATTTTAAAAATCAAAAACAAGGTCATAAATTTTGACATTCCACAAACAAATGGACTCATCTCAAAATTCATCTATCCAGAAGAGAGACCTCCACAGGCGTGAATCTCCATTGAAAATGGTGGCAACGGCCACTGAAACATGTCTGAAGAAGTTACTTTATTTCAAGAGTGTAATCAATGTTTTTACTCCTATTTGCTGTCGTAAGTAATTACAGCATGTGATGGAAATGTGTTACAACTCATATACCATACAAGACGATCCCCATTTTTCAGAACTTAAATTTTGGAATTTAGCATATCATCTATATAAGACATGTTTAAAAAACATAGCTATATAAGAACAAGAATTTTTGAGCTAAACTTAAAGGTCTGCGATATATTTTGAACAAACTAATGGACATTGGATTCAATGTTTTTTCACACAAGTCGTGTGTAGGACAGGAGTTAGATAGGTAGATTCAGACTGAAAAATTCAATGTCATAGCTGGGATTTGAACCACGGATCTCCCAGTCTCTAGCCATGTGTAGGACAGGAGTTGGATAGGTAGAGATAGACTGAAAAATTCAATGTCATAGCTGGGATTTGAACCACGGATCTCCCAGTCTCTAGCCATGTGTAGGACAGGAGTTGGATAGGTAGATTCAGACTGAAAAATTCAATGTCATAGCTGGGATTTGAACCATGGATCTACTGGTCTCTAGCTGAGTGTAGGACAGGAGTTGGATAGGTAGAGATAGACTGAAAAATTCAATGTCATAGCTGGGATTTGAACCAGGGATCTCCTGGTCTCTAGCCGTGTGTAGGACAGGAGTTGGATAGGTAGAGTCAGACTGAAACATTCAATGTCATAGCTGGGATTTGAAGCACAGATCTTCCGGTCTCTAGCCATGTGTAGGACAGGAGTTGGATAGGTAGAGTCAGACTGAAACATTCAATGTCATAGCTGGGATTTGAACCACAGATCTCCTGGTCTCCAGACATGTGTAGGACAGGAGTTGGATAGGTAGAGTCAGACTGAAAAATTCAATGTCATAGCTGGGATTTGAACCACGGATCTCCCAGTCTATAGCTGTGTGTAGGACAGGAGTTGGATAGGTAGAGTCCGACTGAAGAATTCAATGTCATAGCTGGGATTTGAACCACGGATCTCCTGGTCTCTAGCCGTGTGTAGGACAGGAGTTGGATAGGTAGAGTCAGACTGAAACATTCAATGTCATAGCAAGGATTTGAACCACGGATCTCCCGGTCTCTAGCCGTGTGTAGGACAGGAGTTGGATAGGTAGAGTCAGACTGAAACATTCAATGTCATAGCTGGGATTTGAACCACAGATCTTCCGGTCTCTAGCCATGTGTAGGACAGGAGTTGGATAGGTAGAGTCAGACTGAAACATTCAATGTCATAGCTGGGATTTGAACCACAGATCTCCTGGTCTCCAGACATGTGTAGGACAGGAGTTGGATAGGTAGAGTCAGACTGAAAAATTCAATGTCATAGCTGGGATTTGAACCATGGATCTCCCAGTCTATAGCTGTGTGTAGGACAGGAGTTGGATAGGTAGAGTCAGACTGAAGAATTCAATGTCATAGCTGGGATTTGAACCACGGATCTCCCAGTCTATAGCTGTGTGTAGGACAGGAGTTGGATAGGTAGAGTCAGACTGAAGAATTCAATGTCATAGCTGGGATTTGAACCACGGATCTCCTGGTCTCTAGCCGGTGCTCTGCCTCTGAGCTACCATGGCACCATTGAATTTCTCAACTGACTCGCATGTTTCCTGGTAAACCACAACGTGGTTGCCATGGTAGCTCGGTGGCAGAGCAACCAGCTGGAGATGAACCATATTCCATTCGTAAAGTTGTAACAAACTGGCGCCAGCAATCTGCAGATCTCAATGCAACCAAGTTTTGGTTCTGGGCTTAGCTTAAAGAACAGAGTTTTCCAACAACCCAACAGCAATTGAGATGCTATCTCACTAGAAATTGTTAATAATCCAAGACATCATCTGCAAAATGGCGTCTCAAAAAAAACGGTGTACGCTGAATAAGAGAATAGAGCTTATCTTGCCAATGTTTTATAAAACACCAGTTTGAGACTTCTTTTAATGTTCCTATTTCCAAATATTATAATATTTCTAACAGTTTTTTATTGCAAGGAAACAGCTACTGTTTTCATTAGAAGTGCTAGGTTCTTGTTTGCTTATTTAGCAAACATATATACATCACAAAACGTTAAACACTGAGACAAATACTACAACTTCACAATGCTGCAAGGCGAAACACGTCCAGGTAATTTATTACTAAGTGAAGCAATTTCAGCACGTTGGATATAGAGCATTGCAAACTTTAAACTTCATTATACGTAACCAAAGTTAAAAGTGCTGATAAAAATGTAATTAACTGTGCTAGAAATATGGGTTTCACCAGTACGTACAAAACTAAAGTTTTTCTTTGAAATTCCAAGTTCTTTGCATGACCATAACAAAAAATGAATAGGGACTTATTGTTTGAAAAAGGTGTAAAATGTTTTAAAATTCAAACTAATAACATAGAATATCTTTAAATTGGTTAGCAGTATACCAATTTTGATATAAATGTGTTTTAATAACATCCACATTTGTTATAAAGAAAGATTTTCTCTCTCGTAAGAGTTTCAGAATGAGCAGGTCTTCAGAGGCTATTCCCAGCTAATTTAACAGATTTTATTTATTATGAAAATCTTCAATATATGGTACATGAAGCCATATTGTTAGCCATTTTTGAGGAAATTAAAACTTTTCTGTGTAAAGTAAGTATGACCTCCATGTGTGCATTGGTCTAACTCGCTCAGCTTGGGACAATTTGCAGTGAAGACAAACAAGTGAGTGCTGTTGCTACTGTCATTTAGGTTGTTTTTGGATTTAAAAAAAGTGTGAGTGCTGACTTACCTTTATCTTCAGTATCTGTCTCACTGTCACTGTCTTCTTCACTCTCTGAAACACGCAACAAGCACACTTTTTCACAAGCAAGCAATAATCCAACTAAAGTAACATTAACTCATTCTAAATAATTTGTTGCACATTTTCAGTTTGTCCTGTCGGGTTCTCAGCTCCGTTGTTGAACAACAACATTCCACTCCTAGCATCTTCTAATTACATCTCGGGGGGTTTTGTGGCTCAGGCAAATATTAAATACACTACATTTTCCTTTACGACTTGAACACAGGTTTAATGGGTAGGTAGCTTGTTTCCTTACAAATAAATACCATCCCACCACTTAAATTAATAATCAGGACTTATTTGATTTGACAAGCCGATTAATTACACTAAACAAAACTTACTTGGAATGTTTAAAAGGACTAGATTCCTTCATTTTCAATCAGACATTGTGGTGAAGCTGGCGATGGTGTCTCCTCTGGTGGTGGTTCAGTGAACTTGCTAAACACATCCTCCTGTGCCACGTTAAAATTGAAAATCCTGTTTCTATTTTTTTACAATGAAGATGTGTTCCCAGGTGGCCAGCTGAATTTATATTGTGGTGTTTTGTCCAAAAGTGGGTGACAACTGTTGATTTTTCCAATTGTGTCTGAAGTGTTCTTTAGATCTTGTTTCTAGATTTCTTTTTGTTTTTCCACCATGCATCTGATTACAATCCTTGGATTCCATTTTGTACATGCCCAATTTTTTCTTTGCTGGGATGACGTCCTTGATATTTGAGCCTAATTCACTTTTTATTGGTGCTAGCTGAATGTTGTATTTTTTGAACTTTCTGTAAATCTGTCAAATGCCCATGAATTTCTTGTTCTATTGCTCAGAGAGTGGTTGTCTCTTTCAGAAAGTTTTATTTCTTTATCTACGAAGGATCTTGTGAAACCATTTTTATTTGCAATTTTGACTATTTTGTCTTGTATTCATTTTCTAGAAGTGGCAAGTTAACCAGGCTGTTGTTTATGTGCTCTTGGATTATAACTATTGGCTTTTATATAATTGTCTGTCTGAGTAGGTTTCCTGTAAATGCCAAAGTTTATTCTATTTTCATATTTGACTATTTTCAGATCTAAAAATGGTAGCTGCTTATCTTTTTCTATTTCTACTGTGAAATTTTATACTTTTTTCTTGGATGTTCAGAAGTTTTAGGGCATCATCAATGTGCCTTTTTAGCAAAGATGTCATCGACATACCACTGCCAGGTTTTGAACATCCAATGTGCTCACGAAGAACTTCCACAAAAAGAAAAGTGTAATAATCAGAAGCCTAATCTAACCATCTGCACATCGCTCCCCCACCACAACACAATGTCAGTGTAACTGTGTACGTCACGAGTAACCACATGCCAACTTTTGCACCATAAAATGTAACAGTATCTCTGATTGGTTCCTTGTTAGCATCACTTCACATGTTATGAAAATAAATTGTGCCAAGTTTTGATATCATAGTGTTAACATGATGAGTTTGGGAAAACCCAAAGCTTCCCGCTTGCTTTGTCTATTTCTCCAATTCCCTGTGCTACTTGGAGGACAAGTCATTATTCCTGTCTAACATTCTTTAGCTTAAACCCTGTGCTCATTACCAAGTGGTGGTTGGTGCACTGTTACCTCGAATTCCGCAAGCTTGCCTTCCCGCTTGCTTTGTCTATTTCTCCAATTCCCTGTGCTACTTGGAGGACAAGTCATTATTCCTGTCTAACATTCTTTAGCTTAAACCCTGTGCTCATTACCAAGTGGTGGTTGGTGCACTGTTACCTCGAATTCCGCAAGCTTGCCTTGCCTTAGTTACCTAAGTTACAACAACCTGCTTTTATGCATATTTCTACCACCAAATATTCACAACTATTTTACAAGCTTATAATATTATGTACAATTTCCCTTTTTATATGTTTTATGTGCTCTAAAAACCTACTGATTTTTAAACTAAATTGTACAGAGTACTTGATTTGCACTGTCAGTTGCTACTGTATTGTTATTATTTCTCAACTTGCATGTACCTTTATCTTCCGCTTCACTGTCACTCTCACCAGGTGGCAGTGTTTCCTCATCTTCACCATTCTTGTCTGGCTGTGCCTTGGTCTTTGACAGGTTGTCCATGTCCTTGCGCAGGTCCTTCTTGGCCTCAGCAATCAGATTGCCAACAGATGAAGTGTCACCCAGCGACAGATCAAAGTTCCCTGCAAATATTCAAACTTGTTCAATATTCCCTGCATCTGTTGACATCACACAGTCAAGGCAGAAACAAGATCACCTACTACTTGCGACCTGTGGGAAATGGCAGAACTATGCTTCCTCTGCTGCCCTAGCAAGCCCTCGTGGGAGTGAAGCTGGGATAGGCCCTCCCCAAAAGGCACAGTGAAGCTCACTGCATAGCCACTGAGGGTTTCTTTCACCTTGGGCAAAATTGGGGGACTACACATATTTGGCAAGCAATTCTTATAATTGTGAACACCCACTTGTTGCTCGGCATTTACATTACCACTAAATTGTTTCATTGCCTATAGTTTACGAGTCATATTTACAAACTGTAACTTAAAAATGTAATGAATGCTAAAATCAGATACAGCTTTAATGACAGTTTGATAAAAATAATCTGATGTGTTCCATTCACATGACTTCCTCTACATCTCTGTAATAAATTATTATTAAAAGGTTTATTCTTCTATCTACTTCATGCTAATCTATATCACACTAATGGTTTAATTACTTATTTCCTCATAATTAGAAGGAAAATAAGGGAATACACTAAGCTAAACCAATGGGATGTAATTCTGTTTCTAAGTGTGGCCAGGGGTTGAAAAGTTTTAAGTGTTTTAAAACTGAAACCAATAAGTAGAAATATCTCAGAAATAGTCAACTCCACGAAAAATATGTATATGAAATAAACTATGTGTTTTAATGAGATATACATTTTTTTGTGTAGTAAATTTTGGTCTATGTTTTATGGTTTACCAGTTATACAAAATTCATCCAGAATAAAGTAGTCTTCAGAGGTTATTCCCAGAAAATTCAACATATACATTCTATTTGCCATTTAAATATCTTTAATATACAGTATTTTAATCAAAATAGTTGGAGCCATTTTGAAAACATCAAAATTGTTGAAAATATTTCCATGTAAAGAGTAGTTTGCAGTGGGGGGATTTTCTTGAAAATCTTCCTGTCACATCCTTGCAAGATACTGAACTTAAATACAAAGTTTGCATTTAACAGACTAAGTTTTTGAACTATGCTGTACACAGACACACACACGCATGGACCTTTTCCAAAAATGTTTTTTTTTTGGATTCAGGGCACCTAAAACATGTATTTCTGGTGAAATCTTGGTTTCAAATTTTTGGGTGGAGTACAAATGCCTTTCCTAGCACATGGAATGGGATCCAGTACCTGACATGGCAGCGTGCGGACTGAGGGGGCCCCTGGTGCTGGGACGTTTCCTCAGTTGCTGACAGATTGCTTCAGACTCCAGCAGCTTGGCTCTCAGCTCCTCTATCTCCTTCAGGTAGCCCTGGATCATCTCCGTCACATCCGTCGCTTCCCCTGCAACTCATACACAACACCTCCTCACTACTTATACCTTTACTCGGCAGCTTACACATGGATTGGTAAATGTACCAATGGGCAAAAAACAATACCACTGTGAACTTGCAAAAATATTGGACACAGCTACAGAGAATGGATTCCGGGCAGAACTGGTGTATAAAAAGCTAACAGGGCAAAAATAGGAATAGAGTTAAAGAGGTCCGTACATTCACTCAAAACAAAATCTACAACAAGTTTACAAACCACCCTACAACTTTCTACAAATTCCAGAGGATCTTCTAGCCCCAAAAAACAATACATAAAATCATTTTAAATTCTAAATTGAAAGATGATATCCCCAAAGAAAACAAACCAGCTGCAATGACTGTGAAAAAATCTACATCGGCCAAACAAAAAGAAATATAAAAACAAGAAGACAAATCCACAGTAGTTTGGCATTTTTGGAAAGAGCAGCACACCATAAATAGAAGCCCTAAAATAAGATCACAAGGAAGACAGAATTAAAAGTTTGGGAAAACAAGAACCACGTTTTCAATTTTGAAATCCCGCCAGGCAACCTACTGATATAGAGGTTCCTCAAACTACCACCAGGGACAGAGACAAGCAATGCTAGCAGTCGACCAAAGGAATTGACAATGGAAGCTTCTGAAACATGTTTTCTGAAATAAAAAGTAAGTGATATAGTGTTATAAAATAGACTCAACTAATTTTCAATTATTACCTATCATTCAATAAAATATTTCTTTCTCGCCAGGAGAAAGAAAAAAACATACCAATGTTGCATTTGAGAAGTGCCTAACTACAGATAACTTCAGTGTCCGCAACATGATTAAGTCCACCAAAAACATATGTGTGTTTTAACAAGATCTACATTTTTAAGCAGTAGGATTTTCTTTACCTTTTACAGTTTATGAGTTACGCAAACATCTTCCAGAATAAA
Organism: Hymenopus coronatus; assembly: GCA_030762935.1. Lineage (NCBI taxonomy): Eukaryota > Metazoa > Arthropoda > Insecta > Mantodea > Hymenopodidae > Hymenopus > Hymenopus coronatus. The sequence goes on along the minus strand of CM060880.1, from coordinate 1,042,312 downwards.
GAGAACGTCAGAGGTTATTCCCAGGAAAGTTACAATAAAATTTTGATTAGTTATAAAAGTAACTTAAACATATGATGTGTTACTCAAAATCTTTAGAGCTGTTTCTGAGAAAATAAACATTATTTGCTTTTTAAACACTGTGATGTGTTTGTACACTACATTCTCTTTGCCAACTTACTTCCTTCTTACAACTGGGCAACTAACACAAGGAAACATTTCCTAACTATATTGTTGTATCATTGTCTCCATGGTGGTTTATCAACAACCATTGTTGCTTCTTATGCTCCCTAGATACAAACAAAAGTCTCACTGTCTTTGTATAAACTCTATGTGAATATTCAGGTTGGCAATGCACACCTTCTTTTGTTTCTTTTAATCATGTCTAATGAACCTTCCTAACCAACAAACATGAACATTAGGTAACAAATTATCAATGATGAGCAAGACAATATGACAAATTAATATAAACTCAGAGTAAGCCTAGATACTAACACATTATAATACCTCGTAAGTAGACAAAATCTTAATATAACTGCTTCAATATTTACACATACATAACATTGCAATCTGTAGATCCTATTATGAGCTTAGACTCAAAGCCCAAACTCTAGCATATAGATCATGTCAACAATTACATTTATTTACAAATAATAACTCCTACAATGAATTTTCAGAGTTGTCAGTTTTGCAATTACATGCCTGTTTCCAAAAGCCTACCTGTACATATGCATTCTTACAATATTCATGTTTATTATATTTACAATGTTACAGTATTTTTTGATTGAATGAAATCCTCCTCTGTATAGAAACTGATCTAAACTTGTTTTACAGTTCTTTTATAGAAGAGGGAACTGAATTAAACAAAACTATTCCCGTTTTGGAATAATTGCAAATTATTTGTTGGTCTATGCAAGTCCTGTCCCTTTGATATGAATATCTGTATTTTTTGTAAATTTTTCTAGGTTATTTATTACAAAATAAATGACGTTGGAAAATGGTTAATGCCATAAGTAATTAACATGAAAGAATGAAAGTACCTGAGTTGAGCCAAGTGCCCGCCGCCCTCTCCGCCAACAGCTGAGTGTTCTTGGTGCTGAGAGCGTCTATAGTTTCCTGCATGGCCTTGACACGAGTGCGCAGGTTGTTGTTCTCTGTCTGCAGCATCGTGTTCTCGTGAAACATGTCGTTGATAGTTTCCACTCCGTCCTCGCCCACGATCCTCTTGCCCTGGTACATCACATACCATTTACGTTAACTACCTTCAGGGAATCTCAATACTGTCTCTACCTATTATGTATGTGTAAACCAATTTTAAAAAATCTAATGTGTTCCATTCACATCACTTTTTCTACTACTCTGCAACAAATTATTATGATCTTGGGGTCCATGGAGTTAAAATTACTAGATATTTGTCTTCTCACAACAAACCTTATCTGGCCAAGTCATCCTAACGAAGATTCAAAGTTGGGACCTGTTCAATGTCAGGCTAACCAACTATTCTTAATAAAGCTTATTCTTCAATCTACTTGATAATAATCAAGATAAACATTAACAAAAATTGTCTTATTACTTGCTTCCTTGTAAGTAGAAGCGAAATAAGGGAGTAGCATAGGTTAAAGTGATACTCAAAAGTATTCATTTCTTTGTATGACCAAGAGTAAAACAAAAGAATAATAAAGTAGGATTTCCCCTTTGAATTAACTGTTAAGAGAATTTAAACCAATAACAAGGCATATCTTGAAAATTATTAAATCAATACAAATAAATATAAAAAAAGTAATTAACAAATTGTGTAAAAAGTAAATGGCATGTTATTTACGGATGCTCTTTAACTATTGTGGTTCTCAGTGTCCCATTCTATACTGGGCGTGAAAGACTGCTTAATATTACTCAGAGGCCTCTCGATCAGGCTTGAGGTTCTTTTATGTGCCATAAATCAACGACACGGGACACACAGCTTTACTTCCCTTCCGAAGGAAGCCATGCCTCCGCCAGGTTTGAACCCACAACCTTGGGTATATGAAGTTAGCATGGTAACAAATTGTGTGCTTTAATGAGATCTAATGTTTGTTTTTTGTAAGCTTACCAGGCTTGTAAACACACCTAATCCAGATTACCTTAGGTTTAGATAAGAACAATGCCCAGTGGTATAATAATGCATTTTGAAGAATCAGATAACCACATATTTATATAAGTCATTGCACAGAATTCTGAATTTATTGGATTTCTTATATGGTAAACTATTTCTTCACTCCCTTTTCCTAAAAGCAAGTTTTAATTGACAGAGCACCTGTTTATACTCCAAGAGTTCTAGCTGCAGCTGTTGAATCTCCTGTCTGAGCAAGACGATGGTACGAGAGGATTTGTCCTGGTTGATGGTCACCCTGTTCTTGATGTTACGAGCTCTGTTGGCGTACTTGAGTGTGTTGAGTGTCTCCATGAAGTCCCTGTCACTTGGTGATACACACGCAATCATCACCGTCTGGCTGTTCCCTGTAACACACACAAACGTCAATATCAGGATCACAGAAGCTATTCATTTATCAAAACATAAGGCAAGGCATTTTAACAAAAATCATAATATTATGTAAGGGGAATTTTCTTTAAAATCCTTGTGTCACAGCTTTGAAAGACAATAATCATAAATACCAATCTCGGAATTTTAATTTTTGAGTTCCACTGACACACACTCTCTCTCTCTCTCTCTCTCTCTCTCTCTCTCTCTCTCTCTCTCTCTCTCTCTCTCTCTCTCTCTCTCTCTCTCTCTCTCTCTCTCTCTCTCTCTCTCTCTCTCTCCCCCCCACAGACATGTTCATCCACATGGGCATGTTCATTCTCACACACACACACACACAAGAATACTTATACACATGTGTGTTCATTCATGTGCACACTCACCCAAGTGCACACTCACCCAAATGTGTGCTCACCATGTGCACACTCACCCAAGTGCACACTCACCCAAATGTGTGCTCACCATGTGCACACTCACCCAAGTGCACACTCACCCAAATGTGTGCTCACCATGTGCACACTCACCCATGTGCACACTCACCCATGTGCACACACACCCAAATGTGTGCTCACCATGTGCATACTCACCCAAATGTGAGCTACCATGTGCACTCACCCATGTGCACACTCACCCATGTGCACACTCACCCAAATGTGTGCTCACCCATGTGCACACTCACCCAAATGTGTGCTCACCGTGTGCACACTCACCCAAATGTGTGCTCACCATGTGCACACTCACCCAAGTGCACACTCACCCAAATAATTTTGAAATCCTGCCTAGACGCATCTTTGTCCAGGAGTTCCTAAATCCACCACCAGAGGTATCTACTGTAACACTGGATGATCATGGTACCACAGTTGAAAAGTTGATAATGGAAGCAACGGGAGTTCCAAAACATTTGTTAATAGTAAGACAATGTAAGAGATGGAAATATGTTACAATTGACTCAAATCAATACTGTCCCAAAATCCTCATCATTTCAAGTGTGATATAAATTACCATTATCACCCAAAAATGTTTTAAAATTGTTGTTCAGTCAAATCCCTTAAAAACTGTATGTTTAATGGTATTGTAACAGTTTGTACATTGTCTTCCAATACCCCAATGGGAAGTTTTTGTCAAATTTAATACTTTCTCAGAGTTGTCTGCCACAGCTTTTTGTCAAATTGCTTGAAAACAAATTAGGTAATGCTGTATTGTATAGCTTTGGTCAATGAAATGCAAGTGTTTCATAGCTGAAAGTGAAAAGAGAACAAAGGGATGTCGAATGCTATGCAGCCATCCACTGCTTGTCTTAAAATTACTTTTTCCCAATCGCAGTGATAAGGGGTCCACTTACTGCAATTCTTTTATCTTGTACCTGCTTGAACCACTTTTTAATGCACTCGTCGACAAGTTTCTCTTTGTAATATTTCTCACAGTGTTCACAAGTAATCTGGTAGATTCCAGATTTTAACGTGCTCCGAACTGTAGTTTAAGTGACTCTTCAGAATAAATAAACCTCTTAAAAATACAATTGTTACTTGTGAAGACTGTGACAACTATTACATAGACAAAACAAAGAGAAACTTGCAAATCAGATTAAAACAAAAGCAGAGAAGCAATTCTGCTGTATCACACCCAACATTGGGCAAAATATAGAATTGGTCATGTGGGAGAAAATACTTGATAAAAAAGAACAATTATGTAACACATTTTGAAATGAAGAGTTAAAAGTTTGCATGCCCAACATCAGGAAGGGGAGGATGAGGGTCAGTCACTGAAGACGAGGATCAATGTTTTATCATACGTTACATAACGAGAGATTCCATTTTTATCTAGAGAAAAGTTGTATTTAATAAGACTGAATAAAATAACAATCATATGGACACATGGCATATATTTGATACCTGCCCCGCTCTCTCTGCTGTCTTTGACTTCATCACACCTGTACATTACTTACCACCAAGAGAATCCTGCAGCAGTCGAGTTAGCTTTGAATCTCGATATGGAACATGTGAAGCTTTCCTCGACTTATCTCCAAGAGCTGATATCACGTTTCCTAGCGCCAACTGTAACACAATAAACTCAAACTATAGTCTCTACCTAATTACAATATTTATCAAATAAGCAAAAGTCATAAGTGGAAATGTAGAACATGACTCTCTGCTCCCTCCTCTTTTTGTATCAAATCTATGACATAAATAGTTCCATTAAACAAGAAAAGGCGAACTAATAGTCAAGATGTCTAAATGGTAGCTGCTTCATGTTCCATAGACTTTCCAATATAAGAAACTGCATCAGCACTTAAAAAAATCTCATGTCTAATATTCATATCACATATTTATAACAAAAGCTTATTCTTATATCTGCTTCATGTTAATCAAGATAAACATTAACAGAAATTGTCTTATTACTTGCTTCCTTGTAAGTAGAAGGGAATACACTAGGATAAAGTGATAGTCAAATGTTTTAAAATGTGGTTGCTATGTGACAAATTTGTTTGTTTGCACTGCCAGGAGTTTACAAATTCCTGTATGAGAAAAGTATGTTAAAACTAAAACCAATAACAGGGAATACAAGGGAAAAAAAAATGTATATGACACAAATTGGGTGTTTTAACAAGAAATACATTTTTTTGGAGTATGATTTTCTTCATCTGTTACACTTTACAGTTATGCAAAACTCATTCAGAATAAAGAGCTCTTCAGAGGCTATTCTATTTATCAGGTAAATATCTTTATTATACAGCATTTTAAGCAAAATTGTTGGATCCAATTTTAAGAAAATCAAAATTTTGAAATTTTTTTCATGTAAAAGGTAGTTTGCGTCGGGGCACATGCACACACAAGATGTGTCTCCATTAGCAGTCACCCTCCGTGGTGTAATGCTTACCATGCCGACTTCATATACCCAAGGTTACGGGTTCAAACCCATGGAGGACAATGGATTTTTTCAGGTGTAAAAATGCTTAGCATGGCTTCCTTTGGAAGGGAAGTAAAGCTGCTGGTCCCGTGTCGTAGATTTACGGCAAGTAAAAGAACCTCAAGCCTGATAGAGAGGCCTCTAAGCAAAATTAAGTGGTCTTTCACACCCAATTTAGAATGGGATGCTGAGAACCAGAGTAGTTAAAGATATTACGCCATTTCCATTTTCCATTAGCAAGTGGATATCATGTACTCATTTATTTATTTATTTATTTATGCTAAGCTTTATACAGGTGAATATGACCGGTGTTCAGCCCTGGCTCTTTACCGGTCATACTCATATTTTACAATAGTTTATTAATTCTAGTTTATTACACCATTTTGTCTATTTACTGTCCATATCCATTTATTTTTCACTTTGCATAAGAATTGTCCAATCTTCTTACTATCTTTTTGAAACATTTCAACTACTACTACATTTCTATCTATTTTAAACCATTTCTTATTAATATACTTTTTTCTCCAAATTTCAGTTCCTTTACATTTAAATAAAATGTGTTCTATATCTTCATTTCCGCCACATATAGGACATTGATTTTGTGGAATACCTTTCCTTAGACCTTTTAATCTCCATACTCCTGCTTTCAGCCATGCAATACCTTCTCGCTCCTCTTTATTTGTCACATCAATGTACTTTTCCCTTCCCCATGAGACTTTCATTGGTATATAGAAGACTAAAGATCTCTTTTCAGTTATTTCACTAAATATTTTTTGTATTTCTATATCCTCAAATCTTTTCCTTGCCAACTTCCAGAAGTTATTCACATTATTTTCTCTTCTTCTCCACATTTCCCCTAACCCACTACTTTCCAGGTTATTTCGAAGACAGTCTACCCATCCCTTGTTCTTTAAGCTTTTCTCTTGATATACTAAACACTGTTTTAACAAATTCCTTTCTTCCAATTTCAATATCCTATGCCAAAATTTCAATGCCCTTTCCATAATCTTTCCCTTACTTGCCACTCTACCCAGCTCTATTTGTGCTACCTGCCTAACAGTTGCATTTGGTAACCCCAGTATTTCTTTGCAAAATTTCCTATGCACCTCATCTATGCCTTCCCATCCTCCTTCTAATCCCCATACTTCTATCCCATATAGCATTTTTGCCTCAACCACCATATTGTACACTTTTTCTAACCATCTAATATTTATATTAGGTGCTTTGTATTTGCAACTTCTAATAGCTGATAAAGCTCCTTTTCCTTTTGCCAATGCAAATTTCTTTTGCTTTTCCCAATTGCCACCACTATCAATTTTAACTCCTAGATAAATACATTCTCTCACTACCCTGTACTCCTTTTCATTCTCATTCTTCCATTTTTCATATTTGCTCAATTTTCCCCCTTTTTTGAACACTACAATCTGCGTCTTGTCCTGGTTCACTTTTAAACTCCACTCTTTACAGTAATTATTTAATTTTTGCAAGGATTGTTTCAAGCCATTCACTGTAATTGCACCTATAACTAGATCATCTGCAAACAGTAATCCTGGAATCTGAATATTATTAATTACTGGCATCGAGTTATTATTTCTCCCAATTTCTGTTAATACATCATCTATATATAAATTGAATAGGACTGGACTTAACTTACATCCCTGTCTAAGGCCTTTCTCTTGTTGGATTTCTCTTGTTACAACCCCTTCCTCCACTCTTATACAAAAAGTATTTTCCTTATATAATGCTCTAAGGGTGTCCACCATTTGTTTACTCACTCCTTTAGTCAACAACTTATGCCACAGCAATTGAAGCTCTATCCTATCGTATGCTTTCTCTAAATCCACAAAAGCCATATATAACTTTCCTCTTTTGTCTTTCAAGTATTTATCTACCAGTGTTTTTATAATGAATAAGTTATCAACTGTCCTCCTCCCTTTTCTAAAGCCCATCTGAAGTTCCGAGAGGATATCATATTCTTCAACCCATGTTTGTATCCTGCTTGCCATAATACCAGTAAAAATTTTTCCTACATTTGATAATAATGCAATGCCTCTATAGTTGTTTGGTTTGTCAACACTACCCTTGCCTTTGTATATTGGATGTATGATTGCTTTCCTCCACTTATCTGGTATATACCCCTCATGTACTCACCAAACCACAGTTGATTGAGATTCCCTCCTTGGCTCGCTCGCCAGTAGCTCCAGTTCTCTTGAGACGCTCGGACCCTGCCAGGTCCACAAAGTGAAACTTGGCAGTTAAAGTCTCAAACTCATTTGTTGGGTCTCCTGCTGCGACAGGGTCAGTCTCCTCCATGTTCTGAAACATGTTTACAATTGCTATTTGTGTATCTCAATTACTGGTTGAGTTTATTATTTAAAAATCTGATGTCTTCTCCTCACATGACTTTCTCTAGCTGCTCTACACAATGGTAAACATTAGCAGAATGTTCTTATTACTTAGTTCCTTATAAGTAGAAGGGAACTAAAGGAATGTGCTATGTTAAAGTGATAGTCAAATGTTTTAAAAGCTGTCGTTATGTGATTGTCATTGCAAATCGCTTCTTTTCCTGGCCAGGAGTAGAACAAAAGAAAAACAGACACTTCCTGTCTGAGAAAAGTATAAGTACATCACAATTGAAACTAATAACAAGGAATATCTTGAAAACGGTAAGCTCCACGAAAAAATTGTATATGACATAAATTGTGTATTTTAACGAGATCTATATTTTTTCTGCAGTAAATTTTTGTCTATCTCTCATGGTTTACTAGTTATGCAAAATTTAGAAAAGTTCATCCAGAATAAACAGGTCTTCAGAAGCTATTCCCAGAAAATTCAAGATATACATTTCATTTGTGATAGAAATTGCTTTAATAATTGGTATTTTAATCAAAATCATCCGAGCCATTTTTAAGAAAAACAAAATTTTTGAAATTGTTCCATGTAAAGGGTAGTTTGGGGTGCAGTGTATTTCTTGCAAATCTTTGTGTTGCATGCTTGGAAGATCCCAAACTTCTTTCATTCAAATCTACATCATGATAATCAAGATAAACATTAGCAGAATCAGTCTTATTACCAGCTGCTTGTAAGTACACAGGCTAAAGTGATAGTCTCATCCTTTAAAAGTCAGTTGCTGTGTGAAACACTGAAATTCCACTCTCTTTGCTTGCCAGGAATAAAGAACTAAGAAATGAGTAGTAAGATGTCTTCCTATTTGAGAAAAGTTTAAGTGGCTTAAAATTGAAACCAAGAACAAGCAATATTTTGAAAATGGCTAACTCCACAGAGAAAATGTATATGATAATATTGTGTGTTTTAATGAGATCTACATTTTTTGTGTAGTAAGTTTTTGTATATCTCTTACAGTTCACAGTTATACAAAATTCAATAAAAATCGTCCAAAATAAAGAGGTCTTCAGAGGCTATTCCCAGAAAATTCAAGATATGCATTTTGTCATCAAAGTATCTTAAATATTGGATTTAAATCAAAATTATTAGAGCCATTTTTGAGAAAACCAAAATGTTCAAAATTTGTTCCATGTAAAGGGTAGTTAGGGGTGGGGAGAGTTTCTTAAAAATCTTCATGTCGCATCCTTGGAAGATACCAAGTTTGATATTTAACTGACTTTTCGTTCTTGAGTTATCGTGTTCATTCTAAAAATGCTGTTTTTGGATTCAGGTGGTCCTAAAACATCTACAAGCACAAGGATGGTAAGTTTCCAGAAAAAATGGAACATTTGTGATGCAGCTTTGAGGCTGGCAAAGGGTTATATAAACATTTCAAGATATAGTTCTGAGAATTGGTCAATGTGTTTATTCTTTAATAATCATTTGCTATCGTAGATATATCATAGAAGATTTTAAGTTTTGTTTAATTCTAAAAAAAAATTGAAAAGAAGAACATTTTCTTTGCGTTCATACACACTATACTTCAAACACTTGCCATATTACAATTTGTAATGACTTTCCTATAGCAAGTTGCGTGTCTTTCTGTGAGATATTGAAAGCCTCAAGGACATGAAGGTACCTCGACCTTGACGAGGCGCTGCTGCTTGATGTGGAGAGTGAAGATGGCATGCGACCTGGAGGACTGAGAGTTCATCTGTGTGCTTGCTGTGGTTCTGGACAAGGCACCAGTACGCAGACACTGGAGGGCATCTTCCGCAGATGTCACCGTCTTCATAGTCACTCCCACCACATAGATACCACCAGCCTGGTCCTCGTGGATCTTGATACCACTCTTCCCCTACAACACATCAAAACGCACACTTTTGCATCACACAGACACCTTAATTTATTAACACAATTTACAATCTTTCCACCCATAAACCTTTTATGCAATATTTTGTAAATTACAAAAGTTTCCATGGATGCCTTTTCACAAGCTTGTAGTTACTGTTTCTTGTGTAATAAAGATAGTCATATTTATTTCTTTATTATGTTTTAATATAAAATAATATACCCTGTATTACAATTAGTCTGACTGTAACACAGATACTATGTTTGTCTTTTTCTTTGTACTATATCTCCAAATTCTTAATAAAGAAAGGAGCCAGCTTTGTGGATAGCAGATCAGTCCTTCAGCGCTGGCCAACACATGATTGGTTGGAGGGAGAATGCAGAGGTACTTCCTGCTAAGGAACAACCTACAACACTAAGTGGAAAGGATACTGAAACTACCAAGATTTGTCAGCGTACAGAAATCTGTTCCACGGCAGTTTAACGTCCTTTAACCTGGTTGGTCATATGGGGCGATGAATGATTTTGGTGAAATGATGCTCAAATAATCTTGGGGTCCTTTGAGCTTAAAGTTACTTAACATTCGTGTTCTCAGCATAAGTGAAAACCCAGAGAGAGAAAAAAAAAAACTTTGCAGGTAACTCACCCTAACTCGCAATAAGTTGAATGTGAGGCAGACGGGCTATGAAAGTTTTATTCTCATGGGAAGTACAAGCCCTGCAGACAACACAAGGATCAGGGACCATGTTATCAATTTGAAATATTGTAGTGGGCAGTAGCTCTTGTAAACTCTGCTCTTTCTCTTTGGGTTAAGCCCAGACACAGATCAGTAGCATACCCACTCGTTTTCCTTACAGCCATGTCAGACGTCTCATCATTCTTTGTGTTTGTGAAACTTTAAATAATATAGTCACAATATATACAGTCTGCTTCAAAACGACACCAAACAAAGATTAGCTCACACTTAGACATGTTCGAAACCTGATGTCGCAAACTCTGTGTGTTTAAAAATTGCACACAGTTGGGATTAGGAACAACGGTTGTCATACGCCATGTAAACAACCACAGAACGTGTTATACGTTTTCCATTACTAAGGTGACCTGTGTCTATCAAAGCACGCCACTGGGACCTTCGCTACAAACAGTCATCTCTGAAAGCACGTGCCATCTGGTGACTTTATGGCAGGTTTTGTATGTGCCGAACTTAGAGCTGAAAACTATATTCACGTATCACGTACGGCACGACCAACAGGTCCACATCTTCGCTTGGCGTCGCTTTGAAACACCCTGTGTGTGTGTGTGTGTGTGTGTGTGTGTGTGTGTGTGTGTGTGTGTGTGCGCGCGCGTGTGTGTGTCTGTATGCCTGTATGTGTGTGTGTCTGTCTGTCTGTCTGTCTGTCTGTCTGTGTGTATGTATGTATATATATTTCTTTCACCATTAAATAATAACTTGAGAATGTTAGGGTATTCAATTTTTATTTAATATACTTAATCGCCTTTAGTAATTATAATAATAAAAACCAAGCTGATGCTATTTGTCCTTCTGTTTTGTTTTATGACCAGTAGCATGGCATTTTTATCAAAAAAAAATCTGAGTGTTCCATCCACTTGACTTTCTCTATATCTCTGCAATAAATTATTGTTAAAAAACTTATTCTTCTATCTACTTCATGCTAACATTACCAGAAATCATCTTATTACTTGCTTCTTTGCAAGTAGAAGGGAATACACCAGGATAAAGTGATGGGCAAATGTTTTAAAAGCTAGTTGCTACGTGAAACAATTGACATTTGGGTCACTTTGTGAGCTCCTGTTTGAGAAAAGTGTAAGTATTGTAAAACTAAAACAAATAATAAATAATATCTCAGAAACAAACAGTCAGTTCTACAAAAAATCATATGACATAAATTAGGTGCTTTAATAAGATCTACATTTTTTGTGTGCTAAGTTTTTGTCTCTTTATTACAATTTAGCAGTTATATAAATGTTGTACAAAATTCATTCAGAATAAAGTAGTCTTCAGAGGCTATTCCCAGAAAATGAAAGATTTTATTTGTCATATAAATATCTTAAACGTTTGGCATTTTAATCAAAATCATTTGTACCATTTTTGAGAAAATCAAAATGTTCGTAATTTTGTAAAGGGTAGTTGTTGGTGGGGCGATTTTTTTCACTTGGAAGATACAAAAGTTAAATATCATGTTTGGTATTTAACCGATTTTTCGTTTTTGATCTAAGCTCTTAAGCTCTCCACAGTAAGACACAGACTGTTTCTAAAAAAAAATTTCAATTCAATTGATCTGAAATTATGTACATCTGGAGAAATGTAAGTATCCAATTTTTAGGTGGAATACCACACTTTCTCTCAACATATATGTTAGAGAAATTAACAATAGGAAGTGATTTAGTGTTGCCAACAACTAAGTAATTACTCCCAATGACACAAAGCCCGCAATACTGAATTGTAACTCACCTTTGAGGCAAATTGTTCTCGTGCAGGATCAAACAGATCTATGACTTCCTCGTTATACAACTCCATGAACTGAGCCACTATTTTGAACTCGGGGGGAGACTGCCCAGCTTCTCGTGCTTCATCCGTCCTCTCCTGGATACCTTGGAACAGCTGATGTATGGCTCTAGGGATGATGCCCACTTGCTCCTCAAGAACATCGACATCAAAGCCTGTCCCCATTGTATAGGTCTTTCCTGAACCAGTCTGCAACACATTACATTAAAAATCTGATGTATTCCATTCACATGACTTTCTCTACATTTCTGCAACAAATGATTGTTAAAAAGCTTATTCTTATTCCTGGTCCAAGATAAGGAACAGTTGCAGAGTTGCGACATTCTCAGCCTCAGCCAGAGATCATGGCACTACTTGCATGGTTTTTTTCCCCCTTACGTTGGTACACGTGTTAATAGATCCTATGTAAAATTACAAGTCATTCCATGCAATAGTTGACTGTAGGCAGTTGTTTGAAGCAGTGGAAGTGAGCATTGCTTTGAAAATAGAGAAATTTGAGTATCATGCTGCAATAAAATTCTTTGTAAAAGAAGGTTTAACACCAACAGAAATTCATTTACGGATTGTAAATGTGTATGGTGACTCTTCACCTTCAGTTTTCACAGTGAAGAAATGGGTTGCGATTTTAAACAAGGCCATGCAAGCGTCCAAGATGATCCACGTCCAAAATCTGTAACCACACTGGAAATCATTGAAAAAGTGCATGACATGATTTTGGAAGTTCGGCGTACAAAGTTGCGTGAAATTGCTAATGCTCTTGGAATTTCAAAGGAACGTATTGGTGACATCTTGCATCAGGAATTAAACAACGCATGTGGATAACAAATGCATTCGCAGGACACTTTCTGTAAAGTGCTTGGCGCATTTTCAGAACAGAAGTGACTTTTTGCGCCGATACGTCAGTCACATGGACTCTCCACTACACACCGAGTCCAATCAGCAGTCGAGGTAGTGGACAGAAGCTGCTTCTTCAGCTCCAAATAAGGCGAGGATGGTGCCATCGGCGGTGAAGATCATGTCATCAGTGTTTTGGGATGCCAAAGTAATTTTGTTGATTGACAATCTCGAAAAAGGTAAAACCATTACTGGAGAATACTACTCTCAACTTCTAACCAAACTGAATGCAAGCATTCGTGAAAACAGACCCGGGTTAAAAACGAAAACAATTGTTTACAATCAGGGTGATGCACCTGCCCCCAAAAGTGTTTTGGCAATGGGGAAATTGAGAGATCTGCACAATGAAGTGCTGGAACATCCAGATTTGGCTCCCTCGGACTTCCCTCTGTTTTCAAAACTGAAGAAATTCCTCGCTTTTCGCCCAATGAAGAAGCAATTGCAGCTGTACTTTGCAGCACTTCCAGAGGAGCACTACAGAGAGAGGATAATGGATTGGAACACCGCTGTATTGATATTAGAGGAGATTATGTTGAAAAATAAAGCTACTTTGATAGCATGAAGTGTCGTTTTTCACTATCAGGGCCAGGAAACTTTTCAGACTACCCCCATAGGAAAAGTGTACTCCCCAGACAAAGTCCTTTTGATCGAATTGATTACGAAGACCAAGAAACCATTTCATGGCTTTCACTTCAGAAGTGTTCAAGAGGTTTATCAGGAAGTATAGTGCTATCAGCACTGCAGGCACTGCTAAAGGTGTTATACGACTTTCACATCGAGATTATATACAATGAAGAAGAGTACAACTAGGTAACATATCTGCTTTGTATCAGTTGTAAATAAATACATAAACCCCCGCCACTGAATCCTTACACTTGACTTAAGTTAGTACATCCAGAGAAAAAAACAGATGAAAAGCTTTACCCCTTTGACTTTCTGAACCAATCACAAAGAAGCATTCCGCATCTAGATGCCGCACTGTTGAAATATCTGGCTATTTCCAACCATGTGCTCAGTTTGTGAACTACTAACACGTGTGTTGAGCTGTTCTGAACAAGATGGTATTATTCGTTATTATTTATATCTGCTGATAGTGTTTGTTTGTACATAAGAGAAGACTTTCACAATTACAGAGGTGGATAGACTTTTGGCGAAGGTGTCTTGAGGGTGGACGCGGCTTCATGGAAGAAGAAAGTGAATCATGTGCACAAAATAATACAAAAAGGACAGGAATTAGAATCATCAGTGAATGTGAATTGGTACTGATACGTCTTGGTGACGACGATATTGATGATGACAATGACAGCAATGCTTCCGAGAAAGGCGACTGAGACTTTGATGGAATTGAGCCATTAAAATTCTAAACTGGTGAAAATCACTTTGTTATACCTTTCTCTCATTGTAACAAGCTATTTTGCATTTTTGTTCAATACTGTCGTAAATACGTATGTAAGCTGCATGCGTTACAGTACGACTGTTATTTTCAGTTAACATCAATAATAATGAATTAGTTTCATCAGGATTCTTTTACTTGTACACTGTTTATATTGGTCTAGAGACATTACTCTGACAAAGACCAACCCGAACTGTCAGTGGCGGGGCTAAAGTTCCAACCCTCGTATATTACTGGCATTTAATACAAGACTCAACTTTTACATTTTCAAGATTAACTATTTTCTTTCTAAACTAGCTAAATATGACAAAGAAAATTAATTTGCTATATGTTGAGCAAATTTCTTCATAAACATTTGAAATTTGTAGAATGTGCTTACCTGTCCATACGCCAGCACAGTGGCATTGTAGCCCTCCAACGTGCCATTGACCAGAGACTCCACACATGTCTTGTAGACCTCTTCTTGCATTGCCCCCATGTCAAACACATAGTCGTATGTGAAGGCCTTATCCGAGCCCAGAGTCACCTGTGGTTCACCAGGAGTCACAGTGGTACACACTCTGCACATATCTATCACCTCCCTCGCTATCTGCGGTCGGATCCTGCAACAGATCAAGATGTCAAGCTTTCAACACACTACATGCACTACTATTAATTTGTTTCTTCACACAAACAATTGGATAGGTAGAATCAGACTAAAAATTCAATACCTTAGCCCAAATTTGATCCACGGATTTCCCAGTCTCCAGCTGCTCGTTCTAACCACTGAGCTACCATGGCAACATGCCAGCAATAGCCAATCTATGAAGCCTGGGACAATAAGTACTTACGACATTGAAAGTCGCCATTTGGGTATGTCATCGCAAAATAATTTGAGATCACCTTGTGATTCACTGGGAAACATACAAGTCAGTTACAGTGCCGGCATGTTGCCATGGTAGCTCAGCTAAAGAAAAGGAGATTCGTGGTTCCAATCCTGGCTATGGCATTGAACTTTTCAGTCTGACTCTACCTATCTAACTCCTGTCCTACACACGGCTAGAGACTGGGAGATCCATGGTTCCAATCCTGGCTATGGCATTGAACTTTTCAGTCTGACTCTACCTATCCAACTCCATACTCTGTGTGGTCACATGAAGATGCCAAGCAACAGAAACCTGATACTTTAACATCTTCTGCCTGCAGAAAAGTTCTGGAATGCTCTTACTAGTAAAACATTGGTGTCAGGGTATTCTGAAATCATTAAAAATATTGTTCAATAAACAGGCACTTACTCTCATTGGACAATGAAATATTAGTACACCACAAAGATGCTAGATGACAGTGTGAACAGACTATCACAAAAGAACAGTGCTCGTTTGTTGATGAGCACAGAAAGTCATGAACAAGAGAGAAGGTAACAAAAATGGACTGAATGGCTTTTATAGATGACAGCAGTTAAAACAGCAGATATTCTAAGTATTTAACTGAGTGTCTGGTCGAGAAGACCCTGAAGAACAGTATTTACAATTGCATTACTTAGAACTAAGCAGATGGGACACTTGTTGGAACTGCTAATTGACTGGCTTCCACAAGGGTCAACAAATCATTCAAACAGACGTAGTTCAACATCCTGTACCATCTGGTTGAATAACTTGTTGAGAAATGTTCTGATCATGTATCTTGGGACATTTCTCAACAAGTTAGGTACAATAAGCTGACCAGATGTATCTCAGGAGATTTCTCAACATGTTACTCAACCAGATGTAACTCAGATTTCTCAACATGTTACTCAACCAGATGTAACTCAGATTTCTCAACATGTTACCCAACCAGATGTATATCAGGAGATTTCTCAACATATTACCCAACCAGATGCATCTCAGGAGATTTCTCAACATGTTACCAAACCAGATGCATCTCATGAGATTTCTCAACATGTTACCCAACCAGATGCATCTCATGAGATTTCTCAACATGTTACCCAACCAGATGTATCTCAGGAGATTTCTCAACATGTTACCCAACCAGATGCATCTCAGGAGATTTCTCAACATGTTACTCAACCAGATGTATCTCAGGAGATTTCTCAACATGTTACTCAACCAGATGCATCTCAGGAGATTTCTCAACATGTTACCCAACCAGATGTAACTCAGGAGATTTTTCAACACTTTACTCAACCAGATGTACCTCAGGAGATTTCTCAACATGTTACCCAACCAGATGCATCTCAGGAGATTTTTCAACACGTTTCTCAACCAGATGTATCTCAGGAGATTCTTCAACACGTTTCTCAACCAGATGTAACTCAGGAGATTTTTCAACACGTTACTCAACCAGCTGTAACTCAGGAGATTTTTCAACACGCTACTCAACCAGATGTAACTCAGGAGATTTTTCAACACTTTACTCAACCAGATGTAACTCAGGAAATGTCTCAAAAGTTACTCAACCAGACGTAACTTGGGACATGTCTCAACAAGTTACTCAACCAGACGTAACTTGGGACATGTCTCAACAAGTTACTCAACCAGACGTAACTTGGGACATGTCTCAACAAGTTACTCAACCAGACGTAACTTGGGACATGTCTCAACAAGTTACTCAACCAGACGTAACTCAGGAGATTTCTCAACACGTTTCTCAACCAGATGCATCTCAGGAGATTTCTCAACATGTTACCCAACCAGATGCATCTCAGGAGATTTCTCAACATGTTACTCAACCAGATGTATCTGGGGAGATTTTTCAACACGTTATTCAACCAGCTGTATCTCAGGAGATTTTTCAACACGTTTCTCAACCAGATGTAACTCAGGAGATTTTTCAACACGCTACTCAACCAGATGTAACTCAGGAGATTTTTCAACACGCTACTCAACCAGATGTAACTCAGGAGATTTTTCAACACGCTACTCAACCAGATGTAACTCAGGAGATTTTTCAACACGTTTCTCAACTAGATGTAACTCAGGAGATTTTTCAACACTTTACTCAACCAGATGTAACTCAGGAGATTTTTCAACACGCTACTCAACCATATGTAACTCAGGAGATTTTTCAACACTTTACTCAACCAGACGTAACTCGGGACATGTCTCAACAAGTTACTCAACCAGACGTAACTCGGGACATTTCCCAACAAGTTACTCAACCAGACGTAACTCGGGACATTTCTCAACAAGTTACTCAACCAGATGGTACAGGAAGTCGACCTTGCAACTCAAGTCACTGTTCTGCAAAATACTGAACCAGATGGAACAAGAAGTACAACCTGAAACTCAGAACATCGTTCTGCAAGTTATTCAACTAGATGGAACAGGAAGATGACCACGCAACTCAGGTACTCGGTCTGGAAGTTTTATCAATCAGACGTTACAAAAGGCAGAGGCCTCGTCGGAGATTTACTGGCAAGAAAAAAAAGTCTTTGTCCGAGACGAAATTCCGGTGCAGCAGCAACTGAGCTATTGGTTGACAAATAGTTATTTTAATAATACGACACAGGAAGGTGATCATACAACTCCGGCAATTTGTGTGCAAGTTAGTCGTCAGCTTTGTGGCATAGGACGGTAATCATGCAAATCGGGTTATCTGTCGGCAAATTACTCAATTTAAACTAAGCTACTGAGCATCTCTATCTGAAAATTACGCAACTAAGTGATACAGGAAGTTGAGGATGCAAATGGAATCAGCTATCTGCAAGTTACTCAATCAGATATTACAAGATGACCTAGCAATTCGAGTCATATGGCAGTAAGTTGCTCAATCAGATATTACACAATAAGCTGACCGTACAACTCAGTCCATCTGTCAGCAGATTTTACATGAAGGGGATCATGCAATTCGGGCCATCGGTCAGCAAGTTTCTCAACCAGATCATGCAGAGGATATTAACCTTGCCACTCTGGACATGCATATCACGTTAGTCAACGAGAAAGATGGGGGGTCTTTCCCCAAAAGACACGGCATCCGTGCTCTGCAAAGTACAAGGACATCTTGTCTTCCTTCCAAAATGTTTCTATGTTTATTGCAAAAATTGCTCAGATAATGGAGGATATGGTAAATCTATATGAACAGATAAAACATTTTTTTTTTTTTTTGTAATCAATTACCTTGAAATGAATAAGTTTACATTGATGCAGGAGTCCATTTTATTTCCTTGTTGTGACCTGTAATCTTCAGTAAATGAAATGTAAGGGTTTTGCTGTAGTAACACCAGTGGCGGCTCATGGTCAAATTATCTGGTGGGGCACAATTTAAGGTTTTGCTAAAATGAGTTCATTTCATAAACTGTCAGTGGTAAAATACAATGCTGACACTCTAAATACACTAACCTTTCCATCCTTCGATCCTTGGCTTGAGAAAAAACATCAGTAACTCGCTGGTTGAAGTCAGGAATCGAACGCACTATTTTATTTTCAATGGAAAGCATAGCCAAGGCTGTTAGTATATCCTGCCTCATTGTATTCCTCAGGAATGTTTTTATGCGGTTTAAAGTAGAGAAGCACCTTTCATTTTCTGCTGTCGACATTGGAATTGTAACAATAATGCTTAATAAATACACACATTCACGGAATGTTTCTTGCATATGTTACGCAGAAAAGGTTGCAAAACCGCTGCAACTCCATCTGCCACACGCAAGTCTACTCTTGAATATAGCACTTCAAGCTCAGTTTTGAGTACGGCTTTGTTCACTTTCGGGAATGTTTTTACAGTTTCCGCAAAATCCTTAACCGCAAACCGGCTGCAAAATCCTTCAAAATTTGATACCTGGAACAGTTTGGCAGCTGCTAAATGACCCGTGATCTTCTGCATTACATACAATAGTGTCGCATGTCTCTAACGCAGCGATTCGTTTTCGTTGCTCTTCGTTCCGCTTGGCAGGAACTGGAGTTTCGACATCAGCTTCCCCTAAATCTGATCGAATTCTTTTAATGTTGTGAACAGAGTTTGATAACAATTCAGACACTAGCACAGGGTCAATATTGCGCGTTTGGATTTGGGAGAGCACGTGCGGCATTACTCTGTGGAAGAAGTTCAGTCAGTACACAGAGGTAGTAATCTGATGAAACCAGAAGCCTGTCTGTAACACTGTTCATCACTTGAGTGAAGCCACCTCATGTTCCTAGTCGAGAAGGGAGGGGATCTAATTGTGATGCTGTTTTAACTCTTCCCAGCAGGAAAGTCTATGTACTTTCTACATCATAGACATTTTTCGAAGGTTTTCTGGAGTGTTTCTTCACTCCAAAAGGTTAAATTAGCTCTAAATGTATTTATCGTGGTTGACACATGGCGTCGTCTAGCTGAAGGCTACGAACAAGAGCTGCAGTTCGTGATATATTAGAGCATTGATGAAAGAGTTTCTGACATCGACATAAGAGAGGAAGAGGTAATCTTGCGTACCAGGTTACCCTGTCATGACGGGTACCGCGCATCGCCAGGCAGGCAACCTCGCTTGACAACATAACCCCAAAAAAACACCAAGAAATCACTAAGGTCCTTAGCAAATAGTTTTCAATGCTTATAGGTTGTTACTTAGCTTTCAATGACGTCATTTGGCGCGATTTATTTCTTCCGGATATAGTGACTTAATTTTCGTGGCGCGAAGTATCTCTTGCGGCACTTGCTGTGTATTCATTATGGGGAGCACACGTATAATTGAGGACCTTAAAACAAACAAATAGACGGAAATCAGAACTATTACTGTTTTTGGTTGGCATAATAAACGGAGCCAGCGCCATCTGAAGAGAGAATATATATTTAAAATCGTCAGGGAATGGTCAAGCTATGCTATTTGTTTCGTCAGTTTGGGCGACTGTATTTATTTTAGTTAAAACATTTCCTTTCCGTACATTATGAATCATTTGTCTTATATTTGTTATTATTACCCTTCCTATTGCTATAATATGTTCCCTTCGGTTTTCAGTCAGCATTTTGCTATTCGGGCTGCAACTAAAAGGGTTAAGAATTGTGTTCCGGTGTCATTGGTCTGTCATCTGTTGACTATCTCACAACTTGTCCGAGGATGGGCATTTTCATCTGAAAACAGATCCAGCCATTTCAATGCAGCTTTGGAAACAATCTGGTACATAGTAATATTTCTATTGAGACGTTATCTATTCTGTTAGAAAAGTACACCACGTATTTTATTGCACACAAAACAGAGAGAGAGAGAGAGACAGAGAGAGAGAGAGAGAGAGAGAGAGAGAGAGAGAGACCAAAGTCCTATAAATAACAAATTTGGCTTTTGAGTTTAGCACCTACAAGAAAATTCCTCTATCTTAAACTGCTGCTAAAGGAAACTCTTTTTCTCAGAAAGTAACAAGCTTGTTGTATATTCAGATACATTACAGACAGATAAAAGGTATATCTGGAATTTTCTGGGGATAACCACTCAAGGCCTCTTCATTCTGAATGACTTTCGATAAACCGAAAACCTTACTACACAGAAAAATGAAGATTTCGTTAAAAGGCACAATTTGCGACAAATAAAAATGTTGCAGGGTTAACCATTTCCGAGATATTCTATTGTATACAGCTTTGAAATAGCTTTCCTTTGTTCTAGTGCTCAAATAACTTTCTCTAGCACGAATATACATAGTAGCTAGAGAAGGTATTGTATTCCACCAAAAAATTGGATGTCGGGATTTCAACGGAAATGTTTTGAGGTCTTCTGATCGAAAATAGCATTTTTAGAAAAAGGCCCTTGTATGTGTAGGGAGGGGACAGCATACCTCAAAAAACGAAAAGGCCGTTAAATACTAAGCTTTGTTTTTACTTTCTCTACACGTACTATGTACATAGTGTATAGAGAAGGTATTGCACTCCACCAAAAAATCGATACCGAGATTTCACCGGAAATATATGTTTTAAGGTCCCCTGTATCCAAAAAAGTATTTTCAGAAAAAGGTCCGTGTGTGTGAACACGATAACTCAAAAACGGTAAAATACCAAACTTGGTATTTAAGTTTAGTATCTTCCAGGGATGCGACACGAAGATTTTGAGAAAAATCCTCCCACCCCAAACTACCCTTTACATAGAACATTTTTAGAAAAATTTAATTTTCTAAAAAATGGCTGTAACGATTTTGATTAAAATATCGTATATTAAAGATTTACCTGACAAATAAAATGTCTATTTTGAATTTTCTGGGAATAGCCTCTGAAGACTACTTTACACTGGGTCAATTTTACGTAATTTTGCATAACTGCTAAGCCGTAAGAGATGGACAAAAACTACCACACAACAAATGTAGAGCACTTTAAAACACACAATTTATGTTATATACATTTTTTTCATAGAGGTGATGGTTTTTAAGATATTCCTTGTTTTTGGTTTCAGCTATAAAAAATTTATACTTTTCTCATACAGGACTTTGTGAACTCGTGTCCATACAAACAAAGGAACTTCAGTCACATAGCAACCAGCTTTTGACTATCACTTTAACCTATGGTACTCCCTTATTTCACTTCTACTCACAAGGAAGCAAGTAATAAGTCTATTTCTGCTAATTTTTTCTCGATTAGCAGGAAGTAAATAGAAGCATTAGCTTTTTAAAAATAATTTATTGCAGAGATTTAGAGAAAGTCATGTGAATGTAACACGTCAGATTTTTTATGTTTACTATTTCCCAAGGAAGGGTTACAAAGATTTTCAAGAAAATCTCCCAATTTTTTTTTTTTTATGTATGGAAGCTCTTTAACTACTATGGTTCTCAGCGTCCCATTCTATACTGGACATGAAAGCTGCTTAATTTTGCTCAGAGGCCTCTCTATCAGGCTTGAGGTTCTTTTACATGCCAAACATCTATGACACGGGACCAACGGCTTTACTTCCCTTCCGAAGGAAACCATAAAAAAAACCATCGACCTCCGCCGGGTTTGAACCCGCAACCTTCTGTTTGTGAATTTAGCATGGTAAGCATTACACCACGGAGGGCGACAGAAAATCTCCTACTCCAACTACCCTTTCACACGCAAAAACATTTACAATAATTTTTATTTTCTCAAAAATGGGAAACAATTTTGATTAAAATGTCGTATAATAAGGATATTTAGACGACAAATAAAGTGCGTATTTTGAATTTTCTGGGAATAGCGTCTAAAGACTGGATGAATTTTGCATAACTGGTAAACCGTAAGAGATGGACAAAACATGTAAGTGCTTATTTATGTTTTGTTCATGGAGGTGATCGTTCCTTGTTTCAGTTTTAGTCACGCAAAGAACCACATGGCAACCATAATATTTTAAAACATTTGACTATCACTTTACCCAAGGAAGCATGAAGCGCTGCCAGTCTCCACACCTGCACACAGCGCCCACAGACACTGCCATTACCTTATGAGGTCAGGGGCAACTTCCAGGCCTCTCTTACGTCTGCAATTTCTCAAATGAAAACACCACGTCTTCATTTAAACATCATACAAGTGCAGCCTCTGTCACCAAATCCAGGGGCATCGCAAAATTTGATGTGTTCATTCACATCATTATTGTTAAAAAGCTTATACTTCTATCTACTTCGTGCTAACAGAAAGTGTCTTATTACTTGTTCCTTGTAAGTAGAAGGGGATACACTAGGATAAAGTGATAGTCAAATGTTTTAAAAGCTGGTTGCTATGCGATTGAAACCCGCTTCTATGCATAGTCACAAATCTGAAACAAATTACAGGGAATATTTCAGAAATGGTCAACTCCACGAAAACAACGTATATGACATAAATTGTGTATTTGAACGTGCTCTACATTTTTTGTGTAGTAAGCTTTTGTCCATCTCTTACAGTTTACCAGTTAGATAAAATAACAAGGAATATCTCAGAAATGGTAGATTCAACGAAAACAACGTATACGACAAATTGTATCTCCAACGGTTTTCCATAATTCATCCCGAACAAGGACATCTTTAGAGGCTATTCCCACAACATATACACAAGTATATTTAACATGTAGTATTTTAATCAAAATCGTTAGCCATTTTTGAGAAAATTAAAATTTTCGAAATGTTTTCCATGTAAAGGGTACTTTGGGGTTGGGGGATTTTTTTTTCAAAATCTTTGTGTCGCATCCCTAGAAGGCGCTAAATTTCGACTTTCAGTTATGGTGTTCACACACAGCCGGAGCTTTTTCTAAAACGCTTTTTTGGATACAGAGGATGTATTTCCGGTGGAATACAATAGATTCTCTATACATGTAGAGAAAGTAATGTTGGTAGTGGAGTAAAGCCAAGTGCTATACCTCTCGTTTCAGGCTATGCCGTAACGACCTCGGCAACAGTAATGTCCTAACATTATTACTTTGTCTACAAAACTCCATACTGAGATTTCATCGCTGGATAATAATAAAACATGTTTAGAAATAGGTTCGCCTGTGTGTGTGTGTGTGGGAGGGGGGCAGAGCTCAAAAACGAAACACCGTTAAATACCAAGCTTGGTATTTAAGTTTGGTAGCTTCCATGAATGCGACACGAAGATTTTCACCCAAAACTACCCCTTACATGGAAACAATTTCAGAAATTGTTCTCAAAATGGTTCTAACGATTTTGATTAAAATATCGTATATTTAAGATATTTACCAGTCAATAAAATGTATATCTTGATTTTTCTGGGAATAGCTTCTGAAGACTACTTTATACTGGATCAATTTTACATTACTGCTAAACCGTAACAGACCAAAAATTACCACACACAAAATGTAGAGCGCGTTAAAACATACAATTTATGTTTTATATACATTTTTTTCGTGGATTTGATCGTTTTTTAGACAGTTCTTGTTTTTGGTTTCAGCTATGAAAACTTAAACCTTTCTCATTCAAGAATTTGTCAACTGCTGTCCATACAAAGGAACTTGTCACATAGCAACCAGCTTTAGAAGATACCAAACTTAAATACTAAGTTTCGTACTTTACCGACTTACACGCGGACCTTTTTTGGATTCAGGGGGACCCAAAACATCTCGTATATTGAATTGTTGGGTGTAAACATTTCTCGTCAACACGCGAGTCTCTGCTAATCTTACAATTTGCTGCATTCCACGTGAGTATCTCTTCAAGTCACTTCAATTCATAAAAACATTTTTGAAAAACTTGCTTCTGTGTGTGTGAGGTATTTAAGTTCAGCATCTTCCTTCCTGAACTACCCTTTACATGGAAAAAAAAATCGAACATTTTGGTTTTCTCAAAAATGGCTCTAACGATTTTGATTAAAACGTTATATATTTGAGATATCTACTCGACAAGTTAAATGTATTCTTTGAATTTTTGGGGCACAGCCTCTGAAGACGTTTTTATTCTGGATGAATTTTTCTGAATGTTCCAGAACTGGTAAACCGAAAAGATGGACAAAAACTACCAAAAAAAAAAAAAAAATGTAGATGTCATTAAACACACAATTTATATCATATAGATTTTTTGTAGTTTTCTGATACAGGAATTTGTCAACTGCTGTAAGATTTCTCCTTGCAGATGTTTCCGCGACCATGGAAACACAACAAGTTGCGTCATGAAGACCTTGTGGAAGAAAGGTGTGACGTCAACAAGCTTCGTGACAAGGCGCATTACAACAAACATATACTTTACGACAGGTAGCTCATGAAATTCAGATGGCTCTGATATTTTTGAAGCTTCTCAAGTGTGGCAATGACCCAAATGGTTAACACTTGCGATTAGAGCAGGAAATACTCCACTTAGCACCATCCACAACTGGAGCAAGCCTCTCTCAATACCAAACTATTACTTTCGCTACATCTCTGCAAAAAGTTTATTCTTCCATTTACTTTATGCTAACCGAGAAAAAATTAGCACAAGTAGTCTTATTACTTGCTTCCTTGCAAGTAAAAGCGAAATAGGGGAGTAGCATAGGTTAAAGTGATAGTCAAAAGCTGGTTGCTATGTGACTGAGGTTCCTTTGTTTGTAACAATCAACTCCATGAAAAAAATGTATATAACATAAATTGTCTGTTTTAACGTGCTCTACATTTTTTGTGTGTTAAGTTTTTGTCCATCTCTTACGGTTTAGTAGTTATGCAAAATTCATCCAGAATAAAGTAGTCTTCAGAGGCTATTCCCAGAAAATTCAAACTATACATTTTATTTGTCAGGTAAATACCTTTAATATATGGTATTTTAATCAAAATCGTTAGAGCCATTTTTTAGAAAATCAACATTTTCGAAAAAAGTTCCATGTAAAGGGTAGTTTGGGGTAGGGGGATTTTTCTCAAAATCTTCGTGTCGCATCCCTGGAAGATACTAAACTTAGATACCAAGTTTGGTATTTTACCGACTTTTCGTTTTTGAGTTATCGTGTTCACAGACACGCTGACACGGACCTTTTTCTGAAAATATATTTTTTTGGGTACAGGGGACCCTAAAACATATATTTCCGGTGAAATCTCGGTATAGAATATTTTGGTGGAGTGCAATACCTTCTCTATACACTATATACATAGTACGTATAGAGAAAGTAAAAAACGAACTCCACGAAATAAACATATATATATATGTAATATATATTGTGTGTTTAATGTGTTCTACATTTTTGTGTGGTAAGTTTTTGTCCATCTCTTACGGTTTAGCAGTTGTGCAAAATTCCGTAAAATCCATCCAGAATAAAGCAGTCTTCAGAGGCTATTCCCAGAAAATTCAAGATATACATTTTATTTGTCAGATAAATATATTTAATATATGATATTTTAATCAAAATCGTTATAGCCATTTTTAAGAAAATGTAAATTTTCGAAAAAAGTTCCATGTAAAGGGTAGTTTGGGATGGGGGGATTTTCTTGAAAATCTTAGTGTCGCATCCTTGGAAGACCTTGAATTTTTGGGTGTAATACAATACCTTCTCTATACACTATGTAGAGCAAGTAATAACTTTTGATCGAAATGCACAACCACATGTACAGGAACGTTTTCAAAAAGCGATGTGTTGCAAGGACGCGAACTAACAGTGTCAAGTACACTGCTATTGTCCTTCACATTGCTTTCTCTACAAACCAACTTCTTGTTTCCATCAAAGTAAATACACTAGGATAAAGTGATAGTCAAATATTTCAAAAGTTCGCGATTATCATAAGCAATACCTCGAGTGTTTTCATCTTTCTCGACCGGAGCGAAGCTACGCTCTAAGAGATTTTACCAGAATGACATGTTTTGAATCCCCCGGAGTCCAGAAAAAAGCATTCTAGGAGAAGGCACATGTGTATAGTCGGATAAATACCAAATTGATATTTTAAGTTCAGCATCCTCCCAAGGATGCGACATCAAGGTTTTCAAGAAAATCACCCCTTTACATGGAAGATTATTAACAATTTTGATTTTCTCAAAAAATGCCTGTAACGATATTCACTAGAGTACCACATATTAAAGATATCTGTATATCACAAATAAAATGCACATTTTGAATTTTCTGGGACTAGACTCTGTACAACTGGTAAACGGTAAGACATACATAAACACTTACTAGGCTCGTTAAAACCCACAACAGAATTATCCATTCCTTGCTGTTGGTTACAATTTGGTTTTACTCCAGCCCATGCAATGATAATTCAGCTCAACTACTAAAGTGCCGACCAATCGCGGTCCTCTGACTGGAGCCCAAACATCTCATGTTCTTTGTCATTGGCTCACTTTTAATTACTGTCACTTGCACAATCAATTCAGTTACAATGTATTTAGTTGAAAAAAGGAGTGTAAATAATCATTATTGGTATTTCTTATGTATGAGATGAGTGCAATAACCTCACTTTCCACTTCATATACTAGCCATTAAAAGCTGAAATAATAATTGTTGCTATCGATATTCGTACATCGGGTGTAGACACGGTCGGCCATGTCATAATTCAGGAGGCAGTGAAGAAAGAAAAGAAAAATCTTATGTGTTCCATTCACATGACTTTCTCTGCATCTTTGCGACAATTTTTTGCTAAAGAGCTTATGCTTCTATTTACTTCATGCTAATCAAAAAAAAAAAGTATCAGAAATAGTCTTATTACTTCCTTCTTTGTAAGTAGAAGGGAAATAAGGGAGTACCACAGGTTAAAGTGACAGTCAAAAGCTGGTTGCTAGGTGACTGAAGTTCCTTTGTATGTACAAGAGTTAAATTTCTGTATTATGAGAAAAGTGTAATTTTTTTTTAAATCTGAAACCAATAACAAGAAATATCTCAAAAAACGACCAACTCCACGAAAAAGCTGTATATAACATAAATTGTGTGTTTTATCGTGATCTACATTTTTTGTGTACTAAGTTTTGTCCATCCCTTACAGTTTACCAGTTATGCAAAATTCAGTAAAAATCATCCAGATTGAAGAAGTCCTTTGAGGCTATTCCCAGAAAATTCAATATACAATTTATTTGGCAAGTAAATATCTTAAATATACGAGATTTTAATCAAAATCGTTATAGCCATTTTTAAGAAAATCAACATTTTCGAAATTTTTTCCATGTAAAGTCTAGTTTGGAGCGAGGGATTTTCTTGAAAATCTTCGTGTCGCATCCTTCGAATATACCAAACTCATTACCAAGTTTGGCTTTAAACGGTCTTTTCGTTTTTGAGCTATGCTGCCCACAGACACACACACACGGACATTTTTCCAATTTTTGTTTTGTTTCAGGGGGTCTCAAAACATATATTACAGGTGAAATCTCGGTATCGAATTTTGGGTGCAATAAAATACCTTCTCTATACACTATGCAGATAGTACGTGTAGAGAAAGTAAAAAGAAAGCATTCAGTAAATAAAGATGGACGAAAGCGTCATCTACCATTTGAGAAGTAATGTATTGCAATGGTAAGCTGATAAAATCTCCCTTCCTATACATTATAGATTATTTCGCTGAGTTGTGCTATAGACATTGTCGCGCGCAACAATGTAATCCCGTTTACAGAATCAATTTCTTCTTAAACTGTATAAATACCTAAGAGTTGAATGTTTCATGCTACGGTCGCTCTTGCTACATAAAACATGAGGATGGTAAACAAATGTTTGTGAGCAATATCAACACTTCCCGTCAAATTCACTGCCCACAAACAAGAAATGAAAGCTTTGCAACAAGGTGAAGAAGGCAATTGCAAACAGAAGAACATGTGTACAGCTCAGACGGCAATAAATGCAAGTAATCACGGACAGTTAATTATTACACGGGTACCCATTTATTTTCTTATGACTATCAATATTATAATATTTTAGTTAGCGTTATGGTCGTCAGAATAACGGCTCTGCTCGATTTACATCACAATACGCCGCGCGGAGTGAAAATGTGACATCGTAACAGTGCACTGGTTTTGTTTTGGCGAGGATCAACTTAAGGCTGAATAGACGGTAGTTTAACTCTAGACCAGCTTGTATCCATAGTTACAGGTCAATAGCTTCTTTAGTTTTCCAATGACAGCATTTTAAACAAGACAACTTTACAGTTTTCACGAAAATGGAACATTTGGAAAAACGAGCACTGATTAAATACTTCCATTTGAAAGGCTTAACGCCTAAAGAAATCAAGGAGGAAATGGACAGCACATTGATAGACTCTGCCCCTTCATATTCAAGGATTAAAAGGTGGGTTGCACAGTTTAAAATGGGACGTACGAGGACTAGTGATGAGCCTCGCTCTGGACGCCCTGTAGAAGTGACAACTCCAGAGGTAATTGAAAAAAGTCGTCGTTTAGTTCTGGAAGACCGCAGAGGCTGTAAACATATCAAAAGAACGTGCAGGTAATCTTTTAAGTAATGTTTTGGGTTTTCACAAGGTCTGTGCCGCGTTTGTTGACACCTGATCAAAAGTTGCAAAGAAAAACTGTTTCTGTTAAGAATGTGGAGCTCTACCGTAAAAATCCCAGTGAATGTTTTAGATGGCTTATTATCTTGGATGAAACTTGGATACATCACTACACTCCAGAAAGTAAATCACAGTCAAAACGGTGGATTGCGCCAGGTGAACCAACTCCAAAAAAAGACAAAGTCAATTTTGTAAGCTAACAAGGTTATGGCGAGTGTTTTCTGGGATGTACAGGGAATTATTTTTATTGATTACTTGGAAAAGGGTAAAAGTATCACTGGTGACTACTACGCAAGCTTACTGCAACGTTTGAGTGATGAGGTGAAAAGAAAAAGACCTCGTAAAAACCTTGTTTCATCACGGCAATGCTCCGGTCCATCGTTCAGTCATTGCAATGGGGAGAATGTGCGAATTAAAGTTGGAATTGCTTGAACATGCACCCTATTCGCCAGATCTAGCACCCAGTGACTACCACGTGTTCCCAAACCTCAAGGACGAAGATTTCACAGCAACGAGGAGGTAAACAGCTATTTTTGATAAATCGCACTACAGAGATGGTTTAATTACATTAGAACACCGACATGACAAATCTGGGGATTAAAGCCGACGTAAAGATGTGACACGACACACGGCCGAGGTCCCTTCGGAGACTCCACCATATATCCGTTATTGCGCCTACCAGTCTCGCATAGTGTATACAGAAGCTCTTGTATTCAATACCGGAAATAGACTGAATCCATTTTTAGAAAAATGTCCGCGAGCAGCATAGCTCACAAACCGTTAAATATCAATTTTGGTATCTTCCGAATATACGACACCAAGATTTTAAAGAAAATCCCCCCACCCCTAACTACCCTTTACATGGAACATTTTTCGAAAATTTTTATTTTCTCAAAAACGACTTTAACGATTTTGATTAAAATTTCTTAAATGCATATCTTTAATTTTGTATAACTGGTAAACCGTAAGAGATAGAGAAAAGAAAGTTTATTTATATACTTTACTGTAGAGTTAATCTTTCAATGCTAAAAGGCGAAGACATGTTTACTCCTGCAATTTCAATTGTTTCGCACAGCGGCGGTATTTCACGGACACAGCATATTCCTATTTCCCGCCTTCTTACAAGGAAATGTTAATGTCTATCTTGATTAGCATCAAGTTGTTACAGAGAAAGTCATGTGAATGCAACACATCAGGTTTTAACTTTCTTGTTTCAAAATGAGATTTTAAATGTTTATTTGTGAAAGAGTAGTCACCAATGCTTTTCCACATTTCTTAGTTTTATGAATATTTTCACTACAAATTATCAAAAAATAGCAATAACCGTTTCTTTTTGGCACAGCTACGTTATCACGTCACACATTCTTGTATGAACGTTATTACAATGTTAAATGTAGCAAGTTCTAGGAGAACTGTTACTGCTCCAGTGATATTCAGGACATCACTTTCTCTACACCTCTACAACACATAATTGTTAAAAAGCTCATGCTTCTATTCACTTCAGGCTAATTGAGAAAAAAATAGCACAAATACTTTTATTACTTGCTTCCTTGTAAGTAGAAGCGAAATAAGGGAGTACCATAGGTTAAAGTGATAGTCAAAAGCTGGTTGCTATGTCACTGAACTTCCTTTGTTTGTATGGACAAGAGTTGACAAATTCCTGTATGAGAAAAGTATAAGTTTTTTAAAGCTGAGACCAAAAACAAGCAATATCTCAAAAACGATCAACTCCACGAAAAAAATGTATGTAACATAAATCGTGTGTTTTAATATGCTCTACAGTTTTTGTGTGATAAGTTTTTGTCTATACCTTACAGTTTAGCAGTTGTGCAAAAATTCGTACAATTCATCCAGAATAAAGTAGTCTTCAGAGGCTATTCCCAGAAAATTCATGATATACATTTTATTTGTCAGGTAAATATCTTTAATATACGGTATTTTAATCAAAATCATTAGAGCCATTTTTGAGAAAATCAAAATGTTCGAAAAATGTTCCATGTAAACAGTAATGTGGGGTGAGGGAACTTTTCTCAAAATCTTCGTGTCGCATCCCTGGAAGATATTAAACTTAAATAGCAACTTTGGTATTGTACCCACTTTTCGTTTTTAGTTATCGTGTTCACAGACACACTGACCATTTTCTGAAAATGCTTTTTTTGAATTTTTGGGTGCAATACAACACTTTCTCTATACACTATGTACATAGTACATATAGAGAAAGTTAAAATTCGAGGCCTAATCATGACAAAGTTGTAACGTTGAAGCAACATGTGACAGATGGCCCAATGTCACGTGTTTCTCCTTCCCACCCACAAGTAAATAGCGAGTCACTCAAAAACACACCAAACTGACATAAGCATCCGCTGTAACTTGCTTTGGCGACGTCAAACAAATGACATTCTAGCACAAATTTGCCTTCAACGTCATGTACTTTCCTAATTCTATAAAAATTGTGTGATAAACTTTTAGTTTTCAAAGAGAAATATTTTTTGTACATCCCTCACGGTTTACTAGTTAAATGCCTTCAGAATAAAATGTTTCGGGTCCCCCAAAAAAAGCATTTTTAGAAAAAGCTGCGTGCGTGTGGACAGCAGAAAGACCGTTAAACTTAATATTTAAGTTTGGTATCTTCCGATGATGCGATCCACGAAGATTTTCACAAATTCCGCACCCCACCCCCTCTCCACAAACTACTCCTTACATGGAACATTTTCTTAAAAATGGCTCTAACGGTTTTGATTAAAATGCCGTATGTTTAATATATTTTTATGACAAACGAAATGTGTACCTTGAATTTTCCGGGAATAGCCTCTGAAGAATTCTTCATTCTGGATGACTTTTGTATAACTGGCAAAACGTGGATCTCTTGTTACCAGGAAGACAATTTGTGTTCATGTTTATCTCGAGTACGTAACAAGCAATGTTTTCTTTATAAAGAAGTAGCATCCTCAAGAACAGCTTCTACCGTTTACTTTTTCTCCACCCCAAAATTCCATGTCATCGAGACATGAACCACTTCTTTTATAATTTCTCAAAAATGGTCACAACAGTTTTGTTAAAACACGAGGGAGCAGGAGCGGTGAATCTCACCCGGACAACGCTGCTCAAATCCCGGCTGTGCCATTGCATTTCTCAACTGCTTCTAATCATATCAATACGTCTTCCACTCGCATCACATTCTCTACACCTCTGCAACAAACTATTGTTAAAAAGCTTATGCTTCTATTTACTTCATGCTAACAGAGAACAAATGGGTAGAAGGAGAATAAGGAAAATAAACGATAGTGAAATCTTCTAAAAGCTGGTTGTTATACGGACGATTCTTTGCATTGCCAGCAATTGACAAGTTTTAAGTATTTTATATCTGAAACCGATAACAAGGAGTATCTCAAAAATGATCAACTCCACGAAAAAAAAATATATATGACAAATTGTGTGTTTTAAAGTGCTCTACATTTTTGTGTAGACGTTTTTGTCCACCTCTTACGGCAAAAGTCAGCCAGAATAAAGAGGTCCTCAGACGCTCTTCCCAGAAAATTCAAGATATACATTTTGTCATCTCAATATCTTTAATGCAAGACATTCTAATCAAAATCGTTACAACAATTTTTGAGAAAATCAAAATTTTCCGAAATTTCTCCCTGAAAGATTACTTTTGGTTGAGGAAATTTTCTTGAAAATCTTTGTGTCGCATCGTTGGAAGATACTAAACTTAAATATCAAGTTTGGTATTTAACAGTCTTTTCATTTTTGAGCTACGTAGCCCACAGGCGCACACATGTTTCACCCCCCCTCTCCCTCACTCATAGTTTTCTAAAAATGTTTTCTTTGGGTTCAGTGGGACTCAAAACATGTATTTCCGGTGAAATCTCAGTATTGAATTTTTGGGTACATTACAAAAGCTTCTCTATACACTATGTACATAGTACGTGTAGAGAAAGTAATACAATGTATACATTTAATTTTCTGGGAATTGCGCACTGAAATATACTTTTATCTGTAGCATCAGCAATTTCCAAGAATTCTGTTATTAATAATTTCAATTTGACAGCGCTTTCACAACCCAAACCCCTTTACATTTTGATTTTCTCAAAAATGGCTCTAACGAGTTTGATTAAAATATGCTATATTAAAGATATTTACGTAAAAATTAAAATGTTTATCCTGACTTTTCTGGGAATAGCTTCTGAAGACCTGTAAACCAAAAAATGCAGATCTCGTTAAAACACACGATTTATGTCGTACATATTTTGCAGATCGTTTCCGAGATATTCCTCGTTATCAGTTTCAATTTTAAACTACGCATCCTCTCAAACGTTTCATCTCTCTTTTGTTATTCTGGAAGTGCAAAGCGAACGGAGCTTCAATTCTTCACATATCGATCAGCTTTTAAAATATGTCACGATCACTTTATTAGCACATTCCCTTACTTCTCTTTGCTTGTAAGGAACTAAGTAATAAGACCATTTCTGTTACTATTTATCTCGTTTAACAAAATAAATAACGGAACAATTTTTGTAAGAATAGTTTGAATGCAGAACAGGTAGAGGAAGTCATGTGAATGCAACACATCATTTAGCAACAAGTACAGAGGTTGTAACTGAGCAGCATTGACGTTGTTTTGAAGATCTTGGTGCTTTACGACGTTTGCGGAGAGCCATTCAAAACAAACGAAGAGGAATGCTGACTTGAGGAATTGTGTTGATCCATGACAACGCTCGTCCACACAACCCATCGGCTCCTTGAACAATTTCAATGGGACATTTTCGATCATCAGTTCTGACACAGCGACTTTCACCTTTTCCCTGAACTGAAGACGTGGGTGGCTAGGAGGGCAACCCTTTCAAACCAACCAAGATCTTCAAAACAACGTCAATGCTGCTCATTTGAAATCATTGGCGGCGACAACATTTTTTGAAGCGGGTATTGCAAAGCTTGTGCACAGGTACGATAAATGTCTCTGTGATTATGTTGAAAAGTAACCAAAACTTTTAGTAATAAAATAATTGTTTTCTATCAACTTGTCTTTTATATATAGTCAATGGGAGGCTGAGAGAAAACGGTCCTCGTGACTTGAGAAACGTGGTTAGGAGTAGCTGCTGCCGTGCCCACAGGTAAGGGATCACTCAGACCGTGAACCAGAAGCTTCTTACTGCCAAACAGTTCCGTCATCAAAAACTGCGCTCTACCTACCATCCCGGATTCTACTTCACTCTGCCATTGGTCGATTCGCCAATATGGCTGCACATGCACAAGCAGACAGAACGAACGGAACATCGTGAATTTCGCATTGGAAAGAAGAACCAATTTTCAGAAAGTCCACTTTTACCGCTTATTTCGATCCAATTCATTTACATACACCTAACCTCGACGAATTCTCGCAACCAATAGAAAAGAGCCTTAATCTAAAATTGCGATCTCGCAGCTGGGAGTCAATCTGCACAAGATGAGTTTGGTCGTGGCACGAAGTTTAATATTTTTCTGTCAAGGGCACAAGTTTGTTGAACTAATGGACGCCGCTGTTATCTTCACTGCCCGCATGTCGCAACCTGCAAAACTTCCCTCATTATTTATCCTGGTATTCCTTTTCCACTTATCTCACACGAATTTGTTTCATTTCAGCTTTAATATGAGTTATTATTTATAGCAGGTGTACAATAAAATGTTTAAAATTTTACTGGAAGAAATGCATGGTATGTTTCCTAACTGAAAATAAGGAATCATTTTCCCGACACCGTCACACGGCTTATCGAACTTTCACTCTCTTGATTTCAGCAGAAAAGGTATAAAGAACTAAAACACATTTTGTACACTAATGTAATTTAAATGAGGTATTTTTCTTTTCACCTTATCACTCAAACGTTTGCGTACTAGTCACCAGTGATACTTTTACCCTTTTCCAAGTAATCAATAAAAACAATTCCCTGTGCATCCCAGAGAACACGCCATAACCTTGATAGCTGACAAAATTAACTTTGCCTTGTTTTGGAGTTGGTTCACCTGGCGCAATCCATTGTTTTGAATGTGTATCCAAGTTTCATCCATGGTAATAAACCGTATAAAAATTCACTTGGACTTTTACGGTAGAGCTTCACATTCTTAACAGAAACAGTTTTGATCATGTGTCAACAAACGCGGCACAGACCTTGTGAAGGCCCAAAACATTACTTAAATATTACCTGCACGTTCTTTTTATATGTTTACAACCTCTGTTATCTCAAACAACTTTAATCTGCGGTCTTCCAGTACTAAACGATGACTTTTTTCAATTACCTCTGGAGTTGTCACTTCTACAGGGCGCCCAGAGCGAGGCTCATCACTAGTGCTCGTACGTCTCATTTTAAACTGTGCAACCCACCTTTTAATCCTTGAATATGAAGGGGCAGACTCTATCAATGTGCTGTCCATTTCCCCTTGATTTCTTTAGGCGTTAAGCCTATCAAATAGAAGTATTTAATCACTGCTCGTTTTTCCAAATGCTCCATTTTCGTGAAAAGTGTAAAGTTGTCTTGTTTAAAGTGCTGTAGCTATGGATATAAGCTAGTCTAAAGTGGCGCCTCGACCCTCGTAAAACCCAGAACTCATGGTAGTGTACGAAATATGGGAGCCGGGTCACTCAATAAAATAAGGCTGAAACACAATAATTCCCAACAGAAACTATTGCTCTAGTCTAGACTGAGACTGCCAGGAGTGCTACATAATTAAGTGTCCAGTTGGACGTTGTCAGTTCCTTGCAACAGTGAATTAAGTGTCCAGTAGATGGGCACTATTGCTGACTGGACGTTGTCACAGTTCCTTGCAACAGTGAATTAAGTGTCCAGTTGATGGGCACACTATTGATGGCTGGACGTTGTCACCGTTCCTTGCAACAGTGAATTAAGTGTCCAGTTGATGGGCACACTGTTGCTGGCTGGACGTTGTCACCGTTCCTTGCAACAGTGAATTAAGTGTCCAGTTGATGGGCACTATTGCTGCCTGGACGTTGCCACAGTTCCTTGCAACAGTGAATTAAGTGTCCAGTTGATGGGCACTATTGCTGCCTGGACGTTGCCACAGTTCCTTGCAACAGTGAATTAAGTGTCCAGTTGATGGGCACTATTGCTGCCTGGACGTTGTCACAGTTCCTTGCAACAGTGAATTAAGTGTCCAGTTGATGGGCACTATTGCTGCCTGGACGTTGCCACAGTTCCTTGCAACAGTGAATTAAGTGTCCAGTTGATGGGCACTATTGCTGCCTGGACGTTGCCACAGTTCCTTGCAACAGTGAATTAAGTGTCCAGTTGATGGGCACTATTGCTGCCTGGACGTTGTCACCGTTCCTTGCAACGGTGAATTAAGTGTCCAGTTGATGGGCACACTGTTGCTGGCTGGACGTTGTCACCGTTCCTTGCAACGGTGAATTAAGTGTCCAGTTGATGGGCACTATTGCTGCCTGGACGTTGCCACAGTTCCTTGCAACAGTGAATTAAGTGTCCAGTTGATGGGCACACTATTCCTGACTTGACGTTGTCACAGTTCCTTGCAACAGTGAATTAAGTGTCCAGTTGATGGGCACTATTGCTGCCTGGACGTTGCCACAGTTCCTTGCAACAGTGAATTAAGTGTCCAGTTGATGGGCACACTATTACTGACTGGACGTTGTCACAGTTCCTTGCAACAGTGAATTAAGTGTCCAGTTGATGGGCACACTATTGCTGGCTGGACGTTGTCACAGTTCCTTGCAACAGTGAATTAAGTGTCCAGTTGATGGGCACTATTGCTGCCTGGACGTTGCCACAGTTCCTTGCAACAGTGAATTAAGTGTCCAGTTGATGGGCACACTATTACTGACTGGACGTTGTCACAGTTCCTTGCAACAGTGAATTAAGTGTCCAGTTGATGGGCACACTATTGCTGGCTGGACGTTGTCACCGTTCCTTGCAACAGTGAATTAAGTGTCCAGTTGATGGGCACACTGTTGCTGGCTGGACGTTGTCACCGTTCCTTGCAACAGTGAATTAAGTGTCCAGTTGATGGGCACACTATTCCTGACTTGACGTTGTCACAGTTCCTTGCAACAGTGAATTAAGTGTCCAGTTGATGGGCACTATTGCTGCCTGGACGTTGCCACAGTTCCTTGCAACAGTGAATTAAGTGTCCAGTTGATGGGCACACTATTACTGACTGGACGTTGTCACAGTTCCTTGCAACAGTGAATTAAGTGTCCAGTTGATGGGCACACTATTGCTGGCTGGACGTTGTCACAGTTCCTTGCAACAGTGAATTAAGTGTCCAGTTGATGGGCACACTATTGCTGACTGGACGTTGTCACAGTTACTTGCAACAGTGAATTAAGTGTCCAGTTGATGGGCACACTGTTGCTGGCTGGACGTTGTCACCGTTCCTTGCAACGGTGAATTAAGTGTCCAGTTGATGGGCACACTATTGCTGACTGGACGTTGTCACCGTTCTTTGCAACGGTGAATTAAGTGTCCAGTTGATGGGCACACTATTGCTGGCTGGACGTTTTCACCGTTCCTTGCAACGGTGAATTAAGTGTCCAGTTGATGGGCACACTATTGCTGGCTGGACGTTGTCACCGTTCCTTGCAACGGTGAATTAAGTGTACAGTTGATGGGCACACTATTGCTGGCTGGACGTTGTCACAGTTCCTTGCAACAGTGAATTAAGTGTCCAGTTGATGGGCACACTATTGCTGGCTGGACGTTGTCACAGTTCCTTGCAACAGTGAATTAAGTGTCCAGTTGATGGGCACTATTGCTGCCTGGACGTTGCCACAGTTCCTTGCAACAGTAAATTAAGTGTCCAGTTGATGGGCACACTATTGCTGACTGGACGTTGTCACAGTTACTTGCAACAGTGTATTAAGTGTCCAGTTGATGGGCACACTGTTGCTGGCTGGACGTTGTGACCGTTCCTTGCAACAGTGAATTAAGTGTCCAGTTGATGGGCACTATTGCTGCCTGGACGTTGCCACAGTTCCTTGCAACAGTGAATTAAGTGTCCAGTTGATGGGCACTATTGCTGCCTGGACGTTGCCACAGTTCCTTGCAACAGTGAATTAAGTGTCCAGTTGATGGGCACTATTGCTGCCTGGACGTTGTCACAGTTCCTTGCAACAGTGAATTAAGTGTCCAGTTGATGGGCACTATTGCTGCCTGGACGTTGCCACAGTTCCTTGCAACAGTGAATTAAGTGTCCAGTTGATGGGCACTATTGCTGCCTGGACGTTGCCACAGTTCCTTGCAACAGTGAATTAAGTGTCCAGTTGATGGGCACTATTGCTGCCTGGACGTTGTCACCGTTCCTTGCAACGGTGAATTAAGTGTCCAGTTGATGGGCACACTGTTGCTGGCTGGACGTTGTCACCGTTCCTTGCAACGGTGAATTAAGTGTCCAGTTGATGGGCACTATTGCTGCCTGGACGTTGCCACAGTTCCTTGCAACAGTGAATTAAGTGTCCAGTTGATGGGCACACTATTCCTGACTTGACGTTGTCACAGTTCCTTGCAACAGTGAATTAAGTGTCCAGTTGATGGGCACTATTGCTGCCTGGACGTTGCCACAGTTCCTTGCAACAGTGAATTAAGTGTCCAGTTGATGGGCACACTATTACTGACTGGACGTTGTCACAGTTCCTTGCAACAGTGAATTAAGTGTCCAGTTGATGGGCACACTATTGCTGGCTGGACGTTGTCACAGTTCCTTGCAACAGTGAATTAAGTGTCCAGTTGATGGGCACTATTGCTGCCTGGACGTTGCCACAGTTCCTTGCAACAGTGAATTAAGTGTCCAGTTGATGGGCACACTATTACTGACTGGACGTTGTCACAGTTCCTTGCAACAGTGAATTAAGTGTCCAGTTGATGGGCACACTATTGCTGGCTGGACGTTGTCACCGTTCCTTGCAACAGTGAATTAAGTGTCCAGTTGATGGGCACACTGTTGCTGGCTGGACGTTGTCACCGTTCCTTGCAACAGTGAATTAAGTGTCCAGTTGATGGGCACACTATTCCTGACTTGACGTTGTCACAGTTCCTTGCAACAGTGAATTAAGTGTCCAGTTGATGGGCACTATTGCTGCCTGGACGTTGCCACAGTTCCTTGCAACAGTGAATTAAGTGTCCAGTTGATGGGCACACTATTACTGACTGGACGTTGTCACAGTTCCTTGCAACAGTGAATTAAGTGTCCAGTTGATGGGCACACTATTGCTGGCTGGACGTTGTCACAGTTCCTTGCAACAGTGAATTAAGTGTCCAGTTGATGGGCACACTATTGCTGACTGGACGTTGTCACAGTTACTTGCAACAGTGAATTAAGTGTCCAGTTGATGGGCACACTGTTGCTGGCTGGACGTTGTCACCGTTCCTTGCAACGGTGAATTAAGTGTCCAGTTGATGGGCACACTATTGCTGACTGGACGTTGTCACCGTTCTTTGCAACGGTGAATTAAGTGTCCAGTTGATGGGCACACTATTGCTGGCTGGACGTTTTCACCGTTCCTTGCAACGGTGAATTAAGTGTCCAGTTGATGGGCACACTATTGCTGGCTGGACGTTGTCACCGTTCCTTGCAACGGTGAATTAAGTGTACAGTTGATGGGCACACTATTGCTGGCTGGACGTTGTCACAGTTCCTTGCAACAGTGAATTAAGTGTCCAGTTGATGGGCACACTATTGCTGGCTGGACGTTGTCACAGTTCCTTGCAACAGTGAATTAAGTGTCCAGTTGATGGGCACTATTGCTGCCTGGACGTTGCCACAGTTCCTTGCAACAGTAAATTAAGTGTCCAGTTGATGGGCACACTATTGCTGACTGGACGTTGTCACAGTTACTTGCAACAGTGTATTAAGTGTCCAGTTGATGGGCACACTGTTGCTGGCTGGACGTTGTGACCGTTCCTTGCAACGGTGAATTAAGTGTCCAGTTGATGGGCACACTGTTGCTGACTGGACGTTGTCAGTTCCCCTCAACAGTGAATTAAGTGTCCAGTTGATGGGCACACTGTTGCTGGATGGACGTTGTCACAGTTCCTTGCAACAGTGAATTAAGTGTCCACTTGATAGGCACACTGTTGCTGACTGGAGGTTGTCAGTTCCTTGCAACAGTGAATTAAGTGTCCAGTTGATGGGCACTATTGCTGACTGGACGTTGTCACAGTCCCTTGCAACAGTGAATTAAGTGTCCAGTTGATGGGCACACTATTGCTGACTGGACGTTGTCACCGTTCCTTGCAACAGTGAATTAAGTGTCCAGTTGATGGGCACACTATTGCTGACTGGACGTTGTCAGTTCCTTGCAACAGTGAATTAAGTGTCCAGTTGATGGGCACACTATTGCTGACTGGACGTTGTCACAGTTACTTGCAACAGTGTATTAAGTGTCCAGTTGATGGGCACACTGTTGCTGGCTGGACGTTGTCACCGTTCCTTGCAACGGTGAATTAAGTGTCCAGTTGATGGGCACACTGTTGCTGACTGGACGTTGTCAGTTCCCCTCAACAGTGAATTAAGTGTCCAGTTGATGGGCACACTGTTGCTGGATGGACGTTGTCACAGTTCCTTGCAACAGTGAATTAAGTGTCCACTTGATAGGCACACTGTTGCTGACTGGAGGTTGTCAGTTCCTTGCAACAGTGAATTAAGTGTCCAGTTGATGGGCACTATTGCTGACTGGACGTTGTCACAGTCCCTTGCAACAGTGAATTAAGTGTCCAGTTGATGGGCACACTATTGCTGACTGGACGTTGTCACCGTTCCTTGCAACAGTGAATTAAGTGTCCAGTTGATGGGCACACTATTGCTGACTGGACGTTGTCAGTTCCTTGCAACAGTGAATTAAGTGTCCAGTTGATGGGCACACTATTGCTGACTGGACGTTGTCAGTTCCTTGCAACAGTGAATTAAGTGTCCAGTTGATGGGCACACTATTGCTGACAGGACGTTGTCACCGTTCCTTGCAACAGTGAATTAAGTGTCCAGTTGATGGGCACACTATTGCTGGCTGGACGTTGCCACAGTTCCTTGCAACAGTGAATTAAGTGTCCAGTTGATGGGCACACTATTGCTGACTGGACGTTGTCACCGTTCCTTGCAACAGTGAATTAAGTGTCCAGTTGATGGGCACAATATTGCTGACTGGACGTTGTCACCGTTCCTTGCAACAGTGAATTAAGTGTCCAGTTGATGGGCACACTATTGCTGGCTGGACGTTGTCACCGTTCCTTGCAACAGTGAATTAAGTGTCCAGTTGATGGGCACACTATTGCTGACTGGACGTTGTCACCGTTCCTTG
Source organism: Hymenopus coronatus (assembly GCA_030762935.1). NCBI lineage: Eukaryota > Metazoa > Arthropoda > Insecta > Mantodea > Hymenopodidae > Hymenopus > Hymenopus coronatus. The sequence continues at coordinate 1,000,793 of CM060880.1, read as the reverse complement.
CAACAGTGAATTAAGTGTCAAGTTGATGGGCACACTATTGCTGACTTGACGTTGTCACCGTTCCTTGCAACAGTGAATTAAGTGTCCAGTTGATAGGCACACTATTGCTGACTGGACGTTGTCACCGTTCCTTGCAACAGTGAATTAAGTGTCCAGTTGATGGGCACACTATTGCTGACTGGACGTTGTCAGTTCCTTGCAACAGTGAATTAAGTGTCCAGTTGATGGACACACTATTGCTGGCTGGACGTTGTCACAGTTCCTTGCAACAGTGAATTAAGTGTCCAGTTGGACGTTGTCACCGTTCCCTGCAACGGTGAATTAAGTGTCCAGTTGATGGGCACACTATTGCTGGCTGGACGTTGTCACAGTTCCTTGCAACAGTGAATTAAGTGTCCAGTTGATGGGCACACTATTGCTGGCTGGACGTTGTCACCGTTCCTTGCAACGGTGAATTAAGTGTCCAGTTGATGGGCACACTATTGCTGGCTGGACGTTGTCACCGTTCCTTGCAACGGTGAATTAAGTGTACAGTTGATGGGCACACTATTGCTGGCTGGACGTTGTCACAGTTCCTTGCAACAGTGAATTAAGTGTCCAGTTGATGGGCACACTATTGCTGGCTGGACGTTGTCACAGTTCCTTGCAACAGTGAATTAAGTGTCCAGTTGATGGGCACTATTGCTGCCTGGACGTTGCCACAGTTCCTTGCAACAGTGAATTAAGTGTCCAGTTGATGGGCACACTATTGCTGACTGGACGTTGTCACAGTTACTTGCAACAGTGAATTAAGTGTCCAGTTGATGGGCACACTGTTGCTGGCTGGACGTTGTCACCGTTCCTTGCAACGGTGAATTAAGTGTCCAGTTGATGGGCACACTGTTGCTGACTGGACGTTGTCAGTTCCCCTCAACAGTGAATTAAGTGTCCAGTTGATGGGCACACTGTTGCTGGATGGACGTTGTCACAGTTCCTTGCAACAGTGAATTAAGTGTCCACTTGATAGGCACACTGTTGCTGACTGGAGGTTGTCACAGTTCCTTGCAACAGTGAATTAAGTGTCCAGTTTATGGGCACACTATTGCTGGCTGGACGTTGTCACCGTTCCTTGCAACAGTGAATTAAGTGTCCAGTTGATGGGCACACTGTTGCTGGCTGGCCGTTGTCACCGTTCCTTGCAACGGTGAATTAAGTGTCCAGTTGATGGGCACACTATTGCTGACTGGACGTTGTCACCGTTCCTTGCAACAGTGAATTAAGTGTCCAGTTGATGGGCACACTATTGCTGGCTGGACGTTTTCACCGTTCCTTGCAACGGTGAATTAAGTGTCCAGTTGATGGGCACACTATTGCTGGCTGGACGTTGTCACCGTTCCTTGCAACGGTGAATTAAGTGTCCAGTTGATGGGCACACTATTGCTGGCTGGACGTTGTCACCGTTCCTTGCAACGGTGAATTAAGTGTACAGTTGATGGGCACACTATTGCTGGCTGGACGTTGTCACAGTTCCTTGCAACAGTGAATTAAGTGTCCAGTTGATGGGCACACTATTGCTGGCTGGACGTTGTCACAGTTCCTTGCAACAGTGAATTAAGTGTCCAGTTGATGGGCACTATTGCTGCCTGGACGTTGCCACAGTTCCTTGCAACAGTGAATTAAGTGTCCAGTTGATGGGCACACTATTGCTGACTGGACGTTGTCACAGTTCCTTGCAACAGTGAATTAAGTGTCCAGTTGATGGGCACACTATTGCTGACTGGACGTTGCCACAGTTCCTTGCAACAGTGAATTAAGTGTCCAGTTGATGGGCACACTATTGCTGACTGGACGTTGTCACAGTTCCTTGCAACAGTGAATTAAGTGTCCAGTTGATGGGCACACTGTTGCTGACTGGACGTTGTCAGTTCCTTGCAACAGTGAATTAAGTGTCCAGTTGATGGGCACTATTGCTGACTGGACGTTGTCACAGTCCCTTGCAACAGTGAATTAAGTGTCCAGTTGATGGGCACACTATTGCTGACTGGACGTTGTCACCGTTCCTTGCAACAGTGAATTAAGTGTCCAGTTGATGGGCACACTATTGCTGACTGGACGTTGTCAGTTCCTTGCAACAGTGAATTAAGTGTCCAGTTGATGGGCACACTATTGCTGACAGGACGTTGTCACCGTTCCTTGCAACAGTGAATTAAGTGTCCAGTTGATGGGCACACTATTGCTGGCTGGACGTTGTCACCTTTCCTTGACAAGCCCACATCTTGTTTACCTCTCGGCTAGTCCGCTTTACGAAGATGAGCGATACAAAACACCAGATGCAATAATATAAACTGTTTCGCTCCAACATCATCAAAAATGGCTTCATTTTACTGCTCATCTTTTAGAAAAGCATTATTTGATTGCATTCGCGGCCAGAATAGCCTTTTTGAAACTTGCAGAGGTAATGTATTCTAGCTGGTGTCTTCTGACAACCTCGATGAGCAGCAATTGACATGTTTACTGGTAACCGACATGAAATCTGATATCTTCCATTCACACAACTTCCTCTAAATGTTCCACATACAAACTTCTTACAAAAGATTATTCTTATTACCCAATGCTAATCGAGATGAACATTAGCAGAATGTTCTTATTACTTAGTTCCTTATAAGTAGAAGGGAATAAGGGAGTGCGCTATGTTAAAGTTAGTCAAATGAAGCTATCGTCATGCGATTGTCATTGCAAATCACTTCTTTTCTTGGCTAGGAGTAGAACAAAAGAGAAGCGGACACTTCCTGTCTGAGAAAATTATAAGTAGTTTCCAATTGAAACTAGTAACATGGAATAACTTGGAAACGGTAAGCTCCACGAAAAAATGTAATGACATATCTTGTGTATTTTAACAAGATCTACATTTTTGTACTATAAGTTTTTGTCTATCTCTTACGGTTTACCAGTTATACCAAATTCATCCAGAATAGGTCTTTAGAAGCTATTCTCAGAAAATTCAAGATAAACATTTTATTTGTGATAGAAATGGCTTTAATGTGTGGTATTTTAGTCAAAATCGTTAGTCAGTTTTAAGAAAAACAAAAGTTTTGAAACTTTTTTTATGTAAAGGGAGGAAGTTAGGGGTGGGGGGGGGATTTTTTTGAATTTTTTCGTGTCGCCTCCTTGGAAAGTACTGAACTTATATAACAAGTTTGTTATTCAACGGTCTTTTCGTTTTTGAGCTATGCTGTCCACAGAGACACGCACATTTTCCAAAAACGTTTGTTTTTGTGTATGTTCAGGTGGACCCAAAACATATTTGTGGTGAAATCTCGGTAGAGAAAGTAAACATTTGTTGATGTAATGGTGATATCGTGTGTGAGTTTTGTGGCGCTCAGCGTGTAAACGGCCGAGAGTCGTTATTGCAGCTCCTTCATTGTCTTATTAAAACAGAAGGAATACACTAGCAAAATGTTTTAAAACCTGGTTACACTTTCCGTGTCTGAAAAGCTTTAAGTATTTTAATCTGAAACAAATAACAAGGAATATCTCAAAAATGGTAATTTCACGAGAAAAAAAAAAACTTTTGATATAAATTGTGTGTTTTAACGTGATCTATGTTTTTGATCAATACTTTTTGGGTATGTCTTGCGGTTTACAAGTTACGCAAAAATCATCCAGAATAAAGTAGTCTTCAGAGGCAATTCCCAGAAAATTCAAAATATACATTTTATTTGCCATATAAATAAGTTTAATATATGGTATTTTAATCAAAATCATTACACCCATTTTTGAGAAAATCAGAACTTTCGAAATATTTTTCATGTAAAAGATAGCGAGAGTTTTCTCAAAATCTTCGTGTTGCATCCCTGGAAGATGCTAAACTTAAATACCAAGTTTGGTATTTTACGAACTTTTCCTTTTTGAGTTAGGTTTTTTTCGGACCTTTTTCTAAAAATGCTTTTGTTTGGATACAGGGGAACCTAAAACGTGTATTTCCGGTGAAGTCTCAGTATTGAATATTTGTGTACAATGCAATAACTTCTCTATACACTATGTACATGGTACGTTAGAGAAAGTAAAAATTGGCGTATGGTGCGCCATTGGGGAGAAAGAGTTATAGGCCCAATTTTTTTTGGAGTCAACAGTTGACAGCCATACATGCAATCTCGCCCGCTAATTTTTTTTAGAGAATCAACAGACAGGAGCCAATCTGTGGACGAGAAGTGTTTCTATCTCTGGGGTAACTTAAAGTGTGCAAGACAAACAATTGAAACAAAATATCCACCAGCATCTCCTTTAAAAATGCTGCTTGGTTTCATCCGCGCCTTTCTGTGATCATCACGCAATACTTGCAGAGACCTGAGACAATGCAATACGCCTAACATGAGCTCCATCTACTGCTGATCAACAATAGGCTCACTTAATTGTTGTAACCTGTAGCCAAACTACGTACAATAAAGATTTAAAAAGGACATTATTTGCGAACTCCGAAGTTGGCTCATCATAGCTTTGAAACATTTGAATTAAGAGGTCGGTTCGGTCTATTTTAATAATGTTTCAGGGTTTCTGATTGGGCCATGTAATTTTGCTACTCTGGACATCAAACCATGCGTTACAGAGCGGGCTTGTTGTACGGAAGTAGAGCGAGAGAGTAAAACACGCCACCTTTGCTTCTTGCAAAGAAAGCATGTTCTTGTTACTTTCTCTACACGTATTGCACCCAAAACTTCGATGTCCCTATGGACAAGCACTGCTGCTTGTATAACACGGCGCACTCGCATTTAACAATCTAGGTAGAATTAACCCACTCTGCAAATGGTTAAAACAGATGTTAAAATAGTATTTTTAGCAATTGTATTGACATGTCTCATTAAAGGCGTTACAAATGTGTAACAAATTATTCTTAAAAAGCGTATTCTTCTATCTACTTCATGCTAATCAAGATAAACATTAACTTGCTTCCTTGTAAGTAGAAGGCAATACACTAGATTAAAGCAATACTTTTAAAAGCTGGTTGCCATGTGGTTGAAATCCGTTTCTATGCGGCGGCAAGAGTTTACAACTTTCCGTTTAAGTATTTCACATCTGAAGGAACATCTCCACGTATATAACATAAATTGTACGCTTCAACGTGATCTACATTTTTTGTTTATCTCCTACACTTTACCAGTTAAGCAAAATTCATTCACAATAAAGACGTGTTTAGCGGCTCTTTTTCCAGAAAATTCAAGACATACATTTTATTTGGCGTGTAAATATCTTTAATATGCAGGATTTTAGTCATTTGGAGTCATTTTTGAGAAAATCAAAATTTTCGAAAATTTTGCCCTGTAAAGGGTAGTTTGTGATGGGGGGGGATTTTTGTCAAAATCTTCCTGTTGCATCTCTGGAAGACGCTAAATTTAAATACCAAGTTTGGTATTTTACCGACACAAGGAACTTTTTTCTGAAAATACTTTTCTTTTTATGCAGGGAACCCAAAAATATTTCGGTATTGAATTTTAGGTACAATACAACATCTTCTCTATAAACAGTACGTGTAGGGAAAGTAAAAACAAATTTCTATTCTGGTATGCACTACAGTGACTTTCAAATGGGACGAAGTTTGTCCTTTGGTGCCATCAGGCCAATAAATATTCAAATTTTGTAAAAAATAATTATCAAGGAAGATGGGCAGTAATGTTTGTAGCACAACCGTGATAAACAGACATTCTTAGTTTTAATAATACGAATTTATAAACATTAATTCATCAGGCAGATATGCATGCTCAGTGTGCGAGTGAGAGGGAAATATGAAAAGACCTGGCAACGCAGAGCACAGTAACACATCTCATTCGCTGCAGAGTAGAACTCTTACCATTTCAAAAACATTATAGTGTCTGCTAAATACACAATAGAAAATTGGTATGTATATGATAACTATATTTCATGAATCAGCTGTTTTATCTTGAGGTTACGCGTATGACTTTCTCTACATGTACTGTATTGCACCCAAAAATTGAATACCAAGATTTCACCGGAAATATAAGTTTTCGGTCCCCATGAATCCAAACAAGCAAGTGTGTGTCTGTGGACAGCTTAGCTCAAAAACGAAAATATTGTTAAATACCAAACTTGGTATTTAAGTTTCGTATCTTCCAAGGATGAGAGACAAAGATTTTCAAGAAAATCCCTTCACCACAAACTACCCTTTACATAGAAAAAATTTCGAAAATATTGATTTTCTAAAAATTGGCTATAATGATTTTGATTAAAATATCGTATATTAAAGATATTTACATGACAAATAAAATGTATATCTTGAATTTTCCGGGAATAGCCTCTGAAGACTACTTTATTCTGAATGAATTTTATTGAATTTTGCATAATTGGTAACCCATGAAAGATAAACAAAAACTTGCAACACAAAAAAATGTAGATCACGATAAAATACACAGTTTCTGTCATATACATTATTTTTCGTGGGGTTGGTCATTTTTGAGATATTCCTTGTTTTTGGTTTCAATTTTAAAAAAACTTATACTTTTTTCACACAGGAATTTGTCAACTCCTGTCCATACAAACAAATGAACTTCAGTCACATAGCAACCAGCTTTTGACTGTCACTTTAACCTATGGTACTCCCTTATTTCCTTTCTACTTGCAAGGAAGCAAGTAATAAGACTATTTGTGTTAATTTTTTCTCGATTAGCATGAAGTAAATAGAAGCATAAGCTTTTTATCAATAATTTGTAGAGAAAGTCATGTGAATGGAACACATCAGATTTTTCTTCTAAAACTTTATATGTTGATGATACTATTAGGAACTTAAGTACAGAGATCCTTAGCAATGTTTGCCTTAAAGCGAACTAGAAACAATTCACAATCAAATTACACGTTTCTTTTACTAACAATAATGTCCATAAACAGACGATGTTCACGCAAACTTCAATTATCATTGGTCCACCATTTTCAGAGAAAAACTTATTGAAAACAGAGGCTTGACAGGCTTTTAAAGGGTATACACTAGCTATCAAATAGGCATAGACAGTATTAACAAAACTGCAACCAAATAAACCCATTCAGATATAATCACTCAATTGTTTTACAACATTAAAAAAAAGAGACCTAATGTGTTCCATTCACATGAGGTCTTCTAGCTGTTTGGTAAAGAAACCTTTTATTTAAAACATTAATCTGTTATCTACTTCATGATAATCAAGATAAACAATAGCAGAATTAGTCTTATTACCAGCTGCTTGTAAGTACACAGGCTAAAGTGATAGTCTCAGGTCGCAATGTGAAACAATTGAAAGTCTAATTCCTTTGCTTGCCAGGAGTAAATGAAGAAAAAGAGGAAAGATGTCTTCCCATTTGAGAAAAGTTTAACTGGCTTAAAGTTGAATCCAATAATCTGGAGTAGTAAAGGTGAACTCTACAAAAATATGACAAACTGTGTGATTTTTGTATGTCTCTTATGGTTTGCCCGTTATAAAAAAACCATCCAGAATACAGTGGTTTCAGAGGCTATTTTTACAAAATTCAAGATATACATTTTACTTGCAATGTAAATATCCCTATTATTTGATATTTAATCAAAATCGTTAGAAAACCAAAATTTTCAAAAAAATGTTCATGTAAAGGGTAGTTGTGGGTGGGAGGATTTTCTTGAAAATTGTTGGTAGATATGAAACTTTAGTACCAATTGAAAATGTTGAGTCGATTTTGTAACACTACATCACTTACTTTTCATTTATTGGAAAACATGTTTCAAAAGCCATGAGCTTCCAAAGTCAATTCCTTTGGTCGACTGCTTGCTGTGGTGCTTGTCTCTGTCCCTGGTGGTGGTTTGATGAACCTCTGCATCAGTAGGTCGCCTGGCGGGATTTCAAAATTGAAAACACGGTTCTTGTTTTCCCAGATATATATGTTTTCCCAAACTTTTAATTCTGTCTTCCTTGTGATATTTGTGGTGTGTTTCTCTTTCCAAAAATGCCAAGCTACTGCAGATTTGTCTTCTTGTTTGAGTTTAATATTTCTGTGGTGTCTTTTCCTCTTGTTTTTATATTTCTTTTTATTTGGCCGATGTAGATTTTTCACAGTCATTGCAACTGGTTTGTTTTCTTGTGGGATATCATCTTTTAATTTAGAATTTAAAATGTGTTTTATGGAGTAATAGATTTTAGGGGCCAGAATGATGTGTTGCTTCAAGATGCTCTGGAATTCATAGAAACTTGTAGGGTGGTATGTAAACTTTTTGTAGATCTTAAGTAACAAGTTTGGCATTTAATGGTCTTTTCCCTTTTGAGCTATGGTGGCAACACACACACACATTTTTCTAAATATGTTTTTTTTTTGTATTTAGGTGGTCTCAAAATGCCTATTTGCGGTGAAATCTTGGTATTGAATTTTTGGGTACCATACAGGACTTTCTCTGTACACTATGTACATAGTATGTGAAGAGGAAGTAAAAAAATAGACAAATATTTTCAGATGGTTTGGACAAGAGGTCAGATGGGAAGGAAGAAGAGGCAGTGACTTGCAAGGGAAACGACAAAATATAGGAAATGGCATGAGGGAGAGGAACATTTTCTAAGCTGGCAGACGAGTATTCAATTTAGTTTTTACCCAAGCTATAGCTACTTTTAAAGCAACTGCAGCTTATAATAGTGTTAGCATGATTATATATACATCCAAACTCTCCTACTTTCAAATGTCAAGCTTCTATATGCTGAAAAATATCTCATCTGGCTCTTCTGTAACAAATTATTCTTATAAAGGTTTATTCTTCTATTTACTTGATGCTAATCAAGATAAACACTAACAGAAATTGTCTTATTACTTGCTTCCTTGTGAGTAGAAGGGAATACACTAGGATAAAGTGATAGTCAAATGTTTTAAAAGCTGGTCCCTAAGTGAAACAACTGAGATTTGGTTCGCTTTGCATGGCCCCATTTGAGAAAAGTAAAATTGAAACCAATAACAAGGAGTAATTAAAAAACGGTCAACTCTACAAGAATGACATCAATTGTGTGTCTTCAAGAGATCTCTTACGTTATGCAAAACTCACCCAGTATAAACAGCTCTTCAGAGACTATTCTCAGAAAAGTCATAATAGACATTTTATTTATGATGTAAACATCTTTAATATGTGCTATTTTATTCAAAATAGCCGTTTTTGAGAAAAAGAAAATATTCAAAACTTTTTCCATGTGAAGGGTAGTTTAGGGTGGTGAATTTTTTTTTAAATATCTTCACGTTGCATCCTTGGTAGATACTAAACATGAATACCAAGTTTGGTATTTAACAGTCGTTTCATTTTTGAGCTAAGCTGCCCACAAACACACATTTTTCTAAAAATGTTTTTGGATTCAGAGAGTCCTAAAATATGCATTTCCGGTGAAATCTCAGTATCACATTTTTGTGTGCAACACAATACATTCTCTATCCACCATGTGCATAGTACACGTAGAGACCACTTAATTTTGCTCAGAGGGCCCTTTATCAGGCTTGAGGTTCTTTTATGTACTGTAAATCTACGACATAGGACCAACAGCTTTACTTCCCTTCTGAAGGAAGCCATGCTAAGCACTTTTACATGTAGAGAAAGTAAAAAAGCAATTAGATGCATCAGGTCTTGATAGAACTACTTCATGTAAAAGTTGTAAACAGTCCCCAGTTTATTCATTTTATATGCTCTTTTATTCATTAAAGAAAATATAAATACCTCTAAGCTTAGAATAGATATAAACATCCATGACACAATGTTCCTGTTACAAGATTAGCTTCGCTATATCTTCGGTATATACACTCCCACAACAATTAGCACTAAATGATTTAAATGCATAGTTACCAAATTGCTAAAGCTAAAAGCCTTTTATAATATACATGAATATTTTGACAGCTGTATAGATGATTTATTTTATATGTGACAGTAGGAATTAGGTAATTTATAATTTTGGTATTTTTGTTAAACTTTAGATTTATTATATAATGACAAATTTTGGAAATAGTGACTGTAATGAAGCCAATATCTCCAAGCTTTGACGGTGAATTCGTTCTGATTATTTATTCAGGAAATCTTTAAACATATTTCTGGGAAATCCCAGTATTAACCTTTTAGCTTGAATGCAGCACCTTCTCTACCCACTATGTACATGGTAGTAAAACGACAGTGGAGAAGACAAGGTTGTGTTGCAGACAATTATAGGAGACATGAACAGGGCCAGTAAAGTCAAAATTTCTGCTTTTTGTGATGGAAGGAAACATTACAAAAATCAACAATTTGGAGGCAAAAACTGTGGCGGAAAATAGCATAATACATACAGGTTATAAAAATAATGACAAGAAACATGGGTAAAGGAAAAGTGCGTTAGAAATGTAGAACATGCAAGAAAGTAAGAGAGACAAAGAGAAGAACAAGTACAGGGGGTTAAGACTCCCAAAAATCTACTCAGCAGTGATAAGACAAACTGAGCATTTGTGTGTTAAATAGGAATAGCACTTTAATATATTTATGTACAACAAAAGGCACAAAAAAATTCAACTCAATTTTAATGTTAAGTACTAAGAATAAATCTCTCTCTTCTGTATAAAAATAACTTGGCTCTCGACCCCGGCTTCTGTATATGCACATCCCCATAAATCTTGTTTATTTCTTAAGCTATTTTTCCTTTGCCGTTCTCTCTTCCCTTGTTTTCTGCTGTTATTTTAGATCACCCTGTCGATCAGACATGCTGGAGGAGGCAATAATGCAAAATTCGCAGATTTAAATGTGTTTTACTATAAGAAATCCAAACCGTAATATTGATAGAATCAGAACTACCTCGTTTTTAAAAAGTTAAGCAAATTTGCATCGAGAAAGTGAAATGTCCTTTCGCAGCGATAGCATTCTGTCTAGAAGTTCAATAATCTCTGCATGTAAAACAAATTAAGAAAGAGAAAATGTGTACTGCACTAAAACATTATATTTTTCTCTAAACTACTTAGTTATTGTAAGAGTAGGAGTATATAATTACCTGACCGCCACTCTCACACTTGAGTCTTCGTCTGCAGAAGACATGGTTGGAAATGTTTTAAGAATTAACTAGACGACCAATATTTGCTCCGTTTCATTATTTACATAACCATTAACTGTCCCGCTTGCGGTATATCACAGCCATAGTTAACACACAAAGGCCTGGTTCTCTTGCATACATAAAGTTAAAACATTCGCTTTGAGAATGACAGCCTACACAAACTCCCCACTTTCATCCATATTACAACCTTTTCTCACAACGCTCTTATCGACACTCACACATAGGACAAAAGCTGCAATCACTACTACTACTTTCGGAACCACCAACGTAACAAACAAAATGCATAACTTACAACACGCAATAAAATAATATTTTTACACATTAATTCTTATATTTAAATAAAACATATCTTTTAAGACATACAAACCGTATTGTTTACTATGGTTCTGTAAGAAATCAACACTATATCGCGCAAACAGATAAGTGTGCTGTCTGCCTTGTTTAAATAATCATGCCCCATCTATTGGAAATTACCTGGAACTACAGAAATTCCGCATGGAGAGCAGGTGACGAGGAACAGGAAACGCAAAACTTGACAGCTGTTGACAGAAAACGTGAAGTATTTTTCTAAATAATATTTACAAACAATGGAACCTCTACAAGAAAAAATCAGACAGCTTGAACAAGAGTTAAAAATTGAAAGACAGAAAAATGGAAGTGTTCTGCCTGTTAGAGAAAAAATTGTACAAATGTCATCTGAGGTAGTGGATTCTAACCCATATAGGTATGTATTTCAGTTTAGTTCTGCTTTAAGAAACTTCTGCTCACGAGGAAACTGTTAGAACTTGGGCTTTTATTACAGTCGGCTGATGGCGCTTAAGAGAATGGGTATTGTTGACAACTACGAGAAAATCCGGGAGTTCACGGTGGCTGTTGTCGGTGTTGGTGGAGTTGGTAGTGTAACTGCTGAAATGTTGACACGCTGTGGTATCGGTAAGGTTAGTAACATTGAATCTGTAGATCCTATTATGTGAAGAGACTTTATGCCCAAACTCTAGGACGTAGATCATGTCAACAATTACATTTATTCGTACTTATAAACATATTTATTTACAAATAACTCTTGAAATGAATTTTCAGAGGTTTTGCATAATTTTCAATTACATGTCTGTTTCCAAAAACCTACTCGTACACAGAATATTCATGTTTATTATATTTATACCAGTGTTCTTTGATTGAATGAAATCCTCCTCTGCATAGGTGTGAGTAATAAGGTATCTTTTTAATTCTTGTCTAAACTTGCGTTACAATTCTTTTATAGAAGACGGAAGTGAATCAAACAAAACCTTCCTAGACGGCCGGGGTTCGATCCCAAGCGACTGCATGTGAGATTTGTGGTGGACAAAGCGGCGCTGGGGCGGGTTTTCTCCGGGTACTCCGGTTTCCCTTGCCATCGCATTCCACCGGGGCTCCATCATCATTCATATATCACCAGTGACACCGCCTGCGGTACCATAAGTAGTTAAAGCGGGCGTTAAACACTACTAAAAAAAAAAAAAAAACCTTTGTTGTAAACTCCTTTTTGCAAATAATTTGTTGGTCTATGTAAGTCCTGTCTCTTTGTTATGAATTTCTGTAAACTTTTCTGGGAAATTATGCAGAACTTGGGCCGCTCTAAAAATTGAATAAAATTAAGAGTGATTGATAGACTTTGTATTTCTGAGGATGATTTCAAAGGTTTTATTTGTCAGAAAAGCTTGTTTGTTTTTTTTTTATTATTATTATAGACGAATTCGTTTGCATGCTAAAATGGTTGGTATTTTCCATATATTACGGATATTTATCAAATAATTATATATAAACGAGTATTATATAAATAATAAATGGTTTTATAATGTCTGAAACATATTTTTCCGCCAAGTACTACCACAATAGAAAATTAGAAACATAAATTTATATACACACACTAACATTAACAGATTGGAACCTAACCTTGCGCTAAATTTGAAAACCACTGGATGCACTGGTTTGGCCTACAGAAAAAGATAAAAAAATAAAGAACACTTGCATACTCCTCCACCAACTACAATAGTCATACTAACTGGTGAATTATTGCTATGGGTTCTCACGACGCGGTAATCCTGCTAAGAGAGACATGTGATGTTCTTGCAGAGTGTTCCGCTAGCAATGAAACCAAGCTTTTTCATCATTATTTCAGCATATACTTACATATTATAAACCATGTATTACTCATATAATGCTCGTTTATGTATAATTATATCGCAAAATACCAACTGTTCCAGCAAGCACACAAATTTGTCTATAGTAAGAAAATGAAGCCTCTCAGACAAATAAAACCTTTGAAATTGTCATCAAAATTACAATCACACTTAAATTTTTAGTGACCCAAGTTGTGCAAAAGAAGCCTTTTCTGGATTGTTTATTACAAATGACAATATGTACTCACAGGCTAATGCCTGCATAATGAACACTTTACTGAATGGTTATGTTACAGCTGTTGCTGTTTGATTATGACAAAGTGGAGTTGGCGAATATGAACAGGCTGTTCTTCCAGCCACATCAGGCAGGGCTGTCAAAAGTGGAGGCTGCAGCAAACACTCTAAACTTCATAAACCCTGACGTTGCCATGCAAACCTATAACTACAACATAACGACAGTTGACAGCTTCCAGGACTTCATGGAGAGGCTGAGGTTGGTGTGTGTTGGCGTAATGTTGTTGACATTGCCCTGTGACTGTTACTGACAGTGACTCTGTGTTCCAGCAAGGGCAGTCTCTCACAAGGAGCAGTCGACCTCGTACTCAGTTGTGTCGACAACTTTGAGGCACGAATGGCTATCAACTCTGCTTGTAACGAACTCAACTTGTCGTGGTTTGAGTCCGGGGTCTCGGAGAACGCTGTGTCAGGTCACATCCAGTTCATCATTCCCGGAGAAACTGCTTGCTTTGGGGTAAGTGTGTCGTAATTGTATAAACATTGGTTTAACTGTTGTTTTTTTCACACAAGCCATGTGTAAGACAGGAGTTGAATAGGTAGAGTCAGACTGAAAAATTCAATGTCATAGCTGGGATTTAAACCACAGATCTCCCGGTCTCTAACCATGTGTAGGACAGGTGTTGAATAGGTAGAGTCAGACTGAAAAATTCAATGTCATAGCTGGGATTTAAACCATGGATCTCCCGGTCTCTAGCCATGTGTAGGACAGGAGTTGAATAGGTAGAGTCAGACTGAAAAATTCAATGTCATAGCTGGGATTTGAACCATGGATCTCCCAGTCTCTAGCCATGTGTAGGACAGGAGTTGAATAGGTAGAGTCAGACTGAAAAATTCAATGTCATAGCTGGGATTTGAACCACGGATCTCCTGGTCTCTAACCGTGTGTAGGACAGGAGTTGAATAGGTAGAGTCAGACTGAAAAATTCAATGTCATAGCTGGGATTTAAACCATGGATCTCCCGGTCTCTAACCGGTTGCTCTGTCACTGAGCTACCCTAGCATTGCATTTCTTAACTGAGAATAATAATTTGAGATCACCTTGTGGTTTACCGGGAAACATGTGAGTCAATTGAGAAATTCAATGTTATACCGGCATGTTGCCATGGTAGCTCAGTGGTAAGGCAACCGGCTAGAGATTGGGAGATCCGTGGTTCAAATCCCTCATTTGGTCCCACTACAAGCAAGAGTTGACCACTCATCAAAAATAATAATGTTATTTCTCTCTATCTTTCCAATAAAGAAATAAGAGTTTTTTATAAGTCACCAGCACTCGTCACATGTATTGTAACAATATCTGGGGATCACTATATAAGCACATTTTTCTTAAAGTCTTTATCTTGACTATGATTGAGATAATTTGCAACGTTGTTATATATTTTTATTGTAGAGTAACTTTAAGTTATTTGCTGGTCTATGTAAAACATCAGCACGGCAAGAGTAAGAATCTTTTGGGTTCTATATAATGGTCTACAAGAATGATGGGAAGCAACACAACAAGTAATACTTATAGCCCTTTTTTGTAATATAAACACTTGCCCCATATTTGCTGCTGTTAATGCACTGCCAATGATCACATGTGTTTGTCTTACAAGATACTGTTGGTCCTCAGTGTGCGCCGCCGCTGGTTGTAGCCTCCAACATTGATGAGAAGACTCTGAAGAAGGACGGCGTCTGTGCTGCAAGTCTACCCACAACGATGGGCATAGTCGCTGGCTTCCTCGTACAGAACACCCTCAAGTATGTTGTATGGCATTTAATATCATAACAGAAGCAACAAAGTTCTAGTTTCTCTGTATATAGTGTATAGAGAAGGTATTGCATTCCACCCAAAAATTCAATATCAAGATTTCACTGCAAATATATATTTTGACACACCCTGAATCCAAAAAAAAAAAAGCATTTTTAGAAAAATGGCAATGTTTGTGTGTGTCTGTGGGCAGCATAGCTCAAAAATGAAAAGTCTGTTAAATACCAAACTTGGTATTTAAGTCCAGTATCTTACAAAGATGTGACACAAAGATTTTCAAGGAAATCCCCCCATCCTCAACTACCATGAAAAATATTTAGAACATTTTGATTAAAATATCTTATATTTAAGATATTTACATGACAAATAAATTGTATATCTTGACTTTTCTGGGAATAGCCTCAAAAGACCTCTTTATTCTGGATGAATTTGTTTGAATTTTGCATAAGTAGTAAACTGTAAGGGATAGACAAAAAGTTACTTAACAAAAAATGTAGATCTCGTTGAAACACACAATTTATATCATGTACATTTTTTCCATGGAGTTGACCATTTTAGAAATATTCCTTGTTATTGGTTTCAAATTTGTCAACTCCTGGCAATGTACAGAAACACATTTTATCCACACAGCAACCAGCTTTTGAAACATTTGACTATCACTTTATCCTAGTGAATTCCCTTCTACTTTACAAGGAAGCAAGTAATAAGACAATTTTTGTTAATGTTTATCTTGATTATCATGAAGTGGATAGAAGAATAAGCTTATTTATTTTTTTTTATTTTTTTATTTATTTATTTTTTGTAGCTTAACATCCTTTAATCTGGTTGGTCATATTAGACAATGAGTGAAATCGGTGAAATGATGCTCAAATGATCTCGGGGTCCATGGAGCTTAAAGTTACTCGACATTCTCTTCACAGGATAAGGGAAAACGCCGAAAAGATCCTTATCCGAGCAACTCACCCTAAGCGAGATTCGAACTCACGACCTTTTGAATGTGTAGCAGACATGCTACAACCACACTACCCAGGTGGGCAACAATAATTTGTTGCAGAGACGTAGAGAAAGTCATGTGAATGGAACACATCAGATTTTTTTGTATAGCAAGTTTTTGTGTATGTCTTACAGTTTACCAGTTATGCAAAAGTCATTCATAACGAAGAGGTGTTGAGCGGCTTGAAGCATGAGATCCTTTTTGCGTTCACGCTAAATTTGAAATAGAAATCTGCTCGCTCTTAGTTTGGAGTAGCAAGCGACTCTTATCTCAGTTTTCACTTTTTTAACATGTGTGAGCAGAAATTACTCAGCGATCCCGCTGTGAATATTTGTACGCATATAATTCTATGTGACTACATTAATTCTCGCTAGTGACCTCCTCACTTCTGAAAAACCTCTTTTTTATAATAACTGGCTTCACAACCAAGAAAATCAAATAACTTATACACGACCAAAGTACAAGGAATAATAAACATTTGCATCCAGCGATTTCAACTTCAGAATGCAACAGAACAAAAACATTTGAACATCACATATTACAAAAATGACGTGAAATTCACAAGATGTTGGCAGATTTTGTGGTTAGGATATAAATATTGCCTCACGCTATTCCCATAAATTCAGGATATATAGTTTATTTGCTAGGTAGGCATCTTTAACATAGGTTATTTTAATCAAAATCATAAGAGCCATTTGCTTAGAAAATCAAAAATTTTCCATGTAGTTTGGGATGTAGGGTTTTTCCTAAAAACTTTGTGTTATGTCCTTGGAAGATACTAAACTTTAATATTTAACCAACTTTTTGTTTTTAAGTTATATGGCACATACGCAGAGACATTTTTCTAAAACTGCTTCATTTTTATTGAGGGGTTTTCAAAAAATGTATTTCCAGGGAAATCTCAGTAAAGAATTTTTGGGTTGGAATGCAATACCTCATTTATGTACTAGAGAAAGCTATAAGCCTTGACAAGTAGCGTTGTTAGAGAAAGTAATATGATTGATGTGTGTAGGTATCTGCTTGGGTTTGGGGAGGTGTCCCACTACCTCGGCTACAGTGCTCTAACAGACTTCTTCCCGAAGATGATGCTGCGACCCAATGCTTCGTGTGATGACAGATTCTGTAGACAACGGCAGGCAGAGTTTAATGCTCGGCCCCGCAAAGAGCGGGCCAAGACTGACGTCTCCGAGGAGAGTCAAGTTACTCACGAGGACAATGAGTGGGGTAAGTTTATGACGACTTGAGTCACAAACATATATAACTAAACAATGCTGGCATCCCCCTGTTGGGATATTTATATGCCCATTTTGTAGACTGAATACTTTGAAACCGTTCTGTTTTTCTCCTATTTCTAAGGCTAATTTTTATGATGCCAGTTGTCCAGACGTTGTTTATTCTGTTTTTGTAGGCAACTGTATAGTTGTAAGGTTAGATAAGGGACTGAGGAAAATCAGCCCGGCAGTCATGGAGTGGAAACTTTCTATATTGTGTACAATTGCTTGATTGTTCCCATAATGTTTGGAGCATTTGAGCAAATTTGTACAACAGAATGTTAATTTTAAGTATATAGAATGTACTAGGCTTCGCCGTGCCTGAGTGATTAGATTAGATTGGTGCCAGGTTCGATCCCAAGGGACCACATGTGGGATTTGTGGTGGAGAAACCGGCACAGGGATGATCCATCTTCATTCCATATATCAGTGCTATAGTAGTAAAAGCGGGCATTAAACCCTACAAAAAGAACAAGGTACCTGCAGTTTAAATTGGTGATATGAACGATAGAAATATCCTCTTTGATATCAACCTGTGAGGACACATTTACTTGACATGAGAAAAGAGATGAGATTTCTCCTTGTATTGCTATTTCAGGGTTTACGGTTCTTTGATGTCCAGTCACACTAGCCAGTTGGCTTGGTTTCAATGTGATAGAGCCACAAAACAATGAAAGTTTGTGTTAAGCATGCTAAGTTTATTAAAAAATTGAAACTGAAAAATGGTGGTTGACCAACATTGTTCAAGTGCAACTCCAACATAAGAGTAGAACTTCTTTTACTCAGAAATTTGATGTTTTGTTGTAGAAAAAGTTGCCTGGCTGTGAATGTGAAGGAATAAAACTTTGTGTTTTTTGTTTGTTTGGTGGTGGTTATGCATGGAGTGTGGAACTTGAAACATCTGCAAGAAAAAATATTGTAGGCATAAAGCTAGTTTAATTAGTTTTCAACTGCAAGGAGCACATAGTATCACTAATATTGTACAAGAATGGAGCTGCAGTTTAAAAGAAAGATAATTGCCTTTTTATTTGGCAGCAATTGGCATAAAAGTTGTTCATTTTAATGTAGACTCACAGAGCCCCCCAAAATAAAGATTCATGAGCTGTGTACTGCTAGTATTGTGACAGTACACTCTTCAGCTTTGCCTTGGTATAAACAAGTGATGTTGAATACCTGGTGGTACTACAAGAAGATGTATTTAACTGTATTAGTTGTTACTCCACAGAAAGTGAGTATAAAGACTGCATTTTCATTGCAAACAGTCATGGCTGAGAAAGCAGAAGAACTGGTGTGTTGCAATCAATTTGATAATTCCGCCTGGGTAGTGTGGTGATAGCATGTCTGCCTCAAATTCAACAGGTCGTGAGTTCAAATCTCGCTTGGGTAAGTTACCCGGATAAGGTTTTCCCTTATTCTGAGAGTAACTTTAAGCTCCATGGACCCCGAGATCATTTGAGTATCATTTCACCAATTACATTCGTCCCATATGACCAACCAGGACCTTAAACTACAGTAAAAAAAAAAAAATTGTGATGTGTTCTCTACAACAGATTATTGTTAAAAAGCTTATGCTTCTATTTACTTCATGCTAATCGAGAAAAAGTTAGCAGAAATTGTCTTATTACTTGCTTCCTTGTAAGTAGAAGCGAAACAAGGGAGTAGCATAGGTTACAGTGATAGTCAAAAGCTGGTTGCTATGTGACTGAAGTTCCTTTGTTTGCATGGACAAATTCCTGTACCAGAAAAGTATACTTTTTTTAAAGCTGAAACCAATAACAAGGAATATCTCAAAAACGATCAACTCCACGAAAAAAATTGTACAGAACATAAATTGTGTGTTTTAACGTGCTCTACATTTTTTGTGTTGTAAGTTTTTGTCCATCTCTTATGATTCAGCAGTTATGCAAAATTCCATAAAATTCATCCAGAATAAAGTAGTCTTCAGAGGCTATTCCCAGAAAATTCAAGATATACATTTTATTTGTCTTGTAAATATCTTTAATGTACAATATTTTAATCAAAATTTTTAGAGCCATTTTTGAAAAAATCAAAATTTTCGAAAGAAGTTCCATGTAAGGGGTAGTTTGGGCTGGGGGATTTTCTTGAAAATCTTCTTGTCGCATCCTTGGAAGATGCCAAACTTAAATACAGTCTTTTCATTTTTGAGCTCTGATGTCCAGAGAAACACACACATGGACATTTTTCTAGATTCAGGAGGTCTCAAAACATGTATTTCCAGTGAAATCTCGGTATTGAATTTTTGGGTGGAATACAGTACCTTCTCTATATACTATGTACACTTTAGGCGCAGGCTAGAAAAAGTAAAAATTAGTATTATGACAAAGTGATTTTACTATAACTATGGATATGTACTAACAATGACTTTCAGGTGAACTGTTTAGTGCTGTATGTTATTGTGGTTGTGTTATTCAACTTCCCCTATGTGCCTCACAGCCTACATAATACTGCAACTACGCAGTGTGTGAGTGGCTTGCTTTGAAAGTCAGAGCTGCGTGAGTGGGCACATATGCTCTTCGTGAGTTGAGTTTCTGCCAGGTGCAGTGGGACTGCTTCTGGAACTTTCTTGCCACCTCACCAACAGGTATAAAAGGAGACTACTAGCCCTGCTGAGAGTCAGTTTTCAACTGGGAATGCAGCAAGTTGAGTCAGAGTTTGGACAGGAAAATCAGAGGGTTGACTCGTAGCCGCTGCATGCATCAGAAATGCCGTGAAAGCATTCAATAAATACATGCATTTGTAAATCAGTGGAAGAAATAAAGAATTGCTGGTTTGAGTAATAAACAGACTTTTTGTAGGAATATTCATGTTTACCATTAAATACTACAAATTTGAAATGGTTTTTAACTGAGAATAATGTGATTTTGATGTTGCAGGAATCTGTTTGGTGGATGAGACTGACCCCAGCGAGCTTCAGCACCAAGAAGAAGAAGTGGCTGCTGGCGTGAGAGTGGCGTACTCACTCCCTTCAGCACCACCTACACTAGACACGCCACCTAATGAGATAGATGTGTCAGGACCAAGTTTGGAAGAACTAATGGCCCAGATGAAGTCCATGTAAAGAGGTGCTATTGATAAATAAACATACATAACTCTCTTCTTCTTCTTCTAATTTTCAACAAATACAGGGTGTTAATGATCTCCACCGAAATAATTTGCGAGATTGTGCACGTGACTGATATAAGTAATTTGAGATCGGCGATGCCCGGATAAACATAATGTTAAATGTGTGGGTATCAGCTGCTGAATAAAGCAAAGCAGGTTGAAAAAATGTCTTTAAAACTGCTGCCCCCTGAGTGAGTGTAGAAATATCAATTTTTAGCAGCTCGATACCAGCGTTCTCAAGATTTAATGTTGCAAAAATCTGTAAAATCTCGAACTAATCAGTTGACAGTGCGACACTGACCATTCATGTAGCATACTCTGTAGGCATTTTTTCAACTGCTCTGGTGGCTTAATTCGAAACGCGAGAAGC
Source organism: Hymenopus coronatus (assembly GCA_030762935.1). NCBI lineage: Eukaryota > Metazoa > Arthropoda > Insecta > Mantodea > Hymenopodidae > Hymenopus > Hymenopus coronatus. The sequence continues at coordinate 979,808 of CM060880.1, read as the reverse complement.
TGCTATCCCAAAGGTCATGAGTTCGAGTCTTCTCATTGAGTAAATGTTTTTATTATTATTTTTTTCATTGCAGGTGAAGTGCCGCGATACATGGCGTACTGGCACTTTAGAAAGTTATATCCGTTACTTTGAAATTTCAATAAACAGGCCGCAAGTCTCCTATCTCAAATTACTTATTTAAGTAATCTACATATTCTGTGAAAATATTTCGGTATAGTTCATTAACAGCCTGTACATTGAAACTTTCCTAGCATTGGTTATTAATGATTTCTTCTGAGGACGTCAGCCAGGGAAGTTTTGATTAATTTCCAAGCTTTCAACAACATACTCTGTTACCATCTTCAGGGAACTGGAGAGAAGGTGGTGGTATTTATACCTGGAGGGGAAGGCTGAAAAACCACCTCTCATGCTGGCCAATGGGGGTTGAGGAGGATGTTACAAGTGGTTATGAATTATAGGTAGCCACCATGTTTTTGTTATTCGTAGACCTTTGTGTTTCTTAAAATTATTCTTCTTTGTTTTTATGTATATTGCTTTTTTTATCAGTCTGTCATGATATCCAGTAGATTATTCTATTATTTTAGTGGATGAAAAATTGATCTTATGGCCAGCATCATAAGTGTGTTGTGGCATCGTAGATAACATAATAACAAACTTAACATCCTTCCAATAGCACACTATATAAAGATGCTCTTCAACAACATTACTGGTGCTCAAGCATTCAACCTGCACATCCAAACTGAACAGAAAATCACCACATTTCTTAACTAGTGACACAGAAGACTCCCGTTAATAATTATTCATATATTCATAAATGTGCACTTTTGTTATTTTTTTAATTTATTATTGTTATTACTTTATGCTTTCATTCAATTGTAAGATTTATTTGTAAACTTATTTTACTAATAACTATTTCAGTTTATGTATTTAAAAGCTGTATTATCTGTGCCATGGTCGTATGTTAAAATGTGAACCACACTTCTGCGGTCAGCATCTTCAGTGACAGTCACTGTAGGAGGTAATTGCGATGCTGGGAAGGAAGGGTAACGCACACGTGTGTCCTGCCTGCGTGTGAAGGTCAGGCAGCTGTTTGTTTACTTATACCAGTTTCCAGGTCTTACTTATCCAGTAAGTGCCATTTTTAAGTTATTTGGATGTTCTATTTCAATAGCTTCTCTCCTCAGAAGATTGACGTTGATGTCAACATGTACTGTATTTTGTAGATCCCCAGGGTGCTTAGTGGGGCCATCAGATCTTTTACTCAACGAAGCATATTGCCTATCTTGTTTCCAAGTTTGCATTTACCTTCCCAGTGACTGCCACTCAAGTTCTGACCATATAACTCGGCGAAACGTATGGTTCACATTTTAACATACGACCACGGCACAACAGCCCCGATAATGCACTTTTTAAATATAACGACACCATCCATTCACTTCTCTTGTTTCTGAGCATGATTCATAACTGCCCCTGTAAGGAATGAACATGCCAGTTTTTACTTTCTCTAGCTCATATGTACAAGTACATATTGGATAGAGAAGGTATTGCATTCCACCCAAAAATTCAATGCTGAGAGATTTCACTGAAGTCCAAAAAAAGCATTTTTAGAAAAAGGTCTGTGGACAGCATAGCTCAAAAACAAAACTGTTAATGACCAAACGGTATTTAAGTTTAGTAGTAAGAGACAGCCACAAAAAAATGTGGATCTCGTTAAAACACACAATTTGTGTCTATACGTTTTTTCGAGGAGTTTACCGTTTTCAAGATATTCCTTGTTATTGGTTCCGGTTTTGACTTCAAAACTTGTCAAATGCTGGCAATGCAAAGACTCAAATTTCAATCCTATAGCAACCACATTTTAAAACATGTGACTGTCAGTTAAGCCTAGTGTATTGCCTTCTACTTATAAGGAACTAAGGAATAAGAACATTCTGCTAATGTTTATCTTGATTAACATGAAGTTTGTTACAGAAATGGAGAGAAAGTCATGTGAATAGAACACATCAGATATTTACAAACACAAATTGATTTATTTCTCAAGATCCCTTTTAGGGATATAAAGTTCATCCAATGTTCCTGGCAGTTTTAAAATGGCGACCACTTCATTTGATGTAAATTTTGTTCCTGTGATCCATCAGTTTATTATGTTGGGAGCGGTGCAGCAGTAATTGATGATACAATTCAAGCAACCAAATTAATTAACAAGTCAGAGTATGACACTCTTGGCATTGGAAAAATCTAATGTTATCCATTCACACCACTTTCTCTACATCTCTGCAATATATTATTGTTAAAAAGCTTATGCTTCTATTTACTTCATGATAATCGAGAAAAAATTAGTAGAAATAGTCTAATTACTTGCTTCCTTGTATAAGTTTTCCAAAGCTGAAACTAAAAACAAGGAATATTTTAAAACGATCAACTCCACCAAAAAAAGGTATATAACTTAAATTGTGTGTTTTAACGTGCTTACATTTTTTGTGTGGTAAGTTTTTGTCCATCTCTTATGGTTTAGCATTATCCAAAATTCCGTAAAATTCATCCAGAATAAAGTAGTCCTCAGAGACTATTCCCAGAGAATTCAACGTATAAATTTTATTTGTCACTTAAATATCTTTAATATATGCCATTTTAATCAAAATCGTTATAGCCATTTTTGAGAAAATCAAAATTTTCAAAAAAGTTCCATGAAAAGGGTAGTTGGGAGTGGGGGAATTTTTCTCAAAATGTTTGTGTTGCATCCCTGGAAGATACTGAACTTAACTACCAAGTTTGGTATTTTACCGACTTTTCATTTTTGAGTTATGTTCACGGACACACACACATGGACCTTTTTCTAAAAATGTTTTTTTTTTGGATACAATACAATGCCTTCTCTATACACTATGTACATAGTACATGTAGAGAAAGTAAAAATGCATGACATAAATTATGGGTTGTAATAAAACCTACATTTTTACTTTCTCTAGCTCCATATGTAAAATGTACATAGGAATAGAGAAGTATTGTATTCCACCCAAAAATTCCATATAGAGATTTCACTGGAAATACATGTTTTAGCCCCCTCCCCCTTAATCCAAAAAAAGCATTTTCAGAAACAGGTCCATGTGTGTGCGTCTGTGGACAGCATAGCTCAAAAATGAAGACCACTAAATACCAAACTTGGTATTTAAGTTTGCTACCTTCCAAGGATGCGACACAAAGATTTTCAAAAAATCCCCTCACCCCTAAGTACCATTTACATGGAAAAACTGCCTCACATTCAAGAGGTTGCAAGTTTGAATCTCGCAAGGGTGAGTTATCCAGATACAGCTTTTTACAGTGTTTTCCTTTATTCTGAGTAGCATTAGTCGTCAGATATGACCATCCAAAAAAAGAAAAGTTTCCATTGTTCTGTGATAACAAGCAGCTATTTCAACTTGACCACTTTCCTTACTCTCTGGTTCCAACAGCAGATCCCTCACTTCTGATACCATTTGTATAGCACATAGAGGAGATATTGCATTCCACCCAAAATGTCATACACAAATAAGAAGCATATTAAAAATCTGATGTCTTCCATTCACATGACTTTCTCTAAATCCCTCCAAAAAAATATTAAAAAGCTTATACTCTATTTACTTCATGATAATAGTAGCAGAAATAGTCTTATTACTTGCTTCCTTGTAAGTAGAAGTGAAATAAGAGAATACACTAGGATAAAGTGATAATCAAAAGCTGGTTGCTATGTGACTGAAGTTCCTTTGTATGAACAGCAGTTGACAAATTCCTGTATGAGAAAAGTATAAGTTTTTTATTGCTGAAACCAAAAACAAGGAATATCTCAAAAACCGATTAGCTCTGTGAAAAAAATGTATATAACATAAATTGTGTGTTTTAAAGTGCTTTACATTTTTTGTGTGGTAAGTTTTTGTCCATCTGTTACAATTTAGCAGTTATGCAAAATTCATTCAGAATATAGTAGTCTTTAGAAGCTATTCCCAGAAAATTCAGGATATACATTTTATTTGTTAGCTAAATATCTTTAATATATGATATTTTAATCAAAATCGTTAAGAGCCATTTTTGAGAAAATCAAAATTTTCGATAAAAGTTGCATGTAAAGGGTAGCTAGGGGTGGGGGGGATTTTCTTGAAAATCTTTGTGTCACATCCTTGGAAGATGTCAAGTATCATGTTTAACAGACTTTTAGTTTTTGAGCTAAACTGCCCACGGACATTCTTCTAAAAATGTTTTTTTTTTTCTTTATAAAGGGGACCCTAAAACATATTTCCAGTGAAACCTCAGCATTGAATTTTTGGGTACAATACAATACCTTCTCTACACAATAGAGAAAGTAAAAAGAACCACACCATGAATTTTGATTTAACAACCTCTGCCAGCACTGGCGTCATCATTGACACCAACGAAGCAACATTTAGTCGGAATAAGGGTTCCTCAAACTGGTACCATTAAGTGATGTTTTGCTTTTTATTTAGTCACATTGGTTTGTTTGCCAGATACACAAAACTCATCCAGAGGCTGTTTCAAAATGGATATTGTTGAGTTATAGTATAATATTTACACCAGTGTTTATCACAGTAACAATTAATATTTTCTCATCTTATATATTAACACATTTAGGTGATTTTCTTTACATCATCATATGGGAATGCACAGTGAAGTAACTAACACTCAAACTTCACTAGTTGCAATAAAGTAGCTTACTTCAGGTTATTCAGACTTGATGGAATACAAATTAGAACTTAATTGCATCATGGAAACTGCTACTCACATTTGGTAAACAACAAGGTTAATCAATTTATGAAACAGAAGAAAGTAAAAGAAATTAGTACTCTAAAAAAAATTAAAGCAGAAACCAGCTTCAAAAGTTTAAAAAACCCATAAAAACAAAAGATTGAAACTGTTAGTCTACCTTAACAATATTACTATTATTGTTTATCGCTACACCTTCATGAGATTATTATATTATTTACTGTACCAAATGTAATATCTCCCAATAAGTGTAGAAAGTTAGCTTGAAGCAAGCTCAAATTAGGTTATTAGTAGTCGTAAGCTTTCACAGCCAGAGTCAAAATTATAACTAGAAGTATTTTGCGGGCTGAGTAGTCATGGTCTGCTGGAGTTTTCAGGTCCAGACTGCGGTGAACATCTTCAGTGGCATGGTCTTGACTCAAAAACTGGCATCTACTACTTGAGAACATCAATGAGATCATCCGAACCAATAGCACTGGAGTGGCTAACCTGGACCAATCACGTGAGAGCAGCCTGCCGCTATTTCAGCCAACGAGTCAGTTGCGACCAAACCTTCATCGAGAAGACTTGCACCACGCCGCTGAAGATGTTCACCGCAGTCATGAAGCAAACGTCTGGACCACAGACCACGGCTTCTCAGCCCGGAAAATTCTTCTACGTTGTTTATGAAACTTGGTGGCTGTTAAAACAGAAAGTTAGCAAGTCACGTACTCCTTTACGTTTGTGAAGGCAAGCGGGGCAAGTCTCTCCTGCTCCAGAGATAGTTTTTTGTCACAAGGTATTTATGGGAAGCCAAGTCTGCGAGCTTGGTAACCTATAGGAATAAAGCCACCATAATGTGCTACACAACAAGCACTTGGATAGACAGTCTGTCAGGGTGATCCGCCACCTATGTTACCATAAACAAAACCACATGAAGTATATTGCGTGGTGACATAAAAGTGGAACCAAGTAACAAGTCTAAAGTGCTTGCTGTGATATCTCTCTTTGTTTTCGCATCAAATAAATATAGTTTCCTCAGGTTTAAAATGTGTGTTGTGACATCTCCTACCCACTCCTTGCTGTAACACACCGGCCGCTGTCGACTGAGATTCCGAGCTGAGCTGAAGCACCAGGTACATGGGGGACTGACATGCAGATACGCGATTATACACTGGCGAGAACATCACAAGATAAAATCCCCCCATTGAAACAAACAGCTGCAAAGAAGGTGCAAAGGAAAAAATAAAAACTCTGATGTGTTCCATTCACATGACTTTCTCTACATCTCTGTAACAAATTACTGTTAAAAAGCTTATGCTTCTATTTACTTCATGTCAGAAATAGTTTTATTTCCTGCTTCCTCGTAAGCAGAAGTGAAATAAGGGAGTAGCATAGGTTAAAGTGATAGTCAAAAGCTGGTTGCTATGTGACTGAAGTTTCTTTGTTTGTATGTATGGACAGGAGTTGACAAATTTCTGTATGTGAAATGTATAAGTATTTTAAAGCTGTAACCAATAACAAGGAATATCTAAAAAACGATCAACTCGACAAAAAAAAATGTATATAACATAAATTGTGTGTTTTAATGTGCTCTACATTTTTTGTGTGGTTAGTTTTTGTCCATCTCTTACCGTTTAGCAGTTATGCAAAAATCCATAAAATTCATCCAGGATAAAGACGTCTCCAGACACTATTCACAGAAAATTCAGCATATACCTTTTATTTGTCCAGTAAGTATCTTAAATATACAAGATTTTAATCAAAATTGTTAAGAGCCATTTTTAAGAAAATCAAAAATTTTTAAATTTTTCCATGGAGTTGGGGGGATTTTCTTGAAAATCTTCATGTCGCATCCTTAGAAGACACCAAACGTAAACACCAAGTTTGGTTTTTAACAGTCTTTTCATTTTGAGCTTCGGTGCCCACAGACAGACATTTTTCTAAAAATGCTTTTTTTTGGATTCAGGTGGACCCAAATCATGTATTTCCGGTGAAATATAATACCTTCTCCATACACCATGTACATAGTACATGTAGAGAAAGTAAAAATTCACTTACCAGCCTTTGGCACACCAAAAATTTCAAAAGATTGAACATCAAGTTAGCCCCAGTTAATAAGCACGGTTTAAAAAACCTCCTCATACAAACACAAAAGATAAACAGGGATATATGAAATTATGTGCAAGGAATGTGAGAAGGTGTATACAGGGCAAAAAGAGTTTTAAAGAACACACAAGATATTTAAATCATAAATAGACAGATAATTCAGCTGTAGCACATCATTTTTACAGTGAACCCAGGTTAATATCAGTACACAATGCAATTGGATTAACAGTTTGGGAAAATCCATTTTAAAAAACAAGGTCATAGATTTTGACATACCACAAACAAATGGACTTATCTCAAAATTCACCTATCCAGAAAAGAGAGCTCCACAGGCCGTTACCATGAGCTCATCGAGGAATCTCTGCTGAAAATGTGGGTAACAGCCACCGAAGTAACTTACTTTATTTCAAGCGTGAAGTTTGAGCGTAATCTATGTTTTTACTGCTAATTGATCATATATTTACATTCCTGGAGTTAGTATCATATACAGTTAACAGCCTGGTTACATATTGTACCTTTCCCTCTGTTTGTACATTTTTATACAACATCAACTTAATCTATTTATTTCTTTTATTAATTACGTCATCAGTTTTATTATTAAGATCATCTCTTCTTTGTCGATTTTTCTCCCCCATTTCTCTCTTGCTTGTATTTTTACCTAGTTGTTTTAGGTATAATATCTCTAATGGCAACTTTTCCCAGTTTTTCCTTGCACAGTGTAAATTGCCACATACGAGGATGTATCAGTAAACAACCACACTGATTACTTCATTCTTTTACAAACTTTCAAAGTGTTGAAATACAACTATTCCACTGACAGTCTGTTCAGTATGTGCTGTTCAACTCCATGTGACTGAAAATCGCAAGGTACAAGATCTGGTGGATGAGGCATGATCTCAATGCCAAATGACATCTAAAGTTGCACATCTGGTCGCTTCTCGGCACATCGCAATAGTAAGCAGCTGTTACTGTGTGTTGATTAGTTACAATATGGTCCTACAGAGTGCCCTGTTGGTCAAAGAATATGAAGTACACTTTTCGAGCTTTCACTTTCTTAGGCCTAGGGCTCGATGGATGTTTCCAATGTTGGTTGGTTGGTATCTAATGTTGAGCAGTTGGCAGTGAAGCCATTCACCAGCATTTTGATGTTGACTTAAGGTTGGGCAGCGCAGTATCCATATTTTGTTTAAGTGTACAGAGGAGATCTCACTATACCAGTCTCTTGGTCTGTTAGGAGTCTCTTGGTAATGTAGTGATTCTGGTCATTCCTTTTGTTTGTAATACATTATCTTCTTTATTATATGTTGATAGAGTGATAACTTATTGATCAGCTGTTTCACTGCCCAGCAGTGTGCTGCTGGTATCCATTAGTTGTAGCAACATTCTGCAATGTTATGTCAAAGGCTTGTAATGACCATATTCACCCTTGTTGCCACGTCAGCCTTCAGTACATGAGCTAACTATTTCACTGACCCTCTTCAATTGTCTTCTGCAGTTCCAAAAGACAAATTCATTATCTGTACAATTGTGTTGATGTTGACTTATAGGTCATGGAGAATCTTGAAGGTCTTCGTAACCCTCTATAGGGTTCAATCCCATGCGAGAATTGTGGTGGACAAAGTGGCACAGGGGCAGGTTTTCTCCGGTTTCCTGCGCCAAGGCATTCCACTGGTGCTCAATATTCATTCTATATATCACCAGTGTCAAAGTAGTAAAAGTGGGCGTTAAACACTACAAAAAAAAAATCTGAAATGTTCCACTCACATGACTTTCTCTATATCTCTGTAACAAATTATTGTTAAAAAGCTTATACTTCTATCTACTTCAAGCTAATCATGAAAAAATTATCAGAAATAGTCTTATTACTTGCTTCCTTATAAGTAGAAGTGAAATAAGGGAGTAGCATAAGTTAAGTTTTTCAAAGCTGAAACAACAAACAAGGAATATCTCAAAAACAATCACTCCACAAAAAAAAATATATAACATAAATTATGTGTTTTAATGTGCTCTACATTTTTTGTGTGCTAAGTTTTTGTCCATCTCTTACAGTTTAGCAGTTATGCAAAATCCCATAAAATTCATACAGAATAAAGTAGCTTTCAGAGGCTATTCCCATAAAATTCAAAATATCCATTTTATTTCTCAGGTAAGTATCTTTAATACACAATATTTTAATCAAAATCATTAGGGCCATTTTTGAGAAAATCAAAATTTTCGAAAAAAGTTTCATGTAAAGGGTAGTTACAGATGGGGGGATTTCTTTGAAAATCTTTGTGTCACATCGTTGGAAGATACCAAACTTAAATACCGAGCTTGGTATTCAATAGTCTTTTCGTTTTTTAGCTATGTTGTCCACAGACACCTTTTTTCTGAAAATGCTTGTGTGTTTGCTGTACGAGTTTGGTTTTATCAATGCTCGTCGCTGATATTTCAGTTCCACGTTGGTACGTGCTGTATCCTGGTCTGCATGACTAACATTCACCTTTTCGCTGCTAGCAGCCGCTGTGCTCCAGGGTGGCTTATTTAAATACAATTCAGTCCAGTTATTTATTGATACACCCTTGTATGGATCTAAATCAACTTTTGGACCTTTTAATAACTCTTATCTTATATACAAGGGTCGGCTGGTAAGTCCCGGGCCTCACACAGATATGGCGTCACTAGACGGTAGTTTAACTCTAGACTAGCTTGTATCTATAGTTACAAGTCAATAGCTTCCTTAGTTTTCCAATGACAGCATTTTAAACAAGACAACTTTACAGTTTTCACGAAATTGGAGCATTTGGAAAAACGAGCAGTGATTAAATACTTCCATTTGAAAGGCCTAACGCCTAAAGAAATCAAGGCGCAAATGGACAGTACATTGAAAGACTCTGCCTCTTCATATTCAATGATTAAAAGGTGGGTTGCACACTTTAAAATGGGACGTATGAGCACTAGTGATGAGCCTCGCTCTGGACGCCCTGTAGAACTGACAACTCCACAGATCATTGAAAAAATTCATCGCTTAGTACTGCAAGACCGCAGATTAAAGTTGTTTGAGATAGCAGAGGCTGTAAACATACCAAAAGAACGTGCAGGTAATATTTTAAGTAATGTTTTGGGCTTTCACAAGGTCTGTGCTGCGTTTGTTGACACCTGATCAAAAGTTGCAAAGAAAAACTGTTGCTGTTAAGAATGTGGAGCTCTACCGTAAAAATCCCAGTGAATTATTGAGATGGCTTATTACCATGGATGAAACTTGGATCCATTACTACACTCCAGAAAGTAAATCACAGTCAAAACAGTGGATTGCACCAGGTGAACCAATTCCAAAAAATTTTGTCGGCTAACAAGGTTATGGCGAGTGTTTTCTGGGATGTACAGGGAATTATTTTTATTGATTACTTGGAAAAGGGTAAAAGTATCACTGGTGACTACTACGCAAGCTTACTGCAACGTTTGAGTGACGAGGTGAAAAGGAAAAGACCTCATTTTGCAAAAAAAAAATCTTGTTTCATCACGACAATGCTCCGGCCCTTCGTTCAGTCATTGCAATGGGAAAAATGTGGCAATTAAAGTTGGAATTGCTTGAACTTCCACACTATTCACCAGATCTAGCACCCAGTGACTACCACCTGTTCCCAAACCTCAAAAAATTTCTTGGAGGATGAAGATTTCACAGTAGCAAGGTGGTCATTGATGCAGTAAACAGCTATTTTGATAAATGGCAGTACAGAGATGGTTTAATTAAATTAGAACTCAGATATGAAAAATGTAGATTATTTTGAAAAATCAAGCAAAAATTATTTTTTTAAATGTTGTTTTCATTGAGATATGCTGGGACTTATCAGCTGACCCTAGTACAGTAAAATTAATTATTAACTATAACTGTAACCAAGCTGTTGAATGGTATCTGAAATTAACTATCCAGTGTCAAATTTATTGCTGATGGTTTAGGTAAATGTTGCTTCTTTCTGATGTACCTTTTTTTTGTAGAGGACAGTTTTCTCCGAGATTCATCGCTTATTTGATCCTCTACACAAACTTCTCTCTTACTTTCCATACTTTTCAATAAGCTCTTTACTGGAGCAATGTGCTTTCTAAAAACATTAATCTTTTCCTCTGTATCTAACATGTTAAGTATTTCTTGCACTTCGCTTGCAACTTTGTCCTTCTCAACTTGTACAGTTGACGGCGCAGGATCTGAGAGTTGTCTTGTTTCACAATCTTCATTCATTTCATAATCGGAGGACTGTTGAAGTGTATCTGCAAGCATTAGGTCATAATCAGAAGTCTCGTGAGGATACGAGGATAGATTTTCTCCCTCAGGCGGGATTATATCCGGAAAGTCGTCCAGATATTTCACCCAAGACTTTATATTGGTGCCAACTTCTCTATTTAAGTTGTATGTCTGTATGATGTTATGTAGATCCTTTTTCGTGATCAACTGAAGTCGATCGTCCTCTACGGTGTCCTTGATTTCGTCCATGATATCTTGTAGTGGTACATGCATAGCGATTTTTCTGGCAAGGTCGTCCTTTTCAGACTGCGTTAATGACAGCCTAGCAGTGTCCATCGTGTGTCCAGAGTGAGAATTGAAGAAGTGAACAACAATGGTATCTCGTTTTCTAACAATCATTTTTGACGGACACCGTGAATTAATTTTGTTGCTGCCCAAGTGTTTAAGGGCTCTGATGTTTTTTCCTTTGGGATTAAAGAAGCCATCTCGATGACAGTAGAAGTTGGTAACAATTGTCCCATCGTTGTTTTTTCGCGAGCCTTTGTGCTGTACGTATTGAGATTTGGTCTCTTTTTCCATTTTCACTTTCCAACTTTTAAAATCCTCGATGTTGGTGAAATGAAGAACCTCCTTTGCTAATGCAGTTCTATGCGAGTTGCTGGTGTTAAGATGGCGTTGCAGCGTGGCATGATCACGAAATGTTTTCTCACAAATCTCGCAGTTTCTAGGTTTGTAATTCTCGTGAGACCTCTTATGAGCTTTTAGGCCCTTCAACGCAGCGCACTGCATGTTGCAAACATCGCACTCGTAAACTTCTTGACTGACAGAAACTACAGATGTGCTCTCCATCTTCAATATTTCATCTCATTACCAATCTGCAACATCGACAAAACACACTTGTCAGCAAAATGGTTGCTTATACTTATCAACAGACAATGAACTAGTTACAAGGGCTGGAAACAAATAAGTAGCGATACTGTTTTATAACCATACAGGGATTCTTTTTGAGCTGCTGTTAGCACACCTGTATGGTGTATCAAAAAATAATGGGAATTATTTTTACTTTCTCTACATATACAGTGTACATGTTATGGGTCCCCCTGAATCCAAAAAAAAAAAAAAAACAATTTTAGAAAAAGGGCCGCATGTGCGTGCATGGGTGGTTGGTGTGTGTGCGCATGCATGTGTGAGTCTGTGGACTGAATATCTCAAAAATGAAAAGACTGTTGAATACCAAACTTGGAATTTATGTTTAGTATCTTCCAAGGATGCGATAAAGATTTTCAAGAAAATCCCCCCCACCAAGTACCCTTTACATGGAACATCGCCCTCCGTGGTGTAATGGTTACCATGCTGACATCATATACCCAAGGTTGTGGGTTCAAACCTGGCGGAGGACAATGGATTTTTTTGGGAATAAAAATCCTTAACATGGCTTCCTTCGGAAGGGAAGTAAAGCCGTAGGTCCTGTGTCGTAGATTTACGGCACGTAAAAGAACCTCAAGCCTGATAGAGAGGCCTATTAAGCGGTTTTTCAATATAAAATGGGATGCTGAGGACCACAGTAGTTAAAGACATCCATAAATAAAACACCATTTACATTTACATGGAACTTTTTTCAAAAGTGTCCATTTTCTCAAAATAGCTCTAAGGGTTTTGATTAAAATATTGTATATTAAAGCTATTTACGCCACAAATAAAATGTATATCTTGAATTTTCTGGAAACAGCCTCTGAAGACATCTTTATTCTGGATGAATTTTACGGAATTTTGTATAACTAGTAAACTGTAAGAGATGGACAAAAACCCTATCACACAAAAAATGTAATGCACATTAAAACACACAATTTAAGTAATATACATTTTTTTCGTGGAGTTGATAATTTTTTAAATATTCCTTGTTTTTTGGTTTCAACCTTGAAAAACTTATACTTTTCTCATACAGGAATTTGTCAACTCGTGTCCATACAAAGGAAAATCAGTCACATAGCAACCAGCTATTGACTATCACTTTAACCTATGGTACTCCCTTTTCCCTTTTACTACTTACAAGGAAGCAAGTAATAAGACTATTTCTGCTAATTTGTTCTCGATTAACATGAAGTAGATAAAAGCTTAAGGTTTTTAACAATAATTTGTTACAGAGATGTAGAGAAAGTGATGTGAATGGAACACATGAAAAGTCGTGGATCGTGATAACAGAGAAGTCTGGCCTTGAGTAACACTGTTCGTTTGTCTGAGGCAGACATTGTGGTTCACTGACCCAACAAGTTAAAACAATTTGGTTTTGTGTTCTTCTAACGTTGTAAGGGATACATAGACACGCTTTATCAGAAACACATCTTCTTGAATGACAAAAAACTCCAAGATGGTGAAAAAAAAGAAAGAAAGGTGCAACCAAGTACAGAGAAAGTCATGCATCTTGTGTTTTTCGACAAAACTAGGGTAATTTAGGATCAAGTGGTTTCTAAACCCGGCACAGCAACAGTAATGTAGTAAAATGGCTGCCAAGAGACCAGAACTTGCTGTTCATCGAGCCAGATACGTATCCTAATCTAGCATCCTGCGATTTCCACAAGTGAAAAAACATCATGGGCGCCATTTTCAAACCAATAAACAACTGATGTCAAACAAGGACTTCTCTGAATCAACCTTACTATCTAAGTTTGGTTCTTGCATGAAAGGACAGTCAGCAGTGGCACAATGTACATTATTATTTGGCTATGACATAAGCTACAGGAACACTCAGTAATCACAAGAACCAATCAGTACGAGGCTCGCTTGATGACACGACCAGACAAACACAAAAATGTTTCCAATCCAAAAGAAGAAAGATAGCAAATAAGCAAAGTTTGGATTCTGTCTCTGGAAAGAGCGACTGTGAAACCTGAGCTCATCACTTTATACATGAAGCAGAGACAGCCCTCGGACAGGTGATGGCCAGTAATCAATCAACTGGCCACGCCCTCCAGTGCACTGCTATACAGTTACTAGCGCTCCAGTCTTGCCTGGACTCTCACCCTGATGATGCCGAACGCAGCTTTCGACGAAAAGTTGGTTAAGCAAATAACTGGACCCAGCCATCAAGCCTGATAACACCTGCCGCCTAAGCCTCTGCTTCTCTCTGAGTGTTTAGAAGCAGGACATTAGTTTCCAATTAAATTTGAATAAAAGAGACATGTGATGTGTTACACTCACATGACTTTCTCTAGCTACTCTACAAACAAGCTTCTTACAGAAGATTATTCTTCTTTCTACACAATGCTAATCGAGATAAACAGCACAATTTTTTATTTTCTTTGGTAGTGTTTAATGCCCGCTTTAACTACTTAGGGCACCGCAGGCGGTGACACTGGTGATACATGAATAATAATGGAGCAACGGTGGAATGCAATGGCAGGGGAAACTGGAGTACCCTGAGAAAACCCGCCCCAGAGCTGCTTTGTCCACCACAAATCTCACATGCGGTCGCTTGGGATCGAACCCAGGCCATCTAGGTGAGAGGCGAGTAGTCTAACAACTCGGCCACGGTGCAGTTATTAGCCAAATGTTCTTATTACTTAGTTTCTTATAAGTAGAAGGCAACTAAAGGAATGTGCTATGTTAAAGTGATAGTCAAATGTTTTAAAAGCTGTCGTATGCGATTGTCATTGCAAATCGCTTCTTTGCTTGGCCAGGAGTAGAACAAAAGAAAAATCGACACTTCCATCTGAGAAAAGTATAAGTACATTACAATTGAAACCAACAACAAGGAATATCTTAGAAACAGTTACCTCCACAACAAAAACATAAAGGACTTAAATTGTGTGTTTTGATGACATCTACATTTTTTTTGTGTGGTGAGTTTTGGCCTATCTCTTACAGTTTAGCAAAAATCATCCAGAATAAAGAGGTCTTTTGAGGCTATTCTCAGAAAATTTAAGATATGCAGTTTATTTAGCATTTACATAAGCTAAATATAAGAGATTTTAATCAAAATTGTTACAGCAATTTTTGAGAAAATTGAAATTTTTCCGTGTAAAGGGTAGTTTGCGGTGGGGATTTTCTTGAAAATCTTTGTATCGCATCCTTGGAAGAAACAGCCTTTTCATTTCCGAGTCACACACAGACGAACAGGCAGCTTTTTTTTTTTGATTCACGGTTACCCAAAACATGTATTTCCAGGAAATATCAGTATTACATTTTTGGGTACAATACAATACCTTCTTTTATGCACTATGTGCATAGTACATGTAGAGAAAGTAGAAATGTGTGTTCATTTTATTCAACTTGCTTGAACATATTGAGCAGTGGTCTTCTCCCATAATTGAAATTAGTGGACCAATGTTAATTCAGTAATTGAGAGGAATAAAGTTCAAAATCGCTTAAAAGCTATCAGCAAACTGTTGGGAAACCAAATATAATTCCTATCTCTTTGGTGAGATTGTAAATGTAAAAGCTGAAACGTTGATAAAATGGATCACTGCTCATTTGAGGGTTGAAGTATTCAAACATTTTCAGGAAAACCTCATCCCCTTTTCTCAAGTGTGTGATATTGTTGTTGAATTTAGTGTGTGTTTTCCAGCCACAAATGCACCCACTAAGACAGTGTTTTCAATAATGGTTAACTTGTGGACTGCTGAAAAATCTCAGATAAAAACTTAAACATCTAATAAGACCTAAATGCAACTTTAACTACTTATGTAGTGAATTCCACACTATGATTTTGCAAAACAGTAAGTTATTGCATGCTGTGCATTCAAACTCAAAGTATTAACAGTTTAAACTCATCAATGACTTAAAATATATGAAAAATATTAGCATACAGTATCTAAAAAAACAAAATGGTGTTTCAGTATTTTGTTATCTGTACCATTTGCTTTAGAACAAAACAATGTAAGAAGTTTTTTTGTCTGTGTATGTTAACATTGCAAGTCATACACTTAAAAATTATGTAAAATCTTATGGAAAGCCTTATTTATTTATCTTAAGTTATATAATTGTTTGCTTATAAATCTTAGAGCATGAGTTAAGTTTTTTCAATTTTTAGTCTTACATTTATAGAAATGCATTAACACCATAAAGCTAATACAAAGTGGATCCTGATAAATAGTGAATATGCATATCTTACATTTCCCCAATCCATTTTAAGACAGTTATGATTACGGTTAGATCGTTAACATTAGTGCCCTACTTTTTGCTTATCAGGATCTGGTCTCCCTATTTGAACTACATACAAACAATTAAAAATGTACTCCTGCTCTGACATTGACTTTACGTACTTTTTAATGATCGATTAAATCGATGCGTAGCGGTTAAATCCATATACAATTGTCTAGGTACCCGTTACATATTTTAGATTTTATACCATGTTTTTATACTTTTTTATGCAGACGCCATCGAAGAACAGTACCAACTTTAGAGAATGAAACTTTCCCGCTCGCCGTACAATGCCATAGGAACACACCCAGTATGATGCAATGGCGCAAGATTACATTGAAATTAAATGTATTTTCATGTACTTAACGTG
The DNA here is from genome assembly GCA_030762935.1 of Hymenopus coronatus. Classification (NCBI taxonomy): domain Eukaryota; kingdom Metazoa; phylum Arthropoda; class Insecta; order Mantodea; family Hymenopodidae; genus Hymenopus; species Hymenopus coronatus. The sequence goes on along the minus strand of CM060880.1, from coordinate 963,234 downwards.
ACATTGTATTTACGGGGCTAAAGAAAGTAAAAATGTTACTCCTGATATTACACTTATTTTAGTATTGTGAATTTATATTACTAATTACGTGAAATCCGCCACATTTTGTGTCAATTAAGGCCAACATAGTTTATATAACACAATTGCGTGTTAGGTTTTGAATTTTTTGGGTAGTTCAAAGTATTTTAAACCTATACGGTTAATTTCAACAAAGTTAATGCGTAGAGAGAGAAAAATCCCTATTTTTCAATTGGTACACGTGGTGCAATCTGCGGTTTCTGTGTCCAATACTTGGGGCAAGCATTACTCTGTGGTTCAAGTGACTAATAATCAGCTGTTTGGGCAGTGGTCACTAACGATTTGACGTTTGGTGTATTAAAAACAGAACGTGATCTTGTTGAAATGTTGAAACCCAAAGCTCTAACACAGGTGTTAAGCCAAGCTAATACAGGAGGCGTAGAGAATACATTGTAAGTATAAAATTGCATGAAACATAACCAAACTTGACATTAAAATTGAAAGGCATACGGCAAAATGTGCTTTGTATGTGGCAAGGGTTTGGTCTTTAGTTTCTCTAAGATAAAACAAAATACTAATGATGTAATCTTTGTCAGGTTACTGAACCATGAAGGAGCTCTGCTCGCTTACAGCGGCTACGGTGACAAAGACGCAAGAGTAACAGCAGCTATTGCGAGTAACATTTGGACTGCATACGAAAAGAACGGCCGTAATGCTTTTAAAGAAGATAAACTTAAGTTGGTGTTGATGGAGTGCATGGTAAGCATCATTTACAAGTGATAATCTAACCTAAGCAGGTGGTTTTCTTTCTCAGATTTTGAAATGTAGGAACAACTTTGGGTGTTCTTTACATCATGTAGATTTTTGAATATTTTTTTCATATCAGCGGCGAAACTAGTGTATAGTCGTTACTGAGGAAAACTTATGCAAATCACTCATTTAAAGGTCTAAGCAGTGGCGGTTCGTGAGTATACTTTTGACTATTAGATTTCTAGGTAATTATTTACAAGTTGGGCCGCTAACTCTCCCCGCTGCGACTTATGCCAGTTTTGCACTCTAACGGGACCGGTGTGGTTAGAGAGGGATTATGGGTGGGGAGATGGTTTAAAAAACTAATGTTGTATCCATTGCGCTGTTAGGAGTTGTTGGAAATATCAATAATGAGGTACTAGCACAATATAAAATTAGAAACATAAATTTATATACACACACTAACCTACAGATTGGAACCTAACCTCGCGATAAATTTGAAATCCACAGGCTTTGAAATTGTAATCATAAATACAAAGTCAATCAATCGCACTTAGTTTCATTGAATTTTAGAGTGGCCGAAGTTCTGCATAATAAACTTCACTGAACAGCTGTATCTGCATGAAACATATTTGTCATACATCAGCACAGCGTCTAGCGACATATGCCGGTGTTGCATTCCACAACACTGTTTGCCTGCCGCCGACAATGAAACTCAGGTTTTAGGCACTTTAGTGTGTAGTATTATTACATATTTACATTGCAAAAGTACTTCAAGACTTCTTTATTTATATTCTACTCCTTCTAGGCAGCATACTTCATAAATATTCACAAAAAAGGATCGCTACGCGCACGTAATAAATTAGTGTTCAACTTAACTAAGGAGCTTTTCCGATACAAAAAATTGGTGAAAAGTATAAACCAAAGTTACAGTCAAACCACAATTTAATTTCTAGAGGGGCCCAAGTTCTCTATAACCCTGAAAATATGAAATAGATCTAATGCATAACAGTTATGATTACTAAGGTTTGGCACAAATGTTTTGTACATAATTAAGTAGAGTCTAAGACAAGAATGCAGTAATGTTTAACATTTTTTTACCCTCTGTTTGCATTCTTTTGTCAGCCAAATATCAATATTATTAGCAACCACCAAGTCTGTTTTTGTGAAGCAGGAAAGATTTATTATTCCCTCTTATGTAATGTTCTGTCCCTCCATATTGTCTACTTAGAAGTTAATCAACATGAATGTTGTATGCAGCCTGAGAGGATTTGTCTATTGTTGTCCACTTGTTTGTTATTTCCTCACAGACTGTATGCACTGACGTTAATTTTATCAAGCAATTTTTATGCCAGTGACAGTTTTTGTGCTTATTTATTTTGTTTGATGGCTTATAAAAGACATCTGTAATACCTGAATTAGTCCACAAATTAACTTGCAGACTGAAAATCAAAAATGTGATGTGTTCCAATCACATGACTTTCTCTACATCTCTGCAACAACTTATTGTTAAAAATTTTATTGTTTCTCTTTACTTCATGCTAATCGAGAAAAAAATAGCAGAAATAGTCTTATTACTTGCTTCCTTGGAGTGAAATAAGGGAGTACCATAGGTTAAAGTGATAGTCAAAAGCTGGTTGCTATGTGACTGAAGTTTCTTTGTTTGTATGGACAGCAGTTGACAAATTCCTGTATGAGAAAAGTGTAGGTTTTTCAAAGCTGAAACCAAAAACAAGAAATATCTTAAAAACAATCAACTCCACCAAAAAAATGTATATAACATAAATTGTGTTTTTGTGTGGCAAGTTTTTCTCCATCTCTTAAGCTTTAGCAGTTATGCAAAATTCCATGAAGTTCATCCAGAATAAAGTAGTCTTCAGAGGCTATTCCCAGAAAATTCAAGATATACATTTTATTTGTCAGGTAAATATCTTTAATATACAACATTTTAATCAAATCATTAGAGCCATTTTTGAGAAAATCAAAATTTTTTAAAAAAGTTCCATGTAAAGGGTAGTTGAGGGTGGGAGGATTTTCTTGAAAATCTTTGTGTCGCATCCTTGGAAGATACCAAACTTAAATACTAGTTTGGTATTTTACCAACTTTTCGTTTTTGAATTATTGTGTTCTTTAACCTATGGACCTTTTTCTGAAAATGCTATTGTTTTGTTACAGGGGACCCTAAAATGTGTATTTCCTGTGAAATCTCGGTATTGAATTTTTGTGAACAATACAATACCCTCTGTATACACTATCTACATAGTACGTGTAGAGAAAATAAAAATGGAAAACAGTACAGTGCACCCACACAGCAGTTATGTCTGAATGAAGCCATGTGCTCTGTGTAGTAGTCTGAAAGTTGCTACTCAACATATTCTGGCTAGGTACACATTTTCCCATTTTTTACTTTATCTTACAGGAATTTGTCAACTGCTGTCCATACATACAAACAAAGGAACTTAAGTCACATAGCAACCAGCTTTTGACTGTCACTTTAACTTATGGTACTCCCTTATTTCGCTTCTACTTACAAGGAAGCAAGTAATAAGACCATTTCTGCTAGTTTTTTCTCGATTAGCATTAAGTAGATAGAAGAATAAGCTTTTTAATAATAATTTGTTGCAGAGATGTAGAGAAAGTCATGTGAGTGGAACACATAAGACTTTTATTTACACCACCCGATATCAACCACACTGAAACTTGAACCTACATAACCATACATTACTATCTGATTAGGATTCACAATGTATTGAGGGTTTAACTTAAAATTGTTGAACACAATGACATTGTTAAACTTTATTTAAATTTGAATTTGTTGAACAAATACATAAACCAACATGTAAGCATTTACTTTTCCATTCTTTAAACTACAAAATCGCTCTCATTTCTTTTTCAAAGCTGAGAAATTAAAATTAAAACCAAACACTTATAAAGCCTTCAAATCAGAAAACTGAAGCCACCGATGCTTTGATGCACTGCAGTTAAGGTTTGTCATGACAAGGGCAGATTCTCCAGTTGCAGGAAATTAAATGAATATCTGCTAATTCAACATGTGTAGAGTCTTTCATTGTGTAAAGGAAAGTTTGCAACTGAACCAGTCCTTCATTTCCTCACTGAGTCACATGAATGCAGGTTGGCTGTGTGAGAGTTATACTAAATTCAGAGGCTGGCTGTGGCGCGATGTATGTAAACACAGGAGAGAGAGAGCTCAGGGCTGTACAAAACACATTGTACTCTGAAATTTGTGCTTCATTTATGACAATATAGTAAGCAGACAAAATGTGTTATATACAGAATGTTAATGAACTACAAAAATAATTTGCAGGATTGTGCACGTGATTGACATAAGTAAATTGAGATCGGTGATGTATGGTCCCCGGATAAACATAACGTTAAACGTGTGGATATCAGGTGATGATTAAAGTAAAACAGGTTGATAAAATGTCTTTAAAACTGCTGCCCAAGTATAGAAATATCAATTTTTAGCAGCTCGTTACTAGTGTTCTCAAGATTTAATGTCGCAAAAATTTGTAAAATCTCCAACTAATCACTCGACACTGAGCATTCATTAACTATGTTCTTGAGTTATGTAGCCTACTCTGGAGGCACTTTTTCAACTACTCTGATGACTTAATGCGTAATGTGGGAAACTATATCCCAAAGGTCATGAGTTTGATTCCTGTCATAGAGTAAATGTTTTTAATTACATTTTTTTTTTTCATTCCAGACGAAGTACCGCGATATGTGGTATACTGGCACTTTAGAAACTTATATCATTACTTTGAAATTTCAACCACAAGTCTCCTATCTCAAAGTACTTATTTTGTCAAAATATTTCAGTATAGTTCATTAACACACTGTATATTGATCTCCATAAAATATAAAATCATTTCCACTGTGTATGTACAGTTATGCAAGATGATCCTACAGAGAGCAGCTTTTCTAAGGACTTGAAAGTTTCCAGGCACTGATTATTAATAATTTCTTCTTGGGATGTGAGAAAGTGTTGAATTTCCAAGCTTTCAACTACCTACTCTGTTGCCATCTTCAGGGAGATGGAGGCAAGTTGCTCTGGTGGTGGAGTTTATATCCACAGGGGAAAGCTGAAGGACTACCTTACAATGGGTGTTGAATAATCTGTGAATTATAGATACCCATGTTTTGCTTATTTGCAGACCTTCATCTTCCCAAGAAGAAATCGTTAATAAAATATTATTATTTAAGAAAAATAACCTGGAGTTCTTTAATTCTTTCCTGAAAGTGCCATCACAATTCCAGCTTTACCAATTAATATTCCCTCAAAAAGTTGGGGTTGGAATCTAATGTTGAGCAGTTGGCAGTGAAGCCATTCGCCAGTATTTTGATGTTGACTAAAGGTTGGGCAGCGCAGTATCCATATCTTGTTTAAGTGTACAGAGGAGATGTTGGTAATGCAGTGATTCTAGTCATTCCTTTTGTTTGTAATACATTATCTTCTTCATTATATGTTGATAGAGTGATAACTTATTGCATCAGATGTAATTTTACTACCTTCCTTGGGCAGAAAGTCAACTGTATTCTACAACGTGCTGGTATTTACCCTGCTATCCAGTCTTGCTTGTTTTCTTCGACCCTGAGGATGCTATTAGAGTATTTGAGGCCTAGGGCATCATTTCCTAGGTTTACTTAGGTGATGTAACTGTCATATATGGTACCTAATTTTAAACGATTACAAAAAGTAGAAAAGCATTAGTTTACTTGGGTGATGTGTGATGTGTTTACAGGAAGGGAAGATTGCAATCACGCAGGTGGCCAACCTGCTGCTGTGTCTTTACGCCAGAGAGACAGTTGGCTTTGGTCTGCTGAAGGAGAAGGCGCAGGCTCTCGCTACTTATCTAGAAGCTCCGCTGAAGCAGGTGGCGACATCTTGAGAACCACGCAACTCGTTTATCATGTCTTCCTCTTTATTGTACATATGGTCTCAAATAATTGATTTTTAACAACAAAGTATTGTAAATAAATAACACTGAATTTGTGAAATGGAAATTGTTTTATTTTCTTCTTGTACTTTGTGAAACGTCGAGCTTCTTCTTGAGCTGGTCTATCTGTTTCTCGTGCAGATGGGACTCTGCCGTTGTTTGTGTCAGCTGAAACAAGAACTAATATTAACATATTGAAACCCAAACAGATCACCACCTTCAAGGAAAATAGCGTGACTACCTGAGAGCAGCCAATGTTACTAACTCTCCTAAAATTCACAATAGTTCACTAAAGTAATGGCAGATGGCAGCACAAATCACACAACTAAGGAATGTGATTTGCGGCATACGAATTGCATTAAAAGTGTTGGAAATACCTGGCCGAGCTATTCTCGGGTGAACATTTCGCATGGCCCGAGCTATATCGGGTTTGGGCTCCAATGTGTTAACTACAAACATGTCTCTGGAGCTGAACATCTTCAGCAAGAGAAACTTGCTACAGACTTCACAATAAATTAAATTATTTTGAAATCTTGCAAAGAAGCTTGTAACAGCGATGTGATTAAATTAAAAACAAAAGAATTTGAATCGGTTTTTGTAACAAAACATTACTTTCTGGGACTTTCAACCCTTAATTGCAACTAAATCTTGCTTTGTTGGTAAATCAAAATGCATGAAATGGTTCTTTTTGTTCATAATGTAGATCTTCTCCCAGAAGAATTCATGAAGTTAAATGCTCAGGCTTTAATCTAGTACATACAAAGAGAAGTTTGGAAACCAGATTAAAGGAACATATGAGAAACAGAAAAATCAGCAGTTGCCTATCAGCATATGAAATTACACCGAATATAAAATCTGTGTATAAACAAACACAACTAGATGTCTGGGAGAAGATCTACGTCCTGAAGAAAAAGAGCCATATCATCAATTTTGATTTACAGCAACCTTTGGAAGTTCATAGATCCAGCAACAGATGCCTCCACAACTGATATATACCACCACGCCAACGAAGAAAGATTTTGTTGAACATGGGAACAATTGTTACAGAAAGCAGTCCCAGTAAGTAGTTATTAAGTGAAGTTTGTATTACAAAAACCAACACAAATTCTTTTGTTTGTTGTCAATTCCAGAATGATATCAATGCAGCATTACTTTTTACAAGCCAGTAAATCATTGGTCTGGACGAACAAATAAACTCAGTAGCGCATTAAACAATTTTTTTTTAACTTAACCTAGTTGGTCATACCAAACAAAATGACATTGAAAATAATCTGTGGGTCGATGGAGCTTGTGACCTCTTGAACGTGAAGCAGATAGTTTAGTTAATAACGTGCATCAAGCTCAATTAAATGTTGCCATTTTCATGTGTGGACCTTATCTCCAAATTGAATTTCTCTTGCTTATATTTGTTGGTTGAAAAATGGCATCGCCAATAGGAGGTTGTGAATCAAAGAGGAAATAAAAGCTGCAGTTCGTGATGTAGTAGAAGAAAGTGAGAGATTTTGAATGTTCCTAAGAGAGCAAGAGATATATTCCAGCTTGAGATAACAACGGGCCTCGTACACATGCAAGTAATCAGTGTACTTATCAAAATGGATTCACAGAAGTGTAGACAATGTCAATTATTCATTTAGCTACACAACACAAGAGCTAAACTGTACAGTAACCTACGTTACATCTGTTTTGCTTTATGGCATCTACATGAATTCTAAAAAATAAAACACCAGACCAAAACAATTTGCTGTTTTACTAAACAAATATTTCATTTCATTACTCTCAACTTTCTATATAGTCAAGTTTTATATGCCTAATTATTGATAATTTTGTTTTTAATTTTTACTTTCTGTGCACATACTATGTACATAGTGTATAGAGAAGGTATTGCATTGCATCCAAAAATTTGATACCAAAATTTCACTGGAAATATATGTTTTAGGGTCCCCTGTATCTAAAAAAAAGTCTGACGTGTACCATTCACATGACTTTCTCTATATCCCTGCAACAAATTATTCTTAAAAAGCTAATACTTCTATTTAATCAGAAAAAATTAGCAGAAATAGTCTTATTACTTGCTTCCTTGTAAACAGAAGTGAAATTTGGGAGTACCATAGGTTAAAGTGATAGTCAAAAGCTGGTTGCTATGTCAATGAAGTTCCTTTGCTTAAATGGATAGAAGTTGACAAGTTCCTGTATGAGAAAATTATAAGTTTTTCATAGCAGAAACCAAAACTGAGGAATGTCTCAAAAACGACGCACTCCACGAAAAAAAAAAATATATAACAAATTGTGTGTTTAACATGCTCTACATTTTTTGTGAAGTAAGTTTTTGTCCATCTCTTAGAGTTTAGCAGTTATTCAAAATTCAGTAAACTTCGTCCAGAATAAACTACTCTTCAGAGGCTATTCCCAGAAAATTCAAGATATACATTTTGTCAGGTAAATATCTTTAATATACAAAATTTTAATCAAAATCATTAAGAGCCATTTTTGAGAAAATCAAAATTTTCAAAAAATTTCCAAGTAAAGGGTAGTTGGGGTTGGGGGATTTTTCTCAAAATCTTCGTGTCGCATCACTGGAAGATGCTAAGCTTAAATACCAAATTTGGTATTTTACAGACTTTTCGTTTTTGAGTTATCGTGTTCACGGACACACACACACACACACACACACACACACACACACACACACACACACAGACCTTTTTGTGAAAATGCTTTTTTTTGGATATTGTGGACCCTAAAACATATATTTCTGGTGAAATCGTGGTATCGAATTTTTGGGTGGAGTGCAATACCTTCTCTATACACTATGTACATAGTGCATATAGAGAAAGTAAAAATCTGATGTGTTCCATTCACATGACTTTCTCTATATCTCTGTAACAAATGATTGTTAATAAGCTTATCTTTTATTTATTTCATACTAATCGAGAAAAATTAGCAGAAATGGTCTTATTTCTTGCTTTATTGTAAGTAGAAGCGAAATAAGGGAGTACCATAGGTTAAAGTGAAAGCCAAAAGCTGGTTGCTATGTGACTGATGTTCCTTTGTTTGTATGGACTGGAGCTGACAAATTCCTGTATGAGAACAGTGTAAGTTTCTCAAAGCTGAAACCAAGAAAAAGGAATATCTCAAAAACAAACAACTCCACAAAAAAAAATGTATATATATAACATAAATTGTGTTTTAAAGTGCTCTACATTTTTTGTGTGTTAAGTTTATGTCCATCTCTTACGGTTTAGCAGTTATGCAAAATTCATCCATAATAAAGTAGTCTTCAGAGGCTATTCCCAGAAAATTCAATATATACATTTTATTTGTTAGGTAAATATCTTTAATATATATTTTAATCAAAATCGTTAGAGCAATTTTTTAGAAAATCAAAATTTTCGAAAAAAGTTCCATGTAAAGGGTAGTTTGGGGTGGGGGAAATTTTCTCAAAATCTTCGTGTTGTATCCCTGGAAGACACTAAACTTAAATTCCAAGTTTGGTATTTTACTGACCTTCCCTTTTTGAGTTATCGTGTTTACAGACACACTGACACACACACACACACACAGATCTTTTTCTGAAAATACTTTTTTTTGGATACAGGGGACCCTAAAACATTTATTTCCGGTGAAATCTCGGTATCAAATTTTTTGGTGGAGTGGCAATACCTTCTCTATACACTATGTAAATATTTCATATAGAGAAAGTAAAAATAGGTATTTTCAGAAAAAGGCCTATGTGTCTGTGAACACAATAACTCAAAAGTGAAAAATCAGTTAAATACCAAACTTGGTACTTAAGTTAACACAAAGATTTTGAGAAAAATCCCCCCACTCCAAACTACCCTTTACATGGAAAAAATTTTGATTTTGTCCAAAATGGCTCTAACGATTTTTATTAAAATACTGCATATTAAAGATATTTACATGCCAAATAAAATGTATATCTTGAATTTTCTGGGTATAACCTCTAAAGACGTCTTTATTCTGAATGAATTTTGTGTAACTAGTAAACCGTAAGAGTTACTGCACAAAAAATGTAGATCACGTTAAAACATACTATTTATATCTTCGAATTGACAATTTCTGAGATATTCCTTGTTATTTATTTCACATTTAAAATACTTTAGCTTTTGTCACAAGGAAAGTTGTAAACTCCTGGCCCAGCATAGAAACAGATTTCAACCACATGGCAACCAGCTTTTAAAACCATTTGACTGTCACTTTAGCCTGGTGTATTCCCTTCTACTTATAAGGAAGCAAATAATCAGACAATTTCTGATAATGTTTCATCATTAAGTAGATAGAAGAATAAGCTGTTTAACAATTATTTGTTACAGATGTAGAAAAAGTGCTGTGAATGTAACACAACAGAAGCTTTAAGTATGAAAGTATTCCTTATATTTGCAGGATGTATCATACGTACAACATGCTTCACAGGAAGATTACATGCAATACGTAATACTCCATCTCTCTATAACTTAACACAAACATTTACATGTTGCTTCTACTGTACTAGATTATCAGAAAAGTCATCATCATACTTCTGACAAACATCCATTCACATCACTTTCTCTGCAACAAATTATTGTTAAAAAGCTTATGCTTCTATTTACTTCATGATAATCAAGATAAACATTAACAGAAACTTTCTTATTACTTGCTTTCCTGTAAGTAAAAGGGGAAATAGGACTTTACAAATCTCCATATTAGAAATGTTTTAAGTATTTTAAAACTGAAACCAAGAACAAGGAGTATTTCAGAGATCAACTGTATGAAAAAAGTGTATAAATTGTGTATTTTAATGAGAACTGCATTTTTGTGAAGTAAGTTTTTGTCTCTCTCTTATGCAAACTCGTCCACAATGAAAATGTATTGCAAGTCTATTTCCAGAAAAGATATACACTTTTTTTGCCATGTGAATATTTTTAATACACAGTATTTTAATCAAAATCATTTGATCCATTTTTAAGAAAATCAACATTTTCAACATTTCTTTCCATGTAAAGGGTAGTTTGGAGTGGGGCTTTTTCCTCTGTGTTGCACCTTGCAAGATAGTAACATACCAAGTTTGGCATTTCAGTTATCATGTTCATATACACACACATGCAGACGATTTTCTAAACATTTTTTTTTATACAAGGGACCCCAAATTGTGTATTTCTGGTGAAATCTCTGTATTGAATATTTGGGTGGACTGCAATATCTTCTCTGCCTATGTACTATGTAGAGAAAGTAAAAATAAAAATGTTCATTCACTAATTAAAAATAACTTTTCAATACTTTAAAACATGGATCACCAGTGGAAGTTTTACGCACTACTTAAACTACTTCTTAAAAGTATTGTGTGTGTGTGATGTAAGCATCGTAATCTTTACCAACATATTAGCTTAGAAACTACTTGGGCTAGAGCTTTGAGTAAACACACCCTTAATCAGCAACATTACCATCTATTCTGTATTTACTCAAAGTAAATATAGCTTTAAAATTAAAAATGCTAGACAATTAAGCTGCAGTGTCCCTTAAACATGCATTCTGAATAATTCAAATTGCGGTTGCTCTACTTCAACACACAGCATTACTAACAGAGACAAAGTGTGTGTAGTTACCATATCTAGCAGAATCTCAAATTTTAACTTCAAGAGATTGTTCTCATCTTCAAGCTGTTGAACATATTTTCTGAGTTTCTGGTTCTCTCGGTGAGTTCCACTAATGGGCCCACTTTCTGAAAATATACAAGAATGTAATGCTAGCGATATATTTTAGCGATAAACTACTTTACTTGTCGCGGTTTTTGTGCACACTTCAGGTGTAGCCCATGTTCAAGGTCCTAAGCCGCAAGGCGTAGCCGAAGGATCGGCCCATCTAAACTTGAATGATCTGCGCGACAAATAAAACAGCTCTTATTTTAGATCATGATGTATTTACCTGGTACCCAACTTCCATTATCGAAAACAGCTTCTTGGTCTCCCAGTCTTAATTTAATTGGACCTACATCTAACCCTACATCTTCTCTATTAACGCCAGAAGCGTTTAAGGAAACATCTAACTTTCGTGGTGTTGTTCGTTTAGGAGAGAATTTGCTTGAAAAAATAGGCATTATTAGTTAAAAGAAGCGTTTGAATATTCTTTTCAATTCTTTTCCTTTATTTAATTGGATTTTCACAATGCATGGAGCAATTACGCCAACCTACGGCACAAACTTAAACAGAGTAAAGTTTAAACAAATGATCTTCTTTGCTTGCAACGGACATTTACATTATCTAAGAAAATTCTCGTATTTTCTGTTAATACAAGCTGCACTTTGAGAAATGGGGATTTTCTGAAAATTCAGGGAGCAAGAAAGAGTAAAAAAAAAGATGCTAATAACTGGTTGGTACCATTTGAAAATTGGCGAAATAGAATTTGGAATTCGAGCATGGTCGATGGTGGAGTGATGGAAAAGGTGATGTGGAAAGCAGCTTCAAAATTCCAATTGTACGCTTTAGCGTAATAAAGTTCGCTGCTGGCAGTGGCCGAGTGTGCGAAAATATTGTCTCTAAATTATAAACAATGGGCATTCTAGAGAAAATATCTGAAATTGAGAAAGAAATTGCTAGAACTCAGAAGAACAAAGGTGTGTATAGGTTAGAATCGTGATAGTAATATAATAACTAACAACTTTGTGACGAATTGTCTTAAAGAATTTAACGACTTATTTCAGCAACTGAATATCATCTGGGACTGCTGAAAGCAAAACTTGCCAAATACAGATCGCAGTTACTGGAACCACCTAAAAAATCAGAAAAAGGAGAAGGGTTCGATGTTCTCAAATCCGGAGATGCACGAGTGGCCTTAATTGGTTTCCCATCTGTGGGAAAGGTAAGCATTGCAGTGCTGATATTTGTATTTAATTGAAGCTGGCATAGGCTTTTCGTGATGACAAGGGTTCGTACATTTTCAGTCAACTTTGCTGAGCACTCTGACAGCTACGGAAAGTGAAGCAGCATCTTATGAGTTCACCACTCTGACATGCATTCCGGGAGTGATAGAGTACAAGGGTGCCAACATACAGCTGCTGGATCTGCCAGGAATCATCGAGGGTGCCTCTCAAGGAAAGGGGAGAGGTAGACAGGTGATAGCTGTGGCACGTACTGCAGATCTTGTGCTGATGATGCTGGATGCCACAAAACAAGATGTGCAGCGTGGTCTGCTGGAAAAGGAGTTAGAGAGCGTGGGTATTCGTCTGAACAAAAAGAAACCTAACATCTACTTCAAGGTAAGTAGTGTAGCTGCTGTTGTAATGTTAGCTGTGTGGCAAGAGATGAAAGTTGGCAAACCTGTTGTTTCAGGTGAAGAAGGGTGGCGGCCTGTCATTTAACTCAACCTGTCCTCTGACTCGAGTAGACGAGAAGCTGGTGCAAATGATTCTGCACGAGTATAAGATATTCAATGCAGAGGTAGGTTATGTTTCCCTTGTACAGTATTCTTGCAGACCAGGTTACCCTGCTTATGCCAACATGCACATTTAAAAACCCACTACGCTTATGCAACATTAGGAAACAGTTGGTACTATTGCTCAGTGTAATGAACTGGCCAAAACAAAGGCATTGGTATACACGGAAGTGGATATAAAATATCTGTAATGTAAAATATGAGTCAAAACAAAAGTGCGGGAAATAACCTGGAAACCGAAGGCAACATATAGCTATAGGAAGAGTAATAATAACAAATATAAGAGAAATGATTCATAATGTACGGAAAGGAAATGTTTAACTAAAATAAACATAATCTCCTAAAACTGACCAAACAAATTGTGGTAAAGCTATACGATGGTTGCAGCACACACATGTACACAACAGTTTTAACAAGTAGTTTAAGTGACTTTTGCTGCTGATCCAAATTTGAGAACACTAAGTTGTTCAGATGTGAATGTCGCCAGATTGCTGAAGTTTTGCCTACTTCTTGGGATCATTGGGGTTTTAGCTTCACAGATCCCTCTGCTACACTCCTCTACTTATAAAAATACACTTTTGCCTTAGGGCCCTAAACATTTATAATATACCAGTAAGTTCAAAGAGGTGGAACCATCGTATACTAATAATCAAATAGTGTAGCTTCCCCATGGCCTGACGATTTTAAATATACATTCTCTTCAGATGGCGCTGGCTCTGTTTATTATGCCAAGCAGTAAACAAATGCAACATAAAAGAAGCCTTATACACATGTCGTACAAGTAAATGTTATCACCCGAAGTAGTTAACAGTTTATTTTCCCTCACTTTAGATGGCGATGGAGTATTACATGTAATTTGGTTTTTAAGGCCTAAAAATACGTGATTTATATTATTTCCAAAACTACTCTTTTCTTGCACCTTTTAATGTAATGCATTACAAAATTTTAGAACAATCGTCAAACTTCCGGAAGAAATACATCTCGCCCAATGACGTCACTATGTAACAAGCATTGAAGACGATTTGCTGAGGACTGGGGGTGACATGGTCTGCTACATCCCACAAACCCATGGGACTGTTATACACGAGGGCTCATGCAATCTGCCAGTAAAGTTGGGCGATGCAGGTAACATTGTTGCGTGCAACCCCAAACAGCAGGTGTTCCCCAGTCATGAAAGTTGGCTAACCTGTGTTATTGACTTGCACATTATTCTGGAAATGAACATCTTGTCAGGTTCAGTGACAACAATGCATGCAGTTTATTTATCTTTATTTACTTAAATGTACAAAGGAATATGGGCCATCAGACAACTTCTAGTAGCTGCACATTATTTCTTGTATTATCCGTATACGATGGTTCCACCACTTGGCATTACTTCAGTATTTTGTCATTAGAGCCACTTTGAACTTACTTACTGGTATATTATGAACATTTAGGTCCCTAAGCTGCAAAGCATAGCCGAGGGATCTGTGAAGCTAAAAGCCCAATGATTCCAAGAAGAAGTCAAAACTTGGGCAATCTGGCAACTTGATGTTTTCAAATTTGGATCAGCAGCAAAAGTCACTTGAACGACTTGTTAAGACTGTAACTGCAACCATCGTATAGCTTCACCAAACATTTTAATTAATGTAGTCTTTCTATCTATTTTCTCATTCATATTGTGTGCTCTGCATCCACACATTGCGCAGCGCTGCTTTTTGTCTCCATACACTTGCTACACCCTCTCTTTGTTCTTTATTTACTTTGTATATATATTCTTCTCTTTCCCATTTATTACTTTTTCTACACTTACTATGTACATAGTGTATAGAGAAGGTATTATATTACACCCAAAAATTCAATACCAAGATTTCACCGGAAATACATGTTTTGATACCACCAAAATCCAAAAATTCTGATGTGTTCCATTCACATGACTTTTTCTACATCTCTGCAACAAATTATTGTTAAAAAGCTTATGCTTCTATTTACCTCATGTTAATCGAGAAAAAGTTAGCAGAAATAGTCTTATTACTTGCTTCCTTGTAAGTAGAAGGGAAATAGGGGAGTACCATAGGTTAAAGTGATAGTGAAAAGCTGGTTGTTATGTGAGTGAAGTTCCTTTGTTTGTATGGACACGAGTTGACAAATTCCTGTATCAGAAAAGTATTACATTTTTTAAAGCTGAAACCAAAAATAAGGAATATCTCAAAAGCAATCAACTCCACAAAAAAAATGTATATAAAATAAATTGTGTGCTTTAACATGCTTTACATTTTTTGTGTGGTAAGTTTTTGTCCATCTCTTACAGTTTAGCAGTTATGCAAATTCCGTAAAATTGATCCAGAATAAAGTAGTCTTCAGAGGCTATTCTCAGAAAATTCAAGATATACATTTTATTTGTGATATTATCTTTAATATACAATATTTTAATCCAAATTGTTAGAGCTATTTTTAAGAAAATCAAAATTTGCGTAAAAAGTTCCACGTAAAGTGTAGTTGGGGGTGGGAGGATTTTCTTGAAAATCTTCGTGTCATTTCCTTGGAAGATATTAAACTGATATACCAAGTTTGGTATTCAAAGGTGTTTTCGCTTTTGAGCTATGCTGTCCAGAGACACAAGCGTGCGCACACACAAACATGTACGCATGCATGCACACACAGACATTTTTCTAAAAATGCTTTTTTTGGATTCAGGGGGTCTCAAAACATATATTTCTGGTGAAATCTCGGTATCAAATTTTTGGGTACAATACAATAGCTTCTCTATACACTATGTACATAGTACGTGTAGAGAAAGTAAAAAGCATTTTTAGAAAAATGTCTATGGGTAGCATAGCTCAAAAACAAAAAGTCAGTTAAATACCAAACTTGATATTAAAGTTTAGTATCTTCTAGGGATGCGACATAAAGATCTTCAAGAAAATTCCCCCACTTCAACTACCCTTTACATGGACAATTTTTATTTATTTGAAAAATGGCTCTAACAATTTTGATTAAAATACTGTATGTTTATGATATTTGTATTACAAATGAAATGCATATCTTGAATTTTCTGGGAATAAACTCTGAAGACCTCTTGATTCTGGATGAATTTTGTATAACTGGTAAACCGTAACATATATACAAAATGTAGATCTCATTATAAGACACAATTCATGTCATACTTAAACTTTTCTCATACAGGAAGTTGTCAACTCCTGGCCACACAAAGAAACAGATTTCAATCATGTAGCAACCAGCTTTTAAAACATTTGACTATCACTTTATCCTAGGTATTGCAAGGAAGCAAGTAAAAGACAATTTCTGGTAATTATTATCATGAAGCAGATAGAAGAATAAACTATTAACAATAATTTGTTACAGACATGTAAAGAACATTGTGTGAATGGAACACATCAGATCATTCCTACCTAACAAATGCTAATCTTTATTTCACATATTGTCACCTATTTGTAGCTTTATCTTAAGATTCGTATTTTAGTGTGCCTTTGCCTGTACCGCACACTGGGGAGAATGACCCAATATAAAACCAGTTAAGCAATAGGACGTTTAAAATGTAATTTTAATTTCTGTAATGTAATTTGTGCATTAGATTAAGTGTTCTATGTACATAATGCATTAGCTTAGTTTAAATAATAGTTTTTTTTTTATATGAGTAAAAATTCAATTTATTAACTTGGATGTTGACAACAAAACGTTGGGTCATTAATGGCTCATGTAGAATAAGTACATTTAATTGTGGCCTACATGGGTGTTGTCAGGTTTTGTTCCGAGAAGACTGCACGGCTGACGAGCTGATAGACGTCATCTCGGCCAACAGAGTTTACCTTCCGTGCCTTTATGTGTACAACAAGATAGACCAGATATCTATAGAAGAGGTGGACCGTATAGCACGGCAACCCAACAGTCTGGTCGTCAGGTAATTATAACTAAATGTTGCTCAGCTCACAAAATTGTAATAGATTCCATTGCTTCTGATGACACAACCATCAAAAGTCTTAATGTCGCAAAATTATAAAACAACAACTAACTGGTTTAAATAAATGTGTTTGATGTCGCATCTTTGGAAGATACCAAACTTAAATATCAAGTTTGGTATTTAATGGTCTTTTGAGATATACCTCCAATTGAATCTCACCAAATTTGTTTTGATTCTAGTAGTTAGCAAAGCATTAGTACACAATCCACCTAGCAGCAGTAACCATAACAATGTAAATAAACCAGACCAAAAGGAAATTTATGCTGAGAATGCAACAGATTTATTGTGAAACTAGTCCAAGAATTCCAAAAGATAAGTGAAGATTTGTTGCAACTATTAATAACTGTATGTAACAAATAACCTGGATCAGTATTCTGGTTGTGACTGTGCCCCATATACAGCTGCAACATGAAGCTGAACCTGGACTACCTGCTGGAGCAGCTGTGGGAATACCTCTCGCTGATTCGAGTGTACACCAAGAAACCTGGTCAACCCCCAGACTTTGATGATGGTCTGATTCTGCGTCGCGGTGTGACCGTGGAACATGTGTGTCATGCCATCCATCGCACCCTTGCTGCAGCGTTCAAGTATGCACTGGTCTGGGTAAGTAACTCTTTTAACAATATACACTTCTCTAATCCTTTCTGTTATTCTATAACAATCAAGATAAACATTAACAGAAATTGTCTTATTACTTGCTTCCTTGCAAATAGAAGGAATACACTGGGATAAAGTGATAGTCACATGTTTTAAAAGCTGGTTGCTATGTGGTTGAAATCCGTTTCTATGCAGGCCCAGGAGTTGACAGCTTTCTGGGTAAGAAACATTTAAGTGTTTTAAATCTGAAACAAATAACAAGGAATATCTCGGAAATGGTCAACTCAATGAAAAAAAGTGTGTATTACATAAATTATGTGTTTTAATGTGCTGTACATTTTTTGCGTAGTAAGTTTTTGTCCATCTCTTACTGTTTAATAGTTATTCAAAATTCCGTAAAATTCATCCACAATAAAGTAGTCTTCAGAGGCTATTCCTAGAAAATTCAAGATATACATTGTATTTGTCAGGTAAGTATCTTTAATATACGATATTTTAAGCAAAATCATTAGAACCATTTTTGAGAAAATCAAAAATTTTGAAAAAAGTTCTATGTAAAGGGTAGTTGGGGGTGGGAGGATTTTCTTGAAAATTCTTGTACCACATCCTTGGAAGATACCAAACCTAAATACCAAGTTTGGTTTTTAACGGACTTTTCATTTTTGAGCTATGCTGCCCAAAGACATACACACACACACACACACACACACACACACACACTTTTCTAAAAAAAATTTGTTTTATTCAGAGGGTCTCAAAACGTATATTTCAGGTGAAATTTGGTGTTGAATTTTGGGTGCAATACAATACCTTCTCTGTACACTATGTACATAGTATGTGTAGAGAAAGTGAAAATCTAATGTGTTCCATTCACATGATGTCCTCTAGCTGTTTGGTAAAGAAACCTTTTATTCAAAACATTAATCTGTTATCTACTTCATGATAATCAAGATAAACATTATCAGAAATAGTCTGTTTACTAGCTGCCTTTTAAGTAGAACGGGAAAAAAAAAGCACGGGGTAAAGCAAGTCTTATCCTTTAAAAGCTGGTTGCTATTTGAAATTCCAGTCTCTTTGCTTTCCAGGAGTAAGCAAGAAAGATGTCTTCCTGTTTGAGAAAAGTTTAAGTGGCTGAAATTGAAACCAATAATTGTGAATATCTTTAAAAAAAATGTATATAACGTAAATTGTAAGTTTTTGTCTATCTCTTACGGTTTGCGAGTTATAGCAGATGATTGCTCAAGAATTAAATTATTTGCTGATGAAGATAGCAGTAAAGGTGGTGGCTGTTTTGTGTTGCAGGGGACGAGCACCAAATACTCGCCGCAGAGAGTCGGACTACATCACGTGATGCAAGACGAAGACGTTATACAAGTTCTAAAGAAATAATATGTACACATATATATATAAATAAATAAATTTTCATCTCATGACAAGGAATGTTTTTGAAATCTCTCAGCAATATTCAGAACAGAAAATATTCTTTGCTGTTCCTTTGACATTTAAAATTAGACATATGCTGCAAGCAAACAGTTGCAAACCAGGAAATTAAATGCACCCAATCACAAACACACTATTTGGCAAAACAGCCGTTTTCTAAAAGTTGAGTGTCTAAGTAATTCACCAGAAGTGATACGGAAAATAAGACTACACAAGATTTCTCCATCTCACAAATTACTTTATTTTGATGCCAAGTCACTTTTTCCAAGCAAGTCAGGTCCAAAAAACTCACTTTAACCTGCACTGACCAATATCACACTTCAATTTTCAGAATAAGTTCTACAAGCACAGGTCTACATTTCTAGCTAAGCTACACTTGATCCCTCCGCCACATTGCCGAGTCTCCAGCAACCAAAAATAATCTTCATGATGCAATTAGAACATTAGCTTTCTTAGATATCAAAATTAAGAAAAATTGACAGGGGGAAGCTCAGGCTGATAATTAGATTAAAGTGGATATTTTCCTCCCAAAGACACATCAAACAGTTTGATCAATACACTTGTGAAACACTGCTAGAAAAATGAGAATGCAATGAAGACCTCTCACATCGTAGATAAATCAGAAATAGTCAACAAAAAAACTACAGAGAAAAACCATATTGCACAAATAACACATTCCTTCCATGGGTTACTCAGAACATTTTTAATAATTACAATATAGCTTTAGCATCAAGAACCTCTTCCATTCCAGCAGCTTAAACAAAATTCAAAACCACAGAAAACCAGCAAATACGGAATCAAAAAGGAATATGAGAATCAACTGAAAGAATGCTCTGTCATGTAATAACCAAAAAAATCGGCAATTTCAGCCCACATATCATATGAACAACATGAAATAGAGTACAAAATTCACCTTCTAAAAACATACAGAAAAGCTTTAGATACCTAGGGGAAAAATCTGACTTCACATGACTTTCTCTACTTTGTAACATTCTTGTAGCTTAACGTCCTTTAACCTGTTTGGTCACATTGGACGATGGATGAAATTGGTGAAATGATCTCGGGGTGCATGGAGCTTAAAGTTACTTGACATTCGTCTTCTCGGGATAAGGGAAAACCTTGAAAAAAAAACTCACCCTAAGTGAGATTCGAAGTAATGACCTTTTGCATGTGAAGCAGACCACACCACCCAGGTGGGCATAACAAATTATTGTTAAAAAGCTTATTCTACTATTTTGAGGGAAATGTGTAACTTGTTTACACATTGCAGGAACTTTTTAATGTAGTACACCCTTTAGATATGATTTAAAACATTCTGACACTGTCCCTTTATTCCAGCAATAAATCATGTTGAAGCTTTGCCTCAGCCTCGTTCTTGCTCACTTACTCTTCTCATTACTCAAAAATAAGTTATCACCTTGACAATGTCTTTGATTACTATAGCTTAATTAATGTCATGAGTCACCTTTTTTACACTTTTTGCTGCAGCTTTACCTTCGTTTGGGAAGACCTGTTTCAGGGTACCTCAACACTATCTTCAGTTCCGCTACATGCAGCAGGTGGTTGTGTGCTGCCCTCTACTCTTGTCATAAGAGAGTCTTCTTCTTTGGTGATAAATATATTTTCCCAAATTTGTAGTTCCAAAGGCTTATTTACACATTTAATTAACTCTATTTCTTCCTTTATTTGATGTGCTACTGCAGATTTGTACCTAATGCTTCTCAAGTGTTCTTTCATCCTAGTTTCCAAATTTCAGTTTGTTTTTCCGATATAAATCTTATTGCAGTTTCGGCAGCTCATTTTATAAATTCCTGATTTTTTTAGTGTTAGGTGTGGTATCTTTCAAAGGGTGATTCAATAACTTGTGGATATTTTATCTGTTTTGAGGGGCCAGTTTTATATTAAAGTCTTTAAAAATCCTTTTGGATTTCCACAACACTTTTGGGTGAAAAATAAATTTGCAAAATGTCACTGATGGTTTATCCAATTTTTCCAGAGTAGTGTTTTGTGTGTATAGCTACTTTATTTTGAGCAGTATTACCTTCGATACTGTTGTTTTAAATTTTGTGTATGGAACTACAATGTCAACTAACTTTAAACTCCATAGACTTTGAGATCAGGTCAAAGGATGTTAAGCTAACAAAATGTAAATGAGGACCTCTTGAAATATGCTGCATTTATCCAAATACACAGTCATGTTTTTTTTTCTAAAACATAAATCTTCGAAACAGGAGGAGTCTTGCATTTTCATTAACTGTCCAAGACTAAAATAAAATTGACATCAATGGTTGCATGTAATGCCAATGGTCAAGCAGAAACATTTCCCTTCCTCATATAACACCTGTACCACTAGATTTCCAGTTTCCCTTTCTGCAGCCCGCAATGTCAAACATTTTACTATATTAACTATGTCATCTTAGGTTAAAGTGATAGTCAAAAGCTGTTTGCTTTGCAGCTAAAGTTCCTTTGTTTGTATGGACAGCAGTTAACAAATTCCTGTATGAGAAAAGTATAAGTTTTTTAAAACAAACCAAAAACAAGGAATATGTAAAAAATGATCAATTCCATGAAAAAAATATATATTACATAAATTGTTTGTTTAAACATGATCTACATTTTCTGTGTGATAAGTTATTGTCTATCTCTTATGGTTTAGCAGTTATACAAAATTCGGCAATATTCATCTGTAATAAAGTAGTCCTCATAGCCTATTTCCAGAAAATTCAAGATATAAATTTTATTTGGCATGTAAATGTCTTAAATATACAATATTTTAATCAAAATTGTTAAAGCCATTTTCGAAAAAAGTTGCATTTAAAATGTAGTTGGGGTGGCAGGATTTTCTTGAAAATCTTTGTGTTGCATCCTTGGAAGATACCAAAGTTAATTACCAAGTTTGATATTTAGTTCTTGAGCTATGTTGTTCACAGACACACACGGACCTTTTTCTGAAAATATATTTCTGCTGAAATATCAGTATTGAATTTTTTGGTGGAGTGCAATACCCTCTCTATACACTATGTGCGTAGTATGTGTAAAGAAAGTAAAAATTGTGTCTCTGTTACATTTCTCAACAAATTAGATAAAAACGTTTACAGTGCATTAGTATTTTGTGTAAACATATCATCAGCATTACGGTCGTGTACCAGTGCATCCGCAACCCCCTCTGTCAGCCACTCAAAACATGAATTTCTGCACAAATTCAAATTAATTACAAAAAGTAAATAAATAAGGGACTTAATCAACTTAAATGTGCATTAGTTTATTCAGAACTTGGGAAACCTTAAACATTCTTATACAGGATGTTAATGAATTCCACTGAAATAATTTGGGAACTAACCACTCGACACAAGAGCATTCATTAACTACGTTCTTGACTTATGTAGGTGGCTTAATGCATAACACGGGAAGCTGCTAGCCCTAAGGTCAGGAGTTTGATTTCTGTCATAGAGTAAACGTTTTTTGTTATTATTTTTTTCATTCCAGACAAAGTTCCGCGAAACATGCCGTACTGGCACTTCAGAAACTTATAGCCGTTACTTTGAAATTTCAATAAACAGGCCATAAGTCTCCTATCTCAAATTACTTATTGAAGTAATCTACAGGTTCTGTGACAATATTTCAGTACAGTTCATTAACACCCTGTATAAGAATATTTAAGTTCTGAAAATACAGTGACTAATTCATTTGTCATATAACCTAAAATAAATATTAAATCACAAGCTTATGTATTTCTGCAACATTAAATTAACGTTAAAATCTGGATATGTTTATTTAAGAAATACAAAGTTGTGCCACAGATGGCTGTTATGTTTGCATAATTGCTAACCTCATTGATTTCTTCGTTTCTAAAGAGCAAAATTGCGTGGTTCAACATTTAAAATAGACTTAAAATTGTCAGCGCACATTTAGTTTGTCCAGGATGAGTTTAACCTTCTTTGCCTTTGTTTTCGCTGCAACTTGGAAACGAGGAGCGTCCATGTTGTTGAGGGGCAGAGCCATGAGCCGAGATGTAGCGGCCACATTGACTAGGTCAGTGCGTAGGAACCACTCGAGCACAAGGAGGGCGCGCAGGGCTGTGATACTCGTACACTCTGGTGATGTCAGTAGTGAAGCTATAGCTCTCATAACATCCATACAGTTGAGGGCAGCAAACCTGTGCACAAAACTCCACTTGCTTCTGTCAACAAACTTAAATAGAAAATACTGATGTGTTACACTCACATGACTTTCTCTAGCCGCTCTACACAATGATAAACATTAGCAGAATGTTCTTATTACTTAGTTCCTAATAAGTAGAAGGCAACTTAAGGAATAGTCAAATGTTTCAAAAGCTGTCATTATGTGATTGTCATTGCAAATTGTTTCTTTGCTTGGCCACGAGTACAACTGGTGAAAAACGGATACTTTCCGTCTGAGAAAAGTTTAAGTACTTCACAATTGAAACTGATTACAAGGAATATCTTCAAAAACTGTAAACTCCACAAAAAAAAAAAATCTGATGTGTTCCATTCACATGACTTTCTCTATATCACTGCAACAAATTATTCTATTTACTTCATCTAATCGACAAAAAATTAGCAGAAATAGTCTTACTACTTGCTTCCTTGTTAGTAGAAGCGAAATAAGGGGGTACCATAGGTTAAAATGATAGTCAAAAGCTGGTTGCTCTGCGACTGAAGTTCCTTTGTTTGTATGGACACGAGTTGACAAATTCCTGTACGAGAAAAGTATAAGTTTTTCAAAGCTGAAACCAAAAACAAGAAATATCTAAAAAAATGATCAACTCCAAGAAAAAAATGTATACAACATAAATTGTGTGTTTTAAGGTGCTCTACATTTGTTGTGTGGTATGTTTTTGTCCATCTCTTACAGTTTAGCAGTATGCAAAATTCTGTAAAATTGACCGAGAATAAAGTAGTCTTCAGAGGCTATTCACAGAAAATTCAAAATATACATTTTATTTGGCATGTAAATATCTTTAATATACGATAATTTAATCAAAATCGTTAGAGCCATTTTTTAGAAAATCAAAATTTTCGAAAAAAGTTGCATGTAAAGGGTAGTTTGGGCTGGGAGGATTTTTCTCAAAATCTACGTTTTGCATCCCTGAAAGATATTAAATTTAAATACGAAGTTTGGTATTTTACCGACTTTTCGTTTTTGGGTTATCATGTTCACAGACACACACACACAGACCTTTTTCTGAAAATACTTTTATTGGATACAGGGGACCCTAAAACATATATTTCCGGTGAAATCTCGGTATCAAATTTTTCGGTGAAGTGCAATACCTTCTCTATACACTATATACATAGCAGGTATAGAGAAAGTAAAAATTATATGACATAAATTGTGTATTTTAACAAGATCTACATTTTTTATTAAGCAAGTTTTTGTCTATCTTTTACAGTTTACTAGTTATAAAAAATTCAGCAAAATTCATCGAGAATAAAGAGGTCTAGTTATACCCAGAAAATTCAAGATACACATTTTATTTATGGTGGAAATGGCTTTAATATGTGGTATTTTAATCAAAATTGTTAGAGCGTTTTTTAAGAAAAACAAAATTTTCGAAACTTCTTTCATATATAGGGTAGTTATGGGTAGGGGGGGGGGATTTTCTTGAAAATCTTTGTGTCATCCCTGGAAGATACCAAACTAAATATCAAGTTTGGTATTTAACGGTCTTTTTGTTTTTGAGCTATGCTGTCCATAGAGACACACATGGACCTTTTTCTAAAAATTCAGGGCACCTAAAACATGTATTTCCTGTGAAATCTTGGTATTGAATTTTTGGGTACAATACAATGCCTTCTCTATACACTATGTACATAGAGATACATGTAGAGAAAGTAAAAATGTTATTGTGCATTACTTTCCAGTAAGAATAGTTTGTTTAGAGAACAGATGGCAGCACATGTTGCAGTGACAGACGGTGTGATACTCACCTTTTACACTGCGTCCTCAGGACTGATGGCAACATGGGCCATTCCGGACGTGTACAGAAGGTAATGACAGCGGCACTCTCTACTGATGGCTCATCCTCTGCTGGCGCGATTCTGTAAAACAAACAACGTTAAGCTCTGTGATACACAAATACATATATGGAGTAAATATCAGGACAAAATGTTGACAGAGACCTCTCGAGAGAGTCCACAGAAACACTGCTGCCCTCTTTGTCTTCGTGCTCGCTGTCCGAGTCCCAGCCGCCGCCTGCTCGGCCAGGCACGTGTGCTGCAATCACAATAATTAGTATTGTTGTTATAAAGAAAAGTATTCACACCAACACATTGCTGGACTCTGCTCATCAGTGACCAATAAAATTAAATTGCTTTGCGAGAGCGTACAAAATGGTGGGCCAAGATGTGTCGCTGCTTACAAAATGATATTTAAGGATCACCCAGTGCAAGAAATTGCTCAAGCTGTACCAATATCACATTTTCACTGAACAATTGTGTATGAAAAAATCTGATGTGTACCATTCACATGACTTTCTCTACATCTCTGCAATAAATTATTGTTAAAAAACTTATGCTTCTACTTACTTCATGCTAATTATCATACTTGCTTCCTTGTACGTAGAAACGAAATAAGGGAGTACCATAGGTTAAAGTGATAGTCAAAAGCTGGTTGCTATGTCACTGAAGTTCCTTTGTTTGTGTCGACATGAGTTGACAAATTCCTGTACGAGAAAAGTATAAGTTTTTCAAAGCTGAAACAAAAAACAAGAAATATCTAAAAAAATTATCAACTCCAAGAAAAAAATGTATATAACATAAATTGTGTGTTTTAATGAGATCTATGTTTTTTGTTTTTTTTTTTGCTTAGCTTAACGTCCTTTAACCTGGTTGATCATATCGGACAATGAATGAAAATGATACTCAAATGATCTGGGGGTCCATGGAGCTTAAAGTTACTTGACATTCGTCTTCTCAGGATAAGGGAAGACCCCAAACAAAACCTTATCCAGGTAACTCACCCTAAGCGAGATTCGAACCCATGACCTGCTGAATATGAGGCAGTTTTTTGTATAAAATTGATTGAGAACATGAGGACTTGTGAGGCTATACCCAGAAAATTGAAGATGTACATTTTGCATTAAAATATCTTCAACTAATGAAAAGGGATGGGAAATACTTAACTTAAATGGCAAGTTTGATATTTGACATTTGTTTTCAGACAAACTTCAACACTGTATTTTACTTTCTCTATATGTATTATGCACATAGAGTAAAGAGAAGGTATTGTATTGTACCCCAAATTCAATACAGAGATTTTACTGGCAATATATGTTTTGTGTGTGTGTGTCTGTTGACAGCATAGCTCAAAAACGAAAAGACTATTGAATACCAAACTTGGTATTTATATTAGCTATCTTGCAAGGGTGCGACACAACGATTTTCAAGAAAATCCCCCCCACCCCCAACTACCCTTTACATGGAAAAAATTTCAAAACTGTTTATTTTCTCAAAAATGGGTTTAACGATTTTTATTAAAATCTCTTATATTTAAGATATTTACCTGAGAAATAAAATGTATATCTTGAATTTTCTGGGAATAGCCTCTGAAGACTACTTTATTCTGGATCAGTTTTGTGTAACTGGCAAACCATAAAAGAAATACAAAAATTTACTACACCAAAAATTTTCATCGCATTAAAACGCACAGTTTATGTTATATACTTTTTTTTGTAGAGTTAACCGTTTTTGAGATATTTGGCATTATTAGTTTCAATTTAAGACACCAATCCCCAAAAAGACTGAGACAGTTATCGTACCTGTGCACAACCTTTGCAAAACCTGCTTCAAAAAATGTTGCCGCCAATGATTTCAAATGAGCAGCATTGACGTTGTTTTGAAGATCTTGGTGCTTTACGATGTTTGCGGAGAGCCATTCAAAACAAACGAAGAAGAATGCTGACTTGAGGAATTGTGTTGATCCATGACAACGCTCGTCCACACAACCCATCGGCTCCTTGAACAATTTCAATGGGACATTTTCAATCATCAGTTCTGACCCAGCGACTTTCACCTTTTCCCTGAACTGAAGACGTGGCTAGGAGGGCAGCACTTTCAAACCAACCAAGATCCTCAAAACAACGTCAATGCAGCTCATTTGAAATCCTTGGCGGCGACAACATTTTTTGAAGCAGGTATTTCAAAGCTTGTGTACACGTACGATAAATGTCTCAATCTTTTTGGTGATTATGTTGGAAAGTAACCGTAACGTTTAGTAATAAAATAACTGTTTTCTAGGAACTTGTCTTTTATTTACAGTCTATCGGAGGTTTAAAAAAATGGCCCACATACATTTTATTTGTTTTGTAATGGCATACCTTTAACACTCCTGCCCCTTGCTGCTGGTGGCTCCGCCAGACTCACAACTGGCACACTGACCGGCTTGTAGTCCCCCGGAGAGCTGCTGAGAGCTGACCTGACTGCCTCGACTGTCTCGTCTGTTGGGTTCATCAGTCTGTCCAACATGCTCATCATCCTGCTGCGAAAGCTCTCTGTGACACACACAACAGGCTTGTCATTATGTGGGGCACAGTACTCTAGCAACATGACAATGTCAACACGTACCTTCCTTGTGTACAGGAGCAGCTCCAAACCCATCGTACTTGCCAGACGTTCTCACAGACCCAAGTCCCCCCAGGACGGGCTTGTTTCTGGTGGGCTGTTGCTGCTGGGCACATTCGTCTTGTTGTATACTCTCCGAGCTGAACAGCGTCTCTAGCAGCTCCTGCAAACACCAACTTCTCTCATTCTCAGTTCCATTTGTAACACTTAAGTATCACTTAAGTTGAGTATGAAAGGGTGTTTTGGAAAAGCAAAAAGACACCTTAAAACAAGACTTTAACCTCACTTGACAAATCAGCCATTGCACACCACTTTTGGTCTACCAACCATGAAATAACATACACCTTTTAAAACCTGAGGCAGAGCTCGACATCTGGGAGAAAATCCACATCATTAAAAATCTGATGTGTACCATTCACATGACTTTCTCTACATCTCTACAACAAATTATTCTTAAAAAACTTATACTTCTATTTACTTTATGCTAATCAGAAAAAATTAAAAGAAATAGTCTTATTAGTTGCTTCCTTGTAAGTAGAAGCAAAATAAGAGAGTAGCATAGGTTAAAGTGATAGTCAAAAGCTGGTTGCTATGTGACTGAAGTTCCTTTGTTTGTATGGACAGCAGTTGACAAATTCCTGTATGAGAAAATTATAAGTTTTTCAAAGCTGAAACCAAAAACAAGGAATGTAACATAACGTATATAACATAAATTGGTGTTTTAACGTGCTCTACATTTTTTCTTTAAGTTTTTGTCTATCTTTTACAGTTTAACAGTTAAGTAAAATTCTGTAAAATTCATCCAGAATAAACTAGTCCTCAGAGGCTATTGCCAGAAAACTCAGATATACATTTTATTTGTCAGGTAAATATCTTTAATCAAAATCATTAGAGCCATTTTTCAGAAAATCAAAATTTTCGAAAAAAGTTCTATGTAAAGAGTAGTTTGGGGTGGAGGATTTTTTTGAAAATCTTTGTGTTGCATCCTTGGAAGATACAAAACCTAAATACCAAATTTGGTTTTTAACAGACTTTTTGTTTTTGAGCTATACTATCCACAGGAACACACACATAGACACATACAGACATTTTTCTAATTTTTTTTTATTCAGGGGGTCTCAAAACATGTATTTCCGGTGAAATCTGTGAATTGAATTTTTGGGTACAATGAAATACCTTCTCTATACACTACGTGTAGAGAAAGTAATATTCTATTCATACCTATCACTGTTCCATTAAAATTGTTGGTGAATATTTTTGAGTTGGGTTTGTAACTCTTAAGTATCACTTACGTTTCGAAACCATTGTCGATGGTTTCCAACTGAGTTTCTATGTGACAGTCCCTGGTGATGAACCTCCACAATATGTTATGTGGCATTGGATTTTCTCCCAGACGTGGAGCTCTGCTAAGGTGTATGTTCATGGTTGGTGTGCAACGGCTCATTTGTCAAGAGTTCTTTAAGCGTTGTTTCAAGGTGTCTTTTTGGTTGTTGCGGTGCATCTTTTGTAGACTGAACTTATTCTGGGGGGCAAGTGTGATTTTGAATATTTTCTTTTAAACTTATGGTGTAGTTTTGGGTGATAAGTAAACTTTTTGGAGCAAGGTTTATCTATTGCTGGGCTCAATTTTGTGGTTTCTGTGAGTAAATTCAGTTGTTTGAATTTTGTTATTTTTTTATGTATTAACTTTTGGTTGAAGCCATTGTTTCTATTGTGTGTTTGTATTGTTCATCTTTAAATGGTGTGAGGCATGTTTGTGCGCAAGTTGGAAACCATCTACAATGATGCCCACATGGCTTCAAAAACTAAATGTAAGTGATACTTAAGTGTTACAAACCCAACTCAGTTTAAATATTCTATTCATATGTATCGCTGTTCCAAAACATACTTTCATTAAAATTGTTCTTACTACCATAAGTTTTAAAAAATCGGAGGTGTTCTATTCACATCAGTTTCTCTACCTGTTGTAGAAATGAACCATTCTTACTAACCACTTCATGTTAATTGAGATAAACATTAACAAAAATTGTCTTATTACTTGCTACAAGAGAATACACTAGGCTAAACTGATAGTCAAACGTTTTAAAATGTGGTTACTATGGGATAGAAATCTGTTTGTTTGCATGGCCAAGCGTTGACAAATTCCTGTATATGAGAAAGCTATAAGTATTTTAAAACTAAGACTAATAGGAAGGAATTTCTCAAAAACTCCACGAAAATAAGTATACAACATAAATTTTGTGTTATAATGAGCTCTACAGTAAGTTTTTGTCTGTCTCTTATGGTCTGCAAAATTCTGTACAATCATTCAGAATAAAGTAGTCTTCAGAGGCTATTCCCAGAAAATTCAAGATATACATTTGATTTGTCAGGGAAATATCTTTAATAAACGATACTTTAATCAAAATCGTTAGAACCATTCCATTTAAAGCGTAGATGGGATTGGGGGGATTTTCTTGAAAATCTTCATGTCAAATCCTCGGAAGATACCAAACTTATGTACCAAGTTTGGGATTTAACAAACTTTTCATTTTTGAGCTATGCTGTCCACAGACAGACATGCATTTTTGAATTCAGGTCTTAAACATATATTTGCAGTGAAATCTTGGTATTGAATTTTTGGGTACAATACAATATCTTCTGTATACACGATGTGTGTAGAGAAAGTAAAAACAGAAGACAGCCATCGCTTGTCTAAAGAAAGAAACTGCAAGCAAAGTTACCAAGAGCCTGGACTCTACTTACCTGGGAGCGCCTCCTTACGTTCTCATACGGAGTCATGCCCAACTGTGCGTCAGGCATGCCACTGTACATGGATGCCAACTTGATGTAGCTGTCGTTTCCTCTGAGGTGTTGTCTGAACTGTACGTCCCCGTGCTGTATCAGGTGCATCATGATCTTGAGCACCTGAAAGTGACATACAACTCTCGTCAGTAGATGTCAGCACATGTTACACCACAAACACATAATACTGCAGTGTGCTACCTTGAGTTTGACAGATGCTGACGGCTTCTCTAGTCTTCTGTTTAAATACTCAACGAGCTGCTGACAATGTGGCGACGACTCGAAGCTAATCTCTGGTGCAGCGTTAAGGAAAATACTTATACTGTCCATTGACACACAATATAATCTTCAAAGTAATACATTTCAAATAAAGGTTAAAACACTTGAATACCAACAAATGATGTGACAAGCAACAAGGTATTGTTCTTGTATCCTCTTCAAGATAAACATTAACAGAAATTGTCTTGTTACTTGCTTCCTTGTAAGTAGAAGGCAATACACTAGGATAAAGTGATAGTCAGATGTTTTAAAAGCTGGTTGCCATGTGGTTCAAATTCCTTTGTTTGTATGGTCAGGAGTTGACAAATTCAAGTTTTTAAAACTTAAACCAGTAACAAGGAATATTTTTTTAGAAAATCAAAATTTTCAAAAATGTTTCCATGTAAAGGGTAGTTACGTGTGGGATTTTCTTGAAAATCTTTGTGTTCCATATTTGGAAGATACCAAACTTAAATGCTGTTTGGTGTTTAACAGACTTCTTGTTTTTCAGCTATCGTCTCACACACACACGGGCCTTTTTGTAAAAATGGGACCCTGAAACATATGTTTCCGGTGAAATCTTGGTATCAAATTTTTGGTGCATTAGAATAAGTTCTCTATACACTATGTACATAGTACGTGTAGAGAAAGTAAAAATGTGACTCAATTTTATGAAAACACAATTATGTTGTTGGACTCTCTGGGTCTGCACACGTTACTCTGTAGAAGGTATTGTGATTGCCCCAGAATGAAAAACACAATTTCTCTACATCTCTGTAACAAATTATTCTTAAAATGCTCATTATTTTATCGAATAACAAGCAGTCTTCCATCAAAACTATTGAACACCAAGTACAAAAGACGTTGGTATTTACGTTCAATATCTTCCAAGATATATCACAAACATTTTGAGAAAAATTCCTCCAACACAAAATACCCCTTGTGTGGAACAGTTTTTTGAAATTTTCAATTTTATAAAAAATTGTGCTAACACTTTTGATTAAAATGCTGTAAATAAAATGTATATGTTGAATTTTCTGAGAATGGACCTCTGATTGAGTTTTGTGTAACTAGTAAACCATAAGAGATAGGCAAAAACTTACTGCACAAAAGTGTAGAGCATGTTAAAATGCACAATTTATGTCATATAGGTTTTTCTGTAAAACTAATCACTTCTGAGATTTTCTGTAATTGGTTTCAATTTTAAAATACTGAAAAGTTTTCTCAAACAGGAAGTCCTCATCTGTTTCATCTCTCTTTTGTTTTACACCTAGTCATGGAAAGATAAATTTCAATGTCAATCACACAGCAAAGATATTTTAAAACATTTGACTATCACTTTAACCTATGGTACTCCCTTATTTCCCTTCTTCTTACAAGAAAGCAAGTAATAAGGCTATTTGTGCTAATTTTTTCTCGATTAGCATGAAGTAAATAGAAGAATAGGCTTTTGTAAGAATAGTTTGTTTGCAGAACAGGTAGAGCAAGCCACATGAATGGAGTACACTGTACTATTTGTGGGTAAGACACTAGTGAGGTAAGTATTTACTGCTCATGTTAACAAAAGGGTACTCTCTATTTCCTGTAACATGTACCCTGGAGTTGGCTCGTCATTCTCCGCCGTGGCTCGAGTCAGTAGAGGCAACTGCAACAGTAAAACAGTCTCCATCAATCATATCCTAGAAACAATTGAATAATGTAACCATGTTTTTGTGAAGAAAAGAATTAACTACACTACCTCTGTATCTGACATTTTGTGTGACCGAGAGAGGCCAGTAGGTACCATGTAACAAACAAGTTTACTTTACTACAGAACACATTTAGGAGTTTTTCTGGGGTTTCCCAGCCATCACAAACACAGATACTGTTAAGGGTCCTAAGCTTCCAAAAATTGCTGAGGGATGTTTTTACAAGTAGAGGAGTGAAACACTTTCCACTAAACCTCAATGGTCACTTTCTATGGAACTATAGGAATCAAAGAAATTTCTGAATTTCAAAATTATAAATAAAAAAGAAGAAAACAAAAAACATAATTTACACAAAATTATAACAATTCAAAAGTAGGATTTGAACACATATTTTAAGCTATTTACATTCTATAAAATGTATTTTAAAGGAAGACGTTTAAATATGTTTTCTGATATTTTTCGAGTGTTTAAGTTTTAGTTGGAACAATGTACATTTCTACTTTTTTTTACTAAAACCTCCTGTATAATTATCAGTACCATGCCTCGTCTAATAAATGATATTAAACCAAAAGTAATCGTTGGTTGCAGTAGAACTATTTAAACCAACATCAACCAACATATTCATAACTTATGGCATGCGCAAAAGATAATTAACAGCTTACAAAGTTGGCGAATGACATCTTTTCCACAACACCTGAGAAGATTCCAGCTGCTCCTTTCCTTGTAAAATCCATGTTGTATTTATTTCCATAGCCTTCCAAACAATCATACACTTGCTGCAAATGTTTTTAATGAATCAGCTGATCATTGTTGACAGTTTCATGTATATACCGCAAGAGAGCAGCATGTGTCGGAATGAATATCTATAATTTGTATTATTTTCGCAAGATGACAGGAGCTGTATATATTGAGGCAAATGTGAACAGATGAGAATAATTATATAATTACCAATACATGTGAATGTTTATCCTAGAGGGTTTATTTTTTGAAAATCGACACCTCATGTTCTAGTATGCTGCTAATTGATAGCAATGTACAATTGCTTTAAAACTTAAGCAATCTCGCACATTCTAGAAGAAAATCTGTCGTAAAAATAAAATATTATAACTACTGAATATTAAGCCTGTTTCGGACTGACCATACTGTTAAATCTTGTTCTTGCTTCGCATCTATAAAATCAATTTTAGTGGGTCATGGTTCACCGGCGGCTGAACCTGAGGAGTGAAGCTTCTAGTCTCGAAGTTCACGCAGGACATGTAAGTGTTTGTTCGCCTTTTTCGAACAGTTGAAATGCGAAACAGAGATATTACAACACTTCTAGGTCATTCAACTTCTGTCCTACACACACACGCACGTCACCTCCGAAACATTGTCAGGTTTTAAATGATGAAAGTTGCCGCTCTAACATCATCTCCTGCAAATGTTTGCTTCACTTTTCAAATTTCCTTTCTCAACATTAGAAACGAAAAGTATATCAAAACAGTTCTCACCCGGAGGTCCTGGGTTTGATACCCGGCTGGGGCGGGGAATTTTTCTTTAACCAGAATTATTTCCTATCCCCTACAGAGTCTGGAAGTATGTATGTGAGAGTGAATATGTGTGTGTGTGTGTGTGTGTGTGTGTGTGTGTGTGTGTGTGTGTGTGTGTGTTTGGGGACAGTAAAATTATTTAAAAACAAACAGACAAACTTAAAAGAACCTACAGACAACGCGTTGTTTCAACTCCAAAGCCCCGATATGACCTTAGGTGTTAAAGGGGGCTATATAAATGAAACATAAAAAAACTAAAACATGATGGGACATTTACAAAATTTATTACTATTATTATTATCATGATTATCATCGTCATTATTATTATTATTATTATTATTATTATTATTATTATTATTACTACTCTGGAAGGCGGTACAGAAACATCCGCGGTGATTCACTTTGCTATTGGTAAGTACATACACTGAAATTTTATGTGAACATGAGCGAAAGGAGTAAAAAAAATCTGATGTGTTCATTTACATAACTTTCTCTACATCTCTGTAACAAACTATTCTTACAAAAGCTTATTCTTCTATCTAGTTCATGATAATCAAGATAAACATTAACAGAAATAGTCTTTATTACTTGGTCCCTTGAAAGTAGCAGGAAAATAAGGGAATACACTAGGATAAACTATTAAAAGCTGGTTGAAATTCGTTTCTATGCAGAGCCCAGGAGTTTACAAGTTTCCGTGTGAGAAAAGTTTAAGTATTTTGAATCTGAAACAAATATCAAGAAATCTCAGGAAAAAAACGTATATCACATAAATTGTGTGTTTTAACGTGATCTACATTCTTTGTGTAGTAAGTTTTTGTCCATCTCTTACGGTTTACCAGTTATGCAAAATTCCGTAAAATTCATCCAGAATAAAGTACCTAATCTTCACAATATTCAAGATATACATTTTATTTTCGATATATACGATATTTTAATCAAAATCGTTAGAGGCATTTTTGAAAAAATCAAAATTTTCGATTTTTTTCCATATAAGGGGTAGTTTGGGGTAGGGGGATTTTTTCTTTCAAAATCTTCGTGTCACATCCCTGGAAGATACTAAACTTAAATACCAAGTTTGCTATTTTACGGACTTTTCGTTTTTGAGCTATCGTGTTCACAGACACAAACACGCGCGCCTGGACCTATTTCTGAAAATACTTTTTTGGATACGGGAGACCCTAAAACATATATTTCCAGGGTACAATACAATTCCTTCTCTATACACCATGTACATAGTACGTGTAGAGAAAGTAATAAGTGAAATGCGTTTAAAAGTGACTTCTAGAGAGACAAAATAAATGTTAGACAGTTATTGTAACAAATGGCTGAGAAGCTTATCGGCACCATTGTTGAGGTAATACTCCTGACTTGATCTGTGTTATATCCCTAAAAACATGCCCCTTTCCCTCGACTATTGTTTCCACCTTACATCCACATTACTTTCTCTACCTATTCTTCTTGCTGTTATCGTGATTCAGTGTACATACTTTGGGGATAGGTTCGTTACATCAAAACAAGAACAAAATGTCCCAAAACACTGCATTCTTCATTTATTGCGATTCAAACTGCTATTAATCAAAACATTTTAAAGTGACAATTTGGCGTTAGGAAGTGTTCCACAAGAACATCACTTGTACAAAATGATCCATTTGCGTCTACACGCATCAAAGTAAATGGCGTGTTGTTTGTGGACGGTCTTTAGCTGCTGTGGTTCTCAGCGTCCCATTCTATACTGGGCGTGAGAGATCACTTAATATAACTCAGAGGTCTCTCTATCAGGCTTGAGGTTCTGTAACTGCTGAGGTTCATTTGCGTCTACACGCATCAAAGTAAACGGCGTGTTGTTTGTGGACGGTCTTTAACTGCTGTGGTTCATTTGCGTCTACACGCATCAAAGTAAACGGCGTGTTGTTTGTGGACGGTCTTTAGCTGCTGAGGTTCATTTGCGTCTACACGCATCAAAGTAAACGGCGTGTTGTTTGTGGACGGTCTTTAGCTGCTGAGGTTCATTTGCGTCTACACGCATCAAAGTAAATGGCGTGTTGTTTGTGGACGGTCTTTAACTGCTGTGGTTCATTTGCGTCTACACGCATCAAAGTAAACGGCGTGTTGTTTGTGGACGGTCTTTAGCTGCTGAGGTTCATTTGCGTCTACACACGCATCAAAGTAAACGGCGTGTTGTTCGTGGACGGTCTTTAACTGCTGTGGTTCATTTGCGTCTACACGCATCAAAGTAAACGGCGTGTTGTTTGTGGACGGTCTTTAGCTGCTGAGGTTCATTTGCGTCTACACACGCATCAAAGTAAACGGCGTGTTGTTTGTGGACGGTCTTTAGCTGCTGAGGTTCATTTGCGTCTACACACGCATCAAAGTAAATGGCGTGTTGTTTGTGGACGGTCTTTAGCTGCTGAGGTTCATTTGCGTCTACACGCATCAAAGTAAACGGCGTGTTGTTTGTGGACGCTCTTTAGCTGCTGTGGTTCTCAGCGTCCCGTGCTATACTGGGCGTGGAAGATCACTTAATATAACTCAGAGGTCTCTCTATCAGACTCGAGGTTCTTTAGCTGCTGTGGTTCTCAGCGTCCCATTCTATACTGGGCGTGAAACATCCCTCAATATAACTCAGAGGTCTCTCTATCAGACTCGAGGTTCTTTAACTGCTGTGGTTCTCAGTGTCCCATTCTATACTGGGCGTGAAACATCCCTCAATATAACTCAGAGGTCTCTCTATCAGACTCGAGGTTCTTTAACTGCTGTGGTTCTCAGGGTTACATTCTATACTGGGCGTGAAACATCCCTCAATATAACTCAGAGGCCTCTCTATCAGGCTTGAGGTTCTTTAACTGCTGTGGTTCTCAGCGTCCCATTCTATACTGGGCGTGAAACATCCCTCAATATAACTCAGAGACCTCTCTATCAGGCTTGAGGTTCTTTAACTGCTGCGGTTCTCAGTGTCCCATTCTATACTGGGCGTGAAACATCCCTCAATATAACTCAGAGGCCTCTCTATCAGGCTTGAGGTTCTTTAACTGCTGTGGTTCTCAGGGTCCCATTCTATACTGGGCGTGAAACATCCCTCAATATAACTCAGAGGCCTCTCTATCAGACTTGAGGTTCTTTAACTGCTGTGGTTCTCAGTGTCCCATTCTATACTGGGCGTGAAACATCCCTCAATATAACTCAGAGACCTGTCTATCAGGCTTGGGGTTCTGTAACTGCTGTGGTTCTCAGTGTCCCATTCTATACTGGGTGTGAAACATCCCTCAATATAACTCAGAGGTCTCTCTATCAGGCTTGGGGTTCTGTAACTGCTGTGGTTCTCAGTGTCCCATTCTATACTGGGCGTGAAACACTGGTTAACTATGCTCAGAGGCCTCTCTATCAGGCTTGGGGTTCTGTAACTGCTGTGGTTCTCAGCGTCCCATTCTATACTGGGTGTGAAACATCCCTCAATATAACTCAGAGGTCTCTCTATCAGGCTTGGGGTTCTGTAACTGCTGTGGTTCTCAGTGTCCCATTCTATACTGGGTGTGAAAGATCACTTAATTTTGTTCAGAGACCTCTCTATCAGGCTTGAGGTTCTTTAACTGCTGTGGTTCTCAGCGTCCCATTCTATACTGGGTGTGAAAGATCACTTAATTTTGCTCAGAGGTCTCTCTATCAGGCTTGGGGTTCTGTAACTGCTGTGGTTCTCAGTGTCCCATTCTATACTGGGTGTGAAAGATCACTTAATTTTGTTCAGAGACCTCTCTATCAGGCTTGAGGTTCTTTAACTGCTGTGGTTCTCAGCGTCCCATTCTATACTGGGCGTGAAACATCCCTCAATATAACTCAGAGGTCTCTCTATCAGACTTGAGGTTCTTTAACTGCTGTGTTCTCAGCGTCCCGTTCTATACTGGGCGTGAAACATCCCTCAATATAACTCAGAGGTCTCTCTATCAGGCTTGGGGTTCTGTAACTGCTGTGGTTCTCAGCGTCCCATTCTATACTGGGTGTGAAAGATCACTTAATTTTGCTCAGAGGCCTCTCTATCAGACTTGAGGTTCTTTAACTGCTGTGGTTCTTAGTGTCCCATTCTATACTGGGCGTGAAACATCCCTCAATATAACTCAGAGGCCTCTCTATCAGGCTTGAGGTTCTTTAACTGCTGTGGTTCTCAGCGTCCCATTCTATACTGGGCGTGAAACATCCCTCAATATAACTCAGAGGCCTCTCTATCAGGCTTGAGGTTCTTTAACTGCTGTGGTTCTCAGGGTCCCATTCTATACTGGGCGTGAAACATCCCTCAATATAACTCAGAGGCCTCTCTATCAGGCTTGAGGTTCTTTAACTGCTGTGGTTCTCAGGGTCCCATTCTATACTGGGCGTGAAACATCCCTCAATATAACTCAGAGGCCTCTCTATCAGGCTTGAGGTTCTTTAACTGCTGTGGTTCTCAGCGTCCCATTCTATACTGGGCGTGAAACATCCCTCAATATAACTCAGAGGCCTCTCTATCAGGCTTGAGGTTCTTTAACTGCTGTGGTTCTCAGGGTCCCATTCTATACTGGGCGTGAAACATCCCTCAATATAACTCAGAGGCCTCTCTATCAGGCTTGAGGTTCTTTAACTGCTGTGGTTCTCAGCGTCCCATTCTATACTGGGCGTGAAACATCCCTCAATATAACTCAGAGGTCTCTCTATCAGACTTGAGGTTCTTTAACTGCTGTTTTCTCAGCGTCCCGTTCTATACTGGGCATGAAACATCCCTCAATATAACTCAGAGGTCTCTCTATCAGGCTTGGGGTTCTGTAACTGCTGTGGTTCTCAGTGTCCCATTCTATACTAGGCGTGAAAGATAGCTTAGTTTTGTTCAGAGGCCTCTCTATCAGACTTGAGGTTGTTTAACTGCTGAGGTTCTCAGCGTCCCATTCTATACTGGGCGTGAAAGATCACTTAATGTTGTTCAGAGACCTCTCTATCAGACTTGAGGTTCTTTAACTGCTGTGGTTCTCAGCGTCCCATTCTATACTGGGCGTGAAAGATCACTTAATTTTGCTCAGAGACCTCTCTATCAGACTTGAGGTTCTTTAACTGCTGTGGTTCTCAGCGTCCCATTCTATACTGGGCGTGAAACATCCCTCAATATAACTCAGAGGTCTCTCTATCAGACTTGAGGTTCTTTAACTGCTGTGTTCTCAGCGTCCCGTTCTATACTGGGCGTGAAACATCCCTCAATATAACTCAGAGGTCTCTCTATCAGGCTTGGGGTTCTGTAACTGCTGTGGTTCTCAGCGTCCCATTCTATACTGGGTGTGAAAGATCACTTAATTTTGCTCAGAGGCCTCTCTATCAGACTTGAGGTTCTTTAACTGCTGTGGTTCTCAGTGTCCCATTCTATACTGGGCGTGAAACATCCCTCAATATAACTCAGAGGCCTCTCTATCAGACTTGAGGTTCTTTAACTGCTGTGGTTCTCAGCGTCCCATTCTATACTGGGCGTGAAAGATCACTTAATGTGATTCAGAGACCTCTCTATCAGACTTGAGGTTCTTTAACTGCTGTGGTTCTCAGCGTCCCATTCTATACTGGGCGTGAAAGATCACTTAATTTTGCTCAGAGACCTCTCTATCAGACTTGAGGTTCTTTAACTGCTGTGGTTCTCAGCGTCCCATTCTATACTGGGCGTGAAACATCCCTCAATATAACCCAGAGGTCTCTCTATCAGACTTGAGGTTCTTTAACTGCTGTGTTCTCAGCGTCCCGTTCTATACTGGGCGTGAAACATCCCTCAATATAACTCAGAGGTCTCTCTATCAGGCTTGGGGTTCTGTAACTGCTGTGGTTCTCAGCGTCCCATTCTATACTGGGTGTGAAAGATCACTTAATTTTGCTCAGAGGCCTCTCTATCAGACTTGAGGTTCTTTAACTGCTGTGGTTCTCAGTGTCCCATTCTATACTGGGCCTGAAACATCCCTCAATATAACTCACGGGCATCTCTATCAGGCTTGAGGTTCTTTAACTGCTGTGGTTCTCAGCGTACCATTCTATACTGGGCGTGAAACATCCCTCAATATAACTCAGAGGCCTCTCTATCAGGCTTGAGGTTCTTTAACTGCTGTGGTTCTCAGGGTCCCATTCTATACTGGGCGTGAAACATCGCTCAATATAACTCAGAGGCCTCTCTATCAGGCTTGAGGTTCTTTAACTGCTGTGGTTCTCAGGGTCCCATTCTATACTGGGCGTGAAACATCCCTCAATATAACTCAGAGGCCTCTCTATCAGGCTTGAGGTTCTTTAACTGCTGTGGTTCTCAGCGTCCCATTCTATACTGGGCGTGAAACATCCCTCAATATAACTCAGAGGCCTCTCTATCAGGCTTGAGGTTCTTTAACTGCTGTGGTTCTCAGGGTCCCATTCTATACTGGGCGTGAAACATCCCTCAATATAACTCAGAGGCCTCTCTATCAGGCTTGAGGTTCTTTAACTGCTGTGGTTCTCAGCGTCCCATTCTATACTGGGCGTGAAACATCCCTCAATATAACTCAGAGGTCTCTCTATCAGACTTGAGGTTCTTTAACTGCTGTGTTCTCAGCGTCCCGTTCTATACTGGGCGTGAAACATCCCTCAATATAACTCAGAGGTCTCTCTATCAGGCTTGGGGTTCTGTAACTGCTGTGGTTCTCAGCGTCCCATTCTATACTGGGTGTGAAAGATCACTTAATTTTGCTCAGAGGCCTCTCTATCAGACTTGAGGTTCTTTAACTGCTGTGGTTCTCAGTGTCCCATTCTATACTGGGCGTGAAAGATCACTTAATTTTGTTCAGATGCCTCTCTATCAGACTTGAGGTTCTTTAACTGCTGTGGTTCTCAGTGTCCCATTCTATACTGGGTGTGAAAGATCACTTAATTTTGCTCAGAGACCTCTCTATCAGACTTGAGGTTCTTTAACTGCTGTGGTTCTCAGTGTCCCATTCTATACTGGGCGTGAAAGACCGCTTCATTTTGCTCAGATGCCTCTTTATCAGGCATGAAGTTCTTTAACTGCTGTGGTTCTCAGCGTCCCATTCTATACTGGGTGTGAAAGACTGCTTCATTTTGCTCAGAGGCCTCTTTATCAGGCTTGAAGTTCTTTAACTGCTGTGGTTCTCAGCGTCCCATTCTATACTGGGCGTGAAAGATCACTTAATTTTGCTCAGAGGCCTCTCTATCAGGCTTGAAGTTCTTTAGCTGCTGTGGTTCTCAGCGTCCCATTCTATATTGGGCGTGTAAGATCACTTAATTTTGTTCAGATGCCTCTCTATCAGACTTGAGGTTCTTTAACTGCTGTGGTTCTCAGGGTCCCATTCTATACTGGGCGTGAAAGATCACTTAATTTTGCTCAGAGGCCTCTCTATCAGGCCTGAGGTTCTTTAACTCCTGTGGTTCTCAGCGTCCCATTCTATACTGGGCGTGAAAGACCTTAATTTTTTTCAGATGGCTCTCTATCAGGCTTGAGGTTCTTTAACTGCTGTGGTTCTCAGCGTCCCATTCTATACTGGGCGTGAATGATCACTTAATTTTGCTCAGAGGCCTCTCTATCAGACTTGAGGTTCTTTACCTGCTGTGGTTGTCAGCGTCCCATTCTATACTGGGTGTGAAAGACCTTAATTTTGTTCAGATGGCTCTCTATCAGGCTTGAGGTTCTTTTACATGCCGTAAATCTACGATACGGGACCAACGGCTTTACTTCCCTTCCAAAGGAAGCCAAACTAAGGAT
Organism: Hymenopus coronatus; assembly: GCA_030762935.1. Lineage (NCBI taxonomy): Eukaryota > Metazoa > Arthropoda > Insecta > Mantodea > Hymenopodidae > Hymenopus > Hymenopus coronatus. The sequence continues at coordinate 921,506 of CM060880.1, read as the reverse complement.
TTTTACGCCCAAAAAAAATCCATCATCCTCCGCCGGGTTTGAACCTGCGACCTTGGATATACGAAGTTAGCATGGTGACCATTACACCACGGAGGGCAACAGGACACGCATGTGCTGGTCGAAGCATGGAATGTCAAATACTCCCATCATGATTTCGCGGATTGAGGTCAGGGGAACGTGCAGGCCATGAAAGTGGTCCCCCTCTACCTATCCAGCTCTCATTCTAGATATCAGCCAGTACATCTCGAACAATGAGACTAAAACGTGCTGGAGCATCGTGCTTCTTCTCATTTGCAGCGCACATCTGGGAGAGTGTTCTGAATGAAGTTCCTGTTGACGGTGGAATGTATTACACAAGTAGCCATGGCAACACAAGGCGCAGGGTCAAATGGGTCTCATAAATAAATGAAGTTATTAGGTTGGGCCCGGAAAGTCGTTGAAGGTGACTTTCATTAGTAAATTGATAACATGAAAACGAAGTGTTTTAGAGCATTTGTTTGTATTTTCTTGTTTTTGTGTCAAGAATCCATCCCCAAATGTTGTAAAAGTATTTTTTAATCAATCTGTATAGGTTTGTTTGTTTAACTTTCTGAATATAGCCATCTTAAAAGATTTGACTAACGTTATACATTCTGGTTCTGTCCCTCTGTCTCACAAGGGTCGTTTGATAAGTTCTCAGAGTAAAACCCAAATTAACAACTGAATTGATTCAAACTATGTTTATTTTTTAATGTTGTCTCCCTGTACTGTAAGGCACCTGATCCATCTGGAATAATACTGGTGCGGCGTGTTGTCCTGATGAGCTTCTTCCTTGCTCAAGTTGATCCAAGTGTTCTCCAGAACCTGTTTTACAGACCTCTGGAGGTGAACAAGCAACTGTTTGGTTTCTGGTGTACCATACCTCTTCATCTTGTAGCACCCATCTGGAAGATCCAAGTGTTCTCCAGAACCTGTTTCACAGTCCTCTGGAGGTGGACAAGCAACTGTTTTGTTTCTGGTGTACAGTAGCGGACCTCTTCATCTTGTAGCACCCATCTGGAAGATCCAAGTGTTCTCCAGAACCTGTTTCACAGTCCTCTGGAGGTGGACAAGCAACTGTTTTGTTTCTGGTGTACTATACCTCTTCATCTTGTAGCACCCATCTGGAAGATCCAAGTGTTCTCCAGAACCTGTTTCACAGTCCTCTGGAGGTGGACAAGCAACTGTTTTGTTTCTGGTGTACAGTAGCGGACCTCTTCATCTTGTAGCACCCTTCTGGAAGCTCCATTTCCTCACTCAAATGTTGATACTTCAGCAATTTCTTGCTCTGGGCGATCCTCAAAGATGACTTCTTGGCTGATGGCTACATGCACCATCTCCTATGTTCTCCCGAACAATGTGTCCACCAATTTACTTTTCTTCATCAATGTGCGGATCTCAATGTTTGCTTTCTCTAGCCCCGTATGTACAATGTACATAGGGGTAGAGAAGTATTGTATTCCACCCAAAAATTCGATGTCAAGATTTTACCGGAAATACATGTTTTAAGACCCCCTTAATAAAAAAAGCATTTTCAGAAAGAGGTCTGTGTGTATGTGTGGGGGGGGGAGCAGCATACCCAGCCCGAACTACCCTTTACATGGAGACATTTTCGAAAATTTTGTTTTGTTTAAAAATGGCTCTAACGATTTTGATTAAAATCCCACATATTAAAGCCATTTCTATCACAAATAAAATGTATATCTTCAATTTTCTGAGAATAGCTTCTAAAGACCTGTTTACTCTGGATGAATTTTGCTTAATTTGGCTTAACTAGTAAACTATAGGAGATAGACAAAAACTTGGCACACAAAAAATGTAGATTTTGTTAAAATACACAATTTAGGCCATATTCATTTTCTTGGTGGAGCTTACCGTTTTCGAGATATTCCTTGTTATTAGTTACAATTGTAAAGTACTTATACATTTCTCAGACAGGAAGTGTGCGTTTTTCTTTTGTTCTACTCCTGGCCAAGAAAGAAGTGATTTGCAATGGCAATCGCATAACGACGGCTTTTGAACTATCCCTTTAACATAGCACATTCCTTCTACTTATAAGGAACTAAGTAATATGAACCTTCTGCTAATGTTTATCTCGATTAGCATTGTGTAGGAAGAAGAATAATCTTTTGTAAGGAGTTTGTGGAACAGCTAGAGAAAGTCATGTGAGTGTAACGCATCAGATTTTTTCCGTCTTGCGCAACACACGGAGACAATTACATTTTTGGCGCTGTGTATCTCTTACACAAAAGTCATCCTTTGGAGTGAGGAGATTTTCCTGAAAATATTCGTGTCGCACGCATCTTTAAGAATCTAAATAGCACAGTTGGTCCTTAACTGCGTTTTCATCGCACTTCCGGTGAGATTTCGATATCGAATTTTTGGCGGAATACGTGGCAATACAATATAACAATCTGATGTGTTCCACTCACATGACTTTCTCTACATCTCTGCAACAGATTATTGTTAAAAATCTTATGTTTCTATTTACTTCTTGCTAATCGAGTAAAAATTATCAGAAATAGTCTTATTACTTGCTTCCTTGTAAGTAGAAGGGAAATAAGGGAGTAGCATAGGTTAAAGTGATAGTCAAAAGCTGGTTGCTATGTGACTGAAGTTCCTTTGTTTGTATGGACAGCAGTTGACAAATTCCTGTATGAGAAAAGTATAAGTTTTTTAAAGCTGAAACCAAAAACAAGGAATATCTCAAATACGGTCAGCTCCACGAAAAAAGCGTATATAACATAAATTGTGTGTTTTAACGCGTCCTATATTGTTTGTGCAGTAAGTTTTTGTCTATCTCTTACTGTTTAGCAGCTATGCAAAACTCATTAAAATTCATCCAGAATAAAGTAGTCTTCAGAGGCTATTCCCAGAAAATTCAAGATATACATTTTATTTGTCAGGTAAATATCTTTAATATACGATATTTTAATCAAAATCGTTAGAGCCATTTTCGAAATTTTCTCTATGTAAAGGGTAGTTTGGGGTGGTGCAATTTTTCTCAAAATTTTCGTGTTGCATTCCTGGAAAATACTAAATTAAATACCAAGTTTTGTATTTTACCGAGTTTTCGTTTTTGAGTTATCGTGTTCACAGACACGTGGACATATACAGACCTTTTTCTAAAAATGTTTTGGATACGGGACCGTAAAACGTCATTTCCGGTGAAATCTGGGTATTGAATTTTATATACTATGTAGGTACATAGTGCGTGTAGAGAAAGTAAAACGCTGCAAACCCATGAGCTTTAGTTTCGTCGCTTCTGGGCAGAAGGACAATAGCTCCACAGATAAGGTTGTATACAACACGCTCTGATTTAATACAACTGAAAATGAGCTTTACTAGCCGCCACTGACATGCACACAACTCCCTTGTTGCCAAATGTCATGGAGTTTAGAGCAGTAGATTTTAATTTGTTGTATATTCTTTACTCACGTTTCGTAGCATTCAAAGAACAACAGATGCAGAGCGTTGTGAAAGGTGAAGGAGCCGCCACTGACAGGTAGACAAAGTGGCTACACAACTTCCTTCCTTCGTGTAACTCATCTCATTCAAAAAGTCGTTACCCAGATACGGTTTTCCCTCAACCTGAGAGTAACTTCAAGCTCCCTGGACCCCGAGATCATTTCACCAATTTCATTCATCGTCCGATATAGACATCCAGGTTAAACGATATTAAACTTTAAAAAAAAAAGTTTAATTACATTTATAATATTTTTAGTTTCTCTACACCTAATGTGTACACAGTCATTAGAGAAGGTATTGTATTCCACACAAAATTTGATACCGAGATTCCACCGTAAATATGTTTTGGTGTCCCTTATTTAGTATCTTCCAAGGATGCGAGAGGAAGATTTTCAAACAAAAATCCCCGCACCCCCAACTACCCTTTGCATAGATTTTTTTTTTAATTTTGATTTTCTCAAAAATGGCTCTAATTTTGATTAAAATACCGTATATTAAAGATAGATATTTACATCACAAATCAAATGTGTATTTTGAATTTTGTAGGAATAACATTTGAGGGCTTTTTTTATTCTGAATGAGTTTAGCAAACTTTTGCATAACGGTTAAACCGTAAGAGATAGACAAAACACAAAAATGTAGATCTCATTAAAACATACAATTTATGTACTTTACGTTTTTCACAACCTTCTATAAGCGATGTCATTTTTCAACCAACATAAACACTTTGGAGTGAATTGCTCCAGTAAACCTTTCTCTATGGCTATGACGCAGAAAGTACACAGACTTTCTTGCTGGAAGCATCACGATTAGATCGTGATTGGCTACAAGAGTTAAAACATTTGACTGTCACTTTAGCCTAGTGTATTCCCTTCTACTTATAAGTAATAAGATCTCGATTAGCAGATAAAAGAATAGTCTTTTGTTTGTATATGGAACAGCTAGAGAATGGAACACATCAGATTTTTTGGCAGGATTAAAACTGTCAGGAGTGTAAAAGGGGAATATGTTGAGAAATAAACAATAAAGCAATGGCGTCTTTATTGGTAGCACAGCTACACACTTAACCACCCTCATATGTACTAGGGTCGGCTGATAAGTCCCGAGCCTCTCAATTAAAACAGCATTTAATTTTTTTTTTTTTTTTTTTTGCTTTATTTCTCAACATAATCTCCAGAAAGGCTGTCATATCGGTGTTCTAATGTAATTAAACCATCTCTGTAGTGCGATTTATCAAAAATAGCTGTTTACCGCATCAATGACCTCCTCGTTGCTGTTAAATCCTCATCCTCCAATACATTTTTTGAGGTTTGGGAACAGGTGGTAGTCACTGGGTGCCAGATCTGGTGAATAGGGTGGATGTTCAAGCAATTACAACTTTAATTCGCACATTTTCCCATTGCAATGACTGAACGAAGGGATGGAGCATTGTTGTGATGAAACAAGATTTTTTTTTTCCAAATGAGGTCTTTTTCTTTTCACCTCATCACTCAAACGTTGCAGTAAGCTTGAGTAGTAGTCACCAGTGATACTTTACCCTTTTCCAACTAATCAATAAAAATAATTCCCTGTGCATCCCAGAAAACACTCGCCATAGCCTTTGTTAGCCGACAAAATTGACTTTTGCCTTTTTTTGAATTAGTTCACCTGGCGCAATCCACTGTTTTGACTGTGATTTACTTTCTGGAGTATAGTGATGTATCCAAGTTTCATCCATTGTAATATGCCGTCTCAAAAATGCACTGGGATTTTTATGGTAGAGCTCCACATTCTTAACAGAAACAGTTTTTCTTTGCAACTTTTGATCAGGTGGCAACAAACGCGGCACAGTCCTTGTGAAAGCCCAAAATATTACCTGCACGTTCTTTTGATATGTTTGCAGCCTCTGCTATCCCAAACAACCTTAATCTGCGGTCTTCCAGTACTAAACGATGAATTTTTTTCAATGATCTCTGGAGTTGTCACTTCTACAGGGCGTCCAGAACGAGGCTCATCACTAGTGCTCGTACGTCCCATTTTAAACTGTGCAACCCACCTTTTAATCATTGAATATGAAGGGGCAGAGTCTTTCAATGTACTGTCCATTTCCTCCTTGATTTCTTTAGGTGTTAGGCCTTTCAAATGGAAGTATTTAATCAGTGCTCGTTTTTCCAAATGATCCATTTTCGTGAAAACTGTAAAGTTGTCTTGTTTAAAATGCTGTCATTGGAAAACTAAAGAAGCTGTAACTATGGATAGAGTTAAACTGGCCTAGTGGCGCCACATCTGTGTGAGGCCCGGGACTTATCAGCCGACCCCCGCATCCCCAGAGGGGTGTGAAGAAACCTCTATTGTCCAGGAGAATACGATTTGCTTGGGCACCAAACTTGGGATAGAAACATTAAAAGAGATCGTGATAAGTCATTTTACTAACAGAGAATTGAACTCTGGACCAACTCCCTCGGTTACATCTTCCAGAGAAGTGTTGCTGCTGCATGTTCTCCTTTAAAGAGAACATACCCACGTGATGAAAGTCATTACCTCTATACTTTCTCTATCACGTACATGAGTAGCCAGAGAAAGTGTTGCATTTCACCCAAAAATTTTACACGTCCAATTTTAAGTCTCGTTTTAAACATATCTCTATACTCAAATAGTTCATGTTGCAATTGTTTACTAATTTGCTTCAACATTTATATGTAATCATTTTTGTAACTAAGGTTGATATAAAAATCCGACATTCGACTTCATTTAATGTAAAACTTGAACTTTTTATGTAAATATGTTTACTTTCTTTATCATGTATGTACAATTTACACATTGAAAAGATCTCAAAATGCGATACTAAGATTTCATCGAATGTACATGTTTTGAGAGCTCCTGATAAAGGAAAAAAGGATTCTAGAAATATGTGTGTGTGGACAGTATAGCTTACCCTTGAAACCAAACTTGGTATTTAAGTTCAGTAGCTACCAAGGATACGACACGAAGATTTTCATCAAAATCCCCCCACCCCAACTACGCTTTACAAGGAAAGTTTTTCGAAAATGGCTCTAACGATTTTGATCAAGATATTAAAGATATTTATCTCACAAATAAAATGCATATTTTTAAATTTCTAGGAATAGCTTCTGAAGGCTTCTTGATTCTAGATGAATTTTGCGAAAATTTTCTTAACTGGTAAATCGTAAGAGATGGTCAAAAACTTACTACACAAACTTGTAGAGCTCGTTTAAACATACAATTTTTGTTATAAGCAGTTTTTTCGTGGAGTTGATCGTTTTTTAGATATTCCTTGTTATTGGTTTCAGCTTTAAAAAACTTTTCTCATACAGGAATTTGTCAACTGCTGTCCATACCAACAAAGGAACTTCAGTCACATAGCAACCAGCTTTAGACTATCACTTTAACCTGTGGTACTCCCTTATTTCACTCCTACTTACAAGGAAGCAAGTAATAAGACTATTTCTGCTATTTTTGTTCTCGATTAGCAGGAAGTAAATAGAAATAGGTATAAGCTTTTTAGGAATAATTTGTTGCAGAGATGTGGAGAAAGTCATGTGAATGGTACACATCAGATTTTTGAGTTATCGTGTTCATTGACACGCGGACTTTTTTCTAAAAATTCTTTTCTTGGATACAGGGGACCCTAAAACGTCTATTTCTATATCGGTATGCAATAGGTAGGTTCTCTATACACTATGTATATAGTACGTGTAGAGAAAGTAAAAATACATCGTGTGGAGTATTTTGATTAGAAGACAAAAACATGAGTAGGTTGCAATGAGATAAAGACTGGGCTGACATCACTTGCTCGCTATCTCTCTTCATACCAAAACAGGACGGAGCGTATTTTTGGATCTAGAGTGGCACGATGTCAGGCAAGTGCGCACAATTACCTTATGTAAGTGGAGCCTTGAAGTGTTCCGCGGGTGGGCTCTTAAACCACCGCGTGACTCACATGTGTGTGTGTATGTGAACAGCAAATTCCCAACATTTTGATTTTCTCAAAAATTGCTCTAACGATTTTCATTAAAATGTCTGACATTTAAGATAATAAGTGAAAAATGTATATGTTGAATTTACTGGGAATAGCCTCTGAAGACCTCTTTACCCTGCAACATAAGACATACACACAATTTAAATACTTACATTTATTTCAGTTTTAAAATATGGCAATTTGTCAACGTTGTATTTCCTTACTACAAAGTTAACTGCATCTACATTATTTGTGTCAATACAAAAGTCTTGAGAGACTATCCCAGAAAACTCAACATAACATGTGGCATTTTGAACAAACTTGTTGCAGCCATTTCATGTAAAGGGCATTTGGGCGGGATTTTCTTGAAAACCTTCGTGGCGCAAACTTGGAAAATGCTTAAATTAAATATAAAGTTTGGTATTTAATGGATTTTTGTCCACAGATAGACATACGCCGATCTTTTTCTAAAAATGCATTTTTGTAATTAATGGGCCTCAAAACATGCATTTATCTGGTGATATGTTGGTATCGTATTATTTGATGCAATACACTATCTTCTTTATCTACTATGCACGTGCTAGAGCACGTAAAAATGACGGGTTATATAAAAATGGTACGTTATATTTGTAAACACATTTACTATAACTTTAATTTTGAATGTTAATACATACTAATGATTTCTTCAAGTCTTTGATTAATGTTTACTTTCTCTACATGGTGCATAGGTACAGATGGTATTGCACCCCACCCAAAAATTCGATACCAAGATTTTACTGGAAATACACGTTTTAGCGTCCTTAGTATCCAAAAAAACATTTTTAGAAAAGGTTCTGTGTGTCTGTAAACACGATAACTCAAAAACGAAATATCGGTAAAATACCAAACTTGGTATTTAAGTTTATGTCTTGTAAGAATACGGCAGGAAGATTTTGAGACAAATCCCCCACCCCAAACTACCCTTTACATGGAAAAAAATTCGAAAATTTTTAGTTTTTCAAAAATTGCGTTAACGATTTTAATTAAAATATCGTACATTAGGGCCGCGCCGTGGCCGACTGGTTAGATCACTCTCCTCTCGCCGCGATCGCGTGAGAGATTTGTGGTGGACAAAGCGGCGCTGGGGTGGGTTTTCTCCGGGTTCTCCGGTTTCCTCCGCCATCGCATTCCACCGGTGCTCCATCTTCATTCATGTATCATCAGTGTCACCGCCTGCGGTGCCATAAGTAGTTAAAGCGGGCGTTAAACACTACCAAAAAGATTGTACATTAATGATATTTACATGACATAAAATATGTATATTTTGATTTTTTGGGAATAGCCTCTGAAGACCTCTATTCTGAATAGAGTTTGCTTAATTTTGCGTAACTAGTAAACCGTAAGAGATAGACAAAAAGCTTACTGCACAAAAAATGTAGATCACGTTAAAATACACTATTTATTTCATATACGTTTCTTCGTGGTGTTGAGCTTCTTTTTTTTTTTTTTCTATTCCTTGTTATTGGCTTAGGTTTTTTAAAATGCCTAAACTTTTCACATAGGGGAGTTTGCCAACTCTTGGCAAGCAAAGAAACGGATTTCAACCACATATCAACCAGATTTTAGAAGGTTTGACTATGGTTTTAGCCTAGTGCATTCCATTATTTCCATTTACTTACATGAAATCATTTCTGTTAATGTTTATCTTGATTAGCATGGAGTAGATAGAAGGATAAGGTTAGTAACAATAATTTGTTACAGAGTTGTAGTGACACATCAGATGTTGTTATAAATGCGTCGCGTGGAACGTTTCTACTAGAACAACATTAATATATAACTAACTACATGAGAGAATGTGTAAACACGAGTGAGCCAACGGTACAAATTTCAACAAGCTGTGTGTGGGTTTTCCAAATTTGATATACAATGTTACCTTAACCTTTGCCTTTGACGCGCGCCACGATTGTCAACAATGACTTGATACTCCAGCGCCTTCTCAGTTTTCCCCATCTCTGGGAAAATCCCGCCAATACCACAAGATTAGTGTATTCACAATTACACCTTATTTGTAACCCACACAGGGACGCTTTAACCTGTTTTCAAGGTCACTTTTATAAAAACTCACACTAAATTTAAGTTGTTTGGATCATGTCAATTCTACCTGAAATTGGAGGCTCGTGTTTATTAACGCTGCGCAACTGTTTCAAAGTTTGCGTGGGGGGTGGCAGCATTGAGGAATAAAGTCCAGTATTGTTAATATTATTTAGTGCGATTAAAACTAATCAGATTGGCTGAAAAGTAAATAAATGTCCATTAAGGAACCGAAATGTCCTGCTATCTTGCCAATGTTGAACTTTGACCCATTAGCTCAGCAACTATTTAACATAATGAGCTAACACCTTTACTGTTGATTGATGAAAAATACAAAACTTCTGTTCGGTAAAAGGAAATGTATGATTGTTTAGACAAATCTCTTATTCTGTATTTGAAAAATGACGATTTCTAAATTTAAAAAATAACTAAGGCATATATATATATATATATATATATATATATATATATATAATTTCTGAGATAATGGGGCATTTGTATAGCAAATAACATTAACAAAATCTGATGTGTTCCATTCACATGGCTTTCTCTACATCTCTGCAACAAATTATTGTTAAAAAGCTTATGCTTCTATTTACGTCATGCTAATCGAGAAACAATTATCAGAAATTGTCTTATTACTTGCTTCCTTGTAAGTAGAAGTGAAATAAGAGAGTACCATAGGTTAAAGTGATAGTCAAAAGCTGGTTGCTATGTGACTGAAGTTCCTTTGTTTGTCTGGACAGCAGTTGACAAATTCCTGTATGAGAAAGGTATAGGCTTTTTAAAGCTGAAACCAAAAACAAGGAATTCTCAAAAACGATCAACCCCACGAAAAAAACTTAGATAACATAAATTATTTGTTTTAACGTTCTCTACATTTTTTGTGTGGTAAGTTTTTGTCCACCTCTTACGGTTTAGCAGTTATGCAAAATTCCGTAAAATCCATCCAGAATAAAGTAGTTTTCAGAAAAGTCAAGATATACATTTTATTTGTCAGGTAACTGTCTTTAATATAGGTACCTATTTTAGTAAAAATCGTTATAGCCATTTTTGAGAAAATCAACAATTTCGAAAAATGTTCCATGTAAAGGATAATTTGGGGTGGGGGGATTTTCCTCAAAATCTGTGTGTCGCATACTTGGAAGATACTAAATTAAATACCAAATTTGGTATTTTACCGACTTTTCGTCTTTGAGTTATCGTGTTCTCAGACATAGGTACACACACGGACGTTTTTCTAATAATACTTTTTTTGGAGTCAGAGAACCCTAAAAGGTCTTCCCTTGAAATCTCGGTATGGAATTTTTGGGTGAAACGCAATATCTTCTCTATACAGTATGTACATAGTACATGTAGAGAAAGTAAAAATAAAATGCTTCTATTTATTAGAAGAAGAGCTATGATTTTTTAGATAAATGTCTTAACATTTTATTGAGAAATGATTTTTAAATTTATAAAAAGTAACTAATCCATATACATAAAAACCTTTTCGTTAAAATAAATTCTATTTTAAATTTCAGCCCTTAGTGTCAGTTTTTGAGCTAATTGGGCGTTTGTATACAACACTTTACTCCTTCAGAAACTGCTTTCAAAAAAATGTGTCGTAAGTTTGGTATCTGCGACAAGAAGATTTGCAAGAAAATCCCCCAACTACCCTCTACATGGGAAAAAATTTGAAAAAGTTTACTTTCTCAAAAATGGCCCTGATTAGTTTGATTAAAGATATTTATCAGACGAATGAAAAATATATATCTTGAATGTTCTGGGAAAAGCCTCTGAAGAATGTTGTGGATGACTTTTATGAAATTTTGCATTACTGGTAAACCATAAGAGATACACAAAAATGTAGAGCACATTAAAACACACACTTTATGTTATATATAGTTTTTCGTGGAGTTGAAAGTATTTGAGATATTCGTTGTTTTTTGTTTCAGCTTTGAAAAACTTATACTTTTCTCATCCGGGAACTTGTCAACTGCTGTGCATACAAACAAACTTCAGTCACATAGCAACCAGCTTTTGACTATCACTTTAACCTATGCTACTCCCTTATTTCACTTCTACTTACAGGGAAGCAAGTAATAAGACTATTTCTGATAATTTTTGTCGATTACAATGAAATAAATATAAGTATAAGCTTTTTAATAATAATTTGTTGCAGAGATGCAGAGAAAGTCATGTGAATGGAGCACATCAGATGTTTAAGTTCGTATAACGAGATAAATATGTTTGAATTTTGGAGGGGAGCAGATCCCTTCTGTAGAATTGTTGGAGGGGCGAGTTTGCTGACTTTACTAGTTAGGGCGGCATGTCCCTTTAGTGACACAACATTCGGTCCTCTAATAGATCTGTTCTAACGTTTTGCAAATTCTCAGAAAAGTATTTAAACGTAGCATTTGGTGAATATTGCTATGCTGATGTTCACTTTCTCTACCATGCTATAAGTAGGCACAGAAAGACGGAGAGAAGAATAACGAGTTTGTTGCGCTGATTAAACACTTGTTAACACCGAAAGAGATAAAAGCCGAGTTGAATCAAGTTCATGGCACATCTGCTCCTGCGTTACCAACAATTTACAATTGGACAAATGAATTTAAACGTGGCCGTACATCGTTCCGGACATCCAGTAGAAGTGACTTCCTCCGAAATTGTTGACAAAATCCAGGTTATGGTTTTGAGTGATCGACGAATCAAAGTTCGCGAAATAGTAGAGGTCACAGACATATCACAAGGTACAGTGTTCTCAATTTTGTATCAAGAATAAGGTCTGACAAAGGTCTCGGCAAGATGGATGCCGTATTTGCTCTCACTGGAGAATAAACACAATCGTGTGATTGATTCGGAAGCCGATTTTTGCACTTTTCTGTCGCAATCCCGTCGAGTTTCTGCGTCGATACATAACTGTGAAGGAAACATGGATACACTACTACACTCCAGAGACAAAAGTACAATGGAAACAATTGGTTTTTAAAGGCGAACCGGCTCCGTAGATGGCAATGCTGGTGGCCTCGTTTTTTTTTTTTGGGGGGGGGGGGATGCTCCCGGAATACTCTACATTAATTACTTGCAGAAAGGAAGAATAATAAATGGAGAGCATTATGCATCGTTATTGTACCGGTTGAACAGAGAAATCATCTGTCAAAGGAAAATATGTTTTTCCATCAAGACAATGCAAGGTTGCACAGCTGCGCAGTTTCGATGGCGAAAATTGTAGAATTAAGATTGGAAGAATTACTACATCATCCACCGTAATCACCAGATTTGGCCTCCAGTGACTCTTTTTATTTCCAAACTTGAAAAAATTGTTCGGCGGAAAACGATTCACGTCTAACGAAGAGGTGGTCATGCAAAGAGATGGCTATATTGAGGACCTTCCGAAATCCTACTTTTTGGAAGGCTGGGAAAAGTGTATCGAGCCTAAAGGAGATTATGTTGTAAATAATAATAATAATAATAATAATAATAATAATAATAATAATAATAATAATAACACTAATAATAATAATAATAACACTAATAATAATAATAATAACTATAAAAACTATAAAATAATTTGCTTTTCTATCTATTTCTAAGGGCAGTTGGTCGCCCCTCGCACGTATTAATGTTTTGTACGTAATAAAATTAAATTCTCTGCGATCGAGAACATCAAAGAGATGAAACGAGCGAAGTTGGCAACAATCGATTGTGAGGTTCGACCACACCGCGTTGCGACGCCTACACACCAGCTGTAGGCGGGAAGAGTTATTGTTGTGTGGTGTTGAAGAGAAGATGAGGTAAGTAACATAAGTTACAGGAATATGTGAGCAACTTTTCCTAGAGAATGTATTATACTCTACGTTACAAACAGCAGAACACGCAGTCATGGAACTTTTCTGTCTCCACTAACCTATAACCTCTTTCTCGCTGCTTCTGCGTGTCGTAATTATTGAGAACATTTATATTTTGACCTTACTCAACGTCACAGGAACTGCAGGTTGGTAAAGTGACCTACAACATCAGCAAAGTTTTTGAAACATGATTAGGAACTTCTTAGAAATCGCGTCTTTCCCTTCTGGCGCAAACATAAATTATCTTCTTAACAGGGAAAACAGAATTAACGCTTGCATGTTTGACAAAACGAAGGCAATCATATATTTACTTAGGAACTGTTAACCAATTTAATTAAAACATTTTTTTTTAATGTACTAAAGAGGATTTGAGGATTAGTTTCGTTTAGTAAATGTTTGAAAAAAAGTAACATTGCAACGCGCATGCGTCACAGCTTACACAGGAAGACAAAAGACTATCCCAAGGCAATAAGTATGAATACGTCTGGGGTTTTCCTTGTAATTTATTTTCCATTAACATAATACAGGTTCGCCAACGTTAGCAATATCTTAACATATGGAATAGCATAGCTCAAAAACGAAAAGTTTGTTAAACACCAAACTTGAAATCTTCTAAGGACGCGACACGAAAATTTACAACAAAACTTCTCCACACCCAACTACGCTTTATTTGGAACATTTTCTCAAAAATAGTGATAACGGTTTTGATTAAAAGACTTGTATTAAATATATTTACATAAAAATAAAATGTATATCTTGAATTTTCTGGGAATAGCCTCTGAAGACTACTTTGTTCTGGATAAATTTTACGGAATTTTGCATAACTGCTACACCGTAAGAGATGGACAAAAACTTACCACACAAAAAACGTAGAGCACATTAAAACACACAATTTATGCCATATACATTTTTTTCGTGGAGTCGATCGTTTTTTAGATATTCCTTGTTATTAGTTTCAGCTTTAAAAAACTTATACTTTTCTCATACAGGAATTTGTCAACTCGTGTCCATACAAACAAAGGACCTTCAGTCACATAGCAACCAGCTTTTGACTATCACTTTAACCTATGGTACTCCTTTATTTCGCTTCTACGTACAAGGAAGCATGTAATAAGACTTTCCGCTATTTTTTCCTGATTAGCATGTAGTAAATGCACATATGTAGAGAAAGCCATGTGAATGGACAACACAGACTGTGAAACCGAAACATATTAGGCCTCTGTGAAGCTTTAACTCTTCAAGAAACCAGAGGACTATCTCTCCATTACACTTTTGCGTCTGATAAGGGACAAAGCATTGCAGTTAAACTAACAATAGGGTTCCACAGGGAGCATGGGTTTTCCCTGCCATGCTGCACCGAAACACCAATCCTGAAACAGACAAAACGAGGTGAGTGAAAGTTAAGGAGACCCGAGAGCTGCCGTTACCCAACAGGAAAACATTAACAGCAAGCAGTTACTTTCTCATTATTACAGCGATAACACGTTATCACAAGTGACTTTCCTACATGTGTAGCTGCTAGCGTGTCTGCCTCACATTCAACAGAAATAGTCTTATTACTTGCTTCCTTGTAAGTAGAAGTGAAATAAGGGAGTAGCATAGATTAAAGTGACAGTCAAAAGCTGGTTGCTATGTGACTGAAGTTCCTTTGTTTGTATGGACAGCAGTTGACAAATCCCTGTATGAGAAAATTATGTTTTTTTAAAGCTAAAACCAAAACAAGGAATATCTCAAAAACGATCAACTCCACGAAAAAAATGTATCAACATAAATTGTGTGTTTTATCGTGATCTACGTTTTGTGTCTGTCTCTTACGGTTTACTGGTTATACGAAATTCAATAAAAATCTTCCAGAATAAAGAGGCTTTTCCCAGAAAATTCATGAAATACATATTATTTGGCATGTAAATATCTTAAATATAATCAACATCGATAGTCATTTTTGAGAAAATCAAAAAAAGTTCTATGTTAAGAGTAGTTTGGGGTGGGGGTATTTTTTCGAAAATCTTCGTGTCGCATCCTTGGAAGATACCAAACTTAAGTACCAAGTTTGGTATTTAACGATCTTTTCGTTTTTGAGCTATGCTGTCCACAGACATACACGGACCTTTTTCTAAAAATGTTTTTTTTTGGATTCAGAGTGACCCAAAACATGTATTCTCGGTGAAATCTCTGTGTTGAATTTTCGGTGAAATACAATACCTTCTCTATACACTATGTGCATAGTACGTGTAGAGAAAGTAAAAATGGTGTTTTACATTGTGAGTAGGAAGCTCCGAAATGAGCCTTTAATCCTACGAACAATATAAACAGCCTCCGTGGTCGAGTGGTCAGCGAGCTGACTTCTCACCCGAGGGTCCCGGGTTCGATTCCCGGCTGGGGCGGGGAATTTTTCCTTAGCCAGAAGTATTCCCTATCTCCCACAGAGTCTGGAAGTTTGTATGTGAATGTGTGCGTGTTTGAGTAAAACAAAAATGATTTAAACCAACGTAAAAATACCTACAGACAAGTGGAAAGCCCCCGATATGACCTTAGATGTTAAAGGGGGCTATATAAATGAAACAGTTAAAAAAAAAAAAAAAAAAAAAAAAATTTAACATGCGTGTGATACACTATTTTTAAACACTTCTTAGGGCCGTTCTTACAATATCCCGTAAAGTAAGAGTAAGTTGTACGGTCAGACTAAACTTACAGTACTTACTTTGCTTCTTACCAACTAAAGGTTAACTTTTACTGCCAGTTAACAAATCTGAACATAATTTATAGCAGTTGGTACACCTGTTTATGAAATATTAATATCTTCTGTCATTTGTTTTCGTTGTTTTGAGTGTTATTTACAATGGCGAGTGGTAAACAAAGAATTAGACAAGCGAATTTTTCTTCTGGGGAAGAGGAAATTCTGTTAAAAATTATTCAGGAGAAGCGTCATATTATCGAGAACAAAAAAACAGATGCTGTTACGTGGGAGCAGAAAAGCAAAACATGGGATGGAGTGGGTGAATTGTTTGAAGCTCTGAGTGGTACCAAAAGACCTGTAAAAAATGTAAGAGATAAATACGAGAACATGAAGAAAAATGTTAAAAAGGAAATAGCTGATGAAAAGAAAGAAGTCTTCTTAACGGGAGGAGGTAGTAAACGTTACTGTGCTTGGTGGGCACTAGCGCTGTTGGATGATTTGTGTTTTAATTTCAGATACTGGACCAGGAACAAGCACTGGGTCTGCCACACCGAAATGAATGAGCATAGCACTGAGGCTATTCTTGTAGAAATGGTAGAGGAGCAGAATATACAAGACACGTGGTCTGTCTGTCAAGAGCTCCGAATTAAGAGTTGAGGGTAGGCCTAAACTGGGGAAAATAAAGACCCTGCAAGTAGAAATGTGTTCTACATGGAAGAAGAAAAGCGCGCTAAGGAGAGGCATGAGTGGGGGAGGTTAGAACACCAAAGAAAAATGGAACTAATAAATGTGTTAAAACAAAACCAAAGATCTGTAGATGAGTGATATTTACTTTTTATTTTGTAATAGCATATTATTGCATTTAAACTTTTTAATAAAATGTGTAAGTACAGCGGTCAAACTTGTTTTTTGTAGCAATATATGATTTTAAAGTTGTGCAAAATACTCTACTATCAGCGCAGTTCTCGCCGTTGATTGCTGAATGTCGTCTACAGTGGCTGAAGCGTCAACTTCGCAAGTTTCTACAGGAGGCTCATCTTCTCCTATATCATGTAATACAGCACAAGCAACAATTTAACTGTCAGCCCTAGTGACAGTACTGGAAATCTTCGCCTCCAAACACCGAAACATCTTTCTGGTACGAATATGTGACTCGTTATAAAGCCTCTCTGCCTTGTTACTAGGTATATCAAGTGGTGTCACTTTTAACGGATATGCACTGTCGCCTCTTTCTAAGCGTGCTCTCAACCTGCTATTCATGAAAATGCAGGCCACCTTGCGACAATATCAGTGATAAGTAGCTGTGCATTGACCACCACCTCAACATTTAGAGAACAATAACCTTTTCTGTTTCTAAATATTTCGGCATTATTGCCTCCAGGTGATTGAATTCTTACATGGGTGCAATCTAATACACCCAAAACTTTAGGAAATTTTGCAATGCGAAAAAAGTTTAATTTAGTATTTTCTGTTTCTGGAAGTTTTATATATTGTTTTGCCAACCTAGCAATAGCACTGCTTACAGTTTTTACTATTTGAGAAGCAGTTGCTGTGCTGACTCCTATGAAATCGCCAAGTGCAATTAGCGTGCTTCCTAAAGCAAAAAATCATAAGGTTCATCGGCGATACAGCGTTATTCCTGAAATGGAAATGCAATGTGTAGTTGTAAATGCATTGGGTGTTAGGCAATTCTGCACTACGGCTCTATTAATTCTGCCGTCTGCAAAACGGTATTTATAGAGGGAAATAAAAAGATATGTGCGGATTGTGGTGAAAACACAGGTTAATAAATAAAAGGTGCAGAATTACCCTGATTCATGTATAATTTGGCAGATATTGAATTACGTCTTTGCTGGTTCTGAATTGCAAACTTCCTTGTATTGTAGAATTTAAGACTTTCTATTTATTAACCGATTTTAAATTACTTTCTGTGTTTTCACCACAATCTACACATTTCACTTTTATTTCCTGCTATAGATACCCCGACGAAGTTTCCGTGTAGCAGACGGTAGAATGCTCGAGCTGATGTATGATTAATTTGGCCGATATCGAATTCACGGTCGTTGCTGAATCTGAATCGCAGACACTCTATTTATTAGCCGATTTTAAATTACTTTAATGTTTTTACCACAATACTCACATTTCACTTGCATTTCTACTACAGATACCCCGACGTATCAGACGGTAGAATTAATAGAGGTGTTGTGCAGAATTACCAGGTATTCACTACATTATAGAAGAAAAAATAACAAAGTCATAATAATGTATAAAATGAACCTGTTTTATGCTGAATATCAGCACATGAGACCAAGGAGCAAGAGAACTGTTGGTTTTGTTAATCCGAATCGCTTAAAGAATTCTTGATTTTCTAAAGTTTCGTAATAGTTTGTTCTGGTTTTCAATAATTTAGGTCTCCTATGTATTATAATCTGATCATTATCGCTTTCATCGGAATCACTTTCAAAGAACTGAATGTAATTCCTTTTTGCCATTTGGTACATAACCTTAAAATATGTCTACGTTAAGAGTTTACTGGAAGACAATGATACGGTAAAGTTAACTCCCGGTTATCGTATAGTTTACCGACAGATGTCTCTTAACTGTACATTGTAAAATCAAACTGTCCGTAAAGTTCCCGTAAACAGTTTACTGGACATTGTAAGAACGGCTCTTAATGTTTATAGACTTATTATAATTATAAGTAAATTACTTTAATTATTTCACAGAGTTCATGCTTAATGGTCTGCGATATACAGTTGTTGCCTTACTTAGCATCAGTACTGATGATCTATTTATGGACTGCTGTGGTACTCGGCGTCCCATTCTATCCTGGGCGTGAAAGACCCTTAATTTTACTCAGAGGCCATAAATTAGGCTTGAAGTTCTTTTACGTGACCTAAATCTACGGCACGGGACCAGTGGCTTTACTTCCCTTCCGAAGGAAGCCATGCTAAGGATTTACCCATCCTCCTTCGTAGGGTTTAAACCTGCCTTGATATTGCAGCTGGAATGTTGCAATTTCACATAGCTATAGTTCAAGTTTTCACTACAGAGGCCATTTTTTTCATGTGTAGCTCTAGCGAGAGAAGCGTGAACTACTCAACAAGGATGGCGTGCATGCTACTGTCGTCCACGTGCGAAGGGCAGAGAGGTGTGATTCTATATTTGTGGGCCACAGGGCATAAACCGAGTGAAATTCACAGGGATATGTGTTGCGTGTATGGACCGTAGCAATGTCTCCAGATGGTGTGCATTCTTCCAAGAGGGCCTGTGAACCTTAGTGATTCGCCATGCTCCGGGAGGCCGGTAATAGGTGCAACCCCGCAGATTGTCAAAGGCATTGAGGTGTGATATTTTGAACGACTGGCGTGTGCAACTGCGAACAGTTCCCATGGTGCAGTGTACGATATTGTTAATGATACGTTGAAATTTCGTAAACTTTGTGCTCGCTGGGTGCCTAAGAACCTGTCAGACAACCATAAGGGTCAGCGAATGATCACTTAACGCGGTGCAATGCAGAAGGGAAAGGAATCGTCACTGGCGATGAGTCGTGGGCAAACCACTACACGCCCGAAACAAAGCAGGCAAGAATAGAGTGGAAACCTGCTGGTTCCCCAGTAAAAACTCAACCTGCAAGGAAAATACTTGTGACAGTGTACATGGTGTTTTATATTTTGTGGACCTCTGAACACTGTGAGTTCTGCAGCCTACAGTGAAGTTGCGTCGTGCCCTTGGTGACAAACGCCACAACATGACAATGTCAGACTTCTTCATGACAATGCTGGTCCCCATGTTGATGCTGCTGTTCGTCAGAAAATCACCAAATTTGACTGGGAGGTGCTCTAGCATACCTTGCACCGTCGGACTTTCATCTGTTTGGTCCCATGAAGAAATTGCTGGCCGGTCAACGCTTTGCGACAGATGTGTAAGTGACATCAGCAGTCTGCAGACGGCTCTACTACAGGAAACGGAGTGTGATCAGCTATGCTCCAACAAGGGACAAATGTGACTTAAACTTTTTTGTAAAAAGATTACTATGAGCTAATTAACTGTTAGAGAAAGTTAAAATGATTGCTTATGTTTGATCAGTGGATGAAAAAGAAATGTAGTTTTATTAATGGACGCTCTTTAACTGATGTGGTTCTCAGCATCCCATTCTATATTGGGTGTGAAAGACCGCTTAATTTTACTCAGAGGCCTCACTATCAGGCTTGAGGTTCTTTTACGTGCCGTAAATCTACGACACGGGACTCACGGTTTTACTTCCCTTCCGAAGGAAGCCATAATAAGGATTTTTACGCTCGAGCTATTTTGACGATGAGTTATTTTGATATAATGTAAACGCGTGGCTGAGTATGAAGGTAGTTTCTGAGCTGAAGTGCGTGGCCCTCTCACCTAGATGGCCCGGGTTCGATCCCAAGCGACTGCATGTGAGATTTGTGGTGGACAAAGCAGCGCTGGGCGGGGGTTCTCCGGTTTCTCCCGCCATCGCATTCCACCGGTGCTCCATCTTCATTCATGTATGATGAGTGACACCGCCTGCGGTGCCATAAGTAGTTAAAGCGGGCGTTAAACACTACCACCCCCCTGAGCTGAAGTGACGATGGAAATGCAGTATTTGTTCCGGGAACCATTCAACCAACGACACGCAGGCGGGGGCAACCGGCCCCTGCGCCACAAATCCCGTGGGGCCGCCTAGGTGACAGTCGAATGATCTAACACTGTATATAAGGTCGCCAACATTTGCATCCCAGCCACGCTATTAAATCCCCAACTGACTTTATAAATAGTTTAGATGAATTATTTGTTTCTTGCGCGTCAGGCTGAAATCATAGCGAGAACTTGAACGCTCTAATCACTGAGCTGCCGGGACAACATTAACCAATTCCTGTCCTGCTCTGGAAGAAATTGTTAATTAACAATGTTCATATATATCTATTTATAGAAACACAGAGGCTGCCATCAAGCACCAAGTAAAACAGACAAATTATAAGTGCTAGTCACATGACTTTCTCTACAGACTTTTCTATAAAGTGTTCATACAAAAGCGGCGTACATCATATTAGTCGAGATAAACATTAACAGAAATTGGATAGGTATAGTCAGACTTAAAACTTCAATGCCATAGTCGGGATTTGAACCACGGATCTCCCGGTCTCTAGCCGGTTGCTCTACCACTGAGCTACCATGGCTATGTTGCATTGAATTTTTCAGTCTGACTCTACTTATCCAACTCCTGTCCTACACATGGCTAGAGACCAGGAGACCTGGCTATTACATTGAATTTTTCAGTCTGACTCTACTTATCCAACTCCTGTCCTACACATGGCAAGAGACCGGGAGACCTGGCTATGACATTGAATTTTTCAGTCTGACTCTACTTATCCAACTCCTGTCCTATACATGGCAAGAGACCAGGAGACCTGGCTATGACATTGAATTTTTCAGTCTGACTCTACTTATCCAACTCCTGTCCTACACATGGCAAGAGACCGGGAGACCTGGCTATGACATTGAATTTTTCAGTCTGACTCTACTTATCCAACTCCTGTCCTATACATGGCAAGAGACCAGGAGACCTGGCTATGACATTGAATTTTTCAGTCTGACTCTACTTATCCAACTCCTGTCCTATACATGGCTAGAGACCAGGAGACCTGGCTATGACATTGAATTTTTCAGTCTGACTCTACTTATCCAACTCCTGTCCTACACATGGCTAGAGACCAGGAGACCTGGCTATTACATTGAATTTTTCAGTCTGACTCTACTTATCCAACTCCTGTCCTACACATGGCTAGAGACCAGGAGACCTGGCTATGACATTGAATTTTTCAGTCTGACTCTACTTATCCAACTCCTGTCCTATACATGGCAAGAGACCAGGAGACCTGGCTATGACATTGAATTTTTCAGTCTGACTCTACTTATCCAACTCCTGTCCTACACATGGCTAGAGACCAGGAGACCTGGCTATGACATTGAATTTTTCAGTCTGACTCTACTTATCCAACTCCTGTCCTATACATGGCTAGAGACCAGGAGACCTGGCTATGACATTGAATTTTTCAGTCTGACTCTACTTATCCAACTCCTGTCCTATACATGGCAAGAGACCAGGAGACCTGGCTATGACATTGAATTTTTCAGTCTGACTCTACTTATCCAACTCCTGTCCTACACATGGCTAGAGACCAGGAGACCTGGCTATGACATTGAATTTTTCAGTCTGACTCTACTTATCCAACTCCTGTCCTATACATGGCTAGAGACCAGGAGACCTGGCTATGACATTGAATTTTTCAGTCTGACTCTACTTATCCAACTCCTGTCCTACACATGGCTAGAGACCAGGAGACCTGGCTATGACATTGAATTTTTCAGTCTGACTCTACTTATCCAACTCCTGTCCTACACATGGCTAGAGACCAGGAGACCTGGCTATGACATTGAATTTTTCAGTCTGACTCTACTTATCCAACTCCTGTCCTATACATGGCTAGAGACCAGGAGACCTGGCTATGACATTGAATTTTTCAGTCTGACTCTACTTATCCAACTCCTGTCCTATACATGGCAAGAGACCAGGAGACCTGGCTATGACATTGAATTTTTCAGTCTGACTCTACTTATCCAACTCCTGTCCTACACATGGCTAGAGACCAGGAGACCTGGCTATGACATTGAATTTTTCAGTCTGACTCTACTTATCCAACTCCTGTCCTACACACGACTTGTAAAAAAAAAACAATTATTCTAATTAACAAAAATTGTCTTATTAGTTGCTTCCTTGTAAGTGGAAGGGAAACAAGGGAATATATTAGGCTAAAGTGACATTCAGAGGTTTTAAAAGCTGGTTGCTGTGCGATTATATTGAAATTTGTTGTCTTTGGTTGAACGGGAGCAAGAAAAAGATTAACAACTGGCGTAACTTTACATAAATTATGTCACACCTACCTTTTTTGTGAAGTAAACTTTTGCCTATCTCTTACGGTTTACCAGTTATGTGAAGGTCTTGAGAAAATTCATTTGTCATGAAATATCTTAAAACGTATTTGTATGTAGAGCCACTTTTGAGAGAATAGCCTTTTTGATGTATTCCACTTTTTGTGAACACCATGAGAAAAAGAAAACATTACATTTTGACCAATCATACTTGTCTTGTGTTAACTCAACTCAACAGCCGGCTGCGAACTCCCGATTTGGTCAAAAACATATTATTGCTTATTTTATGAATGATTCCAAACCCAAAAGACGGAACACAGTTTCAACATTGTTACGAACCAAGAGCAGCAACATCGTCCAACAATTGTGTTATAAAAATCTTTGTTGTACCTAGTAAATCTTTGGTCTATATAGGATGTCAATGAACTACTCCGAGATTGTGCACGTGACTGATATGTCATTTGAGATCGGCGATGCATGGTCCTCGTTAAACGTGTGGGTATCAGGTGCTGATAAGTCGGTGTTAAAGCAAAGCAGGATGAAAAATGTACTTTAAAACTGCTGCCCCCCGAGTATAGAAATATCGATTTTTAGCGTTCTCAAGATTTAATGTCGCAAAAATCTGTAAAATCTCCAACTAATCACTTGACAGTGCGACACTGAGCATTCATTAACTACATTCTTGAATTATGTAGCCTACTCTGGAGGCGTTTTTTCAACTGCTTTGGTGGCTTAATGCCTAACGCGGGAAGCTGCTATCCGAAAGGTCAGGAGTTCGATTCCTGTCATAGAGTAAATGTTTTCATTATTATTATTATAATTATTATTGTTATTATTATTATTATTATTATTATTATCATCATCATTTTTTATTATTATTTTCATTCCAGACGAAGTGCCGTGATATGTGGCGTACTGGCAGTTCAAAAACTTATAGCAGTTACTTTGAAATTTCAATAAACAGGCCATAAGTCTCCTATCTCAAATTACTTATTTAAGTGATCTACATATTGTGTGAAAATATTTCGGTATAGTTCATTAACATCCTGTATATCTTCTAGAATTTTCGGTGTCAGTAGTTGGCAACAGTTATACCTAAAGTGTGACGTCACACTTGGATATTCACAGCCCTCTTTCTATACAACTCTGTTTCCTAATGCAACTTTGTGTATCATAAATACTAGTGTAATTATACTACAGACAGATTTATGTACAACTGACACATTTCTTTCTTTAATTATTCCGTTGAAAATTCATTCAATGACCCAATTTTAACACCAAATTAAGCAGAATGTTCTGGAGTTTCGATTCCTTGTCACTAGATGCGCTCTTAATTGCATTGTTGGCAGCTGTTTCGACATTTTGTTCTTGTAGTGAACGACTCCTCCTTGTGAAGCAATACAAGCTACTCAAAGGGCATCATCATACCAGAGGGAATTTGGTGTTCACAATACTGGGACTGGTAAGCAACTGGAGTGAAGGTCCATCTAGGCTTCCCACGGTTGTTGTTGCTGACTGCAGCAGGTTTGTCGCAGGAGACAGGGTACACCTGCTCAATGTGTCAGAGAGCGGCAGGCCTAGAGCCATATAGGGTTGCGGTTGTTGTTGTTGACTGCAGCAGGTTTGTCGCAGGAGACAGGGTGCACCTGCTCAATGTGTCAGAGAGCAGCAGGCCTAGAGCCATATAGGGTTGCGGTTGTTGTTGTTGACTGCAGCAGGTTTGTCGCAGGAGACAGGGTGCACCTGCTCAATGTGTCAGAGAGCGGCAGGCCTAGAGCCTTATAGGGTTGCGGTTGTTGTTGTTGACTGCAGCAGGTTTGTCACAGGAGACAGGGTGCACCTGCTCAATGTGTCAGAGAGCGGCAGGCCTAGAGCCTTATAGGGTTACGGTTGTTGTTAACTGCAGCAGGTTTGTCGCAGGAGACAGGGTGCACCTCCTCAATGTGTCAGAGGGCGGCAGGCCTAGAGCCATATAGGGTTGCGGTTGTTGTTGTTGACTGCAGCAGGTTTGTCGCAGGAGACAGGGTACACCTGCTCAATGTGTCAGAGAGCTGCAGGCCTAGAGCCATATAGGGTTGCGGTTGTTGTTGTTGTTGACTGCAGCAGGTTTGTCACAGGAGACAGGGTACACCTGCTCAATGTGTCAGAGAGCGGCAGGCCTAGAGCCATATAGGGTTGCGGTTGTTGTTGTTGACTGCAGCAGGTTTGTCGCAGGAGACAGGGTACACCTGCTCAATGTGTCAGAGAGCGGCAGGCCTAGAGCCTTATAGGGTTACGGTTGTTGTTGACTGCAGCAGGTTTGTCGCAGGAGACAGGGTACACCTGCTCAATGTGTCAGAGAGCGGCAGGCCTAGAGCCTTATAGGGTTACGGTTGTTGTTGACTGCAGCAGGTTTGTCGCAGGAGACAGGGTACACCTGCTCAATGTGTCAGAGACCAGCAGGCCTAGAGCCTTATAGGGTTGCGGTTGTTGTTGACTGCAGCAGTCACCCAAAAACATTAAGACGTTTGTCGCAGGACACAGGGTGCACCTGCTCAATGTGTCAGAGAGCGGCAGGCCTAGAGCCTTATAGGGTTGCGGTTGTTGTTGTTGACTGCAGCAGGTTTGTCACAGGAGACAGGGTGCACCTGCTCAATGTGTCAGAGAGCTGCAGGCCTAGAGCCATATAGGGTTGCGGTTGTTGTTGTTGTTGACTGCAGCAGGTTTGTCACAGGAGACAGGGTACACCTGCTCAATGTGTCAGAGAGCTGCAGGCCTAGAGCCATATAGGGTTGCGGTTGTTGTTGTTGTTGACTGCAGCAGGTTTGTCGCAGGAGACAGGGTGCACCTGCTCAATGTGTCAGAGAGCTGCAGGCCTAGAGCCTTATAGGGTTACGGTTGTTGTTGTTGACTGCAGCAGGTTTGTCACAGGAGACAGGGTACACCTGCTCAATGTGTCAGAGAGCTGCAGGCCTAGAGCCATATAGGGTTGCGGTTGTTGTTGTTGACTGCAGCAGGTTTGTCGCAGGAGACAGGGTGCACCTGCTCAATGTGTCAGAGAGCGGCAGGCCTAGAGCCTTATAGGGTTACGGTTGTTGTTAACTGCAGCAGGTTTGTCGCAGGAGACAGGGTGCACCTCCTCAATGTGTCAGAGGGCGGCAGGCCTAGAGCCATATAGGGTTGCGGTTGTTGTTGACGACTGCAGCAGTACACCCAAAAACATTAAGACGTTTGTCGCAGGAGACAGGGTACACCTGCTCAATGTGTCAGAGAGCTGCATGGCCTAGAGCCTTATAGGGTTACGGTTGTTGTTGTTGACTGCAGCAGGTTTGTCGCAGGAGACAGGGTGCACCTGCTCAATGTGTCAGAGAGCGGCAGGCCTAGAGCCATATAGGGTTGCGGTTGTTGTTGTTGACTGCAGCAGGTTTGTCGCAGGAGACAGGGTGCACCTCCTCAATGTGTCAGAGAGCTGCATGGCCTAGAGCCTTATAGGGTTACGGTTGTTGTTGTTGACTGCAGCAGGTTTGTCGCAGGAGACAGGGTGCACCTGCTCAATGTGTCAGAGAGCGGCAGGCCTAGAGCCTTATAGGGTTACGGTTGTTGTTGTTGACTGCAGCAGGTTTGTCGCAGGAGACAGGGTACACCTGCTCAATGTGTCAGAGAGCTGCATGGCCTAGAGCCTTATAGGGTTACGGTTGTTGTTGTTGACTGCAGCAGGTTTGTCGCAGGAGACAGGGTGCACCTGCTCAATGTGTCAGAGAGCTGCAGGCCTAGAGCCTTATAGGGTTACGGTTGTTCATCAGCTACAGGAACCAGATAAACGATGGAATTTTTGTCGTTGGTTTCAGACGTTCATTGTGCAAAATCCTGCCATATTGTCCATCAGATGGTTCACAGATGAAGCATGGTTCCTTTTATCAGGTTATGTGAACTCACGCCATTGGGCCATCGAAAATCTACGTCATCTATGAAGCACCTATGCACCTGGTTAAAATCGGAGTTTGGTGCGCAATATCCGCACAGAGAATAGTCGGACCATTTTTTTTTTTTTTTTTCTTAACCTGACTATGAACACTGCAGAGTACTGACTGATTTTCATAAAGTTTGTTAAGCAACTGGATGATGTGGAGCTGAGTCAAGGATATTTTCAGCAAGATGGCGCTACATGCCATACATCAAATGAATCCATGAACCTAATTGTAAGTTTCTTTGACGACCGCATAATTTCCAGGAACCTGAGGCCACAGAGACCTCCGGATTTGACATCGCCGAACTTGTTTCTGTGGCGTTACTTAAAAGACAAGGTTTACGACACACGTTCCCAGACATTGGACGATCTGAAGCACAAGCTATTGACGTACGACGTGTTGAGTTGTGATGGGGGACATTTTCAACATTTGCTATAGAATCTCCCAACATTTCTCTACAATAAGTTGTCGCTAGCACAACACGTTTCGAAACAATAATGAAAAAAAATGTGTCACCTCTATATAAATCACTCTGTATAATGCACCAGGTTCATATTTAGAAGTGTTGAGTTGGGACCAAGGGCGTCCCTGAAAGCTACCACATGACACTCGCCATTTCCGCAACCAGTACATTAGTAACACCTTATCGTGTATCTCAATTGAAAAGTCTGATGTGTTCCATTCACATGACTTTCTCTACATCTCTGCAACAAATTATTGTTAAAAAGATTATGCTTCTATTTACTTCATGCTAATCGAAAAAAATATTACCAGAAATAGTCTTAATATATGTAGAACGAAATAAGGAAGTAGCATAGGTTAAACTGATAGCCAAAAGCTGGTTGCTATGTCACTGAAGTTCCTTTGTATGGACAGGAGTTGACAAATTCCTGTATGAGAAAAGTATAGTTTTTTTAAAGCTGAAACTAAAAACAAGGAATAACTAAAAATCGATCAACTCCACGAAAAACTGTATATAATATAAATTTTGAGTTAAGAACGTTTTATCTATCTCTTACGCTTTACCAGTTATGCAAAATTCCGTAAAATGCATTCAGAATAAAGATGTGTTCAGATGTTATTCCCAGAATATTCAAGATATACATTTTATTTGTCAGGTAAATATCTTTAATATACGATATTTTAATCAAAATCGTTACAGACATTTTTGAGAAAATCAAAAGTTTTTCCATGTAAAGAGTAGTTGGGGGTGGAAGGATTTTCTTGTAAATCTTTGTGTCGCATCCTTGTAAGATACCAAACTTAAGTTCCAAGTTTGCTGTTTTACCGAATTTTCGTTTTTCAGTTATCATGCTCACAGACACCACCACACACACACGACACGCACACACACGACACACACGACACGCACACACACGACACACACATGACACACTCGACACACACACGACACACACACGACACACACACGCACACACGCACACACACGACACACACACGACACACACACGACACACACATGACACACTCGACACACACACGACACACACACGACACACATATGACACACACGCACACACACGACACACACATGACACACACACGACACGCACACACACGACACGCACACACTCGACACACACACGACACACACACGACACACACATGACACACTCGACACACACACGACACACACACGACACACATATGACACACACGCACACACACGACACACACATGACACACACACGACACACACACGCACACACGCACACACTCGACACACACACGACACACACACGACACACACATGACACACTCGACACACACACGACACACACACGACACACATATGACACACACGCACACACACGACACACACATGACACACACACGACACGCACACACACGACACGCACACACACGACACACACATGACACACTCGACACACACACGACACACACACGACACGCACACACACGACACACATATGACACACACGCACACACACGACACACACACGACACACATATGACACACACGCACACACACGACACACACATGACACACACACGACACGCACACACACGACACGCACACACACGACACACACATGACACACTCGACACACACACGACACACACACGACACACATATGACACACACGCACACACGCACACACACGACACACACACGACACACACACGACACGCACACACACGACACACACGACACGCACACACACGACACGCACACACACGACACACACATGACACACACGCACACACGCACACACACGACACGCACACACACGACACACATATGACACACACGCACACACGCACACACACGACACACACACGACACGCACACACACGACACACACGACACGCACACACACGACACACACATGACACACTCGACACACACACGACACACACACGACACACACACGACACACACGACACACACACGACACACTCGACACACATATGACACACACGTACACACACGACACACACACGACACACACGACACACACACGACACACTCGACACACATATGACACACACGACACACACACGACACACACACGACACACATATGACACACACGACACACATATGACACACACGACACACACACGACACACACACGACACACACACGACACACATATGACACACACGACACACATATGACACACACGCACACACACGACACACACGACACACACGACACACACACGACACACACGACACACATATGACACACACGTACACACACGACACACACACGACACACATATGACACACACGACACACACACGACACGCACACACACGTACACACATATGACACACACGTACACACACACGCACACACACACACGACACACATATGACACACACGTACACACACATATGACACACACGCACACACACGACACACACACGACACACATATGACACACACACGTACACACACGACAACACATATGACACACACACGTACACACACGACACACACACGACACACTCGACACACACACGTACACACACGACACACATATGACACACACACGTACACACACGACACACATATGACACACACACGTACACACACGACACACATATGACACACACACGACACACACACGACACACACACGACACACACACGACACACATATGACACACACACGTACACACACGACAACACATATGACACACACACGACACACACACGACACACATATGACACACACACGTACACACACGACACACACACGACACACACACGACACACACACGTACACACACGACAACACACGACACACATATGACACACACGTACACACACGACACACACACGACACACACACGACACACACGCACACACACGACACACACACGACACACTCGACACACATATGACACACACGACACACATATGACACACACGTACACACACGACAACACACGACACACATATGACACACACGTACACACACATATGACACACACGCACACACGCGACACGTACATACACACGACACACACACGACACACACACGACACACTCGACACACATATGACACACACGTACACACACGACAACACACGACACACATATGACACACACGTACACACACATATGACACACACGCACACACGCGACACGTACATACACACGACACACACACGCGACACGCACACACACGACACACACGACACGCACACACACGACACACACATGACACACTCGACACACACACGACACACACACGACACACACGCACACACACGACACACACATGACACACTCGACACACACACGCACACACACGACACACACATGACACACACGACACACACACGACACACACGACACGCACACACACGACACACACATGACACACTCGACACACACACGCACACACACGACACACACACGACACACACGACACACTCGACACACATATGACACACACACGACACACACGCACACACACGACACACTCGACACACATATGACACACACGACACACATATGACACACACACGACACACACGCACACACACGACACACTCGACACACCTATGACACACACACGACACACACGCACACACACGACACACTCGACACACATATGACACACACACGACACACATATGACACACACGTACACACACATATGACACACACGCACACACGCGACACGCACACACGACACACACACGCGACACGCACACACGACACACTCACGCACACAACACACACATCACACACACGACCCACACACGCGACACACATATGACACGCACACACACGACACACATATGACACACACGCACACACGCGACACGTACACACACGACACACACACGCGACACGCACACACGACATACTTACGCACACGACACACACACCACGACACACACGTACACACACGACACACTCAAGCACACGACACACACATCACACACACACGCGACACACACATCACACACACACACCACGACACACACACGACACACACACGCGACACACACATCACACACACACACCACGACACACACGCACACACGCGACAACACACGACACACACGACACACATATGACACACACGCACACACGCGACACGTACACACACACGCGACACACACACGCGACACACACACACGACACACTTACGCACACGACACACACACCACGACACACACGTACACACACGACACACTCAAGCACACGACACACACATCACACACACACGCGACACACACATCACACACACACACCACGACACACACGCGACAACACACGACACACATATGACACACACGCACACACGCGACACGTACACACACACGCGACACACACACGCGACACACACACGCGACACACACACACGACACACTTACGCACACGACACACACACCACGACACACACGCACACACACGACACACACACGACACACACACGCGACACACACATCACACACACACACCACGACACACACGCACACACGCGACAACACACGACACACACGACAACACACGACACACATATGACACACACGCACACACGCGACACGTACACACACACGCGACACACACACGCGACACACACACACGACACACTTACGCACACGACACACACACCACGACACACACGCACACACACGACACACTCAAGCACACGACACACACATCACACACACACACGACACACACATCACACACACACACGACACACATATGACACACACACCACGACACACACACCACGACACACACGCACACACACGACACACTCAAGCACGCGACACACACATCACACACACACACGACACACATATGACAATCACACACGCGACACACACACGACACACTCACGCACACGACACACACATCACACACACCACGACACACACGCACACACACGACACGCACACACGCACGTTAAAACACACGATTTGTGTCATTTTTTCCTGGGGTTGATCATTTTTGAGATATTCCTTGTTTCTGGTTTCATCTTTAAAAAACTTATACTTTTCTGATACAGGAATTTGTAAACTGCTGCCCATACAAACAAAGGAACTTCAGTCACTTAGCAACCAGCTTTTGACTATCACTTTAACCTATGCTACTCCTTTATTTCACTCCTACTTACAAGGAAGCAAGTAATAACAATATTTCTGCTAATTTTTCTCGATTGGATGTAGTAAATAGAAGCATAAGCTTTTTAACAATAATTTGTTGCAGAGATGTAGAGAAAGTCATGTGAATGGAACATGTCAGATGTTTTGTTAAGTCTAGAGGTAGTAAAATATGTGCACAATATTACTTATTTCATTTGTAGAATAAAACATACAAGAGTGTTTAATTATTGTTAACTCGGCCTTTGTAAATTTTCATGTTATATTGCTCGCTAAGAACGGCTATATTTACTTGCCATTAACAATGAACATTCAACAATAACCGCTACAAGACATGGGTAAACTATATTCGTATTAATGCTATTTACCTAACCTTCTCGCAACCAGTTGTTTGGAAAACCCTAGCAACGGTTGACGTCATCACTTAAGGAGTCCACAGTAGGCCGTGATACATAGCAACTTGGCTAGAAAGCTTTTCATATGTTTATAGTTTTCCGTGAGAAATGTTATTTTATCGCATGTTTGGAAGATGCTAATACCAAGTCTGATATTTAAACAACTTCGTTTTTACTCTCTCTATACCACCCAAAAATTCGATGGTGGTAGCGCAGCTGCCTACCAAGCGGGAGACCTGGGTTCGATCCCCAGTACCGGCGTGGGGATTTTTCCCCCGCTGGGAGACCTGGACCGGGGTGCACTCAGCCTCGTAAGGTCCCTGGGGGGGCCAATTGAGGAGCTACTTGATGGAGAAGTAGCGGCTCCAGGTCGTGAGGACCGCATTAACCGGCCGGGAGGGGCTCGAGGCGCTGACCACGTCTCACCCTCCAATACTGCACCCCATCCATGACGTCTGTAGTGGACCTAGATGGGGGACGCAGCGGCCGGGCGGTAGGCCAAGGCTCCCCGTGAGCTGTCGTGCCATGGAGTTAGTTTTATGTTTTAGAGTCCCCAATATCCAAAAAAAAGCATTTTCACAAAAAGGTCCGTGTGTGTGTGTCCTTGTGTCCGTGTGTCTGTGAACACGATAATTCAAAAACGAAAAGTCGGTAAAATACCAAACTTGGTATTTAATTTTAGTATCTTCCAGGGATGCGACACAAAGCTTTTGAGAAAAATCCCCCCACCCCAACTACCCTTTACATGGAACTTTTTTCGAAAATTTTGATTTTCTCAAAATTGGCTCTAACGATTTTGATTAAAAGTTCGTATATTAAAGGATATTTACCTGACAAATAAAATGTATATCTTGAATTTTCTGGTAATAGCCTCTGAAGAGTAGTTTATTCTGGATGAATTTTACTGAATATTTAGTAACTGCTAAACCGTAAGCGAATGACAAAAAAAAAAAAAAAAAAAAAAAAAAATGTAGAGTACATTAAAACACACAATTTATGTTATATACATGTTTTTCGTGGAGTTCGTCGTTTTTAAGACATTCCTTATTTTTGGTTTCACCTTTGAAAAACCTACACTTTTCTCATACAGAAATTTGTCAACTGCTGCCCATACAAACAAAGGAACTTCAGTCACATAGCAACCAGCTTTTGACTGTCACTTTAACTTACGCTACTCCCTTATTTCGCTCCTACTTACAAGGAAGCGAGTAATAACACTGTTTCTGCTAGTTTTTTCTGATTAGCATAAAGTAAATAGAAGTATATGCTTTTTAAGAATAACTTATTGCAGGGATATAGAGAAAGTCATGTGAATGGTACACATCAGATTTTTAAGAATAATTTGTTGCAGGGATGTAGAGAAAGTCATGTGAATGGTACACATCAGATTTTTCAGTTATTCATTCACGGGCACGCGGTACTTTTTCCATAAATGTTTTTTTTTTTACTTTTTCTGCACACATTATGTACAAGTTGATAGAGAAGATATTGCATTCCACCTACAAATTCAATACCGAGATTTCACCGGAATTACACGTTTTAGGGTCTCCTGTATCCAAAAAAATCATTTTTGGATCAAAGTCCCTGTGTGTCCGCGTATGTCTGTGAGCTTCGCTAATTCAAAAACGAAAAGTTGGTACTTAAGTTTAGTATCTTCCAGGGATGCGACACGAAGATTTTGAGAAAAATCCCCCCACCCCAGACTACCCTTTACATGGAAAACCCTTCGAAAAGTTTGATTTTCTCTAAAATGCTCTGACGATTACCATTAAAATACCGGCTATTAAAGATATTTATATTGTAAATGAAATGTATATGAGGAATTTCTTGGCAATAGCCTCTAAAGACCATTTATTCTGAATGGATTTTGGTAAACTGTAAGAGATAGAAAGAAGTTTACTACACAAAAATTGTAGATTACGTTAAAGCACACAATTTATGGCTTAGATATTTTTTTCGTGGAATTGGCCATTTCTGAGATATCCCTTGTTATTGTTTTCAAATGTATAATACTTAAACTTTTCTTACACGGAAAGTTGTAAACTCTTAGCCCTGCGTAGAAACGGATTTCAGCCACATGGCAACCAGTTTTTAAAATATTTGACTGTCACTTTATCCTAGTGCATTCCCTTCTACTCAAGACCATTTCTGTTAATGTTTATGTTGAAGTAAAGACATTTTGTTACAGAGACGTGGAACACTTCAGTTTTATTGGCTTTCCCAGGTAAAGTTTGCTACACAAGACCAAGACGTCAACTGTGGTTTTCTGTCTTCTGTATTATTGTTAAAAAACTAATGCTTCTATATACTTCATGCTAATCGAGAAAAAATCAGCAGAAATAGTCTTATTACTTGCTTCCTTGTAAGTACAAGTAGCACAGGTTAAAGTGACAGTTGCTATGTCACTCAACTTCCTTTCTTTGTATGGACACGAGTTGACAAAGTCCTGTATGAGAAAAGTATAAGTTTTTCAAAGGTGAAACCGAAAACAAGGAATATCTAAAAAAGCGATCAACTCCACGAAAAAAATATACATAACATAAATTGTGTGTTTTAATGTGTTCTACATTTTTTGTGTGCTAAGTTTTTGTTCATCTTTTACGGTTTAGCAGTTATTTACCTGACAAATAAAATGTATATCTTGAATTTTCTGGGAATAGCCTCTGAAGACTACTTTACTCTGGATGAATTTTATGGAATTTTGTATAAATGGTAAACCGTAAGAGATGGACAAAAACTTAGGACAAAAAAAAATTAGGGCACCTTAAAATACACAATTTATGTTATATGATTTTTTATGGTGAAGTTGATCATTTTTTAAATATTCCTTGTTTTTGGTTTCAGCTTTGAAAAACTTATACTTTTCTCATACAGCAATTTGTCTAGTCCTGTCCATACAAATAAAGGAACTTCAGTGACATAGCAACCAGCTTTTGACTATCACTTTATCCTATGCTACTCCCTTATTTCACTTCTACTTACAAGGAAGCAAGAAATAAGACTATTTCTGCTGATTTTTCTCGATTGGATGAAGTAAATAAGAGCATAAGCTTTTTAACAATAATTTGTTGCAGAGATGTAGAGAAAGTGACGTGAATGGAACACGTCAGATTGTTCTAAGAATCGCGCCTCGTAAGAAGTCGTGTTGTCATGGTAGCTCAATGGTTAGAGCATGGTTCTAATCCCGGCTGTAGCTGAGGGTGTCGGGGTTTGAAACCAAGTGTAGGCTGAGCATGCTAACACGGCGGACGTTTTGTGGAAAACGTCCAGCCTCTCTCTCTCTCTCTCTCTGAGGCGTGGTGGGGCATCCCTACATTGTTCACCTTGACTCTGCAGCGCAATAAAAACAAAACAATGTCAACATGCCGCAATAGTCGGTGTCTATGTACAAGGGAACACTTTCATACACTTCACCACAGATACATGCACTCCTGAATTAAACAAACTTGATGTGTTCATTCGCATGACTTTCTCTACATCCATGTAACAAATTATTGTCAAAAAGCCCATGCTTCTATTTACTGCATGCTAATAGAGAACAAATTAGCACAAATAGTCTTATTACTTGCTTCCTTGTAAGTAGAAGTGAAATAAGGGAGTAGCATAGGTTAAAGTGATAGTCAAAAGCTGGTTGCTATGTCACTGAAGTTCCTTTGTTTGTATGGACACGAGTTGACAAATTACTGTATGAGAAAAGTATACGTTTTTTAAAGATGAAACCGAAAACAAAGAATATTTCAAAACCGATCAACTCCCCAAAAAATGTATATGACATAAATTGTACGTTTTAAGATGCTCTACATTTTTTGTGCAGCAAGTTTTTGTCTATCTCTTGCAGTTTTCTAGTTATGCAAAGTTCAATAAAAATCATCCATAATAGAGGTCTATTGAGGCTATTCCCAGAAAAATCAAAATATACATTCTATTTGTCATGTATATAATATTAATATACGATATTTTGATAAAAATCGTTACAGGTATTTTTGTGAAAATCAAACATTTCGAAAAAAAAGTTCCATGTAAAGGGTAGTTGGGGTTGGGGGGATTTTTTTTGAAAATCATCGTGTCCCATCCTTGGGAGATACCAAACTTAAATACCAAGTTTGGTATTTAACGGTCTTTTCGTTTTTGAGGTATGCTGTCCACACACACACACACACACACACACACACACACACACACAAAGGGATCTTTTTTGAGTGTGGGGGAAAAGAAGGTTTAAAGTTGGTACTACTTATTAAGCTTGCGCTCGTCCTTTTATAGCTTCTGCTTATACTGAGATAAGTGTATTTCCTTAAAGTTTAGAATTCATAGAATTGTGTTATGAATTTTTTTAAGATGTTTGGACAGTACTGCAGCTTAATGTGCCAACAAAACAATTGAAGCGTCTTGTTACTTTCTCTACACGTACTATGTACATAGCCTATAGAGAGGATATTGTAATACACCCAAAAATTCCAACCGAGATTTCACCAGAAATACACATTTTACGGCTTCCTGTATCCAAAAAAAGCATTTTTTGAAAAAGGTCCTGTGTTGTGTGTCTGTATGTCTGTGAACACGATAACTCAAAAATGAAAAGTCGCTAAAATACCAAACTGGGTATTTAAGTTTAGTATCCTCCAGGGATAGGACACGAAGATTTTGAGGAAAATACCCCCACCCGAAACTAACCATTACTTGGAGAAAAAAAAATCGAAAATTTTTATTTTCTCAAAAATGACTAACGATTTTGATTAAACTGCCGTGTTATAAAGATATTACCAATAAATGTATATCTTAATTTTTTGTGTTGCGAATAGGCACTGAAGACATTTTTATTAAACAAAACTCTGATGTGTTTCATTCACATGACTTTCTCTACATCTCTGCAACAAATTGTTGTTAAAAAGCTTATGCTTCTATTTACTTCTTTCTAATTGAGAAAAAATAGCAGAAGCAGTGCTATTACTTGCTTCCTTGTAAGTAGAAGGGAAATAAGGGAATACACTAGACTAAACGATAGTCAAATGTTTTAAAAACTGGTTGCCATGTGGATGAGATCCGTTTCTATGCACGACCACGAGTTTACAGCTTTCCGTGTGAGAAAAGGTTAAGTATTTTAAATCTGAAATAAATAACAAGGAATATCTCAGAAATAGTCAATTCAACGAATGAAAAAAAAAATTATGTCAGATAAATGGTGTGTTTTAAAGTGATCTAATTTTTGTTGTAAGTTTTTGTGTAGCTGTTACGGTTCACCAGTTACGCAAAATGCATTCAGAATAAAGAGGTCTTCAGAGGCCATTCCCAGAAAATTCAAGATAAATATTTTATTTGCTATATAAATATGTACAATGTACGGTATTTTAATCAAAATCGTCCGTTTCTGAGAAAATCAATATTTTCAAATGTTTCCCTATACAATGTAGTTTTATTTATGGACGTTCTTTAACTGCTGTGGTTCTCAGCGTCCCATTCTATATCGGGCGTGAAAGACGCTTAATTTTGCTCAGAGGCCTCTCTATCAGACTTGAGGTTCTTTTACGTGCCGTAAATCTACGACACGGGACCAACGGCTTTACTTCCCTTCCGAAGGAAGCCATGCCCCCGAAAAAATCCATCATCCTCCGCCGGGTTTGAACCCGCGAACTTGAATATATGAAGTTAGCTTGGTAACCATTACACCACGGAGGCCAACCATTTTTTTCCATGTAAAGGTTATTTTGGGGGGGGGGTTGTCAAAATATTCGTCTCGCATCCCTGGAAGATACTAAACTTAGATATCAATTTTGGTATTTTATCAACTTTTCGTTTTTGAATTATCGTGTTCACGGACACACACATGGACATTTTTTTCTGAAAATACTTTTTTTTGGATGCAGCGAACCGTAAAAGGAGCATTTCCGGTAAAATGTCGATATCAAAATTTTGGGTGGAATGCAATACTTTCTCTATACACTATGATGGTACATGGTGGATGTTGAAAAAGTATTTTATATGCTTGGAGGAATTGACGAACGGGAATTTGTCAGCTGAAAGAAAGGAATTTGAGCAAGCACATTGGACTATCAGTATATCCTATCGTATTCCTAACAAAGCCAGTTCTCTGGGTCACCCTGTGGTCGCCGTCAGCAGTTACATTTGCTGTGAATGTACGTGAAGGACGTCATCGATAAGCAGCTTTCAGACTCTGCTGCTTCGTGGTAGTCCATTTTATTGCTTTCTCTACATAGTGTACCCAAAAATTCAATACCAGCATTTCACCAGAAATACATGTTTTAGGGCTCGTGTGTGTGTGTCTGTGTACACGATAACTTGGTATTTAAGTTTGATATCTTCCAAGGATGCGACACGAAGATTTTCAAGAAAATCCCCCAACCCCAATAATCCTTTACATGGAACTTTTTTCGAATATTTTAATTTTCTCAAAAATGGCTCTAACGATTTTGATTAAAATATCGTATATTAAAGATATTTTCCTCACAAATAAAATGTATATCTAGAATTTTCTGGGAATAGCTTCTGAAGACTACTTTATTATGGAGGAATTTTATGGAATTTTGCATAACTGCTAAACCGTAAGAGTTGGACTAAACCTTACCACGCAAAAAAGGTAGAGCATGTGGAAACACACAATTTATATCATATACATATTTTTCATGGAGTTGATCGTTTTTTATATATTCCTTGTTTTTGGTTTCAGCTCTGAAAAACAAAGGAACTTCAGTCACATAGCAACCAGCTTTTGACTATCACTTTAAACCTATGCTAGTCCCTAATTTTACTTCTACTTACAAGGAAGCAAGTAATAAAACTATTTCTGTTAATGTTTATCTTGGTTATCATGAAGTAGATAGAAGATAAATTTGCGGTGAAACCTCGACATGGAATTTTTCGGTGGAATACTATATCTTCTCTAGCTAGTAGTATGTAGCTACGTGCTCGAGAAAGCAATAAACTTTCGTAATAATAATAATTTGCAATACAAGATGTGGAGTTTGCTACAGACAATAGTTTTATTATCAGAGATAAGTAAGAGAGAATCACGAGGTGTTTTGTTTACTCGATCAACAAACTTTCATGTGACAATGTCAGGTGAATATGACAAAGCGATGTGTCATTTTACTTGCTTGTAAGTAGGAGGGAAATAATCTTTTAAAACCAATTGAAATTCGATTCTCTTTTTTATTGCAGGGAGTAAAAGAGCAGAAATGAAAGGAAAAGTTGACTTCCTGCTTTAAGTAGTTTAAAATTCAAAGCAATGCCTCGGAAATGATGAACAACATCTACATTTTTGTCTACTTCTTGCGGTTTAACATTCATGTTTGTCACGTTATTTCAATCAAAATCGTTAAGGTCTGATGTGTTACTATCACACGAATTTCTCTGTCTTTCTGTATATATATAATTATAGCTAATAAGCTTATTCTTCTACTTACTTGATGCTAATCCAGCAGAAATTCTCTTATTACTTGCTTCCTTGTAAGTAGAAGGGAAATAAAAAAATAAAGAGACTAAACGATAGTCTCGTCCTTTAAAAGCGGGTCGATATGTGGAACAATTAAAATTCTATTCTCTTTGCTTGCCAGATAAACAAACGAGAAACTAGTAAAAAGATACCTTCCCATTTGAGAAAAATTTAAGTGGTTTAAAATTGAAGCCAATAACCCTACAAAAAATAAAGAAATAAATAGAAATTAAAAATGCATATGACATAAATTGTATGTTTTAACGAGATCTAAGTTTTTGTTTATCTCATTAGGTTTGCCAGTCATGCAGAATAAATATGTCTTCAGAGGCTTCAACATATACATTTCGTTTGTCATAATCATATCTTAACATAGAGGTGTTTTAATCAACACGTGTCGCATCTTTGAAGATACTCAACTTAAATATCTAGTTTGGTATTTAACGAAATGCTGATAGAAGGTTGGATGTTGACTGACTGGCATATCCGAGTTAGAACATATAGGCGTCTATGTACGTATCATTGAGTTTAATATTGATATCGAGGTTTCGGGTCAACAACAACGGCCTTCTTCAGGGCTTGCAGCTTGCTCTGTTTCACCTCCTCTTCCGAACCAAGTATTTTCCTTGCCTTCTGGGACTGGATCATGTGGTCCACAGTCGTCGTGTGTTTATCAGATCTGAAACAGAAGTTTAATACAAACACACTATCTTTATCTACCATTTTACTTTCGCTAACACGTATGTACAGCGTACGTAAAGTTCACCCAAAAATTCAGTTCTAAGATTTCACTGGTTGTGCTACACGTTTTGGGACTCCCTGAATCAAAATAAAGCGTTCAAAAAAAATCTTATGTGTTACATTCACATGACTTTCTCTACATCTCTGCACAAAATTATTATTAAAATGCTTATGCTTCTATTTACTTCATGCTAATCAGCAAAAATTAGCAGAAATAGTTTCATTACTTGCTTCTTTGTAAGTAGAAGCGCAATAAGGGAGTAGCATAAGTTAAAGTGATAGTCAAAAGCTGGTTGCTATGTGACTGAAGTTCCTTTCTTTGTATAGACAGGAGTTGTCAAATTCCTGTATGAGAAAATTGTTTTTCATAGCTGAAACCAAAAACAAGGAATATGTCAAGAACGATCAACTCCACGAAAAAAATGTATATAACATAAATTATGTGTTTTAATATGCTCTACATTTTTTGTGTGTTAAGTTTTTACCCATCTCTTACGGTTTAGCAGTTATGCAAAATTCCGTGAAATTCATTCAGAATAAAGTAGTCTTCAAAGGCTATTCCCAGAAAATTGAAGATATACATTTTATTTGTCAGGTAAATGTCTTTAATAAACGATATTTTAATCAAAATCGTTAGAGCCATTTTTAAGAAAATCAAAATTTTCGATAAAAGTTCTATGTAAAGGGTAGTTGGGGTGGGGGGATTTTCTTGAAAATCTTCGTGTCATATCCTTGGAAGATACCAAACTTAAATACCAAGTTTGGTATTCAACGGTCTTTTCGTTTTTGAGCTATGCTGTCCACAGTCACACACGGACCTTTTTCCAAAAATGGTTTTTTGTTGGAATCAGGGGGACACAAATCATGTATTTCCAGTGAAATCTCGGTATTGAATTTTTGGGTGCAATACAATACCTTCTCTATACACTATGTACATAGTACGTGTAGAGAAAGTAAAAAGCTTATGCTTCTATTTACGTCATGCTAATCGAGAAACAAATATCAGAAATTGTCTTATTACTTGCTTCCTTGTAAGTAGAAGTGAAATAAGGAAGTAGCATAGGTTAAAGTGATAGTCAAAAGCTGGTTGCTATGTGACTGAAGTTCCTTTGTTTGTGTTGACAAATTCCTGTATGAGAAAAGTACAGGGTTACTACAAAAGAAATAGACAACTTCAACTGCCTGTAAAACAAAAACTATTAGAGATAGCAACCTAATTATTTTGGAGGTATGTTGAGAAACTCTCAAAGTTTTGTTTGTTACTATTGGTAACGCTGTAGTGTTTTGTTTGTTGTTGCAGAAGCTGAAATGGCGGAAAATCCTGTGGAAATGGCATATTGCGTGTTGGAATTTGCTAGAACGCAATCAGCAACTGTTGTCCAACGACATTTTAGAACACGTTACCACAAAACGCCACCGACTAGACAGTCAATCTACGACTGGTATAGAAAATTCGAGACAACGGGATGTTTGTGCAAAGGGAAGAGCTCGGGAAGACCAAGAGTTTCGGAAGAAAACGTTGAACGTGTTCGTTCTGCCTACATAAGAAGCCCACAGAAATCGACATCTAGGGCAAGCATGCAA
Source organism: Hymenopus coronatus (assembly GCA_030762935.1). Lineage (NCBI taxonomy): Eukaryota > Metazoa > Arthropoda > Insecta > Mantodea > Hymenopodidae > Hymenopus > Hymenopus coronatus. The sequence continues at coordinate 878,798 of CM060880.1, read as the reverse complement.
TTACAAATTCCACAGCAAACTGTATGGAAAATCTTGCGGAAGCGACTGCACATGATGCCTTACAGATTACAGATGTTGCAGTTTCTGAGTGAAGAAGATAAGGTCATCGACATGTTGCGACATGATGAAGACGATGCTGGTTTTTGTGAGCGCATCATTTCAAAATAATTAGGTTGTTATCTCTAATAGTTTTTGTTTTACAGGCAGTTGAAGTTGTCTATTTCTTTTGTAGTAACCCTGTTTTTTTAAAGCTGAAACCCAAAACAAAGAATATCTCAAAAACGATCAACTCCGCGAAAACAAAATTGTGTCTTAACGTGCTGTACATTTCCTATTAAGTACGTTTTTATCAGATGCACATTTTCTCGAATGTAGAGGTCTTCAGTGACTATTCCCAGAAAGTTCAAGATATACTTTGGTATTTAACCGTCTTTACGTTTCTGAGCTATGCTGTCCACAGACATACACACGGACATTTTTGTACTCTGGAGACATGAAAACATGGGTAGTACAACTTACCTGTCTCTGAGGCACAGGATTGCCAACATGACAACGGACACAAAGCACACAACTGCTGCTGCTATACCAACAGCCTCGAACACTGCCACAGGCTCGCTCTTCAACTCTGCAATGTAATATCACACGTCTTCAACAATTGCCAAAACTAGAAGTATTTAAAAGTGTAAACCAAATATAAGGAATATCTCGAAAATGCTTTACTACACACAAAAATCTGTTCCGTTCCATTCACATTATTTTCTCTAGGTGTTCTGCAAACAAGCTATTCTTATACAAAATTATGCTTCTATTTACCTCATGTTAATCGAGAAAAAATTATCAGAAATAGTCTTATTACTTGCTTCCTTGTAAGTAGACTTGAAATAAGGGAATACACTAGTCTAAAGTGAAAGTCAAACCCTTTAAAAGCGTTGCTATGTGAAACAATTGAAATTCGGTTCTCTTTGCTTTCCAGGAGTAAACAAAAGAGAGGCGAAAAAAAGGAACACTTCTCATTTGAGGAAAGTTTAAGTAGCTTAAATCTGAAACCAATAACTTGCTAACGGTTAACTGTACAAAAAATGTATATAACTTAAATTGTGTGTTTTAACGAGATCTACATTTTTTGTGTGGTAAGTTTTGTCTATCTCTTACAGTTTACTCATTCGAATGAATAGGGCTTCACAGGATATTCAAGAAATACATTTCGTTTGTAATGAACATATCTTAAACAGCAGATACTTTAATCAAAATCGTGGGTATTTGTCTCGAGCCCACATTATTTGCTATCCTCCCCAGAGTTCTGCAAGTGTATATGTACTTTCTAATGACTAAAATCACATGACTTTCTCTACTTGTCTTATAAACAAGCTTCTTGGAATTGTCTTATTATTGCTTCCTTGTAACTAGAAGGGAATACTGATAGTCAAATGTTTTAAAATGTGGTTGCTATGTGTTCTCATAGAAACTCCCTTCTTTGTATAAGCCCCGAAGAAAAAGAAAATAAACACGGGCAACCTCCTGATGATCTTGGTTGGTTTGAAAGTTCTGCCCTCCTAGCCACGTCTTCAGTTCAGGGAAAAGGTGAAAGTCGCTGGGTCAGAACTGATGATCGAAAATGTCCCATTGAAATTGTTCAAGGAGCCGATGGGTTGTGTGGACGAGCGTTGTCATGGATCAACACAATTCCTCAAGTCAGCATTCCTCTTCGTTTGTTTTGAATGGCTCTCCGCAAACGTCGTAAAGTACCAAGATCTTCAAAACAACGTCAATGCTGCTCATTTGAAATCATTGGCGGCGGCAACATTTTTTGAAGCGGGTATTGCAAAGCTTGTGCACAGGTACGATAAATGTCTCAGTGATTATGTTGAAAAGTAACCATAAGTGAACAAAGCTTTTAGTAATAAAATAATTGTTTTCTACGAACGTGCCTTTTACTTATAGCCCATCAGAGGTTGAAAAAAAAAAAAAAAAAAAAAAAAGCCGACCCTGTTACAAAACTTACTGCACCAAAAAGTGGCATTTAATTGTTTTTGTTTCAATGCTAAACATTTCCGAGGTATTCCTTTTTATTGGTTTCAGATTTAAAATACTTAAACTTTTCTCACAGGAAAGTTTGAAAGTCCTGGCCCTGCATAGAAACGGGTTTCAACCACATGGCAACCAGTTTTTAAAAGATCTGACTATCACTTTAGCCTAGTGTATTCCCTTATTTCCCTTCTACTTACAAGGAAGAAAGTAATTAAAACAATTTCTGCTAATGTTTATCTCGATTGTTATACATTAGCTAGAAGTATATGCCTTTTAACATTAATTTGTTACAGCGATTTGGAGAAAGTGATGTGAATTGAATACATCAGATTGTTTAGTTATGATGTACATACACACAAATGTACACGGACAGGGTTCCTCAAAACAATAATTTGCGGTGATATCTGAACATGTAGGTTACCTCTGTCTGGCTCTATGATGGTGACGCCATACGCCACCAGCACATGTGGCACGCCACCGCGAGGATGGACCCAGCATATGTAGAAGCCCTCCACGTCTTCCCTGTGTGTGTACGATGATATTGTCAGCTGGGACAGTTTGCCGTCGTCCTTGTTATTGTACTTGATGACGGTTTGGTCGAGAGGAATGTCCAACCTGAGCCAAGTTGTCCCAATGTCCACGTTTCCTTCATACAAACACGACATGTTCACTTGCTGGCCCTTCAGGGTCGGCACCTCGTCATACATCTCTGAGACACATTCAAACCTTGATTAATGCATCTGAATTTCATTAGTTCAACTGCAGCAACAAGGCCCAGTTAAAGCAAAACTGTTGACAACTGGTCCTATTAGAATAATACTAGGTTGTCTCGTAAGTAATGTCGGTTTTTTGACCAGGATGACATGGCTAGTGTTGCGAGCATGTATCAGTCTTCGATTGTTAATAAACAATCACAAAATGGAGATAAAGTTTGAACTTAAGAGTCCTTCTGGAAACAAGATTATAAAGCCGCTGCCGCAGCCCGAAGAATATGTGAAGTGGAAGGAGAAGGTGTCGTTAGTGAGCATCTGGCACAACGATGGTTTCAACGATTAAGGCGAAAACACCTTCTGGAAGACCTAAAGAATGGTATATTGAGGATACACGCCACATAAAAGTACCCGTAGACATGCAGAAGAACTTGGTGAATGAAAAGATACCATACATCGCCACATCAAGACAATTGGAAAATCATACAGAAGCTGTAAATCTGTACCTGATGAACTGACACCTCAACAGGCTCAGCGTAGAGTGGATGTCTGTCATCAACCTAACCGTAATCCAATGGATGATAGATTTGTCACTTGTGATGAAACCCTGATGCAGTGGCTTGATCCCCGCCAAAGTCATTGTTAAAACATTCGGTTCGGTCCCAAAGTAATGTTGAGTGGAATTTTGAAGGTGTGATTCACTGGGAGTTTGTTCCAAACGGGCGGGCGATTGATGCGGACTTTATTCCCAACAACCTGAACGAGTTCATGAAATTTTGAGACGGAGATACCCAGCACTAGTTAACCGAATTAGAAAAAAATTAAATGGCCTGTTATTTATGGACGCTCTTTAACTGCTTTGGTTCTCAGCGTCCCATTCTATATTGGGCGTGAAAGATCGCTTAATTTTGCTCAGAGGCCTCTCTTATCAGGCTTGAGGTTCTTTTACGTGCCGTAAATCTAAGACACGGGACCCACGGCTTTACTTCCCTTCCGAAGGAAGCCATGCTAAGGATTTTTACGCCCGAAAAAATCCATCGTCCTCCGCCGGGTTTGAACCCGCGACCTTGGGTATATGAAGTTAGCATGGTAACCATTACACCACGGAGGGCGACAACCGAAATAGAGTCCTATTGCAACAGGACAATGCAAGACCCGATACTGCAGTTCAGGAATTGGGAGGAACCGAACTGCTATCACACCCAGCATACAGCCCTGATCTCGCACCATCAGATTATTATCTTTTTCGATCCATGCCCTATTTTCTACGTGGAAGAAATGTTGACGATATTGAAGCAGTTCAAGTGGTTCTCACCGAATTCTTCGCATCAAAAAACAGAGACTGGTACCATCGTGGGATAATAAACGTCGCTGGAAGATGCTCAAGACAATAGAATCTAACGGCCTCAAGATTACTTAATTGCTTGTCAGAACACATTTCAAATCATTTTTTTTTCTTAAAAAACGACATTACTTACGAGTCAGTATCTATATATGGTGATAATATCAGCAATTAGATCATATTTTAAAGTTGTCCTTACATGTGATGATAATAATGTCAACAAAGACGGAGACTGGTTTCTTTTCACACAAGTTTATTACTGTACTTCAATGTTTACAACATGTTTTTACTTTCTCTACACGTACTATGTACATAGTGTATAGAGAAGCTATTGTATTGCACCCAAAAATTTTACCGCAAATACATTGTTTTGGGTTTGCCTGAATAAAAAAAGGGAAAAAGGTGCGTGTGTGTGTTTGTGGACAGCATAACTCAAAAACGAAAAAACCGTTAAATACCAAACACCCCAAACTACTCTTTACATGAAACTTTTTTCGAACTTTTTTATTTTCTTAAAAATAGATCTAATGATTTGGATTAAAAGGCCGTATATTAAAGATATTTACCTGACAAATGAAATGTATATCTTGAATTTTCTGGGAATAGTCTCTGAAGACTACTTTATTCTCGATGAATTTTACAGAAGTTTGCATAACTACTAAACCGTAAGAGATGGACAAAAACTTACCACACAAAAATGTAGAGTACGTTAAAGCACACAATTTATGTTATATACATCTTTTTCGTGGAGTTGATCGTTTTTGAGATATTCCTTGTTTTTGGTTTCAGCTTTGAAAAACTTATACTTTTCTCACGCAGGAATTTGTCAAGTGCTGTCCATACAAAGAAAGGAACTTCAGTCACAGAGCAACCAGCTTTTGACTATCACTTTAAGCTATGCTTTCCCTTCTACTTACAAGGAAGCAAGTAATAAGACTTTCTGCTAATTGTTTCTCGATTAGCAATAAGTAAATCGAAGCATAAGCTTTTTAACAATAATTTGCTGTAAAGATGTAGAGAAAGTCATGTGAATGGAACTAATCAGATTTTCTCAAATATTCATGATACAGATAGGATGCTACAGGTCTCCACTTGTAAGATACAACATTGCTTATATCCGATTGTGTTTGAATCCAGGCATTACAAGGTGATATCCATAATCTGTGAAATATCATCCCAATTGAATGTAGGCCTCTGATGGCTCTCACAGAGGCACGCAAAATTGTTTAATTTTGGGTCCATGTGGCATATATAATAGCTCAATTTCTAAAATAGCTGTTCGCACGTAGATGTGGAACCAAACATTGTCACATTCAGAACAGGAACGCTACAAACCCTTGTTTTCCCTGGCTACTATTTTGTAACACAATTACAAAGATGTTCAGTTCCATAACAGTTACGTCCTTAAGAATTAATATGCAAATGGGCACCCGATCGTCATTTCATATTGCAGCAACCGATGTCATACGTGGCGCTACACCCGCAGTACGACGCACTCTGGAGGATAAGAACGAAGCAGGTGAGCTGGTGGATTCTTCACATTGCTCCGTATTCTGATTGGTCACTGTAACTTTACGCAGGGACCTGTTGCTATCTCTCCGCTCTGTGGAGCAACATTGTCGATACGGCAGCTCTTTGTGCAACGGAGGTCCTTGCCAATGACTCGATACAGTTTTTACCTTTTTATCAAATTTCACATGTCCAGTTTACTTTTACCGTCTGATTTACGAATAGTTACTTTTAGCACGTCGACCGAGTTTTAGACATATCCTTTTAAGAAATATTTTAGATTCGTCTGTGACGTTAGACACCATACGTTTTATTTTCTTGGGTTTTCATTGGCTTTCTTCTTTTATCCTTAATTTCTCTTTTATATCGTTGTTTTACCTTTGTTGTTTACTGAATTTTGTTTTCTAAGGCGCCAATGACCTTAGCAGTTGAGCGCCTTTAAATATCATCATCATGATTGGTAGTTAAGGTACTCTGACTCCTCACACCCCTTGCTGTACTTATACATACCTCCCCGATGCAGTTTAAGTTTTGATATCCACCTACCTGCCTCTACAACCCCAAATGATGCGCAGTGGCAGGGGTAACTTGTACCGCACACTGGGAACGTTACATGACATTTTGTACAAGTTGGTGAACGTTCACGTGTAGCACGCAGCTTTATTACTGAAGTGATGTTGCTGCTCTACACCATACTGAGTGTACAACTACAATGACACGGTTCAAGCCTTACCTGCTACACTGGCACTTCGTGACGAGAACACACTCCCCTCTTCTTCCTCAAGAGGCAGCATCCTCAGGTCCAGTGATGTTTTACCGACCAGCACAGATCCTAGAGCTGCTTCTAGAGCTTCCACTTTCAGCTCTATGCCTGCGCTCTTCAGGTTGCTCTGCAATCAACATGCATAGTCCAGAATTACTAATAATGCGAGGGTTGGGGCAAAAGTCATGGCAACTGTTTTTTTCTTGTAGATATGTAAACGGATCACAAACGTATATGTGTGTCATATGGAAGCTCTGCAGGCAGAGGGTGTATGCATAACAACAGATGGCTCTGTGATAGCAGGTAGTAGCGCAGCGAGGGCTGTGAAATCGGTCAGTTGGTGAGTGTTGTGCGAGATGGAAGTAACCCGTGTTGAGCAGCGCGCTTACATTAAAATAGCCGTTCCCCTAGGGAGAAATGCGATGGAATGTCACAGTGAATTAGTGGAAGTCCTTGGGAATAATACTCTACCATACTGTTCAGTAGCACGGTGGCTAGGAAAGTTTTAGCAAGGACGTGTGTCAACCAGTGATGAGCAACGTTCGGAACGACCTGTCAGTGTGCGGACCGTCATTGAGAAGCTCCTGGGTGAAGACAGACGATGGACATTACTGGAGTTAGAGAGGGCAAGTGGCATCGAGAAACGCACCGTCCACAGGATATTACGTAATGAGCTGCAACTACACATCTACAGAAGTTCAACGGTGGGTTCGCTATGCAATATACTCGGACCACCTTGCACGCTGGCAACAGGACGGCGATCAATTCTTGTCACGAATAATCGCCATCGATAAATTTTCGGCCAGGGCATACGAACCAGAAAACTGAAACGTCAGTCCGCGGAGTGGCGACATGCTGGACCACCGAGGAGGCAGAAATTCTGTCAGAATCCTTCCCCAGTCAAATTGATGGTGATCGTCGCGTATGACGTCAGGGGTGTCATTGTTTGCCACTTTGTTCCAAGTGGCAGAACAGTGACCACACAGTACAAAAGGGCTTCTTGATGCGACAGGTACGACGTGGCATCCGAATCTTGTGGACGGTGTAATAATCCTACACATAAAGCAGAGTGTGTAGGGCAGCTACTGCGACGTTGGGGATGGGAAGAATTGGAGCACCCACCGTACTCTCCCGGCATTTCGTCCTGTGACTTTGATCTCATTCGAAAGATTAAGGAATCACTTCATGGTAGGCGGTTTGCAACAGATAGCGCGATTCACACATGGTGCGGCAGATGGTATTCAGCGCCTCCCACATGGTTGGCAGCGTGTGGTGACAGTAGCAGGGGACTACTTTGAGGGTCTTTAGGCCCAGGTTTGTCATGTCTTTTGTGCCGTGAAGGCCCTGTATACTACCGTAATAAATCAGTGTGTTACGATATTCACACATGTAGTTAACACCTTGTCCTTTTGTCTGTATATATCACATTGTCCAACCGAACTGGCATCTTCAATAAATAGTTACCATGACTTTTGCCCCAACCCTCGTATGTTACAACTTGGTAGAGATACCTTTTGACAGAAGGCGAAAATCATTTTCTAGCTAAAATTCGAAATTCCCTCCCATTTCACAGGACTAATTATCTAATGTCATGTTATGCCTATCAAAGCTGACAAGACCATAATAGCTTTCTCAACGATAATGGTGATAGCTCTAATAACAATTTTTATATTTATTTTTGCCTTTGGTCGTCTCCTTAGCGCAGCTGCTTACCGAGCGGGAGACCTGGGTTCGATTCCCGGTACCGGCGTGGGGATCTTTCCCCCGCTGGGAGACACTCAGCCTCGTGAGGTCCCTGGGGGCCATTTGAAGAGCTACTTGATGGAGAAGTAACGGCTCCAAGTCATGAGGACCGCATTAACCGGCCGGGGGATGCGAAGCGCTCAATACGTCTCGCCCTCCAATACTGCACCCCACCCATGACGTCTGTCGATGGGGGACGCAGCGGCCGGGCGGTAGGCCAAGTTCCTTGTGAGCTGTCATGCCATGGAGTTATTATTTTGGCCTTTGTTTTGTTTTGTCTTCTGTACCTTTTATTAGTATTTCTATGCACATATTTGTCAACAATGAACAAAGTTATGCACTGTCATTATTTCTTGCCAACCTGGAGGCCATTCAATTGTATTTCTGAGAAATTATTTTAAGTAATACAGCGGGATGATGCTATCTTTTGCGCTTTGAATCAACTCGCCGCAGCCGCCGTGTTGAAGCACTTGGTTAAATACCCAAAATATACGGAGTGAGGAAGAAAATCACATCATTTTGCTGCTAGATTGGCGACTGGATTGCACGAAAAGCAATGCAAACACATACTAACCTAGACCTAAAATAAAGCCGCCAAGCAAATGGAGTTCTTTTCGTGTATTTGAATATAAATCGAGTGCTGTGTTGAACGTTAATGATCAAAAATAATATTGAGGAATTTGTAGAACCACTCTATAAATAATACACTAATATATTTACAGGTGAGACGGTTCTAGAGGAGTAATATAGTTTATAAAGAAACTCAAGACTGTTGAACAAGCTGTTTCAGCTAGTTGTCAATGAAATACTGACGTCAAAGTGAAATACTATCCATGATTGGTCATAGAAGATATCTCACCTGAGTCAGTCGTTATATTACATGCTAGCTTGTGGTTCACCCTTCATACGTGACTTTGCCTCAATGTGATCGGGTTTATCACCAACCAGGTATTATTACTTTGATTGCGCGCTCGTGGATTGGATTCCCGTTGCTGATGATGGGCTTTTCGGGGTTTTCCCTGGGCCGCCGGGTGAATGCTGACTAAGTTTCTTCCGTTCACGAATTTCCTTTCCTATGTGTTGTCATCCTCATCTCGTTGGTTTCTTTCAGAAGCGTCGCCATTGATGCTCGGTGCGAGTTGCAGGGAAAAAGTTGCTCATCGTGGCTATCAGTCCTCGACTCCGGCTGGTTACCTGACCGGCTGTCGGGGTGCTTCAATCTCGAAACTGTGAGGACCTGTCAGTGCTGTGCCATCGCTCGTGGTTCCGTACCCCCTCACCTCATTCATACCTCCCAGGGGCGTAGGTACAATAACCACAAGGCTAGCCCCTTCTGTCCGTATACTAATCATAAACTTTACCTTGTCTTGTTCTGGTACATCACCAAGAAGCACCTGACATTTGCAAGCTGGTGATACGATCTTACCTTGTCTTGTTCTGGTGCTACATTAAGAGGTGTTTGTCCCTTGCAGATCGGTGATACACTGGATCTTACCTTGCCTTGTTCTGGTACTTCATTAAGACGTGCTTGTCCCTTGCAGGTTGGTGATACACTGGATCTTACCTTGATTTGTTCTGGTACATCACCAAGAAGCGCCTGAACCTTGCAATCTGGTGATATGATCTTACCTTGTCTTGTTCTGGTACTTCATTAAGAGGTGCTTGTCCCTTGCAGGTCGGTGATACACTGGATCTTACTTTGATTTGTTCTGGTACATCACCAAGAAGCACCCAACATTTGCAAGCTGGTGATACGATCTTACCATGTCTTGTTCTGGTACTTCATTAAGAGGTGCTGGTCCCTTGCAGTTCGGTGATACACTGGATCTTACCTTGATTTGTTCTGATACATCACCAAGAAGATCTTGACCCTTGCAGTTCGGTGATACACTGGATCTTACTTTGATTTGTTCTGGTACATCACCAAGAAGATCTTGACCCTTGCAGTTCGGTGATACACTGGATCTTACCTTGATTTGTTCTGGTACATCACCAAGAAGCGCCTGAACCTTGCAAACTGGTGATACGATCTTACCTTGATTTGTTCTGGTACATCGCCAAGAAGCGCTTGACCCTTGCAGGTCGGTGATATACACGAGGTTGTCTCACGTGTGCCGCCATTGACAGACATTTGCAGAACATCTTCCTCCAAATACAGGTTGACACTGAGCCACATGTTCTGCTGGACCAGCAAGGTGTTCTCACAAGTCGTGTGGTTGTTCCCAGTCCTGCAGTGCAGCTTCACGTGGCTGTCTTGTAACGTTATCACCACAAAGTCTCCCTCAGTCTCTCCCGGGATGTACAGCACCAGTCCTGATGATGTCTGGATCTTCAACGCCACTTCTATCTGTAATCATCATCTTTGTATCAACTTTAAAATATCAAAAAACAATTAAAATGGGAAACAGTAAATGAGCTTCATCAATCTTCCTGTTCGTAAGGAAGGTATACAAGCTACATTACTACGTTATACACTCAAATGCACTGGGAAGTAACTCTAGGAGACATGCTAGGTATGGCTGACATTGCTGAATTAATGTTGGGACGGTATACACCCTTTTAAAATGGAAACTTCTTCGCTCGAGCCGTTTAAAACGAATGGAAATCTTGCACTTGCAATGTTGACATATTCTACAAGGAATAACAACTTCTTTCAACTAACTGTCGACCGTCGATCAGAGAGAGAAGCGGGATGTATCATCAACCTGAAGTCTGGTGTGAGAATGACTTACAAGATAGAGTCTGGGGTCAGATGTCTGCTGAGGAGACTCTGGATCAGAGAGAGCAGTCAGGATATGTGGTAGGTCGATGTCTGGTATGAGAGTGACTTACAAGTCAGTGTCTGGTGTCAGATGTGTGTTGAGGAACAGACAGACTGATCAGAGAGTAGTCAGGATGTGTGATCAGTCTGAAGTCTGTTGAGAAGCAGGGAGACTCTATATCAGAGAGAGTAGTCAGGATGTGTGATCAGTCTGATGTCTGTTGAGAAGCAGAGAGACTCTATATCAGAGAGAGTAGTCAGGATGTGTGATCAGTCTGATGTCTGTTGAGAAGCAGAGAGACTCTATATCAGAGAGTAGTCAGGATGTGTGATCAGTCTGATGTCTGTTGAGAAGCAGAGACACTCTATATCACAGAGAGTAGTCAGGATGTGTGATCAGTCTGATGTCTGTTGAGAAGCAGAGAGACTCTATATCACAGAGAGTAGTCAGGATGTGTGATCAGTCTGATGTCTGTTGAGAAGCAGAGAGACTCTATATCACAGAGAGTAGTCAGGATGTGTGATCAGTCTGATGTCTGTTGAGAAGCAGAGAGACTCTATATCAGAGAGTAGTCAGGATGTGTGATCAGTCTGATGTCTGTTGAGAAGCAGAGACACTCTATATCAGAGAGAGTAGTCAGGATGTGTGATCAGTCTGATGTCTGTTGAGAAGCAGAGAGACTATATCACAGAGAGTAGTCAGGTTGTGTGATCAGTCTGATGTGTGTTGAGAAGCAGAGAGACTATATATCAGAGGGAGTAGTCAGGATGTGTGATCAGTCTGATGTCTGTTGAGAAGCAGAGACACTCTATATCAGAGAGAGTAGTCAGGATGTGTGATCAGTCTGGTGTCTGTTGAGAAGCAGAGAGACTCTATATCAGAGAGAGTAGTCAGGATGTGTGATCAGTCTGATGTCTGTTGAGAAGCAGACAGACTCTATATCAGAGAGAGTAGTCAGGATGTGTGATCAGTCTGATGTCTGTTGAGAAGCAGACAGACTCTATATCAGATAGAGTAGTCAGGATGTGTGATCAGTCTGATGTCTGTTGAGAAGCAGAGAGACTCTATATCACAGAGTAGTCAGGATGTGTGATCAGTCTGATGTCTGTTGAGAAGCAGAGACACTCTATATCAGAGAGTAGTCAGGATGTGTGATCAGTCTGATGTCTGTTGAGAAGCAGAGAGACTCTATATCAGAGAGTAGTCAGGATGTGTGATCAGTCTGATGTCTGTTGAGAAGCAGAGAGACTATATCACAGAGAGTAGTCAGGATGTGTGATCAGTCTGATGTCTGTTGAGAAGCAGAGAGACTATATCAGAGAGAGTAGCCAGGATGTGTGATCAGTCTGATGTCTGTTGAGAAGCAGAGAGACTCTATATCACAGAGAGTAGTCAGGATGTGTGATCAGTCTGATGTTTGTTGAGAAGCAGAGAGACTCTATATCAGAGAGTAGTCAGGATGTGTGATCAGTCTGATGTCTGTTGAGAAGCAGAGACACTCTATATCAGAGAGAGTAGTCAGGATGTGTGATCAGTCTGATGTCTGTTGAGAAGCAGAGACACTCTATATCAGAGAGTAGTCAGGATGTGTGATCAGTCTGATGTCTGTTGAGAAGCAGAGAGACTCTATATCAGAGAGTAGTCAGGATGTGTGATCAGTCTGATGTCTGTTGAGAAGCAGAGAGACTATATCACAGAGAGTAGTCAGGATGTGTGATCAGTCTGATGTCTGTTGAGAAGCAGAGAGACTCTATATCACAGAGAGTAGTCAGGTTGTGTGATCAGTCTGATGTGTGTTGAGAAGCAGACAGACTCTATATCAGAGAGAGTAGTCAGGATGTGTGATCAGTCTGATGTCTGTTGAGAAGCAGACAGACTCTATATCACAGAGTAGTCAGGATGTGTGATCAGTCTGATGTCTGTTGAGAAGCAGAGAGACTATATATCAGAGAGAGTAGTCAGGATGTGTGATCAGTCTGATGTCTGTTGAGAAGCAGAGACACTCTATATCAGAGAGAGTAGCCAGGATGTGTGATCAGTCTGATGTCTGTTGAGAAGCAGAGAGACTATATCACAGAGAGTAGTCAGGATGTGTGATCAGTCTGATGTCTGTTGAGAAGCAGAGAGACTCTATATCACAGAGAGTAGTCAGGATGTGTGATCAGTCTGATGTCTGTTGAGAAGCAGAGAGACTCTATATCAGAGAGAGTAGCCAGGATGTGTGATCAGTCTGATGTCTGTTGAGAAGCAGAGACACTCTATATCAGAGAGAGTAGCCAGGATGTGTGATCAGTCTGATGTCTGTTGAGAAGCAGACAGACTCTATATCAGAGAGAGTAGTCAGGATGTGTGATCAGTCTGATGTCTGTTGAGAAGCAGACAGACTCTATATCACAGAGAGTAGTCAGGATGTGTGATCAGTCTGATGTCTGTTGAGAAGCAGACAGACTCTATATCAGATAGAGTAGTCAGGATGTGTGATCAGTCTGATGTCTGTTGAGAAGCAGACAGACTCTATATCACAGAGTAGTCAGGATGTGTGATCAGTCTGATGTCTGTTGAGAAGCAGACAGACTCTATATCAGAGAGAGTAGTCAGGATGTGTGATCAGTCTGATGTCTGTTGAGAAGCAGACAGACTCTATATCAGATAGAGTAGTCAGGATGTGTGATCAGTCTGATGTCTGTTGAGAAGCAGAGAGACTCTATATCAGAGAGTAGTCAGGATGTGTGATCAGTCTGATGTCTGTTGAGAAGCAGACAGACTCTATATCAGAGAGAGTAGTCAGGATGTGTGATCAGTCTGATGTCTGTTGAGAAGCAGAGAGACTCTATATCAGAGAGAGTAGTCAGGATGTGTGATCAGTCTGATGTCTGTTGAGAAGCAGACAGACTCTATATCAGAGAGAGTAGTCAGGATGTGTGATCAGTCTGATGTCTGTTGAGAAGCAGACAGACTCTATATCAGATAGAGTAGTCAGGATGTGTGATCAGTCTGATGTCTGTTGAGAAGCAGAGAGACTCTATATCAGAGAGTAGTCAGGATGTGTGATCAGTCTGATGTCTGTTGAGAAGCAGAGAGACTCTATATCAGAGAGAATAGTCAGGATGTGTGATCAGTCTGATGTCTGTTGAGAAGCAGAGACACTCTATATCACAGAGAGTAGTCAGGATGTGTGATCAGTCTGATGTCTGTTGAGAAGCAGAGAGACTCTATATCAGAGAGAGTAGTCAGGGTGTGTGATCAGTCTGATGTCTGTTGAGAAGCAGAGACACTCTATATCAGAGAGAGTAGTCAGGATGTGTGATCAGGCTGATGTGTGTTGAGAAGCAGAGAGACTATATCAGAGAGAGAGTAGTCAGGATGTGTGATCAGTCTGATGTCTGTTGAGGATCAGACAGACCCTGGATTAGAAAGTAGTCAGGATGAATGACCAGTCTAATGTCTGGTATGAGAGCAACTTATAAGCCAGCGTCTGGGGTCAGACGTTTGTTGAGGAGCAGACAGACTCTGGATCAGGAAGTAGCCAAGATGTGTGATCAGCCTGATCGGCCCGGCATGATCATTTCATCAGATATCTCTTAGGGTGCTCTTTTATCTGAAGAAGTGGATGGCGGGTAAGGCAGGCACGCTTTACTTCTCATGCGTCAGCTGCAACCTCTTCGGTTAATGCTTAGTTCTCCGGCGAACTCAGTGGTAACCGCGAATCGTTTCATCGAGATGGTTCAAGGACTCGTCCATTATGGGCTTGATCAAGCACACTATAGAGTTCCAAACTTGTGATCCACCGCCTCAACGTACGGATGTCAAAGTTTTCGTTCAGCAATGAATTTGGATAAACTCACAAACGTCAGCTGTCAAAATCTCGTTGCATCAGCCATGTCTCCATCTACAATTTTCAGTTCACTCGTGAACAAAAGGGAAATATTCAGGTTGAGATACAACAAGAATTTTTGAAAAGCTGTAAACCAATTGGAGGGTTTGGCCATCGCTTTACTATTAGGCCTAGTTTCTCTTACATCTTTCTAATATATACAAGCTTTTACTTGTATCCTGAAGGACGTACCAACCATGGCTGAGTGGGACAGGGAATCTCAACAATATCCCGGTCGCGAAGATATCTGATGCCTTCTTCTTGGTCCCCAAGCTGGTAGATGATATTAGCCAACCCATAAGGCATCAGTGGAGAGCTCTGTAAACAGAACATCGTTTTGCTCAATAGGATGACAAACATGTCGTGTAGTGGCATCGGAACAAGATGTTACCTTGTGCTTCTCCTGCCTCAAGTTGAGCATGTTGTAGTTGACGGTGATTCGCTCAATGAGACCATGAAACAGTTCACCAACTCTCATCGAGTGATCCAGCTGCGGTAACAATGGTATACAGTTGAACCTGCCTTGGGCTCTCTGCGGATCGTCGTCTATACGCATTGTTGTCGTCACCCCAGCAACTGTCAGCATCACTTCATGCCATTCCCCAAGCTGCGAAACAAAACACCTGTCACTGTGCATCAACAGCAGGTTTTGAAAGTTCTCTTAATTTACGGGAGATTACGTCATCATTTTAGCAACGCTTTCTCCAAATTATTGTTGAAAAGGTTATTCTTCTATCTACATCATACTAATATAGATAAACACTAGCAAAAACTGCCTTGTTACTTGATTTCTTGTAAGTAGCGAATGCACTACGCTAAAGCGACAGTCAAGTGTTTTAAAACCAGTCACTATCCAATTGAAATTCGTTTCTCTGCATGGCCAGAAGTTGAGAATTCCCGTATGAGAAAAATTAAGTAATTTAAAACTAAAGCCCACGACAAGAAAAACTCGGCAGCGGTTAATTCCAACAAAAACTGGGAGTAAATTGCCAGCCTCTGGTTCCCAAGGTTGCGGGTTCAAACCCGGGGAAGGACGAGGATTTTTTCGGGTGTAAAAATTCTTAGCGTGGCTTCCTTCGAAAGGAAAGTAAAGGTGTTGGTCCCGTGTGCATGTAAAGGAACCTTAAGCCTGATAAAGAGGCCTCTGAGCAAAATTAAGTGGTCTTTCATGTCCAATATAGAGTGGGTCACTGAAAACCGCAACAGTTAAAGAGTATCCATAAATTAAAAAATCTGATATGTTCCATTCACATGACTTTCTCTACATCTTTGCAACAAATCATTGCTAGAGAGCTTATGCTTCTATTTACTTCATGCTAATCGAGAAAAAATTGGCAGAAATAGTCTTATTACTTGCTTCCTTGTAGGTAGAAGCGAAATAAGAGAGTACCATAGGTTAAAGTGATAATCAAAGGCTGGTTGCTATGTGACTAAACTTCCTTTGTTCGTATGGACAGGAATTGACAAATTCCTGTAAGAGAGAAGTATAAGTTTTTATGGCGAAATCAGAAACATGGAATATCTTAAAAAAAAAAAAAAAAAAAAAAAAAAAAAAAAAAAAAAACCACGATCAACTCGATGAAAAAATGTATACCTATAACAAAAATTGTGTGTTTTATCGTGATCTACATTTCTTGTGTAGTAAGTTTTTGTATATCTCTTACGTTTTACCAGTTCAGCAAAATTCAGTAAAAATCATCCAGAATGAAGAAGTCTTTTGAGGCTATTCCCAGAAAATTCAAGATATACAATTTATTTGGCAAGTAAATATCTTAAATATAATAGATTTTAATCAAAATCGTTAGAGCCATTTTAAGGAAAAACAAAATTTTCGAATTTTTTTCCATGTAAAGGGTAGTTGAGGAAGGGGCGATTTTCTTTAAAATCTTCATGTCACATCCTTGGAAGATACCAAACTTAAATATCAAGTTTGGTTTTAAATGGTCTTTTTGTTTTTAAGCTATGCTGCCCACAGGCAAAACATATATTTCCGGTGAAATCTCGGTATTGAATTTTTGAGTGCAATACAATACCTTGTCTATACACTATGTACATAGTGGTATAGGGAAAGTAAAAACTATTTAATTTCAACGTATTTCACATAAATTGTGTGTATTCACGAGGGCTACATTATTTCTTCAGCAAGTTTTTGTCTATCTCTAACGGTTTACTAGTTATACAAAATTCATTCCGAATGAACAGGGGTTTAGAGACTATTCCCAAAAATCTTATGTGTTATAGTCACATGACTTTCTCTAGCTGCTCTATAAACAAACTCTTACAAAAGATTATTCTTCTTTCTACACAATGCTAATCGAGATCAACATTAGCAGAAGGTTCATATTACTTACTTGAAGATCTTGGTTGGTTTGAAAGTGCTCCCTCCTAGCCACGTCTTCAGTTCAGGGAAAAGGTGAAAGTCGCTGGGTCAGAACTGATGATCGAAAATGTCCCATTGAAATTGTTCAAGGAGCCGATGGGTTGTGTGGACGGGCGTTGTCATGGATCAACACAATTCCTCAAGTCAGCATTCCTCTTCCTTTGTTTTGAATGGCTCTCCGCAAACGTCGTAAAGCACCAAGATCTTCAGATCAACGTCAATGCTGCTCATTTGAAATCATTGACGGCGGCAACATTTTTTAAAGAGGGTATTGCAAAGCTTGTGCACAGGTATGATAAATGTCTCAATCTTTTCGGTGATTATGTTGAAAAGTAACCAAAACTTTTAGTAATAAAATAATTGTTTTTTATCAACTTGCCTTATATTTATAGCTTATCGGAGGTTGAAAAAAAAAAGGCCCTCTTAGAATTTTGTGGGAACAGTGTCTGAAGGCCTGTTCTTTATGTATAATTGTTGTGTATCTGGTAAACCGTAGGAGATAGACAAAAACTAACTGCAGATGTGCCCGGCTGGTGGTAGCGTGTGTGCCTCGCATTCAACAGTTCACGAGCTCGAATCTGGCTTAGGGTGAGCTACCCGCATAAGTTTTTTTTTACTTATTTTTTTTTATTTGTGTTTTCCCTTATGCTGAGAAGACGAATGTGGAGTAACTTTAAGCGCCATGGACCCCGAGATTATTTGAGTATCATTTTACCTATTTTATTTTTCGTTCGATATGATCAACCAGGTTAAGGAGTGTTAGCTCCCCCCCCTCCCGCAAATATAGATATGTTAGCCGTTTCCGAAATATTCCCCGTTCTTGGTTTTAATTTTAAACCACTTTATTTTTTCTCAAACGGGAAGTCTCCTTCTTTTCAGCTCTCATTTGCCAGCAAACAGAACTGAATTTCAATTGTTTCATATAGCCAGCGGGTTTTAAAAGATTTGGCTGTGGCTCTATGCTCCGCATTCCCTTCTACTTACAAAGAAGAGCAACTCTACTGTTGTTTATCTTGATGAGCATGATGTGTTCCATTCTCTACAACAAATTATTGTTAGAAAGCTTATGCTTCTATTTACTTCATGCTAATCTAGAAATAGATTGCTTCCTTGAAAGTAGAAGTGAAATAAGGTTAAAGTCATAGTGACAGTCAAAAGCTGGTTGCTATGTCACTGAAATTCATTTGTTTGTATGAACAGCAGTTCACAAATTCGTGTATGAGAAAGGTGTAAGTTTTTCAAAGCTGAAACCAAAAACAAGGAATATCTCAAAAACGATCAACTCCACGAATAAAATGTATATGACATAAATTGTGGGTTTTAACATGCCCAACATTTTTGTGTGATAAATTTTTGTCCATCTCTTACGGTTTAGCAGTTATGCAAAATTCATCCAGAGTAAAGTAGTCTTCAGAGACTATTCTTAGAAAATTCAAGATATGCATTTTATTTGTCAGGTAAATATTTTTAATATACGATATTTTAATCAAAATCATTAGAGCCATTTTTAAGAAAATAACATTTTTCGAAAAAAGTTCCACATAAAGGGTAGTTTGGGGTAGGGGATTTTCTTGAAAATCTTCGTGTTGCATCCTTGGAAGATACCAAATATAAATACCAAGTTTGGTTTTTAACGGTCTTTTCGTTTTTGAGGTATGCTGTCCACAGCCAGCACACACGGACATTTTGCTAAAAATGTCTTCTTTTTTTTTAATCATTGGGTCTCAAAACATGTATTTTCGATGAAATCTCGGTATCGAATTTTTGGGTGTAATACAATACCTTCTCTATACACTATGTACACAGTACGTATAGAGAAAGTAGTAAGAAACGTTTGTTTGCGAAACTGCCAGAGAAAGTCATGTGAATGGAACACATCAGATTTGTTTAATATTCATCGTTATCTCTGTGTCTTAAGTGGAGCAAACGGCATCGTTTACGATGTTTCCATTTGAATATCTAGTTTGTGAGCTCGCCACTATGCGCCATGGTGACTCGTGGCCCACAGATGGCACTGTAGGACGAAATCACACTTGCGAAATGGCAAAAATGTTTGTCCAGTAACCTTATTCTCTCAAGATATGGGGTTCTTTTACGTGCAAATAAGCCTAAGGGAACAACGGCTTTACTTACATTTCGAAGGAAGCCATACTACGGATTTTTGCGTCCGAAACAAATTCATCAGCCTCCTTCAGGTTTGAACCAGCAATCGTGGGTTTTAGAGGCCAATCGCCGTGTCAGGCAGGAGTAACTTACCGAGACCTTGTTCTGGGTGATTATCGTAGCAGAGCAGCCAGACACTTGCACGCTCAGCACCGGGTATCCCGCTTCCAGCGTCAGTGTCACATAGTCACATGATACACCCATACAGGAGTCCGGGTGTCGATGTATCAGGGTACCAAACAAACTGGTAGGCAGGAACCTCAAGTACATGTGTAGCATACGGCTGGGTGTACCACAACTTGAGTACAACAGTACACCGTCTCCATTTAATGCGGCGACGTGATGGCTCTTCACTGCAACATTGACAACAGGTTAGATTTGTAAGTAAGTCATCAAGAACTTACCTGCACAGCATCGCGTGAAGCAATGCTCCACATTAGTTAGCTCTCCTGGATACTTCTATCCATTCCCTTGAGATAGAGGATTGGTACAGGATCTGCTCCAGGATTGAATACTATTACCAGAACATTGTGAGCAGAACTTCCTCAATTGCCATGAGCTCACCTGCAAAGGGACACATGAAGCAATGCTGCACTTCTGTGAACTCTCCTGGATACTTCTCTCCATCCCCTTGAGATAGAGGATTCCTACAGGATCTGCTCCAGGATTGTATACCTGAACCAGAACATTGTGAGTAGAACTTCCTCATTTTGTCATGAACTCGCCTGCATTAGGATAGGTGAAGCAATGCTGCACATATCTGAACACTCTGGACATTTCTATCCATTCCAGAATCTGCTACGCGATTGTAAGCCTTTACCGGAATGTTGTGAGCAGAACTTCCTCAATTGTCATGAACTCACCTGCACAGGGTCTCGTGAAGCAATGCTGCACTTCTGTGAACTCTCCTGGACATTTCTGCCCGTTCCCTTGAGGTAAAGGATTGCTACAGGATCTGCTTCGTGACTGTACCCCTGTACCACAAGTTCGTGAGCAGGGTTCCCAGTCCTCCCAAGCCGACCAGCCGCCGTCCGCTGTAACAATTTCGCCATAAGAGGGTTATCCCTTAACAAGAGCAATGCCATGGTTAGTTGATCAAGAACTTACCATTACAACCCTTTACGTGACATTCCTCCATTTGCATGTCCGGACCTTTACACTCGCTGTGCAGTGTCTTCTTGTGCTCACTGGCTACTGGAAAACATCATAAAACAGTATTCTTACAAGCGACGTATGATAGTCCCTAAGTCGAAACCTACTTTGAAATTTGGGGGTGATTTACTATAAAATTGGAATTACATTTGCGTCGGGAGTATTTTACTTTGAGCAGGTCTATCTACCTACGTCATCCTCAGAGAATCTCAACCTCTTTGGGCAGCAACCTTTCTCCCGGGAATATAAAGCAGGTTCCAGTGTGTGATACTTTTACGTCAATTCCGCGAATATTTGAATTGTAAATTAAAGTAGAGAATGTTCTTACCATCGAAATCAGCAGAAGCTTGTCTTCTAGTCTTCATCAGACACTGCCTAACCCTTGTTCGTATTCCTGAGCCACACTTGACACTGCAGTCTATCCAGGGTTCCCAACTTGACCACTCGCCACCTGTTGGTGAGACACAAATATGAGGGAACTGTTTCACCTGGCAGCTTACGTCTATTAATGAGGCATTTTTCTTCAACAGAAAGTCGAAAACTAAGGTTCCCCAAATTCTTATCGGTGAAGGAATACATATATATTAAGGCATAAAAGCTTTTGACACAAGGAACACTGAGGAAGGAATTGGCGCCCTGCTTGTTGCACCTTTCCTCAGTATGAGTATGATAGGCAATGACAACCCTTACGACCTTTGAATATATACGAGGGCCGTTTGGAATTACGATGTTTTAAAATCCCCTACACAATCTATGAACACGTCCTCTCGCAGACCGACTAACTGGCATTAGTATACCGTGCAGATGCTAAATGGCAATGTTTATTTGTTATTAAGCGCAGAAAGCAAAGAACAAGATGGAAGGTGACTATTATGAGCAAAGTTGGGTTCCGTGCCTTTTGTGGAAGGAAGGAGTCTGAACAAAAGATATTCATAAACGTTTTTCTGCCGTATGTGGTCAGAAAGCTCCACTCCTTCGTTTATAGCAAAGAGCTATTAAACTGACTTCCACAAGGAAAAAAATGTCAATAGCAGGATATACTGTAACGCTCTTACATGACTTAGAGCAGATGATCTCCATCTTTTGGGACACTTGTGGCATACTGCTAATGAACTGACTGCCACAAGGAACAACTGTCAACAGCAGGATGTAACACTCTTACATGACTTAGAGCAGATGATCTCCATCTTTTGGGACACTTGTGGCATACTGCTAATGTACTGACTGCCACAAGGAACAACTGTCAACAGCAGGATGTAACACTCTTACATGACTTACAGCAGATGATCTCCATCTTTTGGGACACTTGTGGCATACTGCTAATGGACTGACTGCCACAAGGAACAACTGTCAACAGCAGGATGTGACACTCTTACATGACTTACAGCAGATGATCTCCATCTTTTGGGACACTTGTGGCATACTGCTAATGGACTGACTGCCACAAGGAACAACTGTCAACAGCAGGATGTAACACTCTTACATGACTTACAGCAGATGATCTCCATCTTTTGGGACACTTGTGGCATACTGCTAATGGACTGACTGCCACAAGGAACAACTGTCAACAGCAGGATGTAACACTCTTACATGACTTACAGCAGATGATCTCCATCTTTTGGGACACTTGTGGCATACTGCTAATGGACTGACTTCCACAAGGAACAACTGTCAACAGCAGGATGTAACACTCTTACATGACTTACAGCAGATGATCTCCATCTTTTGGGACACTTGTGGCATACTGCTAATGGACTGACTGCCACAAGGAACAACTGTCAACAGCAGGATGTACTCTGACACCCTTTCACGACATGGACGCGGTGACAGGGAAAGTGGAAGGGAGCGCTGCTCCAGCACGACGATATGCGGTCGCATGCCAGCAACGCGAAATTACTGGGATTCATTGTTGCTCCATAACCACCATATTCACCGGATCGCGCTCCGTGTGGTAATGGTCTTTTCGACAACATAAAGGACGCGCTGTGATGTAAAAGATCGGCAACAAGGGGAATTGCAAGCAGTTGTCCACGTAGTACCCCAAACAATAGTCACTTGATGTAATAATGAAGTTCCCATGATGGTGGGGAGTATATTGGGAGATCGTTGCGCATTGCATTATGTTCTTAATAAATAGGTAGAAAATAATTTCCAAAAGCCCTTGTATTATTGGTCTCCAGATATTACCAGCAGAGAACTTTGATGTTGATAATAAACTGGAGGTAGTGAATGAAAGTTTCTTCACTTTTGGAAATTGACTCCCAAAAATGAGGCATCCTTGATGAACAAATGCTAGACAGATGGGCAGCTATGTACAGGCAGGATTCATGTGCTGGTAGTCTTTAAGGCAACGCTCAGATGTTTACCCGGGTTCTTGCGACCTGCTTCTGTCCACTTTCGTTATGAGAACTTTGGAGTGAATAAGACTTATAGTATTTCTCGTGTTCTCTGATGGCCAATTCAGACGATATCCTTTCTTAGCAACTCAATTTACCCAGAATCCCCACATGAGACAGTAGCGTGAAGGGCTCGCGGCACTCTAAGATCAATCGGACTTAACCAAGCGGTTATCCGTGTTCTTCAGGCGTTCTTGAATATTACTATACAATCTGCGTACAATCCCCCAAAATAGAAAGTATATCTGTTTCAAAGACCGAGGCATATCAGTCTAAGATAAATATTAGGTGGATATATTTCCCCAAATTTCTTTTATAATACTGACCTTTTCATCATTTCATGATCATTGGCCAATCATCTACCTTTTAGATCTGTCTTCGGTTTCAAAAACATAACATAAAACATCTGAGGTATTCCATTCACATGACCTTCTCTACAAATCTGTAACAAATCATTGTTAACAAACTTATTCTTTTATTTACTTCATGATAATCCAAATAAACATTAACAGAAATTGTCTTATTACTTGCTTCCTTGTAAGTAGAAGGGAATACACTATGATAAAGTGATAGTCAATTGTTTTAAAAGCTGATTGCTATATGGCTAGGAGTTGACTAGTTCCCGTATGAGAAAAGCTGAAGTATTTTTTATCTCGAAAACAGTCAATACGACGAAAAAGATGTATACGATATGAATTATGTGTTCTAACAAGATGTACAGTTTTGTCTATCTCTTACGGTTTACTAGTTATGCAAATTTCAGAAAAATTCATCCAGAATGAGCAGGTCTTCAGAGGCTGTTCCCCGAAAATTCAAGATATAAATTTTATTTGTCATGTAAACATCTTATATATAAAAGATTTTAATCAAAATCATTAGAGACATTTTTCAGAAATCAAAATTTTCGATCTTTTTTCCATATAAAGAAAAAGTTGGGGCATCCTTGTAACATACCAAATTGAAACACCAAGTTTGGTATTTGACCGTATTTTCGGTTTTGAGCTATGCTGTCCACAGGCACACAAACATGGATGTTTTTCTAAAAATGTATTTTTGGATTGAGGGAGTCCCAAAACATATATTTCCGGTGAAATCTCTGTATTTCGTGTGCAACTTTTTACACTTGTACGTGTAGAGAAAGTGTGACTTACGCTGGTAAGGCGAGCACCTGACTCCAGAACATCCTTCTTGCTGGAGCTGCGGACCCACACAAGCAAGGTCTGGTTCTGACGGAGTTGGGTTGCTGCAGTTTCGCTGTCGAAACTTGCTGCCGAGTCCACAGGCAGCAGTGCATGGTGACCAGGGACTCCAGTGTGACCAACCTCCTTTTACTGAAACATCACAGCGACCCCAAACTTATAAAGCCGATGTCCCACCGTCAAATATTTTGGTCCAGTACTCTTCAAACTACAAATTGGATTGTGGGACATCGGATAATTTAATTGTATACAATTTCCGTCCTATTTTTGGTCCAATTCCAGTTTGCTACAACAGGATACAGCGGTTTCTAATTTTTGGTCCAAACGTATGAAATCAACCAATGATCGACCTGGTGGCAGCTAGCGCTGCGTCTTCGCTTCCCGCCAGCGTGATTGTTTGTGTGAAACTTGGCTGTATCTTGTAGACCTTGTCCTAAATATCTAATAGGGTTATAGCAGCTGAACTATTGTTGAAGTACACATTTTTTGTGCGGCAGAGATTTATGAAATAATGACTTGGGTATTTATAACTTCTGCGAATGTATTTGTACCTAATCTTCTTTTCTCAACAAAATATAAAAATGCTACCTTTGATTCACTGGTATGGACTGCTTCATATTTGTCTCTTGGCGAGTGATTTTTGCCTCAACTAAGGACAGCAACTTTCCAAACGAATTTTCGTCCATTCTAAGGAAACTAAAATCATTTATAGGGTCAGAAACGAGTTCATTTAGCAGCACATGTAGTTCACCTCTTCCCTGACCTGCCATGGTCAAGTCTTTCTATTATAACACGCTCTTGCAATGGATACATATACCAAGCTTGCGGCAGCGAACGTAAATAATTGTGGATCAGCAACCTCCACCATTTGCTATCAGCTATTCATGTGAGAAGTATTTGGACCAATACACACTCCCGTGGGAATGGAGAAATTGTACACGGCGTTCACGTTGTATAAAAAAATGTTGGACCAAATTTTGACAATGGGGCATTGGCTTACAAGCAAACCTTACATTTTCTTGCAAACTTGTTGAAAATTAAAATATTTTCTCGGTCACTGCGCAACGTTGAGGGCAAACATATCTGATGAGTTGGGTTTACATAATTTTCTCTGCTCACAAACTATTCTTACAAAGGGATGTTCTTTTATCTGCTTCGTGTTAATGACGGTATAAAAGGAATACAACAAACTGATTATAGTTGATTTTTAAAAGCAAATCGTATCTATGTGATGATGTGCAATTCCTTGCCCCTTGCACAACAACGACAAACAGCAATAATGACTACTACAAGTATTTGAAATTCAAATTAATAAACCAATACCTTGGAAGTGGTTAACGCTACAAAAAACTATTTTACATAAATTGTGCGCTTTAATGAAAACAAATAATTTCATTCAAAATCAAGTCTACTTAATTACAAGCTGCTTGCAGAAAATTCAACATATACATTTTATTTTACAAATGTCTTAAAGATATATTTTAATTAAAGTCGATGGAGCCTTTTTGAGAGAGAAAAAAAAAAAGGTGCTTGGCACCTGGTCGTGAAAGTACGACCATTTCTGGCGTCACTGACGGAAGGTTGAGTTTTGCTTTGGTGTAGATCAACTTAAAAGACATTGTTTTGAACATTACCTGGACAGCCGACATTGTGCTTGACGCAGTGTAGAGCAGTCCAGTACTGCACCTGAAAACACAATTGTACACTTCAGCTTAACATGCACAGGGAAAACAAGAAATAGGTGCACAAATTCTTACACTATATCCTCCGTTGATGTCTTCAGGAAACGGTCTACTACATCCTGGTTCATTCTCCAAACCTGGTTAACTGTTTCCACGAGGGCTGTCCAAATGAAAAGGTACGAAACGACACTGCGGATATAATTGAAAGTAATCCCACAATTTGACGAGCCGAAGGATTTCCTGCTCCCAGAATTCCTGTGTTCCTCGGTTCGTCGTCCGAGTTGAAGCGTTTCCCTTTCACATACTATTGTAGCGATCTGCTCCCACTTGAACTTTGTGTGAGCCTGGAGATGTGTGGACACGTATCCCCCCCCCCGAGCAGCCCTGGCCCTTTGCCCTTGATGGACTTTTCTAGATGACGGAGTGTTAAAAGTCGGACCCCCGAAGTCCAAAATCACGGTTAGCATTACACTGCCTGCTAAGGGTACAGCTTTGAGTTTTTTTAGGGGGAGGTGACGATATATACTTCCATTGCTGCTTTCCGCTTTGTGTCTGACTCGAAGTATTGGCACCAGCTATCGCTACTGGCGACGATCTACTCCAGGTTTCCTTTTGCAGTTTGCTGAGCTTCAGTATCCACTGCATGCGTACCTTACGGTAACCTAACCTGTAGTGCACACCGTTCCAACACTGTGACCCTATCGCTTCTGACTATGTCGATGAGTTTGTCTGGTCTAGTATCGGTTATCACCCAGACACTCCCGACACTAACTTGTCTGACGTATGAATATGGGCCGGTTCCGCAGTTAACAATCTCATAAAACCTCGCTACTCGAATTTTGCACCGTGAACGCCATGACGTTCTCACACGCATTGCCGCAACACTCAACTACCTGCTTCTCTCCCACGCATGCGCATAACCACAATCGCGTACCTAAATGTCTCACTACGTCATCACAAAGTTGAACCGGTAGGTTGCTACGTCATTCCGTACCTTTTCACTTGAGCACTCTTAGTAATAACCTGAGAAGGTCTACAAAAGGATGTTGGAACCAAAAATACTGCAATTTGTCAAGGGAACAGAACAATAAATGCTGCTTTAGCGCTAAGTCTTTCACGAGGCGAAATTCATCGTGTACTGTCGGCAAAACAAAGTTACATAGTTTAGTTTGGATTTGACAGTCGTTCAACGTGTCTGCTGAAATGGAAAAGGTGCAGTACTGTTTAGTGATTCACTAGTCATAGATTTATGGCACGTACGAGTAAAAGCGCCTCAAGCCTAAAAAAGAGGCCTCTGAGCAAAATTATGCGATGGTTGACGCCCAGTATAGAATGGGACGCTAAGATATTGGTAAAACATTAGTTTTTTGATAAGGAGATGTGGTTACCGAAAAGTCGTCGCTATGATCCTCGCGAAGTGGCAGAGGCCTTGGTGTGACGACAGGAACGCTAATTGATAAGTTGTCGGCCTGATTGCTATTGCTTTCACGACACAACACAATGGTCGCATCAATTGTTGCCAATCACGAAAAAATAGGCTGGGGAAATAAAATTTAGATCAAATGAAGAGGTCATCGTTGACAGCGTACCGTGATTTGCAAAGCTTGACAATTCATATTTTTGGAGGGGTTGAAAAAGTGACAGGAACTTTGAGAGAGTTGTACAGGGCCACTCAAACTTTAAACCGTTACAAATGTTATGATATTTAACAAAAGAAGTCACATACTGGGCATCGGGACTATCCTGCGTTCAACATTCTGTGACTCCGCCTACTGCGAGGCTATTGGATGTGCCAGCAAATCTCGTTTCTTAAAGGTAACTCCACAACCAAAAGTCTAAGATCTGCAGATCGCGACGGTCTGCTGTTAAATGTGTTCAGACCTTGATAAAAACTACTCCTGTTTTCATAATAGCACTGAACCAGTTGTATTATTGTATCACTTAGTGACAGAGTCATGATTTGCAATTGTTATAACAGCATCAATAAACGGTTTTATTCAAGAAAACTGAAGAGTCCCAGTTGAACCAAGCTGGCACACTTACAGAAGAATCGTGTAGCATCTTGTGGACGGTCTCAAAGCTGCAATCCTCGACCAGACACTTCTCCAGCAGTAAAGGCACTTCTCTGTGTACCTCCTTGATCACGTTGAACTGAGCTTCACGTATCACATCGCCCAGCACAAGCTTCTGGTACTCGTCCTGCGAACATCCTGACATAACACCATTATTGGGCAATTGAAATACATTCCAGTTGCACGGAAACGCGGATTTAACCTTTTCACTGCTACGGTCCTGATAACTCGACTACAGTCTTTCATATCTAAAAGCGTCTGAACTGCGCGGGCCGTTTTTTTCAACCCCCGATAGGCTATAAATGAAACACAAGTTGATAGAAAACAATTATTTTATTATTAAAAGTTTTGTACACTTTTGGTTATTTTTCAACACAATCACCGAAAACATTGAGACATTTATCATACCTGTGCACAAGCTTTGCAATACCCGCTTCAAAAAATGTTGCCGCGGCCAATGATTTCAAATGAGCAGTATTGACGTTGTTTTGAAGATCTTGGTTTGCCCTCCTAGCCACGTCTTCAGTTCAGGGAAAAGGTGAAAGTCGCTGGGTCAGGACTGATGATTGAAAATGTAAAGAAACTCTTCTTCTGCTATACTCGATACATGCGATAGTCATTTGTTAATTTATATTTTAAAATTGCTCTCTGGTAGATTGTAAGAGAACCACTTTTATGCTTTCTAATGTTTCTAATATATTCTCAAATATAATTATTTGAAAACCTGCAAGTAATACCCAGACAGCAAATATATGTTTAAGAGTGTCGCCAACGCAATTAAGAGTTGAACCAACATGAATGGATGAATAAAATTACTGTCGAAGCCTACGTATTGAAAACGATCTCTATTTATATTGACTTTAACATGTGAAATGCGGATCATATTTCATGGAAACAAACGTAGAAGACAAGACATGTTAAAAGGTTGCCACACAACTTCATCTACCATCTTGTGAAATATCTGCATATTGTATGTAGCAAAACAAAGGTATAACTGAAATTATAAACGTATTCAGAAAGTCATTAGATCAACAGTTGACTTCTTTAGATTGTGAAACACAGGCTGTACTTGTGTATCCCCGGGAACGTTCCCAGGTCACACCTTCTTTCAGCCGTGCTGCGCAGGCATCCGGGGAATGTGCAGACAACAGAATTCCCTTCCAGTGGAGTTTTGTTGCAGAAAGGCAAGTGGGCTGTAGCTCCATCTTGCTGTCATCAGGTTTGGGGACAACTTGAATACGGTATCCGCTCCGCCCAGAAATAAAAACCTTCTCTTTTGGGAGAACACTGAATACGCAATATGTCAAACTGTTATACAGAATAAATAAACACTTTGTTGCTATTGAAACCTTGACAGTAAACGAGCAACAATTTCCCTTACTGACACTCATTTTACTTGAATAATTTAATATGTTTCATAGCTAATTAGTGTTCCTTTCTTAGTTCACAAACATTTCGTCACCTCTGTAGAGTTCTCAGCTACAGTAAACTAGAATGCTGATACGTTTTAGTTTATTGCTGATAAGCAGCAAATATCTTACTTTGCTGAAAAATCTGGTTGCTATGTGACTGAAGTTCCTTTGTTTGTCCGAGTTGACAAATTCATGTATGAGAAAAGTATAAATTTTTAAAGCTGAAACCAATAACAAGGAATATATAAAAAATGATCAACTCCACGAACAAAATGTATATAATATGAATTGTGTTTTAACGTGCTCTGCATTTTTTGTGTGGTAAGTTTTTATTCATCCCTTACAGTTTAGCAGTTACGGGAAATTCTGTAAAATTCAACCAGAATAAAGTAGTCTTTAGAGGCTATGCCTAGAAAATTTAAGATATACAGGTAAATATCTTTAATATACGATATTTTAATCAAAATCGTTAGAGTCATTTTTGAGAAAATCAAAACTTTCGAAAAAAGTTCCATGTAAAGGGTAGTTTGGTGTGGGGGATTTTTCTGAAAATCTTCGTGTCATATCCCTGGAAGATACTAATCTTAAATACCAAGTTTGGTATTTTACCGACTTTTCGTTTTTGAGTTATCGTGTTCACAGACATGCGGACCTTTTTCTGAAGTACTTCAGGAAGATGGTATCGTTGATTTAAGGGAAAATTGTAATGATTTGAAAAGTTTTAAAGGTTTCAGTGTGGTACCTTTTAAAGCACACGCCTCTGTCTCGGTGGTGGGCCCATGACACACCGAGCCCCCATTTGCAGGGGGAGGTACACTGCAAGTCCTGTGTCTCGTGCGGTGACCAACTTGCCCACATTCTCCTTCACACGAACCCCACGTACTCCACAGGGACCATCCTCCGTCAACCGGACAGTCCGCGTCGTGTCTCAGTCCCAGCGAACACTCAACTCTCTTGATGGTCTCCTTCTCCACATTATCTGAAAACAAACGTGTAATATGGCCATCGGTAGCTCTTCATGCTTCTACACGTACTATGTACTTAGTGTATTGCACCCGAAAATTTGATACCGAGATTTCACAGGAAATATATGTTTTGGGTGCCCCGTGTGTGTCTGTGGACAACATAGCTCAAAAACGAAAAGTCCGTTGGTATTTAAGTTAAGTATCTTTCAAGGATGCCCCCCCAACTACCGTTGACATGGAACTGTTTAAAGACATTTGATTTTCTGAAAAATGGCTGCAACGATATTGATTAAAATATCGTGTATTAAAGATATTTACCTGGCAAATAAAATGTATATCTTGAATTTTCTGAGAATAGCCTCTGAAGACAACTTTATTCCGGATCAATTTTACGGGTGCAAATTTTGGGTGCAATACAATACCTTTTCTATACACCATGTGGGCCGCGCCGTGGCCGAGTGGTTAGACCACTTGCCTCTCACCTAGACGGCCGGGGTTCGATCCCAAGCGACCGCATGTGAGATTTGTGGTGGACAAAGCGGCGCTGGGGCGGGTTTTCTCCGGGTACTCCGGTTTCCCCCGCCATCGCATTCCACCGATGCTCCATCATCATTCATGTATCATCAGTGCCACCGCCTGCGGTGCCATTAGTAGTTAAAGCGGGCGTTAAACACTACCTATACACCATGTACATAATACGTGTAGAGAAAGTAAAAAGCATTTGTGGCAGATGCTAGTAGAGATAATATTTTGTGTTTGTTTGCAGAGCAGATAGAGAAAATCATGTGAAACTGAATTGCTGGGTGAAAACCTTGATATTCGCTGCCGTGTTATCGTAAAGTACGGAAATGCGAAATCTATTAGGAACTAGTTAACTTGCCCTACACAACCTTATCTACAAGTGATAACAGCAGCACGAAATCTATTAGGAACTAGTTAACTTGCCCTACACAACCTTATCTACAAGTGATAACAGCAGCACGAAATCTATTAGGAACTAGTTAACTTGCCCTACACAACCTTATCTACAAGTGATAACAGCAGCACGAAATCTATTAGGAACTAGTTAACTTGCCCTACACAACCTTATCTACAAGTGATAACAGCAGCACGAAACAATTTTACAGGAGAGAGTGGCATACATTAAATAAAGAGGTGTGCCAACTTACAAAACTGCCAGTTTATAGCGTACCAACCATGTCTATATAGCAGCTACCTTTTTGTCTATCTCTTACGGTTTCCGAGTTATACAGTCATTTTTGAGAGTAACAACATTTTCCTATGTAGATAAAGGGTATTTTCTTGAAAATCCTTCGTGTCGCATCCTTGGAAGATACTAAACTGAAATACTAAGTTTGGTATTATACCGACTTTTCATTTTCGAGTTATCGTGTACACGGACACATGGACACACGCACCCTAAACCTTTACATGGAGCAAATTCTGAAAGTTTTGTTTTTCTCAAAAATGACTCTAATGATTTTAATTAAAATCCCGTATATTGAAGCTATTTATGTCCGAAATAAAATGTATATCTTGAATTTTTTTGGGAGTATCCTCTGAAGACCTCTTTATTCTGGCTGAATTTTGCTTAACTGCTAAACCGTAATAGATAGAAAAAACTCACTACACAAAACATGTACATCACGACAAAACACACAATTGATGTCCTGTACGTTTTTGTTGTGGAGGTAACCGTTTCTGAGATATTCCTTGTTATTAGTTTCAATTGTGAAGTACTTAAACTTTTCTCAGACAGGAAGTGTCCTGGCCAAGCAAAGAAGTGATTTTCAATAACAATCGCATAACGACAGCTTTTAAAACATTTGACTATCACTTTAACATAGCACATTCCTTTAGTTGCCTTCTACTTAAAAGGAACTAAGTAATAAGAACATTCTGCTAATGTTTATCTCGATTAGCATGGTGTAGAAAGAAGAATAATCTTTTGTAGGAAGTTTGCTAGAGAAAGTCATGTGAGTGGAACACATCATATTTTTTCATGTTGAATGAACGTATAGCTGCTATTTGTTTTAGACATAATATGATAGCGATTGCTGCACACGCAAGCTTGTCTCAGTGATTATGTGACTGGGTCTTTGCTCCGAGGAAGGCTGTGTTCACTTCCAGTAGCCGACCCACGTCTGGCTCACATGTCACGTGACATCCTCCTCATGCCTAAATCAAGTAGAAGAATTCAAAACATTTTACCTTGATGTTATTAAATTCAGAAAGACAGCAAATGTTGATATCTCTCCCAAAATACAACTACCTGCACATAAATTTTGATTTATTAGCGTGCAGTAAAATAATTTTAGTTATGTAAGCGCGTAAAGTTAGGGTTTTTTAATCGAGCGGGAATAAGTATCGTGTGTTTACTCTCGCGTATCATACAATGTTTCCTCGACGAGAATTCTATGATATTAAACGAAAAGCAAGAAATATGAAATAAATGTGAGGTTAAGTTTGAGTCATTCACCAAGGGTTATTTGTTTCGCATTATTGGACGGTACGGTTATACGAGGTCCTGGCACACCACCCTTAGAGCTGCTGCGAAACAATAATTGATAATCAGCAATGTGTGCACACCAGTTGGAACAAAATTACTTTACGCTTGCAGCGTGGATTCCGTAACAATGAATTACCTTCGGTTGATGTGTACCATTCACATGTCTTTCTCTATATCCCTACAACAAGTTATACTTAAAAAGCTTATAGTTCTATTTACTTTATGCTAATCAGTAAAACATTGGCCATATTACTTGCTTCCTTGTAATGAATTACGTTCTGTTGTGCAAAAAAGTAATTTTGGTTTGCTACGCGTCATTTGTTCATCGGTATGCAAGTGCAGCGTTTCCAAGGTTACTGTATTTGTTGGCATCTCTCCAGAATTTCTGTAATGTGTTCCTTTCATATGAGCTTCTCCACCTGCACTGCAAACATGTCATTGTTACAAAACATCTTCCTCATGCTAATCATCAACAGAAAGTGTCTTATTACTTGTTCCAAGGGAATACACTAGGATACAGTGATAGTCAGATGTTTTAAAAAATGGTTGCCATGTGACAGAAATCCGTTTCTTTGCATGACCAGCAGTTAGGAAGTTTCCGTGTCAGAAAAGTGTATAAAGGAACATTGAGCTCCACGAAAATGAGATAAATTGTTTGTTTTAACGGGATCTGTTATGTCTGCATCGTGCGGTTTACACAAAGAGGTGTTCAGAGTCTATTCCCAGAAACTTCATGATATAGGTGCATTTTATCTGTCAGGTAAATATACGATGTTTAAATCAAAGTTGTTACAGCCACTTTTGAAAAAATCAATGTTTTTGACAATTTTTCCATGTTAAGGGTAGTTGAGGGTGGGGGATTTCTTGAAAATCTTAGTATCGCATTCTTGGAAGATACTGATCTTAAATATCAACTTTTGTATAACGGTCTTTTCGTTTTTGAGCTATAGTTTCCACAGACACGGGTCTTTTTCTAAAAATGTTTTTTTTCGGACTCAGACGGCCCCAAAACATATAGATATTTCCTGTGAAATCTCGCTATCGAATTTTTGAGTGGAGTACAATATCTTCTGTACAAGCATGTTATTTAGGGCAACAGAATTCCAAATGTCTATAAACATACTTTCAATGTGGATATTATTTAGTCTCAAACTGAAAAAGCTTCTACTAAATACATATATATTTAAAACGTGGAAAGTGTTTAAATGTTATTTTGTAAAGTTTCCGTAGGGCGTCCAGACTGAAAATACTGAGCCGAGCAAGGAACGTGTCTTGTATTGAGCCAGTTTCTTATATAAAGCTCGTCGCAATAAACCATGCTGCCAACCTATTCTTTTCACGAAATCCTAATAGTGAGTCTACTTCAGTTTTAGATTGGTCGCCCATGCACATGCAGACAGAAGACTGTAGTACAAGAAATTTCATTTTTACCCGTTATTTTGATGCAGCTCATTTACATAGTCATTATCTGTATCAATGTTGCTGCCAGTTTAAACAGAATGTCCGATACTCACTTCCGTGAACACAACAACCCACATATAACACACATATCAACACTTCTTGCAACATTCCCCGCCTTCTTTAGGATCACAATATACGATTATGTTTATCTGCGATCCTCATTTTTCATCAACTTATGTTCCTTCATAGAGTATTTAAACACGCTTTCCAATCCTCTGTTTCGATTTTCTACATTCTTAAATACATGTTTACTTTCTCTACACGTACTCGCTGTATAGAGAAGCTATTGTATTGTACCAAAAAATTCAATACCGAGATTTCACCGCAAATATATACATTTTTTGAAACATGTCCTTGCGTGTGTCTCTGGGCAGCATAGTTCAAAAACGAAACGTCTGTTAAATAGCAAACTTTGTATTTAAGTTGAATATATTCCAAGGGTGCGACACGAAGATTTTCAAGAAAATTCCCCCCACCCCAAGTACCCTTTACATGGAACACTTTTTGCAAGTTTTGATTTTCTCAAAGGTGGCTCCAACGATTTTGATTTAAATGATTTAGGCCCTACCGTGGCCGCGTGGTTGGACCACTCGCCTCTCACCTAGATAGCCCGGGTTCGATCCCAAGCGACCGTATGTGAGATTTGTGGTGGACAAAGCGGCGCTGGGGCGGGTTTTCTCCGGGTACTCCAGTTTCCCCCGCCATCGCATTCCACCGGCGCTCCATCATCATTCATGTATCATCAGAGTCACCGCCTGCGGTGCCATAAGTAGTTAAACGCTACAAGAAGAAATTAAAATGCGCTACGTTTAAGATATTTTTATGACAAACGAAATGTATATCTGAAGACTACTTATTCTGGATGGATTGTGCATAACTGCTAGAGATAGACAAAAACTTACCACGGTTTTAAAACATCTGACTATCCTAGTGTATTACGCTTCTACCATTTCTGTTAATGTTTCTGTTGATTAGCATCAAGTAAAAGTAATTTGTTGCAGAGAATGCACCACGTGAGACGGCGGGAGTGAACACGTGCAGAGTGTTTCCTATCTTACCAATGTTAAAGTTGGACTCATTACCTTTACTGTTCACTTCTCATTGTTACACACATAATGTATTGCACCCAAAAATTCAGTCCACACATTTCACCGCAAATATACATTTTGAGGTCCCCTGAATCCAAAAAAATAATGTTTAGAAAAAGGTTCATGTGTGTGTCTGTGAACAGCATAGCTCAAAAACTAAAAGACCCCACTCCTTTACATGGAAACATTCTTCATTCTTTTTTCAAAACTGCCAAACCATTTTGATTAAAATGCCGTATATTAAAGATATTTACATCCCAAATAAAATATATATCTGAATTTGCAGAGAATATCTTCTGAAGACTTGTTCATTCAGGACGAATTTTGCAAAACTGGTAAACTGTAAGAAATAGACAAAAACTTACTGCACAAAAAATGTAGATGTTAAAACACACAATATATGTCGTATACGAGGGTCGTTATTTTTTTCATCCTCCGATAGGCTATAAATAAAAGGCAAGTTGATAGAAAACAATTATTTTGTTACTAAAAGTTTTGGTCACTTTTCAACATAATCACTGAGACATTTATCGTACCTGTGCACAAGCTTTGCAATACCCGCTTCAAAAAATGTTGCCGCCGTCAATGATTTCAAATGAGCAGCATTGACGTTGTTTTGAAGATCTTGGTACTTTACGACGTTTGCGGAGAGCCATTCAAAACAAACGAAGAGGAATGCTGACTTGAGGAATTGTGTTGATCCATGACAACGCTCGTCCACACAACCCATCGGCTCCTTGAACAATTTCAATGGGACATTTTCCATCATCAGTTCTGATCTGGCACCCAGCGACTTTCACCTTTTCCCTGAACTGAAGACGTGGCTATGAGGGCAGCACTTTCAAAACAACTTTATTTATAACCTATCGGAGGTTGAAAAAAAATTGCCCTCGTACATTTTTGTTGTAGAGTTGAGGGTTTCCGAGATATTCCTTGTTGTTGGTTTCAATTTTAAACTAAGCATCTCAAACAGGGTCACCTTTCGTTTCACCTCTCTTTTCTTTTTCTGGGAAAGCGAATCGCACTTCAATTGTTCACATTAAAACACAAGTAATAAGGCAATTTCTGTTAATGTTTATCTTTATTATGAAGTAAATAGGAGAATATTCTTTTTATAAGAATATTTTGTTTGAAGATCAGGTAGAGAAGGTAATGTGAATGCAACACGTCAGATTTATTGGTGTACCTTGTTAACTTTGTAGGTGCGCAGATTTGCTGGGAATTATACGTAAGTTATTTTAACTATAAATAATACCTGCTGGTCAAGTATTTAACATAAACAAATCTGTAAAAACTTAGTGTGAGTAGAAAACAAAATGGCAGGCATGTTCAGTAGCTGCTGCTTCAAATATAAAAACAGAAACAAAACACTGGAAATATATAAGAGTATAGCAGAAGTCATTATATGAAGGATATTGATGTGAGGATGTATTGGGAAGCCAATGTTTAGAAGAACAAAACGAAAGTTTTTATGATAACCATTCATTACTCTTCGTTGCTGTTTTTGTTACTAATTCTCATTAATATAGTATCCATTAACATTCGTAAAGAAATGAACGTATTCAGGTTAAGTTTTAGGTTAGGTTATACGAATAGATGAATATAACAAGGTTAAAGTAAATTTATTTATAAATCTTCAATATAATGACACAACTAATGTTCTAAACAGAACAAAATAAGAACCATTATTACAGCTGATGCTACTAGTTTTAGGTTATTCTTTCTACTTTCTATATGTACTATGTAGATAGTGTATAAAGGAAGTATTGTATCCCACCCAAAAATTCGATACCGAGATTTCACCGGAAATACATGTTTTAGGACCCCCTGAATCCAAAAAAAAAATCATTTTCAGAAAAAGGTCCGTGTGTGTGTCTGTGGACAGTATAGCTCAAAAACGAAAAGACCGTTAAATACTAAACTTGGTATTTAGTTTGGTATCTTCCAAGGATGTGACACGAAGATTTTCAAGAAAATCCCCCCGCCCCCATCTTCCCTTTACATGGAAACTTTTTTGAAAAATTTTATTTTCTAAAAAATGGCACTAACGGTTTTTATTAAAATCCCGTATATTAAAGATATTTACATACCAAATAAACTGTATATATTGAATTTTCTGGGAATAGCCTCTGAAGATCCCGTTATTCTGGATGAATTTTGCTAAATTTTGCTTAACTGCTAAACAGTAAGAGATAGACAAAACCTTACTACACATAAAATGTAGATCTGATTAAAACACACAATTTATGTCCTTTACATTTTTGTTGTGGAGATAACCGTTTCCGAGATATTCCTTGTTTTTGGTTTCACTTGTGAGTACTTATAATTTTCTGGGACAGAAAGTGTCCGTCGTTCTTTTGATCTAAACCTAGACAAGCAAAGAAGCGATTTGCAATGACAGCTTTTAAAACATTTGGCTATCGGTTTAAATTAGTGTATTCCCTTATTTTCTTTCTACTTGTAAGGAACTAAGTAATAAGAACATTCTGCTAATGAGTATATCATTAGCAACGTGCATAAAAGAAGAATATTCTTATGTGGGAAGTTTGTAGAAGAGCTAGAGAAAGTCATGTGAGTGTAACACATCAGATTTTTAAAATTGTGATAAAAGGTTTTGACGTAGTGTAATTTACTCGACAGCTTAAATATGATGAAAGGTTTTATCATATTCTGTGTTGGGTTCGTTGAGTCGTGTGGGATCCAACACGCAAGCCATCGACTCCTCCCGTTTATTTATAGAGACTGGCTTGTACTGCTTAAGCTTGATATTCATGCTACAAGTGTGAGTATTGATTGGCTTCTCCAGCACACTCTGCATACCTAGAGAAAGTTATGTGAATGGAGCAAATCAGAGAGTACGTGCTAGAGAAAGTATTGCATTTCATACAACATTCGATAACGAGATTTCACCCGAAATACATGTACCCTGAATTCCCCCCCCCCCCGAAAAAAAACATTCTTAGAAAAAAGTCCGTGTGTCTGTGAACACGATAACTGAAAAACGAGAAGTCGGTAAAATACAAAACTTGGTATTTAAGTTTAGTATCTTCCAGAAATGCGACACGATGATTTTAACAAACATCCCCCATCCGCAACTCCCTTCACATGGAAAAAAATCGATTTTTCAAAAAATGGCTCTAACGATTTTGATTAAAGTCTGTTATATTTAAGATGTATACAGGCCAAATAAAACATATATCATGCATTTTTTGGGAATGGCCTCTGAAGTGCTTTTTATTCTGGATGATTTTTATTGTATTCTGCATAACTGGTAAACCGTAAGAAATTGACAAAAACTTACTACACTAGATCACGATAAAACACAATTTATATTATATAAACTTTTTTCGTGCAATTGGCCATTTTCGAGATATTCCTTATTGTCGATTTCAGTTTTAAAATACTTGAAGCTTTTCACGTACCGGAACTTGTGAACGCAAAGAAACTGGTTTCAATCCCATAGCAACCCTATTTTGAAACATTTGACTATCGCTTTATCCTCGCAAGTAACAAGACAATTTCTGTTAACGTTTATCAAGTAAGCAGAGCGATGTAGAGAATGGCACTGGTGAAGCACGTGTTCGAATGTAAACACTTGCAGTCCAAGGAAAACAACTTTACTCTTTCTTCTGTTGGTCTCACTGACTCATCAGGTAAACATTCACAACACCTTCTCTGCCTTTCATTTTCATGACGAAAAATCTTATTTGTTCCAACTTCATGCTAATCGACAAAAAATCAGCAGCAATTGTCTTATTACTTGTTTCCTTGTAAGTAGAAGTGAAATAAGGGAGTACCATAGGTTAAAGTGACAGTCAAAAGCTGGTTGCTATGCGATTGAAGTTCCTTTGTTTGTGTGGACAGCAGTTGACAAATTCCTGTATGAGAAAAGTATAAGTTTTTTAAAGCTGAAACCAAAAACAAGGAATATCTCAAAAACGATCAACTTCACGAAAAAAATAGTATATAACATAAATTGTGTGTTTTAATGTGCTCTACATTTTTTGTGTGGTAAGTTTTTGTCCATCTCTTACGGTTTAGCAGTTATGCAAAATTCACTCAGAATAAACAGGTCTTTAGAAGATATTCCCAGAAAATTCAACATACACGTTTTATTTATGTTAGAAATGGCTTTAATATGTGGTACTTTAATAACAATCGTTAGAGCCATTTTTGAAGAAAAAAAAACGAAAATGTTGCCATGTAAAGGGACTTTGTGGTGGGAGAATTTACTTGAGAGACTTCGAGTCGCATCCTTGGAAGATACCAAACTTAAATACCAAGTTTGGTGTTTAACAGTCATTTCGATTTTGAGCTATGCTGTCAACAGACACACACACACACACACGGACCTTTTACCAGAAATGCCTTTTCTGGATTCAGGGGGACCCAAAACATATATTTCCGGTGAAATCTCGGTATTGAATGTATAGATGCATTACAATACCTTCTCTATACACTATGTACATTGTACGTGTAGAGAAAGTAAAATGTTAGAGTTATTAGTTTGGAATTTCAAACTTTTAGTTATACATGTCCTTAAGGGGCACTCATACTCAACTCATTCGCGACTCACTTTTCGGTTAAGTTTTGTATCTGAATGTGATATTGGTACTCAAGAGAAAGTATCTGTTGCAACTGCCTTCTGCACTTGTATCCTGCTCCGATATATTTATCTGGTAAAACATCCTATTGTATTAGGTTGTCTCTTACAGTTTTTTGATTTTGGTGTTTTGGAAATTTCTTGGGTTTCTTTGGTTTGGCAATGCTGTTTACAGGATGCCATGGCTAGTGTTGCGAGCATGTATCAGTCTTCAGTTGTTAATAAACAATCACAAAATAGAGATAACAAAGTTTGAACTTGGAGTCATTCTAAAGCACTACTGGAAACAAGATCATAAAGCCGCTGCCACAGCTCGAAGAATATGTGAAGTGGAAGGAGAAGGTGTCGTTAGTGAGCGTGTGGCACAACGATGGTTCCAACAATGGAGACGAAAACACTAAAGATTTACCACGTTCTGGAATATTGAGGGTACACGCCAAGTATTGCGAGAAAATCAGCAAAAAAGTACCCTAGGCTTTCAGAAGAGCTTGGTGCATCAAAAGATACCATACATCACCACATTAAGACACTTGGTGTAGATCTGAACTGACACAACGTAGAGTGAATCTCTGTCATCAGCTTATCCGCAATCACATGGATGATACATTTGTCAGGAGAATTGTCACTTGTGATGAAAAATGGGTACATTATCGAAACCCTGATGCCTCGAAACAGTTGCTTGATCCCCGCCAACCTGTCAAAGTCATCATTAAAAAAACCGGTTCGGTCCCAAAGTAATGTTGTGTGTCTGGTGATTCACTGAAAGTTTGTTCCAGAAGCGCGGGCGATTGATGCGGATCTATTCTCAGCAACTGGAACCACTTCATGCAATTTTGAGACGGAGATACCCAGCATTAGTTAACCGAAATAGAGTTATATTGCAACAGGACAATGCAGGACCCTATACTGCACGAACAACCATGAAAAAAATTCAGGAATAGGGAGGAATCAAACTGCTACCACACCTAGCATACAGCCCTGATCTCGCACCATCAGATTATCATTTTTCTATCCAGGGCCAATTTTCTACGTGGAAGAAATGTTGACAACATTGAAGCAGTGCAAGTGGGTCTCACCGAATTCTTCGCATCAAAAACTAGAGACTGGTACCATCGTGGGGTAATAAACCTCGCTGAAAGATGGCTCAAGTCGATAGAATCTAATGGTCTAGTTAATTGCTTGTCAGGACACATTTCAAATACTTGTTTTTCTTAAAACCGACATTACTTATGAGACCGTATTTGAAGCTCTCTCCGTGTTGGTTATTACAGATGACTTCACGGAATAGCAGAGTTAGATTGGAGTCTTCGTCCGGAAACTTCGTCAAGATAGTCGAAAGCTTGGAGTTCTCCGATTCCAATTTAACTCTGTTTCCATTCCGTCAAGTCATCTGTAATGCTATTTTAAATTGGCCTGTACAGGACTTGAACCAAAGATCAGCCAGTTGTTATATCTTCTTAAACAAATATGAAGTCAATATATATATTGTCATTTATCAGGTTAGGGGACCCATGAGCTGCCTAAAAAATGCATTCATGTGTGCAGTAGTAATTGGTTCCCAGGTGTGTTACATTACTAGGGTCGGCTCATACGTCCCGGGCCTCTCAATGAAAACACAAATTTTCTGCTTTAGTTTCTCAACCTAATCTCCAGAAAGGCTAATACATTTGTCATATTGGTGTTCAAATTTAATTAAACCATCTCTGTAGTGCGATTTATCAAGGTCCTCAAAATAGCTGTTTACCGCATCAATGATCTCCTTGTTGCTGTGCATTCTTTGTCCTCCAAGACATTTTTTGAGGTTTGGAAACAGGTGGTGGTCACTGGGTGCTAGATCTGGCGAATATGGTGGATGTTCAAGCAATTACAAATTTAATTCGCACATTTTTCCCATTGCAATGACTGAACGATGGGCCGAAGCATTGTCGTGATGAAACAAGAATCTTCTTTTTGCCAAATGACGTCTTCTTCTTTTCACCGCATCACTCAAACGTTGCAGTAAGCTTGCGTAGTAGTAAACAGTGATACTTTTACCCTTTTCCAAGTAATCAATACAAATAATTCCCTGTGCATCCCAGAAGACACTCGCCATAACCTTGTTAGTTGACAAAATTAACTTTGCCTTTTTTGGAGTTGGTTCTCCTGGCGCAATCCACTGTTATGACTGTCATATACTTTCTGTAGCGTAGTGATTTATCCAAGTTTCATCCATGGTAATAAGCTGTCTCAAAAATTACTGAAAATTTTACGGTAGAGCTCCACATTCTTAACATAAACAGTTTTTCTTTGCAACTTTTGATCAGGTGTCAACAAACGCGGCACAGACCTTGTGAAAGCTCAAAACATTACTTAAAAAATTACCTGCACGTTCTTTTGATATGTTTACAGCCACTTTAATCTGCGGTCTTCCAGTACTAAACGATGGCTTTTTTCAATGATCTCTGGAGTTGTCACTTCTACAGGGCGCCCAGAGCGAGGCTCATCACTAGTGCTCGTACGTCCCATTTTAAACTGTGCAACCCACCTTTTAATCATTGAATATGAAGGGGCAGAGTCTTTCAATGCACTGTCCATTTCCTCCTTGATTTCTTTAGGCGTTAAGCCTATCAAATGGAAGTATTTAATCACTGCTCGTTTTTCCAAATCCTCCATTTTCGTGAAAACTGTAAAGTTGTCTTGTTTAAAATGCTGTCATTGGAAAACTAAAGAAGTTATTGAGCTGTAACTATGGATACAAGCTAGTCTAGAGTTAAAACTACCGTCTAACTGGCTAGTGGCGCCATACCTTTGTGAGACCCGACACTTATCAGCCGACCATCGTACAACGGATGCAGTATATAAATAACAGTTGATGGTTACTCTGAACATGTGTTTA
Organism: Hymenopus coronatus; assembly: GCA_030762935.1. NCBI lineage: Eukaryota > Metazoa > Arthropoda > Insecta > Mantodea > Hymenopodidae > Hymenopus > Hymenopus coronatus. The sequence goes on along the minus strand of CM060880.1, from coordinate 836,110 downwards.
TTTGTTTTATACAGTTTTATTACAAAATGCTGAGGTTAGAGATTTCTCACGCCCGAACCTGTCTCTTGCCCATGGTTGCTATAAAGGAGGTCGGTCCGCCAACTCCTGACTGTCTTGTGTCGTGCTGAGCTGCAGGTCTCTTGGAGGATAAGGCCCACGATAACATCGTACCTCTCTTCTCTCTGTCACTGGGAACTTCAGGAACTGGCGACAGAACTGAGGCTCTGTAGAAATCTGCAACATTGAACACAGCTGTTAGAGAATATTGTCCAGGTCAACAGTCTCACTGGGAACTTCAGGAACTGGCAACAGAACTGAGGCTCTGTAGAAATCTGCAACCTTGAACGCAGCTGCTAGAGAATATTGTCCAGGTCAAAAGTCTCACTGGGAACTTGAGGAACTGGCGACAGAACTGAGGCTCTGTAGAAATCTGCAACATTGAACACAGCTGCTAGAGAATACTGTCCAGGTCAAAAGTCTCACTGGGAACTTCAGGAACTGGCGACAGAACTGAGGCTCTGTAGAAATCTGCAACCTTGAACACAGCTGTTAGAGAATATTGTCCAGGTCAACAGTCTCACTGGGAACTTCAGGAACTGGCGACAGAACTGAGGCTCTGTAGAAATCTGCAACCTTGAACACAGTTGTTAGAGAATATTGTCCAGGTCAACAGTCTCACTGGGAACTTGAGGAACTGGCAACAGAACTGAGGCTCTGTAGAAATCTGCAACCTTGAACACAGCTGCTAGAGAATACTGTCCAGGTCAACTTGAGGAACTGGCGATAGAACTGAGACTAGGAAGAACTAGTTAACAAAATAAAGTAATGCTTTGACCAGAACTATAAGGAAGCTCTGTAACCAGAAACATGTTGGGATCATGAACATCGTGTGGCTACGTCATTACCGTGAGAATCAAGCCTGATAAAACTTGAATGGATGTTAATTCTACACAGTTTAGATTACTCTGGCTAGTTGTTCTGGTTCGTGAACTTAGAACCGTTAAGGCGAGTTCAGAACGCGCCCATGTAGCCTTAGAACAAATAATCCGTGCGTCCGAATTTTCCTCGCATATGTAGTTGATTCAGAAGAAAGCGTGCATATCTTCAAGGAACGTAACATTTTCTTTCTGGCAAACTCATAACTCAAAATGATGAAGCTCTCATAAGGTGAGTAATGAAACAGAAACATCAACCAAGGTACTAGTATTTCATTTGAGAACTCGCTCCGCACCTCCCGTGTAACCAAGAGTCGGGAATTTTGGTGGCAGCACTGGCTGGCGTGAGCGTATGGTTAATAAAACTGCTAGGTTCATTATATCCATGTATGAAAGGTAATGTAGAAAAATAATGTGCAACTAACCTGTTTAAAGAAGACGTTGAAAATGTTTACCATTTTCTTGAAGACACAAATTCACTCGTTTTAATTTATTTTCGAACACTAGTCAATGTCTCCTTTGTTACAGATGTTATGTAATCTTCTGTTGCCGTTTTCAGCTCATCGATTGTTTTTGGATTTTCCTTATAGACCGAAGCTTTAGCGCTCCCCAAAGAAAATAATCCGGAGGGGTAAGATCAGGAGACCGCGGAAGCCACAAACCTTTAGAAATTAGTCTTTCCCCAAAAAATTCCACTAACATCCCATGGATTTATGTGATGTAAGAGCAGTGGCGTTATCTTGTTGCAAAAATGCGCCGTTCACTTCATCTTCATTTAGCTGGGAAATAAACGGAAAAAGAATATCCGAGCAATAAATAACTGAATTAATTGAGTTTTGGAAAAAAAAATTGGCCCAATAATTCGAGAGCGAGAGATCGCACAGCAATTTTCTCTGAATGTAAAGGAGTTTTCTGAATTGCATTAGGACTTTCAGTAGACCATACTCGCGTATTTTATGAATTTACGCATCCTGATAAGTGGAACCAGTAAAGAATGTCCTATCTAACACCCCTGCTAGCCACAAGGTTGGCTAATGGGTTCTTGTGTAGGGCCTTCATCAGCGCTGTTGACGCATCAAAACGTGCTGCAATGCGTCTCCCTAAAGCACCCCACATGGGAAGCGGCAGGCCAGTCCATTCGCCGAACATCCTGCCGCTGATCCACCACCTGCGCATTGTCATCAATAACATTTAATAAAGGCCGATTTTCCCGGAAAGGGGAAGGAGTACACAATAATGAGCGTACCGTATTCAAATATTTGGAAGTCTGTACGCCCTTGCAACATTATGCATATCGCCCGGGCTACCTAAAGCTAGGTGGATTGTTCCCACCTCTCGCCAGATGAGGTTACGTCAAGACTGAATCTGCTCTCATCCGAGAAGAGCGCGCGACCCCATTCCTGTTTGGTGCCGCAACTGCTTGCCTGCCACACAATGTAGCGGCTATGGTCAACCACCTCCTCTGCTTAGAACAACAGTGGCTGTGGTTTGCACTTCGTACTTCGTCCTTCCTGAAGTCATCCAACGGGTCATTTTGTACAGAAGAACTGAATGCCACATTTGGCGCTACAGTCATGCCATGCTTCCTGTGTACATATGAGAGACCTCTGGTAACAAGCCTCTGCATTATGCTCATCTCGTTATTAGGCTTAGCACACCAGTGTACTTTTATATTAGCAGGGCGCATTAGAAGCTTTTTGTAAATTATTTGAAATAAAGTTTCTAAACGAGTATTGCAAGTTAATTCTATTAACTCATATACTACATTAATGAATAACATTTTAATAACCCGCCTGGATGGTGTGGTGGTAGCGTGTCTGCCTCATATTCAACAGGTCGGGAGCTCGAATCTCGCTTACGGTGACTTTTCAGGATAAGGTTTTTCCCGGGATTTTCCCTTATCGTGAGAAGACGAATGTCGAGTAACTTTAAGCTCCATGGACCCCGAGATCATTTTATTCATCGTCCAACCAGGTTAAAGAGCTCAAGCTTTAAAAAAAAAACTCATTATCCAAGTTGACTGTTTGTGTCACCTCAGTTTTAGAGCACCTTCCGGTATATACGACGGCCTTTTTTTTTTTTTTTCTTTTTTTTTTAACCTCCGATAGGCTATAAATAAAAGACAAGTTGATAGAAAACAATTATTTTATTACTAAAAGTTTTGGTTACTTTTCAACATAATCACTGAGACATTTATCGTACCTGTGCACAAGCTTTGCAATACCCGCTTCAAAAAATGTTGCCGCGGCCAATGATTTCAAATGAGCAGCATTGACGTGAAGATCTTGGTTGGTTTGAAAGTGCTGCCCTCCTAGCCACGTCTTCAGTTCAGGGAAAAGGTGAAAGTCGCTGGGTCAGAACTGATGATCGAAAATGTCCCATTGAAATTGTTCAAGGAGCCGATGGGTTGTGTGGACGAGCGTTGTCATGGATCAACACAATTCCTCAAGTCAGCATTCCTCTTCGTTTGTTTTGAATGGCTCTCCGCAAACGTCGTAAAGTACCAAGATCTTCAAAACAACGTCAATGCTGCTCATTTGAAATCATTGGCCGCGGCAACATTTTTTGAAGCGGGTATTGCAAAGCTTGTGCACAGGTGCGATAAATGTCTCAGTGATTATGTTGAAAAGTAACCAAAACTTTTAGTAATAAAATAATTGTTTTCTATGAACTTGTCTTTTATTTATAGCCTATTGGAGGTTGAAAAATAACGGCCCCTGCACAAAAATTCAAAAGCTTCTAGCATTTCAAACTTATGGGGATTGCAGGAAACGAAAATAATGATACACTAAAAGTTCTCTTGTGTTTGAAGAGCGCCAATATCACTCAGGATTGTGATATTGCTGACACTGGTACTTACATAACTTGGGCACGTCCATGATGACCTCCTCAGGGTCCTCCACCTCAGACTCGTCCACTTTGCCCCGCAGCTGCAGATCTGCAACAACACAAGTGTTTCTGTCAAGAGTTCGAACCAAAGACTACTGACTACAAGTGTCAACCCAAGTCACCTTTGTACAGGTTGAAGCCGTCCCTCGAGCTCATGGCAACGTCAAGAGTCGACACCAGGACCAGTAAAGTGGCAGCACACGTCAACCTCCACATTCTGATGTCCATGTCGCTGATCTGCAAGAGATTCTCGCTACATGTCACCACATCTATAGCCACTATAGCTAACAGAACTCTATTGTTAAAAAAGCTTATGCTTTATGCTAATCCAGAAAAAAATAGTCTTATTTCTTGCTTCCTTGTAAGTAGAAGCGAAATAAGGGAGTTCCATATGTTAAAGTGATAGTCAAAAGCTGGTTGTTATGTGACTGAAGTTCCTTTGTTGGTATGGACAGCAGTTGACAAATTCTTGTATGAGAAAAGTATAAGTCTTTTAAAGCTGAAACCAAAAACAAGGAATATCTCAAAAACGATCAACACCACGAAAAAAAAAAAATATATATATATATATATAATATAAATTCTGTGTTTTAACGAACTGCACAGTTTATGTTACTCAACTTTTTATTTATCCCTTACGGTTTACCAGTTTCGCAAAATTTCCAGAAAATTGAAGATATACATTTTATTTTTGATATAAATATCTTTATCATAAGATATTTTAATCAAAATCGTTGCAGCCATTTTTAAGAAAAACAAAATTCTCGAAAATGTTTCATATAAAAGGTAGTTAGGGGTGGGGGGATTTTCTTGAAAAGGAAAAGACCGTTAAATACCAAACTTGGTTTGGTATCTTGCAAGGATGCGACACGAAGATTTTCAAGAAAATGTCCCCAACCCTAATTACCCTTTACACCGAGCTTGTCTACAAAATGGCTGTAACGATTTTGATTCAAGTGCCACATGTTTAAGATATTTTTATTACAAACGACATCTGAACACCTATTCGTTCTGGATGACTTTGGTATAACTGCTAAACCGTAACACATACACAAAAACTGTGGATCTCATTAAAACACATCATTTATGTCATATACATATTTCTGCGTTACCCAGTTTCGAGAGATTCCGAATTATTAGTTTCAATTTTACGCCACTTAACTTTCCTCAAACGGGAAGATATCTTTTTTCTCATTTCTCGTTTGATTGGAATTTCAATTGTTTCATATAACTACCGGCTTTTAAAGGACGAGACTATCACTTTAACCTATGCTACTCCCTTATTTCGCTTCTACATACAAGGAAGCAAGTAATAAGACTATTTCTGCTATAAGCTTTTTAACAATACTTTGTTACAGAGAAAGTCGTGTGAATGGCACACATCAGAATGTTTTATTACCAACGAAATGTACAACTTCAATTTTCTGACTGGATACTACGAACCAGCTTTGTTCCAAACTGTGTATAAATAATAACACAAGCACTCAACAATACAAAAATCTGACGTGTTGCATTCACATGACTTTCTCTACCTGGTCTCTTCTTCTTTTTACTTCATGATAAACATTAGCAAAGTTGTAAGTACAAGGGAATACACTAGGATAAAGTGATAGTCTGATGTTTTAAAAACTGATCAATATGTGAACAATTAAAGTTCGGTTCGTTTTACACTTCCAAAAAATCTGATGTGTACCATTCACATGACTTTCTCCATATCCCTGCAACAAATAATTCTTAAAAAGCTTATACTTTATGCTAATCAGAAAAAATTAGCAGAAATAGTCTTATTACTCGCATCCTTGTAAGTAGGAGCGAAATAAGGGACAACCGTAGGTTAAAGTGATAGCCAAAAGCTGGTTGCTATGTCAATGAAGTTCCTTTGTTTATATGGATAGGAGTTGACAAGTTCCAGTATGAGAAAAGCATACGTTTTTCATAGCAGAAACCAAAAATAAGGAATGTCACAAAAACGACGAACTCCATGAAAAAAATGTATATAACATAAATTGTGTGTTTTAATGTGCTCTACATTTTTTGTGTACTAAGTTTTTGTCCATCTCTTACGGTTTAGCAGTTATTCAAAATTTAGTACAATTCATCCAGAATAAACTACTCTTCAGAGGCTATTCCCAGAAAATTCAAGATATACATTTCATTTGTCAGGTAAATATGTTTAATGTCTGAAATTTTAATCAAAATCGTTAGAGCCATTTTTGAGAAAATCAAAATTGTCGAAAAAAGTTCCATGTAAAGGGTAGTTGGAGGGGGGGGGATTTTTCTCAAAATCTTCGTGTCGCATCCCTGGAAGATACTAAACTTAAATGCCAAGTTTGGTATTTTACCGACTTTTCGTTTTTGAGTTATCGTGTTCACAGACACACACACACGGACCTTTTTGTGAAAATGCTTTTTTTGGATATTGGGGACCCTAAAACATATATTTCCGGTGAAATCTCGGTATCGAATTTTTGGTGGAGTGCAATACTTTCTCTATACACTATGTACATAGTGCGTATGGAGAAAGTAAAAAATGAGAAATGACTCCGTTTGAGAAAATGCGTAGTTTACAGTTGAAGCTAATAACAAGGAACATCTCGGAAATGGTCAAGTCCACGAACAACAATTGTGGGTTTGAACGAGATCTACATTTTTGTGTCTGACTCTTACGGTTTAACAGTTACGTAAAATTCAGCATCCAGAATAAACATACGATTATAGGCTATTCCTTGAAAATTCAAAATATACATTTTACTTTTTATATAAACAGTATTTTTATCAAAACAGTTTGCGATGAAAATCAAAAGTTTCGAAATTTTTTCCATGTAAAGGGTAGTTTGGGACGGGGGTTTTTCCCTCAAAATCTTCGTGCCGCATGCTTGGAAGATACTAAAATCAAATATCAAATTTCTTATTTTACGGAATTTTCGTTTTTATTTGGTCGTGTTCACAGACACACACGGACCTTTTTCTAAAAATGTTCTGTTTATACAGGGGACCCTAAAACGTGTATTTTCGGTGAGATATCGGTATTGATTGTTATTGAATGTAATACAATACCTTCTCTATATACACTACGTACCAAGTAGGTGAAGAGAAATTAAAATAACTCCCAGTTTGGACTAATACCACAATTATCTCTCAATAAAGAATAAAGGGGATCGTGTGATCGATTTGGATGCTGGTTTGGCAATCCTGACGAGTTTCTGCGTCGATACATAAATGTGGATGAAACACGGATACGCGAAACAGTGCGTTTTCAAAGGCTCCGAAGAAGGCAAAGTCCGAAATGTGCAGACAAGGTGATGGCCTCGGTTTTTTGGATGCACGCAGAATCATATTCGTCGATTACTTACGGAAACAAAGAAGGATAAATGCAGCGGTTGAAGGCAGAAATGAAGAAAAACTGTCCTCACCTGGCAAAGCTCTCTTCCATCAAGACAATAGCTGCCCGGTTTCGATGGCGAACATTGTCCAATTACGGTTTGTTTCCAAACTTGAAGATGATATGTACCTACTTTTCGGTTTTAAAAAACTTATACTTTTCTGATACAGCAATTTGTCAACTCGTGTCCGTGCAAACAAAGGAACTTGAGTCACATAGCAACCAGCTTTTGACTGACACTTTAACCTATGCTACTCCCTTATTTCAAGCAAGTAATAAGACTATTTCTGCTAATTTCTTCCCGATTAGCTTGTTAACAACAATTTATTACAGAGATGTAGAGAAAGCCACGTGAACGAATGGGACGGGGTAACTCTTGTGCAATATGCCAGTGCATGCCGGGTAAAAGACACAATGAAGAGAATTTTGAGAAAATAAGGTACACATTTGGTAACAGTGAACACAGACATGCAGATACTCACCAGATATTCTGCAGGACGCAATTCTGACTTCACTTGTTTATATAGGGTCTTATCCCACGCCAGTGTCGGCCCACGGCTCCCTGCTCCTGACAACTTCATTCTTTTTAACACGTAACAATACACGATGTCAACTTGACAGATGAATGCACTCAAACATCACATCTTATTATTCTGTAAGTCAACATTTGTACAAAATCAGATGTTTACTTTCTCTATACGTACTATGCACATAGGTATTGTATTGCACACAAAAATTTCAATACCGAGATTTCATTGGAATCAAAAAAAGCATTTTTAGAAAATTATCCACGCGTGTGTGTGTGTGTGTGTGTGTGTGTGCATAGCTCAAAAACCAATTGACCGTTAAACACAAACTTAGTATTTAATGGTTCTAACGATTTTGATTAAAATGTCGTATATTAAAGATATTTACCTAACAAATAAAATATTTATCCTGAAAATTCTGGGAATGGCCTCTGAACACTACTTTAATCTGGATGAATTTTACGGAATTTTCAATAACTGCTAAACCCTAAGAGATGGACAGAAACTTAGCATACAAAAAATGTAAAGCACTTTAAAACATACAATTTATATATACATTTTTTTTTCGTGGAGTTGATCGTTTTGCGATATTCCTTGTTTATAGTTTCAGCCTTAAAAAACTTATACTTTTCTCGTACAGGAATTTGTCAACTGCTGTCCATACAAACAAAGAAACTTCAGTCACATAGCAACCAGCTTTTGACTATCACTTTAACCTATGGTACTCCCTTATTTCGCTTCTACTTACAAGGAAGCAAGTAATAAGACTATTTCTGGTAATGTTTTTCTCGATTATCATAAAGTAAATAGAAGCATAAACTTTTTAACAATAATTTGTTGCAGAGGTGTAGAGAAAGTCATGTAAATGGAGCACATCAGGTTTTTTATAGTGTTTATCGCCCACTTTCACTATTATGGCACCGCAGGCGATGACACTGGTGATACATGGAATGGTATGGAGCGGGATGGAACCCTTATCAAGGACTCTAGGGCCAGAAGATAATATCTCATGTAAAATTGGGAAGCAGCCATGTTGGTGACGTCATGTTGGTATGGCAAGCAAGATGAAATACGATGTTTACATTATAACAAACAGGCTGAATCATACGCCTCGTGATTTGACGGTTCCATAGGCTTGCGTTTCAATTTATAAACAGCCTTTAAACATCCTTCAAGATATTTACTTTCTCTATACATACTTTATAGAGAAGGTACTGTATTGTACCCAAATATTCAATGCCGAGGTTTCACCGTAAATGTTTTAGCGTCCCCCTGAATTGAAATAACATTTCTAGAAACAGGTGAGTGCGTGCGCGTGTGTGTCTGTGTTAGTCTGTGTCTGTATGTGTTAGTCTGTCTGTGTTAGTCTGTGTGTGTCTGTCTGTGTCTGAGTCTGTGTGTGTTAGTCTGTGTCTGTGTGTGTTAGTCTGTGTATGTGTGTGTCTGTGTGTGTTAGTGTGTGTCTGTGTGTGTTAGTCTGTGTCTGTGTGTGTTAGTCTGTGTCTGTGTGTGTTAGTCTGTCTGTGTTAGTCTGTGTCTGTGTTAGTCTGTGTCTGTGTGTGTCTGTCTGTGTCTGAGTGTGCCTGTCTGTGTCTGTGTGTCTTAGTCTGTGTCTGTGTGTGTTAGTCTGTGTCTGTGTGTGTTAGTCTGTGTCTGTATGTGTTAGTCTGTCTGTGTTAGTCTGTGTCTGTGTTAGTCTGTGTCTGTGTGTGTCTGTCTGTGTCTGAGTGTGCCTGTCTGTGTCTGTGTCTGTGTCTGTGTGTGTTAGTCTGTGTATGTGTGTGTCTGTGTGTATTAGTCTGTGTCTGTGTCTGTGTGTGTTAGTCTGTGTATGTGTGTGTCTGTGTGTTAGTCTGTGTGTTAGTCTGTGTGTTAGTCTGTGTGTTAGTCTGTGTGTGTCTGTGTGTGTTAGTCTGTGTATGTGTGTGTCTGTGTGTGTTAGTGTGTGTCTGTGTGTGTTAGTCTGTGTCTGTGTGTGTTAGTCTGTGTCTGTATGTGTTAGTCTGTGTCTGTGTGTGTTAGTCTGTGTCTGTGTGTGTTAGTCTGTGTCTGTATGTGTTAGTCTGTCTGTGTTAGTCTGTGTCTGTGTTAGTCTGTGTCTGTGTGTCTGTCTGTGTCTGAGTGTGCCTGTCTGTGTCTGTGTCTGTGTGTGTTAGTCTGTGTATGTGTGTGTCTGTATGTATTAGTCTGTGTCTGTGTCTGTGTGTGTTAGTCTGTGTATGTGTTAGTCTGTGTGTTAGTCTGTGTGTTAGTCTGTGTGTGTCTGTGTGTGTTAGTCTGTGTATGTGTGTGTCTGTGTGTGTTAGTGTGTGTCTGTGTGTGTTAGTCTGTGTCTGTATGTGTTAGTCTGTGTCTGTGTGTGTTAGTCTGTGTCTGTGTGTGTTAGTCTGTGTATGTGTGTGTCTGTGTGTTAGTGTGTGTCTGTGTGTGTTAGTCTGTGTATGTGTGTGTTAGTCTGTGTCTGTGTGTGTTAGTCTGTGTCTGTGTGTGTTAGTCTGTGTCTGTGTGTGTTAGTCTGTATATGTGTTAGTCTGTGTCTGTGTTAGTCTGTGTCTGTGTTAGTCTGTGTCTGTGTGTGTCTCTCTTTGTTAGTGTGTGTCTGTGTCTGTGTCTGTGTTAGTCTGTGTCTGCGTGTGTCTCTCTTTGTTAGTCTGTGTGTGTCTGTGTCTGTGTTAGACTGTATCTGTGTTAGTCTGTGTCTGTGTTAGTCTGTGTTAATCTCTGTCTGTGTGTGTCTCTCTTTTTTGTCTGTGTGTGTCTTTGTCTGTGTTAGACCGTATCTGTGTTAGTCTGTGTCTGTGTTGGTCTGTGTCAGTCTGTGTCTGTGTTAGTCTGTGTCTGTGTTATTCTGTGTTAGTATATGTCTGTGTTAGTATGTGTGTGTATTAGTCTGTGTGTATCTGTGTTACTTTGTGTCTCTGTTTGTGTAAGTCTGTGTGTCTGTGTTAGTCTGTGTCTGTGTTAGTCTGTGTCTGTGTCTGTGTTAGTCTGCGTCTGTGTCTGTCTTTGTTAGTCTATGTGTGTCTGTGTCTGTGTTAGTCTGTGTGTATCTGTGTTAGTCTGTGTCTGTGTTAGTCTGTGTGTCTGTGTTAGTCTGCGTGTGTCTGTGTTAGTCTGTTGTATCTGTGTTAGTCTGTCTGTATCTGTGTTAGTCTGTCTGTATCTGTGTTAGTCTGTGTGTATCTGTGTTAGTCTGTGTGTATCTGTGTTAGTCTGTGTCTGTGTTAGTTTGTGTCTGCGTTAGTCTGTGTGTGTTAGTCTGTGTCTGTGTTAGTCTGTGTCTGCGTTAGTCTGTGTGTGTCTCTGTTAGTCTGTGTCTGTGTTAGTCTGTGTGTGTCTGTGTTAGTGTGTGTTAGTCTGTGTCTGTATGTGTATGCGTGTGTGTCTGTGTATGTATGTGTCTGTGTTAGTCTGTGTCTGTGTGTGTCTGTGTTAGTCTGTGTCTGTATATGTCTGTGTCGGTGTTAGTCTGTGTGTATGTGTTAGTCTGTGTGTCTGTGTTAGTCTGTGTCTGTGTGTGTCTGTGTTAGTCTGTGTCTGTGTGTGTCTGTGTTAGTCCGTGTCTGTGTGTGTCTGTGTTAGTCTGTGCCTGTGTGTGTCTGTGTTAGTCTGTGTCTGTGTTAGTCTGTGTCTGTGTTAGTCTGTGTCTGTGTTAGTCTGTGTCTGTGTTAGTCTGTGTGTCTGTGTTAGTCTGTGTATGTATGTGTCTGTGTTAGTCTGTGTCTGTGTGTGTCTGTGTTAGTCTGTGTCTGTGTTAGTCTGTGTCTGTGTTAGTCTGTGTCTGTGTTAGTCTGTGTCTGTGTTAGTCTGTGCCTGTGAGTGTCTGTGTTAGTCTGTGTGTCTGTGTTAGTCTGTGTATGTATGTGTCTGTGTTAGTCTCTGTCTGTGTGTGTCTGTGTTAGTCTGTGTCTGTGTTAGTCTGTGTCTGTGTTAGTCTGTGCCTGTGAGTGTCTGTGTTAGTCTGTGTGTCTGTGTTAGTCTGTGTATGTATGTGTCTGTGTTAGTCTGTGTCTGTGTGTGTCTGTGTTAGTCTGTGTCTGTGTATGTCTGTGTCGGTGTTAGTCTGTGTGTATGTGTTAGTCTGTGTCTGTGTGTGTCTGTGTTAGTCTGTGTCTGTGTGTGTCTGTGTTAGTCTGTGTCTGTGTGTGTCTGTGTTAGTCTGTGCCTGTGTGTGTCTGTGTCTGTGTGTATGTGTGTGACTGTGTCTGTGTTAGTCTGTGTCTGTGTTAGTCTGTGTCTGTGTTAGTCTGTGTTTGTGTTAGTCTGTGCCTGTGAGTGTCTGTGTCTGTGTGTATGTGTTAGTCTGTGTCTCTGTGTTAGTCTGTGTCTGTGTCTGTCTGTCTTAGTCTGTGTCTGTGTGTCTGAGTTAGTCTGTGTCGGTGTGTGTCTGTGTGTCTGTGTTAGTCTGTGTCGGTGTGTGTCTGTGTTAGTCTGTGTCGGTTTGTGTCTGTGTTAGTCTGTGTCTGTATCTGTGTCTGTGTCGGTCTGTGTCTGTGTTAGTCTGTGTCTGTGTTAGTCTGTGTCTGTGTTAGTATGTGTCTGTGTTAGTATATGTATCTGTGTCTGTGTTAGTATGTGTCTGTGTTAGTATGTGTCTGTGTTAGTCTGTGTGTGTTAGTATGTGTCTGTGTTAGTATATGTATCTGTGTCTGTGTTAGTATGTGTCTGTGTTAGTATGTGTCTGTGTTAGTCTGTGTCTGTGTTAGTATGTGTCTGTGTTAGTATATGTATCTGTGTCTGTGTTAGTATGTGTATCTGTGTCTGTGTTAGTATGTGTCTGTGTTAGTATATGTATCTGTGTCTGTGTTAGTATGTGTATCTGTGTCTGTGTTAGTATATGTATCTGTGTCTTTGTTAGTATGTGTATCTGTGTCTGTGTTAGTATGTGTCTGTGTTAGTATGTGTCTGTGTTAGTCTGTGTCTGTGTTAGTCTGTGTCTGTGTTAGTATGTGTCTGTGTTGGTCTGTGTCTGTGTTAGTATGTGTATCTGTGTCTGTGTTAGTATGTGTCTGTGTTAGTATGTGTCTGTGTTAGTATGTGTCTGTGTTAGTCTGTGTCTGTGTTAGTATATGTATCTGTGTCTGTGTTAGTATGTGTATCTGTGTCTGTGTTAGTATGTGTCTGTGTTAGTATATGTATCTGTGTCTGTGTTAGTATGTGTATCTGTGTCTGTGTTAGTCTGTGTGTGTCTGTGTTAGATTGTGTCTGTGTTAGTCTGTGTCTGTCTGTGTCTGTGTTAGTCTGTCTGTGTTAGTCTGTGTCTCTGTGTGTCTGTGTTTGTGTGTGTCTGTGTGTATGTATGTGTGTGTCTGTGTCTGTGTCTGTGTGTCCGTGTGTGTCTGTCCGTGTCCGTGTGTGTCCGTGTGTCTGTCTGTGTCTGTGTGTGTCTGTCTGTGTGTGTATGTCTGTGTGTGTCTGTGTCTGTGTGTCCGTGTGTGTCTGTGTCTGTGTGTCCGTGTGTGTCTGTCTGTGTCTGTGTGTGTCTGTCTGTGTGTGTGTCTGTCTGTCTGTCTGTGTGTGTGTCTGTCTCTCTGTGTGTGTCTGTGTGTGTCCGTGTGTGTCTGTGTCTGTGTGTCCGTGTGTGTCTGTCTGTGTCTGTCTGTGTGTGTGTGTCTGTCTGTCTGTGTGTCTGTCTGTGTGTGTGTCTGTCTCTCTGTGTGTCTGTCTGTGTATCCGTGTGTGTCTGTGTCTGTGTGTCCGTGTGTGTCTGTGTCTGTGTATCCGTGTGTGTCTGTGTCTGTGTGTCCGTGTGTGTCTGTGTCTGTGTATCCGTGTGTGTCTGTGTCTGTGTGTCCGTGTGTGTCTGTGTTTGTGTGTGTGTCTGTGTCTGTGTGTGTGTCTGTGTCCGTGTGTGTCTGTCTGTGTCTGTGTGTGTCTGTCTGTGTGTGTGTCTGTCTGTCTGTCTGTGTGTGTGTCTGTCTCTCTGTGTGTGTCTGTGTGTGTCCGTGTGTGTCTGTGTCTGTGTCTGTCTGTGTGTGTCTGTCTGTGTCTGTCTGTGTGTGTGTGTCTGTCTGTCTGTGTGTCTGTCTGTGTGTGTGTCTGTCTCTCTGTGTGTCTGTCTGTGTATCCGTGTGTGTCTGTGTCTGTGTGTCCGTGTGTGTCTGTGTCTGTGTATCCGTGTGTGTCTGTGTCTGTGTGTCCGTGTGTGTCTGTGTCTGTGTGTCCGTGTGTGTCTGTGTCTGTGTGTCCGTGTGTGTCTGTGTCTGTGTATCCGTGTGTGTCTGTGTCTGTGTGTCCGTGTGTGTCTGTGTCTGTGTGTGTGTCTGTGTCTGTGTGTGTGTCTGTGTGTGTGTCTGTGTCTGTGTGTGTGTCTGTGTCTGTGTATCCGTGTGTGTCTGTGTCTGTGTGTCTGTGTGTGTCTGTCTGTGTGTGTGTCTGTCTGTGTCTGTGTGTGTGTCTGTGTCTGTGTGTGTGTCTGTGTCTGTGTGTGTCTGTCTGTGTCTGTGTGTGTGTCTGTGTCTGTGTGTGTGTCTGTGTCTGTGTGTGTGTCTGTGTCTGTGTGTGTCTGTGTGTGTGTCTGTGTCTGTGTGTGTGTCTGTGTCTGTGTGTGTGTCTGTGTCTGTGTGTGTCTGTCTGTCCGTGTGTCTGTCTGTGTCTGTCTGTCTGTGTGTGTCTGTCTGTCTGTGTGTGTGTCTGTCTCTCTGTGTGTGTCTGTCTCTCTGTGTGTGTCTGTCTGTCTGTGTGTGTGTGTCTGTCTCTCTGTGTGTGTCTGTCTGTCTGTGTGTGTGTCTGTCTCTGTGTGTGTGTCTGTCTGTCTGTGTGTGTGTCTGTCTCTCTGTGTGTGTCTGTGTGTGTTCGTGTGTGTCCGTGTGTGTTTGTGTCCGTGTGTGCGTGCGTCTGCGTCCGTGTGTGTGTGCGCGTGTGTGTTTGTGTCCGTGTGTGCGTGCGTGCGCGTGTGTGTTTGTGTCCGTGTGTGTGGACAGCATAGCTTGAAAACTCAAAGCCGTTGAATACCAAACTTGGTGTTTAAGTTTAGTATCTTCCAAGGATGCGACAAGAAAATGTTCAAGAAAATCCCCCCACCACAAAGCACCTTTAAATGAATCTGTTTTCGAACATTTTGATTATAAGTCTCGTATATTAAAGATATTTACCTGACAAATAAAATGTATGTCTTGAATTTTCTGGAAATAGCTTCTGAAGATCTCGTTATTCTGAATGAATTTTACGGAATTTTGCAAACTGCTAAACCCTGAGAGATAGACAAAAACTTACCACACAAAAAATGTAGAGGACCTTAAAACACACAATTTGTTATACATTTTTCCTGCTATTGCTTTCTCGATTAGATGAAGTAAATATTTTCATTTGTTGCAGACATGTAGAGAAAGTCATGTGAATGGAAGATATAAGATTTTGTTTAATTATGTTTTCTGATCATTTGTACAAAGAAAGACAATGAGTTTACTGTTTGTAAAAGGTAAATGTTTGGAAAGTGAATATAGCAGTGGAAGAGGACCTCAAAAACTCGGATCTGATGTGTTTAGGAGCAGCCTGACCGATAGCTTGACGTCCCTTAACCTGGCTGGTCTTATGAAATTGGTCAAATGACCTTGGGGTCCATGCAGCTTAAAGTTACTCTCAGGAAAAGGGAAAAACTTGTCTGGGTAACTGACTCTAAGCGACATTCGAACTCACGGTCTGTTGAATATGAGGCACACACGCTACCACCACACAACCCAGGCGGGCTCCCTCAGGGCCCAGTACAACTGTCCTGCACTGCAATATCCCGAAACACGGAAGGCGAAGCAAAAGTAGAGAAAGTATCCGAGCATTGGCCTAACCAACTAGGTAACAACAACACGAAGAGTAACCGCTAGGTCTCGAACCCAGGACCTCTCTCAGTGTTTTGGTAAAAGCTCGTTTGTAACTGCTGCAGTAAAGTAGCACATTATAAAGGTTAACCAAATTCCTCGTCTACGTTTACCTGATAACCTACTTTTCTTATCTCTGATTCTCATTCCTTTCTCACTCGCGCCATTATTTACAAATACCAAACCGAATATTTGTCCCTCTTTAGTTTCTCTGCTACGTAGTATATAAAAATCTTACGTGTAGCATAGGTTAAAGTGATAGTCAAAAGCTGGTTGCTATGTGATTGAAGTTCGTTTCTTTGTATGGACAGCAGTTGACAAAGTCCTCTAGCAGAAAAGTATGAGTTTTTCAAAGCTGAAACCAAAAGCAAGGAATATCTCAAAAAGATCAACTCCACGAAAAAAATGTATATATCATAAATTGTGTGTTTTAATGTGCTCTACATTTTTTGTGTGATAAGTTTTCGTCCATCTCTTACGGTTTAGCAGTTATGCAAAATGCATTCAAAATATAGTATTTAGAGGCTATTCACAGAAAATTGAAGATATACATTTTATTTGTCAGGTAAATATGTTTAATATACAATATTTTAATCAAAATCGTTAGAGCCATCTTTGAGAAAATAAAAAAGTTCCATGTAAAGGGTAGTTGGGGGATTTTCTTGTAAATCATCGTGTCGCATCCTTAGAAGATACCAAGTTTGGTGTTCAACAGTATTTTCGCTTTTGAGCTATGCTGTCCACAGACATAGGCATCATTTTACTTTCTCTACACGTACTATGTTCACAGTGTATAGAGAAGGTATTGTATTGCACCGCAATTACATGTTATGGGTTCCCCTTGAAGGAAAAAAAATTATAAAAATGCCCGTCGCTTGGTATATAAGTTCAGTATCTTCCAAAAATGCGACACGAAGATTTTCAACAAAATCCCCAACTAAATTTTACATGGAGAAATTTGCGAAACATTTTTATTTTCACAAAAATGACCAACGATTTTGATTAAAATACCGTATATTTAAGATATTTACATGAAAAATAAAATGTAGGCATATCTTCAACATTCTGGGATTAGCCTCTTTATTCTGGATAACTTTAAGAGATAGACAAAAACTTACTTTATAAAAAATGTAGTGCACGTTAAAACACACAATATATGTTATATGTATTTTACTTTCTCTACACGTATTATGCACATAGTGTATAGAGAAGGTATTGTATTGCACCCAAAAATTCAATACTGAGATTTCACCGGATATACATGTTTTAGGGTCCCCCTGAATCCCCCCCCCAAAAAAACATTGTATTCCTTGTTTTTGGTTTCAGCTTTGAAAAACTTACACCTTTCTCGTACAGGAATTTGTCAACTCGTGTCCATACAAACAAAGGAACTTCAGTCACATAGCAACCAGCTTTTGGCTTTCACTTTAACCTATACTACTCCCTTATTTCGCTTCTACTTACAAGGAAGCAAGTAATAAGACTATTTCTGCTATTTTTTTTTCTCGATTAGCATGAAGTAAATAGGCAAGAGATTTTTAACAATAATTTGTTGCAGAGATGTAGAGAAAGGCATGTAAAACGAACACATGAGGAGACCCAGGGAAATCTCGGTATCGAAATTTTAGGCGGAATGCAAACACTTTTCTACGTAGAGAATATCGGTGTGAGAGCCGGTAGCAAGTGCCATGTGAAGTTTAATTGCATGTATTTCCGTTTGCGCACACTGACCGGTGACTAGGTCGAGTTTTTTGTTTAACCGCTGGTGACGTCATACCTGACTATGTAGCGCGTCAAGATTCCAGGAAACTTCTGACTTTCTCTGTCCGCTTCGTCTGCTATAATACAGTCCTGCTGCACTCCTTATGACAGCGAAAAACAACTGAACATCGATAACACTTATCTTATATTTACATTACCGATTCTGCAACAAATTATTGTTAAAAAGCTTAATTTTTTATTTACTTCATGATAAACATTAACAGAAATTGTCTTATTACTTGCTTCCTTGTAAGTAGAAGGGAATACACTAGGATAAAGTGTTAGTACACAGCATGAAAAGGAGTAAAACAAAGGAGATATAAAGCGAATGATCAATTTGGTTGAGAAATGCATAACTATTTTAAGATTGAAACCAATAACAAGGAATATCTTGAAAATCATTAATTCAAAAAAAAAAAAAAAAAAAGTTATATTGCATAAATTGGGTGTTTTAATGAGATCTACATTTTTACTTTCTCTACATGTACTATGTACAGAGTGTATAGAGAAGGTATTGTATTGTACCCAAAATGCACTACCGGGATTTCACCGGAAATATACGTTTTGATACCAAAAAAAAAAGTTTTAGAAGAATATCCGTGTATGTCTGTGGACAGCATAGCTGAAAAAGGAAAAGACCGTTGAATACCAAACGTGGCATTTAAGTTGCCGTCCAGGTCTCCTGCTTGGCAAGCAGCTGCGCTACCACCGCACAAATAAAATGTATAGCCTCAATAGCCTCTGAAGAATGTTTATTCTGAATGAATTTTATGGAAGTTTTATAACTGGTAAACCGTAAGAGCTGGACACAAAAAATGTAGAGCACGTTAAAACACACTATTTATATATATATATATATTTTTTTTCCTGGAGTTTATCGGTGTTTAGACATTCCTTGTTTTTGGTTTCAGCTTTGGAAAACTTACACATTTCTCATACAGGAATTTGTCAACTGCTGTACATACAAACAAAGGAGCATCAGTCACATAGCAACCAGCTTTTGACTATCACTTTAACCTATGGTACTCCCTTATTTCACTTCTACTTACAAGGAAGCAAGTA
Organism: Hymenopus coronatus; assembly: GCA_030762935.1. Classification (NCBI taxonomy): domain Eukaryota; kingdom Metazoa; phylum Arthropoda; class Insecta; order Mantodea; family Hymenopodidae; genus Hymenopus; species Hymenopus coronatus. The sequence goes on along the minus strand of CM060880.1, from coordinate 817,740 downwards.
ATAAGTCTATTTCTGATAATGTTTCTCAATTAGCATGAAATGGATAGAAGAATAAGCTTTTTAACAATAATTTGTTGCAGCGATGTAGAGAAAGTCATGTGAATGGAACATAACATTTTTGTAAGTAGAAGTGAAATAAGGGAATTCACTACAGTGACTTTCAAATGGGCTGATGTTTTTCCTTGAGCGCCACCAGACCGGCAGCCAGCCGGAGTGCTGCTGTGTTCACATTCCCACTTAACTGGCGAGTAATTCCGTCTCTCTTGCTCTAACACAAAATATAAATAATTCACAAGGAAGATAGGGAGTAATGTTAGCTCTAATTGTTTTCATAATACACGTGAGTAACCATTATGTCGCCAGACAGATTTACATGCTCAGTGTGCAAGTGAGACGGAAATATAAGGGTCGCGACCTGGCAGCGCAGAACACGATAACGCTTCTCATTCGCTGCAGAGTGGGGCTCTTCACATTTGAATAGACAAATTCCTGTATGTTTTTAAAGCTGAAACCAATAACAAGCAATATTTCAAAAATGATTAACTCCAAGAAAACATGTATTTACCACAAATCGTGTGTTTTAACGAGCTCTACATTTTCTGCGAAGTAACTTTTTGTCTAACTCTTACGGTTTAGCAATTATGCAAAATTCCCTAAAATGTATCCAGAATAAAATAGTCTTCACGGACTATTCCCAGAAAATTCAAGATATACGTTTTATTTTTCAGGTAAGTATCTTTAATATGTGATATTTTAATTAAAGTCGTCAGACATTTTTAAGAAAATGAAAATTTTCTAAATTTTTACATGTAAAGGGTAGTTGGGGGTGGGGGGATTTTCTTGAACATCTTCGTGTCGCATTCCTGGAACATACTGAACTTAAATACGAAGTGTGGTATTTAACAGACTTTTCGTTTTTAAGCTATGCTGCCCACAGACACACACGGACCTTTTCCAAAAATGCTTTTTTTTTGGATTCAGGTGGATCCAAAACATGTATTTCCGGTGAAACCTCGGTATCGAATTTTTGGGCGGAATGCAATACCTTCTCTATATACTGTGTACATAGTACGTGTAGAGAAAGTAAAAACCGAATGTGTTCCATTCGCAAAACTTTTCCTACAAATTACTGTTATAAGCTAGTACTAGATGCTAATCAAAATACGTAAACCTCAACAGAAATTGTCTTATTACGTGCTTCCTTGCAAGTACAAGGGAATACACTAGCATAAAGTGATAGTCAACTGTTTTAAAATGTGGCTGCTATAGTCTAAAATCCTTTTCTTTGCGAGTTGACAAGTTCCTGTATGAGAAAAGTTTGCATATGACATAAATTGAGTGTTTTAATGAGATGTACATTTTTTCTGTAAGTTTTTGCGTGTCTGTGACGGTTTACCAGTCGTGCAGAATTCAGTAAAATTCCTCTAGAATGAACAGGTCATCCGAAGCTATTCCCAGGAAATTTAAAATATACATTTTATTTCTAATGGGAATTACTTAAATATGTGCTATTTTAATCAAAATCGTTAGAGCCATTTTTGATAAAAACAAAATATTTGAAAATTTTTCCATGTAAAGGGTAGTTTGGAGTGGGGGATTTTCTTGAAAATCTTCGTGTCGCATCATTGGAAGATACTAAACTCAAATACTAAGTTTGGTTTTTAACGGTCCCTTCATTTTTGAGCTGTGTTGTCCTGTGGTACACACATACAGACCTTTTACCAAAAATCCATTTTTTGTATTCAGCAAAATATATATTTCTAGTGAAACCTCGTATTGAATTTTTGGGTGCAATACAATACTTTCTCTATAGGCTATGTACAAAGTACGTGTAGAGAAAGTACATAATAAAGAGTATTATCGTGTATAAGGGGTCGGACGGGTCGTGACGTTGTTTGTTGGTACACCTGTACCAGTAAATTACAGGCCATTACCTGGAAATCCTTTCACATGACTCATGCCTTTCTCACTCGACAGTCGTTAAAACTGAATTACTTTGCGTTCCAGCCAAAAGTTCATAATCGACCGTACAGTCAGTCTTCTGTCTAGCAAACAAGACAACCGTTCATGCCTCTCAAGAATAACAATAATAATAAACGTTTACTTTTTTTACACGTGCTATGTACATAGTGTATAAAGTATTGTATTGCACCAAAAAATTCGGTACCGATATTTCACCGGAAATACATGTTTTCAGGCCCCTTGAAAACAACAAAATCTGATGTGTTGCATTCACATGACTTTCCCTACAACTCTGCAACAAATTATTGCTTTTATTTACTTCATGCTAATCGAGAACAAATAGTCTTATTATTTGCTTCCTTGTAAGTAGAAATGAAATAAGGGAGTAGAATGGGTTAAAGTGATAGTCAAAAGCTGGTTGCTATGTGATTGAAGTTCCTTTGTTGGTATGGACAGCAGTTGACAAATTCCTGTATGAGAAAAGTATAAGTATTTTAAAGCTGAAACCAAAAACAAGGACTATCTCAAAAACGATCAACTCCACGAAAAAAAAAAATGTATATGACATAAATTGTGTGTTTTAACGTGATCTGTTTTTTGTGTCGTAAGTTTTTGTCCATCTCTTACGGTTTAGCAGTTATGCAAAATTCCATAAAATTCATCCAGAATAAAGTAGTCTTCAGAGGCTATTCCCAAAAAATTCATGATATACATTTTATTTATAAGGTAAATATCTTTAATATACGAGCCATGTTTGAGAAAATCAAAAATTTCGAAATTTTTTCCATGTAGAGGGTAGTTTGGGGTGGGGAAATTTTTCTAAAATCTTCGTGTCGCATCTCTAGAACACAGTAAGCTTAAATACCAAGTTTGGTACTTTACAGACTTTTATTTTTGAGTTATCCTGTTCAGAGACACGCGGACACACACGGACCTTTTTCTAAAAATGTTTTTTCTCTATACATTATATACGTAGTACGTGTAGACGGGGATAACTCGCAAAGTATGACTGCAACTGACAGTGAAGCCTCGTGCCTTGGAACCTGTTCTGCTCTATGCAGTAAGAACGCTATCATACGTGGATAAGAAACACTCGACCAGTTGAACTCGTCACCATCTTGTATCGTATTTTAATGTAAAATACTACAATACATAATGCACATGTTAGTATATCTCACACACACACACACACACACACACACACACACACACACACACACACGTTCACGAGAGAAAAAGTACTTCGCTGTTCCCAGCAGCAACAACAACCAGAAGGCGCTAATTCTATCACACTGTGACGCCTTCTGATTGTTTCACATTCAGATGTACACAGAATACGACATATTTCAGGATTTCTCAGTGGGCTGGAACAATTGTACCGAGACATCCGTTATGAACGTGACAGCGTATACAACGCGTCCTATGTGCCTTTCAAAAGTCGCTTCAAACTTTAAACCGTTACAAATATTTGTGGCTCTCAGTGTCCCATTCTATCCTGGGCGTGAAAGACGCCTGTCTTTCAGGCTTGAGGTTCTTTAACGTGCAGAAGAAAGCCATGCTAAGGATTTTTACGCTCCGCCGGGTTTAAACCCGCGACTTTGGTAACCACTACACCACGAAGGGCAACTGAAGATGTCTTGTTCAAAGTACACTATTCTTTCTGTGACTCCATGCAGATGATGTCTTGGAATGTGAGCTTCAGTTGCTGAAGTCGGTCGGATCCGAAGATCGTGAAGGAATGTAACATGGGATTGCTCTTAACTTGTTAAAGCGTTTTAAATGTGTTCAGGTCTTAAGAAAAAAACTCATCTTGTTTACATAACATCATCGAATCAGCTGTATTGTTGTATCATTTAGTGACAGAGTCATGATTTGTAATTCTTATAGCAGTATCAATAAAATTACTGCAACAAAACTGTAACCATGGTAACGGTGAACTGAAAACAAACCCCATTTTTCGCCCAGTATATGACTCCTTTTGTTTTTATCCTATCTCAAATATTATAATATTTATGGGAGTTTGAAAGGTCCTGTATATCGCTGCTACAGTTTGTCTAGTTAACTCATCAGCAGCTCGGCCGCCTCCTTTGAGGCTCCGTATAATCGTTTTATAACACAGGCTCAGTGCTTCTGTCGAGCTAACATCTAGCACGACTATCTCTCTGACGTGAAATCGGAATTTTGGAAGTGAGAGAAATGACTGTCACTTACTTAAAATGAGGGGACAAGGATAGAAGTTTCCCTTTCATTAGTTGTGGGTAGCAACGTACTCGCATTTACTAAACAGACTTTATTATCCCAAGAAAAACAGAATTATTTGTTAACGGCGCTATCACCTGCCAGGATCATAAAAGTGCAGCCGGCGTGCCAGAATTTCGTCCAGTACGAGTTCTTTAGCATCTACTGTTGGGGCTGTCTGGACCAGGTTTGATCAGGAACCATTGGAGTCTACAGATCAGAGAGACGCACGGAAGTCCCCAATAGTTGAAGACTACTGCAGCGAGAACCTTGGCAACCAAGCAGCCCTACAGTGCTGCTCAAGCGGAGTGTCAAGATCAGAAAGGTAATCAAACCTCTCAGAGGTTCCCCTCGGTTCTACGGCATCTTCAGAGTCTTCTACTGTTTGGATCTGAAACATTCTCGGCTGAAGCTGAGAATTCCACAATCTCATCAGCATCGCTTCAGTCCAGTGATGCATTTTAACAATTGTCATATAAAATGACCTAAGTAATGTGATTTTAGTTCAAAAAACTGATATAAGAATATTTTGTGTTATTGGTTACCATCAAACTGATAATCGGTTTGATGATTTGAAATATGACACGGATGCGCTTAGTTTGATTTTGGCTTCAGACACCAAATTTATTTTTCTGTTGGGGAAGCATTGTTTGTACTTGGACGATGAGACTTCTCTTGCTGGCACTAACCTAACTTTGGGGTATAAAAGTAAATACTGTTTGTAGGAAGACTTGGAATGTCTCGTCAGACTTTCACTTAGCACTCTACTGGACCACAAACTTTTGTACTTTTGTCATCACATTCTCTGCCAGGAGTGTGTCTGTCACGTTGTCTGCTTCTCGTCGACGTGTGTGGCGAACTCCGTTGCCCTGTACCTTGGTTCCCTGGAGAAGTCACACACTGCTTGTTCAGGTCTCGAGTGGGTGGAGAACTCTGTTGCTCGATACCTGGGCTCTTTGGAGAAGTCGCAAGGATGCTCTTCAGGACTGGTGATCTTGTCTTGGACGTACTTGCGGGGTTTTCCAGGAAACCAGTTGCTCATCCTGAGAGCTGCAGGATGGATGAGTTTCTCGTCGTATGCATCCTCCTCGGAGCTCCCTGGAACAAGGCAACAGTTACAACCTGCACACACTGCTCGGCATGTTTCAGATACGTGTCTACTGTTAGGTTGGCATACCTGTGATGTAGCTAACGAGGATGCCAATGAAGATGGTGAAGCCGCAACCAATCAGCGAGTAGTACATATATGTGATGGAGTACAGCTGGTCCAGGACATCTCTGAAACAGATGTAATAGACAATCATCTCAAGAGTGGGACACATTCTGAGAGTAGAACAGGTTCCACGCTTGTAGTTGTCGCGATATCTGTATAACTGAACGGCTCTATTCGGTTACAGGTATTATGTTCCCCAAAAGTTAATCCATCCACACTTGGAGAAACATTTGTTAAGAAAGAGCAGCCGTTTCTCAGAGGCAACTGGAGCCAGTTTCCTAAGCAGGTGTAAGAACTGCTTCAACACGGAACCTCTTCTGGCGTCATATATCTGTTGACTTTCTTTGTTAGAAACAAGCTGCGTGACAAACTGTAGTCATCTGCTCAGCTAGGAGTCGTGTAACCTGTTCTGCTCTATACTCATCACCCAGTAGTCTGTTTATATGTGACTGAAAAGTTCATACAGTGCTAAATTGAATGTGCGGTAGCCCGCGTGTCTGCCTCAGATTCAACAGTCGGGAGTTGCAACCTCACTTAGGGTGAGTTACCCAGATGAGGTTTTCCCTTATCCTGAGAAGACGAATGTCGAGTAACTTTAAGCTCCATGGACCCCGAGATCATTTGAATATCATTTCACCAATTCCATTCATTGTCCGATATGACCAACCAGGTTAAACTAGACAGAGACAGACACCTCCGATATAATGCTCGACTGGGAGTGGCTGGAGGTCTAACAGTCAACAATCCTTTGTTTGACTAGAACAATACAGATGGAGAATGACAACAAAGTTTCAGTATTAGACGGTTCAATGAAGTCATCGTTACTTTCAAACAAAACTATTTATTTCTCAACATTATTGTGTGTTATTAACAATACTCTGCAAGCAATGTCTGACGGGGCGGTTCAATCTGTCGTCGCTGCTAATCCCTCCCTCGTGGGATGTAGATACAATAACCGCTTCATTTTGCTCAGAGGTCTCTTTATCAGGCCTGCAGTTCTTTTATGTGTCGCAAATCTAAGACACGGAACTAGCGGTTTTACTTCCCTTCCGTAGGAAGTCATGCTAAGGATTTTTACGCCTGGTTTTTATTATTGTCCTCCGCCGGGTTTGAACCCGCGACATGTTTCATTTCTGACATATGCAGTAGCTGCATATAACTCAGTTTCTAGATCTGACGTAAGCTGATGGTTCTCAGCAACGAGAACGGGAATGCATTTACTCTTCTTTTCCTGGTCAATTTTGCATTTAACTAGCATCTACAGAGTGAAGCACTGGGCGTGTGGATACACGATTCCAAACCGCCGCTGTTCTGCAAGTGCAGTACTGATATAGTGTATTTCAGTTATTACGAGTGATTTATTATTTTCTCCTGTACTTAGTCACAAGAAAGCGCCGTGGCTGAGTGGTTAGACCGCTCGCCTCCCATCTAGGCGGCCCGGGTTCGATCCCAAGCGCCCGCATGTGCGATTCCTGGTGGACGAAACGGCGTCTGGGCGGGGTTTCTCTGGGTCCTTGGGCTTCCCCCGCGACTCATTCCACAATTGATCCATTATCATCTTTCCAATAATCCACTTTCTCGTATTCATACCTAGCTACGGGCCGACCCCTCGTCACAGGTTCTCCATTCTGAGTTTCGAGCCCTTAGGCTCCCCGACAGGCTTCTGGCCCCTAGGCATTGGTTTGTAAGTTCTGTGGGGATGTCAGTTCCACAAATACGGCGAGGGTAAGCCGATAGTTAACGCCCGTCAATATAATGTTGCCACCCACCTTTCAACAGTCAGGGAGCGCGATTTTGCCTTTTCTCAAACAGCCAATCTTTCAATGAGAACAATTGAAAGCGTGTTTCAGGATTTCTATCTCTGGGGTAACTTAAAGTATACCAGACAAACCCTGGAACAATTAAAACAAAATATCCACCAGCATTTCTCAAAGTTAACTAACTACGGCAAAGCACCAAAAATCTATTGACAACGGCGGTATTCAGTTTCGGATCACCTTTCAGAAAGTTGGTAAAAGAAAATTTTAAAAGTGGTCTTTCAAAGTGTTGTATGGTTTCATCAGCGCCTTTCTGTGACAGCGGCAGACAGGCAAAACACCGCGCGTTTTTGAGGATGAGAAACTTAACATTTTATCAAGAAATGGTTCCCGTCAGGTACAGACAGGACAAAGACTCACCCTGCAGCTTTGGTAACTGTTGGGGTGCTGTCGTTGACAACGCCGTAGTTATAAAGAGGTTGCTCGGCGATGCTGTGATTAGCCCATTCAAAAGTGTAAGGTTGAGACGAAATGGGTAATCCTGAGTACGAGTTGTTGGTACAACCAGCTGTTGACAGCGGCAACAACTCTGATGGCGGCTTGTCCACAGTGAAACTCCCGAACGTGATCCACAAGGTGAGGACGTGGCTGACAATCATCCCGCTCGCAGCGCCCTGCAACAAGGTGGCACATTAGAGAACTGGTCCATTTGACGATCATACCACCCGCACTGCCCTGCAACAAGGTGGCACATTAGAGAACTGGTCCTGTTGACGATCATACCGCCCGCACTGCCCTGCAACAAGGTGACACATTAGAGTACTGTTCCTGTTGACGATCATACCTCTAGATCTGCCCTGCAACAAGGTGGCACATTAGAGAACTGGTCCATTTGACAATCATCCCGCTCGCAGCGCCCTGCAACAAGGTGGCACATTAGAGAACTGGTCCATTTGACGATCATACCGCTCGCACTGCCCTGCAACAAGGTGGCACATTAGAGAACTGGTCCATTTGACGATCATACCGCCCGCACTGCCCTGCAACAAGGTGGCACATTAGAGAACTGGTCCATTTGACGATCATACCGCCCGCACTGCCCTGCAACAAGGTGGCACATTAGAGAACTGGTCCTGTTGACGATCATACCGCTCGCACTGCCCTACAACAAGGTGACACATTAGAGTACTCTTCCTGTTGACGATCATACCGCTAGATCTGCCCTGCAACAAGGTGACACATTAGAGAACTGGTCCATTTGACGATCATACCGCCCGCACTGCCCTGCAACAAGGTGGCACATTAGAGAACTGGTCCATTTGACGATCATACCGCCCGCACTGCCCTACAACAAGGTGACACATTAGAGTACTCTTCCTGTTGACGATCATACCGCTAGATCTGCCCTGCAACAAGGTGACACATTAGAGAACTGTTCCTGTTGACGATCATACCGCTAGCACTCTCCTGCAACATAGAGGCACATTAGAGAACTGTTCCTGTTGACGATCATACCGCTATCACCGCCCTGCAACAAGGTGACACATTAGAGAACTGTTCCTGTTGACGATCATACCGCTAGCACCGCCCTGCAACAAGGTGGCACATTAGAGAAATGTTCCTGTTGACGATCATACCGCTAGATCTGCCCTGCAACAAGGTGACACATTAGAGAACTGTTCCTGTTGATGATCATACCGCTAGCACTGTCCTGCAACAAGGTGACACATTAGAGTACTGTTCCTGTTGACGATCATACCGCTAGATCTGCCCTGCAACAAGGTGACACATTAGAGAACTGTTCCTGTTGATGATCATACCGCTATCACCGCCCTGCAACAAGGTGACACATTAGAGTACTGTTCCTGTTGACGATCATACCGCTAGCACCGCCCTGCAACAAGGTGGCACATTCGAGAACTGTTCCTGTTGACGATCATACCGCTAGATCTGCCCAGCAACAAGGTGACACATTAGAGTACTGTTCCTGTTGACGATCATACCGCTAGCACTGTCCTGCAACAAGGTGACACATTAGAGAACTGTTCCTGTTGACGATCATACCGCTAGATCTGCCCAGCAACAAGGTGACACATTAGAGTACTGTTTCTGTTGACGATCATACCGCTATCACCACCCTGCAACAAGGTGGCACATTAGAGAACTGTTCCTGTTGACGATCATACCGCTATCACTGTCCTGCAACAAGGTGACACATTAGAGAACTCTTCCTGTTGACGATCATACCGCTAGATCTGCCCAGCAACAAGGTGACACATTAGAGTACTGTTTCTGTTGACGATCATACCGCTATCACCACCCTGCAACAAGGTGGCACATTAGAGAACTGTTCCTGTTGACGATCATACCGCTAGCAGCATCCTACAACAGGGTGACACATTAGAGAACTCTTCCTGTTGACGATCATACCGCTAGCAGCATCCTACAACAAGGTGACACATTAGAGAACTCTTCCTGTTGACGATCATACCGCTAGATCTGCCCAGCAACAAGGTGACACATTAGAGTACTGTTTCTGTTGACGATCATACCGCTATCACCACCCTGCAACAAGGTGGCACATTAGAGAACTGTTCCTGTTGACGATCATACCGCTAGCAGCATCCTACAACAAGGTGACACATTAGAGTACTGTTCCTGTTGACGATCATACCGCTAGCAGCATCCTACAACAAGGTGACACATTAGAGTACTGTTCCTGTTGACGATCATACCGCTAGCAGCATCCTACAACAAGGTGACACATTAGAGTACTGTTCCTGTTGACGACCATACCGCTAGCAGCATCCTACAACAAGGTGACACATTAGAGAACTGTTCCTGTTGACGATCATACCGCTAGCAGCATCCTACAACAAGGTGACACATTAGAGTACTGTTCCTGTTGACGACCATACCGCTAGCAGCATCCTACAACAAGGTGACACATTAGAGTACTGTTCCTGTTGACGATCATACCTCTAGCAGCATCCTACAACAAGGTGACACATTAGAGTACTGTTCCTGTTGACGACCATACCGCTAGCAGCATCCTACAACAAGGTGGCACATTAGAGAACTGTTCCTGTTGACGATCATACCGCTAGCACTGCCCTACAACAAGGTGGCACATTAGAGTACTGTTCCTGTTGACGATCATACCGCTAGCAGCATCCTACAACAAGGTGACACATTAGAGTACTGTTCCTGTTGACGATCATACTGCTAGCACTGCCCTGCAACAAGGTGACACATTAGAGAACTGTTCCTGTTGACGATCATACTGCTAGCACTGCCCTGCAACAAGGTGACACATTAGAGAACTGTTCCTGTTGACGACCATACCGCTAGCACTGTCCTGCAACAAGGCGACACATTAGAGTACTGTTCCTGTTGACGATCATACTGCTAGCACTGCCCTGCAACAAGGTGACACATTAGAGAACTGTTCCTGTTGACGACCATACCGCTAGCACTGTCCTGCAACAAGGCGACACATTAGAGTACTGTTCCTGTTGACGATCATACTGCTAGCACTGCCCTGCAACAAGGTGACACATTAGAGAACTGTTCCTGTTGACGACCATACCGCTAGCAGCATCCTACAACAAGGTGGCACATTAGAGAACTGTTCCTGTTGACGACCATACCGCTAGCAGCATCCTACAACAAGGTGGCACATTAGAGAACTGTTCCTGTTGACGACCATACCGCTAGCAGCATCCTACAACAAGGTGACACATTAGAGAACTGTTCCTGTTGACGACCATACCTCTAGCAGCATCCTACAACAAGGTGACACATTAGAGAACTGTTCCTGTTGACGACCATACCGCTAGCAGCACCCTACAACAAGGTGACACATTAGAGAACTGTTCCTGTTGACGACCATACCTCTAGCAGCATCCTACAACAAGGTGACACATTAGAGAACTGTTCCTGTTGACGATCATACCGCTCGCAGCGCCCTGCAACAAGGTGACACATTAGAGTACTGTTCCTGCCGCTCGCAGCGCCCTGCAACAAGGTGACACATTAGAGTACTGTTCCTGTTGACGATCATACCGCTAGCACTGTCCTGCAACAAGGCGACACATTAGAGTACTGTTCCTGTTGACGATCATGCCGCTCGCAGCGCCCTACAACGAATTGTGACGTTACAGGACTGTTCTTATTGCTCGATAAGATGAGGGCATGGCTGCCCTTAGTGTGTCATCACCATGATAATGATCCACATCAAGTAACTCACCTTCCAGTTGACACACGGGAAGAGCATCGCCAAGAGGAACACGCCCAGGAGAGGTCCACTCGTGGCTGACGTCATCAACATGTACGACTCGATGACGTTGGAAAGGGAAGCCACGGCGAAGGCTATGCCCATGATGATGAGGCCGTACAGCGAACCTGCGAACACGAGGTGACGTTAGCTCATGACACGTGGCATAGCGCTCATAAACCTCCTTCTGATGAGCTGCTTACCAATTGTTTTAATGAAGATGAGCTGCTTGCCCTCGGTGAAGCTGCTGAACGCGGGAATCTGACTGATGAAGTCCTCCCAGGTGACAGTCGCTAGACTGTTGAGGTTGGAAACTGCAAGACTACACAGACACATCGTTAGCTTCATATTAACCTCTACACCAGCGGCTACCTAATTAATACATACCTCAATCCCCCGTTGAAGAGAGTGGCCATGAACAGGCCCAACATTCCTGGCACGTATGCGAATTTGTCCTCCACGTAGAAAGGCAGAATCTCGTCTATCTTGGAGATGTATCCCAAACTGAGAGGATCGCAGTTGGCATAACTGGCGAATATCACCATACCGACAACCCAGGACATGCTGAAGAGGAAAGCTATCACTGGAATGTTGGCCATCATGGTCCTGTAGAACAATAATGATTGTTACTGTGTGTCCCTCAAGACAAGGCACAGCCCAGAATGGACAAATGAGCTTACTTTGTGACTTCCTTCTGAGATGACATGCTGACGTATCTCTGCACGAAGTTTTGTTGGCAGCCGAACACCGACACCGACATGAACAGTTGACCGAACAGAGCAGACAAAGTCGTCACTCGGATGGTGGGGTCTGTGTCGAAGCTGTAACAGAACACCTCGTTGCATCGTTCCGCAAACTCAGAACATATTGTTAGGGTCAAAGTGATTGTAGATACGTACTTGAAGAAGTCAAGTCTTCCTCGTTCACGTGAGATGTTGATGACGTTAGCAGGTCCGCCCACTTCTATTGTTCCTTGTATGATGATGGCGACACAGCAGGCGATCATCGCGACGCCCTGGACCACATCTGCTGTGATAGCGGCCTTCAGGCCTCCCTGCAGACATCAGACACACAGTTAGTGACTCAGACTTGACGGAGATATACCGAGTGATCATCGCGACAACTCCTGCCACATCTGATATAAAAGTCCTCTCAGCGGTGGATATGCAACATCTGGTACGTACCATGATGGTGAAGATGATGCTGATGGCGGTGATGCTGAGAATGGAAGCCCAGTAAGGCAGTCCGATGACCGTCTTGAGGGCCACGCAAGGAGTGAACACCGTCACTCCGAGGTTCAGCAGACTCCGGGCCACGTACGTGAAGGAAGCCAGGCACCGCACAAGCCGGGATTTGAACCGCAGATCTAAATACTGAAACAGAAATCACAAGGATTGTAATACTGGCTCTGATGATTAAACTACAGATGTCACTGTTGACGGATACACTTACCTGATACACAGAAGTGATGCCCAGGTTGTAATACACCGGCACAAAGATGAAGATGACAATCGGGTAGGCGAGCACCATGCCGTACAAGGTCTCCCACATGGCGCTCCCTCGGTAGTAGAGCTCTGACGGGTACCCTGTAACATGTCAGTAGAGCAACGTGTGACATGTCAATAGGACAATTGTAATATGTCAGTAGGGCATGGTGTAACATGTCAGTAGAGCAATGTGTGACATATCAGTAGAGCAACGTGTCACATGTCAATAGGACAATTGTAACATGTCAGTAGGGCATGGTGTAACATGTCAGTAGAGCAATGGTCCATATTATGATATTAGAATATTATTTTATATAACAGAAGATATCTATATGACAGATCTCCATGGTTATGACATTAGAATATTGTTTTATATAACAGAAGATATCTGCATGACAGATCTGCATGGTTATGACATTAGAATATTATTTTATATAACAGAAGATATATGTATGACAGATCTCCATGGTTATGACTTTAGAATATTATTTTATATGACAGAAGATATCTATATGACAGATCTGCATGGTTATGACATTAGAATATTATTTTATATGACAGAAGATATCTATATGACAGATCTCCATGGTAATGACATTAGAATATTGTTTTATATGACAGAAGATATCTGCATGACAGATCTCCATGGTTATGACATTAGAATATTGTTTTATATGACAGAAGATATCTGCATGACAGATCTCCATGGTTATGACATTAGAATATTGTTTTATATGACAGAAGATATCTGCATGACAGATCTGCATGGTTATGACATTAGAATATTATTTTATATAACAGAAGATATATGTATGACAGATCTCCATGGTTATGACATTAGAATATTATTTTATATGACAGAAGATATATGTATGACAGATCTCCATGTTTATGACATTAGAATATTATTTTATATCACAGAAGATATCTGTATAACAGTATATCTCTATAGTTATGACAGTAGTATATTGTATTGATAGAAGTCATATATATGACATAAGAGTAGGTATCTATCCTTATGACGGTGGAATACTGGTTGACAGAGGTCGTTAGTATGACATGCTAGTTGTTGTGACAGAGGAATACTGGTTGACAGCAGATCAGTATGGTTGTGGCATGCTATAGCATATTAATTGACAGCAGATACATGTATGTTATATCAGTAAAACGACAGCAGATGATTATGTAATAAGAGAATTACGGATCATATGAATGTAGACCGCCGTCGTGACAGCAGGGATGTATATGACTTGACAAGGAATGCGGCTGCTGTGTAGGAGCACGTGAACCTCCAATATTTCTTGGTGGATCTCCTTTTTCTCTTCCAGGAAACATTTCATAAAATGCGCTATCCGATGCCACTTGTTTAAATATACCGCGCTCTGCTCTTCAGGTTCAACACAGCCGAGTATGTGACAACAACGCTTGTAGCACAGGCCTCGTGTTATACACCAACGTTTAGCAGCTCTGCGCTTGCCGGGTAACAAAACAGCTCGGAATTTTACAGCCAGAAATGAGCACAGTGCACATCAACACCCCCAGGAGGTGCTGCTATCTTCGAGATTTAGTTGAAACTATCCGGAAGTGCAACTGCAGTCTTTGTGAGAGGCGCTATTTGTCTTAGTAGTTTGCACATTTGAAAAACCGGCGCGTGGAATTTCTATACAAATAAATTTGGTGTCAATTGCGTAATTTAAACACTGTAAATACCATTCTTCACATGAACTGCACCAAAGGAGTTCACCCCTTCATCACCTCATATTGCTGTTAACTCTCGGAGACTAAGAAATTCAACATCTTTACAATACTGGGTGGGTGACGATTTGTGTAACAAATTTATAATTCTTGTCATTGGGCACTATCATTGTTTCTAATATCACTAGATTTGATGTTGCGGTGACGGCGGTAGCAATAGCTGCAGCGGCTGCGGCGGTGGTAAATTGCTGACTTTGTGACACCTAAATGTTTAATCCACGAGCCGCCACTGTTTAGAATGTTGTATTATATGACTATAGAAAATTGTTGGAAATGTCAGTAAAGCACAATAAATGATATTGCAGTAGAATATTATAGTATGACATGACAGTAGAATACTATTTAATATATTGCAGTATAATATATTATTATGTGACAGTAAAAAACTGTAAGAAATATCAGTAGAACAGTAAAAAAGATTTGACAGTATAATGATATACTATGTAACTGCAAAGGTCTATCTGACATGACAGAATCTATTATATTACAGTAAAATGTTGTATTACGTGGCAGTAGAAAACTGCAGGAAATGTCAGAACAACCCTATAAATGTAATGACAGAGGAACACTATAGCTACTGTTTGATAGCAGATAATTATATGATATGACAGAGAATACTGTATAATGTATTACAGTAGAATGTGGTATTATATGACAGTAGAAAACTGTAGCTAATGCCAGTAAGACACTACTAATTATATGACAGTAGGATATTACTTTGTGTGACAGCACAATTGTAAGAGACATGACAGTAGAATGCTATGTATTATATTATAGGAAAATGCTTTATGTGATAGCAGAAAACTGTCTGTAGAACACCATAACATTTTAAATGATGTGACAGCACAGATGTAAATGACATAACAGAAGAAGACTATGTATGATATTAGAGTAGAATGTAACATTAAGAACTGTGCAAAATGTCAGTATAATACTGCAAATGATATTACAGTACAATTATATACTATGTGACAGCATAGTTCTATATGATAGTAGAACACTGTGTATGACATAACAATAGTTGATTGTGTATCGCGTGACAGAAAACAGTTTTTGTGTGACAATTGCAAAACATTAATTTAAGAACTTATAGGAACGTTTGGCAGTTTATGTATTACAAGATTTGTGAAGAATATGACCTTACAGTGACAAAGAGCAGCAGTTTATAGATATAGTATGATAGTAAATCCTTGAATAATCATATAACATAACAGATAAACAATACATCATAATTTACTGATAAATGGAATGGCGGAGATGGAGTATATGATAATATAATTTGCCCATGTTTTACAATAAAGCAGTGTTCTGAATGACATGTCAGTAGCCCAGTGTAACACATGGATAAGATATTGCCCATGTACGTATTAATAGCAGCGTACATAACAGGGAAGTAGTCCAGTAGTACATATGACAGCGTGGTATAGCTCACTATGACAGGGAAGTAGTCCAGTGTTACTCATGACAGTATGATATAGCTCACTATGACAGGGAAGTAGTCCAGTATTACACATGACAGTATGATATAGCTCACTATGACAGGGAAGTAGTCCAGTATTACACATGACAGTATGATAGAGCTCACTATGACAGGGAAGCAGTCCAGTATTACACATGACAGTATGATATAGCTCACTATGACAGGGAAGTAGTCCAGTATTACACATGACAGTATGATAGAGCTCACTATGACAGGGAAGCAGTCCAGTGTTACACATGACAATATGATATAGCTTACTATGACAGGGAAGCAGTCCAGTATTACACATGACAGTATGATTAGCTCACTATGACAGAAAAGTAGTCCAGTATTACACATGCAGTATGATATAGCTCACTATGACAGGGAAGGAGTCCAGTATTACACATGACAGTATGATATAGCTTACTATGACAGGGAAGTAATCCAGTATTACACATGACAGTATGATAGAGCTCACTATGACAGGGAAGTAATCCAGTATTACACATGGCAGTATGATATATCTCACTATGACAGGGAAGTAATCCAGTATTACACATGACAGTATGATATATCTCACTATGACAGGGAAGTAATCCAGTATTATACATGGCAGTATGATATATGTCACTATGACAGGGAAGTAGTCCAGTGTTACACATGACAGTATGATATAGCTCACTATGACAGTGAAGTAGTCCAGTATTACACATGAAAACATGATAAAGCTCATGCACGATATGACAGGGAAGTAGTCCAGTATTACACATGACAGTATGATAAAGCTCACTATGACAGTGAAGTAGTCCAGTATTACACATGACAGTATGATAAAGCTCACTATGACAGGGAAGTAGTCCAGTGTTACACATGACAGTATGATAAAGCTCACTATGACAGTGAAGTACTCCAGTATTACACATGACAGTATGATATAGCTCACTATGACAGGGAAGTAGTCAAGTATTACACATAAAACATGATATAGCTCATGCACGATATGACAGGGAAGTAGTCCAGTATTACATATGACAGCGTGATATAGCTCACTATGACAGAGAAGTAGACCAGTATTACACATGACAGCATGATAGAGCTCACTGTGACAGGGAAGTAGTCCAGTATTACACATAGCGGTATGATATAGCTCACTATGACATGGAAGTAGTCCAGTATTACACATGGCAGTTTGTATAGCTGACTATGACAGGGAAGTAGTCCAGTATTACACATGGCGGTATGATATAGCTCACCATGATATGACAGGGAAGTAGTCCAGTATTACACATGACAGCGTGATATACCTGACTATGACAGGGAAGTAGTCCAGAATTACACATGACAGTATGATATAGCTCACTATGACAGGGAAGTAGTCCAGTATTACACATGACAATATGATATAGCTCACTGTGACAGGGAAGTAGTCCAGTATTACACATGACAATATGATAAAGCTCACTATGACAGGGAAGCAGTCCAGTATTACACATGACAGTATGATAAAGCTCACTATGACAGGGAAGTAGTCCAGTATTACACATGACAGTATGATAAAGCTCACTATGACAGTGAAGTACTCCAGTATTACACATGACAGTATGATATAGCTCACTATGACAGGGAAGTAGTCAAGTATTACACATAAAACATGATATAGCTCATGCACGATATGACAGGGAAGTAGTCCAGTATTACATATGACAGCGTGATATAGCTCACTATGACAGAGAAGTAGACCAGTATTACACATGACAGCATGATAGAGCTCACTGTGACAGGGAAGTAGTCCAGTATTACACATAGCGGTATGATATAGCTCACTATGACATGGAAGTAGTCCAGTATTACACATGGCAGTTTGTATAGCTGACTATGACAGGGAAGTAGTCCAGTATTACACATGGCGGTATGATATAGCTCACCATGATATGACAGGGAAGTAGTCCAGTATTACACATGACAGCGTGATATACCTGACTATGACAGGGAAGTAGTCCAGTATTACACATGACAGTATGATATAGCTCACTATGACAGGGAAGTAGTCCAGTATTACACATGACAATATGATATAGCTCACTGTGACAGGGAAGTAGTCCAGTATTACACATGACAATATGATAAAGCTCACTATGACAGGGAAGCAGTCCAGTATTACACATGACAGTATGATAAAGCTCACTATGACAGGGAAGTAGTCCAGTATTACACATGACAGTATGATAAAGCTCACTATGACAGGGAAGCAGTCCAGTATTACACATGACAGTATGATAAAGCTCACTATGACAGGGAAGTAGTCCAGTATTACACATGACAGTATGATAAAGCTCACTATGACAGGGAAGTAGTCCAGTATTACACATGACAGTATGATAGAGCTCATTATGACAGGGAAGCAGTCCAGTATTACACATGACAGCGTGATATAGCTCACTATGACAGGGAAGTAGTCCAGTATTACACATGACAGCGTGATATAGCTCACTATGACAGCGAAGTAATCCAGTGTTACACATGACAGTATGCATAGCTGACTATGACAGGGAAGTAGTCCAGTATTACACATGGCGGTATGATATAGCTCACCATGATATGACAGGGAAGTAGTCCGGTATTACACGTGACAGTATGATATAACTTATGTATGATGTTACAGAGAAGTAGTCCAGTATTACAAATGGCAGTATGTATAGCTGACTATGACAAGGAAGTAGTCCAGTATTACACATGGCAGTATGATATATCTCACTATGATATGACAGGGAAGTAGTCCGGTACTACACATGACAGTATGATATAACTTATGTTTGATGTTACAGGGAAGTAGTCCAGTGTTACACATGACAGTATGATATAGCTCACTATGACAGAGAAGTAGTCCAGTATTACACATGGCAGTATGTATAGCTCACTATGACAGGGAAGTAGTCCAGTATTACACATGGCAGTATGTATAGCTCACTATGACAGGGAAGCAGTCCAGTATTACACATGGCAGTATGTATAGCTCACTATGACAGGGAAGCAGTCCAGTATTACACATGGCAGTATGTATAGCTCATTATGACAGGGAAGCAGTCCAGTATTACACATGACAGTATGATATAGCTCACTATGATATGACAGGTAAGTAGTCCGGTATTACACATGACAGTATGATATGGTTTATGTATGATGTTTCAGGGAAGTAGTCCAGTATTACACATGACAGTATGATATAGCTCACTATAACAGGGAAGTAGTCCAGTATTACACATGACAATATGATATAGCTCACTATGACATGGAAGTAGTCCAGTGTTACTCATGACAGTATGATATAGCTTGCTATGACAGGGATGTAGTCCAGTGTTACTCATGACAGTATGATATAACTCACTATGACAGGGAAGTAGTCCAGTGTTACTCATGACAGTATAATATAACTCACTATGACAGGGAAGTAATCCAGTGTTAGTCATGACAGTATGATATAACTCACTATGACAGGGAAGTAATCCAGTGTTACTCATGACAGTATGATATAACTCACTATGACAGGGAGGTAGTCCAGTGTTACTCATGACAGTATGATATAACTCACTATGACAGGGAAGTAATCCAGTGTTACTCATGACAGTATGATATAGCTCACTATGACAGTGAAGTAGTACAGTATTACTCATGACAGTATGATAGAGCTCACTATGACAGGGAAGTAGTCCAGTATTACTCATGACAGTATGATAGAGCTCACTATGACAGGGAAGTAGTCCAGTGTTACTCATGACAGTATGATATAGCTTACTATGACAGGGAAGTAGTCCAGTGTTACTCATGACAGTATGATATACTCACTATGATATGACAGGGAAGTAATCCAGTATTATACATGGCAGTATGATATATGTCACTATGACAGGGAAGTAGTCCAGTATTACACATGGCAGTATGTATAGCTCACTATGACAGGGAAGTAGTCCAGTATTACACATGATAGTATGATATAGCTCACTATGACAGGGAAGTAATCCAGTATTACACATGGCAGTATGTATACCCCACTATGAGAGGGAAGTAATCCAGTATTACACATGGCAGTATGATATATCTCACTATGACAGGGAAGTACTCCAGTATTACATATGACAGCGTGATATAGCTCACTATGACAGAGAAGTAGACCAGTATTACACATGACAGTATGATATAGCTCACTATGACAGGGAAGTAGTCCAGTATTACACATGACAGTATGATAGAGCTCACTATGACAGGGAAGCAGTCCAGTATTACACATGACAGTATGATATAGCTCACTATGCCAGGGAAGTAGTCCAGTATTACACATGACAGTATGATAGAGCTCATTATGACAGGGAAGCAGTCCAGTATTACACATGACAGTATGATAGAGCTCACTATGACAGGGAAGTAGTCCAGTATTACACATGACAGTATGATAGAGCTCATTATGACAGGGAAGTAGTCCAGTATTACACAGGGCAGTATGATAGAGCTCACTATGACAGGGAAGTAGTCCAGTATTACACATGACAATATGATATAGCTTACTATGACAGGGAAGCAGTCCAGTATTACACATGACAGTATGATATAGCTCACTATGACAGAGAAGTAGTCCAGTATTACACATGCAGTATGATATAGCTCACTATGACAGTGAAGTAGTCCAGTATTACACATGACAGTATGACATAGCTCACTATGACAGTGAAGCAGTCCAGTATTACACATGACAATATGATATAGCTCACTATGACAGGGAAGTAGTCCAGTGTTACTCATGGCAGTATGATATATCTCACTATGACAGGGAAGTAATCCAGTATTACACATGACAGTATGATATATCTCACTATGACAGGGAAGTAATCCAGTATGATACATGGCAGTATGATATATGTCACTATGACAGGGCAGTAGTCCAGTGTTACACATGACAGTATGATATAGCTCACTATGACAGTGAAGGTAGTCCAGTATTACACAAGACAGTATGATATAGCTCACTATGACAGTGAAGGTAGTCCAGTATTACACATGACAGTATGCTATAGCTCACTATGACAGGGAAGTAGTCCAGTATTACACATGAAAACATGATATAGCTCATGCACGATATGACAGGGAAGTAGTCCAGTGTTACACATGACAGTATGATAAAGCTCACTATGACAGTGAAGTAGTCCAGTGTTACACATGACAGTATGATAAAGCTCACTATGACAGTGAAGTAGTCCAGTGTTACACATGACAGTATGATATAGCTCACTATGACAGGGAAGTAGTCAAGTATTACACATGATAGTATGATATAGCTCACTATGACAGGGAAGTAGTCCAGTATTACACAGGGCAGTATGATATAGCTCACTATGACAGGGAAGTAGTCAAGTATTACACATAAAACATGATATAGCTCATGCACGATATGACAGGGAAGTAGTCCAGTATTACATATGACAGCGTGATATAGCTCACTATGACAGAGAAGTAGACCAGTATTACACACGACAGTATGATAGAGCTGACTGTGACAGTGAAGTAGTCCAGTATTACACATGACAGCGTGATATATCTCACTATGACAGGGAAGTAGTCCAGTATTACACATGAAAACATGATATAGCTCATGCACGATATGACAGGGAAGTAGTCCAGTATTACACATGACAGTATGATAGAGCTCACTGTGACAGGGAAGTAGTCCAGTATTACACATGACAGCGTGATATAGCTCACTATGACAGGGAAGTAGTCCAGTGTTACACATGACAGTATGCTAGAGCTCACTGTGACAGGGAAGTAGACCAGTATTACACATGACAGCGTGATATAGCTCACTGTGACGGGGAAGTAGTCCAGTATTACACATGAAAGCGTGATATAGCTCACTGTGACGGGGAAGTAGTCCAGTATTACACATGGCAGTTTGTATAGCTGACTATGACAGGGAAGTAGTCCAGTATTACACATGGCGTTATGATATAGCTCACCATGATATGACAGGGAAGTAGTCCGGTATTACACATGACAGCGTGATATAGCTCACTATGACAGGGAAGTAGTCCAGTATTACACATGACAGTATGATAGAGCTCACTGTGACAGGGAAGTAGACCAGTATTACACATGACAGCGTGATATAGCTCACTGTGACGGGGAAGTAGTCCAGTATTACACATGACAGCGTGATATAGCTCACTATGACAGCGAAGTAATCCAGTGTTACACATGACAGTATGATATAGTTCACTATGACAGGGAAGTAGTCCAGTATTACACATGACAG
Organism: Hymenopus coronatus; assembly: GCA_030762935.1. Taxonomy (NCBI): domain Eukaryota; kingdom Metazoa; phylum Arthropoda; class Insecta; order Mantodea; family Hymenopodidae; genus Hymenopus; species Hymenopus coronatus. The sequence continues at coordinate 795,289 of CM060880.1, read as the reverse complement.
TATGTATAGCTGACTATGACAGGGAAGTAGTCCAGTATTACACATGGCGGTATGATATAGCTCACCATGATATGACAGGGAAGTAGTCCGGTATTACACGTGACAGTATGATATAACTTATGTATGATGTTACATAGAAGTAGTCCAGTATTACAAATGGCAGTATGTATAGCTGACTATGACAAGGAAGTAGTCCAGTATTACACATGGCAGTATGATATAGCTCACTATGATATGACAGGGAAGTAGTCCGGTATTACACATGACAGTATGATATAACTTATGTTTGATGTTACAGGGAAGTAGTCCAGTGTTACACATGGCAGTATGATATAGCTCACTATGACAGAGAAGTAGTCCAGTATTACACATGGCAGTATGTATAGCTCACTATGACAGGGAAGTAGTCCAGTATTACACATGGCAGTATGTATAGCTCACTATGACAGGGAAGCAGTCCAGTATTACACATGGCAGTATGTATAGCTCACTATGACAGGGAAGCAGTCCAGTATTACACATGGCAGTATGTATAGCTCACTATGACAGGGAAGCAGTACAGTATTACACATGACAGTATGATATAGCTCACTATGATATGACAGGTAAGTAGTCCGGTATTACACATGACAGTATGATATGGTTTATGTATGATGTTACAGGGAAGTAGTCCAGTATTACACATGGCAGTGTGATATAGCGCACTATGACAGGGAAATAGTCCAGTATTACACATGGCAGTATGTATAGCTCACTATGACAGGGAAGTAGTCCAGTATTACTCATGACGGTATGATATAGCTCACTATGACAGGGAAGTAGTCCAGTATTACACATGACAGTATGATATAGCTCACTATAACAGGGAAGTAGTCCAGTATTACACATGACAATATGATATAGCTCACTATGACATGGAAGTAGTCCAGTGTTACTCATGACAGTATGATATAGCTTGCTATGACAGGGAAGTAGTCCAGTGTTACTCATGACAGTATGATATAACTCACTATGACAGGAAGTAGACCAGTGTTACTCATGACAGTATGATATAACTCACTATGACAGGAAAGTAGTCCAGTGTTACTCATGACAGTATGATATAACTCACTATGACAGGGAAGTAATCCAGTGTTACTCATGACAGTATGATATAACTCACTATGACAGGGAAGTAGACCAGTGTTACTCATGACAGTATGATATAGCTCACTATGACAGTGAAGTAATCCAGTGTTACTCATGACAGTATGATAGAGCTCACTATGACAGTGAAGTAGTCCAGTATTACTCATGACAGTATGATAGAGCTCACTATGACAGGGAAGTAGTCCAGTATTACACATGGCAGTATGATATAGCTCACTATGACAGGGAAGTAGTCCAGTATTACACATGATCGTATGATATAGCTCACTATGACAGGGAAGTAGTCCAGTATTACACATGATAGTGTGATATAGCTCACTATGACAGGATGTAGTCCAGTATTGCTCATGACAGTATGATATACTCACTATGATATGACAGGGAAATAATCCAGTATTAAACATGGTAGTATGATATATCTCGCTATGACAGGGAAGTAATTTAGTATTACACATGGCAGTATGATATATCTCACTATGATATGACAGGGAAGTAATCCAGTATTACACATGACAGTATGATGTATCTCACTATGACAGGGAAGTAGTCCAGTATTACTCACGACATTATGATATAGCTCACTATGACAGGGAAGTAGTCGAGTGTTACTCATGACAGTAAGATATAGCTGACTATGACAGGGAAGTAGTCCAGTATTACTCATGACAGTATGATATAGCTCACTATGACAGGGAAGTAGTCCAGTATTACTCATGACAGTATGATATACTCACTATGATATGACAGGGAAGTAATCCAGTATTACACATGACAGTATGATATATCTCACTATGACAGGGAAGTAGTCCAATATTACACATGATAGTATGATATAGCTCACTATGACAGGGAAGTAGTCCAGTATTACACATGATAGTATGATATAGCTCACTATGACAGGGAAGTAGTCCATTATTACACATGATAGTATGATATAGCTTACTATGACAGGGAAGTAGTTCAGTATTTCACCATGATAGTATGAAATATCTCACTATGACAGGGAAGTAGTCTAGTATTACACATGGCAGTATGATATAGCTCACTATGACAGGGAAGTAATCCAGTATTACACATGGCAGTATGATATATCTCACTATGACAGGGAAGTAATCGAGTATTACACATGGCAGTATGTATATCTCACTATGACAGGGAAGTAGTCCCGTATTACACATGATAGTATGATATAGCTCACTATGACAGGGAAGTAATCGAGTATTACACATGGCAGTATGATATATCTCACTATGACAGGGAAGTAGTCCCGTATTACACATGATAGTATGATATAGCTCACTATGACAGGGAAGTAGTCCAGTATTACACATGATACAGCACGGATGTTGGCAGTGCCTGCGCAAAACTTGGCACGCCTCACTAAAACAGAAAGTGTGTTGTGTACTGACCCAGGAATGACCGGACGCCGAGAGTTCCTCTGGCGATGGACAGCATCATCGCTGCCATGGAGACGCTGCCGGTAGCGAACACATAGTCGGCCTTGGTGCGCTGCTTGGGTCCAGCGAACTTGCTGTAGAAGGCGATGCTGGAGCAGCCGAGGATGAACACGGCGAACACGATATAGTCCCAGACGATGTAGGGCGAGGAGGACTTCATCCTGCAAACATTAACAGTCGTATTGCTTGGGGAGTGTACAAGGCAAATGTTTTAAACTTGTCTAGCCCTGTTACTTGGCGCGGATTCTAGTCCCGTCTTCGACAACGGTTATGTGAAGGCCAGTATCTTTTAAAAGCTGACTTCTAAGTGGTAGCATTGAAATTTGGTTTTCTTACTTAAGCACGAGTAAATCAAAAGAAAAATGAATGACTTCTCATCTTAGAAAAGCTAGCGAAATTAAAATAAAAAAAAAAACAAAAGATATCTTGAAAATGGTTTACTCCACCAAAAATGTATTTCACATTGATTGGGAGCTTTAAGCATTTTAATTTGTTTATAGAATAAGGTTTTGTGCATCTCTTGCGTTTGCTAGTTATACAGAAGTCGCTATTTGCAGTAAATTCAGGATTGTGATGAAAATAACTTTAATATCATCAACAAAGTTTCCAAACATAGTCTAGTTTGGGGTAAGTAACTGTTTTTACTTTCTCTTCACGCGCTATGTGCATAGTGTATAGAGGAGGTATTGCACTCTACCCAAAAATTCGATACCGCGATTTTACCGGAAATATATGTTTTAGGGTCCCCAGTACCCAAAAAAAGGTGTTTTCACAAAAATGTCCGTGTGCCTGAGAACACGATAACTTAAAAACGAAAAGTTGCTAAAATACCAAACTTGGTATTTAAGTTTAGTATCTTCCAGAGATGCGACACGAAGATTTTGAGAAAAATCCCCCACCCCAACCTATCCTTTACATGGAACTTTTTTCGAAAATTTTGATTTTCTCAAAAATGGCTCTAACGATTTTGATTAAAATATTGTATAACAAGGATATTTACCAGACAAATAAAATTATATCCTGAAATTTCTAGAAATAGTTTCTGAAGACTACTTTATTCTGGATGAAATTTACGGAATTTGCAAAACTGCTAAACCGTTAGAAATGGACAAAAACTTAGCATACAAAAAATGTAGAGCACTTTAAAACACACAATTTATGTTATATACATTTTTTCGTGGATTTATAGTTTTTTTAAATATTCCTTGTTATTGGTTTCAGCTTTAAGAAACTTATACTTTTCTCATACAGGAATTTGTCAACTGCTGCCCATTCAAACAAAGGAACTTCAGTCACATAGCAACCAGCTTTTGACTGTCACTTTAACCTATGCTACTCCCTTATTTCACTTCTACTTACAAGGAAGCAAGTAATAACACTATTTCTGCTAATTTGTTCTCGATTGGCATGATGTAAATAGAACCATAAGCTGTTTAGCAATAATTTGATGTAGAAAAAGTCATGTGAATGGAACACATCAGATTTTTTTCGTGTCGCATCTTTGCAAGATGCTCAACTGATAATTAGCTTTTTGGATTATACTCTGTACATACGCGCTTTTCTAAAGAGGTCATTCTTGCGCCCTCAAAACATACATTTCTGGTGAAATGTTGGTATTGAATTTTTGTGTGGAACGCAGCACATCTTGTTGCTACTGTGTGGTAGAGGCAACAAAAACTTGTGTTTGGAATACCATGTTTATGCTACATTTTCTGTGGACTTCTCCAAACACAAAGAGTTAAATCATTATTGCTCGCCTGTGATAGCGTGTCCAGAGTTCGAATCTCTGTTAAGGTAAGTGAACACCTACAACCTAAACGACGTTAAACCAAAAACACAAAATACAACTTGACATGCATTTTGTTCGTAGCATTGACCGTTGCAAGTTTATATCATCTCTAATAGAAGTTTACCCAACAGGAGCGAACAAACATTTGAAAGCTATATCCGTATGTAACTGTGCATAATGTTAAACACACAATTTAATTCAACTATTAAAGCACCATGTAATGGCAATCGCGGTCATTTGACTGGAGCGATATTGTCGAAATGTTCGTTTGTCTAATCTCCTATCTTGGTTATTGGTTACAACCTTCACTTCATTTCCACATGGTACTTTCAATTAATTCAGTTATAATGTTTATTTCAAGTTGTATCGTAATGTATTTAGTTAAAAAAAAATAAAGGAGTGAAAATAATCATTATTTGTATTTGTTATGTATGAGATGAGTGCAATAAGCTCAAATAAAATAACGTTTGTTTCCATTTCTTGTATTAGTTATTAAAAGCTGAAATAAAGTAACTGTTCCCTTTTCTATTGTTGCTATCGATATTCGTACATTGGGTGTAACATGGTCGGCCATGTCATAATTCAGGAGGCAGTGAAAAAAAATTGGTAATTAAAGATGGGAATGCGCCATCTACTATATGAGAACTAATGTAAGTATAACAGTCAAATACAACTCGTGTTATTACTTGTGATAACATTCAAACAATGGAAACTGTTGTAAAGTTACACATTTTTGATAAATCTTCTAACATTTCTGTGTTTCCTGAGGATAAATGTACTTGACTGTGAATTTTACTTTATTATTATTATTGTTTTGTAGAGGTTTCTAAAGAAGAAACCTTTGCTCTTCAGAGATACCTATGCTACGCTTTGCGGCTTAGGGTTCTTTACGTTTTGCGCTTTAATGCGGGTTTTGCATATGAACAGCACACGTAGTAAATGATCGATTAACTAAACTAACAAATGTGGTATCAGAATTATTATTTCTCACACTTCCATACATCATCCGAATTTGTTATTCTTAGAACCTCACTGGTCTGTAACAGGTCCCTAAGCCACAAAGCGCAGTCGAAGGAAGTCTTGCATAAGCAGAAGAATGGAACAGTTGCAGCCGAAGGCGAACACTATCGGCAATCTAACGGATTTAGTAATCTTTAACACTTTCAAATCTGGATCGCCTGTGGAAGTTTTACCTTACTTCTGTTCTATTTTTATGTATTTTAGTTACCCAGGCGAAACGATTTTTAAAATATTACAATTTGCGGTGCGTAATGCTTTAGGGAAGTTGTGCAATTATGATGATAGAGAAACTCGTGTGAGTGTACTCAGACCTTCTGCACTTAGTACACAACATTCCACTCAAAATGTTTCAGGGTCGCCTGTAACAACAAAATCTGATGTGTTCCATTCACATGACCTTCTCAACATCTCTAACAAAACTTATTCTTCTACTAATCAAGATAAACATTAACAGAAATTGTCTTGTTACTTGAGTAGAAGGCAATACACTTGGATAAAGCGATAGTCAAATGTTTTAAAATAGGGTTGCTATACGATTGTAATCTGTTTCTTTGCATTGCCAGGAGTTGATAAAACTGAAACCAATTACAAGGAATATCTCAAAAATGGTCAATTCTAAGAAAAAAGTATATGTTTTTCTATCTCTTACGGTTTTAACAGTTATACAAAATTATGTTCACAGACACACGGGACCCTGAAATGTCTCTTTTGGGTAGAATACAACAACTTGTGCATATTACTTGATAATTAAATTCAAGAAAATCCTCCCACCACAAACTACCGTTTACATGGAAAATGCTTCTAAATGCTCATTTTCTCAAAATGGCTCTTAACAATTTTGATTAAAATATCGTATATTAAAGATATTAAATTTTCTGGGAATAGCCTCTGAAGACTACTTTATTCTAGATGAATTTTACGAAAGTTTGCATAACTGCTAAACCATAAGAGATGGACAAAAACTTGCTACAAAAAATGTAGATCACGATAAAATACACAATTTACGTCATATACATTTTTTGCGTGCATTTGGCCGATTTAGAGATATTGCTTGTTATTGGTTTCAGCTTTAAAACTTTTTTCCTGTCACGCAAAGAAAGGGATTTCAATCCCATAACAACCTCATTTTAAAACATTTGACTGTCGGCTTAGCCTAGTGTATTCCCTTATTACTTGCAAAGGAACTAAGTAATTTTGCTAAATTAAATAGAAGAATAAGCTTATTAGCAATAATTTGTTACAGAGCTGTAGAGAAAGTCATGTGAATGGAGCACATCAGATTTTATTTTTACTATGTACATAGCGTATAGAGAAGATATTGTATTCCACCCAAAAATTCGATACAAAGATTTCACCGGAAATACATGTTTTGGGGTCCCCCAGAATCCTAAAAAAAAAGCATTACTGGAAGAACGTCCGCGCGGGTGTGTGTGTGTGTGTGTGTGTGTGTGTGTGTGTGGACAGCATAGCTCGAAAACGAAAAGACCGTTAAATACCAAACTTGGTATTTAAGTTTTGTATTTTCCAAGGATGAGACATGAAGATTTGCAAGAAAATCCCCCCCCCCACCCTCAGCTTCTCTTTACATGGAAATGTTTTCGAAATTTTTAATTTTCTCAAAAATGGATGTAACGATTTTGGTTAAAATATCGTATATTGAAAACATTTACTTGCCAAATAAAATGTATATCTTGAATTTTCTGGGAATAGCCTTTGAAAACTACTTTATTCTGGTTGAATTTTACGCAATTTTGTAAAACTGCTAAACCGTAAGAGATGGGCAAAAACTTACCACACAAAAATATGGAGCACATTAAAACACACAATTTACGTCATATACGTTCTTTTCGTGGATTTGGCCGTTTTAGAGTTATTCCTTGTTATTGGTTTCAGCTTTAAAACTTTTTCCTGTCACGCAAAGAAACGGATTTCAATCCCATAACAACCTCATTTTAAAACATTTGACTGTCGCGTTAGCCTAGTGTATTCCCTTCTACTTATAAAGCAAATAGTAAATAGTTAGAGGTGTAGAGAAAGTCATGTGAATGGATTGTAACAAGTAGAGAGAGTGTTTAAGCATTGCTCTGTTAAGTTGTGAGACACACACAATTGACGTGCTTACCTGTTGATGACCTTAGGTAGATGCACACTTCACACCGGTCGGACACTAACTGCCTGCTGCTTCGAGTTCCGGAATTTGTCTGTGTGCAAACCAAACAACGTTACGTCACTATTCGCCACTCATTTGTTTCCTGCAGGCAGTTTACTGAACCGCCTAGGTTCGAGCCTGCCCGTCACATCGCTTCCTCTACACCTCCTCACTTTTTATTATTAGTATACGATGATTCCACTACTTTTGTTATTTTGTCAGCAGCTTTGTGCCCTAAGCCGCAAAGCGTAGCCGAAGGCCGCTACTGCGGAACGACGACAGGGCGTAGCTGAGGGATCTGTGAAGCTAAAACCCCAATGATCCCAAGAAGCAGGCAAAATTTCGGCAATCTGGTGATTTTCACATCTGAACAACTTAATGTTTTCAACACTTTCAAATTTCGATTACCAGTAAAAGTCACTTGAATTACTTCTTAAGAGCGTTGCGTGTGTGCGTGCGTGCGTGCGCGCGCGCGCATGTCCGTATGTGAGGTGTAACCATCGTATAGCTTTACCATACTTTTATTACATATTTCCTTATACCTACAGCAGAAAGCTATAGTCAAATCTTTTAAGACCTGGTCGCCATGTGGTGTCTTTGAAATTTAGTTCGTTTTGCTTGATTAGCAGAAAGAAAAATGAATGACTGGGAAAAGTTTCAAATATATAAAAATGTAAACGAGTAACAGGAAATGGTTGGCTCTGCAAAAGAATTAAATTTGACACGAATTGTGAGTTTTAAGGAGATCTACAGTTTTTGTCTATCTCTTACAGCTTATAGACAAAAGTAATTCAGAGGCTATTCTTAGAAAATTCATTTTATTTTGTCATTAAAATATATTTAAATAGTTGTATTTTAATGAAAATCGTTTAAAAATTCTCCATGTAAAGGTAGCTTGTGATAGGGGATTTTTATGAAAATCTTCGTGTCGCATTTGGTGTTTTCAATTTCAGCTATTCTGTCCACGCACACAGAGGCACTTTAATGAGTTTTTATTTATGAAAGGACCTCAAAACATATATTTCCGGTGAAATCTCCACATTGAGTTTTTGGAAATTAAAAATGTGTATATTTTTATTAAAGATTGGAATTCATATGATTGTATATGAAATATATATTTTATAAAAAGATGTATTTTTTAATTATTACAATTTTTGGCCAAATTTTACAGCTGCAACCTTTTAAAGTTATGCATTGTTAAAATTTGGTATGAATTTTCAGAAAATTAAAAGGTTTGTTTTTATGTCCAAAAATAGTTTCGACCAATTACATAATTGAGCGTTTGAGCAGTTTGTTTCCCCAGGACCTCTCACCAAGGCCGAGTTCAGCTTTTCCCCCGCCATTCATTTCCTATTTCACACGATATAGTTTGTTGTTCAAATTTTCATCTGAAATTTAGGAAGACAACTTAAAAAACTGCAATTTAGGTTTTATCATATGATTCCGCGCGCCAGTCACTGGAGCGAAGCAACCCATGTAGTCTTGATTTAATTCTTTTTTCACACAAGTCGTGTGTAGGACAGGAGTTAGATAGGTAGATTCAGACTGAAACATTCAATGTCATAGCTGGGATTTGAACCATGGATCTCCTGGTCTCTAGCTGAGTGTAGGACAGGAGTTGGATAGGTAGAGTCAGACTGAAAAATTCAATGTCATAGCTGGGATTTGAACCACAGATCTCCTGGTCTCTAGCCGTGTGTAGGACAGGAGTTGGATAGTAGATTCAGACTGAAAAATTCAATGTCATAGCCGGGATTTGAACCATGGATCTCCTGGTCTCTAGCCATGTGTATGACAGGAGCTGGATAAGTAGAATCAGACTGAAAAATTCAATGTCATAGCCAGGATTTGAACCATGGATCTCCTGGTCTCTAGCCGTGTGTATGACAGGAGCTGGATAAGTAGAATCAGACTGAAAAATTCAATGTCATAGCGGGATTTGAACCATGGATCTCCTGGTCTCTAGCCGTGTGTATGACAGGAGCTGGATAAGTAGAATCAGACTGAAAAATTCAATGTCATAGCCAGGATTTGAACCATGGATCTCCTGGTCTCTAGCCGTGTGTAGGACAGGAGTTGGATAGGTAGAGTCAGACTGAAAAATTCAATGTCATAGCCAGGATTTGAACCACGGATCTCACGTCTCTAGCCATGTGTAGGACAGGAGTTGGATAAGTAGAGTCAGACTGAAAAATTCAATGTCTTACCCGGGGTTTGAACCATGGATCTCCTGGTCTCTAGCCGTGTGAAGGACAGGAGTTGGATAGGTAGAGTAGGACTGAATAATTCAATGTTATAGCTGGGATATGAACCATGGATCTCCTGGTCTCTAGCCATGTGTAGGACAGGAGTTGGATAGGTAGAGTCAGACTGAAAAATTCAATGTCATAGCCGGGATTTGAACCACAGGTCTCCCGTCTCTAGCCGTGTGTAGGACAGGAGTTGGATAAGTAGAGTCAGACTGAAAAATTCAATGTCATAGCCGGAATTTGAACCATAGATCTCCTGGTCTCTAGCCATATGTAGGACAGGAGTTGGATATGTAGAGTCAGACTGAAAAATTCAATGTCATAGTTCGGATTTGAACCATGGATCTCCTGGTCTATAGCCATGTGTAGGACAGGAGTTGGATATGTAGAGTCAGACTGAAAAATTCAATGTCATAGTTCGGATTTGAACCATGGATCTCCTGGTCTATAGCCATATGTAGGACAGGAGTTGGATATGTAGAGTCAGACTGAAAAATTCAATGTCATAGTTCGGATTTGAACCATGGATCTCCTGGTCTATAGCCATGTGTAGGACAGGAGTTGGATATGTAGAGTCAGACTGAAAAATTCAATGATATAGTTCGGATTTGAACCATGGATCTCCTGGTCTATAGCCATATGTAGGACAGGAGTTGGATATGTAGAGTCAGACTGAAAAATTCAATGTCATAGTTCGGATTTGAACCATGGATCTCCTGGTCTATAGCCATGTGTAGGACAGGAGTTGGATATGTAGAGTCAGATTGAAAAATTCAATGTCATAGCTGGGATTTGAACCAGAGATCTTCTGGTCTCTAGCCGTGTGTAGGTCAGCAGTTGGATAGGTAGAGTCAGACTGAAAAATTCAATGTCATAGTTGGGATTTGAACCAGAGATCTCCCGTCTCTAGCCGGTTGCTCTACCACTGAGCAACCATGGCAAAATTCCGGCATTGCATTAAGTTACATTAAATCAAATCAATACCAATTGACCATAATAGTTGGCTATATTATGAATCCTGGGACTTAGAGTACTTACAACATTGCTAACTTCATAAACCCAAGGCCGCGTGTTCAAACCTGGTGGAAGGCGATGGATTTTTTTTCGGGTGTAAAAATCCTTAGCATGACTTCCTTCGGAAGGGACGTAAATCCGTTGGTCCCGTGTCGTGGATTTACGGCACGTAAAAGAACCTCAAGCTTGATACAGAGGCTTCTGAGCAAAATTAAGCAGTATTTCACGTCCAGTATAGAATGGGACGCTGAGAACCACAGCAGTTAAAAAACCTCAAGCCTGATGGAGAGGCCTCTGAGCAAAATTAAGTGATCTTTCACGCCCAGTATAGAATGGGACGCTGAGAACCACAGCAGTTAAAGAGCCTCAAGACTTATAGAGAGGTCTCTGAGCAAAATTAAGTGATCTTTCACACCCAGTATAGAATGGGACGCTGAGAACCACAGCAGTTAAAGAACCTCAAGCTGATAGAGAGGCCTCTGAGCAAAATTAAGTGATCTTTCACGCCCAGTATAGAATGGGACACTGAGAACCACAGCAGTTAAAGTACCTAAAGACTGATAGAGAGGTCTCTGAGCAAAACTAAGTGATCTTTTACGCCCAGTATAGAATGGGACACAGAGCCACAGCAGTTAAAGAATCTCAAGTCTGATAGAGAATCCTCTGAGCAAAATTAAGTGATCTTTCACACCCAGTATAGAATGGGACACTGAGAACCACAGCAGTTAAAGAACCTCAAGCCTGATACAGAGGTCTCTGAGCAAAATTAAGTGATCTTTCACGCCCAGTATAGAATGAGACGCTGAGAACCACAGCAGTTAAAGAACCTCAAGCCTGATACAGAGGTCTCTGAGCAAAATTAAGTGATCTTTCACGCCCAGTATAGAATGGGACGCTGAGAACCACAGCAGTTAAAAAACCTCAAGCTGATAGAGAGGCCTCTGAGCAAAATTAAGTGATCTTTCACGCCCAGTATAGAATGGGACCCTGAGAACCACAGCAGTTAAAGTACCTAAAGACTGATAGAGAGGTCTCTGAGCAAAACTAAGTGATCTTTTACGCCCAGTATAGAATGGGACACTTAGAACCACAGCAGTTAAAGAATCTCAAGTCTGATAGAGAATCCTCTGAGCAAAATTAAGCGATCTTTTACACCCATTATAGAATGGGACGCTGAGAACCACAGCAGTTAAAGAACCTCAAGCCTGATAGAGAGGTCTCTGAGCAAACTTAGGTGATCTTTCACGCCCAGTATTGAATGGGACGCTGAGAACCACAGCAGTTAAAGAACCTCAAGTCTGATAGAGAGGCCTCTGAACAAAATTAAGTGATCTTTCACGCCCAGTATAGAATGGGACGCTGAGAACCACAGCAGTTAAAGAACATCAAGACTGATAGAGAGGCCTCTGAGCAAAATTAAGTGATCTTTCATGTCCAGTATAGAATGGGACACTGAGAACCACAGCAGTTAAAGAACCTCAAGTCTGATAGAGAGGCCTCTGAACAAAATTAAGTGATCTTTCACACCCAGTATAGAATGGGACACTGAGAACCACAGCAGTTAAAGAACCTCAAGTCTGATAGAGAGGTCTCTGAGCAAAATTAAGTGATCTTTCACGCCCAGTATAGAATGGGACGCTGAGAACCACATCAGTTAAAGAACCTGAAGTCTGATAGAGAGGCCTCTGAGCAAAATTAGGTGATCTTTCACACCCAGTATAGAATGGGACACTGAGAACCACAGCAGTTAAAGTACCTCAAGTCTGATAGAGAGGCCTCTGAGCAAAATTAAGTGATCTTTCTAACCCAGTATAGAATGGGACACTGAGAACCACAGCAGTTAAAGAACCTCAAGTCTGATAGAGAGGCCTCTGAGCAAAATTAAGTGATCTTTCTAACCCAGTATAGAATGGGACACTGAGAACCACAGCAGTTAAAGAACCTCAAGTCTGATAGAGAGGCCTCTGAGCAAAATTAAGTGATCTTTCACGCTCAGTATAGAATGGGACGCTGAGAACCACAGTAGTTAAAGAACCTCAAGTCTGATAGAGAGGCCTCTGAGCAAAATTAAGTGATCTTTCACGCCCAGTATAGAATGGGACGCTGAGAACCACAGCAGTTAAAGAACCTCAAGTCTGATAGAGAGGTCTCTGAGAAAAATTAAGTGATCTTTCACACCCAGTATAGAATGGGACGCTGAGAACCACAGCGGTTAAAGAACCTCAAGTCTGATAGAGAGGCCTCTGAGCAAAATTAAGTGATCTTTCACGCCCAGTATAGAATGGGACACTGAGAACCACAGCAGTTAAAGAACCCCAAGCCTGATAGAGAGGCCTCTGAACAAAATTAAGTGATCTTTCACACCCAGTATAGAATGGGACGCTGAGAACCACAGCAGTTAAAGAGCGTCCATAAATAGCACTCCGTTTACATTGTTAAATTGCCATTAGGGTTGTCATTAATTTGAGATCACCTTGTGGTTTACCAGGAAACATGTGAGTCAGTTGAGAAATTCAATGCTATGCCGGTATGTTGCCATGGTAGCTCAGTGGAAGAGCAACTGGCTAGAGACTGGGAGATCCGTGGTTCAAATCCTAGCTATAGCATTGAATTTTTCAGTCTGACACTGCCTATCCAATCCATGTAGTACTTCGCCACTTATGGAACCCCTGGGAGGGAGGGATGAGGGGTGATACCCGAAAAATGACCATGAGGGGGTCCCTAATGCTTGCAGATATAAGGCATCTGAACGTCGCACTTCCTCAAGGCTGTAAACTAAAAGAACACTTTTTGCTTTTAGTTGTTGTGCGCTACGTTAAAGGCTTCGGTTATTATGACAGTAGTGCGATAAAATGTTTAAACCTCTCTTGTGACCAAGAAGCTGCAGGTTTTACAAAATTCATTTCTCAATGTTTTCTTTCATTTTCTATCTAGTATTACCTACATAACGTTTAAACGGCAACAAAATGAACAAAAAGAATAACACCAGAAATACTATCGAGTTCCATTCACATAACTTTCTCTACATGTTCCATAAACAAACAATTCTTACAAAAGCTTATTCTTCTATTTACCTTATGATAATCGAGATAAGCATTAACAGAAATTGTCTTATTACTTGCTTTGTTATTCCAGCGCCTAGTTAGAGCTGCATTCACGTGTTACAGTAGCGAAATGGTTAACGTACTGGAAAGTCATGCTCAAGGTCGCAACTTCAAATAAAGCCTGCGAATAAAGGACTTTTTTATTAATTTCTGTTGATGTTTTGACAGCAAATCAAGATTTCTTTCAGAATGTACAGCATAGAAAGTCGATCTGACTAACACTTAAAAAAGAGATTTGGGTCAAGTTCATGGCACATCTGCTCCTGCGTTACCAACAATTTACAATTTTTACTTTCTCTACACGTACTGTGTACATAGTGTATGTATAGAGAAGCTATTACACTCCATCAAAAACTTCGATACCGAGATTTCACCGGAAATATATGTTTTAGGGTCCCCTGTATCCAAAAAAGTATTTTTAGAAAAAAGTCCGTGTATCTGTGAACACGATAACTCAAAAACAGAAATTCGGTAAAATACCAAACTTGGTACTTAAGTTTAGTATCTTCCAGGGATGCGACACGAAGATTTTGAGAAAAATCCCCCCACCCCAAACTACCCTTTACATGAAACTTTCTTCGAAAATTTTGATTTTGTAAAAAATGGCTCTAACGATTTTGATTAAAATATCGTATATTAAAGATATTTACCTGACAAACAAAATTTAAATTTTGAATTTTCTGGGAATAGCCTCTATTTTATTCTGAGTGAATTTTGCATAACTGCTAAATCGTAAGAGATAGACAAAAACTTACCACCCAAAAAATGTAGAGCACATTAAAACACACAATTTATGTTGTACAGATTTTTTTCGTGGAGTTGATCGTCTTTGAGATATTCCTTGTTTTTGTTTTCAGGTTCGAAAAAACTTAACTTTTCTCATACAGGAATTTGTCAACTGCTGTCCCAACAAACAAAGGAACTTCAGTCACATAGCAACCAGCTTTTGACTGTCACTTTAACCTATGCTACTCCCTTATTTCGCTTCTACTTACAAGGAAGCAAGCAATAACACTATTTCTGCTAATTTTTTTGTCGATTAGCATGAAGTAAATAGAAGCATGAGCTTTTTAAAACTAATTTGTTGCAGAGATGTAGAGAAAGTCATGTGAATGGACACATCATATTTTTTTTAATTAATGTATTGGCATTTAGATATTATCCATACAGCCAAAGACAATAACAATAACATTTACATGTAGTCTACAAACATATTTCACAGCAGATTTACATGGTTTGTAAAAAATCTGATGTGTTGTTAAAAAGATTATGCTTCTATTTACTTAGTGTTAATTGAGAAAAAATTATCAGAAATAGTCTTATTGCTTGTTTCCTTGTAAGTAGAAGTGAAATAAGGGAGTAGCATAGGTTAAAGTGATAGTCAAAGCTGGTTGCTATGTCACTGATGTTCCTTTGTTTGTATGGACAGCAGTTGACAAATTTCTGTATGAGAAAAGTGTAAGTTTTTCAAAGCTGAAACCAAAAAACAAGGAATGTCTCAAAAACGATCAACTCCACGAAAAAAATGTATACAACATAAATTGTGTGTTTTAATGTGCTCTACATTTTTCGGCAGTAAGTTTTTGTCCATCTCTTACGGTTTAGCAGTTATTCAAAATTCCGTAACTCTTCAGAGGCTATTCCCAGAAAATTCAAGATATAAATTTTATTTGTCAGGTAAATATCTTTAATATACGATATTTTAATCAAAATCGTTAATCATTTGTGAGAAAATCAAAATTTTCGAAAAAAGTTCCATTTAAAGGGTACTTGGGGGTGGGGATTTTTCTCAAAATATTCGTGTCACATCCCTGGAAGAATACTAAATATAAATACCAAGTTTGGTATTTTGCCGACTTTCGTTTTTGAGTTATCGTGTTCACACACACACGGACCTTTTTTTTCCGAAAATGCTTTTTTTTTAGATAAAGGGGACCCTAAAACATATATTTCTGGTGAAATCTCGGTATCGAATTTGTGGGTGCATTACAATACCTTCCCTATACACTATGTACATAGTACGTGTAGAGAAAGTAAAAATGCTATCCTAGTTTGTTGTGACCGCAATCTTCTTCCGGACCGTCACAACAGAATCCTTAATATTGAGCGAAGCAGCCACCTTTGAGTGTTAGCCTTTAGCAGTTGTTACTTACAAATGTATGTGGCCAGATTTTACTACAACTATATTTGCATTTAGCCCTGAGTGGGCTGTAATCCAAACTAATACACTGCACATTTTCCCTTCCTTGTTAATTTAGTATGGCAAATCCAAGAGGATGGCTAATCTGAGAAAATTAACATCGTGTCTTCTTCCACAAACTGGGCATATTCAAGTATAACAACTGACAATTGGATAAACGTGGCCTTCCTCAGAAATGGTTGACAAAATCCAGGATATGGTTTTGAGTGATCGCGAAATAGTACAGGTCACAGGCATATGACAAGGTACAGTGTTCTCAATTTTGCACCAAAAATTAGGTGTGACAAAGGTTTCGGCAAATGGTGCCGCGTTTGTTGTCAATGGAGAATTAACGCAATCGTGTGATTGATTCAGATGCTGGTTTGACACTTTTCCGTCGTATTCCTGACGACTTTCTGCGTCGATACATAACTGTAGATGAAATATGGATACACTCCAGAGGCAAAAGTACAGTCGAAACTATGGGTTTGAGGTGATGGCCTCGGTTTTTTTGGGATGCATGTGGAATCATTACTTGCACAACTGAAGAATGTTAAATGGAGAGTATTATGTATCGTTATTGCACCGGTTGAACGGAGAAAGCAAGAAATCATCTGGCAAAACTAAACATTCTCTTCCATCAAGACAATACAAGGGTGCGCACCTGACGAAAATTGTAGAATTACGGTTTGAATTACTACAACATCCACCGTATTCACCAGATTTGGTCCCCAGTAAATTTTGTTTATTTCCAAACTTGAAAAGTGGCTCGGCGGAAACGATCCACGTCTAACGAAGAGGTCACCTCCCAAACAGATGCCTACTTTGAGGAACTTCTAAAATCCGTTTTTTTTTTTTTTTTTTTTTTTTTTTTTGGAAGGCTTGGAGAAACGCTAGGAAGAGTGTATCGAGGTAAAAGGAGATTACGTTGAAAAAAATCTACCAAAAATAAAATGTTTTTCCATTTTTTTTCTAGGGGCTTGTCCTTGTATCTCAGAAATATTTCACTCCACAGAAACAAAACGTATCTGACATAAATTGTGTGTTTTTACAAAATGTACATACTTTTTACTCTCTCTACACGTACCATGTACATAGTGTATAGAGAAATTATTGTAATGCACCCAAAAATTCAATACTCTGATTTCACCGGAAATACATGTTTTAGGGAACCTTGAATTTGGGAGGGGGTATCTTGCAACGATGCGACACGAAGATTTATAGGAAAGTACCCCCACCCACAACTTACCTTCACACGAGATATTTTTCAAAAATATTTGATGTTTTCATTCACATGACTTTCTGTACATCTTGGGGTGGGGGGATTTTTCTTGAAAATCTTCATGTTACATCCTTGAAATATACTGAACTTAAATACCAGGTTTGATTTTTGAGCTATACAGCCCACAGACACACACACGGACATTTTTCTAATTTTATTTTAATTCAGGAGCTCTTAAAAGATGTATTTCCGGTGAAATCTCGGTATTGAATTTTTAGGTACAATACAATACTTTATCTATACACTATGTACATAGTTCGTGTAGAGAAAGTAAAAATGGCTCTAACGATTTAGATTAAAATAGCGTATATTAAAGACAAATAAGATGAATTTTGTGAAGACCTCTTTAGTCTGGGTGACTGACAAACTGCAAGAAAGCGACCAGAATGGAACAACCTAAGCTGGTGGAATGCGAGAAAGCAGGTTGAGTCATTGGCAACCTTTGTTCCCTACGTGTGACGTCACCTCTACATCGGCATTTTAGTGACTTTATTAATTTATTGTACTGATGTTGATGGTGGGAGGAAATGATGTCATAAAGGTGCTGCTGCATCCTGTACCAGGGCTGTCCAAATATCTGTCCACATCAAAACATCATTTCAGTTTTATTTTCTCTACAGGGACGACATTGTATGCCACCGAAAATATTTACCGTTTAGGGTCTCCTGTATAAAAATAAGCATTTTTAGAAAAAGGTCCTGTGTTTGCGAACACGATAACTCGAAAACCAAAAACCGGTAAAATACCAAACTTGGTATTTAAGTTTAATATCTTTCAGGGATGCAACACGAGGATTTTGAGAAAAATCCCCCCCAATCTAAACTACGCGTTACATCATAAAAAAATGGAAAATTTTGATTTTCTCAAAAAAGGTTCTAACGATTTTGATTAAAATATCGTACATTAAAGGAATAGCTCCTGAAGACTTCTTTATTCTGAATGAATTTTGCTGGGTTTTATATAACTGGTAAGCTGTAACAGATAGACGAAAAGTTAATAAGCAATAAACGTAGATCTCGTCAAAACACACAATTTATATCCTTAAATTTTTGTTGTGGAGGTAACTGTTTCCGAGATATTCCTTGTTATTAGTTACAATTGTGAAGAACTTATACTTTTCTCAGTCAGGAAGTGTCCGTTTGTCTTTTGTTCTACTCCTGGCCAAGCAAAGAAGCGATTTGCAATGACAATCGCATAACGACAACTTTTAAAACATTTGACTATCACTTTAACATAGCACATTCCTTTAGTTGCCTTCTATTTATAAGGAACTAAGCAATAAGAACATTCTGCTAATGTTTATCTCGATTAGCATTGTGTAGAAAGAAGAATAATCTTTTGTAGAGCAGGTGGAGAAAGTCATGTGAGTGTGACACATCAGACAGTTCCTCTCGAGAAGATTCCATAATAATCACGTGCTCGGACTGATGGTTTAATTTTAGCAAAGGTCGTGTGTCTTCTGTCTGTGAGGCCACTTTCAAGCACACAACACACCGAGCTAGTAAAACAGCAAGACATCCACACAACTAAGGACATCTATCAAGCACATGATACACGAAAACAGCTATATAACTATAAGTTGCTCTCAACAACTTAACAAACTTCACTTACTACTTGCTTCCTTGTAAGTAGAAGTGAAATAAGGGAGTAGCATAGGTTAAAGTGACAGTCAAAAGTTGGTTGCTATGTGACTGAAGTTCCTTTGTTTGTATGGACAGCAGTTGACAAATTCCTGTATGAGAAAGGTGTAAGTTTTTCAAAGCTGAGACCAAAAACAAAGAATATCTAAAAACCGATCAAGTCCATGAAAAAAATGTATATAACATAACTTGTGTGTTTTAAGGTGCTCTATATTTTTTGTCTGGTAAGTTTTTGCCAATCTCTTACAGTTTAGCAGTTATGCAAAATTCCGTAATATTCATCCAGAATAAAGTAGTCTTCAGAGGCTACTCCCAGAAAATTCAAGATATACATTTTATTCGTTTTGTGAACAAATTTAATATACGGTATTTTAATCAAAATGGTTACAGCCAGTTTTGAGAAAAATAAAAATTTCAATTTTTTTTCAATGAAGCGGTAGTTTTGGGCGGGGGGGGGGATTTCTTGAAAATCTTCGTGTCGTATCCTTGGAACATAATAAACTTAAATAGCAACTTTGGTTATTAACTGTGTTTTAGTTTTTTAGCTATACTGTCCACAGACACATATGGACCTTCTTAAAAAAATATGAGGACCTCAAAACATGTATTTGTGGTGAAATCTAGCATAGAACTTTTGGGTGGAATATAGTAGGTACCTTCTCTGTACATGGTACGTGTAGGGAAAGTAGAAAGAAAATATATGCTTATTGATTTTATAGATTATAAATGTTATGTATTTAGTTATTGAAATAGATCGCTTTAAAGTTTTTATGTAAGATTCAAACCTCGAAAATACCAATAGGACATTTACATAATAAAACTTATATGTTATGAAGTCTCTGTTTAATTTGGTATTCATATAAAGATAACTTCTATGTAATCAGAATTGGGTTTTATAGACACATGCAGGGGACTTCACAACATGCATTTCTGGTCAAATCTCACATTAGACAATTTAATTATTTCTGTACGTAAAGAGTAGACAAATGGCAAAAGATAATGTTTGTTACCTCCAAACGCAGCTCCCGAAAGTTATTTTCAGCCAATAAGGTTGCAGTTGAAACCAGTTTTAACCAATTGGTTGCACTTACATCCAGTTGTAACCGAATAAAACTGGTTTTACCAACTATATGACAAGTTTACACTTTTGCAAACATATGTAAGTCAAATTACTAAACACTGAACATCAGGTTATGGTGTGACGTCATGTCGGCCACGGGCCAGAGGTCCGGACCAAAATAAAGTTGGCACACATGGGTTTGAGTCTGAAGGAAGGGTATGGCTTGGCTTCACAGACGGCGACGTTTAAAATAATTACCTGCGCCACACCTTTCCTTCTGCGTGAATAGGCTTTTACTTTCTCTACACATATACAGATCGTATTGCATTCCACCCAAAAATGCAATACCGAGATTCCACTGGAAATGGACGTTTTAAGGTTTCCAGTATCCAAAAAAATCTGATGTGTTCCATTCACATGACTTTCTCTACATCTCTGCAACAAATTATTGTTAAAAAGCTTATGCTTCTATTTGCTTCATTTTAATCGAGAAAAAGTATCAAACATAGTCTTATTACTTGCTTCCTTGTAAGTAGAAGTGAAATAAGAGAGTACCATAGGTTAAAGTGATAGTCAAAAGCTGGTTGCTATGTCACTAAAGTTCCTTTGTTTGTATGGACACGAGTTGACAAATTCCTGTATGAGAAAAGTATAAGTTTTTCAAAGCTGAAAAAAATAACAAGGAAACAAATAAAAACGATCAACTCCACGAAAAAAATGCATATAACAAATTGTGTGTTTAACGAGCTCTACATTTTTGTGTGGTAAGTTTTTGTCCATCTCTTACGGTTTACCAGTTATGTAAGATTCATTAAAAAGCTTCCAGAATAAAGAAGTCTTCAGAGGCTATTCTCAGAAAATCCAAGATAGACATTTTATTTGTCATATAAATATCTGAAATATAAAATATTTTAATCAACATTTCTAGAGCTAGTTTTGAGACAATCAAAATTTTCGAAATGTTTTCGATACAAATGGGAGTGGGGGGGTTCTTGAAAATCTTCGTATCGCATCCTTGGAAGATGCCAAACTTAAATACCAAGTTTGCTATTTAATGGTATTTTCGTTTTTCAGTTATGCTGCACACATAGGGACATTTTTCTAAAAACCCTTTTTACTTTCTCTACCCGTACTTTGTACATATGTAGTGTATAGAGAACTTATTATATTGTACTAAAAAATTCGATACCGAGATTCCACCGGAAATGCATGTTTTGGGTCCCCCTGAATCAAAATATATATATATATAGTCATGATCATACAGTACTGCAATTGAAATTGCCCACTGATATTTCCATATTAAATTCAATGACAGCGCTACGATTTTGTGTAGGAAGCCACAATTTGAAACGGGAGACAGAGAGAGTTGGAAGGTAGAAAGAATGGCTTATTTCGCCATTAGGTGAAGTGCGGGAATGGGAAGGATGTTACGGGTTCGAAGGAGATAAACCGGGATGGTGAGGTTCCGCTCAGCACCCTCGTTAGTGCGGCGGTTGCTGCTGGCCGAATTGGCGGCTCAGCAGAAGGTAGCGGTAGTTCCGGGTGACAGACATGGCCGAGGCCCTGTCTGCCTTCCGGGGAGTTAAGGATCGTTTGGTAGGAGTGCATGGTGTCTTTATTTTCTGATTTTTGTGGTTGCTTTTGCCAGCCTTGATAAAGGCTTAGGCTTGCTTGTTTGGGGTTTGGGTCGGTAGTCTGTTGTCAATAGGTCACAGAGTGGTTGTGCTTCTGTCGGATATGGTGTGTCCGTTCGTTGTGTGTTTGCGTCTGTGTCGGAGTGGTGTGACTGTCGGTAAGTTAGTTGTGACGTCATTCGGCTGAGGCCTTCGTCCAGGGACTTGTGAATTGCTGCGGTGGTGTACATCACGGCCCTTTCAGGGGCGGCTGAGATCTGTTGCAAATCCTGGATTCCGGCCTCAATGGTCTGAAGTTTCAGGTGGAGTGTTTTGGTCGCAGGGGCGGCGGCGGCGATGGCTGCTACAGCTTCCTCCAATGCCGTCAAACGGGCGCTAATGTTCAGGATCTCGCAGTGCAGGTCCTGGCGACGTCGTTAGCGGCTGCAGTCTCTCTTGGTTGGTGTGTGGTGGTAGTCGGTTTTGGCTTCTTTGCTGCTGTGGTTGGAGCTTGGGTCGGTACATCGCGGCTGCAAAGGTACAGTGGAGGCGTAGTAGTGGTGGTGGTGGTAGAGATGGCTGGCATCAGTGCTGCTGTTGAGTTGGCGATGTTGGCTGGTGTGGCTGACTGTGAATGTCTGCTGCGTGGGTATTTTGGGCACTGCGCCTGACCCGTAAAGTGGCCGAAGCCTCTACAGGTGGCGCAGTATCTGCGACGGCTCGTCAGTGTATGTGCTGTGTATTCGGCAGTTAATGAAGACGCGCTGCAGTAATGGCAGCGTGGTTCAGCTGCGCAGGTTGCCTCGTGGTGGCCGAATGCACACATGGGCGTTGTTGGGACCCTCGGCTGGCCTCAGCGCTAAGGCGGCGCCCAAACATGAGCAGGCCGTCGCGCAAGGCCGCTATGTAGTCTCCAACGTCGGCGAATTCCAGACGGGCCAGCGGAGTGGGGCCTCTCCCGGATTGTATTCTTGTAGCCCTCATGACTGAAGGCCAGCAAAGGCGAGCAGCGGTGGCTAGCAGGCGCATCGGTAGGTCACGGGGGACTCCCCTGAAGACCACGCTCATGCGCTCAAATTTGGCAAGGTGGCGGTCTGCGGCGGCGAGTCGGTGGTTGAAGCCCAGATGTATTGGCCCGGTGATCTGATATGAGGCGCGGTGGCTGTGGCAAAATATACAGGAGGCGGTGAGTGAGGTGTCGGTAGTTCCTCGAACAGTTGTCGGCATATGTCGGTGGCGGAGTGGTGTTGAGATGCCGGAGATGGTGTTCGGAACTGTCGGTAGACAGCGTCGTCAGCCTGTTGCGGTGGCATCTGCCGGGAGATGGCGGTGGGTTGGTGTGTCGGCAGTTGCACCAGCAGCTGCCGGGATTCTGCTGCGGTTGGAGGCGCTGGCCCTTCCGTTGGAGTAGTTAAAGCGGGCGTTAAACACTACAAAAAAAAAAAAAACACGCACACAGAATAAACAGTGTCATGATAACAAAGATTTGAGTATTAAACAAACGTACCTCAAGGAAATAAACGATACACCACTAGAAATGTAAACACAGAAACCACCAACGAACCGTTCGCAGCAAGCAAGGCCTTCAGCGGCAAGCTACACCTCCTACTTGTTGGTTCTGTTACGTAGTGAATGCCGTGCGACAGAAATATGGGCCGCAAAGGTAAAGAAACAACTGAAGAGGAAAGACAGATAGTTATCTCTCAATATCAAAAGGGAAAATTGTTTTCAAACATTGCTGATGTTATTGGAAGAAGCCGGGCAACTGTGCACTCCATAATAACACGATATAGAGAGAGAAATTCTATCATTTATAGCGAAAGAAGAGGACGACCACAGAAGCTAATGCAAAGGGAAAAGAATATGTTAATAAGAATGATAAAAAAGATCCTAAATTGACAGCCTCTGCATTGTCTGCCTATGTTAACGATCAGTTCGGAAAGGAAATAACACCAAGGGCTGTTCGCTATGTTCTAAGTAGTGCAGGCTATGGAGCTAGGGTACCTAGAAAGAAACCATACATCAGCAAGAAGAACAAGAAAGTCAGACTTGAATTTGCTCGAGAGCATCTAAGCAAGAACACGAGTTTCTGGGAAAGGGCACTGTTCACAGATGACAGTAAATTGAATGTATTTGTAAATGGTGGCAGAATTTTGGTGTGGAGAAGACCAAATTTTGAGCTTGAGCCCAAGCACCTTCAAGCCACAGTGAAGCATGGTGGAGGAGGAATTATAATATGGGGATGTATGGCTACATCTGGTGTTGGGGAACTTGTTTTTGTTGAAGGTAACATGGATAGATTTCAGTATTTGAATATCCTAAAGAATAACCTGCAAAAGAGTGTTGATAAATTGAGTTTAGGCACAGATTGCTCTTTCAACAAGACAATGATCCTAAGCAGACGGCGGAAATTGTTCGTTTGTGGTTGTTGTACCCCACGTTCTCAAGTTTCCAGCACAGAGTGCAGACCTTAATCCAATTGAACATCTTGGGATACCCTTGAAAGAATGGTCCGACAGCATGACATACGAAGTAAGGCAGCTCTGAAACAATGTCTTCAGCAAGAATGGTAAAATATTGCCTAGAGACTACAAAAACCTGGTTCATTCCTTGCCAAAGAGGTTAACAGAAGTAATACGTAGAACGGGAATGCCTACAAAGTATTACTTTTGTTATTGTATTGTATTAAAACTATCATTTTCTTTGAGTGTATGAATACTTTTTTCCTTGTTGTGAGAAGCCAGCTGGTACAAATGTTTTGTTTACTTTTTGAAGAGGAGTAATTTGATCATGCGTTTATATGTATAGATTCAGCAAGAAATATCGTACTGTTAGTTTACCATATAGCCTCTCTGGATGTTAACTTTAGTAGTAATAAATTAAGTTTTTCTACATAAACACTGGTGTATGAATACTTTTTTCCATGACTGTACATATCATTTCTGGAAAACGGTCCGTGTATGTGTGTGTCTATGGACAGCATAGCTCAAAAACTTAAAGACCATTAAATACCAAACTTGGTATTTAAATTCTGTTTCTTCCAAGGACGCGACACGAAGATTTTTAGGAAAATCGCCCCACCTCAAACTACCCTTTATATGGAAGACATGTCCAAAATGTTTATGTTTTCAAAAATGACTCTAGAGATTTTGTTTAAAATATCGTACATTAAATATGTTGAACTTTCTGGGAATAGCCTCTAGAGACCTCTTTATTCTGAAAGAGTTTTGCAGAACTGGTAAACCGCAAGAGATACACTAAAGTCTTGATCTCATTAAAACACACAATTTATGTTTTTCTTGTTGAGTTGTCTTTTTCAAAATATTCAATTTTAAAGTAATTAACTGTTATGAAACGGGAGAATGCTAAGAGAACCGAAGGTCAATTGTTTCACATAGCAACCGGGTTTTAAAATATCTGACTATCGCATTGGCGCAGTGTGTTCCCTTCTACTTACCAGGAAGCATTTCTCTTAATGTTTATCTGGAACAATAATTTCTAGGAAGAAACATTTGTTTGTGGAAAGTTAAGTGAATGGAATAGATACGTTTTTTTTAAAAAGAAAATTTGACAAATGTTATTGAAAGCTTTTAAGGTTCACAAATGAATGCTAATTGTTGAAGCAGTATTTTAGAATAAATAGGAAATAGCGAGTTGTTAACGTGGCTAATTGAACATTAGTGAGAAAGGGTTTGTCGTTAGAGCCATTAGAGCTGCTTGGCTCAGTTTGTGACACGTGTCTCACGTGTTCCATTCACATCACCTTCTCTAAATCTCTCCAACAAATTATTGCTAAAAAGCTTATGCTTCTATTTCTTCATGCTAATCCAGAAAAAATTAACAGAAACAGTCTTATTACTTGCTTCCTTGTAAGCAGAAGTGAAATAAGGGAGTAGCATAGGTTAAAGTGACAGTCAAAAGCTGGTTGCTATGCCACTGAAGTTCCTTTGTTTGTATGCACAGCAGTTGACAAATTCCTGTATGAGAAAAGTATACGTTTTTTAAAGCTGAAACCAATAACAAGGAATATCTCAAAAAGGATCAACTCCACGAAAAAAAAAATATATAACATAAATTGTGTGTTTTAATGTGTTCTACATTTTTGTGTGCTAGGTTTCTGTCCATCTCTTACGCTTTACCAGTTATGCAAAATTCCGTAAAATTCATCCAGAACAGTCTTCAGAGACTATTCCCAGAAAATTCAAGATATACATTTTATTTGTCAGGTAAATATCTTTGATGTACGATAGTTTAATCAAAATCGCTAGAGCCATTTTTAAGAAAATAACACTTTTCGAAAAAAGTTCCATGTAAAGGGTAGTTTGGGGTAGAGGGATTTTCTTGAAAATCTTCGTGTCGCATCCTTGGAAGACACCAAACTTAAATACCAGATTTGGTAGCCAACGATCTTTTCGTTTTTGATCTATGCTGTCCACAGTCACATACGGACCATTTTTGTAAAAATCCTTCTTTTTTTATTTTTATTTTTTTTTTATTTGTATTCAGCGGGACCCAAAACATGTATTTCCAATGAAATCTCAGTATTGAATTTGTCGGTACAGTACAATGTTCATAGTACGTGTAGGGAATGTAGAAAGGGGAATGAAGCAAACTTCTCCTCAGACTTGGGTAAGGCCTAGCTTTCGGGTCCTCTTATCTACGTCTGAGATCACCAAGCGACCGCATGTGAGATTTGTGGTGCAGGGCCGTGTTTCCCCGCCTGCGGTGCCATTTGTACCAAACAACATCTGAGAGATGTGGGGCACGGCAGCAGTCTTCGAGTACAAAAACTTCACAAAAAATGTAGAGCACGTTAAAACACACAATTTATGTTATATACATTTTTCGTGGAGTTGATCGTTTTGAGATATTCCTTGTTTTTGGTTTCAGCTTTGAAAAAGGTATACTTTTCTGATACAGGAATTTGTCAACTCCTGTCCATACAAACAAAGGAACTTCAGTCACATAGCAACCAGCTTTTGACTATCACTTTAACCTATGGTACTCCCTTATTTCGCTTCTCCTTACAAGGAAGCAAGTAATAAGCCTATTTCTATTATTTTTTTCTCGATTAGAATGAAGTAAATAGAAGTAGGTATAAGCTTGTTAACAATAATTCGTTACAGAGATGTAGAGAAAGTCATGTAAATGGAACACATCAGATTGCTTTTTGTATTCAAGGGATCTCAAAGCATGTATTGCCGGTGAAATCTCGGTAGTGAATTTTTGGGTGGAATGCAATACCTTCTCTATCTACTAGCAGGCATTATATTTTATATTTTTCATACAAAATCTTTACATTACACTTTCTTTCAAACTAGGCAAAGAAAAATAACAAAAGTACACGGTAGTGGATACTGTGGCGCTATTGACAGTGAGAAAACAAGACGCTATCGCAGAACGCACGATTTTCGATTACTCGCTCCATTTGCTTAACAAACGAGTTACAGAACAGCAAACAGTGAATCTTTTGTTAAGGTTAAGACCCGCACGTGCAGATTTAAAACAAAACCCACTCACATTAACAAAAGAGGCTCGCGTTGACGTCACTGACAAGAAGCAGCTCACATAAAACCGTATCTGCACATTAGCAACACTAATGCGGAACACAGCGCAATCATGGCCAACTGGAACAGCTCGCATGACCTCCTCTGCTTTCTTCCACTCTTTACTGTCTGAGAAACTTACATGTCGCGTCGCATCTGTAACAAAATCAGATCACTAGAAAAAGGCTTTTAACTGAACACAAGCGTGTATTAATTTCTGGAAGTATTATTTCATTCGTGGCCGAGTGGTTAGACCGCTCTCCTCTCCGAGTCCTCCGGTTTCACCCGCCACTCATTCCACCAATTCGCCTTTGCTATCATCCATTTCGCTTACATTTCATATGAACTACTTCCTCACGCTCATGCCTGGCTACGGACCAGGTTCTCCATTCTGTGCCGTTGACCCAGACAGGCTTTTGACCCTTAGGCATCCGCTTGTAAGTCCTGAGGGTAAGTCGACTACGAAAAACCTGATGTGTTCCTTTCACATGACTTTCTCTACATCTCTGCAACAACTTATTGTTAAAAAGCTTATTCTTCAATTTACTTCATAATAATCGAGAAAAAAAATTGGCAGATATAGCTGTATTACTTGCTTCCTTGTAAGTAGAAGTGAAATAAGGGAGTAACATAGGATAAAATGATAGTCAAATGTTTTAAATCTGTCACTATGCGATTACCATTGAAATTTCGATCTCTTTGCGTGGCCGGGAGAAAAACAAAAGAAACACGGATGTCTTCTGTTTGAGAAAAGTAGAACAATTTTAAAATTGAAACCAATAACAAGGAATATTTCGGAAACGGTTAGTTACACAACAAAAAGTATATGACATAAATTGTGTGTTTTGAGGAGATCTACATTTTTGTGTAGCAAGTTTTTGTCTCTTTCGGTTTGCTAATTTTGCAAAAATCATCCACAATGAAGAGGATTTCAAACTGTTCCCAGAAAATTCAAGATATAAATTTTATTTGTAATGTAAATATCTTTAATACCTATGTGGTATTTTAATCAAAATCGTTAGAGCCATTTTTGAAAAAATCGAAAATTTTGAAAAGTTTTCCATGTAGGGGTAGTTTTGGGTGAGGAAATGTTCCTAAAAATCTTCGTGTTGTATCCTTGGAAGATAATAAACTTAAATATCAAGTTTGGAATTTAACCGACTTTTCGTTTTTGAGTTAAGGTGTCCATACACAGACTTTTTTCTAAAAATTGTTTTTTTCGACTCAGGGGAGCTTAAAACGTACCTATATTTACGCAGGAATCTTTACATCAAATTTTTTGGTGAATGCAACACCTACTACGCACGGAAACAGAAGGTAAGGAATGACATTTGTGCAGCCTCGCTGAGACTCCAGTTTCTCTGAGAAATGTTGTAATGCGAACCAGTCATTTATCGCAAGTGACTTTCCTTGCCAATCAGTTTCCTAATCGATAACCTTTCAATTGGCTCTACACACTTCCGGATTATTTTTAATAATTACTCTGTGGCCCGGGTAATTTCCTTGACGTGTAGGCCAGCAATGAGTCTTAACGCAGTTGGCCGTGACTTGACAACCATACATAGCCTCTTTTATACAATTCAATTTGTTACGCACTATTCGATATTCTGTAACAAGACAGCAATGTTGTATCGTCCGGTATAGTAATTGGTAAAGGTTCCGCAGGACGTCCAGATTGAAAATGTTGAAATTACTAACCTGAGCAACAAAAATTGACAAGGAACGTGTGTCTCGTAATAAATGTGATCACTTTGAACCAGTTTCTTATATATATAAAACTCGTCGCAAAATGTAAACAACATACTTCGTTTTGTAATTTTTACGAACGCACAACTATACTACCAACTGCAACGAAAAAGTTAATTCGTGTGTTTTTAATGTTCTACTTCCACCATGTAGACTCTTCTAGTATACGAGATGCGATCTGAACTTTGGTTTCAACTGCCATTCATAAATATTGCTTGGAATTACTGTAAACCGTTGCAGATACAGAATCAAGTTATAACATCTATTTATCACCAGAATACATCATTTTTACTCCATCTTGTTTCGTTGTTAAGACAAATCGTTCTTCCTTTTTCTTTACAGCAATTATAAACAGAAATATTTGTGTTGCCGTGCTTTCATTCCAAGGCCGTGTAACGTATGTAAGTTTTAGAAATGCACATACGTATATCTTTCTATCATTGTTGATCACCTCTCCAGTCAAAACATTACAAACTCATCTGCTAACACCTTTTTACTTTCTCTAGCCCCGTATGTACAATGTACATAGGGATAAAGTATTGTATTCCACCCAAAAATTCGATACCGAGATTTCACCGGAAATACATGTTTTAGGACCCCCTGTATCCATAAAAAGCATTTTCAGAAAAAGGTCCGTGTGTGTGTCCGTGTGTCTGTGAACACGATAACTCAAAAACGAATAGTAGCTTAAATACCAAACTTGGTATTTAAGTTTAGTATCTTCCAGGGATGCGACACGAAGATTTTGAGAAAAATCCCCCACCCCAAACTACCCTTTATATGGAACTTTTTTCGAAAATTTTGATTTTCTTAAAAATGGCTCCAACGATTTTGATTAAAATATCGTATATTAAAGATATTTACCTGACAAATAAAATGCATATCTTGAATTTTCTGGGAATAGCTTCTGAAGACCTGTTTTTTCTGGATGAATTTTGCTTAATTTGGCATAACTAGTAAACCGTAAGAGATAGACAAAAACTTCCTATACAAAAAATGTAGGTTTTTTTTTTTTAAAAATTCACAAGTTATGTCATATACATTTTTCTCGTGGAGCTTACCGTTTTCGAGGTACTCATTGTTATTGGTTTCAGTTGTGAAGTACTTATACTTTTCTCAGACGGGAATGTCCGTTTTTCTTTTGTTGTACTCCTGGCCAAGAAAAGAAGCTATTTGTAATGATAATCGCGTAACGACAATTTTTAAAACATTTGACTTTTGGTTTAGCCTAGTGTATTCCCTTATTTTGTTCCTACTTATACGGAACTAAGTAATAAGAACATTGTGCTAATGAGTACCTCGATTAGCAAGGTGCAGAAAGAAGAAGAATTTTATGTATGAAGTTTGTAGAACAGCTAGAGAAAGTCATGTGAGTGTAACACATAAGATTTTTTTTGCATTAGAATGAGCACGTCTTCCAAATATATTAATAACAAAATTCAGCAATAACAATTCACACAAATTAACGGTTAAATGAATATTTTAAGCTATTTAACCAAATAAATTTCAAGTTAATAATAGAATTACAAAATTACCTTTTAACTTGTGGCCTTAATATCGTCACACAACCTATTTTTTTCATGTCTTCTGTTGAATTCAGATGTGGTGCTCGTATGCGTTGCTGGAAATGCCTAAAAATTAGCTACAAAAATAATAATAAACTAATTTGCACATTATCCTAAACTTAACGTATTAAAGAGAATGCTGCTTTCGTTCGCATACTTTAGTAACAGCAAATTTACGAAATTCAGTTTATTCACACACACACACACACACACACCAACGTATAGCTAAGCCAGCGCATGTGGGCATGTTTTAATAAATGCAGTTGAAATTACTAAAATCAAATGACATAAAAATTAATGTATTTATACACACACTAACTTAGAGCTAATCGAAGGCACGCTCGCTTCTCTCGCATGCTTTGATGAAATCAGTAGAAACTAATAAAAACAACTTACCCGAAAATCAATTTATTTACACACACAAACACTAACTTAGAGTTAGCAGAACACATGCGAGCATGTTTTTTTAAACGCTAGAAATAAAACAAATTACAGGCATCCATTTACACACTCACAATAACATACACCTGACGAATCAGTGGAAATTACTAAAACCTACACGAAAATGTATCTCTTTACACATACACACTACTATAATCAGCTCATTTTTTTTTTAAATAAAATGTCCAAATTAAAAAACCCAGAGAACTTCTATAAGTAATTCTTGAAATAAAGTGCACACCCACAGAATTGTTATATAATCGCATTTCTTCCTGTGTTTAAAAGGTACAATAGTCTCAAAGCCCCTAGATATCGGTATATACGACAGCTTGCTATCTCGCAGTATTATTTTTATTCATGTAGGCAGCCACCGCCATAATGAATCATAGAGATAGAAACAACGAAAACGTTGTGAACAACTACATGAGCGCTCCTAACGGCCGAATAATATACTATAAAATCTGGATCCCTAAAGAAATAAAGACCTAGTAATTAAATGCAGCCTGGTATGTATCGCCCCACCAGCTTTAAGGACGTTAAAAAATCTGATTTATTCCATTCACATGACTTTCTGTATTTATTCTATAAAAGAGTATCCGTGCTAGCTTCTTGTACCCGGCGTAAAAATCCTTAATGTGGCTTCCTTACGAAGGGAAGTAAAGCTGTTGGTGCCGTGTCGTAGATTTACTTCAAGCCTGATAAAGAGCTGAGCAAAATTAAGCGGTATTTCACATGGGACGCTGGGAAACATAGTAGTGAAAGCTTACCTCGCTTTGGTGCTTCGTGGCGCAGGGGATCTGGGTCGAGTCCTGCGTTGGGCATAAGTATTTGTCATAAAACAGAAATCGGTATACAAAGGACATTATGGGTATATATATATATATATATATATATATATATATATAAAGAGCGTCCATAAATAAAACTCCATTTCATTTTATGTTATTTACTTCATGATAAACGAGATAAATATTAACACAGATAGTCTTCTTACTTGCTTCCTTGTGAGTAGAAGGGAGGACACTGGGTTAAAGTGATAGTCAAATGTTTTAAAATGTGGTTGCTGTCACTAACACTGAATTTTTGCTCTTTCCATGGCCAGGACTAAAGCACAATAGATATGAAACGGGCGAGGGCTTCCCATTTGAGAAAATATTTTAAAATTGAAACCAATAACAATGAATATCTCGGAAATGGTTAGCTCTACAGAAAAGGTATATGAACTAAATTGTGCGTTTAACGAGATATACTACATTTTTTGTGTGCATTTCTTACGGTTTATCCGTTAACCAAAACACACTCAGAAAGAAGAGACTTTCAGAGGCTGTACCCAGTTACTTCAAAATAAATTTTATATGTCATGTAAATATTTTTAATATAGCACATTTTAATCAAAATCGTTAGAGCCATTTTTGAGATAGTGAATCTCTTAGAACTTTTTCCGTGCAAAGGGTAGTTTGGAGTGGGGGATTTTCTTGAAAATCTTTGTGTGGCAGCCTTGAAAGACACTAAACTTTAATACCAAGTTTGGTACTTAATGGTCTTTTCGTTTTTCAGTTGTGCTGTCCAAAACACACACACAGGACCTTTTTATAAAAATGTTTATTTTTTTGTTTCAGGGGGTCTCAAAACATATTTCCAGTGAAATCTCGGTATTGAATTTTTGTGTGCAATACAATACCTCCTCTATACGCTGTGTACATAGTACGTGTAGAGAAAGTAAAAATGAACATAATTAAATCTTATATTTTTATGCGTGAAATCTTCACATCATGATTTCTCTCCATGTCGTCAAGGAAATGAAACAAAAACAATCTGATGTGTCCATTCACATGACTTTCTGTACATGTCTGCAAGAAAGTATTGTAAAAAAGCTTGTGCTTCCATTTACTTCATGATAATCGAGAAAAAAATAGCAGAAATAGTCTTATTACTTGCTTCCTTGTAAGTAGAAGTGAAATAAGGGAGTACCATAGGTTAAAGTGATAGTCAAAAGCTAGTTGCTATGTGACTGAAGTTCCTTTGCTTGTATGGTCAGCAGTTGACAAATTCATGTATGAGAAAAGTATGTTTTTCAAATCTGAAACCAAAAACAAGGTATATCTGAAAAACGATCAACTCCACGAAAAAATGTATATAACATAAATTGGGTGTTTTAACGTTCTCTACATTTTTTGTGTAGTAAGTTTTTGTCTATCTCTTATGATTTACCAGTTATGCAAAATTCAATAAAAATCATCTAGAATAAAGAGGTCTTTAGAGACTATTCCCAGAAAATTCAAGATATACATTTTATTTGGCATGTAAATATCTTAAATATAACAGATTTTAATCAAAATCGTTAGAGCCATTTTTGAGACAGTCAACATTTTCGAAAAAAGTTCCATGTAAAGGGTAGTTTGAGGTGGGGGGGATATTTCTCAAAATCTTCGTGTCGCATCCCTGGAAGATATTAAACTTAAATATCAAGTTTGGTATTTTCCGGACTTTTCGGTTTTGAGTTGTCGCGTTCACAGACACAAGGACCTTTTTCTGAAAATGCTCTTTTTGGATAAAGGGGCCATAAAACATGTATTTCCGGTGAAATCTCGGTATTGAAAATTTGGGTGCATTACAATACCTTCTCTATACACTATGTATATAGTACGTGTAGAGAAAGTAACATTTTGGAAAAAAAATTAATTTGACAGATGTTGCATATGGTAATGTACAGTGCCACAAAACGCTCTGTACATATTTCCCTGCAACATTTAGGAAATGCAGCTCGTCTGTCAAGCAATTTAACATTTCTATGTTCCAAGTCACGTCGTCACTGTTTAGACCAGGAAAATCATCAACAAACAGTCTCTTAGAAACGTTTGTCTGCTGTTTATCCTACACACATCTTCACGCTCATAACAGTATTGCACAATGCAATACACGCAATTCAACCTTCATTGCTCTGAAACAATCTGATATCTTCCATTTACATGACCTACTGTACAACTCTGTAACAAATTATTGTTCCATCTACTTCGTGCTAAGATAAAAATGAGCAGGAATAGTCTTATTACTTGCTTCCTTGTAAGTAGAAGGGAATACACTAGGATAAAGAGACAGTAACATTTTTTAAAAGCTGGTCGCTATGTGGTGGTTTTAAAACTCCGTTCTGTTTGCATGAGCAGGATGAAAATAAGTGAATAACGACTAGCCATTTGAGGAAAGTTAAGTATTGTAAAACTGAAACCAATAAGAAGGAAATTGTTAACTTCAAATGTACAGGATGTTAATGAACTATACCGAAATATTTTCACACAATATGTAGATCACTTAAATAAGTAATTTGAGATAGGAGACTTGTGGCCTGTTTATTGAAATTTCAAAGTAACGGCTATAAGTTTCTGAAGTGCCAGTACGCCACGTATCGCGGCACTTCGTCTGGGATGAAATAA
This sequence comes from Hymenopus coronatus, assembly GCA_030762935.1. Lineage (NCBI taxonomy): Eukaryota > Metazoa > Arthropoda > Insecta > Mantodea > Hymenopodidae > Hymenopus > Hymenopus coronatus. The sequence continues at coordinate 760,855 of CM060880.1, read as the reverse complement.
TAATAATAAACATTTACTCTATGACAGGAATCGAACTCCTGACCTTGGGGTTATCAGCTTCCCGTGTTATGAGAGCAGGCTACATAACTCAAGAACGTGATTAGTTGGAGATTAAATCTTGAGAACGCTGCTATAACTCGACATTTCCATACTCGGGGGGCAGCGACATTTGCTTTAATTAGCACCTGATACCCACACGTTTAACGTTATGTTTATCCGGGGACCATGCATCGCAAATTACTTATATCAGTCACGTGCACAATCTCGCAAATTATTTCGCTGGAGTTCATTAACATCCTGTACATTACAACAAATTACGTGTTTTATCGTGATCTACATTTCTTGCGTGTAAGTTTTTGTCTATCTCTTACGGTTTACTAGTTATGCAAAAGTCAAACAGAATAAAGTAGTCTTCAGAGGCTATTCCCAGAAAATTCAAGATATACATTTAATTTGTCAACTTAATATCTTAAACATATGGAATGTTAATCAAAATCTTTATAGCTAGTTTTGAGAAAATAAAATGTTTGAAAAATCTTCCATGTAAAGGGTAATTTGGAATGTTATTGAAAGTGTTACATTCTTATATGATACCCAGTTTGAGCTATGCTGTTTTCTAAAAATAATGTTTTTCGTGAGTACTCTTAACACGTATTTATGGTGAAATCTTGGTATAGAATTTTTCGGTGGAATGCAATACCTTCTCTACCTACTATGCACGTGGTAGAAAAAGTGAAAATGTTTTTCGAAAATATCCGTATGTGAGTGTGCGCGTGTGAACAAATACGAAGGGTTCGTACGCTTCCAAAGAGATGGCATGAATATTTTCACAAACTACCTACTACATGAAATATTTTTCCAAGTAATCTAGTTTCTAAAAGATGACTTTAAAGGTTTCTGTTAAAATATATATTAACATGATCCAGAAAATGTATTCTGGGAAACGTTCCCAACTGCCTCTCAACACAATGAATCAATTATCATTTTTGTGAGAACACTTAAAACATATGAGTTTTCAAAATGGTCATCAATTCAAACAAATCCGCTTTAAAAAAGTGCTATACAACTTCTCAGTAATTCTGTGTAACCGAGATTCGAGCTTGGTACCTGTTGAATGCGAGTCATATACGCTAGAACCACACAACAGAGGCGGGCCTATTTGTATTGTTTGACCTTCATTTTCTCCTTTTTAACCAGTTATGTAATGTTTACAACAATTTGTAACCTTCTTTTTACTTTCTCTAAAGTATCTCTATGTACATAGTATATAGAAAAGGTAGATATTGTAATGGACCCAAAAATTCAATACCGAGATATCACCGGAAATGCATGTTTTGAGACCCACTGAATAAAAAACATTTTTAGAAAGATGTCCTTGTGTGTGTGTGTGTGTGTGTGTGTGTGTGTGTGTGTGGGTGGGGGGGCAGCATAGCTCAAAAACGAAAAAACCGTTAAATGCCAAACTTGGTATTTAAGTTTGGTATCTTCCAAGGATGCAACACGATTTTCAATAAAATCCCCCCATCCTTAACTACTATTTACATGGAACTTTTTTCGAAATGTTTGATTTTCTCAAAAATGGCTCTAATGATTTTGATTAAAATTTCCTATATTAAAGATATTTATCTGACAAATAAAATGAATATCTTGCATTTTTGGGAATAGCCTCTGAAGACTACTTTGTTCTGGATGCATTTTACGGAATTTTGCATAACTGCTAAACCGTAAGAGATGGACAAAAACTTAACACAGAAAAACTGTAGAGCACATTAAAACACACAATTTATGTAATATACGTTTTTTTTTTTCGTGGAGTTTATAATTTTTTAGGCATTCCTTGTTGTTGGTTTAAGGCTTTGAAAAACATATTTTTTTCTCATTCAGGAATTTGTCAACTCCTGTCCATACAAACAAAGGAACTTCAGTCACATAGCAACCAGCTTTTGACTATCACTTTAACCTATGCTACTCCCTTATTTCCCTTCTTCTTACAAGGAAGCAAGTAATAAGACTATTTCTGCTATTTTTTTTTTCTCAATTAGCATGAAGTAAATAGAAGCATAAGGTTTTTAACAATACTTTGTTGCAGAGATGTAGTGAAAGTCATGTGAATGGAATACATAAGATTTTTTTATTTTATTTTTGCCTTGTCGAGATTGACAACCTTTAAACTCGGGAGATTGTATTTCGTTTTTACAAATAAAATGAATATACAGGTCCTCCTCACTCTAGAGGTGTTTTGAAGAATTTTGGTACAGCATAAGAGATAGACCATAAATTAGGATACAAAATGAAACGATTTGAAACACACTGTTTATTCAAATATAAGTGTTTGTGGCATTACCCATTTGCGAGAAATCCGTTTCTGATAGATCAATTCCCAATAATGTGGTGCTGTCGCTATTCGGTTGCTTCTCGTGATGTGGAAACATCAATATAGCGAAAAAAGAAAATTCCGAAAAATGTGACTAAAAATGTAGTTAGGAATGGGGGAAATTTTCTTAAAAATGTTCGCATCCTTGGAAGATTTTCGGCCTAAATATCAAGTTTGGTATAAAACCAACTTTCCGTTTTGAATTGTGTTCTTCAGAGATAGGCTGTCAAACACATGTCTTGTTTTTCTTTGTTTCTTTCTTTTCTTACGGGAGTCTCAAAACATATAGGTAGTTGTTGTCAAATCTCGAATTTTTGGCTGAAATGTAATAATTCCTCTACTTACTAGAAAGAAAGAACTGATATCAGGTAAAAAAAAAAAAGTATGTGAATATAAGACAGTGTTTTCTTCGCCATTTCTGCCATGTGCTCATCTTTCTCTCTGTACTAAGAGCAAACCCTGAATCAATTATACTTACACATGTTATATAGCGATCTTACTACATTAATTTTCCTGTATAACTTCGTGTTTATTTCGGCAGTTCTCTTAATAATTAAAAACACACCACATATTCAGAATGGGTTTTAAAATGAAGGAATTCTCCAAACTTGCAGCAATTCGCTCATACAAGAGCGGCGCATGCGGAGATGTGACTTGCAGCTGCAGAAAATAAGTAAGAAATGAAGATTTGGCTGTTTAATAAACAACAAGGTAATTACATTCTAAAAGCTCAAGTAAAAGTAAGAAGAGCATGTCAACAACATGGATGCAAGTTTTAAACAGAGATTTTGCTGATATCATGTTGGTATTCACTGAATTATGTTGGAAAACAGCGCAAAATACAAAGATTTATAGTGATATTTTTGTTACTTGGGTAGTTGTGGTGAAATTGGGACAGGATTCTGTTTATAATTAAAACATCATGTCTATTGTGTCATGTTTGCTTGATAATGTAGGAATACAACCTCCTCTTCACTCAGTCTTCGGAGATAAATTAGTTAAGGAGTTTCTGTTTTACTTCTCGCGTGTATGGACCTCCCTCGTTACGATCTTTGGGTGGCCACAAATACTTCAAAAACATACCTTAGCGCCGTCACTTAAATGCACGACAAGTAAAGCAGTTTGTCCATTTGGTAAAATGACGTGTTAAGTATACATATACAGCAAAAATATTCCTCGATCCGAAACATTCCGCCGAGCAGCTGCCAACATGCGACAAACAAATACTGCTATACGTTGTGTTGAGGGCCTTAAGCCGCAAAGCGTAGCCGTGGGATGTTTTTTAGAAGTAGAGGGGTGAAGACACGACATGATCTCTGGTGATTTTCACTACCACATTCATTAGGTATATTTCACACACGTTCACAGAGCTTGTGTTGTACAATATGAGTTGGTGTTGAGACTAGGTTAAATGGCATTTAACTCGTTACTGTAAGGCCTGCATTCAGGCTCGCACGACAGAAAAAAAAACTGGGATAATTATTTAGAAGTTCGGCCGCTCTCAAAATCGATTAAAACTAAGTGTGATTGATTGAATTTTTATTTCTGATGATGATTTCAAAGGTTTTATTTGTCAGAAAAGCTTGGTTTTTTTTTTTTTTTTTTAGACAAATTTGTGTGTATGCTGGAACAGTTGCTGCGTATGACGTTCTTGCATACCAATAGTTACAGAGTTTCCCGCTAGCAACGAAACCAAGCTTTTTCATTAGAAATGCAGTATCTCAGCAAATACCTACACATTATAAACCATTTATTATTCCTGTGATGCTCTTTTAAGTATAATTATTTGGTAAATATCCATCATATATGCAAAATACCAACCGTTCTAGTTTATAGTGTCAGATAAAAGGTACCAAACGTCTACATCACTTTTAAACAGGTAGTTAGTGTAGTTTATTCAGTTAATAACAATTTTTTTACACAGACCCAAGTACCAAAGAATTGCCATAAAGTGTTAAAAAATGTTGAATGTTGCTTTCACATTTATTTCGCTACGGATTTTCAATAAGCCATTCTAAAAAATCTTGTGTCCCATTCACATGACTTTTTCCATCTGTTTTTACAAAAGCTTATTCTTCTATTTTGTTTCGTAATTGGTTTACCCTCCCTGTATTTGTAGGACTGAAAAGCCTGTTGTGGTGGCAACATCATGCAACCACAGAATGAAGAACCTGTTACGAGGGGTCGGCCCGTAGCTAGGCATAAACATGAGGAAGTGATTGATATGAAATAAAAGCGAAATTGATGATTGGAAAGGTGATAATGGAGCAGCTGGTAAATATAATGATAATAATATTGGCTTTTCAATCTATTTAATTTATTCCTCACAGTATTGCTAGTATATCCTTCAGTTCATATATTTCACTATGTTTCAGTCTTTTGTTTGTGCTTTTATAATCTTTATGTTTTAAATTCTACAACATTTCATGAGATTAATAATAGGAAATGAACAGTTTGGTTGTACGCATTGACCTGTCTGCCATTTTGTTTCTCATCACAGATGTGATGGTGGGTATAGCTTTTACAGATGCGATCAAAGATGCCATATTACACTGTAAAATGCTTTACCATATCTATGCGAACACATTTATGTGACACAAAAGTGAGATAGTATGATATATGCCTTACTACAGTATGCAATACACCTCAGCATTGAGGGCACACTGAATGAAGTACCAGGACTGTGATGTACATGTTAATTTTAAATTGCATGTTGCTCTGTCAGACAAGTTGCTAGTTGAAATATGTTTGGTTTTAATCAGTTGGCAGTCTCAGCGAGAGTGGACAAAGAGACGGAAAGTGAAGTAGTAGAGGACTTCAATAGCACTCAACAAGGAACAGCCGAGAAACAGGCCTGCCAGTCCTCCCAGCGACACTGCACACACACAACAGTAAGTTAAACTCACACTCTGGTTAACAATAATAGCATTTGTATTATTAGTTTACGATGGTTGCACCACTTAGCATTACTTTTGTTATTTCGTCATTAGAGTTACTGGTCTATTATAAACACTTAGGGTCCTAAGCCGCAAAGTGTAGCCGAGGGATCTGTGAAGCTAAAACCCCAATGATCCCAAGAAGAAGTCAAAACTTGGGTAATCTGGCAACATCTGAACAACTTAATGTTATCAACACTTTCAAGTATGGATCACCAGCAAAAGTCTTACGACCGTTTGTGTGTGTGTGTGTGTGTGTGTGTGTGTGTGTGTCCGTATGTGTGGTGGAACCATTGTATACTTTTATGCATTTGTTTCTGTTTGGTGGCATACCGGTTAGTGACAGCCAATCATATACCACATCCATGCGATATTTCATCATTCCTGTGGCTTTGAAGTGGACGTCTAATAAGACGTGTGTGCTGCATCTGCAACAATAGGAAGATATACCAGGATGGGTGATCAGAGCAATAACTGGAATGAGAGTGAGGGATGGAAGGAAACGTGGTTATTGAGCACATGGTGGAATAAACCATGCAGTAGGTGTGCCAATTACTTTTCACTCTACTTGTGCAACAAATCAGCTGTACTTAAATTATTATTTTCAATTTTTCTTCACTGCAGATGTACAATTTGTACGCATGGCTTCGTCATTACTTTCAAACAAAATAGTACAAGAAATATACAGGCGTAATATAATAACAGAGTTAAGAAAATCATTAATGTTATAACATTTGTGTATTAAAAATCTGATGTGTTCCATTCACATGACTTTCACTACATTTCTGCAACAAATTATTGTTAAAAAGCTTATGCTTCTATTTATTTCATTCTAATTGAGGAAAAATTAGCAGAAATTGCTTTCTTGTAAGAAGATAGTACACTAGGATAAAGTGATAGTCAAATGTTTTTAAATGTGGTTGCGGTCGGATTGAAATCCATTTCTTTGTGTGACCAGGAGTTCCTGTATGACAAAAGTTTAAGTATTTTAAAACTGAAACCGAAAACAAGAAATAACAGTCAACTCCAGGAAAAAAATGTATATGACATAAATTGTGTGTTTTAACTTGATCTACAATTTTTGTGTCATAATTTTTTTTTACTTTCTCTACGCGTACTATGTATATAGTGTATAGAAAAGATATTGTATTGTACCTAAAAATTCAATACAAGATTTCAGCGGAAATACATGTTTTAGGGTCCCCTGTATAAAAAAAAAATTCTGGAAAAATGTTCATGTGTGTGCATGCGTGTATGTGTGTGTAGACAGCATAACTCAAAAATGAAAAGACTGTTGAATACCAAACTTGGTATTTAAGTTCGGTATCTTCCAAGGATGTGACACAAAGAGTTTCAAGAAAATCCCCCCACCCCCCAACTACCCTTTACATGGAAGAATTTTTTAAAATTTTGATTTCCTCAAAAATGGTTCCAACGATTTTGATTAAAATATTTTATATTAAAGATATTATCTGACAAATAAAATGTATATCTTGAATTTTCTGGGAATAACCTCTGAAGACTACCTATTCTGGATGAATTTTACGGAATTTTGCATAATTGCTAAACTGAAAGAAACAAGACAAAAACTTACCATACAAAAAATGTAGAGCATGTTAAAACACACAATTTATGTTACATACATTTTTTCGTGGAGTTGATCGTTTTTGAGATTTTTTTTGTTATTAGTTTTAGCTTTAAAATGCTTATACATTTCACATACAGGAATTTGTCAACTCCTGTCCATACAACAAAGGTACTTCAGCCACATAGCAACCAGCTTTTGACTATCACTTTAACCTATGGTACTCCCTTATTTCACTTCTGCATAGAAGCATAAGCTTTTTAACAATAATTCATTGCTGAGATATAGAGAAAGTCATGTTTACATGTGGTATACCTGTATTGCTGTGTTGTGTACAACTGAGCAGAATAGGAGCGCTGTACACAGTCCTGCAAACAGTTGCACATCATTCCTTCTACATTGTCAAAGTACGGATCATTGTCTGTGTTGGGTTTCTCATAGTTGAACACATCTGTAACACAAGCAGAGTACTATAATGAGGTTATGTTTCAGTGTCAGACCTGCAGATGGTGCTGAGAACACTCACCGTTGTACTGCGCAAGACACAGGAAGTCTCTGACGTTGCATGTGCCAACATTATCTGCAATAGAGAACATAGCTGTTACTTAAGTGTGGGACACACACTGGGAACTCACCTACCCAGGAAGGATAGAAGTATGGAACACACTGGGAACTCACCTATCCAGGAAGGATAGAAGTACGGAACACACACTGGGAACTCACCTATCCAGGAAGGATAGAAGTACGGAACACACACTGGGAACTCACCTATCCAGGAAGGATAGATGTACGGAAGACACACTGGGAACTCGCCTACCCAGGAAGGATAGAAGTATGGAACACACTGGCAACTCACCTATCCAGGAAGGATAGAAGTACAGAACACACACTGGGAACTCACCTATCCAGGAAGGATAGAAGTATGGAACACACACTGGGAACTCACCTATCCAGGAAGGATAGATGTACGGAAGACACACTGGGAACTCACCTATCCAGGAAGGATAGAACAATGGAACACACACACACTGGGAACTCACCTATCCAGGAAGGATAGAAGCACGGCACACACTGGGAACTCACCTATCCAGGAAAGATATAAGCATGGCGTACACTGGGAACTCACATATCCAGGAAGGATAGAACCATGGCACGCACACTGGGAACTCACCTATCCAGGAAGGATAGAAGCATGGCATACACACTGGGAACTTACCTATCCAGTAAGGATAGAAGTATGGCACACACTGGGAACTCACCTATCCAGGAAGGATAGAAGCATGGCACACACACTGGGAACTCACCTATCCAGGAAGGATAGAAGTATGGCACACACTGGGAACTCACCTATCCAGGAAGGATAGAAGTACGGAACACACACTGGGAACTCACCTATCCAGGAAGGCTAGAAGTATGGCACACGCTGGGAACTCACCTATCCAGGAAGGATAGAAGTATGGCACACACTGGGAACTCACCTATCCAGGAAGGATAGAACCATGGCACACACACTGGGAACTCACCTATCCAGTAAGGATAGAAGCATGGCGCACACTGGGAACTCACCTATCCAGGAAGGATAGAAGCATGGCGCACACTGGGAACTCACCTATCCAGGAAGGATAGAAGCATGGCACACACTCTGGGAACTCACCTATCCAGTAAGGATAGAAGCATGGCGCACACTGGGAACTCACCTATCCAGAAAGGATAGAAGTATGGCACACACTGGGAACTCACCTATCCAGGAAGGATAGAACAATGGAACACACACCCTGGGAACTCACCTATCCAGGAAGGATAGAAGCATGGCGCACACTGGGAACTCACCTATCCAGGAAGGATAGAAGTATGGCACACACTGGGAACTCACCTATCCAGGAAGGATAGAACCATGGCACACACACTGGGAACTCACCTATCCAGTAAGGATAGAAGCATGGCGCACACTGGGAACTCACCTATCCAGGAAGGATAGAAGCATGGCGCACACTGGGAACTCACCTATCCAGGAAGGATAGAAGCATGGCACACACACTGGGAACTCACCTATCCAGTAAGGATAGAAGCATGGCGCACACTGGGAACTCACCTATCCAGAAAGGATAGAAGTATGGCACACACTGGGAACTCACCTATCCAGGAAGGATAGAACAATGGAACACACACCCTGGGAACTCACCTATCCAGGAAGGATAGAAGCATGGCGCACACTGGGAACTCACCTATCCAGGAAGGATAGAAGTATGGCACACACTGGGAACTCACCTATCCAGGAAGGATAGAAGTACGGCACACACTGGGAACTCACCTATCCAGGAAGGATAGAAGTATGGCGCACACTGGGAACTCACCTATCCAGGAAGGATAGAAGCATGGCACACACTGGGAACTCACCTATCCAGTAAGGATAGAAGTACGGCACACACTGGGAACTCACCTATCCAGGAAGGATAGAAGCATGGCGCACACTGGGAACTCACCTATCCAGGAAGGATAGAAGCATGGCGCACACTGGGAACTCACCTATCCAGGAAGGATAGAAGCGTGGCGCACACTGGGAACTCACCTATCCAGGAAGGATAGAAGTACGGCACACACTGGGAACTCACCTATCCAGGAAGGATAGAAGCATGGCGCACACTGGGAACTCACCTATCCAGGAAGGATAGAAGCATGGCGCACACTGGGAACTCACCTATCCAGGAAGGATAGAAGCGTGGCGCACACTGGGAACTCACCTATCCAGGAAGGATAGAAGTACGGCACACACTGGGAACTCACCTATCCAGTAAGGATAGAAGCGTGGCGCACACTGGGAACTCACCTATCCAGGAAGGATAGAAGTACGGCACACACTGGGAACTCACCTATCCAGGAAGGATAGAAGCATGGCGCACACTGGGAACTCACCTATCCAGGAAGGATAGAAGTACGGCACACACTGGGAACTCACCTATCCAGGAAGGATAGAAGCGTGGCGCACACTGGGAACTCACCTATCCAGGAAGGATAGAAGTACGGCACACACTGGGAACTCACCTATCCAGGAAGGATAGAAGTACGGCACACACTGGGAACTCACCTATCCAGGAAGGATAGAAGCATGGCGCACACTGGGAACTCACCTATCCATGAAGGATATAAGCATGGCACACACTGGGAACTCACCTATCCAGGAAGGATAGAAGTACGGCACACACTGGGAACTCACCTATCCAGGAAGGATAGAAGCATGGCACACACTGGGAACTCACCTATCCAGGAAGGATAGAAGTACGGCACACACTGGGAACTCACCTATCCAGGAAGGATAGAAGTACGGCACACACAGACAGTATTGCAGGGCACAGCTCATGTGACACCGTGTGATACAGTTGCTGTGACTGTAGTACAAGTCTCCCTCGTCATGATACAGACAGCACACACTGGGAACTCACCTATCCATGAAGGATATAAGCATGGCACACACTGGGAACTCACCTATCCAGTAAGGATAGAAGCATGGCACACACTGGGAACTCACCTATCCAGGAAGGATAGAAGTACGGCACACACTGGGAACTCACCTATCCAGGAAGGATAGAAGTACGGCACACACAGACAGTATTGCCGGGCACAGCTCATGTGACACCGTGTGATACAGTTGCTGTGACTGTAGTACAAGTCTCCCTCGTCATGATACAGACAGCACACACTGGGAACTCACCTATCCAGGAAGGATAGAAGTACGGCACACACTGGGAACTCACCTATCCAGTAAGGATAGAAGCGTGGCACACACTGGGAACTCACCTATCCAGGAAGGATAGAAGTACGGCACACACTGGGAACTCACCTATCCAGGAAGGATAGAAGCGTGGCACACACTGGGAACTCACCTATCCAGTAAGGATAGAAGCATGGCACACACTGGGAACTCACCTATCCAGGAAGGATAGAAGTACGGCACACACTGGGAACTCACCTATCCAGGAAGGATAGAAGTACGGCACACACTGGGAACTCACCTATCCAGGAAGGATAGAAGTACGGTACACACTGGGAACTCACCTATCCAGGAAGGATAGAAGCATGGCACACACTGGGAACTCACCTATCCAGGAAGGATAGAAGTACGGCACACACTGGGAACTCACCTATCCAGGAAGGATAGAAGTACGGCACACACAGACAGTATTGCAGGGCACAGCTCATGTGACACCGTGTGATACAGTTGCTGTGACTGTAGTACAAGTCTCCCTCGTCATGATACAGACAGCACACACTGGGAACTCACCTATCCATGAAGGATATAAGCATGGCACACACTGGGAACTCACCTATCCAGGAAGGATAGAAGTACAGCACACACTGGGAACTCACCTATCCAGGAAGGATATAAGTACGGCACACACTGGGAACTCACCTATCCAGGAAGGATAGAAGTACGGCACACACTGGGAACTCACCTATCCAGGAAGGATAGAAGTACGGCACACACTGGGAACTCACCTATCCAGGAAGGATAGAAGTACGGCACACACTGGGAACTCACCTATCCAGGAAGGATAGAAGCATGGCGCACACTGGGAACTCACCTATCCAGGAAGGATAGAAGCATGGCGCACACTGGGAACTCACCTATCCAGGAAGGATAGAAGTACGGCACACACTGGGAACTCACCTATCCAGGAAGGATAGAAGTACGGCACACACACTGGGAACTCACCTATCCAGGAAGGATAGAAGTACGGCACACACTGGGAACTCACCTATCCAGTAAGGATAGAAGCGTGGCGCACACTGGGAACTCACCTATCCAGGAAGGATAGAAGTACGGCGCACACTGGGAACTCACCTATCCAGTAAGGATAGAAGCATGGCGCACACTGGGAACTCACCTATCCAGGAAGGATAGAAGTACGGCACACACAGACAGTATTGCAGGGCACAGCTCATGTGTCACCGTGTGATACAGTTGCTGTGACTGTAGTACAAGTCTCCCTCGTCATGATACAGACAGCACACACTGGGAACTCACCTATCCAGTAAGGATAGAAGCATGGCGCACACTGGGAACTCACCTATCCAGTAAGGATAGAAGTACGGCACACACTGGGAACTCACCTATCCAGGAAGGATAGAAGTACGGCACACACTGGGAACTCACCTATCCAGGAAGGATAGAAGTACGGCACACACTGGGAACTCACCTATCCAGGAAGGATAGAAGTACGGCACACACTGGGAACTCACCTATCCAGGAAGGATAGAAGTACGGCACACACTGGGAACTCACCTATCCAGGAAGGATAGAAGCATGGCGCACACTGGGAACTCACCTATCCAGGAAGGATAGAAGCATGGCGCACACTGGGAACTCACCTATCCAGGAAGGATAGAAGTACGGCACACACTGGGAACTCACCTATCCAGGAAGGATAGAAGTACGGCACACACTGGGAACTCACCTATCCAGGAAGGATAGAAGTACGGCACACACTGGGAACTCACCTATCCAGGAAGGATAGAAGTACGGTACACACTGGGAACTCACCTATCCAGGAAGGATAGAAGTACGGCACACACTGGGAACTCACCTATCCAGTAAGGATAGAAGTACAGCACACACTGGGAACTCACCTATCCAGGAAGGATAGAAGCATGGCACACACTGGGAACTCACCTATCCAGGAAGGATAGAAGTACGGCACACACTGGGAACTCACCTATCCAGGAAGGATAGAAGCATGGCGCACACTGGGAACTCACCTATCCAGGAAGGATAGAAGTACGGCACACACTGGGAACTCACCTATCCAGGAAGGATAGAAGCATGGCGCACACTGGGAACTCACCTATCCAGGAAGGATAGAAGTACGGCACACACTGGGAACTCACCTATCCAGTAAGGATAGAAGCATGGCACACACTGGGAACTCACCTATCCAGGAAGGATAGAAGTACGGCACACACAGACAGTATTGCAGGGCACAGCTCATGTGACACCGTGTGATACAGTTGCTGTGACTGTAGTACAAGTCTCCCTCGTCATGATACAGACAGCACACACTGGGAACTCACCTATCCATGAAGGATATAAGCATGGCACACACTGGGAACTCACCTATCCAGGAAGGATAGAAGTACGGCACACACTGGGAACTCACCTATCCAGGAAGGATAGAAGCATGGCGCACACTGGGAACTCACCTATCCAGGAAGGATAGAAGTACGGCACACACTGGGAACTCACCTATCCAGTAAGGATAGAAGCGTGGCGCACACTGGGAACTCACCTATCCAGGAAGGATAGAAGTACGGCACACACAGACAGTATTGCAGGGCACAGCTCATGTGACACCGTGTGATACAGTTGCTGTGACTGTAGTACAAGTCTCCCTCGTCATGATACAGACAGCACACACTGGGAACTCACCTATCCAGGAAGGATAGAAGCATGGCGCACACTGGGAACTCACTACGGCACACACTGGGAACTCACCTATCCAGGAAGGATAGAAGTACAGCACACACTGGGAACTCACCTATCCAGTAAGGATAGAAGCATGGCGCACACTGGGAACTCACCTATCCAGTAAGGATAGAAGCATGGCACACACTGGGAACTCACCTATCCAGGAAGGATAGAAGTACGGCACACACAGACAGTATTGCAGGGCACAGCTCATGTGACACCGTGTGATACAGTTGCTGTGACTGTAGTACAAGTCTCCCTCGTCATGATACAGACAGCACACACTGGGAACTCACCTATCCATGAAGGATAGAAGCATGGCACACACTGGGAACTCACCTATCCAGGAAGGATAGAAGCATGGCGCACACTGGGAACTCACCTATCCAGGAAGGATAGAAGCATGGCGCACACTGGGAACTCACCTATCCAGGAAGGATAGAAGCATGGCGCACACTGGGAACTCACCTATCCAGGAAGGATAGAAGCATGGCACACACTGGGAACTCACCTATCCAGGAAGGATAGAAGTACGGCACACACTGGGAACTCACCTATCCAGGAAGGATAGAAGTACGGCACACACAGACAGTATTGCAGGGCACAGCTCATGTGACACCGTGTGATACAGTTGCTGTGACTGTAGTACAAGTCTCCCTCGTCATGATACAGACAGCACACACTGGGAACTCACCTATCCATGAAGGATAGAAGCATGGCACACACTGGGAACTCACCTATCCAGGAAGGATAGAAGCATGGCGCACACTGGGAACTCACCTATCCAGGAAGGATAGAAGCATGGCGCACACTGGGAACTCACCTATCCAGGAAGGATAGAAGCATGGCGCACACTGGGAACTCACCTATCCAGGAAGGATAGAAGCATGGCACACACTGGGAACTCACCTATCCAGGAAGGATAGAAGTACGGCACACACTGGGAACTCACCTATCCAGGAAGGATAGAAGCATGGCACACACTGGGAACTCACCTATCCAGGAAGGATAGAAGTACGGCACACACTGGGAACTCACCTATCCAGGAAGGATAGAAGCATGGCGCACACTGGGAACTCACCTATCCAGGAAGGATAGAAGTACGGCACACACTGGGAACTCACCTATCCAGGAAGGATAGAAGTACGGCACACACTGGGAACTCACCTATCCATGAAGGATAGAAGCATGGCACACACTGGGAACTCACCTATCCAGGAAGGATAGAAGCATGGCGCACACTGGGAACTCACCTATCCAGGAAGGATAGAAGCATGGCGCACACTGGGAACTCACCTATCCAGGAAGGATAGAAGCATGGCGCACACTGGGAACTCACCTATCCAGGAAGGATAGAAGCATGGCACACACTGGGAACTCACCTATCCAGGAAGGATAGAAGTACGGCACACACTGGGAACTCACCTATCCAGGAAGGATAGAAGAATGGCGCACACTGGGAACTCACCTATCCAGGAAGGATAGAAGTACGGCACACACTGGGAACTCACCTATCCAGGAAGGATAGAAGTACGGCACACACAGACAGTATTGCAGGGCACAGCTCATGTGACACCGTGTGATACAGTTGCTGTGACTGTAGTACAAGTCTCCCTCGTCATGATACAGACAGCACACACTGGGAACTCACCTATCCATGAAGGATATAAGCATGGCACACACTGGGAACTCACCTATCCAGGAAGGATAGAAGCATGGCGCACACTGGGAACTCACCTATCCAGGAAGGATAGAAGCATGGCGCACACTGGGAACTCACCTATCCAGGAAGGATAGAAGTACGGCACACACTGGGAACTCACCTATCCAGTAAGGATAGAAGCATGGCACACACTGGGAACTCACCTATCCAGGAAGGATAGAAGTACGGCACACACAGACAGTATTGCAGGGCACAGCTCATGTGACACCGTGTGATACAGTTGCTGTGACTGTAGTACAAGTCTCCCTCGTCATGATACAGACAGCACACACTGGGAACTCACCTATCCATGAAGGATAGAAGCATGGCACACACTGGGAACTCACCTATCCAGGAAGGATAGAAGCATGGCGCACACTGGGAACTCACCTATCCAGGAAGGATAGAAGCATGGCGCACACTGGGAACTCACCTATCCAGGAAGGATAGAAGCATGGCGCACACTGGGAACTCACCTATCCAGGAAGGATAGAAGCATGGCACACACTGGGAACTCACCTATCCAGGAAGGATAGAAGTACGGCACACACTGGGAACTCACCTATCCAGGAAGGATAGAAGTACGGCACACACAGACAGTATTGCAGGGCACAGCTCATGTGACACCGTGTGATACAGTTGCTGTGACTGTAGTACAAGTCTCCCTCGTCATGATACAGACAGCACACACTGGGAACTCACCTATCCATGAAGGATAGAAGCATGGCACACACTGGGAACTCACCTATCCAGGAAGGATAGAAGCATGGCGCACACTGGGAACTCACCTATCCAGGAAGGATAGAAGCATGGCGCACACTGGGAACTCACCTATCCAGGAAGGATAGAAGCATGGCGCACACTGGGAACTCACCTATCCAGGAAGGATAGAAGCATGGCACACACTGGGAACTCACCTATCCAGGAAGGATAGAAGTACGGCACACACTGGGAACTCACCTATCCAGGAAGGATAGAAGCATGGCACACACTGGGAACTCACCTATCCAGGAAGGATAGAAGTACGGCACACACTGGGAACTCACCTATCCAGGAAGGATAGAAGCATGGCGCACACTGGGAACTCACCTATCCAGGAAGGATAGAAGTACGGCACACACTGGGAACTCACCTATCCAGGAAGGATAGAAGTACGGCACACACTGGGAACTCACCTATCCATGAAGGATAGAAGCATGGCACACACTGGGAACTCACCTATCCAGGAAGGATAGAAGCATGGCGCACACTGGGAACTCACCTATCCAGGAAGGATAGAAGCATGGCGCACACTGGGAACTCACCTATCCAGGAAGGATAGAAGCATGGCGCACACTGGGAACTCACCTATCCAGGAAGGATAGAAGCATGGCACACACTGGGAACTCACCTATCCAGGAAGGATAGAAGTACGGCACACACTGGGAACTCACCTATCCAGGAAGGATAGAAGAATGGCGCACACTGGGAACTCACCTATCCAGGAAGGATAGAAGTACGGCACACACTGGGAACTCACCTATCCAGGAAGGATAGAAGTACGGCACACACAGACAGTATTGCAGGGCACAGCTCATGTGACACCGTGTGATACAGTTGCTGTGACTGTAGTACAAGTCTCCCTCGTCATGATACAGACAGCACACACTGGGAACTCACCTATCCATGAAGGATATAAGCATGGCACACACTGGGAACTCACCTATCCAGGAAGGATAGAAGCATGGCGCACACTGGGAACTCACCTATCCAGGAAGGATAGAAGCATGGCGCACACTGGGAACTCACCTATCCAGGAAGGATAGAAGTACGGCACACACTGGGAACTCACCTATCCAGTAAGGATAGAAGCATGGCGCACACTGGGAACTCACCTATCCAGGAAGGATAGAAGTACGGCGCACACTGGGAACTCACCTATCCAGGAAGGATAGAAGCATGGCACACACACTGGGAACTCACCTATCCAGTAAGGATAGAAGTACGGTACACACTGGGAACTCACCTATCCAGTAAGGATAGAAGTACGGCACACACTGGGAACTCACCTATCCAGTAAGGATAGAAGCGTGGCGCACACTGGGAACTCACCTATCCAGGAAGGATAGAAGCATGGCACACACTGGGAACTCACCTATCCAGGAAGGATAGAAGTACGGCACACACTGGGAACTCACCTATCCAGGAAGGATAGAAGTACGGCACACACTGGGAACTCACCTATCCAGTAAGGATAGAAGCATGGCGCACACTGGGAACTCACCTATCCAGGAAGGATAGAAGTACGGCACACACAGACAGTATTGCAGGGCACAGCTCATGTGACACCGTGTGATACAGTTGCTGTGACTGTAGTACAAGTCTCCCTCGTCATGATACAGACAGCACACACTGGGAACTCACCTATCCAGGAAGGATAGAAGTACGGCACACACTGGGAACTCACCTATCCAGTAAGGATAGAAGCATGGCACACACTGGGAACTCACCTATCCAGTAAGGATAGAAGCATGGCACACACTGGGAACTCACCTATCCAGGAAGGATAGAAGCATGGCGCACACTGGGAACTCACCTATCCAGGAAGGATAGAAGTACGGCACACACTGGGAACTCACCTATCCAGGAAGGATAGAAGCGTGGCGCACACTGGGAACTCACCTATCCAGGAAGGATAGAAGTACGGCACACACTGGGAACTCACCTATCCAGGAAGGATAGAAGCATGGCGCACACTGGGAACTCACCTATCCAGGAAGGATAGAAGCATGGCACACACTGGGAACTCACCTATCCAGGAAGGATAGAAGCATGGCGCACACTGGGAACTCACCTATCCAGGAAGGATAGAAGTACGGCACACACTGGGAACTCACCTATCCAGTAAGGATAGAAGCGTGGCGCACACTGGGAACTCACCTATCCAGGAAGGATAGAAGTACGGCACACACAGACAGTATTGCAGGGCACAGCTCATGTGACACCGTGTGATACAGTTGCTGTGACTGTAGTACAAGTCTCCCTCGTCATGATACAGACAGCACACACTGGGAACTCACCTATCCAGGAAGGATAGAAGTACGGCACACACTGGGAACTCACCTATCCAGGAAGGATAGAAGCATGGCGCACACTGGGAACTCACCTATCCAGGAAGGATAGAAGCATGGCGCACACTGGGAACTCACCTATCCAGGAAGGATAGAAGTACGGCACACACTGGGAACTCACCTATCCAGTAAGGATAGAAGCATGGCACACACTGGGAACTCACCTATCCAGGAAGGATAGAAGTACGGCACACACAGACAGTATTGCAGGGCACAGCTCATGTGACACCGTGTGATACAGTTGCTGTGACTGTAGTACAAGTCTCCCTCGTCATGATACAGACAGCACACACTGGGAAATCACCTATCCAGGAAGGATAGAAGTACAGCACACACTGGGAACTCACCTATCCAGTAAGGATAGAAGCATGGCGCACACTGGGAACTCACCTATCCAGTAAGGATAGAAGCATGGCACACACTGGGAACTCACCTATCCAGGAAGGATAGAAGTACGGCACACACAGACAGTATTGCAGGGCACAGCTCATGTGACACCGTGTGATACAGTTGCTGTGACTGTAGTACAAGTCTCCCTCGTCATGATACAGACAGCACACACTGGGAACTCACCTATCCAGGAAGGATAGAAGTACGGCACACACTGGGAACTCACCTATCCAGGAAGGATAGAAGTACGGCACACACTGGGAACTCACCTATCCAGTAAGGATAGAAGCATGGCGCACACTGGGAACTCACCTATCCAGGAAGGATAGAAGTACGGCACACACTGGGAACTCACCTATCCAGTAAGGATAGAAGCGTGGCGCACACTGGGAACTCACCTATCCAGGAAGGATAGAAGTACGGCACACACTGGGAACTCACCTATCCAGTAAGGATAGAAGCATGGCACACACTGGGAACTCACCTATCCAGGAAGGATAGAAGCATGGCGCACACTGGGAACTCACCTATCCAGGAAGGATAGAAGTACGGCACACACTGGGAACTCACCTATCCAGGAAGGATAGAAGCATGGCGCACACTGGGAACTCACCTATCCAGGAAGGATAGAAGTACGGCACACACTGGGAACTCACCTATCCAGTAAGGATAGAAGTACGGCACACACTGGGAACTCACCTATCCAGTAAGGATAGAAGTACGGCATACACTGGGAACTCACCTATCCAGGAAGGATAGAAGTACGGCACACACTGGGAACTCACCTATCCAGTAAGGATAGAAGCATGGCGCACACTGGGAACTCACCTATCCAGGAAGGATAGAAGTACGGCACACACAGACAGTATTGCAGGGCACAGCTCATGTGACACCGTGTGATACAGTTGCTGTGACTGTAGTACAAGTCTCCCTCGTCATGATACAGACAGCACACACTGGGAAATCACCTATCCAGGAAGGATAGAAGTACGGCACACACTGGGAACTCACCTATCCAGTAAGGATAGAAGTACGGCACACACTGGGAACTCACCTATCCAGTAAGGATAGAAGCATGGCGCACACTGGGAACTCACCTATCCAGGAAGGATAGAAGTACGGCACACACAGACAGTATTGCAGGGCACAGCTCATGTGACACCGTGTGATACAGTTGCTGTGACTGTAGTACAAGTCTCCCTCGTCATGATACAGACAGCACACACTGGGAACTCACCTATCCAGGAAGGATAGAAGTACGGCACACACTGGGAACTCACCTATCCAGGAAGGATAGAAGTACGGCACACACTGGGAACTCACCTATCCAGTAAGGATAGAAGTACAGCACACACTGGGAACTCACCTATCCAGGAAGGATATAAGCATGGCACACACTGGGAACTCACCTATCCAGTAAGGATAGAAGCGTGGCGCACACTGGGAACTCACCTATCCAGGAAGGATAGAAGCATGGCGCACACTGGGAACTCACCTATCCAGGAAGGATAGAAGCATGGCGCACACTGGGAACTCACCTATCCAGGAAGGATAGAAGCATGGCGCACACTGGGAACTCACCTATCCAGGAAGGATAGAAGCATGGCGCACACTGGGAACTCACCTATCCAGGAAGGATAGAAGCATGGCACACACTGGGAACTCACCTATCCAGGAAGGATAGAAGTACGGCACACACAGACAGTATTGCAGGGCACAGCTCATGTGACACCGTGTGATACAGTTGCTGTGACTGTAGTACAAGTCTCCCTCGTCATGATACAGACAGCACACACTGGGAACTCACCTATCCAGGAAGGATAGAAGTACGGCACACACAGACAGTATTGCAGGGCACAGCTCATGTGACACCGTGTGATACAATTGCTGTGACTGTAGTACAAGTCTCCCTCGTCATGATACAGACAGCACACACTGGGAACTCACCTATCCATGAAGGATAGAAGCATGGCACACACTGGGAACTCACCTATCCAGGAAGGATAGAAGCATGGCGCACACTGGGAACTCACCTATCCAGGAAGGATAGAAGCATGGCGCACACTGGGAACTCACCTATCCAGGAAGGATAGAAGCATGGCGCACACTGGGAACTCACCTATCCAGGAAGGATAGAAGCATGGCACACACTGGGAACTCACCTATCCAGGAAGGATAGAAGTACGGCACACACTGGGAACTCACCTATCCAGGAAGGATAGAAGTACGGCACACACAGACAGTATTGCAGGGCACAGCTCATGTGACACCGTGTGATACAGTTGCTGTGACTGTAGTACAAGTCTCCCTCGTCATGATACAGACAGCACACACTGGGAACTCACCTATCCAGGAAGGATAGAAGTACGGCACACACTGGGAACTCACCTATCCAGGAAGGATAGAAGTACGGCACACACTGGGAACTCACCTATCCAGGAAGGATAGAAGTACGGCACACACTGGGAACTCACCTATCCAGGAAGGATAGAAGTACGGCACACACTGGGAACTCACCTATCCAGGAAGGATAGAAGTACGGCACACACTGGGAACTCACCTATCCAGGAAGGATAGAAGCATGGCGCACACTGGGAACTCACCTATCCAGGAAGGATAGAAGTACGGCACACACTGGGAACTCACCTATCCAGGAAGGATAGAAGTACGGCACACACTGGGAACTCACCTATCCAGGAAGGATAGAAGTACGGCACACACTGGGAACTCACCTATCCAGGAAGGATAGAAGCATGGCGCACACTGGGAACTCACCTATCCAGGAAGGATAGAAGTACGGCACACACTGGGAACTCACCTATCCAGGAAGGATAGAAGCATGGCACACACTGGGAACTCACCTATCCAGGAAGGATAGAAGTACGGCACACACTGGGAACTCACCTATCCAGGAAGGATAGAAGTACGGCACACACTGGGAACTCACCTATCCAGTAAGGATAGAAGCATGGCACACACTGGGAACTCACCT
This sequence comes from Hymenopus coronatus, assembly GCA_030762935.1. NCBI lineage: Eukaryota > Metazoa > Arthropoda > Insecta > Mantodea > Hymenopodidae > Hymenopus > Hymenopus coronatus. The sequence continues at coordinate 739,306 of CM060880.1, read as the reverse complement.
ATCCAGTAAGGATAGAAGCATGGCGCACACTGGGAACTCACCTATCCAGTAAGGATAGAAGTACGGAACACACACTGGGAACTCACCTATCCAGTAAGGATAGAAGCATGGCACACAATGGGAACTCACCTATCCAGTAAGGATAGAAGTACGGCACACACTGGGAACTCACCTATCCAGGAAGGATAGAAGAATGGCGCACACTGGGAACTCACCTATCCAGTAAGGATAGAAGTACGGCACACACTGGGAACTCACCTATCCAGGAAGGATAGAAGTACGGCACACACAGACAGTATTGCAGGGCACAGCTCATGTGACACCGTGTGATACAGTTGCTGTGACTGTAGTACAAGTCTCCCTCGTCATGATACAGACAGCACACACTGGGAACTCACCTATCCATGAAGGATATAAGCATGGCACACACTGGGAACTCACCTATCCAGGAAGGATAGAAGTACAGCACACACTGGGAACTCACCTATCCAGGAAGGATAGAAGTACAGCACACACTGGGAACTCACCTATCCAGTAAGGATAGAAGCGTGGCGCACACTGGGAACTCACCTATCCAGTAAGGATAGAAGTACGGCACACACTGGGAACTCACCTATCCAGTAAGGATAGAAGTACGGCACACACTGGGAACTCACCTATCCAGGAAGGATAGAAGTACGGCACACACAGACAGTATTGCAGGGCACAGCTCATGTGACACCGTGTGATACAGTTGCTGTGACTGTAGTACAAGTCTCCCTCGTCATGATACAGACATTGTCTTGCAGCGAGGTTGATGTGACGTATAGCGGCCGAGGGTTCCGTCAACTGAACTGTGACAGAAACCTCGACTGCGCTCCCCGCTGGCACCAAGTTGCCTGACATTGGGAAGTCGTGAGCATCATGAACAATAACAATGATGCCTGGTACAGCATGAGGTGGGGTGTGCTCTGGGGCGGAGTCCATGGTGACTCGTAGACCACTCCACACTCCTGCTGAGCCAGTTCTGCGGGGTCTGTCACCTCTGTCAAACATAACAACTTTCATTATTTTGTCTACATGTATTATGTACATAGTGTATAGAGAAGGTATTGTATTGAACCCAAAAATACAATACTGAGATTGCACTGGAAATATAAGTTTGGTATCCCCTGTAAAAAAAAGCATTTTTAGAAAAACATCTGTGTGTGTATGCGCATGCATATATCTGTCTGTGGACAGCTTAGCTCAAAAACGAAAATACCATTAAATACCAACGTGCAGATCGAGTGTGGGGGTGGGTGGGTGTAGCTCAAAAATGAAAGGACCGTAAAATACCAAACTTGGTATTTAAGTTTGTTATCTTCCAAGGATGCTACACAAAGTTTTTCAACAAAATCCCCTACCCCCAACTACACTTTACTCCCTTATGTCTCTTCTACTTACAAGGAAGCAAGTAATAAGACTATTTCTGTTAATGTTTTCTCGATTAGCATCAAGTAAATAGAAGTATAAGCTTTTTAACAATAATTGAACTGATAACCTGTCTACTCACAGAAGACTTCCCTCTGGTGGAACCATGGAGCTTCCGTTTTAGTATAGTAGCAATTTGATATGACAACATCGCTTGTCGCATGGACTGCAACTTCAAACACTGTCTCACTGCACTCAAAAAATCTGATGTGTGGCATTCACATGACTTTCTGCAACAAATTATTGTTCTATCTGCTTCATGCTAATCAAGATAAACATTAACAGAACTTGTTTTATTTGTAAGTAGAAGGGAATACACTAGGATAAAGTGATAGTCAAATGTTTTAAAAGCTGGTTTGTATGGGATTGAAATCTGTTTCTTTGCTGTCAAATGCCCATGTGAGAAACTGTAATCAATAACAAGGAGTGTCTCACTCCACCACAAAAATATATATATATGACATAAATTGTGTGTTTTATCGAGATCTAAATGTTTTGTTTAGTAGGTATTGTCTATCTCTTATGGTTTACCAGTTAGGCAAAATTCAATACAATTCATCCAGAATAAAGTAGTCTTCATTAACATAAAATTCAAGATACACATTTTATTTGTCAGGTAAATATCTTTAGTATAAGAAATTTTAAGCCTGTCTGGGTAGTGTGGTGGAAGCGTGCCTGCCTCACATTCAACAGGTCGTGAGTTCAAATCTCGCTTAGGGTGGGTTACCTGGATAAGGTTTTTGTCGGGATTTTCCCTTATCCTGAGAAGACGAATGTCGAGTAACCGAGTAACTTTATGCTCCATGGACCCCGAGATCATTTGAGTATCATTTCACCAATTTCATTCATCGTCCGATATGACCAACCAGGTTAAAGGACATTAAACTAAAAAAAAAAAACTAATCCAAATCTTTGCAGCCATTTTTGAGAAAATTAAAATTTGCGAAATTTTTTTCCATGTAAAGGGATGTATGGGGAGGGATGGATTTTTTTTAAAATCTTTGTGTTGCATCCTTGGAAGATACCAAACTTAAATACCAAGTTTGGTATTTAACAGTCTTTTCGTTTTTGAGCTATGCTGTCTATACGCATGCACATACACACACCCATGTGTACGCGGACAGACATTTTTCTAAAAATGCTTTCAGAGGGTATCAAAAATGTATTTCTGGTGAAATCTTGGTATTGAATTTTTTGGTACAGTACAATACCTTCTCTTTACTCTATGTATACATAGTACGTGTAGAGAAAGTAAAAAATGATGTTAACACAAACATGAATATAGTAAATATATATAATGTAATATTACCTTTTAATGCTTATTTATAAAGTATAAAATTGTCTCTGATAATCAGTTTCATAAAGTGGAGTGAAAAGATGTTAAGAAAGTGTTACCTGTGTTCTGCAACTTCAGATGTCTCAGAGTTGAAGGAATAACAAAATCCATATTGTGTTTTCTGAAGCTCAAAAATACTGCAACAGTTGACTTCCTTGTTGCGCCACCAGCAGGTGCCGACAAAGAGTTGGTTGCAGCTGGGGGCCACCTGCACCATCAAATGTGTCACATTCAGTTGTGACAAGATGTCTGCTCGTTCCGTGCTCCTCCCAAAATGTGCGTACATCTTGTCAAAATCACCAAATTCCATTGTAGACATTGCATGGAGAAAATCTCTAAAGGCTTCTATTGTTTCGTTCCCACTGTTGTTCAAGTATCTGTGAACAGAAGTGGCGTAGTTGGTTAAACACTTTTGTTCAAGTATCTGTGAACAGAAGTGGCGCAGTTGGTTAAACACTGTTGTTCAAGTATCTGTGAACAGAAGTAGCGCAGTTGGTTAAACACTGTTGTTCAAGTATCTGTGAACAGAAGTGGCACAGTTGGTTTAACACTGTTGTTTGTGTATCTGTGAACAGAAGTGGCACAGTTGGTTTAACACTGTTGTTTGTGTATCTGTGAACAGAAGTGGCACAGTTGGTTAAACACTGTTGTTTGTGTATCTGTGAACAGAAGTGGCACAGTTGGTTAAACACTGTGGTTTGTGTATCTGTGAACAGAAGTGGCACAGTTGGTTAAACACTGTTGTTTGTGTATCTGTGAACAGAAGTGGCACAGTTGATTTAACACTGTTGTTTGTGTATCTGTGAACAGAAGTGGCACAGTTGATTAAACACTGTTGTTTGTGTATCTGTGAATAGAAGTGGCACAGATGATTAAACACTGTTGTTTGTGTATCTGTGAACAGAAGTGGCACAGTTGGTTAAACACTGTTGTTTGTGTATCTGAACAGAAGTGGCACAGTTGGTTTAACACTGTTGCTCAAGTATCTGTGAACAGAAGTGGCACAGTTGGTTTAACACTGTTGTTTGTGTATCTGTGAACAGAAGTGGCACAGTTGGTTAAACACTGTTGTTTGTGTATCTGTGAACAGAAGTGGCACAGTTGGTTAAACACTGTTGTTTGTGTATCTGTGAACAGAAGTGGCACAGTTGGTTAAACACTGTTGTTTGTGTATCTGTGAACAGAAGTGGCACAGTTGATTTAACACTGTTGTTTGTGTATCTGTGAACAGAAGTGGCACAGTTGATTAAACACTGTTGTTTGTGTATCTGTGAACAGAAGTGGCACAGATGATTAAACACTGTTGTTTGTGTATCTGTGAACAGAAGTGGCACAGTTGGTTAAACACTGTTGTTTGTGTATCTGAACAGAAGTGGCACAGTTGGTTTAACACTGTTGCTCAAGTATCTGTGAACAGAAGTGGCACAGTTGGTTAAACACTGTTGTTTGTGTATCTGTGAACAGAAGTGGCACAGTTGATTAAACACTGTTGTTTGTGTATCTGTGAACAGAAGTGGCACAGTTGGTTAAACACTGTTGCTCAAGTATCTGTAAACAGAAGTGGTGCAGTTGATTAAACACTGTTGTTTGTGTATCTGTGAACAGAAGTGGCACAGTTGATTAAACACTGTTGCTCAAATATCTGTGAACAGAAGTGGTGCAGTTGATTAAACACTGTTGTTTGTGTATCTGTGAACAGAAGTGGCACAGTTGATTAAACAATGTTGCTCAAGTATCTGTGAACAGAAGTGGCACAGTTGATTAAACACTGTTGCTCAAGTATCTGTGAACAGAAGTGGTGCAGTTGATTAAACACTGTTGCTCAAGTATCTGTGAACAGAAGTGGCACAGTTGATTAAACACTGTTGCTCAAGTATCTGTGAACAGAAGTGGCACAGTTGATTAAACACTGTTGCTCAAGTATCTGTGAACAGAAGTGGCACAGTTGATTAAACACTGTTGCTCAAGTATCTGTGAACAGAAGTGGCACAGTTGATTAAACACTGTTGCTCAAGTATCTGTGAACAGAAGTGGCACAGTTGGTTAAACACTGTTGTTCAAGTATCTGTGAACAGAAGTGGCACAGTTGATTTAACACTGTTGTTTGTGTATCTGTGAACAGAAGTGGCACAGTTGATTAAACACTGTTGTTTGTGTATCTGTGAACAGAAGTGGCACAGTTGATTAAACACTGTTGTTTGTGTATCTGTGAACAGAAGTGGCACAGTTGATTTAACACTGTTGTTTGTGTATCTGTGAACAGAAGTGGCACAGTTGATTAAACACTGTTGTTTGTGTATCTGTGAACAGAAGTGGCACAGTTGATTAAACACTGTTGCTCAAGTATCTGTGAACAGAAGTGGCACAGTTGGTTAAACACTGTTGTTTGTGTATCTGTGAACAGAAGTGGCACAGTTGATTAAACACTGTTGCTCAAGTATCTGTGAACAGAAGTGGCACAGTTGATTAAACACTGTTGTTTGTGTATCTGTGAACAGAAGTGGCACAGTTGATTAAACACTGTTGCTCAAGTATCTGTGAACAGAAGTGGCACAGTTGGTTAAACACTGTTGTTTGTGTATCTGTGAACAGAAGTGGCACAGTTGATTAAACACTGTTGCTCAAGTATCTGTGAACAGAAGTGGCTCAGTTGATTAAACACTGTTGCTCAAGTATCTGTGAACAGAAGTGGCACAGTTGATTAAACACTGTTGCTCAAGTATCTGTGAACAGAAGTGGCACAGTTGATTAAACACTGTTGCTCAAGTATCTGTGAACAGAAGTGGCACAGTTGATTAAACACTGTTGCTCAAGTATCTGTGAACAGAAGTGGCACAGTTGATTAAACACTGTTGCTCAAGTATCTGTGAACAGAAGTGGTGCAGTTGATTAAACACTGTTGTTTGTGTATCTGTGAACAGAAGTGGCACAGTTGATTAAACACTGTTGCTCAAGTATCTGTGAACAGAAGTGGTGCAGTTGGTTAAACACTGTTGTTTGTGTATCTGTGAACAGAAGTGGCACAGTTGATTTAACACTGTTGTTTGTGTATCTGTGAACAGAAGTGGTGCAGTTGATTAAACACTGTTGTTCAAGTATCTGTTAATAGAAGTGGTGCAGTTGGTTAAACACTGTTGTTTGTGTATCTGTGAACAGAAGTGGCACAGTTGGTTAAACACTGTTGTTCAAGTATCTGTGAACAGAAGTGGTGCAGTTGATTAAACACTGTTGTTCAAGTATCTGTTAATAGAAGTGGTGCAGTTGGTTAAACACTGTTGTTTGTGTATCTGTGAACAGAAATGGCGCGCGCACACACACACCGAGAATTAAAGTGCTAGACCAAGTGAATGGAATTAGTGATGCTTCTCATTAGAACATGCAGCCTTAAGTCAACTAAATTCTAATATTGTTAATTCTTAGGAAGTGTTGTTTACCTAAGAATGCACCTGGCATATCATTTGGTATCTGCAGGAGTCTAAAGTAATGTATGTCTTAGAATCTAAAACTGAAATTCCTTGGTTTTGAATGTTTTGGTAAGCAAGGATACAAGGTCAGCAATGCTAGCTTTATTAATCTAGTTTTAAATAGTTCATTACAAGTGAGTAGTTAAATTAGACTTAGCTAAGAGATGTTAAACAGTTGAATACTTGTAAAATACTAACATTTGTTACATTGATTCAATTGTGGCAGCTGCATATATATATATATACAAGAGGAACTTTTTTTTTCATTTATTAACGTATAATATCCAATTTTGAAATGTTTTTGTAATTCAATTATACTGTGACAATGCCCTGCATGTCTGCAACCTCTCTTGTGTTCACTCTGGTATGCAGCAGTAGAAGTGGAGAACTTGAAAGCAATCCCTTATGTAAATAAGACCAGAAAGTGTACCGTGGCTGTCACTGGAATCTTCTGGAAAGCAACTCTCCGTTCTTTTCAAATGGTCAGCATCTAGATGTTTCCAGAAAGTTTTTAGACTGTATATAAAAAGGAGGAAGAATCGCTGTGTTGTGTTGTGAATTGTACTGAGCTGAAATGTTACGTGAACTATTTGCTGCAGTGAATTTGAAACTGTATTTGTAACTGAGTTTTGAGGCAATAAACTCATTTGTTACAATATATATATGTACATTATATGGAATTAAGTTTGAATTTTCGATGTTTTTATTCAGTTATAATATGAGAGCAGATCAAAAAGTAAGGCACAATAATTGTTTTCTACGTTACTATTGCAGCTGGAATGTTACAATTTCACACAGATATAGTTGTAAGAGGATATTTTTGTTTCATGTGTAGCTCTAGTGAGAGAAGCATCAACTACTCAACAAGGATGGCGCGCATGCTACTGTCGTCCATGTGTGAAGAGCAGAGAGGTGTGGCGTGTATGGACTGTAGCAATGCCTCCAGGAGGTGTACATTCTTCCAGCTCCAAGAGGCTAGTGACAGCTGCAGAATGTTAGAGGACCTTGCAGTCTACATTAAAACTTGGGTGAAGTTGCAGCTTTTCATGATAAATGCCACAACATTAGTGCTAAAAATATCAAACTTCATCACAATGCTGGGAGGGGTTCCAGCATCCACCATACAGTCTGGATCTTGCACTGTCAGACTTTCATCTGTTTGTCCTATGCAAAAGTGAAATTGGCACTCTGCACTCCAAGGAAACGGACTTCTACGAACTGTGTTGAGAAAGCTGCTGACTATGTCGAAAGGTAAGTAAAAGGTGTAAGTTCACTTGTGATTTTTTTCTTTATTTTAAGTATTAAACTTTTTTGTAAAAAACTTATTGTGCCCTTACTTTTCAATCCGCCCTCATATATTTAAATTTATACATTCCATTTTCAAGGCTGCTGTTTTACAATTCAAAGATTTAGTTTTATAAATGTATATAACATATATTTTACAATATATATATATATATTAATTTTTACTTTCCCTACACGTACTATGTACATGGTGTATAGAGAAGGTAGTATTGTAGTGTACCCAAAAATTCAATCCAGAGATTTCACTGGAAACACATGTTTTGTGTCTCCCTGAATCCAAAAAAAGCATTTTTGAAAAAAGGTCTGTGTGTGTGTGTGTGTCTGTGGACAGCATAGCTCAAAAACAAAAAGTCCGTTAAATACCAAACTTGGTATTTAGGTTTGGTATCTTCCAAGGATCTGACACAAAGATTTTCAAGAAAATCCCCCACCCCTAACTACGCTTTACGTGAAACTGTTTTCAAAATTTTTATTTTTTCATGAATGGCTCTAATGATTTTGATTAAAATATTGTATATTAAACATATTTACCTGACAAATAAAATGTATATCTTTAATTTTCTGGGAATAGCCTCTGCAGACTACTTTATTCTGGATGAATTTTACGGAATTTTGTACAACTGCTAAACTGTAAGAGATGGACAAAAACTTAGTGCACAAAAAATGTAGAGCACATTAAAATACACAATTTATGTTGTATACGTTTTTTTCGTGGAGTTGATTGTTTTTGAGATATTCCTTGTTATTAGTTTCAGCTTTAAAAAAACTTATGCTTTTTTCATGCAGGAATTTGTCAACTGCTGTCCATACAAACAAAGGAACATCAGTCACATAGCAACCAGCTTTTGACTATCACTTTAACCTAAGCTACTCCCTTATTTCACTTCTACTTACAAGGAAGCAAGTAATAAGACTATTTGTGATAATTTTTTCTCAATTAGCATGAAGTAGATAGAAGCATAAGTTTTTTAACAATAATTTGTTGCAGAGATGTAGAGAAAGTCATGTGAATGGAACACATCAGATTTTTTTTTTTTTTACTTGCTTTAGTTTGATTTCAAAGTCAGACCACTTGCCTGTCACCTAGATGGCCCAGGTTTGATCCCAAGTGACCGTATGATGGAGAAAGCGGCGCATGGGCAGGTTTTCTCTGGTTTCCCCCACCATGTATCACCAGTGACATAGTAGTAAAAGCTGGCATTAAACACTACACACTTTATGGCAATGAGGATATGCACCACAAAGATAAGTTTTTGGGGAGAGTTTAAATATTTGATAGCAGACATTTGTATTTATGACAAAATAGCCTGTTACTATGAGAGAAAGGTATAACAAAGTTTGTAATTTTAATGGCTCAATTCCATCATCGTCACCAAGAATATCATTAGTGGTTCACATTCATTGATGATTCCGTCTAATTCCATACTTTTCGTATTATTTTGTTATGTTCCCTCACACACAATAACAAGTGTGAATGCACAGAAATAGCAGCGGTGCGGCACCTAGATCTGTTCCGTTGTCCTTTGTGATTGGATAATGCTTTTCAGCTGATGTACCAACTTAACTATCAAGTGCAAGGATTCAGTGGCAACTTGGGCATTCGACTGCCTAGCTTTGATTTTAATTATTCCTTAATTTAAGAACAATTTTAATGACAGGATGTTTTGGAACAGTAATACATATCAATAGAATATTTAAACTGAGTTGGGTTTGTAACGCTTAAGTATCACTTACATATAATTTTTCCAGACCGGTTTCAATGCCATATGGGCATCATTGGCAATGGTTTCCAAATGAATTCCTAAGTTGAGGTGTGACAGTCCCTGGTGGCTGAGTGACGAACCTCCACAATATATTTTGTGGCAGCAATTCAAAGTTGAATACGTAGCATTGGATTTTAATGATGAGGATTTTCTCCCAGACGTCGAGCTCTGCCACAGGTTTTATAAGGTGTATGTATATTTCATGGTTGGTAGACCAAAAGTGGTGTGCAACGGCTGATTTGTCAAGTGTTCTTTAAGTTTGTTTCAAGGTGTCTTTTTGTTTTACCAATATAAAATTTGTTTCTTAAAATTTGTCCTTAATTTCCTGAAAAACAGCTAAATGTCCACAAGCTTTTGACCAGCAATGTACATGAATAAACCCACTTTGTGTTGACATTAAATATTTGTGTGGTAAACGCATTGGTTACCTGTTCTCGTAGTCCACAGCCTTGTTCCAATAAACACGGTTATTATTACAAATGGTGACAGCAGGAAAGGGAAGCTTGGCTATCGGGAAGTTGGTGGTCTCCAGCGTAGTGACGGTTGGACTCTTCTGGAAGCGATACCAGACTTCCCAGGAAGTGTAGCACGCCCCTAGCATTGCCAGCGAGCAGCACATGGTCCATAGCAACCTGAAACATGGGGACATCTTCTTATTACTCAACTTTTATATATCGTACACACACAAAAATCTGTTGTGTTCTATTCACATGACTTTCTCAACATCTCTGCAACAAATTATTGTTAAAAAGCTTATACTTCTATTTACTTCATGCTAATCGAGAAAAAATTAGCAGAAATAGTCTTATTACTTGCTTCCTTGTAAGTAGAAGTGAAATAAGGGAGTACTGTAGGTTAAAGTGATAGTCAAAAGCTGGTTGCTATGTGACGGAAGTTCCTTTGTTTGTATGGACAGGAGTTGACAAATTCCTGTATCAGAAAAGTATAAGTTTGTCAAAGCTGAAACCAAAACCAAGGAATATCTCAAAACAACAAAAAAGATGTATATAACATAAATTGTGTGTTTTAACATGCTCTACATTTTCAATTAAGTTAACTTTTGTCTATCTCTTATTGTTTACCAGTTATGCACAATTCATCAAGAATAAAGAACTCTTCAGAGGCTATTGCCAGAAAATTAAACATATAAATATTATTTGTCAAGTAAATATTTTTAATATACAATATTTTAATCAAAATCATTAGAGGTATTTTTGAGAAAATCAAAATTTTTGAGGAAAGTTCCATGTAAAGGATAGATGGGGGTGGGGGATTTTCTTGAAAATATTTGTGTTTCATCCTTAAATATTAAGTTTGGTATTTAATTGAGCTATGCTGTCCATAAACACACACACAAACCTTTTTGCAGGAATGTTTTTTTGTTATTCAGGGGGACCCAAAACATGTATTTCTGGTGAAATCTCTGTATTGAATTTTTGGAATGCAATACAATATGTTCCTTATACACCATATACATAGTATGTGTTAGGAAAGTAAAAAGAAGCCTTATGGGAGGCAACTGTAGAAGTTGCATTGAGTTATACATCAGAAGTTAGCTAGGTCTTTTTGCTTGGGAATTTGTGGAACAGAAAGGAAATGCATGTGACTTGCGTACCATTTCTGGTTGACATGACCAACCTGATATTATCAGTGCTATTAAATTGTTCAAGAGACAAATTTCTTTGAAGAAGTGAATGCATTTTCCTACACTTGGTGTCTTAAACATCCAATCTCGTACTGCTTCATTTGCAAAGGTAATATAGGACAATCAAGAAGAATTGGCAAATAGCTTTGCCAATTTTGTAAAATTGGAATCTGAATTTTGCCTATTTATGTTGCCTTTCGGTTTCGACGTTGATAAAACACCAAAGCTGTTAGACTTGCAGTCTGGTTTCTAGAAATTACTGCCAGAAGAAGCAAGCCCAAAGTTTGATCTTCAACATGTATACAATGTGTGAACAATCTAGCATGTGTTGCTCCTGAGCAAGAACCAAATATCAGTTTCAAAGTCGTCACTAGGTGAGTAACTTTGATTGCAGACCAAAGCTATGCAACACAAAATGTATTTATAGTTTGTACCCTTTTTGTTGTTGCTACATTACATTTATATAAATGTTGTTTATAGTTACTGGCCGTAAACTGTGAATTATTAACATGTTTAAAATCTGAGCTGTTCTGGTTACCAAACCAGTTTCAAGAAGAGCAGAGCAACCACATTGATCTAGGGTTGCTGTCCTCGCCCGATTCCGTCTTTTTAGCCCTCAAAGCGGTTTGCTTTTACACTGATGGCTCCACGGACCCTAGGGGAGTACGATGACCATGAAAGTTTTAGATTTTGACTTTTACAGCTGAGCTCTTTATCAAGGTTCTACTGAGTGGGTTGTGTGCTCTGCGGAGCCTTAGGTCGCTGTACAGTCAACTGCGTGTCCAGAGTTGTGTCCTCTCACTCACCAATTCTGGGTTCCTGACCTGTGAGGCAACGAGGCTGATGTTTCAGCCCCCAGGTGTTTTAACTCTTCTGTGACCTCTGCAGACTTACACCCCTTTTTGCTTCGTTGCATTGGAGTGCTGAGTGGGCCGAGCTACAGGGCAACAAACTTTGGTCGGCTGGCGCACCTCCTCTTGCGTGTGCCGTCGCGAAGAGGTCATTTTAACTAGACTACGTATTGGGTGCTGTCACAGTCATTTATTGTCTTCCGACCCTGCACCGCTTTGCGATCATTGTCAGGAGCTGTTGGCTGTGAGGCATGTTTTAAGCGAATGTCAGTTTTAGCTCCCTTACGTTTGTCCGTCGGATTACCAGCTGATATTTCGCAGGTACTGGCAGACAAACTCATTGCTGTGGAATGCATTTTAGATTTTATGCGTCTAGTCAGTATGAGCCACCTTGTGTGATTTTAACGTTTTACGCTGGCATGTTTGTGTAGCTACTTAGTGGCATTGGTTCTTTTGGGAGCTTGACAGGAACCGTTTTATCACTTTCTATTTTTATGTTCTGCAATAGCTGACACTGTTTTAGTTACATTTTAGTGTGTGGACCTCGCTAATAACCGTAGCAGATTGGGACCCTAAAGCTTCACTACTACTAGCAACCACATTGATGCCCACTTTTACCTTTCCTGTCCAGTCTTCGACCCGATGATGCTATTACAGTATTTGAGGCCTAGGGCATCATTTCCTAGCTTTACTTAGGTGATGTAACTGCCATTTATGGTACCTAGTTTTAAACGGTTACAAAAAGTTAAATAAAGACATAACACGCCATGACTGGTATGGCTTCACTGCCAACATTAGATACCAAGCTACCAACATTGATACATGAAGTATCCTATGTGCCCTGATATCTAGACGCTCCAATACTAATATTTAATTGTAGACCCCACAGTTCATAGTTTGTGTAACATTTTAGCAAGTTTGTGAGAAATTAGAAAACCTAGTCATGACAATAGCCGAGGGTGTCAAAGAGAGAAATTATTATGGTTCACAAGACTGCAAAAAGGCAGGCGGGTGACCTCTCTCTTCTTCTCCCCAGCCTATCTTCTGAGTAAGACAGTGCCCAAGTACAGCTGTTTTATCGTTAAGCTTGTGACCGTAATAGTTTAACAAGTTTGATGTTTACTTACTCTACATGTACTATGTACGTAGTCTATTATAATCCACTCAAAAATTCAATACTGAGATTTCACCAGCAATACATGTTTTAGGTTCCTCTGTCTATAAAAGCATTTTCAGAAAAAGATCTGTGTGTGTATGAACGTGATAACTCAAAAACAAAATGTTAATAAAATACCAAAATTGCTATTTAAATTTACTATCATTCAGGGATGCGACACCAACATTTTGAGAAAAATCCCCCCCCTGCCCGAAAATACCCTTTACATGGAAAAAATATGAACATTTTGATTTTGTTAAAAATGGCTTTAACAATTTTGATTTAAATACCATATATTAAAGATATTTACATGGCAAATAAAATGTATATGTTAAATTTTCTGGGAATAGCCTGTGAGGACCTGTTTATATTCAGAATGAATTTTGCATAACTGGTAAAGCATAAGAGTTAGACAGAAAATGTGTGCACCAGAATTGAGTATTTGTTAGAAGACATGGTCAAAGCTTGGTATGCTCCATATTCATAACTTTTTCTTTGCTGAGGTTGAAAGGCCAATCCTATACACATGATTATTCCAGTTATCAGACAAAAGTTTCTAACAGCTCATTTTCTTGGTAATTTTGGAATTAAATTAGAATTTTTTACAATTTTAGCCACTTTGAATTATTATTTTTGTGTGCTATTTTATTTATATATTTTGTATCTATTTTACAGTGCATTTCATAAGGAAATTTTATCATAGTCTTTTGTTTAATTTTGATTCCCCTGCTTTTTCATTACCATCCCTGCACAAGGAGTCTTGTATAGCAGCCTTAGTAAGACAAAGATGTAGGTCACATTAAAACACACAATTTATTTCATATATGTTTTTTTGTGCAACTGGCCATGTCTGAGATATTCCTTGTTGTTTCAGATTTAAAATATTTAAAACTTTTCTCACACAGAAAGTTGTAAACTCTTGGCCCTGCATAGAAACAGAATTCAACACATGGCAACCAGCTTTTATAACACTCGACTATCACTCTAACCTAAGCTACTCCCTTATTTCACTTCTACTTACAAGGAAGCAAGTAATAAGACTATTTCTGCTGATTTTTTCTTGATTAGCATGGAGTAAATAGAAGCATAACCTTTTCAATAATAATTTGTTGTAGAGAAAGTCATATGAATGGAACACATCAGATTTTTTTACTTTCTCTTCACGCACTATGTACATAGTGTATAGAGAAGGTATTGAATTCCACCCAAAAATTTCATACTGAGATTTCACCGGAAATACAAAAAGAGCATTTTTTGAAAAAGGTCGTTGTGTGTGTGTCTGTGGACAGCATAGCTCAAAAATGAAAAGACTGTAAATATTAAACTTGGTATTTAAGTTTGGTATCTTCCAAGGATGCGACACAAAGATTTTCAAGAAAATCCCCCCGCCACTAACTACCCTTTACATGGAACTTTTTTTGAAGATTTTTATTTTTTCAAAAATGACTCTAATGATTTTGATTAAAATATCGTATATTAAAGATATTTCCCTGAAAAATAAAATGTATATCTTGAATTTTCTGGGAATAGCCTCTAAAGACTACTTTATTCTGAAGCAATTTTATAGAATTTTGCATAACTGGTAAACCATAAGATATAGACAAAAACTTACTACACAAGAAATGTAGAGCACTTTAAAATACACAATTTATGTTATATACATTTTTTTTGTGGAGTTGATGATTTTTGAAATATTCCTTGTTATTTTTTCAGATTTAAAATACTTTTAACTTTTCTCACATGGAAAGTTGTAAACTCCTGACTTTTACCAGATTTGACTATCACTTTATCCTAGTGCATTCCCTTCTACTTACAAGGAAACAGGTAATAAGACAATTTCTGTTAATTTTTTCTCGATTATGATAAAGTAGATAGAAGCATAAGCTTTTTAACAATAATTTGTTACAGAGATGTAGAGAAAGTCATGTGAATGGAACATGTCAGATTTTTTTTAATGTTAGAAGGTGTAAATGTATTTTAAATACCTATAATTCACTGTATAGTTTACCTCTCAGTCCAGTGTCTGTTGGCCTGGACAATGTAGTGCAGACCATGTACTGTAGTGTTGGACAAGTATTCCTGTAGCCAGGACTGTTTCCTGATTGGCCATGCTTGTTTTGGTACCACTTTACGTGAGCGTTTCATTTCAACTGTCCCACAAGACAGCCGGCCTTCTGTATAATTGTTATTAATGATGTCCTCACACCTGCTCCATTCTCACAACAAGCAATTCTCATGTTCTCACACAAGTTCATTACTTCCTCTAGCCCGCCAGTTAGAGAAGATATTGTATTCCACCAGAAATATATGTTTTTGGGTCCCTTGAGTCAGAAAAAAGCATTTTTACAAAAACTTCCATGTGTTTCTGGGCATCTGTGGACAACATAGCTCAAAAACGAAAAGACCGTTAAATACCAAACTTGGTGTTTAAGATTGGTATCTTCCAAGGATGTGTCATGAAGATTTTCAACAAAATCCCCCACCCCCAACTACCCTTTAAATGGAACTTCTTTCGAAAATTTGTATAAAGTATCATATATTAAAGATATTTACCTGAAAAATAAAATGTATATCTTGAATTTTCTGGGAATAGCCTCTGAAGACTACTTTAATCTGGATGAATTTTACAGAATTTTGCATAAGTGCTAAACCGTAAGAGATGGACAAAACTTACCACACAAAAAATGTAGTGCAATTTAAAACACACAATTTTTGGGTTTTTTTTTTTTTTTTTTTTTTTTTCATGGAGTAAATCATTTTTGTGATATCCCTTGTTTTTGGTTTGAGCTTTAAAAAACTTATACTTTTCTCATACAGGAATTTGTCCATACAAACAAAGGAACTTCAGTCACATAGCAACCAACTTTTGACTATCACTTTAACCTATGCTACTCCCTAATTTCACTTCTACTTACAAGGAAGCAAGTAATAGCACTATTTCTGCTAATTTTTTCTTGATTAGCATGAAGTAAATATAAGCATACTTTGTTACAAACATTGCTCTATAGATGCCTGTTTTTTTGTGGGATGGAATCAAATTCTTCACAGTGAACTTGTTGTAAGGAGTTCTTTAAATATTTTTTGCTATGAGGTTGTAATACTTTTCATTTGGTGTTCAGGTTATAATAAATATTATTACTATGAAATATAGTATTATTTATTTTGCAAATTTTACAATCGTCGCTCAATATTTTTGTAACTGCAAGTATAAACATTTGAAGTTTTGTGTCAACTACCCTCCCATTTGCCCTTGTACTAACATGATTTGGGGCAGTGCTTAGACCACTTGCTCTGTTTTCTCCCACAAACTGGTCCAGAGTATGAGATCAGAACGGAGGAGAGGGTATGTAAACTACAAAAAAAAAAACTGATGTGTTACCCTCACATGACTTTCTCTAGCTGCTCTTCTTCTTTCTACACAATGCTAATCGAGATAAACATTAGCAGAATGTTCTTATTACTTAGTTCCTTATAAGTAGAAGGCAACTAAAGGAATGTGCTATGTTAAAGTGATAGTCAAATGTTTTAAAAGCTGTCGTTATGTGATTGTCATTGCAAATCGCCTCTTTGCTTGGCCAGGAGAAGAACAAAAAAAGAAAAAAAAGACACTTCCAATTTGAGAAAAGTATAAGTACTTTCAATTGAAACCAATAAGAAGGAAACAGTTACCTCTACTATAGAAATGTAAAGGACATTTTTTGTGCAGTAAGGTTTTCTCTATCTCTTACGGTTTAGCAGCTAAACAAAATTCATCCAGAATAAACTAGTCTTGAAAAATTCAAGATCTACATTTTATTTAGGATGTAAATATATTTAATATACAGGATTTTAAGCAAAATCATTAGAGCCATTTTTAAGAAAATCAAAATTTTCAAAAATTGTTCCATGTAAAGAGTAGTTTATGGATGGCGGAATTTCTTGACAATCTTTGTGTCGCATCCTTGGAAGATACTACACCTAATTACCAAGTTTGCTATCTAATGGAATTTTAGATTTTGAACTATGTTATCCACAGACCATTTTCTAAAAATGTTTTTTGGACACGGGGGATCCCAAAAATTAGATTTTCGGTGAAAAGTTGACATCAAATTTATGAGTGTAATACAATACCTTCTCTATCCACTATGTATGTTGTACATGCAGGGCTAGAGAAAGTGAAAATTGTTTGACAATGTTGTAAATGTGGTATCTACATGTCTTTTTGCTATTACCTCCATTGGCATAACAATTTGCATACTCTGTTGACTTGTGTGTACTGTTCACTTTCAGCCATGTTGTGATGCACTTTTCATTAGCCAACACCATCAAATGTTTGATCCTTTACAGTATGCCATTAGTTACTTTACATGCGTCTTTCTTGTTTTGATACATGCTAAAACATGTTTTAACGTCCATACAGCAAAGCAGGAGTGTATTTTTATTAAAATAAAAACTTGTAAACCATAAGTGATAATGAGTCTTCAATATATTCAGCACAATTTTATGATACTTTGGGATTTCCCCCCAAGTCTACTAGCAAGGTTATGAATGGCTGTTAGGTTGAAGAACAAAACCTCCTACAAATACAAACGTCATCAAACTCCGACCAACAAATTAGAATTTCAATGTCTACGTGCTGCGGCGCGTTGTGAAATCAAACGCAGCAAAAGGGAAGTTCGTTTCCTCCCTTACTAATAAGACTCCCCAGTCTGAAATGTGGTAAAACTCCAAGCTATAGGTGGCATGCATAAACAGCATCAGATCTCTCACCTCTGAACTACGTCCTCTGCCGATGCTATTACCAAACCACAGGCAATCGCTAACACTCTTGCTTCTACTTTTTCTGTCATATGCAATGCCTCTAGTACCCTCTCCATGCATGTCTCATCTTCTCCGATGTGTCTTTTCTCTTCCTTTTCTGATAATACCCATCCGTTCAACAATGTCTTAACAATGGATGAAATGCTGGCCGAATTACATCAGTGCACAAGCAAAAGCCCTGGACCAGACAATATTCCCTCGATCTGCTGCAGCAACTACCAGAGAGTGGCTTACTTCACTTCTGGATGGCACAACGCTTTCCCAATCAGTGGCGTGAATCCATTGTGGTTCCTGTACCAAAAGCCCTGGACCAGACAATATTCCCTCGATCTGCTCCAGCAACTGCCACAGAGTGGTTTACTTCACTTCTTCAATCACGTCTGGATGGCACAACGCTTTCCCAATCAGTGGCGTGAATCCATTGTGGTTCCTATAGCAAAAGCCCTGGACCAGACAATATTCCCTCGATCTGCTCCAGCAACTGCCAGAGAGTGGTTTACTTCACTTCTGGATGGCACAACGCTTTCCCAATCAGTGGCGTGAATCCATTGTGGTTCCTATAGCAAAAGCCCTGGACCAGACAATATTCCCTCGATCTGCTCCAGCAACTGCCACAGAGTGGCTTACTTCACTTCTGGATGGCACAACGCTTTCCCAATCAGTGGCGTGAATCCATTGTGGTTCCTATAGCAAAACCAAATAAGGACACATCACTTCCTAGTAACTATCATCCAATTTCACTTACATGTATCATGTGTAAACTGCTGGAGAAGGTAACCAACAGAAGACTGCGTTGGTTCCTGCAATCTCTTTAATGAGCTCCAGAGTGGTTTTCATCAATACCATTCCACTCTCAATGCTCTGTCTCTTCTTGAATCTGAAATTCACGATGCGTTTGCCAACTCATGATTACTGTCAGCCTTCATATCAGTAAAGCTTATAATACGGCTTGGCGCCTCATCCAGAAGCCAATGTTAAAGGCAAACATGCTAGCATTCATTTACAACTTTCTTCTACATCGACGAACGCGAGTGAGAGCCAATGCCACCTTGTCCCAGAGCGTTTGTCTAGAAAATGGCATACCACAGGGATTGGTGTTAAGCGTTGTGCTTTTCTTAGTGGCCATTAACAACGTTGTGACCTTATCTACGGACGATCTTACAATATTCTGTAAAGGCAGAAGTATTGTAACAACACAAGAACTAATACAATCTACTTTGGACAACCTTCAATGGTGGAGTCATGACACAGGTCTAATGTTTTCTTCCCAGAAGAGTCAATGTATAGTGTTCTCCAGACTAAGAAAAGCTTTTACGACTCCTGCTCTCCACACCAATCAACATCCACTGCCACTTGTTGATACCATTCGCATACTTGGCATGACATTTGATTGTAGATTGACTTGACTCGCTCACCTCAAAACTCTTAAGGTTGACTGTATGAGGCGCCTAAATATTTTAAAAGCATTATCTGCCAAAACGTGGGCAGCTGATTTCAGTGCTCTAGTTCGCACGTATAGAAGTATTATTCTTTCCAAGCTCGATTATGGTGCCATAGTTTACAATTCTGCTAGTCATTCCAACCTTAAAATACTGGACATTTTTCAGTCATCAGCATTGCGGATTGTACTGGGTGCCTTGCATACTAGTCCTGTGGAGAGTTTGCAAATAGTGGCCAATGAACTTCCTCTTTCTCTTCGGCGCAAGTTCTTAAGTCTGTCCTTTGTAGTTAAAACTGCCATCCCCCCAAATTCTGAGACAATTTCTCCGACTGCCTTCCATAATAATACACACTATGAAACGACCTTCGGGCGGAGAATTAAAGCATACCTTGAAGAGTTCTATATACAGATTCCTCCCTTGATCCCGCGTACACTTAACATAAATCTACAGACTCCTGTAATCAACATCTCTTTGACTAAGTACGCCAGACAGACATCTATATACAGTACTGTTCTATGAACTACCGGGAACCTTTCCTGACTTTCAGCCAATATATACCGATGGTTACAAATGGATGTGCCGTGGTTTTTCCTACTCACACCATGTTCTACAATTTGCCTCACATACTCTGTGACTTCTCTTGTGAGCTGGACTACGTATCGAAGAGCAGAGATCAATCCATCATTATCTCTAAGCGTTCTACAAGCTATACAATGACATGCCACACTCTTGTACACCAGTGACGATACTTTGGTAACTGCTGGCAAGCAAGTGGTCTTTCCCACTGAGGCATAGCGGGAAATGAGATGGCTGATTCTGCTGCGAAGGAACAACATTCCTCATGCATCTTAGGTGCACTATTTTACAGCATTGGACAGCCACATATAAAAGTAAATTGCATCCAATGTGCCCAACACACAACGTTGCTTGCTCTCTTGACAAGAAACCTGCTTGTGCATTGGACACATTCCTGTCGCACGAACCACCTGCCTGCCCGAGATGCACTGCTCACCTGGACAATAACATGCAACTAATTCTAGTCACGACATCACTATGTTAAAGCAACGTTAATCAATAAAAAAAAAGGAATGAAACATTACCTTTTATATGAATTGAGTCACTTTTTTTACTTTCTCTACATGTACTGTGTACATAGTGTATAGAGAAGGTATTGTATTCCACCAAAAAATTCAATACAAAGATTTCACTGGAAATACATGTTTTGGGTCTCCCTGAATAAAAAAAACATTGTATGTGTTTGTGGACAACATAGCTCAAAAACGAAAAGGCTGTTAAATACCAAACTTGGTATTTAAGTTTCATATCTTTCACGGATGCGACACCAAGATTTTCAAGAAAATCCCCCCAACCCCAACTACCTTTTACATGGAACTTTTTTCTCAAAATGGCTCAAACGATTTTGATTAAAATACTGTACATTAAAGATATTTACCTGACAAATAAAATGTATATCTTGAATTTTCTGGGAATAGCTTCTGAAGACTACTTTATTCTGGATGAATTTTATGGAATTTTGCATAACTGCTAAACTGTAAGAGATGGACAAAAACTTACCTCACAAAAAATGTAGAGCACATTAAAACACACAATTTATGTTATATACTTTTTTTTCAGGGAGTGGATCGTTTTTGAGATATTCCTTGTTTTTGGTTTCAGCTTTGAAAAACTTATACTTTTCTCATACAGGAATTTGTCAACTCGTGTCCATACAAACAAAGGAACTTCAGTCACATACCAACCAACTTTTGACTATCACTTTAACCTATGCTACTCCCTTATTTCGCTTCTACTTACAAGGAAGCAAGTAATAGGACTATTTCTGTTAATTTTGTGTCGATTAACATGAAGCAAATAGACGCATAAGCTTTTTAAGAATAATTTGTTGCAGAGATGTAGAGAAAGTCATGTGAATGGAATACATCACATTTTTATAGCTTACAATTTCACCAGAAATTACATTTTAGAAAAAGGTATGTGTGTGTCTGTGGACACAGTAGCTTCAAAATATGTGATATGCTCCATTCACATGACTTTCTCTAGCTCTTATACAAAAGTTTGGAGGATCCCTGATAAGAGATTTGTCTGCCAACATGTAACAAAGATTCTGTTGCTTGTGCTCTGCTACACATACTGTTTGTTTGGAAATGCTGCAGTCGTGGATGGGACGAAGTGGCCATAATATAGATGTCAGTACTGGTCTCTTCATCTTTAATCAAGATAAACATTAACAGAACTTGTCTTATTACTTGCTTCCTTGTAAGTACAAGGGATAAAGTGATAGATGTGTTTAAGTACTTTAAAATTGAAATCAATAACAAGGAATATCTCAGAAATGGTTAATTCTACATATGAGGGTGATTCAAATATAAACGGTAATTGTTGCACATCATGGAGGAGGGGGGGGGGGGGTTAGAAGGGAGGGGGAACTAGCTTTGTTAGGTTCTGGCGTCAGATTAGTCATGAGTAGTGAGCAACAAGTCCCTTCAAGTTTTTAACCAAGGAAGGGATTAAACCTTCGGAGATTTTAACTCATTTGGGGACACTACATTGTCGCAGAATCAAGTGTTTACTTGGGCCAGACAATTTAAGGTCATGCTCAACGCCCAAGGTAAAGTCTCACAGAGGAGTTTTGCTGGTTGATTTTCTTCATGATCGACATATAGTGACTGCAGCCAATTGTTAAGGTTTGTAAAAGCTGCCCTACCAAAGCAAAAGATGTCATCCTTCTCCAAGACAATTTGACAAAGGACACAATGGCGGACATGCACTGGGAAACCCTTCAACACCCTCCCTATAATAGTCCAGACCATTTTTTGTTTGCACCCATGAAAGAATTGCTTGGAAGAAAACATTTTGAAAACAATAAGGACATCGAGGAGCATATGTGACACGCCCTCAAACTTTTTTTGAAGAAGCTTCTAAAATGTGTAGAGTGTGAAGGAGGCCATGTTGAGAAATGCTGATGAAGTCACTTGTGTATATATTTAATCAATTAATATTTTTGACAAAATTACCGTTTATATTTGAATCGCCCTTGTAAAAGTGTATATAACATAAATTGTGTGTTTTAATGAGATCTACACTTCTTGTGTAGTAAGTTTTTGTCTATCTGTTACAGTTTAACTGTTATGCAAAATTCTACAAACTCATCCAGAATAAAGAGGTCTTCATGGTCTATTCCCAGAAAATTTAAAATATACATTTTATTTGATATGTGGTATTTTTAATCCAAATCATTAGAACCATTTTTGAGAAAAACAACATTTTCAAAAATTTTTCCATGTAAATGGTAGTTTGTTGCAGGGAGATTTTCTTGAATATCTTTGTGTTGCATCCTTGGAATATACTAAAGATAAATACCAAGTTTGGTATTTAATGGTCTTTTCATTTTTGAGCTATGCTGTCCACAAACGCCTTTTCTAAAAATGCTTTTTTCAGACTCAGGTTCATCAAAATATATACTTCCAATGAAATCTTGGTATTGAATTTTTGAGTGGAATACAACACCATCTCTATCCACTATATGCATTCTACGGAAAGGAAATCTTGGTATTTGAGTTTAGAATCTTCCTAGGATGCAACACAAAGATTTTGAGCCAAAAAATCCTCCCACCCCAAAGTACCCTGTACATGGAAAAATGTTCAAAAATAGCTGTAAACAATATTTACCTGACAAATAAAATGTACATATGTCTTGAATTTTCTGGGAATAGTCTACTTTATTCAGGATGAATTTTGCTTAGCTGCTAAACCATGAGAGGTAGACAAGAACTCGCTATACCAAAAATGTAGATCTCGTTAAAACACACAATTTATGTCCTATACATTTTTTCATGAGGTTGATCATTTTTTAAATATTCCTTATTATGGATTTCAGTTTTAAAATGCTTAAAATGTTTCAACTGTTGACATGGCAAGGAGATAGATTTCAGTCGCATAGCAACCATCTTTTAAAAGATTTGACTATTCCCTTATTTCCATTCTATTTACAAGCATGAACTAGATAGAAAAGTAAGCTTTTCAACAATAATTTGTTACTGAGAGGTAGAGAAAGTCATGTGAATGGAACACATCAGATTTTTTCTTCATTCAAATATATTATTAATAACAAAGTAATTTGCAATTTTAGAAGACATTAAAAACTAACAGGAATACTTTGTAAAAATGTTCAATGTGTTGTTTTATTGGTAGTCTTATACAAATTTGGTTGTAGCAACTCCACACACATTCTATTTCAATAAGTGAACACGCATGTAATTGTTTTATATTTAATAAAGTTATAAAATATACATTTATACAGGTTTTAGTCAACATTCATCTCCTCAAGCTGAGCTTGCTGTGTACTTTTGGAGCGACCAAACTTGTTGAACTTGCCATCTTTGTCCCACATGCACTTCATCGTGATCTTGAACTCGGCCATCTGGTGGCCCAGCAGTTTCTGGAATCATAAAACATTTGTTACTTCTTATACCATGCAGACATTTCACTGCAAATATATGTCTTGAGAACCCTGAAGAAAAAAAATATGTCCCATTCACATGACTTTCTCTACATCTCTGAGGAATAGTCTTATTACTTGCTTCGTTGCAAAATAAGGGAGTAACATAGGTTATTTTAAACAAAATCGTTAGCCATTTTTGAGAAAATCAAAATTTTCAAAAATAGTTTCATGTAAAAGGTAGTTTGGGGTGGGGGGGGATTTTTCTCAAAATCTTCATGTCTCATCCCTGGAAGATACTAAATTTAAATACCAAGTTTGGTATTTAATGGTCTGTTCGTTTTTGAGCTCTGCTGTCCACACACACAAAACAACCTTTTTCCAAAAATGCTTTTTTGGATTCAGGGGACCCAAAACATATATTTCTGGTGAAATCTTGGTATTGAAGTTTGGGTACAATACTCTCTATACATTAATTCAAAATCTTCTCGGGCTTCTAGCCCGGTAAAAACTTGACACCAACGTTTCGAAGAAGTGCATCTTCCTCGTCTTCAGGGTGAACTGATGGTTTGAGCTTGCGGAGACTGGTATTTATAAGAGCTGGGATGAAGCTAACATCTGATTGGTTAGCGTGATATAATATATAATTAATATGTCGCCAGGAAAGCTTCAGTTCTTATCTCTCTATACATGTAGAGAAAGTAAAATCATAGTGAGGTCCATGGATAGCTGAGCACTCTTCATGCCAACACGAAATCACAACAAAGTGTACACAGTGACTTGCAGGACTAGGGCAGTCTAAACATAAAACTCTGCAGAAGTGGTTCAGTGGCATCCAACATAAATATGCTCACTGTATTGGGATAAACCAAGTATGGATACTGGCTGCAGACACCATCCACTTCCTGTACACCATCATCCCAAAATTGTTATTATTGTCATTGAGCTGTACAGCAATACACAAAGTGTTTCTTAATACAAAGTACCAATTATGTGTATACAAATAAGATATAATGATTATTTACAATTTTCTTAACCAAGCACCTTTACATGAATAGAATTACATTTCAAAATATTCCTGTACTGAGTACTAAGGTTTAGTTACTAGCAACTTATTCTTGCAAGTTGTTTTATTCCTAAGGGTAAATTATTGCAAAGTTTTATACCTAATATTTCTGAGATGTGGTTAGCCTATTGACCACCTCTAGTGTAAGGTAAGTGACTTTCTATGTACAGTGTAAATGTATAAATTTATTACAGTCATTACTTTTAGTGTAATGAGCAAAGGTTTGCAGTGTGTGAGTTTTGGTGCATCAGAGATGATTCGAATAACTTTATGTAATAGAAGTATATCGGTAACATGTGAGAGTAAAATTCCATATGATATTATGATTTGGAAGAATGCAAATTAAGCTTGCGGTATAAGAACTTTTAAGTTTCTGATCAAGTGAATTACTCTGGAAAGTTTGGACGTTATGTAATTAATGTGCGGTGTCCACGATAATTTGTTATTTATTACTACACCTAAAAATGTTACGTTTTCAGAACTATTATTTAAGGAGCTTCTCTTATATTAAATAACATATTTTGTCTTTTATTCTTAAGTAAAAGACCATTGGCTGGTAACCATATATCAGCTTTTGCTGCAGATTTAATCTGTGAGTGGGTACACAAGATGGGAGATCAGTTATAAAAATAGTAACGGGACATAGCATATAACCCAAACAAAATCTTGTTTGCCTTGGAAACAAGTAGCATCTCATTGGTTTGTCACTGCGTCAGTAAATATGATCCATTCCTGCCCTAAGCCAGGCAGCACATCTCAGCTCAGACTCAAACCTGTGACGTTTCTTGGAGATTCTCAGCTATTCGTTAGCACACACTTGTGCATGAACTCTCGCGTCTACACAACTTCTAAGGTCATTAACCCCTTGTAATGCTAGTAAAACTCAAAACACAAAATGGTACACAAATAAAAGCAGAGCTAAAAATATTATCCACTGCTAAAACTAGAGATAGTAATAAAACTAGTGTTCTTATGCAGAACTTGGGCCACTCTCAAAATCGAATTAAATTAAATGTGATTGATTGACTTTGTATTATACACAAATTTGTGTGTATGCTGGAACTGTTGGTATTTTCCATTTATGACAAATATTTATCAAATAATTACACATAAACGAGTATTATATGAATAAAAAGGGTTTTATAATCTGTAGGTATATGCTGATTGCTAATGAACAAGTTTGGTTTCCTTGCTAGCAGAAGACTCTGTAAGAACGTCAAATGTCGCTCTTGGCAGGATAACTGTGTCGTAGCAATAGTTCATATGACTATAATAGTTGGTGGAGCAGTATGTTTCTGTGAAACCACTGGTTTTCATATTTAGCATGAGGCTAGGTTCCAATCCGTTATGGTTAGTGTGTGTATATACATCTATATTTCTAATTTTCTATTGTAGTACTCGAAGGAGAAATATGTTTCACAACATTATAAAACAATTTATTATTTAGATAATGCTCATTTCACATTCAGGGTGTTTGAAAATGACACCAAACGAAGCTGTGGACCTTGTTGGTCGTGATATGTGAATAAAGATGCCAGTTGGTAGTGAAGGTCCCAGTCGCATGGTTTCATAGACACAGGTACCTTAGTAATGGAAAACGTAGCATGTGTTTCGTATAACACGTTCTGAGGTTGTATGACAACCATTGTTCCTTCGCTGCCTAATCCCAAATGTGTGCCATTTTTAAACACACATAAAACTTTAAATAGAAGAGGTTGAAAGTTGCGACATCACATTTCGGACAAGTCAAAGTGTAAGCTAATCAACTGCTCTCTTCGTTTGGTGCTGTTTTGAAACAGCCTGTGTATATTGGTAAATTTCCATCATATATGTAAAATGCCAACCATTCCAGCATGCGCATGAATTTATCTATAATAAATAAAAACCAAGCTTGACTGACAAACAAAACATTTCAAATTGTCATCACAAATACAAGATCCATTCATAGCACTTAGTTTCAGTCGACTTTTTGAGTGGCCCATTTTCTGCACAATTACCAAACTATGATATTAAAGTAGCAAAAACAAGCAGGAAAAAATCTCACATGTTCCATTCACATGACTTTTTCTACATCTCTGTTACAAATCATTGTTAGAAAGCTTATTCTTCTATTTACTTCATGCTAATTGAGAAAAAATTAGCAGGAATAATCTTATTACTTGCTTCCTTGTAAGTAGAAGGGAAATAAGGGAGTACCATAGGTTAAAGTGATAGTCAAAAGCAGTTGCTATGTGATTGAACTTCCTTTGTTTGTATGAGAAAAGTAGAAGTTTTTCAAAGCTGAAACTATAAGAAAAACAGTCAACTCCATGAAAAAATGTATATAACATAAATTGTGTGTTTTAACGTTCTCTACATTTTTTGTGTGGTAAGTTTTTGTCCATCTCTTTCGGTTTAGCAGTTACGCAAAATTTCGTAAAATTCGTCCAGAATAATGTAGTCTTCAGAGACTATTCAAGATATACATTTTATTTGGCAGGTAAATACCTTTAATATATGATATTTTAATTAAAATCATTAGTCATTTTTGTGAAAATAAAAATCTGTGTCGCATCCTTGGAAGATAGCAAATTTAAATACCAAGTTTGGTTTTTAACAGACTTTTCATTTTTGAGCTATGCTACACACAGAGAGACACACCAACATTTATGTAAAAATGCTCTTTTGGATTCAAGGAGACCCAAAACATATATTTTCTGGTGAAATCTCAGTATTGAATTAGACCTTCTCTATACACTATGTACATGTAGAGAAAGTGATAAAAAGCTGAAATTTGTGCAAAGGACCACAGAAGTGTCAGACACCTCATCCAGCACTTTGTGATCATCACAGGAGAGGTCGGCATACCCAACTCTAGCAACACATGACAGAGCTTCATCTCTCACTCTTGTCACAAACTGCACAAAACCTATTGGGTCAAGGTTCTGCAGATTGAAAATACTCACTTGAGCAATAAAAATGCACATGTGATCACTTTGAGTTGCTGTGACCTAATTAAGATATTTTCTAACATACAAAACTCATTCCAAAATGTAAACACACTCTATTTTGTAATTTTTAAGAACACACAAACCATTTTTTACATGAAATCTGAGAGTCATCTGTCCTAATAACAACATAGTAGATTCTAGTTCAGTTTTAGATTTGTCTCTGCCATTGGTCGATTGACCAACATGGCTGCCCATGCACAAGCAGACAGAACAAACGGAAGACTGTGCATTTCGCATTGGAAACATTTTTACTCCTTATTTCGATCCAGTTCATTTACATACACCTTACCTAACCTCGACGAAATCTCAAAAGCTGTCACATAGCCATATTGTCTCCGTAAGCAATATTCATCTCATGGTATTATCTTTGGCAGCCACTCCCAAAATGAATTATAGAGACGAAAACAACAAAAACCTTGTAACTACATGAGCAATCCTAATAGACGAATGAAATCTGGATCGGCAAAGGAATAAAGAATGACAACTAGTGCCCAAGAAAGCATGGAGTGATGTACTTACAAGTATTCTCGCTTGCTCTGGTTTCAGTGTCTGTCCTGCAACACAGACTGTGAAGTCAGAAAGTAATGTGACGACGCCCTTCTGCAGACTTGTTGGCATGCCAAGTTGACGTAAATGTGGCTCCATGGAATGTGGGAACTGCGACAGTGGTCCAGCAGTTAGCGTCACAGTCTCCAAGGCTTCGGCCCCAGACCTCGCGTAATCTAGCTCGCCGTAGTTGTCAAACCAGCTACAGAAAGAACCCAACAATAAGCGACAATGTCCACATTTCAACAACCACATACTTAACTACCTTTATACTTACTCTAACACTTCGCCCATTTCCTTGTTGGTGAACAGCAGTCCACATTGTCCAATCAAATACTTGGAGAGCTTGTGGAGTTTGTTCTGAACCTCCGTCTCTTTCGTCTTGCCAAGTCCTAACGCCATCACCTTGTTCTTTCCAAAAAAAAACCTGAAACACGCGCAGCCTACTTAATAATATCTGCAATGTACACACTCAGTATTACGCGTGTAAATTACTTGGCGCTCTTACCTGCTGTGTCTCCATTCTGTTCTTAGGTCTTTCAGTTTGGCATTTCGCATATTCTGCACCGAGAACACAAAGATCCGCTTGTAATCATCCACACATCGCCGTATCTCTTCAACCAATGCTTGCTTTGTCTGCAGTCCTTTCTTTTTCGTTTTTGTTAATGAAACTGGAAATAAACAATACAGAGGTTAGAACATGCGCCTCACTCATGAACATTTCTGTACTCTTTGTAGTGGAATTATACGTACTTTTCTTATCTCGTTTTGATTTTGGCATTGCGACGTACTATTCCAAAAGTAATTTACTGTACTGTTATCTATTTACATACACGTGCTACGCTCGAACATTACGAACACCATAATGCTGAGATACAGTGCTGCCAATTTCAAACTGAGAACCGCATTTCCCGCTCAGACTTTTATAATATTACCTACTCATAACATAAATATAAAGAATTTTATTAATTTTAAAGCAATTCAATTGACTGTAAGACGGAATAAATACAGAGAATGTTTCTTTGTTACACGGTTGCACATTTTGCAATAGTTTCATAAAAACTATCTGGAATATAATAACAAGAGAAACAGGTAAAGTCGCCCTCCGTGGTGTAATGGTTACCATGCTAACTTCATATACCCAAGGTCGCGGGTTCAAACCCGGATTTTTTCGGACGTAAAAATCCTTAGCATGACTTCCTTCGGAAGGGAAGTAAAGCCGTGGGTCCCGTGTCGTAGATTTACGGCACGTAAAAGAACCTCAAGCCTGATAAGAGAGGCCTCTGAGCAAAATTAAGAGATCTTTCATGCCCAATATAGAATGGGACGCTGAGAACCAAAGCAGTTAAAGAGCGCCCATAAATAACAGGCC
This sequence comes from Hymenopus coronatus, assembly GCA_030762935.1. NCBI lineage: Eukaryota > Metazoa > Arthropoda > Insecta > Mantodea > Hymenopodidae > Hymenopus > Hymenopus coronatus. The sequence goes on along the minus strand of CM060880.1, from coordinate 709,659 downwards.
ATTTCCATTTCGAAACAGGTAAAGGATCTCAAGAAAGCTCAATTGCACTGAATTCCGGTAATCAAAAAATTTATGATCCACAAAAGGTCGCAGATACTTTCAACAATTTCTTTTTGAATGTAACAGACAAATTAAGTATAAATTATGGGTGTAAAGAATTGGCATAAGGTTTTTGAAAACTTCTTTTGTAAACAGAGTCCCTGAATTTAAAGTAAAAATGACTACACCATTTAAAATAAAAAATAAAATAAATTTGCTCAAGACTAAAAATTCCTCTGGATATGATAAAATATGAAGTAAAATCCTAAAATCATGCTCTGACCTAATAAGTATTCCCCTCAGCTATTTATGTAACGAATCACTAAAGGGTGAGATATTTCCTGACAGAATGAAGTACTCTATTGTCAAACCACTTTTTAAAAAACGTAAACAAGATAATATCTCAAATTATAGACCTATATCTCTCTTGTCTGTTTTCTCAAAAGTGTTTGAGAAAGTAATGTTCAATAGGCTTTATTATTACTTAGAAAAGAACAACTTACTTGCCAAAGAACAGTTTGGCTTTAGAAAAGGAGTAGCGACAGATAATGCAACCTACCAGCTCACACATAAAGTGTTAACAGCGTTAAATGAAAAGGAACATGTTGGTGGAATCTTTTGTGACCTAGCGAAGGCTTTTGACTGTGTGAATTATGAGATTCTGATAGCAAAACTAAATTACTATGGAATAAAGAATAACATACTAGATTGGTTCATTTCATACCTAGAGAAGAGAAAACAAAGGGTTGAAATTAATAACTCCAATGGGTATCAAAATAGTGCCTCAGAATGGAAATCAGTAAAACATGGTGTTCCCCAGGGCTCAATCTTAGGGCCTCTTTTGTTCTTGGTTTCCATAAATGACCTCCCATTATACATTAACAGTTTTGCAAGTATTTATTCGCAGATGACGCTTTGGTGTAATGGTTACCATGCTAACTTTATATACCCAAGGTCGCGGGTTCAAACCCGGCGGAGGACGATGGATTTTTTTGGGCGTAAAAATCCTTAGCATGGCTTCCTTCGGAAGGGAAGTAAAGCCGTGAGTCCCGTGTCGTAGATTTACGGCACGTAAAAGAACCTCAAACCTTTTAGAGAGGCCTCTGAGCAAAATTAAGCGGTCTTTCACGCCCAGTGCAAAATGGGACGCTGAGAACCATAGCAATTAAAGAGCGTCCATAAAAACATGCCATTTCATTTTTTTCATGTTTTAATAGTGTAAAAATAAAACAATGGTCTTGTACACCAATGTTTTTGCTATCTCAAATATAATATTTATAGTGGTTTAAAGTTTGAAGTGCCTTTTGAAAGACGCAAGAATACTTGTAACGAATACAGGTAGGAGGATGTGGTTTAAACTAGTGTGTGCCTGTGACTTCTGTGTATATTAGCCAATCAGGTGAAGAATACATCTCTGCAGCTCAAGGTTATAAAGTACCCGTGTTACAAAACAAATGTGTTACTGATTCATAGTTTAATCTGGATATGGCAGATATTTTGGCGAGCTTTTGCTAATACGAAAACGGTGCTTTCTTTTACTTTTAGGTAGGAAACTTGCTAGCAGATTACATGTTGTTTATGGGGACGTTTTTGACAACAATTAAACGTGGTCGAACATCCGTTTTTGACGAGGAGCGTCCGGGCCGCCCGGCAGATGTAGTTCCCGAGGAAGTCTCTGGTATAATTGTCAAAAGTTGAAGAAGTGGCAGAGGTCATCTGTCGACAGGAACGACAATTCACATGTTAAGTAGGAGATGAAAAAAAATTCGGTCCAAGCGATTGCTCAAAGTAGACAATAAGCGGGTGCAGCTTTCGACTTCCAAACTGTGTTTGGAGATATTTCACCGAAATATATCGAGTGGTTACCATCAATGAGACCTGACTTCATCATTATACTCCAGAAACCAATCAAAGCAATGAGTTCCTTCCAGTGAATCTGCTGCAAAGACGGTCCCATCGGCCGGAAGAGACAATGTGAACAATGTCTTCTTAGAAGACGGGAAAAACAATTATTGGGCATTACAGATTTGACCACAAGCTGAAGGAGACGTGACCTCTTTTGGCAAAGAATAAAAAGTTGTTTCACAAAGATGACGTACCAGCATATTCATCCGGAGTAGCAGCAATCTGCATGCATTTCTGCAGACCTGGCTGCCTACGATTTCTTCTTCTTCTTCTTCCCAAACATGAAGAAATGACTGAGAACAAGGTCCTCTATACAGAGCTGTATTTTGCAGAGCTTAATAATTCATATTTTTTAAATCTTTAAAGTTGTCAATAATGTTGAAAGAAGTGTATATCCGTAAAAGGGAAGTATGCTCAGAAATAAAAAATATGATGTGCTCCTCTCACATGACTTTCTCTACATCACTGTAACAAATTATTGTTAATAAGCTCATTCTTCTATTTAATACCAAAACATTAGCAGAAACGGTCTTATTACTTAGTTCCTTATAAGTAGAAGGGAATACACTAGGATAAACGGACAGTCAAATGTTTTAAAATGTGGTTGCTATGGGATTGAAATCCCTTTCTTTGTGTGGCCAGGCGTTCACAAGTTCCCGTATGAGAAAATTTAAGTATTTTAAAACTGAAATCATCCACAAGGGACATCTCGAAAACGGCCAAAATGCATATAACATAAATTGTGTACTTTTTCGTAACCTACATTTTCGTGTAGTAAGTTTTTGTCTCTCTCTTATCGTTTACCAGTTAAAATTTAATAAAATTCATCCAGAATAAAGTAGTCTTCAGAGGCTACTCCCAGAAAATTCAAGATATACATTTTATTTGCCATGTATATATTTTAAATATAAGAGATTTTAATCAAAATCGTTAGAGCAATTTTTTAGAAAATAAAAAATTTCGAAATTTTTTCCATGTAAAGGGTAGTTAGGAGTAGGGCGATTTTCTTGAAAATCTTCGTGTTGCATCCTTGGAAGATACTAAACTTAAATACTAAGTTAGGTATTAAACGTTTTTTCGTTTTTGAGCTATGTTGCCCACAGACGCACACACGCGGATCTTTTTGTAAAAATGCTTTTTACTTTCTCTGCACATACTATGTACCTAGTGTATAGGGAAGCTATTGTAATGCACCCAAAATTCGATACCGAGATTTCACCGGAAATACATGTTTTGGGTCCCACAGAATAAAAAGAATTTGGAAAAAGGTCCGTGTGTCTGTGCGTGTGCGTGTGTGTATGTGGACAGCATAGCTCAAAAACTTGGTATTTAAGTTTGGTATGTCCCCACCCCATTCCCAAATACCTTCTAAATGGATTATTTTTCAAAAATTTTTATTTTCTCAAAATGGCTGTAATGATTTTGATTAAAATATCGAATATTAAAGATATTTACCTGAAAAATAAAATGTATATCTTGAATTTTCTGGGAATAGCCTCTGAAGACTACTTTGTTTTGGATGACTTTTATGGAATTTTGCATAACTGCTAAACCGTAAGAGATAGACAAAAACTTACCACACAAAAAATGTACAGCATATTAAAACACACGTGTTATCTTATATACATTTTTTTCGTGGAGTTGATGGTTTTTGAGATATTCCTTGTTTTTTGTTTTAGCTTTGAAAAACTTATACTTACTTTTGTCATACAGGAATTTGTGCACTCGTGTGCATACAAACAAAGGAATTTCAGTCACATAGCAACCAGCTTTTGACTATCACTTTAACATATGGTACTCCCTTATTTCGCTTCTACTTACAAGGAAGCAAGTAATAAGACTATTCCTGCTGATTTTTTCTCGATTAGCGTGAAGTAAATAGAAGCATAAGCTTTTTAACAATTTTTTGCAGCGATGTAGAGAAAGTCATGTGAATGGAACACATCAGATTTTTTGATACAGGAGAAATTAAACATTTATTTCCTGTGAAATCTTGGTATTGAATTTTTGGGTGGAATACAATACCTCTCTATACGCTGTGTACATAGTACGTGTAGAGAAAGTAAAACTTGTGTCTTCATTCCTAAGAGCTCGTATCTGTGCTTTACATGAGTGTGATCACAAACCGTTTTGTGTCCTGGCGCTGCACTTGCTCTTCAGAAAAAACAACTTTTATATGCGATAAACTCACACCACTTTCTCTACCCGTTCTTAAAAATAATTGTTTTTCTCATTGGCCGGTGTGTAGGGCAAAAGTTGGAAAGTGGAGGAGTGGAGGAGTCATGAAGTGTAATGCTGAATGGGCGTTTTGCCATGGTAGCTCAGTGGTTAGAGCACCAGGATGGACACCAGGTTCGAATCCCGGCTATGGTATTGCATTTTTCAGTCTGATCACCTTTCTATTCTTACATAGGTTTATTATTCTGCCTGCTTTATGTTTATCCACGTAAATATTTTCAGAAACGGTTTTATTGTATTTTGCTTTTAGATACAAAAAGGAACACGGGAGCGCAGTAGACTTCAGCAATAGTCAAAATGTTTTAGAGCTGGTCGCCATGTGAATACGTTGTTTGCTTACCCGGAGAAAGAAAAACGAAAAACATTTCCCATTTGAGAAAGTATGAGTTTAACATTGAAACCAATGGTAAGAAACATGCCTAAAGTGGTTAATTCTAACCAGTATCTGACATAAATTGTGTGATTTAACGAGATGTATACTTTATGTGCGGTAAGATCTCTTAAAGATTCTTCAGTTATCAATTTAAATTGTCCTAAGCTCCGATGCTGTTACACAATAATGCAAATAGAGACTCGGCAGTGCATGATCAATGCAATTAACCACATTTTCGTTTTTCAGTTATGCCTTTACACACATACGGACGAATATTTTTACTAAGAGTGCTTTTTTGGACTTAGCGGATCTCAAAACATATACTTCTACTGAAATGTCGGCATCTACTTTTTGGGCAGAATACAGTGGTTTAACTTACTGTACGTAAACCGAACAGGTTGCACCGCGGTAACGTGTGTGACTCGCATTCGGAAGGCCCTGGGTTCGATTCCCGTTCACTCTGGGCTATGGATTTTTCGTGGTTTCCCAGCGAATGCTGAGATGAGTTCTCATCTACCACGACTTCCTTGCTATCATTTTTCGGGTGTTTCCAGGTTCGTGGTGTATGGCAGTACGGGCAGATGGCGTGGCTGCCAGGTCGATGAGTCGCTGGCACGCCCCCTATGGCTTTCCGGCAGAGGTTTGGAGGTGTTAAGGACTGCCGCGCATCCATCTTAGTTCCCTCATCTCATGCCATCCTGTATTGGTCGCATTGCGGGAATTGCCCCACTCCAAGGATTATGTGATTCAAGAAGGAATATTAATGCATACATTTTATATCCGGCTTTACCCACCTATTTTAATGTATCTTTGCTGTTTATCTTTTTGTATGTTTATGGCCAACCATTTTGGTCCAGTCATAAATAAAAATAACAATAAAAGTGGAAGTAGCATTTTTTAAAATTAATTGATTTTTGACCGATCAGCTGTATTGCTGTTCAGGTAATTGTGAACAATTAACAAGTATACTTTACAAATTGCATGTTGACGTTGAACTGTAAGGTTTTCTACAATTTTTTTCTTTTCTATCAATGTTATAAGTGTTATCTTTCCGATTGAGATATTTTTACTAACCGTGCTGTATTTATAAATAGGTACCTACCTCGATAGTAAGGAATTTTATATTTTTATTTCCTGTGTTCTTAAAAAAGCTTAAATTTATTATTAGCTGTTTAATTTGCATGAGTGCTATAAGAAAACTGCCTACATTTTTTTAACTAGTCAAAATAAAACAAATGAGTAAATAAAAGACAAGGGGATAGGAATTTCACAAGATACTAGACCAAAAGCAATATGTTCCCATTAAATAGAAGCAGGCGTTCTCCCTTAACCGTAAAAGGAAAGCTAAGGGAAAACGAAACATTAAAGGGGTTTTATATGTTACTTCATTATTATACAGTAACTATTCTATAGCTTTAATATAACACGCGTAAAAAAATGTTTAAAAATGCCATCTTCTCTGACACGAATAAAACATAGTTTAGAAATCTGCGTTGCACAACTCTGCTCATAGCAGCATCTATTGTGTAGCTAATGTTTACAAACTATAAGATATAAAATTATTTTAGCTTTTATATTTGCATTACAAATGGGTTTTAGAGACTAGCCCCAAACTTTGCGTTAAATGTGATAATTAGAAGGTATACTGAGTTACGTGGCATTCCTGGTTCCGGTCCTGTAGCCCCCTCTTTCGAGCCAAGGAATCCGTCGGGGATTGGAAGAGCAGTATAGTGTGTAGAAAATTGTATCGTAGTTCTAAGGACGTAGTTCCTACAACGTTATTTTTATAAACTGTAAGTAAGACACCTCTGCATGATATTAATTGTATACTTAATCTGTAGAAGCATTAAGTATGTGAATGGTCGAGAATTAAGTATGGCATTGCTTGTCTGGTGTGACGCATTGAAGGAGTGCCCTCTGCGAAATCGCCATTTTGTCAGATCACCGGCTAGAATTTCATCAATCGTTTATTACAACTGCGTACATGTTTCCGCAAAACTATTAAAAGATATATAAGGTAGGAATTTAGTATTAATTTTGGGAAGTGAGGACATAAGATCAATATTAACCTTTACATGTAATAGATGTCTGTAGTTAGATGTCTTCTGCTTTATTCTGCTGCCAGAGGTTATCACAAAAGTTTCCCAGAACATTAAAGTAGTTTTGCTGTCATGGCTTTGTAATTTGAAAAATATTATCTCATGAAGATCTACGTAGCTATTTGGAACAGCGATTCATTAGGAGATGATGTACTGAAAGCTCAATGGTGTCAGACAAGTTGCAAAATCTGATCCTAGGCTGTCAAGTAAATTGTGTGCCTCAGTGTTATTAATGTGGTCTCTCATTTCTTAAAACAGTGTGGCAATTTGATTATAAAAGTAAATAAATCGTTCGGACACGGAGAAATTGATAATATATGTAATCCTAGATCCTATCAGGAGACTTGGTGTAATTCGTAAAGCTTTCGAAGTAGGTACATGGGCAGAGATAGCAGAGCATCAATTTCGGAAAAATCCTCGCAAATATATGCAATGGGTTTGATGTGCAGGGATTTAGTCTCCATCTATTGATGTAAATATACTGAGTAATGATGAAGTATGGCTCCTGTTAATGGGCAAGGCTACCAACTTTTGAGCTGCTCACTTAAGTTGGGCTCCTGTACGGGTGTTTTTAGTTTCATGCATTACTCATTTTGGGTATCTTTTGCGGTCCTAAGAAGAATCTTCTGTTGCTGTAAACTTGTATAATAGTGAAGGTAAGTGTTATGGCTGCTATGTAGTGTAGTATAAAAGCTGAGAACTGTAATGCTTGTAACGTTAGTATACCTTTAGCTTAATTTTAATGTATTTTTGTTTATCTTAGAGACTGGCATATATTGTTCCCAAATCTGCTGTGGGCATTTCTTTGATACCTATAAGTTTCATAGAAGGTGTATGGAAAGAAAACGAAAGTGGCAGAAGCTGATTAGGCTGTCATTGTTCTGTTTTTCTCCTCTATAGCAAACGTTCCTAAACACCGGGCAATGCTTTGTGTTCCCCAACACTTAAGAAATGGAGTATTTATAACAACCCAGTAGCAAGTGTATCTGTGTAACTATAAATATTGAAGAATGTCCATGCCCTGTTCTGTAAACCCTCAACTTGTAACTGGGCTGCTTTAAAACAATGAACAGCAAATTGGGTATGTAGCCATTAGAGCCCTTTACCAAGCTGTAGTATTGTAGAGATACTTCAATGTGAATTTGCTCTGGTATCTTTGCTGGATTTGAATTGTCAGCTAAAGGATGGTCATTGTGCAGTAGAATCATTCAGTGTGTGTACATCATTAATTGTTCAGCTTTAAGCTGATGTGTGCTGAAACAAAACCCAGATGACCAGGGCATTGTTACAATGTAATCTTCTGCCATTTGCACCAGAAAAATACTGTCATGTGACGAGCACAGTTGGCATGTAATACAAAAGGAAGAAATTATAATCATTGCAAAACAAAAGCAAATGAATGGTGGCGAATGTTCATGTAGAGCGCTGTTGACAAACATAGTGGGTGTGACTGTCTGTGAGAGCACACTTTTCATGATGGCATTGGTGGTTTCCCTAGTTAAGCACCACATTTAAAACCCATAACATATCACATCAAAGCAGTTCAGGGATGTCTTTGTTTTCTCCAAAAGCACTTACATTTAGAGTTGTCACTTATGTCCTTTAAGTTTACTAATAATCGACTCCATTGTCTGTCCCAGGCAATTTGTTTGTTGAAATGATCATCCTGAGTTACACTAATTATTGCCTCATGCATAAGTTTTTTTACATCCACTAATTTGAACATTTATTGTCGACAGAGGATGAATCATTTCACATTTGTTTATCGAAAAATACTTGTTCCAGCTTCAATGGAGATATTCACACACTTGAATCACAAAGAGAAATATAATAATTCAATTTGTGTTTTAACAAGATTTCAGTTTGAAACACAACTAAGAGAATGGAAGTGAGATGGAATGGAACCAGAATCAATATTGGTGACAAATGCATCATAATACAGACACACCTGAAGGTGGTCATGTCATTAATTAGCCATTAAATTCAGCTTGAATCCAGAACTAATTATAGAATTCTCTTTAAAATTGTTGTAAGCCTCGGTAATTACTGTAACCATGAGGCTGTCTACCACTTAAAATGCTTTATCTTAGCTTGGCATTGCTGTAAAATGGAATATTAGGAGGATATTGTGAGTTCCTGCCATTATTCTTTGCCAGGTTAATGTTACATTAAAAGGCCATTGTGAGGTTATGTTTCACATAATTAACCATTATTATCATTTAGGTTACACAATCTAAAGTGTAGTCAGTGTTGCTGGCCCAGGATCTGTTTCAAATGTAAATGGTGTGTTATTTATAGACACTCTTTAACTGCTGTGGCTCTCAGCACCCCATTCTAAATTGGGCGTGAAAGATTGCTTAAATTTGCTCAGAGACCTCTCTATCGGGCTTGAGGTTCTTTAACATGCTGTAAATCTACGACATGGGACCAACGGCTTTACTTCCCTTCTGAAGGAAACCATGCTAAGGATTTTTACACCTGAAAAAATCCATCATCCTCTGCATGGTTGCATGTCTTTCAATCATTTGCAAGTTGAATATTGGGTAAGCAGCAAATGAATGAAAATAAGATAATGCCAAGTCTTAACACTGTTAAATTGTTCCTTTGACAGAGCAAATACTTTCTTGACTTGGACCATTATTGCAGATTTGTGGTTATGTGGTACATGAAGTAAAACCTTGCTACTGACATGTGACTGTTTCCATATTTACTGTCTGCATCGCCACATGTTCCACTGCTTCCTCTAAAATACCGTCTTCTTTCCATGCATTTTCTATCACATTTCTCGTATGATGAACTACTTTTCTCCATTTCTCACTAGTTACATCATATATTCCTTTCAATATTGAGTCCTGTACTAACTAAACATAAAAGATCTGTTATTTTGGCTAACATAACCTCAACTTGTTTGGCTGTAAGCCATTTTGAAGCCAGTGTCATTACTGGTAGTTATAGGATGAGAACAGGAGCAATGTCCACGATAGTAAAGAATATAAATGTAAATCACTGTCTATAACACCCCAACATTTCACAGAATGTAATCAATTCTCTTGCATGAGAATGCTGTAGATATTGTAACACTGATGGTAATGCATTCCTACACTGTGACGAGCCCCTGCAAGTGTCAATTTGTCACTGACAGTAGCTAAAGATGTTTTCGTCAAAATATGGACAAACCCCAAGTTGGGAGAGTTTCACATAGTTTCTCTTACGTTAAGATATATTGAATTGTTTTTTATTGTGACATCTTGGGAGCATAGAGAACGCTTTTCATCATTGGAAATACCAAATGTCTGCACTGGGCAGAGAAGGGCGTGACGCAGCATAGCAACATCATCTTCACTCCAGCACAGTTAGAACTAATTGTTACTTTTTCTACCCGTACTATGTACATAGTCAATATAGGAGGTACTGTATTCCACCCAAAAATTTGATGCCGAGATTTCACTGAAAATATGTTTTGAGGTCCACTGAGTCTGAAAAAGTAGTTTTATAAAAAGCTCTGTGTGTGTCTTACGACAGCATAGCTTAAAAACAAAATGTCAGTTATAGTACTTAAGAATCTTCCAAGGATGCGACACAAATATTTCCAACAAAAAAAAAATCCCCTCCCCCCTCCCAACTACCCTTTACATGGAACATTTTTACTTTCTCCATACGCACTATGTACATAGTGTATAGAGAAAGTATTGCACTCCACCAAAAAATTCGATACCGAGATTTCACCGGAAATATATGTTTTAGGGTCCCCAATATCCAAAAAAAGCATTTTCACAAAAAGGTCCGTGTGTGTCTGTGAACACGATAACTCAAAAACGAAAAGTCGGTAAAATACCAAACTTGGTATTAAAGTTTAGTATCTTCCAGGGATGCGACACGAAGATTTTGAGAAAAATCCCCCCACTCCCAACTACCCTTTACATGGAACTTTTTTCGAAAATTTTGATTTTCTCAAAACTGGCTCTAACAATTTTGATTAAAATTTCGTACATTAAACATATTTACCTGACAAATAAAATGTATATCTTGAATTTTCTGGGAATAGCCTCTGAAGAGTAGTTTAATCTGAATGAATTTTACTAAATTTTGAATAACTGCTAAACCGTAAGAGATGGACAAAAACTTTCTACACAAAAAATGTAGAGCACATTAAAACACACCATTTATGTTATATACATTTTTTTCGTGGAGTTCATTGTTTTTGTGACATTCCTTATATTTGGTTTCTGCTATGAAAAACGTATACTTTTCTCATACAGGAACTTGTCAACTCCTATCCATATAGACAAAGGAACTTCATTGACATATCAACCAGCTTTTGCTACAGTTGTCCCTTATTTCGCTTCTACTTACAAGGAAGCGAGTAATTAGACTATTTCTGCTATTTTTTTCTGATTAGCATAAAGTAAATAAAAGTATAAGCTTTTTAAGAATAATTTGTTGCAGGGATATGGAGAAAGTCATGTGAATGGTACACTTCAGATTTTTTAAAATTTTTCTTCTCAAAAATGCCTCTTAATGATTTTGATTAAAATACTATATTAAATACATTTAGATCACAAATAAAATGAATGTTTTGAATTATTGCACTCATCTCATACATAAGAAATACTAATAATGATTATTATTTTCACTCCTTTAATAAACTAAATACATTATGATAAAACTGTAAATAAACATTATAACTGAAAGTACAATTGTGGAACTGACAGTTATTAGAAGTGAAGGTTAGCTGTCACCTTGTTACCAAGACAGATTAAACAAACCAATGTTGGGTATAAGATTTTTCGACAATATCGCTCCAGTCAGATGACCACAATTGGTTGAAATGGCCTTATCTTGGCCATAGCATTAGTGCTTTAATAACTGAGCTAAATTGTGAATGAAAGCCATTTAGTTTGATAAGCTGCATTGATCAGTGACCATGAGTAAAATATGTTCTGGTCATTTTAGAAAAAAAGAAGCCATTGAGCATTGATTTGATTTTATTGCTGCTGATAATGTTTGATTTTTGTAGCTTAACGTCATTAACCTGGTTGGCCATATTGTTGAAATGAAGCTCAAATGATGTGGGTTCCATGGAGCTTAGGTACTTGACATTTGTCTTCTCAGGATAAAGGAAAGCCCTGGAGGGGAAGGGGGAGTCTTATCTGGGTAACTTGCCCTAAGCAAGATTGGAACTTTGTGAGGCAGACACACTACCCAGCAAAGCTGGTGTGAAAATAAAATGTTTCTTTTCTATGTATTTCATATCAAGATTTCACTGCTAATATGGTTTAAGGCCTCTGTCATTCAAGGATGCAGATTTTGTAATAAATCTCCCAGGTCACACCAAACTACCATTTACATGGAATATTTTTCTTGACCACCATGCAATACCTCCCCCACTTATCAAAATGTGTGGCTAAGTAATCAGGGTTGGATGAGAGAGGAAGCAGTCGTCAACTGTGTCTAGCCAAAACTAGTTCTGTCTGCACCATTAGAATGAGGACAGTTTGTTACATCTGTGATTGAATAGCTAGGTTTTATTTCAGTACATTATTATTTTCATGACAAATAAAATGTATTTCTTGAATTTTCTGAGAATAGCCTCAGTTTTCTTTCTTCATTTTCAAAATCATCACATAACAGCTCCCTCTTTAAGATTTGCCTTTCACTTAGCCTGTGTTCCCATTGTACCTGAACTAGGGTCCATGTTGCTACAATGGACCAATGTGAGCAGGAAAGTAGTCGCTTGCTAATCTAATTTTGTAATATTTTATACAAAGGCTGGTCTGGAATATTGTTTACAACAGTTGCTGTTAGAGTTGCATAAAGCATAAGGCTGGTAAACCATTGTTCCCTAAAAGAAGTGGTGAGTTAACTTGAGGTTATCAGATACAGGCTCTAAAGAAAAAGTGACAAAGTATGCCTTGTTTCCTTTCACTAGCCTTACCTGGTTCCACAAGGGAGAGGGGGAAGGAAACTGTGTGAAATATTCTATGCAAGAATGTGGTATTCATGTGACAGTGCACAGTTGATGAAGTATTAGAGCAAATTGATGCTAATCCAGAGTCTTAGGTTTCATTTCTAAAATTGAGTTTGAATTTTACAAGAGAGGCCGAAAAAGTGCTGAATGTGTCTGTTCATTTTTACCCTTTACATGGAACTTTTTTCGAAAATTTTGATTTTCTAAAAATTGGCTCTAACGATTTTGATTAAAATATCATATATTAAAGATATTTACCTGACAAATAAAATGTATATTTTGAATTTTCTGGGAATAGTCTCTGAAGACTACTTTATTCTGGATGAATTTTGCACAACTACTAAACCGTAAGAGATGGACAAAAACTTAACACACAAAAAATGTAGAGCACGTTAAAACACACAATTTATGTTATATACATTTTTTTCGTGGAGTTGATCGTTTTTGAGATATTCCTTTTTCTTGGTTTCAGCTTTGAAAAACATACTTTTCTCATACAGGAATTTGTCAATTCCTGTCGACACAAAGGAACATCAGTCACATAGCAACCAGCTTTTGGCTTTCACTTTAACCTATGGTACTCCCATATTTCGCTTGCATTTACAATAAAGGAAGGAATAAGACTATTTCTGCTAATTTTCCTCGATTAACATGAAATAAATAAAAGATAAGCTTAACAATAATTTGTTACAGAGATAGAGAAAGTCATGTGAATGGAACACATCCGATTTTTTATTTCATGCTGCATGCATTTGCCACGTGATCATGAAAGTATAACAGTGCCCTGGACAATTTGGTTTTATTTCGTCACACATCAACTTAAGGATGAATAGATAATAGAAGAAGAAATGTAATAAAACCAATTATTAACATGAAGTAGATAAAATAACAAGCTTTAGTAACAATAGTTAAGAGTAGGTAGTGAAATTTATGTGAATTAAGTGCTACTTGTAGTATGATTGGTGTTGGTAAAGGCTGACAGAAAGTATCCCCACTTGGTATTTTATTACACAATAGTGGATATTTTGCTTGTTTTGTTAATAAGCACCAGAATATTGTTGAGGTTTCCAAATATGTGCTATTGAGTTGGCAACACTCGGACATGTAACATTCTGTTCAAATTTTGTTTGATGTCTTAAGATTTGTAAAAATGTAAATTAATAATTTACAGCAGAAACTATTTGAAAATAGCAAGTGGTTTAGAAATTCCAAAAAAATATTATGCTTCTATATGTTAGAGATACAAAAGTACATTGTGACGATGAGCTCTGTAAAACTTGTTCAGAATTACACGTGGCTATAACGTGCCAGCAGAAACAACCACTTTTGGTTTTGGAGTCTGCCTCACATTCAAGAGGTCTTGCTTAGGCTGAGTTACCCGTTTTTATCAGAGTTTTAGCTTATCCTGTGAAGATGAATATTGAGTAACTTTGAGTTTCATGGACCCAAGATCATTTGAGTATCATTTCATCGTCCAATATAACCAACCAGGTTAAAGGATGTTAAGCCACAAAAAAAAAAAAAAAACTGAGTGTGTTCCATTCACATGACTTTCTCTACATCTCTGCAACAAATTATTGTTAAAAAGCTTATGCTTCTATTTACTTAATGCTAATCGAGAAAAAATGAGCAGAAATACTCCTTATTACTTGCTTCCTTGTAAGTAGAAGTGAAAAGGGAGTACCATAGGTTAAATTGATAGTCAAAAGCTGGTTAGTATGTGACTGAAGTTCCTTTATCTGTATGGACAGCAGTTGACAAATTCCTGTATCAGAAAAGAATGTTTTTCAAAGCTGAAACCAATAACAAGGCATACCTCAAAAATGATCAACTGTACGAAAAAAATGTAATTAACATAAATTAACATGCACCACATTTTTTTTGTGTGGTACGTTTTTGTCCATCTCTTACGGTTTAGCAGTTACACAACATTCATTAAATTCATCCAGAATAAAGTAATCTTCAGAGGCTATTCCCAGAAAATTCAAGATATACATTTTATTTGCCTGGTAAATATCTTTAATATACAATATTTTAATCAAAATCGTTGAGCCATTTTTGAGAAAATTAAAATTTTCGAAATTTTTTCCAGGGTAGCCTCTGAAGCTTACTTTATTCTGGATGAAATTTACAGAATTTTGCATAACTGCTAAACCATAGGAGATTGATAAAAATGTATCACACAAAAAATGTAGAGCACCTTAAAACACACAATATGTTATATACATTTTTTTCATGGAGTATATCATTTTTTTTTTTTTTAAAGATATTCCTTATTTTTGGATTCGGCTTTAAAAAACATATTTTTCTCATACAGGAATTTGTCAACTGTCGTCGAAACAGTCTGTCCCTGGCATGATGGCTCATGAAACCCAGTGCTTATTGGTGATTGAGAATGAATCACTTATAGGTTCACACACACTTTCATCTGTGTATTAACAAGATTCCAGCTTGACACTGTCAAAAGAAACTGATCCTTCTCAATTTTGTGGTTTGTGTATTATACCACAGTGTATGCTTATATTTGAGATAAGCATTGGGTGTTGTTTTTCAGCCTCTCTACGTTATGTGTATAAAGGTGCATAGCCCTCACTCTTGAAATATCGTAAAGACAGGATTTTTTAACTGTCTAAATATGGCATTGGCATTTGCTTATGTTTATCCAAGCATAATTGATGAAATGTTGAAGATGTGTATACTGGTAGGAGGGGCTGGAGACATCAGTAAGGCCTGCCTCAATAAACCTTTAACTTTTGCAAACACTGTATCTAGCTTGATTACCATGATGAATATAAAAGAATCTTTTGTGAGAAGTTTCTTAGCAGAGTGGGTAGACAATGTTTAAAATGTTTAATGAAGGGTAAAATTTCAGCCATTTTACAGAAAAGTACACTTTTTGCATAGATAATACTGACCTTAAAGTACATATATGCAAAGTTTCAAAGCCCTGTGATGTCAGGTTTGCATTATTAAATGACTCATGCTGGGTGTGGCAGGTGGTGCCATTGTAATACATATAAAATTACTGTAATTTTGCAGATTCACATAAGATATGAAAAATATTAAGGGAAGAGGTTATGTATTAGAACCCATTTTTGAAAATCTGCTGTTACACTCACAGGACTTTCTCTAACTACTGTACAAACAAGCTTCTTACAAGAGAGAATTCTTCTTTCAACACCATGCTAATCGAGATAAACATTAGCGGAATTTTATTACTTAGTTCTTGTTCTGCTGTTTTATTCATATAATCCCATTAAGTTGCAAACATGCCTGTATGACGTGAAACAGCTTTCTCAGATGATGGAAGAATGATTTTTACATAGAAAACGTCTTCTAATTGTGGTAACAGCATTCTTTTTGCTGCCACAGCGATTCTTCTGGTTCTCAAGGTGCCAAAAATATTCTGAGATAATTTGGGATCATGTGACAAAGTGAGAAATATCCTCTTTTATCTTGTTGGGTTTTCTGCATTGGATTGAAAGCATTCAGCTATTGTCCATGTTGTTACTTGCACATTTGGCCGACTGACATGTTTTTAATTTTGTTCTTTAACTTCTGGGGTGATATCAGGGATTTTGACTGGTGAAACAACTCTTCTGATTACAGTGGTTATTGTCATTACGTTTATCATTTTATATCTTTAAACACACACACATACTTCCAGACTCTGTGGGGATTAGGGAATAGTTCCCCACCCCAGCCGGGAATGGAACCCAGGACCATGATAATGTGTGCTTCGTTGGTTTGATCATCAATTCTGCCTTCACCAAGCAGAACAACACATTTATTTCTTTTGTGTGCATACTACTGGGTCAAGAAAGTTCCGGGAATTTGCCAATAAAACACAAAAAATGAATTATGCATCAAATGTTATTTTATCGCCTTCAAAGTAAGCCCCTTCGGAAATTATACACTTATGCCAACGAATAATCCAATCAAAACATTTTTTGTAGGCACTTTTAGGAATCGATGTCAATTGTCGCCACGAATTTTCCTTTATGCCTTCTATCGACTGTAAACGGGTGCCACAAAGTGGTAACTTGAGTTTTGTAAAGAGAAAGAAATCAGCAGGAGCCAGATCAGGCGAATACGGTGTTTCGATGAAATTTGTTGAGTTTTTGGCCAGAAATTCGATCACAATAATAGCCGTGTGAGCTGATGCGTTATCGTGGTGCAGAATCCATGGGTAGTCGTTCCACAAATCTGGCCTTTTTCGCCGTATTCTCTCAAACGCCGCATAACGCTCAGATAATAGTCTTTATTTACCATCTGACCTTCTGGCAAGAATTCTGAGTGCATGACACCGCGATAATAAATAAATTAAAAAAAAAAAAAAGAAACTGTGAAGATGACCTTCAGTTTTGATCGAGTTTGACGTGCCTTTTTAGGTTTCGGTCCAGTTGGAGGGCGCCATTCGGAAGCTTGTTGACTGGTTTGAGTGTCAAACTCGTAAACCCACGTCTCATCACCAGTTACAATGCGTTTCATGAATGTGGGGTCGGAACTGACTCATTCTAGCATGTCTTCAGCAATCCTTACGCGATTGAATTTTTGTAGAAAATTCAAGTCTCAGAACTAACCGAGCTGCAACGCGTGTCGTTTAAAATGGTACGAATCTATTCGTGAGACACAGAAAGTTCAGCGGAAATCTCTCTCAGATGTAAATGACGATTTTCAGACACCATTTTCTTCACTTTAGCGATGTTCAGTTGATGCCGACCAGAGCAAGACAAATCTTCCACCACATCTCGACCACTTTTGAATACGCAGTACCACTCATATGCACATGTTTTTGATAAAGTCGATTCACCATAAGCCGTCTGTAACATTTTCAGCGATTCGGCACACGAAATACTATTTGCAATACAAAATTTGAGACAGATTTTTTGTTCAATATTTGTACCCATCGTAAAATTGCAAATTCACCTTTGAGATGAAGTAACAAAATGGCGTACTGTAAACAAACTAGATGACAGATGAAGATCAAGCTCTGCATGGGTATAGAGCAAAGTTGTACCAACTTAGCAACAACAATAAATAAGAATCCCCTTTTAGGGAGGATTTTTAAATGATCAATTCCCGGTACTTTCTTGACAGAAGGTATCCATAGGTTCCAATGCTAAGAATTCTGTTTTATTTTTCTTCAGAGTCCCAATGTAAGTGGTTTGTTTGTGAAAAAGCAAGACACTGATACCAGTTATCAAAAGTAAAATTAGGATGGGATCTGCACAATATTCATATACTGCTGATGTATAGAATGATTTGGTATCGCAAGTAGCAAAGAACTTCATAGCTTGCTCTGAAAGATGTATAGTTGCAGATGCTTTGCTTACCTTTATCATGCCTTGACGCAAACCAATTATTATGGGATACAACTAAACACATAATTCAGATTTTGTTGAAAGCACTTTTACAAGATTCATACAAGCCATTGTTTAAAAATTAAAAATACTCACTTTATCATATGTGTACATTTTTAATCTAATTATTGTGCAACTGCTATAATAATTTTTTCAGATTAAAAAAAAACACCAATATAATACCAGGAAAAGAATATTCAATTTCCAAAGCACATAACTAGAGAGAACTGCCAAAAATGGTTATAATGTTATATAAAAGCTACCCCAATCATGAATAGAAATTAAAGATCAAAACAGCTTTAAAAAAAGTTCATCTATTTGTTAATAAATGTTATTATTCATTGAGACAATATTTAGAAGATAATGTATATAATACTTTATGAACTGTAAGACTAAATTAAATATGCAAAATTTGTATAAATTTTATAAGTAAAATAATAAAACTCTTATAAATGTAAAGTTTATTACATGAATTTTAAAAAAAACTGTTATGCAGTATTTTTACTTTCTCTATACGTACTATGTACATAGTGTATAGAGAAAGTATTGTAATGCACCCAAAAATTTGATACTCAGATTACACCAGAAATATATGTTTTTAGACTTTCTGAATTAAAAAAAAAACATTTTTAGAAAAATATCAGTGTGTGTCTGTGGGCAGCATAGCTAAAAAAATGAAATGACCGTTAACAATAGAACTTGGTATTCAAGTTTGATATCTTCCAAGGATGCGACACGAAGATTGAATTTTCTGGGAATAGCCTCTAAAGACTACTTTATTCTGGATGAGTTTGACGGAATTTTGCATAACTGCTAAACCGTTAGAGATGTGCGAAAACTACACAAAAAATGTAGAGCCCGTTAAAACACACAATTTATGTCACATACATTTTTTTCGTGGAGTTGATCTTTTTTTTTTTTTTTAAATTCCTTGTTTTTGGTTTGAGCTATGAAAAACATACTTTTCTCGTACAGGAATTTGTCAACTGCTGTCCATACAAACAAAGGAACTTAAGTCACATAGCAACCAGCTTTTGATTATCAGTTTAACCTATAGTACTCCCTAATTTCGATTCTACTTACAAGGAAGCAAGTAATAAAACTATATCTGCTATTTTTTTCTCGCTTAAAATGAAGTAAATAGAAGTATAAGCTTTTTAACAATAATTTGTTGCAGAGATAGAGAGAGTGGTGTGAATGGAACACATCAGATTTTTTAATATTATTAATGCCATTGATGTTGTTTTATTAATTTTTTTATGGAATTACCTAATAAATAGGTTTAATCTGATGAGTCCTCAGTTTACGAGCTTAGCTCAATTTTTGTAAGCCTTATGTGACAAATTGAATTGAATAGGAGGACATTTGCTTTACAACTGTTAGAATAGTTGTTTTCAGATATGAAAGTTGAATCATGTATATGCACTTAGTTTTATCCAAATTGTCACCAAAAAGCGTTTACTCCATGAAAACTACGGTTAATTGCCATAAAAATTATACTTAAAATACTGGAGACAAAAGGTTGAGCTTGAGGGTTAAACATTTTAGTTGGTTTTGTGTCAGTATGACTGAAATCCCTTCCCATCATTGTGTATAACATCAACCATAAAATCATTACGTAAAATTTGTTTTTGATAATGTTATAAGTTATTTCCAGTAGAAAAACCCTTGAAGCCCAAGTTTTCTCCCTTTTGATTCTGTAAATAAAAACCATTTACAATTTTTATGCAAAAATTCCACAGAAATCAGAACTAATAAAATTAAATGTTTGATTTTATTTATATATTGCCTTATATCAAATAAAAATATAACACATGAGATAAGAGTAAAACAATTTTTTGCTTTCTCTACACGCACTATGTACATAGTGTATAGAGACGGTATTGTATTGCACCCAAAAATTCAATACTGAGATTTCACCGAAAATGCATGTTTTGAAACCCCCAGAATCCAAAAAAAAAATCTTTAGAAAAATATCCGTGTGTGTCTGTGGGCAGCATAGCTCAAAAACAAAAATACCGTTATGTGCTAAATTAGGTTTCATATCTTCCAAGGATGTGACAAGAAGATTTCCAAGAAAAACCGGGGCCTCCAACTACTCTTTATATGGAAAAGAAAATCGAACATTTTGATTTCTCTCAGCAATGGCTGACGATTTTTACTAAAATATTATATTTAAGATATTTATTGACAAATATGTTTATCTTCAATTTTCTGGGAATAGCCTCTGAAAACTACTTTATTCTGGATGAATATTACAGCATTTTGCATAACTGGTAAACCGTAAGAGATAGACGAAAACTTGCTTCACAAAAAATGTAGAATCCCATTAAAACACACAATTTATGTTATATACATTTTTTTCGTGGAGTTGACCGTTTTTACTTTCTGTATACGCACTATGTACGTAGTGTTTAGAGAAGGTATTGCACTCTACCCAAAAATTCGATACCGAGATTTCACCGGAAATATATGTTTTAGGGTTCCCAATATCCCAAAAAAAAAAAAAAAAAAAAAAAAAAGCATTTTCACAAAAAGGTCCGTGTGTCTGTGAACACGATAACTTAAAAAGAAAAGTCGGTAAAATACCAAACTTGGTATTCAAGTTCTTCCAGGGATGCGACACGAAGATTTTGAGAAAAATCCCCCCACCCCCAACTACCCTTTACATGCAAATTTTTTCGAAAATTTTGATTTTCTCAAAAATAGCTAACAGTTTTGATTAAATTTTCGTATATGAAACATATTTACCTGACAAAATGTATATCTTGAATTTTGTAGGAATAGCCTCTGAAGAGTAGTTCATTCTGGATGAATTTTACGGAATATTGAATAACTGCTAAACCATAAGAGATGGTCAAAAACTTACTACACAAAACATGTAGAGCACGTTAAAGCACACAATTTATGTTATATAATTTTTTTTCGTGGAGTTCGTCGTTTTTGAGACATTCCTTAGTTTTGGTTTCTGCTATGAAAAACATATTTTTCTCATACAGGAACTTGTCAACTCCGATCCATATAAACAAAGGAAGTTCATTGACATAGTAACCAGCTTTTGATTATCATTTTAACCTATGGTAGTCCCTTATTTCGCTTCTACTTACAAAGTAATATGACTATTTCTGCTAATTTGTTCTGATTAGCATAAAGTAAATAGAAGTATAAGCTTTTTAAGAATAATTTATTGCAGGGATATAGAGAAAGCCAGGTGAATGGTATACATAAAAATTTTTGAGATAGTTTTAGCTTTGAAAAACTACTTTTCTCATACAGGAGTTTGTCAACTGCTTCCATACAAATAAAGGAACTTCAGTCACATAGCAACTAGCTTTTGACTGTCACTTTAACCTATGGTACTCCCTTATTTCGCTTCTACTTACAAGGAAGCAAGTAATAATACTATTTCTGTTAAGTTTTTGTCGATTAGCAATTAAGAAAGTAGAGAATAAGATTTTTAACAATTTATTGCAGAGATGTAGAGGAAGTCATGTGTTTTTGTTATTTTTTTTCTCTCTACGAGAACTATTAAAGGCTGCAGAGTTCACAGTTGAATGCGTATAAGGATCTAATTTTCTAGCTTTAAAAGTTAGATCCCATTTTCAGTGCTCACTGATTAATTGCACTTTTAAACTCTTAAGATAGTGTAAAGACATTTAATTAAGATACAAAATGCGAGGTATATCATTACAGTGTTGCAATAATGTTTATCTTGATTTGTGATGTGAATGGAAGACACCATTGCTAACTGTAGTGTGGACTAGTAAGGAATGTGTTGCATTTCACCCAAATATCGGCACAGGCTCCCAGATCCAAGGAGGCGACGCAAGTTATACCATACAAGGAAGTTTTTCCTTTATTTATCCAAAAAAGACCCGTGTATCTATTTTAAGACTTGAAATATGCATTTCCCCGGAGTTTTCACTTGGAACAAATTTTCTACTATGTAAAACTGGTAAACGTTAAGATACACGAAAACGCACTGCACAGAAAATGTTACACTTTTAAAAGACAGTTTCATAACTGTTCTGTGCCATGAACTCGCCCTTTTTGTGCATAACGAAATGTAAAGTCGGGTTTAGCTCGATATAAATGATGTAGGCAAAATTTTATATCAATATTTTGATGAAAGCTGGGTAGAAGATTAGCAGATAATTGAAACAAGCAACAAGTCATTACAAAGTAGAAAATGACGTAACACGATGAAAGAGAGGTCAGTATACAATCGATGCCAGGCAGGCAGGCAGCCCCACGCAGCAACCAACATGGACCGGCCCACTGCAGATGCTCGCTTGCGCAACTAACTGCGGCGTTAGTCTAGTCTGTCAAATTGTCACTACCTTCATTTCATTAAATCTGGGCAAAATTTGGATTATTGTGATACGTGTATATCGGTTATTTGAGGTAAAGGAAACGTTAGGTGGAATTCCTTTAGGGGGAAATGCTTGCCATATCCGCAGGACCCCGCCCAGAGAGGGGAGGGGAGGTATAGCAGCGCCACCGCCGCGATCGATCCACACGAACGACAGGACAGAGCTCTGACTTGGTAGCTATACGCATTTGTCTGGCCCGGGACTTGAACAACGTAATGTAGTGAAGTGCAGTGGACGTGAATCGAACTGTGGACTCTAGCTGCACATTTGTGATTAACAGCCGTTAGGACATTTGAACATTTTGATTGCAGCAATACCTCGTCTCTGTTTCAGTAAACAGAAAACACTCATCACCTCACACAAATGTCTGTGGACAAGGAAGAATTGGTGCAGAGGGCGAAGTTGGCCGAGCAGGCGGAGAGGTACGATGATATGGCCGCGGCGATGAAGGCTGTTACAGAAACAGGGGTAGAACTTTCAAACGAAGAGAGGAATCTACTGTCTGTGGCGTACAAAAATG
Source organism: Hymenopus coronatus (assembly GCA_030762935.1). NCBI lineage: Eukaryota > Metazoa > Arthropoda > Insecta > Mantodea > Hymenopodidae > Hymenopus > Hymenopus coronatus. The sequence continues at coordinate 686,781 of CM060880.1, read as the reverse complement.
TGGTCGGTGCCAGGCGATCGTCCTGGAGGGTCATCTCTTCCATCGAGCAGAAGACGGAAGGTTCGGAAAGAAAGCAACAAATGGCCAAAGAATACAGAGAAAAAGTGGAAAAGGAACTCAGAGAAATCTGTTACGACGTGCTGGTAAGTGACACGCCCCGGATATCTATCGATCGCCGGCCGCTGCCGGACATAAAGGTTTAGGTGAATTGGCAGTGACGTCAGCTAGTGAATCATTGTGGAGAGGCTGTGCGAGCCAAGTTTAGTCGCGCGAGTGACCTCATCGTCTGCAAATAAAGTTAGTGGGACTCGAACCCTGTATTGCGGTTGCCGACCTCTGCAATACAAGGTGACGCAGCCATGATGTCACCCATGGCGGGCGTTTAAATACTTCACGGCCGAGGTCAAACAGCTAGGGGAGTGAATGGTCGGGTTTAACAGCTACAGGAGTGTCAGTAAGGGGTTAAACGGTCGGATTAAATAGCTAGGAGAGTCAGTAAGGGGTTAAATAGCTATAGCAGTGTCAGTAAGGGTTAAACGGTCGGGTTAAATAGCGGTAGAAGTGTCAGTAAGGGTTAAATGGCTAGGAGAGTGTCAGTAAAGGGTTAAATAGCTGTAGGTGTCAGTAAGGGTTAAATGGTTAAGAAAGTGTCAGCAAGAGGTTAAAATGTGGGGTTAAATAGCTATAGAAGTGTCAGTAAGAGTTGAAATGGCTAGGAGAGTGTAAGTAAGGGGTTAAACGGTCGGGTTAAATAAGCTATGAGTGTCAGTAAGGGTTAATAGGCTAGGTAAGAGATTAAACGGTCGGGTTAAATGGCTAGGAGCATGCCAGTAAGGGGTTAAATAGCTGACGCAGTGTCAGTAAGGGTTAAATGGCTAGGTGAGTGTCAGTAAGGGGTTAAATGGCTAGGACAGTGTCAGTAAGAGGTTAAATAGCAAGGAGAGTGTCAGCAAGAGGTTAAACGGTGGGGTTAAATAGCTATAGAAATGTCAGTAAGGGATTAAATAGCTACAGGAGTGTCAGTAAAGGTTAAATGGCTAGGAGTGTCCGTAAGGGGTTAAATGGCTAGGAGTGTCCGTAAGGGGTTAAATGGTTAGGAGTGTCAGTAAAGGGTTAAATAGCTAGGAGAGTGTCCGTAAGTAGTTGAACGGTTAGGTTAAATGGCTAGGAGAGTGTCAGTAAGGGGTTATAAGGTTGGGTAAAATTGTGTGGGGTTCTATGCGAACATGCCGACATAAATGGCAGACGTCCAAGTTTAACTGGTATGGGAGTGTCAGTAAAGGATTAAACAGCCCAGTTAAATCACTATGAGTGCAAGGGCAGGCACATTGCAATGGGAGTGTCAGTGTTTAAACAACCCAGTTAAATTGCTATGGGAATGTGTGGTTAAATAGCTATGGTAGTGTAATGCTGGGTTAAATAGCTATGGCAGTTTCAGTAAGGGGTTAAATAGCCTTGAGTGTAAGGCTGGGTTAGATATGGCAGTGTCAGTAAGGGGTTAAATGGCCTTGAGAGTGTAATGCTGTGTTAAATAGCAATGGGGGTGTCAGTAAAGGGTTAAATAGTATTGGGAGTGTAAGGCTGGTTTAAATAAATATGGCAGTGTCAGTAAGGCGTTAAACAGCCGGGTTAAATAGTCTTGGGAGTGTAAGACTGGGTTAAACACCTATAAGTGTCAATAAGGGGTTAAATAGCCTTGAGAGTGCAAAGCTGGGTTAAATAGCTTTGAGGATGTCAGTGAAGGGTTAAACAGCCGGGTTAAATAGCCTTGGGAGTGTAAAGCAGGGTTAAATAGCTATGGGAGTGTAAGTAAGGGGTTAAATGGACAGGTTAAATTGCTGGGGGAGTGAACGGCCAGGTAGTTGTGTGGCCTTGACAGGAACTTGATCAACATTAAAGTGATTAGGGGTTAAATGGCCGGATTAAATATCTATGGAACTGATAGGCAAGGATAAAAGTTGTGGGGCTCCACATGAACAGTGGACGTAAAGTAGTATTAGATTAAACGATCACGTTAAACGGCTGGGTTCTGTTTCTATGGGGTGAACTGCCAGGTTAGTTGTGGGGCACTGACAGGAATTCTGCCAATATTCGAGTGGTCAGGTTAAATGGCTATGGGGGTGAATGACCTGTTTAATTAGCTAATGGGGGTGAGTAAGAGTTAGAGGAGTTAGATTAAAGTGGGTAAAACAGCAGGTTTAAAGTATGGGGCTAAGTGGTCAGTTTAAATAGGATTGGGGTTGAAAGATATGAGGTAAACTGATGGTTAAAATAGCTTGTGGGGTTAAATGACCAGTAAAGAGCCAAGCTTAATAGTTGTTCGGCTCTCAAAACAAACATGACCAGAATTAACTGGGTGAAATAGCAGATTTAAATTCTTATGGAGGAGAACTGCCAAGTTAAATAGTTGTACTCTAAGATGAACATGCTGAATTGTCAGTTAAATGGGAGGGTTAAATAGCTAAGGTGGTGGATAAACTATTAAATTATTGTGGCCCCAACACAAATATGTTAAATACATATAAAGTCACAGTCCAGTTCATGCATTGATCAATTAGGTTAAAATTAATAGGTTTATTTAAAAGGTATAGAGTTAAACTGTCCTTAAAAATGGCTGGTTTAATGGCCAAAACAGGTTAAACGGTCAAAATTATTAAACTTATTGAGCAGACAGGTTAAATAGGCTTACTTACGAAAAGTTGGATTAAATAGGTCTGGGATTAAACAGCTGGGCTAAATAAATATGGCTGGGTTGAATATATATGGTGTTATGACCAGGCTTAGCATGATGGTAAAATTTCTGGGTTAAACTCTAAACTCTTATTTTATCACCAAACAAATGAGGTTAGATATGTGGCTCCACAGTCAGCTTCTTTCATTAAACAGCTCGGGTTAAATACAAATGAACCTAAAGCTTCTGGGTTATATCAAACAGCTGAGGTTAAATACAAATGGACCTAAAACTTCTGGGTTATATCATCAAACAGCTGGGGTTAAATACAAATGTACCAAAAGCTTCTGGGTTATGTCAAACTGGTGGGGTTAACTACAAATGGAGCTAAAGGTTATGTAATCAAACAGCTGGGGTGAAATACAAATGGATGTCAAGTTTATTACCCAACAGGTTTACCTAATACAAATTGATCTAAAGCTTCTGGGTTATATCATCAAATAGGTGGGGTTAAATACAAATGGACTTAAAGCTTCTGACTTATCAGCAAATAGCTGAGATTGAGATTGAATACAAATGGATGTCAAGTTTAATATCACACAGGTTGAGTTAAATACAAATTGATCTAAAACTTCTGGATTATATCATCAAATTGCTTGTGTTAAATAAAAATGGATTTCAAGCTTCTGGGTGTATCATGGGGTTAAATAGAAATGAATCAAAAGTTTATAGGTTTATCATTAAACAGCTAGGGTTAAATATACATGGTTAAAGCTTCTGGGTTTATCATTATTACTGGGGTTAGGTACAAATGTATCTTAAGGTGTAACATCAAACTGCTGGGGTTAAATTCAAATTGTAGGGTTATCATACAGCAGCTGAGGTTAAATACAAATGGACCTCTAGGTTGACCATCAAACAGCTGGGGTTAAATACAAATGGATCTGTAGGGTTTTCATAAAAAACAGGTTAAATACAATTGGATCTGTAGGGTTATCATCAAACAGCTGGGGTTAAATACAAATGGGTCTGTAGGGTTATCATCAAACAGCTTGGGTTAAAGCCAAATGGATCTGTTGGGTTATCATCAAACAGCTGGGGTTAAATACAAATGGATCTGTTGGGTTATCAAACAGTAGGGGTTAAATACAGATGGATCTGTTGGGTTATCATCAAACAGCTGGGGTTAAATACAAATGGATCTGTTGGGTTATCATCAAACAGCTGGGGTTAAATACAAATGGATCTGTAGGGTTCTCAAACAATAAGGGTTAAATACAGATGGATCTGTTGGGTTATCAAACAGCTGGGGTAAAATACAAATGGATCTGTTGGGTTATCAAACAGCTAGTGTTAAATACAAATGGATCTGTTGGGCTATTATCAAACAGCTTGGGTTAAATACAAATGGATCTGTTGGGCTATTATCAAACAGCTTGGGTTAAATACAAATGGATCTGCAGGGTTATCATCAAACAGCTGGGGTTAAATACAACTGGATCTGCAGGGCTATCATCAAACAGCTGGGGTTAAATACAAATGGATCTGTAGGGTTATCATCAAACAGCTGGGGTTAAATACAACTGGATCTGCAGGGTTATCCAACAGCTGGGGTTAAATACAAATGGATCTGTAGGGTTATCATCAAACAGCTGGATTAAAACCAAATGGACCTGTAGGGTTATCAAACAGCTGGGGTAAGTACAAATGGATCTGTAGGGTTATCATCAAACAGCTGGGGTTAAATACAAATGGATCTGTAAGGTTATCATCAAATAGCTGGGGTTAAATACAAATGGATTTGTAGGGTTATCAAACAGCTGGGGATAAATACTAATAGTTCTGTAGAGTTATCAAACAGCTGGGGATAAATACTAATAGTTCTGTAGAGTTATCAAACAGCTGGGTTAAATACTAATAGGTCTGTAGGATTATGAAACAGCTGGGGTTAAATACTAACGGATCTGTAGGGTTATGAAACAGCTGGGGTTAAATACAAATGCACCTGTAGGGTTATCATCAAACAGCTGGGGTTAAATACAACTGGATCTGCAGGGTTATCATCCAACAGCTGGGGTTAAATACAAATGGATCTGTAAGGTTATCATCAAATAGCTGGGGTTAAATACAAATGGATTTGTAGGGTTATCAAACAGCTGGGGATAAATACTAATAGGTCTGTAGAGTTATCAAACAGCTGGGGATAAATACTAATAGTTCTGTAGAGTTATCAAACAGCTGGGTTAAATACTAATAGGTATGTAGGATTATGAAACAGCTGGGGTTAAATACTAACGGATCTGTAGGGTTATGAAACAGCTGGGGTTAAATACAAATGCACCTGTAGGGATATAAAACAGCAGGGGTTAAATACAAATGGATCTGTAGGGTTATCAAACAGCAGGGGTTAAATACAAATGGATCTGTAAGGCTATCATCAAACAGCAGGGGTTAAATACAAATGGATCTGTAGGGTTATCATCAAACAGCAGTGGTTAAATACAAATGGGTATGTAGGGCTATCATCAAACAGCAGGGGTTAAATACAAATGGATCTGTAGGGCTATCATCAAACAGCTGGGTTTAAATAAAATTGGACCTCTAGGGTTATTAAACAGTTGGTGTTAAATACAAATGGAGCAAACAGCTGAGGTGAAATACAAATGGATCTCTGGGGTTAAATACAAATGTATCCTTAGGGTTATCAAATAGCTGGGTTAAATACAAATGGATCCTTGGGGTTATACAGCTGGGGTTAAATACAAATGTATCCTGAGGGTTAACATTAAATAGCTGGGGTTAAATACAATTGTTTCCTTAGGGTTATCAAACAGTTAGGGTTAAATACAATTGGATCTATTGGTGTAACATCAAACAACTGGGGTTAAATTCAAATGTATTCTTGGGGTTAACACCTATCAGCTGGGGATAAATATAAATGTATCCTTAGGGTTATCATCAAACAGCTGGAGTTAAATACAAATGAATTAATCGGGTTAACATAAAACAGCTGGGGTTAAATACAAATGTATTTATAGGATTATCAACAGCTGAGGATAAATACAAATTGATCTATATCGTTATCAAATAAGAGCTGGGGTTAATTAGAAATGTATCCTGAGGGTTATCAAACAGCTGGGGTTAATTAAATGTATCTCTAGGGTTATCATCAGACTTTTGGGGTAAAATACAAATTGATCTGTAGAGTTATCAAACAGCTGGGGTTAAATACAAATGTATCCTTAGGGTTATCAAACAACTGGGGTTTTATACAAATGGAGCTCCAGCTGCTATGTTTGTTGCTAAATAGGTGGGTTTAAGTTTACATAGATTTTGAGTTTCTAAGTTTATCCAACACCTGATATTACATTTCTAGAGTTATTACCAAGCACCTGGGTTGAAGTTAAATTTAAATATATATGAAGCAGATTTTTATATTAATGCAAATCAGGAAAATATAAATATTCATGGTGTTTCAAATTTTCTTGTTTGTCTCCAAATAACTAGGTGGAATAAAATTATAATTTCATTCTTTTATTGAATCTATACATGCTAAACATTTGTTAGTAGTCATTTATACCTCCAAATGGTCTTCTGTCATTCAGATAATGGATAGTGTTTAACTTAAAATATACTCAAATATTGGTTTTCTGAAATATCCAGTCTATTGATATTTGTAATGTAAAAGCTTGGACTTTTCAGTAACTTTATTTAATGTAAAATTTTTGTGTAACTATTAAAAATATTAGGTATTTAATTTGGTATCAAATATTTCCATAAGTTGATAACATTTTAAAAATAGTAAATAGGTTGCTTTTTTTCTCTCATACACCAATTATAATTTATATATCTGCTTTTTAAGTGAAAAATAAATTTGTACTGCAAAAACATTTATTTTATAATAGCAAATCAAGAGTTGAGTTATAAATAAAGAGAAATGTGTAAGTGTTAGGTGATGAAATTGTGTTGAGTTTGGAACATATGTGTTTCAGGGTCTCTTAGACAAATACCTGATCCCCAAAGCAAGTAATGCAGAAAGCAAAGTATTTTATTTGAAGATGAAGGGAGACTACTACAGGTATCTGGCAGAAGTCGCCACGGGAGAGACCAGAAACAGTAAGTATCTGTGTCTGATGGCAAGAAATCGTAACCAAAACATTGTAACAGTTACTTACATATCTTGTGTGATAAATTTCAGCTGTAGTGGATGATTCACAGAAGGCATACCAAGATGCATTTGAAATTAGCAAGGCAAAAATGCAACCGACTCATCCAATCAGGCTTGGCCTGGCACTAAATTTCTCCGTCTTCTATTATGAAATCCTCAATTCGCCAGACAAAGCGTGTCAGTTGGCGAAACAGGTTGGTTTTCTTTTTCAGTAATTGTGGAACATGAGGGAATAAGTACATTCGCTCATGTTCCGAGATGAGCCAAAGCGAGACAAAGCTGAAGAAGATCCCACCTCCCTTCCCCCTTATTTAAACGTTAGTTAGTTTGTTTCAAGTTTCTGAATGTTTGCTTTCTTGCTTTACTAGCGGTTGTGGAAGACTCGCAGAAAGCGTACCAGGAAGCCTTTGACATTGCCAAGTCAAAAATGCAGCCAACACATCCCATCCGGTTGGGTTTAGCATTAAATTTCTCAGTTTTCTATTATGAGATAATAAATTCTCCAGCACGAGCCTGCCATCTAGCAAAACAGGTATGTTTGTGCTCGCTGGTGTGCGCCGTGTACTAACTCGCATGTCTGTTTGTGTGTGTGGTCTTACAGAAGCCTTGTCGAGCGTTTGGCCATGTAGTAGAGCTAACATTGTGATGCACTTGAACCCTGCCTGCAGTGACAATGTGACTGTTTGGTTTCTTTAATGGTGCAGAGATAAAGTGAGGTGCTCAACAGCATTCTGAGGAGTTCTGTTCCCATTGTGTTCGCCGCACCACAACATGACCATCAGCTTCTGCTTTCTTTTGGTTTTATTGGGGTCAGATGTCAGGTAAGAGAGTGACTTACAAGTCAGTGTCTGGGGCCTGATGTCTGTTGAGAAGCAGAGACACTATATCAGAGAGAGTAGTCAGGAAGTGTGATCAGTCTGATGTCTGTTGAGAAGCAGAGAGAGTAGTCAGGATGTGTGATCAGTCTGGTGTCTGTTGTCAGGATGTGTGATCAGCTGTTGAGAAGCAGAGAGACTATATCACAGAGAGTAGTCAGGATGTGTGATCAGTCTGATGTCTGTTGAGAAGCAGAGAGACTCTATATCAGATAGAGTAGTCAGGATGTGTGATCAGTCTGGTGTCTGTTGAGAAGCAGAGAGACTATATCACAGAGAGTAGTCAGGATGTGTGATCAGTCTGATGTCTGTTGAGAAGCAGAGAGACTCTATATCAGAGAGTAGTCAGGATGTGTGATCAGTCTGATGTCTGTTGAGAAGCAGAGAGACTATATCACAGAGAGTAGTCAGGATGTGTGATCATCTGGTGTCTGTTGAGAAGCAGAGAGACTATATCACAGAGAGTAGTCAGGATGTGTGATCAGTCTGGTGTCTGTTGAGAAGCAGAGAGACTATATCACAGAGAGTAGTCAGGATGTGTGATCAGTCTGGTGTCTGTTGAGAAGCAGAGAGACTATATCACAGAGAGTAGTCAGGATGTGTGATCAGTCTGGTGTCTGTTGAGAAGCAGAGAGACTATATCACAGAGAGTAGTCAGGATGTGTGATCAGTCTGATGTCTGTTGAGAAGCAGAGAGACTCTATATCAGAGAGTAGTCAGGATGTGTGATCAGTCTGATGTCTGTTGAGAAGCAGAGAGACTATATCACAGAGAGTAGTCAGGATGTGTGATCATCTGGTGTCTGTTGAGAAGCAGAGAGACTCTATATCACAGAGAGTAGTCAGGATGTGTGATCAGTCTGGTGACTGTTGAGAAGCAGAGAGAGTAGTCAGGATGTGTGATCAGTCTGTCTGATGTCTGTTGAGAAGCTGAGAGAGTAGTCAGGATGTGTGATCAGTCTGTCTGATGTCTGTTGAGAAGCAGAGAGAGTAGTCAGGATGTGTGATCAGTCTGTCTGATGTCTGTTGAGAAGCAGAGAGAGTAGTCAGGATGTGTGATCAGTCTGTCTGATGTCTGTTGAGAAGCTGAGAGAGTAGTCAGGATGTGTGATCAGTCTGTCTGATGTCTGTTGAGAAGCAGAGAGAGTAGTCAGGATGTGTGATCAGTCTGTCTGATGTCTGTTGAGAAGCAGAGAGAGTAGTCAGGATGTGTGATCAGTCTGTCTGATGTCTGTTGAGAAGCAGAGAGAGTAGTCAGGATGTGTGATCAGTCTGTCTGATGTCTGTTGAGAAGCTGAGAGAGTAGTCAGGATGTGTGATCAGTCTGTCTGATGTCTGTTGAGAAGCAGAGAGAGTAGTCAGGATGTGTGATCAGTCTGTCTGATGTCTGTTGAGAAGCAGAGAGAGTAGTCAGGATGTGTGATCAGTCTGTCTGATGTCTGTTGAGAAGCTGAGAGAGTAGTCAGGATGTGTGATCAGTCTGGTGTCTGTTGAGAAGCAGAGAGAGTAGTCAGGATGTGTGATCAGTCTGGTGTCTGTTGAGAAGCAGAGAGAGTAGTCAGGATGTGTGATCAGTCTGGTGTCTGTTGAGAAGCAGAGAGAGTAGTCAGGATGTGTGATCAGTCTGGTGTCTGTTGAGAAGCAGAGAGAGTAGTCAGGATGTGTGATCAGTCTGGTGTCTGTTGAGAAGCAGAGAGAGTAGTCAGGATGTGTGATCAGTCTGGTGTCTGTTGAGAAGCAGAGAGAGTAGTCAGGATGTGTGATCAGTCTGGTGTCTGTTGAGAAGCAGAGAGAGTAGTCAGGATGTGTGATCAGTCTGGTGTCTGTTGAGAAGCAGAGAGAGTAGTCAGGATGTGTGATCAGTCTGGTGTCTGTTGAGAAGCAGAGAGAGTAGTCAGGATGTGTGATCAGTCTGGTGTCTGTTGAGAAGCAGAGAGAGTAGTCAGGATGTGTGATCAGTCTGGTGTCTGTTGAGAAGCAGAGAGAGTAGTCAGGATGTGTGATCAGTCTGATGTCTGTTGAGAAGCAGACAGACTCTATATCAGAGAGAGTAGTCAGGATGTGTGATCAGTCTGATGTGTGTTGAGAAGCAGACAGACTATATCGGAGAGAGTAGCCAAATGTCTATGAACACCCCTAGTACTTTCAGGACCATCCAGAAAGTGACAATATGATTTGCCGTAACAAAAGCTATCAACAAAATCATCATTGCTATCAAGGATATATTGTCATATGATATAGATGTTATATTCTTGGACCACTCAAGATCTGAGCCAAGACGTCGCTCACTTTGAGGTCTTGATCGTTTGGGAAATCTTTTCCATCCAAAAAGTCAGGTACGGTGTCCAAAGTAAAGCACTGGGTTTTCCATTCACTTTTAACTCCTTCATAACAATTGATGAAATTTCACTGCGGTCTTTATCATACACACTAGTTCTTCCTTGTCTACCTGTAAATATGCACCATTTCCTTACGGAAGAGCCGTTCATTGCATTATCACCATACACTTGCAGTCTGTCTATAAATTTTCGATTGGCTGAACATTTTGTGCATTTATATTAGCAAATAAGTTCTTAGTAGTTGAAAAATTGGCACCACGTTGCAGTAAATATCTTGACAGAATGGAGATTATGTTGCGAAATAAAGTAATGTAACTTTGTAAATAGCTTATGTTATCATTTAGCTATATGAATCGTCTGATACTTTCTGGATGACCCTCGAATATACTAGTGTCTGGTGACAATTTTTTACTTATAGGTGATGACTCTACTGGCAGTAGAGCAAAAGATTTACAAGGTTTCTTTGTTTTACTTGCAATACATGGCAGGACCATAACAAGAAAGCAGAAGCTGATGATGCAAGTGAATGGATTGTAAAACATGTGCAATTGAGTTGATATATAAAGATAAGCAGACTTTGTTGTTACATTAATATTTAAATTGTTAGTAGATTCAGTTGTTACATAACATCACTAACACCAAGAACCATAGAAATGTTTGTAATTGATAATTACACAGAGAAATGTAAGATGTCTCTGGTGGCATCGCAATGACACTGTTTTGTGTGTGTGGCACTAATTATTGTGTTGGGTTGTAGGCGTTCGACGATGCCATTGCGGAACTTGACACGTTAAATGAAGACAGCTATAAGGACTCTACACTCATCATGCAACTGTTGAGGGACAACCTCACACTGTGGACATCAGACACACAAGGGGATGGCGACGAACCTCAAGAGGGCGGCGATAACTGATCTGGTCCTCTCGATGATCCCCCGAATCCCCGTTCCACATAATTATATAAAACAGAAAAAAACAAAAAAAACATATATATATAAATATATATATAAGCTATTCTTCCTCTTACTTCCCACCACGTCCCTCCTTTCTGTTTCCTCCCCTATCTCGGTCGAGTCGGTATAATATATATTATAATTATTATAAGGAAATTCACATACACATTTACACACGCAAACACAATTGAGGAAGACTTATAAATCTGCGTATTGTGCATTGGAAAGCTAGCGTTAATTATACTGGCTAGCAAATATGAGCATGCAGTTTTTATCTTTTCTTTCTTTGAAAGTAACTAAGTCATATAGAGAGTAACACCATTGTGGTTGTTGAATTAGTTTTAATAGCCTACATTGTCAATGATAACTTTGAAATCAAAAGCGGGTTAAAGAATATTGGTTTTCTTGTTTTAAAAAGTAATTTATTCGGATTGCAGCATACTGCGGTAGAACCGGAAGGTCCCACTACGATGCATTGTAAGTTGTGTGTACTTTTGTCTTCATTGTAAAATTTGTCGTTGCATTTTTTTCTCTACCCATGCTGTAAAGTGCAGTGACTGCCTTGAAGAGCCAAATTATTGACATTTGATGTGCAAAAATAAAAATGTAAAGAGATTTGGAGCCTGTTATTTATACTAGCATAATAATAACAGTAGTCACGTAAGTGATTAATTCTGCATTTGCCATATGCCTCCCCTTCACATTAATTGTGGTAAATGTTCTCTTTCATTTGTCAAGACTTAATAAACTAATTGGAAACATTTGTATCGAGGTTGTTTGTTTTTGTGTTCAAAGGGAGAGGGATTTGGGTTTCTAAAAAAGATGCTGATGTGATCGCTAGTGTTTTTGCTAGAAGTTGCATAGCTTTGTTAAATTTGCTCAAACAGCCTCAGATCGGAAATCTTAAAGAAAGCCATTGGTTGTAAGCTAGAACTATATGCTTGTACAATTATTGTATCTGTTTACGAGTAAAAGAAAAACTGCTTTCCAGTGAATATTGTTTGTAGACGCAGTTTCCCAGCACCCAATGATCCTAAAGCTTGTAGCACTGGAAAGTGTTGGCGTCTTACACATCATCCTTATTATACAGTATATGTGCCTTTTACCCTCAAGGCCTAAAGTGTTGTGAGGTTCGATTAGAGCTTTAATTTGCATACATTATTTTTTTATGTAAAAGTGTTTGTGTGTTACAAAACACATTTCTAACTCGACAACAGGCAATTGTATGTGAAAGCGCTTTCAAAATTTGTTTAGCATGCCAGCATTTTCTGAATTCTTTATTCCATCTGTTTCTAAATTCCATTCAAAATTTGACCTTGTCTCCCATTGTAACATTATTAATGCTAAAGTGGTAGTATCTTGATGTTTATACTTCGTAATTGCTGCGTTTCAGAGAGGTGGTGTTTGTAAATAAAAGTGTAAAATTTGAAGAAGAGTTGCTTAATATCCCATACCTTCATTTGTTCTTGTCCACATTAATGGAAGTGTATCTCCCCTCGTTCAGCAGGTAGCAGCCACATTGGCAGACTCACTGTTGTAAATGTTTCTGCTGAACCGAGGCGAGATACCATCTGTGAGAGCATTAAACCACAATGGAATAAAATAGGAATCCCTCCCCTTGATTTTGGGTTATCTGTTCTGAAAATAACTTACTGTCCAAGTGTATCCTATATGCTGCTACTCCCTTGGCCATCCCTCCCAAAATAAAATTGCTTGAACATCTATATTTTGGTCAAAACCCAGTCAAATTTACAATTGTCTGTCTTATTTTTGATGCCCCCCCCCCCTAATTATATCATTACAGTTGTCCTCATATGATGCTGGAGACGGTCAAGGATATGCAAGTCTTAAAGTACATTATCCAACTAAATTAAACTAAACGTATTCTCTCTGCGCTGTAACAGACCCTGTGACCAATGCACAGTAGTAATTCCTTGCTATACCCAGCTGCTGAAACAAAAGATTAAAAGCTCTACCTGTTACACCTGAACCAATCACAAGGCAGCATTCAGGTCTGTCAGTTGTTGAGTTGTACTTGAAAACTACGTATTATTTATTGTTAAGTTTATATATTTATATTGGATTAATATTTATACAAGATTTGAAGTGCAACAATGTGTCAAATGATCCTGATCACTAGGTGATGTAACTTTTAGTGGCAGCCCGAATAGCAAAATACTGTGGAAAAGTGCCAAGCAATTTTAGAGGAGAATGCAGGATTTTAAATTATGAGTAATAAAATGAGTATCAAATGACAGCTAAATCTTATTTTCATTTTTAGTATACCTTTGGTCTATTGATTAATTACTAGCTGTCTGCCCCGGCTTCGCATGGGTGGTAGACAAAATCTTCCATTTACAGTACGACCATGCAATAAAATAAAATTACAATTAAGTAATTTGACAGTACTTAAATGTAATGCCTTGTAATGTTCAATTTTCCCTCTGGAGAGAAAACAAATAGTGCCTATTGTTTGCAGACTCGAGCACGCAACATGCATCTGCCCATGCAAAAAACACTGCAATTAAAGATAGATTCTGCACACTTCTAACAATTGACCTTGGGATTTGTCATTGCGAATGCACCAGAAATTGAACATGCTTAAATTCAAAAGGAAAGTCTGTTGGTATTAGTATAGAATAAGCACATTCTTGTCTTTGAACTTTCGTATAATTATAGTAGTTTAAAAAAAAAAAGTCATAATTTTTAGGTGGGTCCAGTTTCGTTGTGCGATTTTGGCTGATTGAGATTGCATAGCATAATTATCACTGAATCAACCATGAGTTGAAAATTATGTGGCGGTAATGCTGGTAAATCCAATGAATTTAGGAATTCAGATAGATAATTGGCGGCTTCATTTGGATTGGTAAGGGAATCAATCGACTTAAATGAATGCATTTGTCCAATTTTATTCTGAATTTTTATATTCAAATCATCGACATTCTGCTAAAATGGCTTGTTCACTCAACCAAGCATAGTTTTTGTAATTTGTACGAATATTTGGGAACGCTATCGATATTAATTCTTCCTTTGACTTGAAGTAACAAAAATTTGATGGAAATGAAATGGGGCCAATATGTGTCAATAGGAATTTTGCCATTGCCATGTCAATATCTTTGCAACTCAAAAGTGCAATGTAGCATATATAGTTGGTATTGCGAAAAGGACGAAGTCAGTGCACCAATAAGGTATTGTGGAAAGGATGATGTGCAGTTAACAGAATAGGTGAGCAAGGATGCTGTAGGCATAATAACAGTAATGGCAGTGCTTCCATACTGTGGCAGGTAAATGTTGAAATAGGTAATGATCACATTACGGTTAAAGTCACAAAGTAACATTCATACATGCTCTTTCTGAATTGATTTTCATTATCTTGCATCATTGACTCCATAACCGGCATGCATTCCGTTAGTATTGAAAAAGAGTACTACAGCCATCTAGTGACAAATAAGTACGTACTTAGGTGTTCATTTGCCAGGATAGTTAAAACATAAACATGTATTTGAATTTCACTGCTGTGTTGTGTCATTGTCTTGATAAACTGGTGCGTTACCTTAACATTGAATGGGGGAGGGAAAATACAGCAGTACTATGGCCATCTAGCAGCAAAGTACCAGAAGTGTTTGTTGCCAGTAAAGCTTCTTTGCTTCTCCATTTTAGAGGATAGTTGATACATAAAAATATATTTGAATTTCACTGCTGGGTTGCGTCATTGTCTATAACTGGTGTATTACCTTGATGTTGAAAACATTGGGGAGGGAAAATAGGCGATTGCTACTGCCATTTAGCAACACATAACTAGTACCACTGCCATCTGGTGGCTCTTAATTGATTGCGTTCCCTTGGCAGGATATTCTGATTAATATTATGAGACTAAAAGCTTTCCTGTATGATTTTTCAACATTTTCTTTTACACAAACCTTCTGACAATAATGAACAAAAAAAAAAAAAAAAAAAGAATTGTTCAGTTTGGTGTAGTCGAGAAGTGATACGCTTACATACATTTTGGCGATTCATTTTTTGTGTGTGTGTGTGTGTGTATATATATAAAAATATGGATGAGAAGTCACTTCAATATTTTTAAAAAAGGAAAAGAAAAATTTGAAAATAAATTAAAAATTGTAAAGTAATAATTAGGCATACAAAACCTTACTATACAGAAAGTTAAGTCTAATTAAATGAAAGTACAAATAGTTTTGCATCCTGTTTTGGGCTTGTGTTTTATTTTTTTAAATACAAAAAATGAATTGACATGACATGAAGGCTGAAAACTGAACAAAAAAAGAAATGCCAATAACAAAATGACATAAAGCAATATGATACAAATGTTATTGCCTAGCTGAGTGGTTGATAGACATTGTATACACGTCTGTAAATCACACTGATTATTAGCATGCATATGAAGATGTCAGAAACTCTCTCATTAAGATCTGAAAATTCAAATCACTTGCTCTCTTGCAAACTGCAGCTATTATTTCTTCTTTGATTTGTAACCTTTGGTATGTTTCAATTAAGATACACAAACTCTGGCAAGATAAAATAAATTTGGAACTAATTTAGTGCTTTGGAGTGAAGATAGGTCCTAAAATGTTGCAGAAAACCTTTCTCTGTGGCTATGGCATACAGATTTTCGTGCTGGAAAGAGTATGTAAATGATATGACAATTAGATCGTCACTGGCAATTTTGCAGATTGGCACTAAAAGGGTTAAGAACCAAAATTGCTTTGCATAAACATTTATTGGAATAGTTGAGAAAGAGTCAAGAATGTGAAGAGGACTCTTACGGTTAATGGGCATCTCTCTGTCTGTAGCAACTAATTCAGTATTATTGTTGTTAATTCAAAATAACACATACATAATATGTTATAATATATAGAATAAATTAATATGAAATTGCTCTCAAGTTTCCAGCCAAGTGGTGACATATTGCTAAAATAAAACGCACAAAGAGAAATTCGCTCACTGGTATGGAACTGTAAAGGTTTAAGTCTGTGTTACAGTTGTCATGTATCCTAGACCAACCATGAAAGCTCTGCTTCTTTGAGACATATAAGGAGCTTTGGTATAATTTAATTAGAAAACATCAAGATTTGTAACCAGATGAGACTGCTTTTTTTTTTTTTTACTTTCTCTAGCCCACATGTACAATGTACATAGTCGATAGAGAAGGTATTGTATTCCACCCAAAGATTTAATACCAAGATTTCACCGGAAATGTATGCTTTGGAGTCTTCTGAGTCCGACAACATTTTTACTTTCTCGCATGTTCTATATACATTGTGTATAGAGAAGGTATCATATTGCACCAAAACATTCAATACAGAGATTTCACCGGAAATATATGTTTTACGGCCCTCTGTATCCAAAGAAAGCATATTCAGGAAAAGGTCCATGTGTGTGTGTGCGTGCCTGTGAACATGATAACTCAAAAACGAAAAGATGGTAAAATACCAAGCTTGGTATTTAAGTTTATTATCTTCCAGGGATGCAACATGAAGATTTTGAGAAAAATCCTCCCACCCCAAATTACCCTTTACATGGAACTTTTTTTCGAAACTTTTGATTTTCTTAAAAATGGCTCTAATGATTTTGATTAAAATCACATATTTAAGATATTAACTTGCCAAATAAAATGTATATCTTGAATTTTCTGGAATTAGCCTCTGAAGACTACTTTATTCTGGAAGAATTTTATGGATTTTTGCATAACTGCTAAACCATAAAACATGAACAAAAACTTACCACATAAAAAATGTACAGCCCACCTGGGTAGTGTGGTGGTAATGTGTCTGCCTCACATTCAAAAGGTCTGAGTTCGAATCTCGCTTAGGGTGAGTTACCAGGATAAGGTTTTCCTTTATCCTGAAAAGATTAGTGTCGAGTAACTTTAAGCTCCATGGACCTGGAGATCATTTGAGCATCATTTCACCAATTTCATTCATCATCCGAGACGACCAACCAGGTTAAAGGACGTTAAACTACCAAAAAAAAGAAAATATAGAGCACATCAAAACACACAATTTATGTTATATATATTTTTTTTTGTGTAGTTGGTTTTTGAGATATTTCTTGTTTTTGGTTTTAGCTTTGAAAAACTTAACTTTTCTGATACAGGAATTTGTCAATTCATGTCCATACAACCAAAGGAACTAGTCACAGCAACCAGCTTTTGACTATCACTTTAACCTATGGTACTCCCTTATTTCATTTCTACTTACAAGGAAGCAAGTATTCTTCCTAGGATGAGAAAATCAAGAAAATCATCCCAACACGAACTACCCTTTACATGGAAAAACTTAAGAACATTTTAATTTTCTGAAAGATGGCTCTTAATGATTTTGAATAGAATCCTGTATGTTGAATAAAATGAATATCTTGAATTTTCTGGAAATGGCCTCTAAAGACCTTTTTATTCTGGATGAAAATTGCTTAACTGCTAAACTGTAAGAGATAGACAAAAACTTACTGCACAAAAAATGTAGATATCAAAACTTTTTTACGTTTTTGTTGTGGAGGTAACTATTTTTGAGATATTCTTTGATGTTGGTTTCGGTTGTAAAGAACTTATACTTTTTTCAGAGAGGAAGTGTGACTATCACTTTAACATAGCACATTCCTTTAGTTGCCTTCTACTTATAAGGAACTAAGTAATAAGAACATTCTGCTAATTTATCTCAATTGGCATTGTGTAGGAAGTTTGTAAAGCACCAGTGAAAGTCATACTTGCTACTTAACTTGTCTTCCTCCCCTTGTTAACTGATTATTAGCAGGAATAGACGGAGTTCCATTAACTTTTGTGTACTCGTCTCATTTTCAGAGAATTCCAAAACCTGACTTTTAAACAATTTTCACATTTCAAATCATCACCTGGTGATCAGTGCCATTTTGGAGGGATTGTCGCACTGCACATTTTCTATAAATTATATGAAATATATATACAATAACAATGAAATAATACGTAGTAGCTTGCAAAGAACAACTCTACAATTGAAGTGTGCTGTTGGAAAAAACCAAATATGGCAACAGTGCTGCTCTGAAAATTCTGATTGGTTCAGAAAGTCAAACAGGTACAGATTTTTGTGAGTATACCAGTTTAACTGCTAGTTGTCAGTGCAAGGACTTTAAGATAGTTAACAATTATAATGTTGGTTTATGATGAAACATTACATTCCCACAACAATCATAAGTAATGCATTTACTGTCTACAAAATTAAAAATGGCATGTGTTAAAG
The DNA here is from genome assembly GCA_030762935.1 of Hymenopus coronatus. NCBI lineage: Eukaryota > Metazoa > Arthropoda > Insecta > Mantodea > Hymenopodidae > Hymenopus > Hymenopus coronatus. The sequence continues at coordinate 668,545 of CM060880.1, read as the reverse complement.
GAAACATTCACAATAGGGACACATTGGTGTAGTTGAGCATTTGTATACTGAGATCTGTCACTAGAGCAGCTTGGTCTGCCAAGTTTCAATGTGATTGTGGTTTGAGCTGAGGATGATTATTTGATACCTAGAGCACTGGAGAAAGTGTATGAAAACTGCCGCATATCATTGGGTTCAGACATGCCTTGCTGTTTACATTCAGCTACACTGTAGTGTGATAGGAATGACAAATTTGGTTTTATTCTGATTTAAAGTGCATAAACTAGTGTAGATAACTAACCAGAGGACAATGTGAAAGTGTGGACAAGTTCTATATCTCGGCAACAAATTATTGTTAAAAAGCCTATGCTTATACTTACTTCATGCTAATCAAGAAACAATTAGCAGAAATAGTCTTATTACTTGCTTCCTTGTAAGTAGAAGGGAAATAAGGGAGTACCATAGGTTAAAGAGATAGTCAAAAGCTGGTTGCTATGTGACTGAACTTCCCTTGTTTGTATGGACAGGGATTGTTAAATTCCTGTATGTGAAAAGTATGTTTTTGAAAGCTGAAACCAAAAACAAGGTATGTCTCAAAAACAATCAACTCCACGAAAAATAATGTATATAATATAAATGGTGTGTTTTTGTTGTGTGGTAAGTTTTTGCCCGTCTCTTACGGTTTAGCAGTTATGCAAACTTCCGTAAAATGGACCCAGAATAGAGTAGTCTTCAGAGGCTATTCCCAGAAAATACATTTTATTTTTCAGGTAAATATCTTAAATATACGAAATTTTAATGAAAATAGTTGGAGCCATTTTTGAGAAAATCAAAATTTTCTAAAAAAGTTCTATATAAAGGTAGTTTGGGGAGTGGGAAATTTTCTGAAAATCTTCGTGTCGCATCCCTGGAAAATACTAAACTTAAATACCAAGTTTGGTATTTTACCGACTTTTCGTTTTTGAGTTGTGTTTACAGACAAGGGCCTTTTTATGAAAATACTTTCTTTTTTTTATGTATATATAATACAGGGGACCCTAAAACATATATTTCCAGTGAAATGTTGGTATCAAATTTTTTGGTGGAGTGCAATACCTTCCCTATACACTATGTACATAGTACATATAGAGAAAGTAATATATTAAAAACAACATAATATTTGGAAATGTGGCTGGTTGTCAATAGTGTAGAAATGTGAAGTTTGTTTTATGCAAGTCCTATATATCAAAATACATGCCTCTTTTTTTTTTTTAGCACAACTATACTATGTAATTAATTATCTAAAAATTGCATTTAATAGCACTCTTCTATGAAGTAAAATAGTTTTCATATTTTTAGTTGCATTATGCTATAAAAGGTGTTTATCATCAATTTCCTTAAATAGCTAGGAAAATTGTTTAAAGCCCTAAAGAGGCTAATATGAGATAGTAAAAGCCTAAAAGTGCATTTATAAAAAGCTAAAAATCCATACCATAGTAATAACACAAGATTACCTATCGTTTAACAATACATCTATTCCAAAGGCATTCACAGTAAATGGTTTGAATCAGCAATATTGTTAATGACCCTATAATTTGTGTGCTATATATATAATTTAACTTATACTCAAACATGTTCAGATTATAACCGAAAATAGAATTACTTCTTGCAACATAAACGTCTTGGGTGCAATAAAGTATATACACAATAGTTTGTAATAAAAGTGGAGATAGTATACATATCTAGAGATTCTGTAATAGCATATTTCGTTTTCAACTCTTTCTCTAGCATGGGTTATTTAAAGACCATCATTAGTTATTTTGGTAGGCTATTTAAACAGATGAAATAATATAACTTAAAGAATTGATTATGTTATGAGTATCTATGCATTATACTGCAGTCTTGTGAGCTATTGAGAATCTCGTGCGCTCGTTGGTCAAGCTCTCTCCTGCCAGTTGTATGTTCAGCTCTGTCTACTGGCAGCAAGATTGAAAGCTGATGGCCGGCTCTAATGAAAAGCATTCTAGCCTCCAACAGAAGATACGAGTGTGTGTTAAAACACATTTGCTTTCCTTTATTCTCAAGTAAAGGAAGTGATATTTAATTCCATGAATATCAGATTGTGTCTCACCTGACTGGCACAAACAACTCTGAAATGGAAATGTCGAATTTTTTTTAAAAAAATAGGCTCGTAAAGAAATATATTTCTTTTCTACGGTTATCGACCCATTTCAGAATTGTGTGACTATGGTGCAGTAATTTTAAATTATACTTAATATGATATTTTGTATACATTTATTTGAGGTAAAATGAAAGAGCCAAAGAACATTCCCTCGTAATATGGGGAGACATTGAATTAGTAATTCTTATCTCTGTCCTAAATTTGGTTAAATTGAATGTAAGACATAACAAACATTCTAAGCTCCATGTGCTTCTCAATTAACATTTTGGTTTTTTTATTTAGAAGCCACCTCCCACAACTAGTGAATCTGTCCCAAAACAGGAGTTCTCCAGCAGTACAGTGATAGGAGCTGAGTGTACCTCAGATAAGAATCGTGAATAAATGTTAAATGAGCACAACAATTGTGTAAAAAACGAATGCTTATGTTTTATTTAAGCATGTTTTAATGACCATTTGTTTCATAGGCATTACTGTACCAATACAGTAATTTTATATTTCTGAAAGGATGATAAGTACTGCACAATTGACACGGTCCGAATTAGTGAAGAGCCGATAAAGAAAGAGCAAGCGCCCACTCCTCAAAACCTAACAGTGTCTGTAATAGAAATGCATTAGCAGTCTGAGGCCAAGGCTAGTGTATTGTACATGGAAAATTGAAACAAAAGTTTAAAATGTATGGGTAAAAGGTGTATGTGGACAACACATAAATACAGAAGTTTCTCTAGTTTTATATAAAAGACTAGCTCGATATACCAGAGCTCTACTGTATTATCAATATTAATATACATGATAGCAAACTGTATGTGCTAATAAACCAACTGTATATATTTCTTTAGCATTCTTTAAGTTTATGACTTGTTGCCAAAAGTGTATAAAACAGTAGATGCTTTATCTGTCTGGAATGGGATTGGCTGATACCTGATTGAGAACTGTGGACTGCCAAACCACCAATAGTATAGTAACATTTTGATAGCAATAAAATAACCAACTGTTTGGTGACTTGAGTAATTGCCAGTGCTATTTTAACCTCATATTGTGAATGAGAACAGCAATAGCTAGGACCATCACCTACTTGGGGATGATCCTTGATAAGGACACCTGGGGTTGCGGCCTCCTTACACCCGATGCCAGTTTCCCTTAAGTTGCACCTCATAGTCCTCTTGCTAATCTACGCCTGCGAGATCTGGGGCATGGCAGCAGACTCAACGGCTACAGAATAGTTTTATTCGGGCTATATATTCTGTGTCTCTATTTCCTACGAGACTCCTGCACGAAGCCTCTGGTCTAACATACCTGGAGGATAAGATTAGGCGTCGGGCAACAAAATTCAACGAAGGTTTACCATTCCATCGGAGCGCCATCATTAGGTCTCTTGGGGATTATAATCCCAGAAATCGCCACTTCCCCGCATGGCTTGCGGGCATCCCTGGTAACGAAGTATAACCACCAACAGCTGCTACGGCTAAGTTCCTTACAATCCTTCAAGAGTTGCTTGGACTTCAAAATTTAAACCCCAAAATAAACCAATACTTTGTAAACAAATTACACGAGCGGTGCACAAGGGCCGTTGCACCATGATTGGCAACCGTTGAAGAGCATCTGTCACTCCCCAACCCCATTCGCACCCTGCAAACCCCACATTCCCTCAGTATGTGATGAAAACACCGTCGGGCTACCCTCAGCCTGCCAATTGCTCGTTGCGTTGCGTGAATGAGAACAGCAATAGCTAGGAAGCAAACTTGACTTACACAACACTATAGGTAACAAAGAATGTCCAAAGAGTAAAATAGACATAATCAAACTACATTACTTAGACCTATGAAACATAAATACAAGTTAGACATTTGGCTTAATACTGGTAACACTGCAGAGTCTCTCGGAACTTCAAATGGCTCAGATAATATATCGAAGATATGAGAAAATGAAAAATGGCATATACTGGGCAAGCAGTGGGGTTGACTCTACCTATCCAACTCCTGTCCTACTCACTGCCTGTGTGAAAAAACAATTAACATTATCATAGTAAAATCTGTTTCCTGGAGACTGTACTTGCAAGTTGAGAATCACGTCTCAGTTAAGGGAGTAACATTGGAAGGAGAGTGGGGCAGGGTCATCAGGTTCTGAACATATATTACAGCAATATGAAATGAACCAAAACAGGTTAACATTAAAAACAATGATTAATGAGTGGTAGAGGCTCAGCTGAAGCAATAACCAAGCAGTTTTGTCTCTGGTCGGCCGACCTGACCGTACGTTTCTATCCTGTGCTTCAAATCGCTTCCATTGTCGTTTCGTCCTTCATCGCGTTGTTTTCTTTACGGGTTGGAAGTGTCGGCGAGTGCCCAAAGTGACTCTTGGTCCGCAGTCTGCTGTACTGTTACTCCTGGTTCCGGCCGCATCGTGGAGTGTAGGTACAACAGCCTCAGGTATTCCCTACTCGCCATAATCTCCTGCACAGCCAAATACGAGGGCTGTTTTTCTTTTTCAACCTCCGATAGGTTATAAATAAAATACAAGTTCATGGAAAACAATTATTTTATTACTAAACGTTGTGGTTACTTTTCAACATAATCACCGAAAAGATTGACACATTTATTGTACATGTCCACAAGCTTTGCAATACCCGCTTCAAAAAATGTTGCCGCCGCCAATGATTTCAAATGAGCTGCATTGACGTTGTTTTGAAGATCTTGGTTGGTTTGAAAGTGCTGCCCTCCTAGCCACGTCTTCAGTTCAGGGAAAAGGTGAAAGTCTCAGGGTGCCAGGTTAGGACTGATAATCGAAAATGTCCTATTGAAATTGTTCAAGGAGCCAATGGGTTGTGTGGACGAGCGTTGTCATGGATCAACATAATTCCTCAAGTCAACATTCCTCTTCGGTTGTTTTGAATGGCTCTCCGCAAACGTCGTAAAGTACAAAGATCTTCAAAACAACATCAATGCTCATTTGAAATCATTGGGGGCAACATTTTTTGAAGCGGGTATTGCAAAGCTTGTGCACAGGTACGATAAATGTCTCAATATTTTCGGTGATTATGTTAAAAAGTAACCATAAAGTTCTGGTAATCAAATAATTGTTTTCTATGAAATTGTCTTCTATTTATAGGCTGTCAAAGGTTAAAAAAAAGGCCCTCGTAGAAGAGCATGCACGTCCAGTAGCTACGACCGTCTGCTGTTGAACAGCAGGCAATGCATACAGGAGGGATGTAGAATTCTTTATGTACGCAACGCAAGGATAAAGTTTGGAGTTTGCAAACGCTTGTGTTGCGTTACATTGCGCAGCGTGTGTCTAATTGAATAACATTGGTGTAGAGTCTTGCGTTTACACCTCATTATGAATGCACCATAAGGTAATTTATTTGCTGATAAGCTTGTTATAACGTCTCTTAGGTTAGAATTTATGTTTCTGATATGAAAATATACACATGTGCATAGGTTTGGTCGTCGTGACGTAAATTCTCTACAAAAAAAAAAAAAAACAAAACAAAAACACTTATGGTATTAACGAAGTAAAACAACAAACTGCTTAACTTGGCCAATAACATTATAACACCAACAGTATGAGAATTAATTATAAGGGAAAATCTTCACATTTGTATGAACGGGCGTCTATTTGTCATCAAACATAAGGAACACCTCTTTCTTGATAACTGTATGGGGCGCGCATTGACGCTGCAAAAGTAATTTTCTGAGCGCAGAACTTTGCCGCAAAATAAACATTTATTCCGCCACTTTTTACACAAATAAATATTCCTCATATCCAGGTATAAACGCAGGAGCCAATGGCTTGCGTGTTGGGTTATTTTCTTGACAAACTGTAAGGAACCTGATGTGTTTGCTTGCTCTCAGCAAAATGAGGCGAGCTGGTGACGCCGTTGTCCGAGAAACTTCGCATCACATGTATGTGACTAGGATTACCAGACGTCCGGACATTTTAACCATTTGTCAGGTGTACGGCGGGAATTTTTTAAAAGCCAGAAAACAAGCAGTGATAGAAAATGTACTGGCAACAGAGAAAATAGAAATTAATAACTGGTTATTAGCTGCAACTGCAATTCCACAAAGCGCAGTGGCACAACGCAGCATGTACACTACGAAGCAAGGCAACGCAGCATTTGCGCAGTCCAGCAGTCATCTCACGAAGAGGGCTGAAGGGTTGCGTAAATATGTACATCAAGACACTTTTATAACTTTAAAGTCCCACAGCCCGAACCTCCGGACATGAGTTCCCTCTTGAAAAAATGTTCACTTTAATGTCCCGCCCAACATACTGCCCCCCCATATACCCAACATAGCGGAAGAACACCCATCGGATATTGCTTGTGTCAAGAACATCCGATACCATCCCGAGTTATTCACCCTTCCTGAACGTTCTTCTGACCACCACCCTGTCCTACTTTTGTTCCATACTCAGCTTATTTTCAAGTCGCCGAGCTCATGCCCTAGTCAGACATAGACGAACTGGCCAGAGTAAACAAACACTGCAAATCACCGCTACATTCCTTCCATTACCGCTGCAATGAAGATGGCCACACCTCCTGCAAGACGATAGCATCCAGCCACACGTAAACTGCCGCGGTCCATCCGTGACCTGGTGACAGCTAAAAATAAGGCGCGTCGTCGAGCCCAACATACTGGCTCACCTCAGGACCGCGGCGAGTTTAATCTGCTGCAACGCCTTTTAAAGCTGGCGGACTATGTCAACGAGGACTGGGAACGCCGGCTTGCATCCCTTGATACCGACGACAAGTCGCTTTGGCGTATGTCTAAGACCCTTCTTGGTCTACCATCTGAAGATATGCCCTTTGTCTAGGTGGCCGTACTGCTCAATCCACCAGAGATGATGGCGGGGTATGTTGAGGACGTCTTCTACCTGTAACATCGACCACGTCCATCAGCAATTTCTAAACCGACCATAACAGCTGGCCTTCTCCTCGAGGTACGTCAGCTCAAGGCTACTGGTTTTGACAATATTCCCTATGAGGCGCCGCAGGCTTTCCCTCCTGCTTGTTGCACCTCTTCAATGGTCTGTTTCAACTGGCATATTTTCCATCAGCATGGAAACATTGAATCATTTTTACGTTACCAAAGCCAGGAAAGGATTCCTGCCGTCCTGATGGCCACCGACCCATTAGCTTGCTAGCAAGGTGGTGCAGCGAAGGCTGCAGTACTACTTGGAGACCCACAACACTCCAGTCCATCAACTACTTCAGCTGGTGGAATACTGCTTTTAATAATACACTTTATGTGGCACTGTTTTTGGACATATCTACTCTGTTTGGCAAGAGGGACTCCTGCTACGTCTCATATACCATTCTACCTGCGTTCTTATTTTCTCTGTCTCTAAAGAAAATGTTATTTGTACTACCCACACCAATCGTGCTGGTGTTACCCAGGACAGTGTCCTAGGCCCCTACTTTTCCTTATATACATTAGCCTCCCACCCTAGCTGCCAGCTCTTCCAGTTTGTTGATGATCCACACACAGAATGATACATTGTTAGAACAGATAAATGAAGTCAAATTTCTTGGCCTTCCGGTAGATAAGCATTTGGACTGTATTAGCTATATCACGCCTAAACTTAGCTCAGCATGTTATGCTCAGGTTAAATTTCACTCAATCGATACACTTACATTGGTGTATTTTGCCTACTTTAACTCCATCATCGATCATGGAATAATATTCTGGGGTGATTCAGTGGATAGTAAATGCATATTCTGGATACAGAAGAAAGCTATTCGAATAATCTGTAATGTTTATAGCAGACAGTCATGCACAGAACTATTTCACTCACCTTACCTTGTGTTTATTTATTATCCATTTTAAAATTCTCTGTGCTTTATAACAAACATGGAAATTCATAACATTAAAAATAGACAAAAGGGATATATTCATCGTCCCAATGCCAATCTTCGTTGCTTTCAGAAAGGTGTATATTATGAAACAATCAAGATATTTAATGCTCTCCCCAGTAATCTCAAAGAAAATGTTGGGAATTTCAGGGCTGTTAAGGATTCTCTTAAGGAGTACCTTTGCAATAAATGATTTTACTCTGTAGTAGAATATTTAAGTGACAAATCTGTCTGACAATAACATTGTATTTATAAGTATTAAAATGTATTGCATTTTGTGTGTGTGTGTGTGTGTGTTTTTTTTATATTAAACTGCTGTATACTTGGACTTGCCCCAATGTGTCAAATGAATTTTTTAGTATTTAGCAATGACACAAGGTCTGTAAAGCATGATGCTTTGATATTTTACACTCTAGTACAGTGTTTCCCAACCTTTTGAAGTTCACGGCACCCTTGGGAATAACATTAAACACCAGGGGCACACTTCCTTGAATTAAAAGAAAATTAAGCTTAATATGTTAATTTATTGAAATATTATATAATAATAACGTACACCATAACATAATACAGTAAACTTTACTACAATCACTGAGTAAAAACATCAATAAATTTTGTTAAATTAATGATTAATGTGAAACTTGTGATTGATCCTTAGAGCACAGATATGTGATGTCGGGTCTTACAGTTGACAGTGAAACACGCAAATCATCCTCAAGGTTATTCAGTCTATTTCTTGCTTTGCATTTTATTGTCACCATAGCAGAGAAAGCTTGCTCACATAGATAGGATGTTGAAAAGGGAAAAAGTGCGTTAATTGCTTTCTTCGTTAGGTTAGGGTACTCCTCTCTCCGTTGAAGCCAAAAACTAGCCACCGACGCCTCACTGTTGGTGAACTTACCTTTGAGTGTGGAATCAGCGCAAAGATCAATAAATTCATCTCGTTCGCAAGCAGTGAAATCTATATACTCTGCACTATCTATACAAATCAAATGGTGAGACAACCCAGTCGAGATTCGTAGTGGAAGTAGTTGGAAAGTACGCATCTATTGCATCTTGCAATCTTGATAAGTGATCACAAATGCGGTCTTTCAGTTTGCCCAGATCTTTATCTCCTGCCACATTAAGAAGAGATGGAAAGTTCGACAAATCTCCTTTTTGAACTGCAGACTTCCAAGAACTAAGTTTTCTTTTAAAACCTTTCATTTTATTGGTTGAGGAGATTATTGTTTCATGTCGACCCTGCATCGAAACATTTCAGTTCATTCAGCTTATGAAAAATATCTGCCAGATACGACAGTTCAAAACACCAAGAATCACTTAGTAAGAGTTCATGAAATGTGTCTTGATTTTCATCCTTAAAAAAAGTTTTTAGCTGTTCTTTAAGTTCGAGAAACCGGTTCAATACACGACCCCGCGACAACCACCTTACTTCTGTGTGAAGTAACAAAGAGGTATGAGCTGCATCCGTTGCGCGACATAACTGTTCAAAAATTCTGCACTTTAAAGGTCGAGACTTCATATAGTTCACAATTTTCACAACTTGGTTAAACACTTCTGCAAAATCTTCATTACACGCTTTCACGACTAATGCCTCTCTATGCAGAAAACAGTGAGTTATAATAATGGATGGATTTTCATTGAGAGCTCTGGCAGTAAAACCTTTAATTTTCCCAGACATAGATGGTGCACCATCTGTACATATACCACAACAGTCTTTCCATGAAAGATCATGGTCATTGAGATAGGAATTAATAGAAACGAAAATATCATGGCCTGTGGTTGTAGTCTCCAGCGGTCTACAGAACAGAAACTGTTCACTAATATCTTTTTCATCAATATATCTGATAAAACCAAGGAGTTGCGGTTTGTCACCAATATCGAGACTCTCATCTACTTGCAAAGCAAATGTTCTATAAGTTTTTATTTTCTCCGTGACTTGTTCGTTGATATTGCATGACATTTCAGATATCCTGCGGCTGATTGTGTTGTTGGACAGAGGAACTTTCGAAATTTGATTAGCTGCTCCTTCGCCAAGTATTGTTGAAACTATAACTTGACATGCAGGGCCAATGATTTCCTCTCCAAGAGTATGAGGTTTCTTATTTTTAGCTATCAGTCCTGCTACTTTAAATGAGGCTTCAAGAGCAGTATCACCTATGGTCATTCTCTTTACCATTCGCACAGCTGTTTTCTTCTCCCCTTCTAATATATGTGAAAAATACATTACACTTTTCTGTGGCACACTAGGATGCTTTGTTGTAAGATGCCGCTTCAGTTTGCTAGGTACCATGGCCTCGTTGCTAAGTGTTTCGCCACAAACTAAACACACAGGGATAGGGTTTTCCTGGTTGTTATTCCACTTAAATCCATACGCTAAGTATCTGTCCTGGTATGTTCTTTTCTTTCGCTTGTCTTCTTTATGTGGTGAATTCGACGGTCCGGGAGAAACTGTAAGATTTGGCTTCTTAAAGCAAGCAGTAGGAGCCGACTGTTAACTTTCACTGTCCTGGCGTTTACGTTTAACAATGAACTTATCCATAGGTAAACACTGTGAATCAACGCGAGGAAGACAACTGAAAGCACCAAGCGGCGTACACTTTTATATATTCATCTGTCGAAGTCTCGGGAATGTTCGTGAGGAAGCGATAGTCTCGGGAATGTTCGGCAGGGTATAGCTGTAATGCCATCTGTGGGATATTAGTATAATTGAATTATTGAAAAGAATCGACCACTATCACCATCTGCCGTGCATGAGAGTAAGTGATTTGACTTATTTTATTTCAAGACCTTACAAGACTTAAGGCTTCAGTAGAAGGTATTTTTTTTTTGTTTGTCTCAATATCTCGCGGCACCCCTTAGCCAATCACACGGCACCCTAGTGTGCCGGGGCACACCGGTTGGGAACCGTTGCTCTAGTACATAATTGTAAATTTTTGCATTGGAAATTCTATAACATATTTGTAAATATGTATTGTAATTTGTTGATATTTATGAAGAGATATAATACAATAATCAAATTTTAGTTTTATATAATTACTAGTAGTAACTATTATGTCAATAATTAGAAAGCTATCATCTGACATTACATTAGTGTTACATATAATGACATTATAATTATTTATATATTTTAACACTAAGTTTTGATACTCTTTGCTTTTATGTGAAAAAAAGGAAGTCATATGCTTTTATAGAACACATTAAGTATAGTACAGGCCTCAAAAGCAAATGGTGTGATTATATGTGTATTCTGTTGTTTTTGTAACCCTAGAGCTCTATATATTGCTTTTTCCCATAGTATATAAACATATGTATATGCCTTGACAAGTTGTATGTTGAGTGGCCTACAGAATGCTATCTAATCTAATGTGATAGTGCTGGAGCCTCCGCCTCTACCCAGCACTATGCCAAATGTGCTGACCAGCAACTCACCTATACTCGCCGGTGATGTTCCGCAACTGCGACCAGCCGATGCTGATGTTACCTCAAGCCAAGTACCTCGGCGGGGGATCTGCAAGATCTAGGTGCTAGGCTGCGCAGCGACGACTGTCCTCTCTCCGGCGTTGCACTGGTGAAGTCGATTCTCGACGCTTCCTCGGTTATTTGTGGACTCAGCGACGAGCAATTGAGACTTATTTATATTTAGCTCAGGTATTGAGCGACGGTGATCTCAAGGTATGGTACAGGAAATTTGCTCAAAATAAACGTCGGTACTTTCATTTGATCAAAGGTTTATTTCCCTTTTGAAGCGTTCTCGGGACAGTTCCTGGCGCAATTCTATTTCGGTAATTTCTCTCAAACTAGAGCACAAAGATAACTTGAATTTACGCGGCGATAAGTGCAATTTTTACGTGACTCTTTAACTTTCTACTCCAGTTCCGCGCGGCGTTAACTCGCGACAGTGGCTGAATCACAATGATAGCCTTTAAACTTGATAGACACTTGAACGTGGATTCCTTGTTTCAAGCGTCGCAGGTTCCGCGTGTAGTTACATTTCAACTGCGTGAAATTTAGGGCCAATACTCTATATTATAGCAAATCCTACCCACACGCAAAACTCTCAACTCACAATCTCATTGGCCCACTTTGGCGTCTAAAATAGCTTGGGTTGCGCTTCTGACGTGACGTGATTATTTTCTCGTGGTTCCCCTCGTTATATGTCGCAACCACTTTCTGTTCCAGAGACGTGACTACGCAATAGAAACATTACTCTCTTGCAGTATACAAAAGCAAATTATCGTAAACACTGAAATAGCCGCTGGGTTTAAAGTTAGAAATGCTTTCCAGGGACAATCTCTCTGAACTTCCAATATACAGTGTGATACAATAAATACATGATATTTTACTTAGTAATTAGCTAAAACATATACTGATGCGCTCACTCAGCTTAGCGACATCCTCGACTATAAACCTCACACTGAAGAACTGTCCAAAAGAATTTGTCGTCGAATGTTATATTCAGGAAAGTCGTCTATGTCTGTGCAAACAGCTTCCCCGACAGACCTGTGGCGTCAATTCCTGGACATTGCGGCTAAATCCCGTCTTCAAATACTCCAAAACAATTTTGTTCGTATTACAGTAAATGCCGACTGGTACATCCATCTTTCCCCTTATTAACATATCATATCTTCACTGTTTCCCAGGACCCTTCGCGGCCTCGACCCCGGAGGGAGCCACAAGCGCACCACTATTGTCCTTGGTCAATTAAGACACCATCGCTTAAAGAAAAAAATCTGATGTGTTCCACTCACATCACTTTCTCTACATCTCTGCAATAAATTATTGTTAAAAAGTTTATGTTTCTATTTACTTCATGCTAATCGAGAAAAAATTATCGAAAATAGTCTTATTACTTGCTTTCTTGTAAGTAGAAGCGAAATATGGCAGTAGCATGGGTTAAAGTGAAGTCAAAAGCTGATTACTGAAGTTCCTTTGTTTGTATGGACACGAATTGACCAATTCCTGTATGAGAAAAGTACAAGTTTTTCAAAGCTGAATCCAAAAACAAGGAATATCTAAAAAAAACAAAAAAAAACGATCAACTCCTCGAAAAAAATGTATATAACATAAATTGTGTGTTTTAATGTGCTCTACATTTTTTGTGTGGTAAGTTTTGTCCATTTCTTACGGTTTAGCAGTTATGCAAAATTCCTCCAGAATAAAGTAGTCTTCAGAGGCTATTCCCATAAAATTCAAGATATACATATTATTTGTCAGGTAAATATCTTTAATGTACCATATTTTAATCAAAATCATTAGAGCCATTTTTGAGAAAATCAAAATTTTCGAAAAAAGTTCCATGTAAACGGTAGTTGGGGGTGTGGGGATTTTCTTGAAAATCTTCGTGTCGCATCCTTGGAAGATACCAAACTTAAATCCCAAGTTTGGTATTTAACGGTCTTTTCGTTTTTGAGCTATGCTGTCCACAGACACACACACACAGACATACGGACCTTTTTCCAAAAATGCTTTTTTTTTGGATTCAGGGGATCCAAAACATGTATTTCCGGTGAAATCTCGGTATCGAATTTTTGGGTGCAATACAATACCTTCTCTATACACTATGTACATAGTACGTGTAGAGAAAGTAACAATCGTATCACTGATTAAACAGTCCTCTCCAGTATCATCCTACCGGTGAAAAACAATAGTCCTGGAATGGTTTTTGTCGGGTTACCGCTGTCATTCACTCTCATATAAAATGATCATCTCTGGTCACAGATAACACAAGCTTTTGTTCTCCACACGTCGAGTTTATGTTCAGTTGTTTTCTACACACAAAACATTTTAGGTTACAAGTTATACGAAATTTTAAGTATTTGCATTCTTTAGACAAGTTTGACGGCTGCAGATTTAGCTAATGCTAAGGTTACTCCGAAAGTTAAACATGGAGAAAGTGCTCGGCAACACGAAGAACATTGTGTACGAGGATCTGTTAGAACTTCAGAACAAACGTGACGTCATGGTTATAGATGTGAGAGAGGACAAGGAAATTGAGGAAACAGGGAAATTGCCAGGAAGTGTTCACATTCCTCTGGGAGAGGTAAGGAACGCTCTGCAGTCAACACCATCAAACACTTTCGAAACCAAATATGGCATCAAGAAGCCGAATGCGGAGACTTCTATCTGTTTCTCGTGTCGTTCAGGGAGAAGAAGCAAGTTGGCCATGGAAATAGCCTTGGATCTGGGATTCCAAAACGCCTGCCACTACGTAGGAGGTTTTTTGGACTGGCAGAAACATAATTCATCTTAGCTGCCTGCCCATCGTGCTGTCCCAAATGCTACATATATTGAAAACTACACTTGTAAAATACTTAATATATATTTTACATAGGTAACCACTCGCCGCTTTAATCATTTCTCACATCCATTTTATTTGCCTTTCACGTGCAGTAATATCATTTTCTTTCCCTTTAAAATTATACATCACAGAAGGTACAGAGTGATTTATGTAGAACTGGCACATTTCTTTCTTTAATTATTCCATTAGAAATTCATTCAGTGACCCAATTTTAGCAGCAAATTAAGCAGAATGTTCTGGAGTTTCGATTCCTTATTACTAGATGCGCAGATGTTTATGTTTTATTCCTAATTCCATTGTTGGCAGCTGTTTCGATATTTTGTTCTTGTAGTTAACGTGAAAATGCAGTACACATTAAACCAACGACTCTTCCTTGTGAAGCAATACTGGATTACGACATTTGTTTGCCATACATCAAATGAATCCATCAACCTAATTGTAAGTGTCTTTGACGACCGGATAATTTCCAGGAACTTGTGGCCACCGAGATCTCCGGATTTGACATCGCCGGACTTCTTTCAATGGAGTTACTTAAAAGATAGGGTTTACGCCACACGTCCCCAGACATTGGACGATCTGAAGCACAAGCTATTGAGAACAGAGTCCTCCAACGAGTGGCCAGTACGACGTGTTGAGTTGTGCCTTATGCAGGATGGAGGACATTTTCAACATTTGATATAGAGGTAAATAATCTCCCAAAATTCCTCTACAGTTTAGATATAATAAGTTGTGGTTTTGAAACAATTAAAGAAAGAAATGTGTCAGCTGTGCCGGGGCTTCTAGACACTCGCAGCGGATAGTGACGTCTGTTTCTGGGTTCTAGAGCGCGCCCTTTATCTGAAGATTGTCACCGAGCTGGCACTTTGCTAGACTGCTACTGGCTTTGAAGAGGCAAACGCTGCCTGTTGTTTATATTGTTGCTATGGCAACGTGATGTTAACCATTTTGTACTTTCTCTTACTCTGCACATAGTGTGTAGATACGGTATTGTATTCTACCCAAAAATTCGATACCGAGATTTTACCAGAAATACATATTTTGGGTTCCCCTGAATCGAAAAAAAAAAAAGATAGTTTTGGAAAAAGGTCCATGTGTGTGTGTCTGTGGACAGCATAGCTCAAAAATGAAAATACTGTTAAATACCAAACTTGGTATTTAAGCTTGGTATCTTCCAAGGATACAACACGAATATTTGCAAGAAAATCCCTCCACCCCCAACTACCTTTTACATGGAACTTTTTGATTTTCTCAAAAATAGCTCTAACGATTTTGATTAAAATATGGTATATTAAACATATTTATCTGAGAAATAAAATATATATCTTGAATTTTCTGGGAACAGCCTCTAAAGACTACTTTATTCTGGATGGATTATAAGGAATTTAGCATAGCTGGTAAACCGTAAGAGATAGACAAAAACCTAGCGCACAAAAAACGTAGAGTACGTTAAAACATATAATTTATGTAACATACATTTTTTCGTGGAGTTGATCGTTTTTTAGATATTCCTTGTTTTTAGTTTCAGCTTTGAAAAACTTATACTTTTCTCATACAGGAATTTGTCAACTACTGCCATACAAAGAAAGGAACTTCAGTCACATAGCAACCAGCTTTTGACTATCACTTTAACCTATGCTACTCCCTTACTTCGCTTCTACTTACAAGGAAGCAAGTAATAAAACTATTTCTGTTAATGTTTTTCTCGATTAGCATGAAGTAAATAGAAGAATAAGCTTTTTAACAATGTAGAGAAAGTCACGTGAGTGGAACACATCAGATATTGGTTTTCCTTGCACCTTTAAAATGAATACATTAGAAAACGTGTTACAACTTGGTGAGTTGTAGACATTCTGCATTGCGTTATGAGAGAACTCGATGATTGTCAACTGTTACTAGATCTTGAATATATTTTCGCTACTTGTGTTTTGCAAATAAGAGAAACTGTTTATCACATGCATGATAATGGCATCTTCAATAGAAGGAAGATTTGTATGGCTCAGGCGACTGACTTTCGTGCCACTAGGCGAATGTTGGGGACGTTTCTTCATTCCCAAACGTCTCGTTCAGGATGGCGCCCTCTCGTGGAAGTGACTGCCGTTTGGAAATCCAGCTTTCGGTGACGGGATGGCATTGCAAATCATCTGAGACTCAGGTCCGAAACTGTTAGGCACCCTCCACGATGACTCCCTGTAATTACTCTCATCCTGACGTACAAACAGCAGCGTTTCCTGTAAACTAAATATATTGTTCATTAATGTAAATTATAAAGAAAAAACATGACATTCACATGTCTTTCTCTACCTATTCCACAAACAAACTTTATGTGCAAACGATTATTCTTCTATCCATTTCATGCTAATAAAGATAAACATCACCAGAAATAGTCTTATTACTTGCTTCTGTGTAAATAGAAGGGAAATAAGGGAGTATCATAGGTTAAAGTGATAGCCAGAAGCTGGTTGCTATGTGACTGAAGGTGCTTTGTTTGTATGGACAACAGTTGACAAATTCCTGTATGAGAAAAGTATAAGTTTTTCAAAGCTGACACCAAAAACAAGGAATATCTCAAAAAACGACCAACTGCACGAAAAAAATGTATGTAACATAAACTGTGTGTTTTAACAGCTCTACATTTTTGTGTGGTAAGTTTTTTTTTTTTTTTCCATTTCTTGCGGTTTAGCAGTTATGCAAAATTCCTTCAGAATAAAGTAGTCTTCAGAGGCTATTCGCAGAAAATTCAAGATATACATTTTATTTATCAGGTAAATATCTTTAATATGAGACATTTTTATCAAAATTGTTACAGCCATTTTTAAGAAAATCAACATTTTCGAAAAAAGTTCCATGTAAAGGGTAGTTTGGGGTGGCGGGATTTTTCTCAAAATCTTCGTGTCGCATCCCTGGAAGATACTAAACATAAATACCAAGTTTGGAGATCAACTTTACATTTGTGATTATCGTGTTCACAGACACACGGACCTTTTTCTGAAAATGTCTTTTTTATACAGGGGACCCTAAAACATATATTTCCGGTAAAATCGCGTTATCGAATTTTTGGGTGGAGTGCAATACCTTCTCTATACACTGTATACATAGTACGCGCAGAGAAAGTAAAAATGTATATGACATACATTTTATGTAGTAAGCTTTTGCCTAACTCCTAGGGTTTACCAGTCATCCACAACGAAGAGATTTTAGAAGCTGTTTCCAGAAAATTCAATTCTCATGAAAAAATATTAAACATATGACATTTTAATCAAAAAATGTCCCATGTAAAGGGTAGTTGGAACGGGGCAGATTTCCCTCAAGATCTTCAGGTCTCATCTTTGGTATTTAACCGACATTTCGTTTTTGGGTTATCTATCTATACTGTCCTCAGAGACTGGTAGATACACACACGGATCTTTTTCTAAAAATGTTTTTTTTTTTGATTCCGGTGAAAATATATGTATCAAATTTTTGGGTGCATTAAAATACCTTCTCTGTAGACTGCGTACATAGTGCTTGTAGAGAAAGTAAAAAGCTAAGTCTGTCGATTAGATGTTTTCCGTCGAATGTGTTGCACGTCCCTAGCACGGCGGGGGGGGGTAGTGTTTAACGCCCGCTTTAACTACTTATGGCACCGCAGGCGGTGACACTGATGATATATGGTTGATGATGGAGCACCGGTAGAATGCGATGGCGGGGGAAACCAATGCCGCTTTGTCCACCACAGCACGGAGTCGTGTCTTCGGTTCAAAGCCCAGCAGCGCCGTCTCTCACAATTTGAATTATGAGTATTTATCTCCGCCACATGCAGCTAATGACGTTGCAATAACAAACAAGCGCCGAGTAAAGGAGGCCATGACTTCTGTCTCCTAACCTACAAACTTGTTTTATGTATTTCGTGACCCTAAGAGTTTGTAAGTACGTCATTTTAAATGCCTACACCCTTCACACTTATTTTTCTTCCATTTCCTTTGTTATTTTTAAGTATTTAACTACAATCTCCTTATATTACAGTGAATGTTCAGGAAGGGATGACAAAACTAATGGATTTTTACTTTCTCTACACGTACTATATACATAGTGTATAGAGAAGGTATTGTAATGCACCCAAAAATTTGATACCCAGATTTCACCGGAAATATATGTTTTAGGTCCCCTGTATCCAAGAAAAGCATTTTCAGAAAAAGGTCCATGTGTGTGTGTGTGTGTGTGTGTGTGTGTGTGTGTGTGTGTCTGTGTGTGTCTGTGAACACGAAAGCTCAAAAACGAAAAGTCGGTAAAATATCAAACTTGGGTTTTAAGTTTAGTATCTTCCAGGGATGCAACATAAAGATTTTGAGAAAAATCCCCAAACCACAAACTAGCCTTTGCATGGAACGTTTTTCGAAAATTCTGATTTTCTCAATAATAGCTCTAACGATTTTGATTAAAACATCGTATATTAAAGATATTTACCTGAAAAATAAAATGTATATTTTGAATTTTCTGGGAATAGTTTCTCAAGACTACTTCATTCTAGATGAATTTTACGGAATTTTGCATAACTGTTAAACCGTAAGAGACGGACAAAATCTGACCACACAAAAAGTGTTGAGCACATTAAAACATACATTTTATGTAATATACATTTTTTTCGTGGAGCTGATCATTTTTTAGACATTCATTGTTATTGGTTTCAGCTTTGAAAAACTTATACTTTTCTCATACGGGAATTTGTCAACTGCTGTCCATACAAAGGAACTTCAGTCACATAGCAACCAGTTTTTGACTATCACCTTAACCTATGGTACTCCCTTATTTCATTTCTACTTACAAGGAAGCAAGAAATAAGACTATTTCTGCTAATTTTTTTCCGATTAGTATAAAGTAAATAAAAGCATAAGCTTTTTAACAATAATTTGTTCCAGAGATGTAGAGAAAGTCGTGTGAATGGAACACATCAGATTTTGTTTGTTTCTTTTTCCCCCTTTTCTACATGCAGGTGAAGAAAGCATTGTGTTGCATCCAAAAATTCGATACCGAGTTTACACTGGAAATACATGTTTTAGCATTTTAGAAAAAGGTTCATGTGTGAACAGCACAACTAAAACAGTGGTGTGCTCCATTCACATGACATTCTCTATCTGTTTTGCAAACAAACTATTCTTACAAAAGCTTATTCTTCTATTTACTTGATGCTAATCAAGATAAACATTAACAGAAACACTCTTATTACTTGTTCCTTGTAAGTACAAGGGATAAAGTGATAGTCAAATATTTTAAAATGTGGTTGCCATGTAAATGAAATTCGTTTTCTTTGAATGGTCAGGAATTGACAAATTCACATAGGTACGAGAACAATAACAAGGAATATCCCCGAAATGGTTAACTCTACAAAAAATTGTGCGTTTTACTGAGCTCTACATTTTTGTGCAGTAAATTGGTTTCTGTCTGTTACGGTTTATGTGTTATGAAGGAACTTCAGACGCTATTCCGGAAAAATTCGAGATATATATTTTATTTGTCATGCAAGAATTTAATATGCGATATTTTAATGAAAATTGTTAGACATTTTTGAGGAAGTAAATATTTTCGCAATTTTTTACCTTGTAAAGGATAGTTTGGGGTGCCAGAAATTTCTTGAAAATCTTCGTGTTGCATCCCTGGAAGATGTTCAAGTTAAATACAAAATTTGGTAATTAACGGTCTTTTCGTTTCTGAGTTATCGTATTCACAACCATACACGCGCGCACGTGTCTTTTTCCAAAAATGTTGTTTTGGATTCAGGGGGCCGTTAAATGTGCATATATTTCCAGTGAAATCTGGGTATCGAATTTTGGAAGGAATGAAATACCTTCTCTACGTGTTTACTAACTAGAAAAAGTGAAAATGATTGAAAGTTCTATGTAGATCATGCAACATATGAGTTCCTAGTTGTAAAACTAACTCATTCGGGTGAATACAGTTGTAAGAAGCCAAGCAGCGGGAAGGTGACGATGGACAAAATGTCGGCAAGTTGAAGAGAGCTTGTCTACGGAAAATAATGATGGCCACTTCAGTTTATGGATTTTCTGAAACATTCTGATACACTATAGACAAAGCAGCCGTCGTCACATGTTGCCATGCCAACGTGACGTCATCTTCTCTCGTTACAGACGTAACACACATCATATTCATTTCTCTGCCTGTTCTTCTTTATACGTTCAGTCCATTGGCATCATTTGATAAACTTGTATCAAAGCAAATAATTACATCTTAGCGGAATGACAGATTTTAATAAGGAAATTAACGAACTATGAGGTTTAAATAACTGATAGAAATATTCCTGTCATTTTCAAGAATTACACCTTCACATTCCAAAATGATAAACCCAGTAATCATAGTAAAACTGGTTATGTTTTCACGCGTTTCTACACCCACTTGCCGCCACTGGTTTTTATTCTCTTTATCTCTCAGTGAAGATAGAGGTGAGGATAGCATTGGCTAAAGTAAATATAGACAAAATAATCATTGTGTCAGAGGTTAGTCTTCAGTCACTAGCCGCCACTGCCTGCCCTCGCTCAGTGAAGATGTACAGAGAGGTGAACAGACTAAAGTAACTATAATCATTGTAACAGAGGTTACTCTTCAGTCACTAGCCGCCGCTGCCTGCACTCGCTCAGTGAAGATGTACAGAGAGGTGAACAGACTAAAGTAACTATAATCATTGTAACAGAGGTTACTCTTCAGTCACTAGCCGCCGCTGCCTGCTCTCGCTCGGTGAAGATGTACAGAGAGGTGAACAGACTAAAGTAACTATAGACAAAATAATCATTGTGTCAGAAGTTACTCTTCAGTCACTAGCCGCCACTGCCTGCCCTCGCTCAGTGAAGATGGACAGAGAGGTGAACAGACTAAAGTAACTATAATCATTGTAACAGAGGTTACTCTTCAGTCACTAGCCGCCGCTGCCTGCACTCGCTCAGTGAAGATGTACAGAGAGGTGAACAGACTAAAGTAACCATAATCATTGTAACAGAGGTTACTCTTCAGTCACTAGCCGCCACTGCCTGCTCTCGCTCAGTGAAGATGTACAGAGAGGTGAACAGACTAAAGTAACCATAATCATTGTAACAGAGGTTACTCTTCAGTCACTAGCCGCCACTGCCTGCTCTCGCTCAGTGAAGATGTACAGAGAGGTGAACAGACTAAAGTAATTATAATCATTGTAACAGAGGTTACTCTTCAGTCACTAGCCGCCACTGCCTGCTCTCGCTCGGTGAAGATGTACAGAGAGGTGAACAGACTAAAGTAACTATAATCATTGTAACAGAGGTTACTCTTCAGTCACTAGCCGCCACTGCCTGCTCTCGCTCAGTGAAGATGTACAGAGAGGTGAACAGACTAAAGTAACTATAATCATTGTAACAGAGGTTACTCTTCAGTCACTAGCCGCCACTGCCTGCTCTCGCTCGGTGAAGATGTACAGAGAGGTGAAGAGACTAAAGTAACTATAGACAAAATAATCATTGTGTCAGAGGTTAGTCTTCAGTCACTAGCCGCCGCTGCCTACTCTCGCTCAGTGAAGATGGACAGAGAGGTGAACAGACTAAAGTAATTATAATCATTGTAACAGAGGTTACTCTTCAGTCACTAGCCGCCGCTGCCTGCTCTCGCTCGGTGAAGATGTACAGAGAGGTGAACAGACTAAAGTAACTAATGACAAAATAATCATTGTGTAAGAGGTTACTCTTCAGTCACTAGCCGCCGCTGCCTACTCTCGCTCAGTGAAGATGGACAGAGAGGTGAAGAGACTAAAGTAACTATAGACAAAATAATCATTGTGTAAGAGGTTACTCTTCAGTCACTAGCCGCCGCTGCCTACTCTCGCTCAGTGAAGATGGACAGAGAGGTGAAGAGACTAAAGTAACTATAGACAAAATAATCATTGTGTAAGAGGTTACTCTTCAGTCACTAGCCGCCGCTGCCTACTCTCGCTCAGTGAAGATGGACAGAGAGGTGAAGAGACTAAAGTAACTATAGACAAAATAATCATTGTGTAAGAGGTTACTCTTCAGTCACTAGCCGCCGCTGCCTACTCTCGCTCAGTGAAGATGGACAGAGAGGTGAAGAGACTAAAGTAACTATAGACAAAATAATCATTGTGTAAGAGGTTACTCTTCAGTCACTAGCCGCCGCTGCCTGCATTCGCTCGGTGAAGACAGATTTTAAGGACGTTGGCTAAAGTTGGTATCGTTTCTGTGATGAAACAGCACATATCAGAGAAATCGAACGAGGTGACGTCACATTATCGGGAGGTCAGGTTCCGGGCTCGATATCCACTCACTCTGACCCGTGGTTGGTCGCCAGGCGAATAATGGGGCGGTTTCCTGTTCTGTAGTTTTGTAGTGCACGGTTGCTAGATCATAAAACAGAGGTTTCTTCGCGAACACTAGATGGTTGGCTGCCTGTTCGTAGACTTCCGCGCACCCCTGTGGCCTGTAGCTTGTTGAGGTGCCCTCCCTCCTAGGAGAGATATTAAGTGCTGTTGCGAGGTGTCCCCCTCCATTGCATCCACTAACCTATCTTAAGTGAATGAAAGAGATTTCCGGAACTATTAAAGATAGAACTTTAATTTTTTTGTACAGACATTACTGACAACAAAATGAACATTCATTCAAGTATGTATTTTTATATCTGGATATATTAATTTAATTAGCTACATTAAACTGTTTCTTCCTCTACAGATATTGAATTGCCTGCACCAGGATTAACTTCCTTAATACTTTTCTAAGTAAATGTATGGTTGAAATTTTCTAAGATAGGATAGAATATAGACGGAGGAAGGGAGGGATGAGAGAATAACCGGGTGGCCGGAACCAGCAATGACACGTCCCCATAGTGTACAGATGCTAGGCAACTAGCCCTAGTTGGGGGCTATTTACTTGATGATAAACGTTAACAGAACTTGTCTTATTACTTGCTTCCTTGTTAGTAGAAGGGAATACACCAGGATAAAGTGATAGTCAAATTTTTAAAAGCTTATTGTTCTATCTACTTCATGATAATCAAGATAAACATTAACAGAAATTGTCTTATTATTTGCTTCCTTATTAGTAGAAGGGAATACACTAGGATAAAGTGATAGTCAAATGTTTTAAAACCTAGTTGCTATGCGAAACAATTGAACTTCGGTTCTCTTTGTTTGCGAGGCGTCGAAAAATGAAAATGAAGAAGAAAAGAAAGATGTCTTCCCGTTTGAGAAAACCTCAACTAGATTAAAATTGAAACCAATAACATGGAATATCTAAAACACGGTTAGCTTTATAAGTAAACTGTATATGACAAATTGTGTTTTATCGAGGTCTACATTTTTTGTGTAGTAAGTTTTTATATATCTCTGAGATTTACTAGTTATACAAAATTCATCCAGAATAAAGAGGCCTTTAGAGACTATAACCAAACGTGTATATATACGTTTTATTACTCATATAAATATTTATAATATACGGTATTTTAATCAAAATCGTTAAAGCCATTTTTAAGCAAATAAAATGTTTCGAAAATTTTTTCATTTACCTAAAGAGTAGTTTGGGGTGTGGGGATTTTCTTGAAAATGTTTGTGTCGCATCCTTGAAGATACTAAATTTGAATAGCAACTTTAACGCACTATTCGTTTTTGAGTCATGCTGTCCACAGACACACTTACCTCATGTAATTTTTTTTTCATCAAGGAATTTCAAAAGATATATTCCAAAGAAATCTCGGTACCTCTTTATTTAGTACGTGCGTTGTGCATATGCGCCAAGGAAAGTAAAAACGGGATGAAGAAATGCAAATTGAAACGGCAACAAATCCGGGGTTAAAAGAAACCTACCCAACATTCGCTTCCTGTGGCCAGCCTATCTCTGAAGACATCTTTATTCTGGATGACTTTTGTATAACTAGTAAGAGACTAACTAAAACTTACTACACAAAAAATGTAGATCTCGTTATAATACATAACTTATATCATATAGATTTTTTTTTTCGTGGAGTTTACTATTTCCGAAATATTCCTTGTTGTTGAATTCAATTGTAAAGCACTTTTACTTTTCTGAGACGGAAGTGTCCGTTTTTCTTTTGTTCTACTCCTGGCCAAGCAAAGAAGCGATTTGCAATGACAATCGCATAACATCTTTTAAAACATTTGACTATCACTTTAACATAGCACACTCCTTTAGTTGCCTTCCACTTATAAGGAACTAAGTAATAAGAACATTCTGCTAATGTTTATCTCCATTAGCATTGTGTGGAAAGAAGAATAATCTTTTGTAAGAAGTTTGTTTGTAGAGTAGCTAGAGAAAGTCATGTGAGTGTAACATATAAGATTTTTTGGGAAAGGAATAAAGAAAAGTAGCTCTAAAACTGGATATGGTCCAGTTTAAAACGACATCAAAAAGTGTCATAAACGTCCCAGAAAAGTAAAACATTGCAAAAATGTAATTTAAAGTATAGTGCGTTTTTTGCACCAAAATCCAAAAATCAATATTTTTGACTGATCACTATAGTAGGTATAAAAGATGTGATGTGTTCCAATCTATCTCTACCTATTCTGCAAACTATTCTCATAAAAGATTATTTTTTTATTTACTTCATGCTAATCGAGAAAAGGTGTCTCGTGGGATCGATTCCGGTCTCTTTCAGGGATGTAAGTGTCGCAAAGACGGCGGGATGGTCTTGGAAATTGTCTTTAGACTCAGGGAGTTTGGTTAGACTTAGGCCTAGAACTTCCCGCGTTCGGGATGAACAACTGCTTGTAATATGTTAGGTACGTCCACTGTGGTTCTTACCCCGCCGTCCGGTTTCGGCCGCCTTTAAAATTACTTTTTTCTCAACCTATCTCCTAGAGTATGAGGTACAATATGCCAATGGCAACAGTGCGGGCTCCTTCCAGCATCACACTCGCGGACGTTTAATTCAGGGGGTCCGAGTGAAACCTCAGTATCGAATTTTTGGGTTAATACAATACCTTCTCTACCCGTATATACATTGTAATACCTACGTGCTAGAGAGAGTAAATAATAATAATAAAACTGCTTGTGTGTGCCCAAGCGACCAATATCGCAATGACTGTGAAGAATGAGGTGAGAGGCAATATGAAACACGTGTCTCAGCTATTAGGAGTGCTTCATCCAAGGCCTGCAAATACTTGAATTAGAAACAGTACAAATATTTACTTTACGTGACGTGTCACACATTACCGAAACTTTTCATTGTACTGAATAAACATAACCTTGGAGTACATCAGCAATTGTTTTCTGCTCTTTATAAATGTGTTTAGTCCGAGCCCGCCTTACATTTTTCAACTCTCTTTCATCAGTTTTTATTTTCTCTACACGTAGGTATATAGTGGATAGACAAGGTATTGTATTGCGCCTAAAAATTCAATACCAAGATTTCACCGGAAATATTTGTTCTGGAACCCCCTTAATTAAAAAAAAAAAAAAAAAAATTAGAAAAAACGTCTGTGTGTGTGTGTGTGTCTGTCTGTCCGTGGACAGCATACCTTAAAAATCTGATGTGTTCCATTCACATGACTTTCTCTATATCTCTGTAAATTATTATTGTTAATAAGCTTATCTTTTATTTCATGCTAATCGAGAAAAATTAGCAGAAATAATCTTATTTCTTGCTTTATTGCAAGTAGGAGCGAAATAAGGGAGTACCATAGGTTAAAGTGAAAGCCAAAAGCTGGTTGCTATGTGACTGATATTCCTTTAATTCAAAATCTTCTCGGGCTTCTAGCCAGGTAAAAAGGCTAGAAGCCCGAGAAGATTTTGAATTAATACGTCGCCAGGAAAGCTTCAGTTCTTATTTTGATGTTCCTTTGTATGGACAAGAGTTGACAAATTCCTGTATGAGAAAAGTATGTTTTTCAAAGCTGAAACCAAGAAAAAGGAATATCTCAAAAACGATCAACTCCACGAAAAAAAGGTATATAACATAAATTGTGTGTTTTAACGTGCTCTACTTTTTTTGTGGGTTAAGTTTTTGTCCATCTCTTACGGTTTACCGCCTGCGGTGCCATAAATAGTTAAAGCGGGCGT
Organism: Hymenopus coronatus; assembly: GCA_030762935.1. Lineage (NCBI taxonomy): Eukaryota > Metazoa > Arthropoda > Insecta > Mantodea > Hymenopodidae > Hymenopus > Hymenopus coronatus. Next base: position 642,221 of record CM060880.1, on the reverse strand, counting down.
TAAACACTACCAAAAAAAAAAAAAAAAAAAATCTTACGGTTTAGTAGCTATGAAAAATCCATCCAGAATAAAGTAGTCTTCAGAGGCTATTCCCAGAAAATTCAAAATATACATTTTATTTGTCAGGTAAATAACTTTAATATACGATATTTTAATCAAAATCGTTAGAGCCATTTTTTTGGAAAATCAACATTTTCGAAAGAGGTTCTATGTAAAGGGTAGTTTGGGGGTGGGGGGATTTTTCTCAAAATCTTCGTGTCCCATCCCTGGAAGATACTAAACTTAAATACCAAGTTTGGTATTATACCGACTTTTCGTTTTTGAGTTATCGTGTTCACAGACACACACACACACACGGACCTTTTTCTGAAAATACTTTTTTTTTGGATACAGGGGACCCTAAAACATATATTTCCGGTGAAATCTCGGTATCGAATTTTTTGGTGGGGTGCAATACATTCTCTATACACTATGTACATAGTGAGTATAGAGAAAGTAAAAACGAAAAGTCCGTTAAATACCAATGTGGTCGAGTTATTTGAAATTTGATATGAGTAAAATTGAAGGTTGTTGGTTGGAATGTGCAGTATGATGAAAGTAATCTTAAAGTTACGATTTTTAAAATAATTTTGCTAATATCAACGAAAGTAATTGTTATTTCTGTCAACAAACGAACTGGTAACTTTTGAGATGTAAGGTTATGTGGACGTTTACTCTAATAGGTACGAAATTACGGAAATTTGTTAGACAACTTTTAATGATCATGTTTTGGTGTTTTTCATATAGAATGCCAATTTTGTTTCTGTGTGGATTTCTTTTTTATTATGAATGAGTTGATTTTCACCAGTATTACGTAAGTGCACAGCGCATGTGCAACATGTACCACTACAATAGAATCAGTGAACAAGAGAACTACATACCGCACCGCAGGTCACCTTGAAAAGTCATTGTAGGTCGTCGCTGGTGGTTTTGAGCCGGTGCTATTAGGTAAGCCCGTATATCTTACATTTCTGTCGTTCAAAAAGTAAGTCGTCAGTAAGTGTATACTTGTGTATAGAAGACTCGGTTCTTTCATATTCGTTTTCTTTATTTCTTAACCTTGCTTTAAAATTTTAATTAGTGTTATTGTTTATTTATCCTAACATTAATGCTGAAATTTGACAGCGGAAAATGTCATATAACATTTTTTTTAAGACTATAAATTTGCATGTAATTTGGAAGTGGTACATTTCATGTTATGACGTTTTTCATTCATGAATGCCCGCGCTCCCATCTTTTGGGCTACGCCCCCTTAATATGGGTAGTTTTACTGAAATAAAGGATTCAGAGAAATAAGTGCAAATTAAAAAGTTTTTAATTTGGAAGCCTAAACGTGGACATGAATGATGCAATGTTGATGAGAAACTGGAAATGCAGGGGCTGATTCTCAGTTGTGTTGTAGGTAATGGAGAAGAAGTGCTCGCCGGGCTCCATGATGGAGAACCAACGTTTTATCGAGAGAGGGGCACACAAAGGGAAAGGTCTGGCAGTATTCACCAGTGGAGGTGACTCTCAAGGTATGTGACATTGCAAGTTTCTCCTATACTTGTCACAGCCATGCTTTATAACTTAGGACCCTCACTTAAATGTGTGGCAAGTATCGGAGAATACTTGTACTTCAATAAGTACTAGAAATAAAAAAAAGTGATGTGATGTGTTCACATAACTTTCTCTAGTCATTCATGTACAAACTACTTGTAAATGTGAATAATTTGAGAAAAGTTGGAACCAATAACAAAGAATGTCTTGAAAATGGTTAACTCCACAAACAAAATTCCATAAATTGTGTGTTTTAAAGAGATCTACATTTTTTGTGTGGTAAGCTTTTGTATATCTCTTACGGTTTGCCATTCATATAAAAGTCATATAGAGACTATTTTCAAAACTTTCAAAATATACATTTTATTTGTCATGAAAATATCTTAAAGGTATGAGATTTTAGTCAAAGCTGTTGAAGGTGTTTTCTGAGAAAATCAAAATGTTCAAAAGATTTTTAATCAAACAGCAGTTTATTGTGAGGGGGTAATTATTTACAAGTTGGGCCGCTAACTCTCTCCGCTGCAACTTATACCAGTTTTGCACTCTAATGGGACCGGTGTGGTTAGAGGGGATTAGGAGTGGGGAGATGGTTTAAAAAACTAATATTGCTACCTGTTTATATACACACACTAACCTAAATGGATTGGAACCTAACCTCTCGCTAAATTTGAAATTATCATAAATACAAAGTCAATCAATCTCACTTAGTTTCATTCGATTTTAGAATGCCGAAGTTCTGCATAATAAAATTCATTGAACAGGTGTATCTGCATGAAACATACTTGTCATACATCAGCACAGCGTCTAGCGACATATGCCGGTGTTGCATTCCACAACACTGTTCGCCTGCCGCCGACAATGAAACTCAGGTTTTAGGCACTTTAGTGTGTAGTATTATTATATATTTACATTGCAAAAGTACTTCAAGACTTCTTTATTTATATTCTACTCCTTCTAGGCAGCATACTTCATAAACATTCACAAAAAAGGATCCCTACCCGCACTTAATAAATTAGCGTTTAACTTAATTACGGAGCTTTTCCGATAAAAAAAATTGATGAAAACGTAACAAGTATAAACCAATTTGTTTAATTTCTAGAGCGGCCGAAGTTCTCTATAATAACCTGTGAGGGATTTTTTTTTTTTTTTTTATTTTCTAGTTCAATGTCCTTTAACCGATTTGGTCATATCGGATGATGAATGAAATATGCTCAAATGATCTCGGGGTCCATGGAGCTTAAAGTTACTCGACATTCGTCTTCTCAGGATAAGGGAAAACCTTATTTGGGTAACTGACCCTAAGCGAGAGTTAAACTCCAGACCTGTTGAGTGGGCTTTAAATCTTTGTTGCATCCTTGGAAGGAACTGATATTAAATTTGGATCGGTTTTGACCTGTAGTTCATCTGTCCTCTTTGCTAAAATGTTTTTAATTTTTATTCAGAACTTGTATTTCTGATGAAATCTCGATGTGAGTATAATACCTTCTATATTTATTATAAATGCCAACTCTTGGAAATTAAAATTTATTTGTGTTAACTTTTTACTTTCTCTATCACATATGTACAATATAGATACTAGATATAGAACATATTGTAATGCACCCAAAAATTCAGTACCGAGATTTCACCAGAAATACATGTTTTGGGACCCCCTTAATCCAGAAAAAGCATTTTTAGAAAAATGTATGTCTGTGTGTGTTTGTGTGTATGTGTTTGTGTGTATGTGTTTGTGGACAGCATAACTCAAAAACGAAAAGACCATTAAATACCAAACTTGATATTTAAGTTCAGTATCTTGCAAGCATGTGTACAAAGATTTTGAAGAAAACCCCTCCACTCCAAACTACCCTTTATGTAGAAAAATTTTTGAACATTTTGGTTTTCTCAAAAATGGCTCCAACAATTTTGATTAAAATCTCTTATATTTAAGAATTTATCTGACAAATAAAATGTATATCTTGAATTTCCTGGGAATAGCCTCTAAATACTACTTTACTCTGGATGAATTTTATGGAATTTTACATACCTGGTAATCTGTAAGAGATGGACGAAAACTTACCACACAAAAAATTGTAAAGCTTATTATTTTTTTTTTTGTAATTATTTACAAGTTGAGCTGCTAACTCTCTCTGCTGTGACATGCCAGTTTTGCACTCTAATGGGACCGGTGTGGTTAGAGGAAGTTTATGGATGGGAAGATGGTTTAAAAAACTAATATTGCTACCTTCTTTATTATCCCTTTCTCTTCTCTGTATTTCCTTTCTTTTCGTTCTCTTTGTTATTCTTTATACTATCCTGATTTCCATATACTCCAACACTCAATTTCACAAATTCGGAGACTTGATCCAGGTACCTTTGATGTTGTAGTCTATTACACTATCCATTGTGCTGTTAGGAGTTGTTGGAAATATCGATAATGAATATTAATTCTTTGTACTTCAGAGCTGCAAAATAAAATATATGTTCTAAATATAAATATAATTTGCTCACATTGCATAAAGGCTAGCGTTTTACTTCCTAGTATTTCTGTAAATTATTTTCTGGTATATAAATGAGGAATTGATATTCATATATTTTTTCTGGCTTGCTATTGGCTATGGTGATACACCATACATGACACTTTGTCTGTCCCCAGGTGTAGTTTGAAGTGTAAAATGACAGCATGCACATCAAGAGGTACCGGCTTCAGCGCTTGCAATGGCTGTATAGTTACAGTAACCAAATTTATTCAAACTGTGCCCAATACAGAAACATTAAGAGAGTTCCTATCAAACTGTCGCAGTTGTCCTAACTGTGGTGGCCTGCAAATTGGAGCTCCAATGCAGAAAAAGAGTCAAGGTTCGGTGGTAAGAAAGCTCATTATAGCGGATACTTGGCAGAGTTTATGTTTAAAAGAGCATATCCCGACTTCATGCTTTCTTCAAAGCTTTATACTCCTCACCATGCATAAAAGGTAAGACTAACAGACGTTTCATCTTCGTTTACCCACGACATAAGGCTCAATCACTATTTTTCCCAAGGAATTACTTGATATACGTATTTGGTGAAGTGCGGCATCACAGTGACATCAGTTTATATACACACGCTAACCTCGCGTTTAATCTAGAAAATGCAGGACACCTTGGCTTCGCTACAGCCTGCTGGCCTCCACTCACCTCCTATTAGTTTTAAGACTAACGTTTCTTCATTAACGTAAATTTTGCACTTGATTAACCATAATATGAAGCCTAAGCACCACTCATCCCAAACAATTGCTCTATGTACGTATTTAATGTAATGTTCTGAAACATATTTCTCTGCCAAGTACTACAGTAGAAAATTAGAAACGTTAATTTATATACACACACTAACCTAAATGGATTGGAACCTAACCTCCAATCTGAAAACCACAGGTTTTGAAATTGTCATTATAAATACAAAGTCTATCAATTGCACTTAGTTTCATTTGATTTTAGAGTGGCCGAAGTTCTGCATAGTAACCAAAAAAAAAACATGCTTAAGGTATTATACTGTTTCATTTTTAATATCTGACAGGAATTCTTAACATTGTACTGCCCTCACTGAACAGCTGTATCTGCGTGAAACATCAGCACAGCATCTAGCGACATATGTCGGTGTTGTATTCCACAACACTGTTCACCTGCCGCCAACAATGAAACTCAGGTTTTAGGCACTTTAGTGTGTAGTATTATTATATATTTACATTGCAAAAGCACTACAAGACTTCTTTATTCATATTCTACTCCTTCTAGGCAGCATACTTCATAAACATTCACAAAAAAGGATCGCTACCCGCATGTAATAAATTAGCGTTTAACTTAATTACGGAGCTTTTCTGATAAAAAAAATTGATGAAAACGTAACAAGTATAAACCAAACTATCAGTCAAACCACAATTTGTTTAATTTCTAGAGTGGCCGAAGTTCTCTATAATAACTTTTTTTTGTTGTTGTTGTTAATAGTGTTTATCGCCTGCTTTTACTACTGTGGCACCACAGGCGATGACACTGGTGATACATGAAATGAAGTTGAAGCACCGGTGGTATTCAATGTTAGGGAAAACTGGAGAATCCGGAGAAAACCTGCCCCTGCGCTGCTTTGTCCACCACAAATCTGACGTGTGGTCAATTGGCATCGAACCTGGTCCATCTAGGTGACAGGCGAGTGGCCCAGAGAGACAGAGAGAGGGAGAGGGAGAGAGAGAGAGCATGCGCGTTAAAACACCCTATTTATGTTATATAGATTTTTTTCGTGGAGTTGATCGTTTTTGAGTTATTCCTTGTTATTGGTTTCAGCTTTGAAAATCTTATACTTTTCTCATACAGGAATTTGTCGACTCCTGTCCATACAAACAAAGGATCTTCAGTCACATAGCAACCAGTTTTTGACTATTACTTTAACCTATGCTACTCCCTTATTTCACTTCTACCTACAAGGAAGCAAGTAAGACCATTTCTGCTAATTTTTTTCTCGATTAGCATGGAGTAAATAGATGCATAAACTTTTTAACAATAATTTGTTGCAGTGATGTAGAGAAAGTCATATGAATGGAACACATTAGATTTTTTCTAAACATTGAGTTGACATTCCTGATATCTGGGTATAAACTCAGGAGTTGATGGCAGCTTGTTAACAATGTTTTGTTGATGCACAGGAATGAACGCAGCTGTACGAGCTGTGGTGAGAATGGGGATATACCTGGGCTGTAAGGTGTACTTCATCAAGGAGGGCTACCAGGGGATGGTTGATGGGGGAGACAACATCCTAGAGGCGTCGTGGTCGTCTGTCTCTTCCATCATTCACAAGGTCACACAATATATACAGTTTTTAACTGCTAAACATTTTAGGGCACAACGTTTGTTCATTTCCAGTTTAGGCAATGAAGAAAATGCAAATGGTGTAATATTAAAAGCTTAAACAAAAATTAGTTGAGTGAATTTTGTAACACTAAATCAGTTACTTTTTATTTCAGAAACCATGTTTCAGAAGCTTCCAATGTCAATTCCTTAGGTCAACTGCCGGCATTGCTTGTCTGTCCTGGTGGTGATTTGATGAGCCTCTGTATCAGTAGGTCGCCTGGCAGGATTTCAAAATTGAAAACTGGTACTTGTTTTTCCAAATATATATTTTCCCAAAGTTTTAATTCTGTCTTCTTTGCTTGGTAGCTTGGCAGTTTTGGAAAGAGAAATACTACATAAATACAAGCCAAAAAATACTCAAAAACATCACAAGGAAGACAGAACTAAAAGTTTGGGAAAACATTTTTATTTGGAAAAACAAGAACGACGTTTTCAATTTTTAAATCCCGCCAGCCCACCTACTGATACAGAGATTCATCAAACCACCACCAGGGATAGTGACAACCACCACAACAAGCAATGCTGGCAGTCGACCAAAGCAATTGACAACTGAAGCTTGTGAAATATGTTTTCCGAAATAAAAAGTAAGTGATGTAGTGTTGCAAAATCAACTCAACATCACTGTCACAGAGTAATAATTAAAAGCTCAGTTTGTTATAGAGTGAATTTCTATAATGATTAAATTGTCTTTTTACAGAAACAATCCATAGAAAAACATTACATTCAAACATGCATAAAGAAGAAAATAATAAAACAGTGGGGCTATCTCGTCCAAGTATCTCTCATAAAAATCGCAAACATGTGACAGAGGAGCTTTTCCTTAATTTTACTTTCAGCACCAACACAAACTTGTCACATTTAACACTCTCAGTCAGGTAGCAATACCCACAAGGAGTATCTTGTTCCACACCAACACACACTTGTCACATTTAACACTCACTTAGATGATAGTCAGTCAGGTAGCAATACCCACAAGAAGTATCTTGTTCCACACCAACACACACTTGTCACATTGAACACTCACTTAGATGATAGTCAGTCAGGTAGCAATACCCACAAGAAGTATCTTGTTCCACATCAACACAAACTTGTCACATTTAACACTCACTTAGATGATAGTCAGTCAGGTAGCAATACCGTAAAGGAGTATCTTGTTCCACACCAACACAAACTTGTCACATTTAACACTCACTTAGATGATAGTCAGTCAGGTAGCAATACCCACAAGAAGTATCTTGTTCCACACCAACACAAACTTGTCACATTTAACACTCACTTAGATGATAGTCAGTCAGGTAGCAATACCGTAAAGGAGTATCTTGTTCCACACCAACACAAACTTGTCACATTTAACACTCACTTAGATGATAGTCAGTCAGGTAGCAATACCCACAAGAAGTATCTTGTTCCACACCAACACAAACTTGTCACATTTAACACTCACTTAGATGATAGTCAGTCAGGTAGCAATACCCACAAGAAGTATCTTGTTCCACATCAACACAAACTTGTCACATTTAACACTCACTTAGATGATAGTCAGTCAGGTAGCAATACCGTAAAGGAGTATCTTGTTCCACACCAACACAAACTTGTCACATTTAACACTCACTTAGATGATAGTTAGTCAGGTAGCAATACCCACAAGAAGTATCTTGTTCCACACCAACACAAACTTGTTACATTTAACACTCACTTAGATGATAGTCAGTCAGGTAGCAATACCCACAAGAAGTATCTTGTTCCACACCAACACAAACTTGACACATTTAACACTCACTTAGATGATAGTCAGTCAGGTAGCAATACTCACAAGAAGTATTTTGTTCCACAGCAACACACACTTTTCACATTTAACACTGACTTAGATGATAGTCAGTCAGGTAGCAATACCCACAAGAAGTATCTTGCTTCACACCAACACAAACTTGTCACATTTAACACTCACTTAGATGATAGTCAGTCAGGTAGCAATACCCACAAGAAGTATCTTGTTCCACACCAACACAAACTTGACACATTTAACACTCACTTAGATGATAGTCAGTCAGGTAGCAATACTCACAAGAAGTATTTTGTTCCACAGCAACACACACTTTTCACATTTAACACTGACTTAGATGATAGTCAGTCAGGTAGCAATACTCACAAGAAGTATTTTGTTCCACAGCAACACACACGTTTCACATTTAACACTGACTTAGATGATAGTCAGTCAGGTAGCAATACACACAAGAAGTATCTTGTTCCACACCAACACAAACTTGTCATATTTAACACTAACTTAATTGATAGTCAGTCAGGTAGCAATACCCACAAGAAGTATCTTGTTCCACAGCAACACACACTTGTCACATTTAACACTCACTTAGATGATAGTAAGTCAGGTAGCAATACCCACAAGAAGTATCTTGTTCCACAGCAACACAAACTTGTCATATTTAACACTCACTTAATTGATAGTCAGTCAGGTAGCAATAATAATAATAATAATAATAATACCTTTATTGTCAATAGACTGCAATACAGTTTCTGACATTGTCACAAATTCATATTTACAATTATGTATGTACAATTTTTACATTCGTCCAGAGTAGTCTACACTTAAAATATGTTAATTAACAAATATTATAAAGATGGACAACCTGCATAGTTACAAATTTTACTAAAACTACATATCAGTTGTATATACACAGAGGGACATTATTATAGTTCATTGATACTATACAATGTCTTTGTTATCAAATACTTCTTCAGAGCACTCTCAAATTGTTTCCCTTTAGAACATTTTAAATATGCAGGTAGTTTTGCATGAAGCAATAAACCCATGACATTTGGATCCTTTTTTGAGATATTTTTGTTAAACCCCTGCCGAAAATAATCATCATTGTGTCGGGTGTAATGACTATGGATATTATTATTTTTTAGGTTTTGTTTCTGAACTGCATAGGTTACAACTTGAAAGACATACAAAGAATACAACGTTAATATCTGCTTATCTTTAAATATTCCCCTACATGATTCACGAGAGCTCATATTGAAAATCAATCTGACTGCCCGTTTTTGTAATCTAAACAACCTTTCCATATGGGTAGCAGCAGCACAACCCCAAATTTCTATCGCATACAATAAATATGGGTACATAACTCCATAATAAATCATTTTGAGCCCCTTCTCATCTAGGATATTTTTAAAATGACGTAGCAGATACACAGATTTACTAATTTTGTCACAAATATGATTTATATGTCCAGCCCATGTTAATTTTCTATCAAGAATTATTCCTAGAAATTTATGTTCGCTTACATCATGAATATTGCTATCATTTACCGGTAAAGAGAAGTTCGTGGTGTTTCTGTTACTCTGTGAGAAATGAATTAAGGTTGTTTTTGTCATGTTGCATGCAAGTTGATTTTGTTTAAAGTAGTTAATAACTGAGTCAATGGATTGCAGTAAGCTCTCCTTTAATATATCTACATTTGCCCCTTGACATACAGCAGTAGTATCATCTGCATAAGCTATTATATTTGTATTTTTTGAGATTGGTATGTCATTTACATATAAAATAAATAATAGTGGTCCCAACACTGATCCTTGTGGTACGCCATACATAACACATTTAAATTTTGATTGCACTTTTCTTACTGATTTGCCCTGTTTATCATACAATAGTGTTGATTGTCTTCTGTCAACCAAATATGATCTGATCAAATCTCTCGCCAAGCCTCTTACTCCATATGAATCCAGTTTTTGTAATAGTATCGCATGATCAACGCAATCGAAGGCTTTTGAAAGATCAAAGAATAAGGACCCTACTTTATCATTTTTTTCAAGGTTTTCAATGACTAAATGTATAAATTCACTAATTGCAGTAGCTGTTGATCGACCTTTCCTAAATCCATGCTGAAAATTTACAATAATATTGTTTTTGTCTAAGAAATCTAATAACCGGCCTAATAAAAGCCTTTCAAAGAGCTTGGCTATTTCTGATGTTAGGCTAATTGGTCTGTAGTTATTTATGTCATTCTCATTTCCTTTTTTATGTAGTGGGCGTACTAGGCTCTGTTTCAGACACTCTGGAAATTTACCACATAAAATAGAGAAGTTTATTAGATGTTCGAGGGGACTGGCCAGAATATATTTACAATGTTTTAAGAGAATCACACTGATTTCATCCCATCCACTTGTGGCTTTTTTGGTAGTTTAGTTATTGTATTTAGAATCTCTGTTGTAGATACTGGATAAATAAAAAATGATGACTTTACAGTGTTTTTAAAGGACTGCTGTGTATTCCTGCCAGCAGAATTCTCTCCTCACTAAGGAAATAATTGTTTATTAAATTACATACAAGGTTTGGTTCTTTTACAGTTTCATTATCAATACTGAGTTCTAAATTTTTGTGTGCTTTTGTTTCCGATCTAGCGACATTTACAAAGCCCCATGCAGTTTTACTAATATTCCCTGATTTACTTAACTTTTCTTTATAGTCATTAACTTTTAAATCTTCCAAGCTTTTGAGATATTTCTTTTTTATGATATTGTACTTTGATTTATAAGTAACACTACCACTAGATTTATGCAATTCATACAAATGTTTCATTCCATTTTTTAGTTTTATTATTTCTGTGGTAAGTTTAACATGGCCATAACTATTCTTATATACCTTTTTGGTTTTCATAGGACAGCATGCATTAAAGTGAGTGCTAAATACATTATAAAACTGGTTCCATTTTTCATCTACAGTTTTGGCATTATATACTATGTCCCAATTTTCGTCTGTTAAGGATTCTATCAAATGACCAATACATTTTTCATTCAGATCACGAAAAGTTTTGATTTCATAATTGCTTTCTTTACTGTAATTTAAGCCCTTAAATTTCACATACTGAGCATAATGGTCAGAAATGTGAGTGTTTATATTGTATGCTTTTACTACCTCAAAATTCAGGTTTGTGGCAATATGATCAATAACAGATGATGATGAATGTGTTACCCTTGTAGGCTCGTGCATCAAATCCCTTATTCCATAAGTGTTAAATAACTCGTAAAGTTTCTTATAGTCCCCTTTTGTATGGTCTAGATTTATGTTAAAATCACCCATCAAGATTACCTCATTATATTTAGTGCAAACTTGAGCTAGAAATTCATCAAGATAATCAACAAAGTGCTCCGAAGGAGTACTTGGTGATCTGTATATCCCCAGTAATAAAATAGATTTCTGTTTTATATTAATTTTTGCAGCTGCCACTTCAAAATGCATTTCCAACTGATATGTATTTACAACAAACTCTCGGGGTTCGATCCCAAGCGACCGCATGTGAGATTTGTGGTGGACAAAACGGCGCTGGGGCGGGTTTTCTCCGGGTACTCCGGTTTCCCCCGCCATCGCATTCCACCGGTGCTCCATCATCATTCATGTATCATCAGTGTCACCGCCTGCGGTGCCATTAGTAGTTAAAGCGGGCGTTAAACACTACCAAAAAAAAAAACAAAAAAAAAACAACAAACTCTGATATATCTATTTCATTTGTGGCCAAGATTAAAACCCCTCCACCCTTATAAGTAGTTCTAGCAAAGCTACTAACAATTTTGTAACCATTTATTTTACATAAATTGATCTGCTCTTTGTTTAACCCATGCTCTGTTACAACAGCTAGTTCTGGCTTTACTTCATTTAGCAGCTGTTCAAAAGCAGCTGTTTTATTACTTAAATATTGTATGTTCAAATGAAATACTTGGAGAGTGTTTGCATCATACTGGTTTACAACCTTATGTATTGTACGTTCACCATCATTGTTGCTATTAAAAAGATTAATATAATTTTTATTCACTATATTTGTAACTTGTTTAAAATTTATTTCCCCAACTAATTTATGAGTATCTAATGACCCTATTTCCACATGATTTATTTGTTTCTCTAGATCAGTGGAGTAATTACAATGTTTATTACCTGTAACAAGTGAAACAGCATCCACCTCCTTACTTACTAGTTTTCCTTTATCACGGAATATATTGCATTACTCAATAAGTTACCAAAGTTAAATACTCCCTTCCTGTTTAAATGCACTCCGTCCTTAGCAAAATCACTATTATATACCCAGTAATTTCCGTCAACCATTAGGCAGTTTTTCACAGCACTCACATACCCACAAGAAGTATCTTGTTCCACAGCAACACACACTTGTCACATTTAACACTGACTTAGATGATAGTCAGTCAGGTAGCAATACCCACAAGAAGTATCTTGTTCCACACCAACACAAACTTGTCACATTTAACACTCACTTAGATGATAGTCAGTCAGGTAGCAATACCCACAAGAAGTATCTTGCTTCACACCAACACAAACTTGTCACATTTAACACTCACTTAGATAGTCAGTCAGGTAGCAATACCCACAAGAAGTATCTTGCTTCACACCAACACAAACTTGTCACATTTAACACTCACTTAGATGATAGTCAGTCAGGTAGCAATACCCACAAGAAGTATCTTGCTTCACACCAACACAAACTTGTCACATTTAACACTCGCTTAGATGATAGTCAGTCAGGTAGCAATACCGTAAAGGAGTATCTTGTTCCACACCAACACAAACTTGTCACATTTAACACTCACTTAGATGATAGTCAGTCAGGTAGCAATACCGTAAAGGAGTATCATGTTCCACAGCAACACACACTTGTCATATTTAATACTCACTTAGATGATAGTCTGTCAGGTAGCAATACCCAGAAGAAGCATCATGTTCCACAGGAATATTTTCTCTTTATCCCTTTGGCTCGCATTTTGTTCCTTTCTCCGTTTTTACCAACAACTTCTTAATTTTTATCCAAGGTAAGGCGTTTTGTCGCTGTCCTCAATTGGATTTTTACTTTCTCTAGTCGTACTGTGTACATAGTGTATAGAGAAAGTGTTGTATTGCACCCAAAAATTGGATACCAAGATTTCACCGGTAATTCATGTTATAGGGTCTCATGTATCCAAAAAAAGCTTTTTCAGAAAAAGTCCATGTGTGTGTCTCACAACACAATAACTGAAAAATGGAAAGTTAGTAAACTACCAAACTTGATATTCAAGTTAAGAATTTTCCACGGATGCGACAGAGATTTTGCAAAATATCCTCCCACCTCCAACTAACCTTTACATGCGAATTTTTAAGAAACTCTAAATTTTCTCAAAAATGGCTCTAATGATTTTTATTAAAATCTTACATATTAAAGATATTTACCTGACAAATAAAATGTATTGAATTTTCTGGGAATAGCCTTTGAAGATTACTTTATGCTGGATGAATTTTACGGAATTTTGTATAACTGCTAAACCGTAAGAGATGGCCAAAAACTTTCCACACAGAAAATTTAGAGCGTAATAAAACGCACAATTTATGTCAGATACATTTTTAAGAGGAATTGACCGTTTTTGAGATATTCCTTGTTTTTGGTTTCAGCTTTAATTAACATACCTTTCTAATACATGAATTTGTCAACTCGTAGCCATACAAAGAAAGGAGCTCCAGTCACATAGCAACCAGCTTTTGACTATCACTTTAACCTATGGTACTCCCATATTTCGCTTCTACTTACAAGGAAGCAAGTAATAAAACTATTTCTGATAATTTTTTCTCAATTAGCATGAAGTAAATAGAAGCATAAGCTTTTTAAGAATAATTTGTTGCAGAGAAGTAGAGAAAGTCGTGTGAATGGAACACATCAGATTTTTATATGTAATATTACACAGGGTAATGATTTGTTATAATTAATAAAAAATATGTGGATAATATTAATTTATATTGTATGTATATAAGATAGGATGTACAATAAAATAGCCTGTAATAACTAGTTAATATTGGCCGGGGATAGCAAGGTGCTTCTCTGAAGGAATGTTGTCAAGCAGCCTAATGTCTAGAGCAACTGTCATCAAGTGGCTTCCAATAAAACTGTAGCCATGGTAACATTCAACTGAAAATGCAAAACAAAACCAAACTTGCTAAGAAACTTTTCTTACAAAAGCTTATTCTTCTATCTACTTGATGCTAATCAAGATAAACATTAACAGAAATTGTGTTATTACTTGCTTCCTTGTAAGTAGAAGGCTATAAACTAGGATAAAGTGATAGTCAAATGTTTTAAAAACTTATTCTTGTATTTACTTCCTGATAAACAAGATAAACAACTGAAATTGTCTTATTACTTGATTACTTGCTTCCTTGTAAATAGAAGGGAATACAGTAGGATAAAGTGATAGTGTAAAGCTGGTTGCTATGTGATGTAATTGAAATCAGTTCTCTTTGCATGACCAGCAATAAAGCAAAAGAGGTAGGAAATGAAAAAATGAATCAAGACTTCCTGTTTTGCGATAAGTTTAATTGATAACATGATAATCTCAGAAATGGTTACCTCTACCAATAAAATGTGTTTGAATAAATTGTGAGATTTAATGAGATGTAAATTTTTTTATGTAATAAGATTTTGTGTACCTCTTAGAGTTTAGCAGTTGTAATGAAGAGAACTTGAGAGACTATTCCTGGAAACTCTAGATATTCAAGCCTTTAAATGTCACTTGAAACTTTTATTATAATATTTGGCATAGGAAGAAAACAAAACAAGTCAAACATCGGGAAGATGTCGTGTGCTCTCTTGGTCAACATACACCATTCTTTCTGTGACTCCATATACAGTATTTTGTAGATGTATTAGAGATAGCATCTTTTTGTTGTGTCAAGAAAACTCATTCTTTAAAGTAACCCCACAACCAAAAGTCAGTCAGATTGAGATCTGGAGATTGCAATGGCCACTTTATGAATGTAACATGGGATTGCTCTTAAATTGTTGAACTGTTTTAAACTTTCTCAGACCTTGAAAAAAAACTCCTCTTGTTTTCATGTCATTGAATCAGCATTGTATCATACTTACAGCAGTGTCAATAACATTACTAATGTTTTATTGTATGCCCATAAAAAAATGAACAAAGAAAACGCATTGCTTGCCCGGTATGTGAATATTTTTGTGGTCTTTGTTCCTTTGCCGATCCTTGTTTCATAGCACATTATTTGGCCGTTAGGATCGCTCATGTAGTTGTTTGCAAGTTTTTCATTGTTTTCGTCTCTATAATTCATTATGGCAGTGTCTGCCAACATTAATAAAGCATAAAACCACTATTGGTTATGGAGACGATATGGCTACGTGACAGGTTTCAAGATTTTGTCGAGGTGTAAATGAACTGGAATGAAATAAGTGAAAATTGGTTCTGTCTGCTTGAGTACAAGCAGCCATGTTGGTCAATCACAATGACAGAGTTCTGAATGTTGATATTAGGACAGATGACTGCAGGTTTTGCAAAAAGAATAGTTCCCAAAACGTGTAGAATATGTTGGGCACCAGGAAAGCTTCAGATCCTGTTTACATTTTGCAACAAATTTTATATACTTTAAGAAACTGACCCAGTTAGTTTCGCACACAGCAACTCAAAGTGATCACATTTCCATGTCTATTTTCAACATTTTCAAGCTGGCTGTTCTGCAGAATCTTTACCATTTTTGTATTCATCTTATTTGAAATATTATAAACTTAATAGGAGTTTAAACAGCTATATATACTTCTTCAGAGATGGTATCAGTATATACTTTAAGGAGGAAACAGCATCAATGAGAAGAAGAGTGACTTGACAAAGTTAGAAAATAGGTCAGGATAAGCAAATAAAAATAATGATAAAAACTTATAAGTTAGATGAAATTGTTGGAGAGATGCTGACAGTAGTTCTGTTGTGCAGGGTGGCACAGTGATTGGCTCAGCTCGGTGCATGGACTTCAAGGAGAGGTGGGGACGACTGAAGGCAGCCAAGAACCTGGTGGAGCGAGGAATCAGCAATCTCGTAGTGATTGGTGGTGATGGTTCACTCACTGGTGCCAACCTCTTTAAGACGGAATGGAAAAGTCTGCTGCAGGAACTTGCTGATAAAGGTACACATTCATAGTCAAGTCCCTTTAAGGGGTATACACTTCTTGACAGTCTAAGGTGTTCTATTAACATGACTTTCTCTACATCTCTGTAACAAATTATTCTAAATAAGCTTATTCTTCTACTTCATACTAATTAAGATAAACATTACCAGAAATGGTCTTATTACTTAGTTCCTTTAAGTAGAAGCGAAATACGTAAACTAATAGTCAATGCAGTTCAAACCCGGCGGAAGACAATGGATTTTTTTCGGATGTAAAAATCCTTGGCATAGCTTCCTTTGGAAGGGAAGTAAAGCCGTTGGTCCCATGTCGTAGATTTACGACACGTAAAAGAACCTCAAGGCTGATAGAGAGGCCTCTGATCAAAATTAAGCAGTCTTTCATGCCTAGTATAGAATGGGACACTGAGAACCACAGCAGTTCAAGAGCGTCAATAAACAACATGCCATTTCATTTAATAGTCACATCTTTAAACGTGGTTGCTATGGGATCGAAACCCAATTCTTTGCATTGCGCAGTTCCCGTATCAGAAAAGTTTTAAGTATTTTAAATCTCATACCAATAACAAGGAACATTTCGAAAATGGTCAACCCCACAAAGAAAATATGACATAAATTCTGTGTTTTAAGGAGATCTAAACTTTTTGTTTAGTAGCTTTTTGTCTGTCTTATTGTTTACCAGTTATGCAAAATTCGTCCAGAATAAAGAGATTTTCGGAGACTATTCCCAGAAAAGTCAAGTTATAAATTTTATATGTCATATAAATAATTTAAATATAAGAAGTTTTAATCAAAACTGTGTCATTTTTGAGAAAACCAAAATTTTCGAAAATTTTTCCATGTAAAGGTTAATTGGGGGTGGGGGATTTTCTTGAAAATGCTTGTGTCAATCCTTATAAGATACTGAACTTAAATATCAAATCAGGTATTTAATGGACCTTTCGTTTTTGAGACATGCTGCCCACAGATATACACAGACATGATCATTTTAATTGTTTTTTCACACAAGCCGTGTGTAGGATGAGAGTTGGATACGTAGAGTCAGACTGAAACGTTCAATGTCATAACCGGGATTTGAACCACGGATCTCCCAGTCTTTAGCTGTGTGTAGGACAGGAGTTGGATAAGTAGAGTCAGACTGAAAAATTCAATGTCATAGCTGGGATTTGAACCATGGATCTCCTGGTCTCTAGCTGTGTGTAGGACAGGAGTTAGATAGGTAGAGTCAGACTGAAAAATTCAATGCCATAGCCGGGATTTGAACCATGGATCTCCTGGTCTCTAGCCAGTTGCTCTAACACTGACCATAATAGTTGGCTATATTGTGAATCCTGGGACTTAAAGTACTTAGAGCATTGTAAGTCACCATTGGGGTTGTCATCTCAAAATAATTTGACATCACCTTGTGGTGTACCAGGAAACATGCGAGTCAGTTGAGAAATTCAACGCTAAGGTAGGTCAGTGGTAGAACAACTGGCTAGAGATCGAGAGATCTGTGGTTCAAATCCCGGCTATGACATTGAATTTTTCAGTCTGACTCTACTATCCAACTCCTATCCAACACACAACTAGAGACCAGGAGATCCGTGGTTCAAATCCCGGCTATGACATTGAATTTTTCAGTCTGACTCTACCTATTCAACTCCTGTCCTACACATGGCTAGAGACTGGGAGATCCGTGGTTCAAATCCCTGCTATGACATTGAATGTTTCAGTCTGACACTACCTATCCAACTCCTATCCAACACACAACTAGAGACCAGGAGATCTGTGGTTCAAATCCCTGCTATGACATTGAATTTTTCAGTCTGACTCTACCTAACCAACTCCTATCCAACACACAACTAGAGACCAGGAGATCTGTGGTTCAAATCCCGGCTATGACATTGAATTTTTCAGTCTGACTCTACCTATCCAACTCCTGTCCTACACATGGCTAGAGACTGGGAGATCCGTGGTTCAAATCCCAGCTATGACATTGAATTTTTCAGTCTGACTCTACCTATTCAACTCCTGTCCTACACATGGCTAGAGACCAGGAGATCTGTGGTTCAAATCCCAGCTATGACATTGAATTTTTCAGTCTGACTCTACCTATTCAACTCCTGTCCTACACATGGCTAGAGACCAGGAGATCCATGGTTCAAATCCCAGCTATGACATTGAATTTTTCAGTCTGACTCTACCTATCCAACTCCTGTCCTACACACAGCTAGAGACCAGGAGATCTGTGGTTCAAATCCCAGCTATGACATTGAATTTTTCAGTCTGACTCTACCTATTCAACTCCTGTCCTACACATGGCTAGAGACCAGGAGATCCATGGTTCAAATCCCTGCTATGACATTGAATTTTTCAGACTGACTCTACTATCCAACTCCTGTCCTACACACAGCTAGAGACCAGGAGATCCATGGTTCAAATCCCAGCTATGACATTGAATTTTTCAGTCTGACTTTAATATCCAACTCCTGTCCTACATACAACTAGAGACCAGGAGATCCATGGTTCAAATCCCAGCTATGACATTGAATTTTTCAGTCTGACTTTACTATCCAACTCCTGTCCTACACACAACTAGAGACCAGGAGATCCATGGTTCAAATCCCGGTTATGACATTGAATTTTTCAGTCTGACTCTACCTAACCAACTCCTGTCCTACACACGACTAGAGACCAAGAGATCCATGGTTCAAATCCTGGCTATGACATTGAATTTTTCAGTCTGACTCTACCTAACCAACTCCTGTCCTACACACAACTAGAGACCAGGAGATCCATGGTTCAAATCCCACTATGACATTGAATTTTTCAGTCTGACTCTACCTATCCAACTCCTGTCCTACACACGGCTAGAGACCAGGAGATCCATGGTTCAAATCCCACTATGACATAGAATTTTTCAGTCTGATTCTACTTATCCAACTCCTGTCCTACACACAGCTAGAGACCAGGAGATCCATGGTTCAAATCCTGGCTATGACATTGAATTTTTCAGTCTGACTCCTCCTATCCAACTGTCCTACACACGGCTAGAGACCAGGAGATCTGTGGTTCAAATCCTGGCTATGACATTGAATTTTTCAGTCTGACTCTACCTATCCAACACACAGACATTTTTCTAAAAATACTTTTTTTGGATTCATGAGGTTTCAAAACATATACGAGGGTTGATTAAGAAGTCATGGTTACTATTTTTCATTTCCCAAACAGGCGCCGTCGTGGAACATATAGTATATGTAGTTGAAGGTATGTTGAATGACCTTCTAAATATTGTCACCGGAAGGGGTATCTTTGAAAAAATAATAGGTCAAACATAACATTTTATTATCATACAACATTTTCACTGTTGAGCTGTTTAGCTTACTTCAAAGCAGTTTCCTCTGTTGTCCATAGTTCGTTGCCAGCGATGGGGAAGACGGACGATACCATCGGCTGCGTGAGTCTTGTTAATATGTGCAATTGCACGCCGAACAGCAACATCAATGTTGTGTGTGTTGGCAAAGCATTGACTTCTTCAGTTTAGGTATGAGATGAAAGTC
The DNA here is from genome assembly GCA_030762935.1 of Hymenopus coronatus. NCBI lineage: Eukaryota > Metazoa > Arthropoda > Insecta > Mantodea > Hymenopodidae > Hymenopus > Hymenopus coronatus. The sequence goes on along the minus strand of CM060880.1, from coordinate 622,282 downwards.
AAAAGGCGTAAGATCGTGTGAGTGTGGAGGGTGTGACAACACTTTCCATTCCCAACATGTTAGGTTTAGCGCTGTCCAACAGTTCTGGGCGTAGCTCTCATCCTGTATGATGAAGATGATATCGCAGAAATCTCGGGTAAGACTGTACCTTTACAGTTTGGAACTGAATGACACAGTAACAACCTTGAGTGCCATAAGCCTTGTGGGTGTCACACCTTATGTCTCTGTGGTGATCCAGGAGATGCCATTCATGGATTGTTGCTTCAGTTGGGGCTTGTATGCTCTTGTCCATGTTTTGTCAATTGCAGTGATGCTGCTGAGTACACTGTTTCCTTGGCGTTTCATGTGGCGTCCCCTTGTCTAGCTCAGAACAGTGGTGTCACCTTGCCATAGGATGTATACACCAAATGTTCTACATCAGCACACTGTTTGCTTGACGTTTCATGTGGCGTCCCCTTGTCTAGCTCAGAACAGTGGTGTCACCTTGCCATAGGATGTATACACCAAATGTTCTACATCAGCACACTGTTTGCTTGACGTTTCATGTGGCGTCCCCTTGTCTAGCTCAGAACAGTGGTGTCACCTTGCTGTAGGATGTATACACCAAATGTTCTACATCAGCACACTGTTTGCTTGACGTTTCATGTGGCGTCCCCTTGTCTAGCTCAGAACAGTGGTGTCACCTTGCCATAGGATGTATATAACAAATGTTCTACATCAGCACACTGTTTGCTTGACGTTTCATGTGGCGTCCCCTTGTCTAGCTCAGAACAGTGGTGTCACCTTGCTGTAGGATGTATACACCAAATGTTCTACATCAGCACACTGTTTGCTTGACGTTTCATGTGGCGTCCCCTTGTCTAGCTCAGAACAGTGGTGTCACCTTGCCATAGGATGTATATAACAAATGTTCTACATCAGCACACTGTTTGCTTGACGTTTCATGTGGCGTCCCCTTGTCTAGCTCAGTTCAGTGGTGTCACCTTGCCATAGGATGTATATACCAAATGTTCTACATCAGCACACTGTTTGCTTGACGTTTCATGTGGCGTCCCCTTGTCTAGCTCAGAACAGTGGTGTCACCTTGCTGTAGGATGTATATACCAAATGTTCTACATCAGCACACTGTTTGCTTGACGTTTCATGTGGCGTCCCCTTGTCTAGCTCAGTTCAGTAATGTCACCTTGCTGTAGGATGTATATACCAAATGTTCTACATCAGCACACTGTTTGCTTGACGTTTCATGTGGCGTCCCCTTGTCTAGCTCAGAACAGTGGTGTCACCTTGCCATAGGATGTATACACCAAATGTTCTACATCAGCACACTGTTTGCTTGACGTTTCATGTGGCGTCCCCTTGTCTAGCTCAGAACAGTGGTGTCACCTTGCCATAGGATGTATATACCAAATGTTCTACATCAGCACACTGTTTCCTTGACGTGTCATGTGGCATGCTCTTCTATACCAAATGTTCTACATCAGCACACTGTTTGCTTGACGTTTCATGTGGCGTCCCCTTGTCTAGCTCAGAACAGTGGTGTCACCTTGCTGTAGGATGTATACACCAAATGTTCTACATCAGCACACTGTTTGCTTGACGTTTCATGTGGCGTCCCCTTGTCTAGCTCAGTTCAGTGATGTCAGCTTACTGTAGGGTGTATATACCAAATGTCCTACATCAGCACACTGTTTGCTTGACGTTTCATGTGGCATGCTCTTCTATACCAAATGTTCTACATCAGCACACTGTTTGCTTGACGTTTCATGTGGCGTCCCCTTGTCTAGCTCAGAACAGTGGTGTCACCTTGCCATAGGATGTATATACCAAATGTTCTTCATCAGCACACTGTTTGCTTGACGTTTCATGTGGCGTCCCCTTGTCTAGCTCAGAACAGTGGTGTCACCTTGCCATAGGATGTATACACCAAATGTTCTACATCAGCACACTGTTTGCTTGACGTTTCATGTGGCATGCTCTTCTATACCAAATGTTCTACATCAGCACACTGTTTGCTTGACGTGTCATGTGGCATGCTCTTCTATACCAAATGTTCTACATCAGCACACTGTTTGCTTGACGTTTCATGTGGCGTCCCCTTCTCTAGCTCAGAACAGTGGTGTCACCTTGCTGTAGGATGTATATACCAAATGTTCTTCATCAGCACACTGTTTCCTTGACGTGTCATGTGGCATGCTCTTCTATACCAAATGTTCTACATCAGCACACTGTTTGCTTGACGTTTCATGTGGCGTCCCCTTGTCTAGCTCAGAACAGTGGTGTCACCTGGCCATAGGATGTATATACAAATGTTCTTCATCAGCACACTGTTTGCTTGACGTTTCATGTGGCGTCCCCTTGTCTAGCTCAGTTCAGTGGTGTCACCTTGCCATAGGATGTATATACCAAATGTTCTTCATCAGCACACTGTTTCCTTGACGTGTCATGTGGCATGCTCTTCTATACCAAATGTTCTACATCAGCACACTGTTTGCTTGACGTTTCATGTGGCGTCCCCTTGTCTAGCTCAGAACAGTGGTGTCACCTTGCTGTAGGATGTATACACCAAATGTTCTACATCAGCACACTGTTTGCTTGACGTTTCATGTGGCGTCCCCTTGTCTAGCTCAGAACAGTGGTGTCACCTTGCCATAGGATGTATACACCAAATGTTCTACATCAGCACACTGTTTGCTTGACGTTTCATGTGGCGTCCCCTTGTCTAGCTCAGAACAGTGGTGTCACCTTGCCATAGGATGTATATACCAAATGTTCTACATCAGCACACTGTTTGCTTGGCGTTTCATGTGGCGTCCCCTTGTCTAGCTCAGAACAGTGGTGTCACCTTGCCATAGGATGTATATACCAAATGTTCTACATCAGCACACTGTTTGCTTGACGTTTCATGTGGCGTCCCCTTGTCTAGCTCAGAACAGTGGTGTCACCTTGCCATAGGATGTATATACCAAATGTTCTACATCAGCACACTGTTTGCTTGACGTTTCATGTGGCGTCCCCTTGTCTAGCTCAGTTCAGTGGTGTCACCTGGCCATAGGATGTATATACCAAATGTTCTACATCAGCACACTGTTTGCTTGACGTTTCATGTGGCGTCCCCTTGTCTAGCTCAGAACAGTGGTGTCACCTTGCCATAGGATGTATATACCAAATGTTCTACATCAGCACACTGTTTGCTTGACGTTTCATGTGGCGTCCCCTTGTCTAGCTCAGTTCAGTGGTGTCACCTGGCCATAGGATGTATATACCAAATGTTCTACATCAGCACACTGTTTGCTTGACGTTTCATGTGGCGTCCCCTTGTCTAGCTCAGTTCAGTGATGTCAGCTTACTGTAGGGTGTATATACCAAATGTCCTACATCAGCACACTGTTTGCTTGACGTTTCATGTGGCGTCCCCTTGTCTAGCTCAGAACAGTGGTGTCACCTTGCCATAGGATGTATACACCAAATGTTCTACATCAGCACACTGTTTGCTTGACGTTTCATGTGGCGTCCCCTTGTCTAGCTCAGAACAGTGGTGTCACCTTGCCATAGGATGTATACACCAAATGTTCTACATCAGCACACTGTTTGCTTGACGTTTCATGTGGCGTCCCCTTGTCTAGCTCAGAACAGTGGTGTCACCTTGCCATAGGATGTATACACCAAATGTTCTACATCAGCACACTGTTTGCTTGACGTTTCATGTGGCGTCCCCTTCTCTAGCTCAGTTCAGTGATGTCAGCTTACTGTAGGGTGTATATACCAAATGTCCTACATCAGCACACTGTTTGCTTGACGTCCCCTTCTCTAGCTCAGTTCAGTAATGTCACCTTGCTGTAGGATGTATATACCAAATGTTCTAAATCAGCACACTGTTTGCTTGACGTTTGATGTGGCGTCCACTTCTCTAGCTCAGTTCAGTGATGTCAGCTTACTGTAGGGTGTATATACCAAATGTCCTACATCAGCACACTGTTTGCTTGACGTCCCCTTCTCTAGCTCAGTTCAGTAATGTCACCTTGCTGTAGGATGTATATACCAAATGTTCTAAATCAGCACACTGTTTGCTTGACGTTTGATGTGGCGTCCACTTCTCTAGCTCAGTTCAGTGATGTCAGCTTACTGTAGGGTGTATATACCAAATGTCCTACATCAGCACACTGTTTGCTTGACGTCCCCTTCTCTAGCTCAGTTCAGTAATGTCACCTTGCTGTAGGATGTATATACCAAATGTTCTACTTCAGCACACTGTTTGCTTGACGTCCGCTTCTCTAGCTCAGTTCAGTAATGTCACCTTGCTGTAGGATGTATATACCAAATGTTCTACTTCAGCACACTGTTTGCTTGACGTCCGCTTCTCTAGCTCAGTTCAGTGATGTCACCTTGCTGTAGGATGTATATACCAAATGTTCTAAATCAGCACACTGTTTGCTTGACGTTTGATGTGGCGTCCACTTCTCTAGCTCAGTTCAGTGATGTCACCTTGCTGTAGGATGTATATACCAAATGTTCTACATCAGCACACTGTTTGCTTGACATTTCATGTGGCGCGTCCACTTCTCTAGCTCAGTTCAGTGATGTCAGCTTACTGTAGGGTGTATATACCAAATGTTCTACATCAGCACACTGTTTGCTTGACGTCCCCTTCTCTAGCTCAGTTCAGTAATGTCACCTTGCTGTAGGATGTATATTATTGGTGTTTGAGGAGAAACACAAGTGAAGTGTGGCATGTTTGTGTGCAGGAGACATAACAAAAGAGCAGCAGACCAAGTACAGCCACCTACATATCGCAGGCATGGTTGGCTCCATTGATAACGACTTCTGTGGCACTGACATGACAATAGGAACAGACTCTGCTCTGCATCGCATCATTGAGGCAATAGACGCCATCGTTGCAACGGCGTACTCTCATCAGCGTACATTCATCATGGAAGTGATGGGCAGACATTGTGGGTAAGTAACCAGCAGTAACATAAACTTGCGAAGGGTGCTGCTTGTGTGGTGTCTTACTGCATGTGGAGCGCCAACAAGTGGGGAGTGTCCTCGTCTTGCTTCACTTGCACTACAGAACACCAATACCAAGCTAATTACGGTATACTCTTGATTATCTGCTAGCTTCACATACCCAAAGTCGCGGGTTCAAACCCAGTGATGGATGATGGATTTTTTCAGGTGTAAAAATCCTTAGAATGGCTTCCTTCGGAAGAGAAGTAAAGCCGTTGGTCCCGTTTCATAGATTTATGGCATGTAAAAGAACCTCAAACATCATAGAGAGCCCTCTGAGCAAAATTAAACGGTCTTTGACGCCCAATATAGAATGGGACACTGAGAACCTCAGTAGTTAAAGAGTGTCCATAAATAACACTTTGTTTACATTTCATAAATAAAATATACATAGAACACAGTTTCATTTCAATTATCTGGATTACTGTGGCGGAGAAGAAACACGAATAATCGAGAAACCCATAATTTTAAAGCACAATATACACATGTAAATAGGAAATGATGTTTAAAAGCTTCTTTCAACATCTATTTTTTGTTGAAAAGTTTATTCTTGTTGTGTGCATATTGTTTTTATAAAGGACCCAGTGCATGATAATAAGTGCCAATTCCATTGTTTACAACAGCGTATCGTTTTCATTGCTATTGGTCTGACTGTTCTGTTTAAATTAAAAACAAATTCAGTTTTTCTGATGTTAATCAGCATGTAAGTGTCAATGGAGCTAGCTAAAAGAGATGGTGGAGAAAGGAAAAAAAAAAAAACATGTTTTCTTATTGAGGGTGGGATGCATGAATAATCGGCAGGATACTGTACTTGGTTTTCGTGCTTAAGGCAGTGACTGTGTTTTTAAGCTTATACTGTATAAGTATTTCTCTGAACACATGCCTCAATATATACGTAATTTCATATTTTAAGGGACACATTTAGTGTTTGGTTATAATAAATGTAAGAAATGCTGACACCCTGGCCGAAAGTTATACGACTCATTTCTCACCAAAGCAGCCAGGGGTTGATTCAATGGATAACGTGTCAGATTTGTAGTGGACAAAATGTTGTCTGGAGTGGGATCTGTTCGTTCTATTTTCACCTTTCCTTTCATTCTCCATCACTCGTACGAGACATTAGGCTGACCACTCTCTCAGTAAGTCCTACACTTGAGAAGAAGAAGAAGAAGAAAAAAATTAAAAAAAGCCTTAATATTTACGTTAAATTAACTTTTATGACGTAAGAAATTAAAATTTACATTCTCTCCTTTTCAGCTAATGTTTGCTTCCTTTTGTCTGATTTAAGCTACTTTTGTGAAGTTCTGCAACATTTCACAAAGAAACTGATACTTCTCTCCGGCTACAGAAAGGAAAATTCATTTTGTTTGTTTGCAACTGAAAGACCGAGCAAGTACAGCAATCTGTTTATTAATGCTGGCTTTTACAACCGTCCATGAAAGTGCAACATGTTGCTAGTTCTAATCTATAGCACAGGAAATTACACATAACACTTTCAATAACATAATACAATGCAGATGGTGACAATAATCATTTGTTCTGTAAATGAATTGACACTATAGACTTCCTTACAATAAAGCTACATTTTCAGAGAGGAATGCTTCCCTCATAGTAACCATAACATTCAGAAATCTGTTGATACATACATGTTGATACGCAGCCACTCTGCATAGTATTGATATACAGCCAGTCCACACATTGTTGATATACAGCCAGTCCACACAATGTTGATATACAGCAAGTCCACACATTGTTGCTATACAGCAAGTCCACACATTGTCGATGTACAGCTGGTCCACACAATGTTGATATACAGCAAGTCTACACAATGTTGATATAGAGCCAGTCCACACATTATCGATGTACAGCCAGTCCACACATTATCGATGTACAGCCAGTCCACACATTGTTGCTTTACAGCAAGTCCACACATTGTCGATGTACAGCTGGTCCACACAATGTTGATATACAGCAAGTCCACACAATGTCGATATACAGCCAGTCCACACAATGTTGATATACAGCCAGTCCACACAATGTTGATGTACAGCCAGTCCACACAATGTTGATGTACAGCCAGTCCACACAATGTTGATGTACAGCCAGTCCACACGATGTTGATGTACAGCTGGTCCACACAATGTTGATGTACAGCCAGTCCACACAATGTTGATATACAGCAAGTCCACACATTGTTGCTATACAGCAAGTCCACACATTGTCGATGTACATCTGGTCCACACAATGTCGATATACAGCCAGTCCACACAATGTTGATATACAGCCAGTCCACACAATGTTGATGTACAGCCAGTCCACACAATGTTGATGTACAGCTGGTCCACACAATGTTGATATACAGCCAGTCCACACTTTGTTGATGTACAGCCAGTCCATACTTTGTTGATATACAGCCAGTCCACACAATGTTGATATACAGCCAGTCCACACAATGTTGATATACAGCAAGTCCACACATTGTTGCTATACAGCAAGTCCACACATTGTCGATGTACAGCTGGTCCACACAATGTTGATATACAGCCAGTCCACACAATGTTGATATAGAACCAGTGCACACATTATTGATATACAGCCAGTCCACACAATGTTGATATACAGCAAGTCCACACAATGTTGATATACAGCCAGTCCACACAATGTTGATGTACAGCTGGTCCACACAATGTTGATATACAGCCAGTGCACACATTGTTGACATACATCCGGTCCACACAATGTTGATGTACAGCCAGTCCACACATTGTCGATATACAGCCAGTCCACACAATGTCGTTATACAGCAAGTCCACACGTTGTTGATGTACAGCAAGTCCACACATTGTTGATATACAGCAAGTCCACACATTGTCGATATACAGCAAGTCCACACATTGTTGATATACAGCCAGTCCACACATTGTCGATATACAGCCAGTCCACATAATGTTGATATACAGCCAGTCCACACAATGTCGATGTACAGCCGGTCCCCACAATGTTGCTATACAGCAAGTCCACACATTGTCGATGTACAGCTGGTCCACACAATGTTGATGTACAGCCAGTCCACTCAATGTTGATGTACAGCCAGTCCACACAATGTTGATGTACAGCTGGTCCAAACAATGTTGATGTACAGCCAGTCCAAACTTTGTTGATGTACAGCCAGTCCACACTTTGTTGATATACAGCCAGTCCACACAATGTTGATATACAGCCAGTGCACACATTATTGATGTACAGCTGGTCCACACAATGTTGATATACAGCCAGTCCACACAATGTTGATATACAACCAGTGCACACATTGTTGATATACAGCCAGTCCACACAATGTTGATATACAGCAAGTCCACACAATGTTGATGTACAGCTGGTCCACACAATGTTGATGTACAGCTGGTCCACACAATGTTGATGTACAGCTGGTCCACACAATGTTGATATACAGCCGGTCCACACAATGTTGATGTACAGCCAGTCCACACATTGTCGATATACAGCCAGTCCACACAATGTCGTTATACAGCAAGTCCACAGATTGTTGATGTACAGCAAGTCCACACATTGTCGATATACAACCGGTCCACACAATGTCGATATACAGCCAGTCTACACATTGTCGATATACAGCCGGTCCACACAATGTTGATATACAGCCGGTCCACACAATGTCGATATACAGCCAGTCTACACATTGTCGATATACAGCCGGTCCATACAATGTTGATATACAGCCAGTCCACATGCCCCAGTCTATTGATACAGCTATAAAAGCAGAATGATGTTGTGTTTAGGTACTTGGCTGTGGTGACAGCGTTAACTAGTGAGGCAGATTATGTTTTCGTGCCTGAATTGCCTCCCCCCGCAGACTGGCCTGCCAAACTCTGCAGCAAACTGGAACAGGCAAGAACAATGTCAACTAACAGCTTTGTGGCATGACAATACTAACACTTGTGTTGTGTGCTTGTGCTTTAACATGATGTGTGAAAATGTGGTTCTGCGGCAAAACCAGTGTCCAGGTATGGCTTTAAGTCAACCCTCATGTTTGAAAATAACAACATATTTCAAGTAGGTGAGAAAGTTTTAGCTGATACAAGTGAGCTTTTAAGGACTATTGAAACATAATGAATAAGTTAAATTGCAGGTTACTGAATACTGAAGTTGTTTCAAACCCTTATGTTTGTCTGTACACAGTTTCTGGGACAAGTGTTACCAGTAGGCAAATGATGTTAGTTGCTGAGTAATACAGAAAGTAAACTTGCCATTGTCTGGATTTGAGAGTCGTTTCAGTTTGTTGTTGTAAAAGGGGACAAGTGCAATAAATTTCAGTGATTCACTTTCACTTTCTCTGTATGATTTATACAGATATTTCTTTTTTTTTTAGCCAAATGTGCTTTAACCTGTGTGGTCATATTGGACAATGAATGAAATCAGTGAAATGATGCTCAAATGATGTTGGGGTCCCTGGAGCTTAAAGTTACTAGGTATTCATTTCAGGATAAAGGAAAACCCTTATCTGGGTAACCTACACTAAGGGAGATTCAAACTCTTGACCTGTTGAATGTGAAGCAGACAAACTACCCAGGTGGCTAAATCTCATTGATGCTCTTGCGACAATTTTGTTTTGATTTGTGATGCACTCTGAACTTCCTGGTAAAACTGTAAAGCTTGCATTTCTGATTCCTACAGTCTTTTTCGTTTTTGAGAAAAGCTGTCCACACATGTTCACATGCACATTTTTCTAAAAATGCTTTTTTGGGATTGAGGGAGTCTCAAAACATGTATTTGCAGTGAAATCTTGGTATTTAATTTTTGGATACAATACAATACCTTCCCTGTACACTATAGTACGTGTAGAGAAAGTAAAAGGTAGTGTTAAACTGTATGAAATAATTGTTGACTGTGACTATTACTTTGTTATTGGATATAGACTTCTATCCAGCAAGTCAAAGTTTCAAGTTAGGGAAGTCTGGTGAATATGGTGAATGAGGAAGCAATTCTTGCTAATGTGTACGACAATGCAATATAAGTGAAAGAGCACCTTTTGCAAATAATAAGCAAGTTGGTAAATGGTAACACTCTGTGACTGAAAATTTACTTACTTGGACGTGTTTTGAGAATGGGGTATTGTTCCCATTATCAGCAATTCAGCAACTGATTGCTTCCTGTTCAGGGGAAGCTATAGACGGTAATTCATTACATGGTGTTTGTGGTTTTGTACATGAATATTTTCCCATGTTTTATGAGGTGCTACCTGGTATAAACATGTCATATGTACACTAGACTACAGTGTATTTTGGTGTACTCCAGCTAGGGACACAGCAGGTTTTGGTGATGTTTTCTTTTTGAAGACGTACTTTATTATCTGACTATGCCAACACAAGTTTGAAAGATAGTTGAGGTTGTGCCTGTTTCCATGTAATGAACAAGGATTGCCTTTTCCTTTGTTACATTGTGTTGCCAACTCTCCATACAGTTACCACATCCTGGTAACCTCAGCCACTTGTCTGAACACAGAGTCCACATCAACTTCATCCAATTCTGTTCAACCCTTCAAATGAAAATGTATATAATGACAGCAAAGTCAGTTTTCTTCATTTTCAACTGCAGTCAACACATGCTGTCAGTAATGAACTATGTGCTGTTGAATTGTTTGAATAATGAAGCCACAAGTTGAGCAGCCTGGACACAGTTTTGTTGTACTGAAGCACAAGTTGCTTGACTAACTTACGACTCGCATGTTGCACGTTGCATATTGCAGGTACCTCTCCGTGGTCGCTGGGCTCACGAGTGAAGCTGACTACGTGTTCATTCCCGAGTGGCCGCCAGAGAGAGATTGGCCGAGCAAGCTTTGTAAGAAGCTGGAACAGGCAAGGGCTTCATGTGCTTATAGCTTTTCTGTGTCTGCTACTGCTTAAGGGTAGTTACTTATATTTGATCCTACAGTCTTATAATAGATGCTTTTTTTTTAGTTATCTGTCAAGTGTCGGTCGGAGGTTGGTGCAGTAAGTTAGGCCAGTACATTACCTTAATCTTCTTTTCGGTGGGCTGCGGTTCGCTCAGTCATAACCCGAGCAAACAGCGACTACTCTCTCAGGAGGAATATAAACACAAGGTAGTGTAGGCACTAGGACAGATTTCAAGAAGAAAACCTCACTTAAGTTTTGATTGCACTAACTGGAGTCGGGCTGAAATAAAGACCTGTCTGTACAAACTGTGTTGGAGCTTAAAAGCAACACACTTCGGGCATGTATACTTGTCGACCCAAACTTTTCGAGTGCCATGAGCATTGGTTAGACTCACTTATAAACCAAAAAAATATTTTGAATCTCATACTTCTTTGTCATTGGTTGCTAAATAGAAGACATGGTTACCTCGTGATACCTCACGTGTACACAACTTCACAAGACGAAAACAGGATTCCTGTACAAAAGAGCGAGGAACGTCTTACAACTTTTCGCTACAAAGACTTGACCTCATTTCATCCATAGAAATTATCTTGCACGTAGAGCGTGCTTACACAAATACATCGCCCCTCAGTGCAAAACTCAAGATTTCTGTCCGTACGTTTGCTTTGACCATTGGTAGCTTAAACATTTAAAAAAAGATAAACATGAATAAATTAATAATAAATCAGAGATACCGGTGAAAAATTCATAATTTAGTAATAAATATAAAAAATACTGTTTCAAAATGTTGACCTTCTGCTCTCAACATATCTGGTATAAATATTCTCGCTCACTCCGAAAAGGGTTTCATTGTCCCACAGGTTTTGTTTGTCACTGATGAATCTTGGTTTTATCTAACTGGACATGTGAATACTCAGAACAGTCGATACTGGGCTTCACAAAAACCTGTGCTATTGGAAGAAATGTCTCACTATGATCACAAAATTGGAGTTTGGTGTGCGATAAGTGCTAGAAGAATAATAGACTCCAATAAATACAGAGCAATATCAGAGCTTAATTCTGAGGCCATTTTTCAATCACTTGACAGAAGAAGAGAAATCATATGAAAACAACAATTTTAATGAAAGGATGCTTTGGATATGTATGAATAGAATATTTAAACTGAGTTGGGTTTGTACCAGTTGTATCAGTTATGTATATTTTGCTAGACTGGTTTCGAAACCTTCTGGACTTCGTTATCGATGGTTTCCAACTGAATTTGCACAGGATGCTACATGTTGAGGGGTGGCTGAGTGAGAACCTCTACAATATATTTTGTGGTGGCAATCCAAAGTATATCTAGAAATCATTTGGTTGGTTCCAGCAACAGCACATATCACTGCTTAATCATTAGGTGTGAGATGACAGAATTATTAGTGTTGACTTGTGGCCCCCTCATTCTCCTGATCTAACGAGCTGTGATTTTTATTTATGGGGTTCTTTAAAATACAAAGTGTATCATTCCACACTACAGGAACTTAGAGAAAACATTGTACGAGAATTGCTGCTGCTAAGCTTCAGAGAGTGAGCAGGAGATACGCTACTTGTTTGAGAGCAGAAGGCAGAGGGAGGCCCCACTTGGGATCAAATATAATTTAACTACCCTTTATCTATAACAAAGGAAGTATTTTCAATGAAGATTAATAGTAATAATATGAAGAAGAATATAACAATTGGAATTACTCCTTTACTAGATATTTTATAAAAAAAGTAATAAAAAATAATCACATTTATTTTTTAAATGTACAACTTCTGGTTTTGATATAAAATGAACTTGAATTGCTTCACTAAGTAATAAACTACCTGGACATGTTTTGCAGGTGTACATCATCATCATCATCATCATCATCATCAGACTTTGACTGCTGTCCAGGTAATTTCTTACTTAATGTAAATTTGACTCATTTTATAACCACTGTGTAATTATGCTTCACTGTGTACCACTTCCAGTGTTTTGATCGTTTGTGATTTTGTATTTATTAGACAAATTAAAGTGCCTGCAGTGCCAAAGTAATAAAAGCATGAGATGTATTCCATTCACATGACTTTCACTGCATCTCTACTACAAATTATTCTTAAAAAGCTTATGCTTCTATTTTCTCCATGCTAATCCAGAAAAAATCAGCAGAAATAGTCTTATTACTTCTTCCTTGTAAGTAGAAGCGAAATAAGGGAGTAGCATAGGTTAAAGTGATAGTCAAAAGCTGGTTGCTATGTCACTGAAGTTCCTTCAACTCCACGAAAAAAAAGTTATATAACAAATTGTGTGTTTTCGTTTAGGCCAAGAAGCCACTGAACATAGAACTTGTCAAGGCATACATATGTTTATATATATACTACGGAAAAAGAAAAAAAACAATATATAAAGCTCTAGTGCTAAAAGCACAGGTTACAAAAACAACAGAATACACATATATTCACAGCATTTGCTTTTGAGGCCTCTACTATACTTAATGTGCTCTATAAAAGCATATGACTTCCTTTTTTGCATGCGCATAAAACAAAGAGTATCAAAAATTAGTGTTAAAATGTATAAATAAATATAACTTCGCTATATGTAGCACTAATGTAATGTCGGATGATAGCCTTCTAATTATCGACATAATATTTACTACTAGTAATTATATAAAAGTAAAATATGATTATTGTATTATGTGCTGTTCATAAATGTGAACAAAATGTATTGTTGCAAGGAAGCATTTCTGTTAATGGACTAGCATGAAGTACTCGATAGAAGAATAAGCCTTTTAACAATAATTTGTTACTGTGATGTAGAGAAAGTGATGTGAATGGAAGCCATCAGATTTTTTACTGTTTTGTATTGAATGTTGTCAGTTCTGATGAGAAAGCCTTTGTTGACCCCAGCTGTCTCATACCCCCTTTAGCTAACACATTTGTCACTACCTCAATTGTGCCATTTTAGATTTGTTGTTATTAACTTTTAAAGCCCATTTCTTACAATATCTGGTTGCTGTTTTGTTTGATTTTGCACCTGCTACTAAATCAGCTGGAAAGAAAAGACCTACAAGACAGTGTGAATTTCACTGAACTTAGAGCTCTAACTGCGTGGTATTAAATTAGCACAGTATTCAAAGAAAAACTAGAGCGTGCATGGTATTGGCAACACGTCTCTTTGACAGGAGGTTTATTGGGTGTTACCTGCTTGTCAAGTTAAACTTTACTTTCTCTAGCCCCAAACGTACTAAGTACATAGGGATAGAGAAGTATTATATTCCATGTTGAGATTTTACTGGAAATACATGTTTTGGGTCCCCCTGAATCCAAAAAGAGCATTTTCAGAAAAAGGTCTGTACAGAGCTCAGAAACGAAAAGACCGTTAAATATCAAACTTGGTATCCTCCGAGGATGCGACACAAAGATTTTCAAGAAAATCATCCCAACTCTAACTACCTTCTACATGGAAAATTTTCAAAATTTTGTTTTTCTTAAAAATGGCTCTATTTTGATTAAAATACCACATATTAAAGCCATTTCTAACACAAATAAAATGTATATGTTGAATTTTGTGGGAATAGCTACTAAAGACCTGTTTATTCTGGAAATAGTAAACCGTAAGAGATAGACAAAAATGTATTATATAAACAATGTAGATGTTAATAAAATACACAAGTTATGTTATATACTTTTTTTTTGTGGAACTTCGCATTTTTGAGGAATTCCTTGTTATTAGTTTGAATTGTAAAGTACTTCTACTTTTCTCAGACAGGGGATCATTTTAATTTCTGTCCTATAAATACTTGCTAATACTGGTGCCCACTACTTAACGGTTACAATAGCAATTCTTCCAGCTAAATGTTGGAGTGCAAGATAATGCATGATTTCATTATCAAGAGTTTAATATTAGATACCAACCAGCTTTTCTTTTGTTCTACTCCTGGCCAAGCAAAGAAGCAATTTGCAATGACAATCGCATAACAACAGCTTTTAAAACATTTGACTGTCACTTTAGCCTAATGCGTTCCCTTAGTTTCATTCTACTTATAAGGAACTAAGTAATAAATTCTACTAATAAATGTAAAAAGAAGCTAGTAACAGTGAAGAATAACACAAATATTAATATCAAAATAATAGTTGCAACAAATCTTCACTTATCTTTTGGAATCCTTGCTTGGACTAGTTTCGCAACGATTTCATTGCATTATCAACATATCCTTTTGGTCTCTTTTTTGATCTTGTTGTTTATTTACACTGTTATGGTTACTGCTACTAGGTGGATTGTGTACTAATGCATTGCTAACTACTGGAATCAAAACAAATTTGCTAAGAGTGTCAATTGGAGGTATATCAAAATTCATTGCATGATTTCTATACTTTAATATAAATATTTTCTCCCAAACCATTAAATCTATGGGCCCATTTAAGTGTTTTAATAATTTAACTTTAATAATTTAACATCTGGATTTATTTCATGATTAAATTTCCAAAAATGTTCTGCTACATCTGATATATCAATTTGTTTGTATTTAATGTTCATAAAGTGTTCTTTTACTCTGGTTTCCAAATGACGTTTATTCATACCAATATAAACAAGGTCACAATTTAAACAGTTTAATTGATATATGCCAGATTTTTTATTTTTTGAAATTTCATCCTTTTTAGAAAAGCCTAACAAATTTTTTATACTATATTTATTTTGAGGAACCAATATTATGCCATGCTCTTTGAAAATATTTGTGAATTTTTTATTTGCCCAAGGGTGATAAGTAAATTTTTTAAAAATGTAATTATCTTTTATTTTCTTAAGCGTAGAAATATCTTTAATAGCTTTTTGATATTTAAACTTCTCAATTTTTTTATTTATAAAATCAATTTAATCATGAAATAAATCCAGATGTTAAATTATTAAATTAATTATTAAATTAATTATTAAATTATTAAAACACTTAAATAGGCCCATAGATTTAATGGTTTGGGAGAAAATATTTATATTAAAGTATAGAAATCATGCAATGAATTTTGATATACCTCCAATTGACACTCTTACCAAATTTGTTTTGATTCCAGTAGTTAACAATGCATTAGTACACAATCCACCTAGTAGCAGTAACCATAACAGTGTAAATAAACCCAAAAGGATATGTTGATAATGCAATGAAATCATTGCGAAACTAGTCCAAGCAAGGATTCCAAAAGATAAGTTGCAACTATTATTTTGATATTAAAATGTTTATCTTGATTAGCGTGATGTTGAAAGAAAAATTATCTTTTGTAACAAATTTGTTTGCAGAGACAGTCATATGAGTGTAACAATCAGATTTTTTTTTCTTTGTAGCTTAAAGTCCTTTTAGCCTGGTTGGTCATATTGGAGTATGATGACATTGGTGAAATGATACTCAAATGATCTGGGGGTCCATGGAGCTTAAAGTTACTTGACATTCGCCTTCTCAGGATAAGGGAAAACCTTATTCAGGTATCTTACTCTAAGCGAGGTTCGAACTCACGTCCTGTTGAATGTGAGGCAGACACGCTACCAGGCGGGCTCAAGTTAATTGTTTATCTGGATAAAAGTAAAAAGTACTGAGAGGCAGGTGCCCAAGAAAACTTCCAAGTGTAGTACGTAAAGCTATTTTTGATGAGTTTAATATACTCCCACTGCCATGTAATATATATATATCTATATTCTAGAAAAGTCTTATTTATTCATAGCAATATGCCTTTAATTCTTGAACAACTGAGGACATAAAGGAATAATTTTATATAATAAAATACCCAGATCAGTGCCAGGAAACATTTTAAATCTTAATTATTATTAAAACACAAATGTTAATGATTTTCTTGACTCTGTCTTAATATTACGCCTGTATAGTTCTTGTACTATTTTGTTTGTAATGACGAAGCCATGCGTACATATTGTATATCTGCGGTGAATAAAACTGTAAAGAGTTACAACTAGCAGTTTATCAGAACGAGACTCGTAATTACGCCTGACATTTTTGTGTTTTGTTTAGAATCTTAGGTCGACCTAATCTTTATTTGTGAAACAATAGTAGATATTCAGGTAGGCCACTCAAAATCTTGGGCAAATATGATTTTCTCATATCGTAGATACCTACACAATGTATTGTATTCCACCCAAAAATTTCATACCAAGACTTCATGAGAAATACCTTATTAAAAAAAAGAAGAAGGCATTCTTACAAAAATATCAGTGTGTACATGGACAGCATAACTCAAAAACAAAAGTTGTATTACTGATATATGGTACTTTGTGACAGTGAAAATTAGTTTGGTACTGTTATGTGGATGATATCTTTGCAGTAGTCGCAGAAAAGTACCTACAAGATGCACTGAATCTGCAAGAAAAATCACAATGAGATGGACAACTACTTTTCCTTTGCCTTAAAATCATCTAACATTTGGCATTTACAGAAAACCTACCCACACCAACAGTTATATAAAGCAAAAGAGTACAATCCCACTCCCCATCAGCATACCTTGGTACAGATTGGTAAATGTACCAATGGGCAGAAAAGAATACCACTGTGAACTTGCAAAAATATTGGACACAGCTACAGAGAATGGATTCCGGGCAGAACTGGTGTACAAAAAAGTTAACAGGGCAAAAATAGGAAGAGAATTAAAGAAGTCGGTACACTCACTCAAAACAAGAAAGAAACCAAGATCTACGAGAAGTTTACATACCACCCTACAACTTTCTACAAATTCCAGAGGATCTTCAAACAACACATCATTCTAGCCCCAAAAAACAATTACTCCATAAAAAACATTTTAAATTCTAAATTAAAAGATGATACCCACAAGAAAACAAACTAGCAGCAAAGACTGTGAAAAAATCTACATCAGCCAAACAAAAAGAAATATAAAAACAAGAGGAAAAGACACCACAGAAATATCAAACTCAAACAAGAAGTCAAATCTGCAGTAGCTTGGCATTTTTGGAAAGAGAAACACACCACAAATATCACAAGGAAGACAGAATTACAAGTTTGGGAAAACAAGAACCATGTTTTCAATTTTGAAATCCCGCTAGGCGACCTACTGATACAGAGGTTCATCAAACCACCACCAGGGACAGAGACAACCACCACGGCAAGTAATGCCAGCAGTCTGACCATAGGAATTAAGAACGGAAGATTCTGAAACATGTTTTCGGAAATAAAAAGTAAGTGATGTAGTGTTACAAAATCGACTCACCTAATTTTCAACCAAAGTTGTAGTTTAACTGGGCCTTGTATGCGGGTGATTCAAATATAAACGGTAATTTTGTTAAAAATATTTATTGATTAAATATATACACAAGTGACTTCATCAACATGGCCTCCTTCACACTCTACACATTTTTGTAGCTTGAACATTCCTTCTTCAAAAAAAGTTTGAGGTTGTGTCACACATGCTCCTCGACATCCTCGAAATGTTTCCCTCCAAGTGATTCTCTGATGGGTGCAAACAAAAACTAGTGTGGACTATAGGGTTTCTCTGCCATTGTCAAATTGTCTTGGAGAAGGAGGGGCATACAACGTCATTTACGGACCTTAACAATTGGCTGCAGTCACTGTACATCGATCATAAAGAACAAATCTGTGAGACTTGACCTTGGGCGACAAGCATGACCTTAAATTGTCTGGCCCAAGTAAACACTCAAGTGTAGCGTTAAAGGTTTAACCCCTAAAAACTTGAAGGGACTCATGGCTGTACTGACGCCAGAACCTAACAAATAACACACTGACCTGAACTACTTGCTCCGTGATGTGCACCTGTTTCCGAAATTGCATGAAATGTACAGAATGAAGACTAGGGCACATGTCAAGTGTGAAGATGTTACTTGCTCTAATGTCCGGCCGTGAATTAGCTTTACTCTGACTAATGACCTTCAAATTTGTGTTACACTAACCTTCAGCAATAAAATTATAGTTGTGATATATTCTAAAATTATTAATATTTTTACAATAACGCTGTAGCATTTTTAGTTTCTCTAGCCCTCATGTATAGTATACATAGTGGATAGAGAAGGTATTGTATTCCACCCAAAAATTCAATACCCAGATTGCACTCTCAGCCTGAAAAAACATTTTTAGAAAAAGTTCTGCATGTGGGTGTGTGCGTATGTGTGTGTGTGTGTGTAATTTTCAAGAAAATACCCTCACTACAAACTACCGTTTGCATGTCAAAATTTTCGAAAAGTTTGGTTTTCTCAAAAATGGCTCATAATGATTTTGATTAAATTTCCGTATTAAAGATAATTATATCCCAAATAAAATGTGTATCTTGAATTTTCTGGGAATAGCCTCTGTAGACGTTTTTTCTGGATGAATTTTGCCTAATTTTGCTTAACTCCTAACCGTAAGAGATAGACAAAAACTTACTATACAAAAAATGTAAATGTTGTCAAAACACACAATGTATGTCCTTTACGTTTTTGTTGTGGAGATAACTGTTTCTGAGATATTCCTTGTTATTGGTTTCAATTGTAAAGTACTTACACTGTTCTCAGACAGGAAGTGCCAGTTTTTCTTTTGTTCTACTCCTGGCCAAGCAAAGAAGTGATTTGCAATGACAATCACATAACGACAGTTTTTAAAACATTTGACTATCACTTTAACATAGCACATTCCTTCTACTTATAATTGTAGAGCAGCTAGAGAAAGTCATGTGTGTGTGTAACACATGAGATGTATTTTATTACAAAGGACCAAAATCCATGTAACGTCGTCAGCATCACACTGGTTATTTCACTTGGGCCCTTCCCATCTTTATCAAAAGCAGATTTGACTGCAGTTGCTGGGACTCGAACTCCCAACACCTGGCTTTGTATCGCGCTTTTCCAGTCGCTTCAGTTTGCCAGTCAAAGGGATATATAAATACCAGTTTACAAATTAGAGCATATGTAGCAAAATAAATCTTGCAATTTTTTTCAATTTTTGTTACTGAAAACTCAGTATTATTTTCAACCTACTTGATAAAAGTGAAAACATTAAGCACAGCATTTATGGCAGCGTACTACATGAATTATGTAGCGTGGAGTTAACTCTTGAACCTGAGAATATTCGACTACTCTTGGAAAGTATTTCACCTATCACAATTCAGTATTCACTCTTCTTAACTACACATAAATAATATTAGTGTACCCATTTAAAAATACATAAGTTTATGCTGAAAGTCAAATTTGCTCAAGTTTTTGAATGCTCTTAACGAGTACCTCCCTCAACTTCATATCCGTGAAAGTTGTTTTCTAAATCTATTTTGTTTCAGAGATATTTGCAGTGAAAGATGTGTATAAATATGTTACATGCTTACCAGAAAGGACAATTAAACACTTTGTTGCAGTTGAATATAAACAATTCAAATGGTAAGCTAAATAAAATCAGATCATATTTTAACAAAGTGACTCACGGTGTCCCACTATATATATATATATATATTGCGTATTAAAAATAATAAAAAAAGCAGGTGAAATAGCCATTGGGTATAGTGATATTACCACAATTTTAGTAAGGGGAAATACAGAACTTGAAATACAAAATAAATCAAATATACTACTTGAAAAAATGAGGGAAGAGCTAGGAAACCTAGGGATGGTAATAAATACAAATAAAACAGAATGGATGCAAATCAGCTTAAAAAAGAAAAACCCACCACATTAGTCCTAGACAATAAGCAAATACAACAAGTAACAGTTACAAACTTCTTAGAATTAATAATACATAATACACTAAACTGGAAAAAACATATTGAAAAAATAGCAAAAAAAAAAAAAAAAAAAAATAAATATGGGACTATATATCTTAAAATAATCAGCGCAACAAACGGATAAAGATAGCTTAATGCAAATATACTATGTCTTCATACATTCTCATTTGAGCTATGGGGCATTGCACAGAATATTCAGACTACAGAAACATGCCATTCGAATAATATGTAAACTAAAGAAGACAGGTACTTTTAGAAATTCCTATAAGACACTAAATATATTAACATTTCTGGCAAAATATATATATATATACATTAAATACTCAATAAAAAATCATAGCAATCAAAGTAAAAACATGACACAAGAACAAAACCAAAGATTGTACAATCATTTGCCTAAACAAATAAAACAGATAATGGAAGAAAGATATAAACTAAAAAGTATATCTCTCAGAAAATGTATTTTACTCTATAGAGCGGTACAAAATATAAGAAGTTATGTTGTATAACTGTACCCACTGTATTTTTTTATATTATTATTATTATTATTATTTATACTATATGTTTATTTTGGTAATGGATCTGATGATCCTTGAATTACAAATGGAGATAATAAAGAAATAGAAATACAAATGATATTACTTCACATATATTTATTAGGACTGTTTTATGATGGACAGGAGCGCTCTATTGGCCAGCGTCTGAACATCATCATTGTGGCAGAAGGTGCTATTGACCGAGATGGTAAGCCAATCACAGCGGAGAGGGTGAAGCAGGTGGTGGTGGACAACCTGAAACAGGACACCAGGATAACAGTGCTAGGTCACGTTCAACGAGGTGGCAACCCATCCGCGTTTGACAGAATTCTGGTATGCACACTTCCTATGGTGGTTTGTGATGAGGTATGACAGTGATAAGGGAAGTAATGGCGTATGATAACAGGGTTGCAGAATGGGTGCAGAGGCTGTGATGGCGCTGATGGAAGCTACGGATGAGACAGAGGCGTGTGTGGTCACGCTGGATGGTAACCAGGCTGTACGACTCCCTCTGATGGAGTGTGTCATGAAGACCAAGTCAGTTACCGAGGCGATGGCCAACAAGCAGTGGGAGAACGCTGTGCAACTGCGTGGCAAGTGAGTTAGTGTACTTGTGAGTTTGTCTGGTTGTTCTTGTGTCACACTTTCCTGACCTTGTTGTTGTTCCGTAGGAGCTTTGTGCGCAACTTGGAGACATACAAGATGCTGACAAGACTGAAGCCACCGAAAGCTCCTCTGGGAGATGGCGCTGGAGAACGTCCAACTGTGAGTGGTACTCTGTCCTTGTTATATTAACAACAATAAAATTATTGCTATCTAGTACACCTGGTGATTTCCATTCTAATGCTACATCAACAACGAGATGCAAGCGCAGACGGGCTTCTAGATCCACAAGTTACAAACTGAATAACAATACCACATAAGAAAATTCACTCAATCTTTAACAAATAAATATATTATAAAGTTGTATACTAACAACTGATGCTCGTGTCAGTGATGTCACAATAATTATTGTAAATATTACAAGCATAGAGACTTCAGAAGGTGATCAAGTTACACATTTAATGAACTAAGAATTATCTCTCTGCATCTTCGATTTATGAGAATCAAGAAATCTATACACAGATGGTAGTTACATCCATTAAATCATAGAGAAAAGAAGCAGAATTCCTCCTCTTTGCATGTTTCTATGTCAATGCTTACATTAAATAATATGAGTCGAAACTCTTGCACTTGCATTTCATTGTGAATGTAGCATAACACTCTATTATCACTTACCACTGAACAGAGACCAGAAGTTTGGCAGCTAAATCTCTGTTCAATTTGAAAGTGTCTGTATGATATTGTAGGAGTTAGCCCTGTCACTGCACATTGTTAGGGAGTTGTAGGTACAGGGTAGATCTGTCTCATGCTTGCTGAGAGGGAGGTAGATGACCTCAGGGGTGGATTGGGAAGCTGTAAATAAGTACACCAGGAATGTGAGTGTTTACTACCACTCATAGGCATTAAGAAGTATAGTAGTGTAGGAGATGTGGAGAAAACCCAATGGATTATCCTAATTCTAGTGCATTCTCTTTTGCTGATAGTCACACTTTTACTGTGTCTCCGGTGTAGATGTAAGAGCTTCTCATGACCTACATGCTAAAAGCATGTTTATACCAGCGTTGCCTAGAACGTCAAGACTATAGCATCATTTACAACATGTTGGCTCCAATAACAGTTGCTCAAACTGATACAACATTACTTCTTGCTAAATGAAATATATAACTTACTGCATATATATTTGTGTGATGCAAACAACAGTTTCACTCTGCCATTTTCTTATAAATGCATAATTGCCAAAATAAATGTTTTTTCTTGCTTTTTTCACTATTGTTTATTTGTTTACTATTAAAACCCACTGTCATCATTAAAAGGTAAAAGTAGCTCAGCATTTTGTACTCGTGCCGCTGAATCCTTGCATTTGACAGTTCGGGTGGTTTCATGTAAGGTTGGCTATGCTGCCTTTGCCGTAGTAACTAGTAAACAACAATAGCTGATTACAAATGTTTCTAGACCAATATAAACAGTGTACATAGCAAATGAATGCCGATGAATGTTGAAACCAATTAATTATTATTGATGTTAATTGAAAATAACAGCTATATTATAACATGCACATGTATTTACATCAATATAGAACATATTAATGCAAAATAGCTTGTTACAATGAGAGGAAGGCATAACAAAGTGATTTTCACCGGTTTAGAATTTTAATGGCCCAATTCAATCCAAGTCTCTCTCGTCATCATTCTCGGTAACGTCATTGTCACCAAGAATATCATTAGTGGTTCATATTCACTGATGATTGTATCTAATTCCTGTGCTTTTCGTATTATTTTGTGTACTTGATTCACTTTCTTCTTCCATGTCCACCCATGTCCCACTGCAAAAGTCTCCACCTCTATAATTGTGAAAATTTTGTTATGTTTCCTCACATACAAACAAACACCAACAACAATAACAACAAATATAAATAGCATGTAGCTTGCACAGAACAGCTCAAAGCATGTGTTAGGAGTTCACAAACTGAGCACGTGGTTGGAAATAGCCAGATATTGCAATGGTGTGGCATCTAGATCCATTTCTATTATCTGACCAACTGACCGAAATGCTACTTTGTGATTGGTTCAGAAAATCAGATGAGTAAAGCTTTTCATTTGTTATTTGCGGGTGTACCAAGTTAACTCGTAAGTGTGAAGTGCCAGGGTATAGTTATGACTTGTGTTCACTTTCAGATCCTATCTGCTTCAAAAGCAACAGTTAAAACATGGCTTCATTAGCCTTCTAAATTTCTCTTGCAACATTCTGTAAAGTAGACAGTAACAAGTGACTTTGCTTTCAACAACAATTGCAATCAAATGAAAAACTGTCATATGCATTTGACTTACACAGAATAATGATTCTTGGTGAAAAAAAAGACATTTAATTGAAAGAGTTGCTGTACTTGAGAAATATTTGTACAAACTGCTACATTTAGTGAATTTCATTGTAACTCTGGTCAGAGTGTAAATGAATTGAGTCACCTTTATGTTATGTGCTACTGCAGACTTGTAAGCAAACGTAAGCGAAAATTATACTAAGAACTGACTTAGAATGTCATTACAAAAAGTATTGTAAAATTCTAAAAGAAACAATAAAAGCTGCTAAAATATTGCATTATAATAAAGAGATATCCAATTCTGATAATAAAATAAAAACTATCTGGAATATAATAAAAAGAGAAACAGGTAAAGGATCTCAAGAAAGCCCCTCAATTGCACTGAATTCCAGTAATCAAATTGATGATCCTCACAAGGTCACAGAAGATATTTTTAACAATTTCTTTTTGAATGTAACAGACAAATTAAATATAAATTATGGTTGTAAAGAATCAGCATTAAGTTTTTTGAAAACTTCTTTAATAAACAGAGTCCCTGAATTTAAAGTAAAAATGACTACACCATTTGAAATAAAAAATATAATAATTTGCTAAAGACCAAAAATTCCTCTCGATATGATGAAATGTCAAGTAAAATCCTAAAAGCATGTTCTGACCTAATATGCATTCCCCTTAGCTGTTTATGTAACGAACCACTAAAGAGTGGAATATTTCCTGACAGAATGAAGTACTCTATTGTCAAACCACTTTTTAAAAAAGGAAAACAAAATAATATAGACCTATATCTCTCTTGTCTGAGAGAAAGTAATGTTCAATAGGCTCTATAATTACTTGGAAAAGAACAACTTACTTGCCAAAGAACAGTTTGGCTTTAGAAAAGGAGTAGCGACAGATAATGCAACCTACAAGCTCACACATAAAGTGTTAACAGCGTTAAATGAAAAGGAACATGTCGGTGGAATCTTCTGCGACCTAGCGAAGGCTTTTGATTGTGTGAATCATGAGATTCTGATAACAAAACTAAATTACTATGGAATAAAGAATAACATATTAGATTGGTTCATTTCATACCTAGAGAAGAGAAAACAAAGCGTCGAAATTAACAACTCCAACGGGTATCAAAATAGTGCCTCAGAATGGAAATCAGTAAAACACGGTGTTCCCCAGGGATCAATCTTAGGGCCTCTTTTGTTCTTGGTTTATATAAATGACCTCCCATTATACATTAACAGTTTTGCAAGTATTTATTTATTCGCAGATGACACTAGTGTTCTAGTAACAAGTAAAGATTTCAATGAATGTGTAGTTAAATTAAACTATGTTCTAAATTGTATGTCAAATTGGTTCAAATTAAACAAACTCTCAGTAAACCTTGAAAAAACAAAAACAATTAAATTTATAACTACTCGCTCACCACAAACACACATAGAAATAGGAATTAATGATACATTGTTAGAACAGCTAAATGAAGTCAAATTTCTTGGCCTTCAGGTAGAAAAGCATTTAAACTGGAAGTCACATATTAGCTACATCACACCTAAACTTAGCTCAGCATGTTCTGCTCTCGGTGCTCTGGTTTAATTTCACTCAATCAAAACACTTAAGTTGGTGTATTTTGCCTACTTTAACTCCATCATCGAGTATGGAATAACATTCTGGGGTAATTCAGTGGAATGCATATTCTGGATACAGAAGAAAGCTATACGAATAATCTGTAATGGTTATAGCAGACAGTCATGCAAAGAACTATTTCAAAAATTGGGCATTCTCGCCTTACCTTGTGTTTATATATTATCCATTTTAAAATTGTATGCAGTTAATCGACATCATTTTATAACAAACATGGAAATTCATAAGATTAACACCAGACAAAAGGGATTGATTCATCGTCCCAATGCCAATCTTCAGAAAGGTGTATATTATGAAGGAATCAAGATATTTAATGCTCTCCCCAGTAATCTCAAAGAAAATGTTGGGAATTTCAAGGCCTCTCTTAAGGAGTACCTTTGCAGTAAATCATTTTACTCTGTAGATGAATATTTAAGTGACAAATCTGTCTGGCAACACCGTTAACAATCATTGTATTTATAAGTATTATAATGTATTGCATTTTGTGCATATTAGTGTGTGTGTGTTTTATATAAAAATTAAACTACTGTATACTTTGACTTGCATGAATGTGTCAAATGAATTTTTAGTATTTAGCAATGACACAAGGTCTGCAAAGCATGATGCTTTGATATTTTACGCTCAAGTGCATAATTGTACATTTTGCATTGGAAATTCTATAACATATTTGTAAATATGTATTGTAATTTGTTGATATTTATGAAGAGATATAATACAATAATCAAATTTTAGTTTTATATAATTACTAGTGGTAACTATTATGTCAATAATTAGAAAGCTATCATCCGACATTACATCAGCATTGCATATAGTGAAATTATATTTATACATTTTAACACTAATTTTTGATACTCTTTGTTTTTATGTGATTGCAAAAAAAAAGAAGGAAAGTTCATGTGCTTTTATAGAGCACATTAAGTATAGTAGAGGCCTCAAGTACAAATGGTGTGCTTATATGTCTATTCTGTTGTTTTTGTAACCCAAGCTTTAAGCACGAGCCTTGACAAGTTCTATGTTCAGTGGCTTCTGGCCTAAACGAACCTACAGAATGATTTCTAATCTACTAATCTACCTAAGTGTTCTTTCATCCCAGTTTACAATTTTTGTTTTGTTTTTCCAATATAAATGTTATTGCAGTCTCTGCAGCTGATTTGTTTAGTTTTTGGTGTGGTGTCCTCCAAAGGGTGATTTAATAAGCTCCAGACATTATATCTATTTTGAGGGGCCAGTTTTATATTAAAGTCTTTTAAAAAGCTTTCCAATTTGCAGCGTGATGATTTCACACAGCAACTAACAATTTTATGAAAGGGTGTTTTGGAACAGTAATAGAGTATTTAAACTAAGTTGGCTTTGTATCACTTATGTTTAGTTTTGCCAGAAGCCATGTGGTCTTCATTGTCGATGGTTTCCAACTGAGTTTCTAAGTTGAGGTGTGACGGTCCCTGGTGGCTGAGTGATGAACCTCCACAATATATTTTGTGGCAGCAATTCAAAGTTGAATACGTGGTATTGGTTTTTAATGATGTGGATTTTCTCCCAGACGTCAAGCTCTGCCGCAGGTTTTATAAGGTGTATGTTAGGGTCTATTTCATGGTTAGTAGACCAAAAGTGTGTGTTGGTTTATTTGTGTTTTATTGCTCTCAAGTTCCAAAAACATAAAATCACACTTGCCCCCAGAATAAGTTCAGTCTGCAACAAGCAAATCGCAGAACATAAACAATCAGGAATCTGCAGAACAAATTGCACAGATTGCAACAAACAAAAAGACACCTTGAAATAAACTTAAAGAACTCTTGACAAATCAGCCGTTGCACACCAACCATGAAATAGTTCCTAACATACACCTTAGCAGAGCTCCACGTCTGGGAGAAAATCCACATCATTAAAAACCAATGCCACAAAATATATTGTGGAGGTTCGTCACCAGGGACTGTCACATAGAAACTCAGTTGGAAACCATCGACAATGATACCCACATGGTTTCGAAACCAGTCTGTGTATGTAAGTGATACTTAAGTGTTAAAAACCCAACTCAGTTTAAATAGTCCACCTCATTTACTTTTACTAACTGCTTGTTTCAAGAAGCTTTATTTTTTCTTTTCATGCTGCCAATAAAAGTTGGCAAAGGTAAGTTACATGTTGTGCTCATAATTTAACAAATGCTTGTTGTCATAATTGAGGGGGGGAAGGGTTGTAAGTCCAAAAATGTAATTTTTCAGTAAACAACTGACACACATGTCCCATTTAAGTAGCTTTCATTGGCTTTAGGTTAGCTATCAGTGATAATTGAAAGCTGTCCACAAGCAAAGTTGGAGTTTTTTTAGTTTCTCTAGCCCATATGTAGAATGTACATAGAGGATAGAGAAGGTATTGTATTCCACCCAAAAATTCAATATCGAGATATGTATGTTTACAGGTCTCCTGACTCCCAGAAAAGCATTTTTACAAAAAGGTCTGTGCCTGTAGACAGGATAGCTCAAAAACAAAAAGTCGGGTAAACACCAAACTTTGTATTTAAGTTCAGTATGTTCCAAGGATGCGACACAAAATCCCCCCACCACAAACTACTGTTTACATGGAAAAATTAGTTCAACATTTTTTACTTTCCCTGCATGTACTTTGTACCTAGTGTGTAGAGAAGGTATTACATTTCATCTGAAAAAGTTGATAGCGAGATTTCACTGGAAACACATGTTTTAGGTTCCCCTTTATCAAAACAATGTGTGTGTGTCAAACTTCGTATTTAAGTTTAGGATCTTCCAGGGATGCGACATGAAGAATTTGAGAAAAATCCCTCCATCCCAAACTACCTATACATGGAAAAAATTTTGAAAATGTTGATTTTCTCAAAAATGGTTCTAACGATTTTAGTTAAAATACTGTATATTAAAGATATTTACATAAAAATAAAATGCAAATGTAATAACCTCTGAGGACGTCTTTATTGTAGACAAATTTTGCATAACAGGTAAACCATATGAGATAGACAAAAACTTCCAACACAGAGCATGTAGATCTCATTAAAACACATAATTTATGTTATATATGTTTTCTTTGTAGAGCTGAGATATTACTTGTTTTTAATTGCTTCATTTGTGACGCCCCTTTAACTTGAATGGTCATATCGGGGACTTGTATTACTGTAGGGTTAGAGCATTATAACTAAACACACGTTTCCAGACTCTGTGTGGATAGAGAATAATTCTGGTTAAAAAAAGATTCACCGGCACCTCCTGCTAACAAATTCTTGGTTTTAATACCGCATGAAAATTTGTGTTGGGAGTCACACACTGATGCATTAACCAAAAAACTTATCATTATCATCATTATTATTATTATTATTATTATTATTTTTTTTTATTATAATTATTGTTGAGTTTTTTTTTTTTTTTTTTTTTTTTTTTTGTGTTTACTAAGGTGCTAGGAGCAGACATAGTTGGCCAGGCCATGACTATTTCATTATACAAAGTTTTACAATATTACAAGCTATCCTCTTAAATCGGATCTAGGTGTCAATGTTTTTCAACTGACCATTTCCTCTTTACTTTCCATAAAAACTCTCTTTATTTCGGTATCTCCTTCTGATGTTCAAAAATCTTCCCGAGAACAATTTGTGGTAATGTTTATATGATGTAGATAAAAGAAGAATGTTTTGTAAGAATACTTTGTTTCCAGAATAGGTAGAGAAAGTCATGTGAATGTAACACATCAGATTTTATAACATATGTTGATTGCAGAGACTTCACTTAACTGATTAGCTAATGTTGGAAATTATGACTTTACCTATGGAAGAGGAAATGTATTTTTTGCATTAAACATTTAAATTGTTCATTTTCTCCTATAACAAGCATTTATCAAAAGTTGCTCATATTGTTTATCATCTCTACATACCTTCAAACATATATAAAAAAAAATTGTTTTCCACTCATATGATTTTCTGTATCTGTTGTGCAAATAAACTATTCTTACAAAAGCTTTTTGTTTCATGTACTTCATGATACTCTAGATAAACATTAACAAAAATTGTCTTATTACTTGCTTCCGTGTAAGTAGAAGGGAATACACTAGGATAAAGTGATAGTCAAATGTTTTAAAAGTTGCTTGATATGTGATTGAAATCAGTTACTTTGCGTGGGTAGAAGTAAAACATGACAAAATGAAACATGACTTTAATTAGTTTAAAAGTGAAACCAATTTTAAGGAATATGTTGGAAATGGTTAACTGTATCAAAAGAAAGAAGAAAGATGAATATGACACAAATTGTTGAGATGTACATTTTGGTGCAGTAAATATTTGTCTATCTCTTAGAGTTATCCAGAATGGAGAATGCTCAAAACTATTCCCAGAAAATTTACATTTCATTTATCATGTAAATATTTTAAATATATGCTATTTTAATTAGAACCATTAGAGAAAAACAAAACTTTTCTATGTAAAGGGTAGTTTGGGGTGAGGGATTTTCTTGAAAATCTGTGTGGAAGATACTAAGCTTAAATACCAAGTTTGGTGTTTAACATCAATTTTCGTATTTGACTTGTGCAATCCATGCATGTACACATAGATATTTTTCTAAAAATGCTTTTTCTTCTTCTTCTTCTTCTTCTTCTTCTTCTTCTTCTTCTTCTTCAAGCCTTGTGTTTCCAGTGAAATCTCAGTATCAAATTTTGTAGTAAAATACAATACCTTCTCTATACATAGGTGCATAGAGTGCAGAGAAAGTAAGAATATTGTTCTCATTGATCTGGGTTGTACACTGTTGAAGAGTTTTAATTTAAACATAAGCCAGGAAATGATTGTTGTTGTTTTGTTATAGCAAGACACACTGTGGGGCTCCTCGGTAAGATAACAGAGTCTTGTTGTTGTGTCTGCCTGCAGCAGCACTAGCTTAATAGGTGCATGTTTAGAAATGATGTCATTTAATGTGCACTTCACCAAATTTGTTTTGTTATAGCAAGACACACTGTGGGGCTCCTCGGTAAGATAACAGAGTCTTGTTGTTGTGTCTGCCTGCAGCAGCACTAGCTTAATAGGTGCATGTTTAGAAATGATGTCATTTAATGTGTACTTCACCAAATTTGTTTTGTTATAGCAAGACACACTGTGGGGCTCCTCGGTAAGATAACAGAGTCTTGTTGTGTCTGCCTGCAGCAGCACTAGGTTAATAGGTGCATGTTTAGAAATGATGTCATTTAATGTGCACTTCACCAAATTTGTTTTGTTATAGCAAGACACACTGTGGGGCTCCTCGGTAAGATAACAGAGTCTTGTTGTTGTGTCTGCCTGCAGCAGCACTAGCTTAATAGGTGCATGTTTAGAAATGATGTCATTTAATGTGTACTTCACCAAATTTGTTTTGTTATAGCAAGACACACTGTGGGGCTCCTCGGTAAGATAACAGAGTCTTGTTGTGTCTGCCTGCAGCAGCACTAGCTTAATAGGTGCATGTTTAGAAATGATGTCATTTAATGTGCACTTCACCAAATTTGTTTTGTTATAGCAAGACACACTGTGGGGCTCCTCGGTAAGATAACAGAGTCTTGTTGTGTCTGCCTGCAGCAGCACTAGGTTAATAGGTGCATGTTTAGAAATGATGTCATTTAATGTGCACTTCACCAAATTTGTTTTGTTATAGCAAGACACACTGTGGGGCTCCTCGGTAAGATAACAGTGTGTTGTTGTGTCTGCCTGCAGCAGCACTAGCTTAATAGGTGCATGTTTAGAAATGATGTCATTTAATGTGCACTTCACCAAATTTGTTTTGTTATAGCAAGACACACTGTGGGGCTCCTCGGTAAGATAACAGTGTGTTGTTGTGTCTGCCTGCAGCAGCACTAGCTTAATAGCTGCATGTTTAGAAATGATCTCATTTAATGTGCACTCACCAAATTTGTTTTGTTATAGCAAGACACACTGTGGGGCTCCTCGGTAAGATAACAGAGTCTTGTTGTTGTGTCTGCCTGCAGCAGCACTAGCTTAATAGGTGCATGTTTAGAAATGATCTCATTTAATGTGCACTTCACCAAATTTGTTTTGTTATAGCAAGACACACTGTGGGGCTCCTCGGTAAGATAACAGAGTCTTGTTGTTGTGTCTGCCTGCAGCAGCACTAGGTTAATAGGTGCATGTTTAGAAATGATGTCATTTAATGTGCACTTCACCAAATTTGTTTTGTTATAGCAAGACACACTGTGGGGCTCCTCGGTAAGATAACAGAGTCTTGTTGTTGTGTCTGCCTGCAGCAGCACTAGCTTAATAGGTGCATGTTTAGAAATGATGTCATTTAATGTGCACTTCACCAAATTTGTTTTGTTATAGCAAGACACACTGTGGGGCTCCTCGGTAAGATAACAGTGTGTTGTTGTGTCTGCCTGCAGCAGCACTAGGTTAATAGGTGCATGTTTAGAAATGATGTCATTTAATGTGCACTTCACCAAATTTGTTTTGTTATAGCAAGACACACTGTGGGGCTCCTCGGTAAGATAACAGAGTCTTGTTGTGTCTGCCTGCAGCAGCACTAGCTTAATAGGTGCATGTTTAGAAATGATGTCATTTAATGTGCACTTCACCAAATTTGTTTTGTTATAGCAAGACACACTGTGGGGCTCCTCGGTAAGATAACAGAGTCTTGTTGTTGTGTCTGCCTGCAGCAGCACTAGGTTAATAGGTGCATGTTTAGAAATGATGTCATTTAATGTGCACTTCACCAAATTTGTTTTGTTATAGCAAGACACACTGTGGGGCTCCTCGGTAAGATAACAGTGTGTTGTTGTGTCTGCCTGTAACAGCACTAGCTTAATAGGTGCATGTTTAGAAATGATGTCATTTAATGTGCACTTCACCAAATTTGTTTTGTTATAGCAAGACACACTGTGGGGCTCCTCGGTAAGATAACAGTGTGTTGTTGTGTCTGCCTGCAGCAGCACTAGCTTAATAGCTGCATGTTTAGAAATGATCTCATTTAATGTGCACTCACCAAATTTGTTTTGTTATAGCAAGACACACTGTGGGGCTCCTCGGTAAGATAACAGTGTGTTGTTGTGTCTGCCTGCAGCAGCACTAGCTTAATAGGTGCATGTTTAGAAATGATGTCATTTAATGTGCACTTCACCAAATTTGTTTTGTTATAGCAAGACACACTGTGGGGCTCCTCGGTAAGATAACAGTGTGTTGTTGTGTCTGCCTGCAGCAGCACTAGCTTAATAGGTGCATGTTTAGAAATGATCTCATTTAATGTGCACTTCACCAAATTTGTTTTGTTATAGCAAGACACACTGTGGGGCTCCTCGGTAAGATAACAGAGTCTTGTTGTTGTGTCTGCCTGCAGCAGCACTAGGTTAATAGGTGCATGTTTAGAAATGATGTCATTTAATGTGCACTTCACCAAATTTGTTTTGTTATAGCAAGACACACTGTGGGGCTCCTCGGTAAGATAACAGTGTGTTGTTTTGCTTTGCTATTATTGTGTATTTTCAGACATTTTATCTGTTTTTAGATGATTTAATTGTGATATAAATGTTTTACAATGTTTATATTCTTAGACATTGTCAGCCGTTTATTATGTGTGTGTGGTAATGGAGATTACCATTATTAAACTGGCAACAGTTTGACAATATTATGAGATAGTATAAAAGCAGTGTGCTGTTCTAAAAGCTGAAGCATATAATACTACATGGCAGTGATACTTGTGTAGCAGGAAAACAATCTAAGTGTGACAACAGTATTAGCATGTCTCCCAGGCTCTCCTCCCTAAACCCTTCACTCCCTGCTCAGCATTCAGCTGTCTATGTGTTTTAGTGGCAGCCCGAATAGCAAAATAATGTCTGAAAAGTGCCAAGCAATTTTAAATTATCAGTAATAAAATGAGTACATAGGGAGCTGAAGCTGTTTTTTATTTTTAATAAACCCTTTTGTCTACTGTATAATATGTATGAGAATACTTATCATTGTTTTTAAAAAATTAAAAGAAAAGCAAAAATTTGAAAAGAAAATTAAAAATTGCAAAATAACCAATAAAGGCATACAAAACATTACTAAACAGAGAGTTCAGGCAATGAAAGTAAAGATATTTATTTACTAAAACAGTAACCTCTTTTAGTCTGGTGTTTTCTTTTTAAAACACAAAAACTGAATTCAGTAACCTGAAACTGAAGAAAATCACAAAAAACCCACACACATGATTAATGAAAAAGCATAAAGCAATAGTATACAAATGTAACATAGATTACTGTACAATTTAGTACTTGTGTTGTTGTGTAGTTGAATGGTTGAGTTGTCTAGTTACACTTCTGTAAATCCATTTTGATAAGTACACTGATTATTTGCATGTGTACGAGGTCTGTTGTTATCTGAAGCTGGAATATATATCTTCTTCTCTTAAATTGATGTTAGAAACTCTTTCAACAAGGTCTGAAAATTCAAAATTACTCACTTTCTTTTAATACATCGCAAAATGCAGCTCTTATTTTCTCTTTGGCTAGATGATGCCATGTTTCAACCAACATAAACAGACATCGGCTAGAGAAATTGAATTTGGAGCTAATTTAGTGCTTTAAAGTAAAGATACAGTCCTGAAACACTCCAGAGAACCTTTCTCTATTGGTTTGATGTAGAAAGTACACATAGTTTCCTACTGGAAAGAGTTTAAATGTATGATTAGATTGTGAGTGGCACTAAAAGGGTTAATATGATTTGTTGTTGTGTAACTGAGTGAATAAGGAAGCATTTGTCAGTCAGTCCATAGCCAGGCTCCGAGATGCATGTACCAGCATAGCTATTGTTAAAGTAGGCTAACAGCCGAGTGGACTTGACCCATTGTTGCAGCTCCTGGATCCATTCTTGTCAACATTTGTCCCAGTCAGGAACAGGAATTGTGATTGCAGCATTTTAAGTTTGTTGGTGCTGTTCTGGTTTCTGTGCCATGTTATTCTGATCCAAAAAGTGGCAAATTTTTATATTTTCAGGTTTTTTTTTTGGAGTCACCCATTACTGCAAAAAAAGAAAGCTATCTGTGGCTGATATTCTCTTCGCTAAACAAACAGTTGCAACTTAAAACTTGATATAAGTTCTTGCAAGCTGGGAGACACGCTATTAGAAATGTGTATGTTTGTGTGTAGCAAGGTTATACGCTGGCCGTGATGCACATTGGGGCACCAGCTGGAGGAATGAACGCAGCTGTGAGGTCCTTCGTACGACATTGCACATATCGAGGTGACACAGCCCTGGGAATACACGAGGGAATAGAGGGACTTCTGGCTGGCAACGTAAGTAATATAGCAACTGAATAATGTCTCTCTTAGACTCTTATATACATCACTTAACGTTGTTCCTCTGGTTAAAAACAGGTGCAGAACATGAGCTGGGCAGATGTGACTGGCTGGGTGGCGCAGGGTGGTGCCATTCTTGGCACTAAACGTACTCTTCCTGGTGATAAAATGGCACAATGTGCAGCTCGACTCAAGGAGTTCAAAATTCATGCACTTCTCATTGTTGGTGGCTTCGAGGTATGTACAAGCCAGATGAGGCACTTTTTACAATATACGTCAATTCAATTCAATCTTTTTGTACAATGTACTTTGATACAGGATACGTCAAGTTAATAGTTATGTTTACAATTAACTTAATGAACAAACTAAACACATATATACAAATATAAAGCAGATATTTATTAAATTCTAAAAATTCATCTGCACTGTAAAAGCAGTGTTCCTGTAAGAAATGGTTTACCTGTGATTTAAATATATTATACTTTTCTGTTGCTTTTATAGAAATAGGGAGGGAATTATAGATATTTATGCACGAATGCTGAACTCCGTTTTCACATATATTTGTTCTGGAGCAAATTAAAAGCATATCATTCATATTTCTAGTGACACAGTGATATATGCTATTGTTTGTTTGGAAGTGATGACTGTTCTTTTTCACAAATAGCACTAATTCCAATATATATATATATATATATATATATATATATATATATATATATATATATATATATATATATACACACATACATTTTTTTTTTTTTCAACCTCCGATAGGCTATAAATAAAAGACAAGTTGATAGAAAACAATTATTTTATTACTAAAAGTTTTGTTCACTTATGGTTACTTTTCAACATAATCACCGAAAAGATTGAGACATTTATCGTACCTGTGCACAAGCTTTGCAATACCCGCTTAAAAAAAACGTTACCGCCAATGATTTCAAATGAGCAGCATTGACGTTGTTTTGAAGATCTTTGTACTTTACGACATTTGCGGAGAGCCATTCAAAACAAAGGAAGAGGAATGCTGACTTGAGGAATTGTGTTGATCCATGACAACGATCGTCCACACAACCCATCGGCTCCTTGAACAATTTCAATGGGACATTTTCGATCATCAGTTCTGATCTGGCCTGACCCAGTGACTTTCACCTTTTCCCTGAACTGAAGACGTGGCTAGGAGGGCAGCACTTTCAAACCAACCAAGATCTTCAAAACAACGTCAATGCTGCTCATTTGAAATCATTGGCCGCGGCAACATTTTTTGAAGCGGGTATTGCAAAGCTTGTGCACAGGTACGATAAATGTCTCAGTGATTATGTTGGAAAGTAACCAAAACTTTTAGTAATAAAATAATTGTTTTCTTTTATTTATAGCCTATCAGAGGTTAAAAAAAAAAAGCGGCCCTCGTAAATAGAAGGAACATTAACAAAACAAAATTTTCCTATGTCAGTTCTGTACCTTCTGTCCCTAATTTTATACAAATGTCTCTTTTACTGTATTTTCTCATAGTTTTAGTTTTTTTGTTTATCTGTAATCCTCCTGTGTATGGATTCAAATCTGTCTAGATCTTGTACTTTACTATTAATGTCCGAGAAACTATGTGTGGTTACTTAGTATAAATAAGTATATTACAAGGCAGATTAGAACTGTTTCTGATCACCAAATGTCTTTATCATTTAAATGAGTTAAAAGTTATTATAAATTGAATTAGTGTGCATAAAATATGACATGGCTAAAATAAAATTTGGATGAAATAAATATTATAATATTGTGATTTGTGCAGGCGTATCTCGCAGGCCTTCAGTTCATAGAAGCAAGAAAGGAGCACCCAGAATGTAACATCCCAATTGTTGTTATACCCTCAACAATCAGCAACAATGTTCCTGGTACAGACTTCTCTCTTGGCAGTGATACAGCTCTCAATGAAATAACGGAGGTAAGACAATACTTTGTAGTGTGTGAAATTGCATGTTTTTAGTAAATGTGAAGTTGAATTAACACATTGAAGCCTGGGCGTTTCGCTAGTTGAAGGGTCAAGAAACCCAGGGTTTTTACACCTACTTTGAGTTATTATTTACAGTGCATCAATCAAATTTGCCAAAAAGTATTGGGACAGTCTAAAAATATGGTATTCAAGGTTTTCTCAACAAGTAAGAAAATAGTCATAACTTCCGTATTAATATTTTATTTTAAATTTACAACAAGTATCAAATATAAGTTTGAAAAAAACTGTGTAAAACAGCTTTCACTCCATTTATTTAAAGCTCCAAAAACTCTCCCTCGGAATCTGAATTTTCCAGAACTTCATTTGTATCTTGGAATTCAGCTTCAGTTCACAGAAATCGAGGAAAATGCAGCATTTTAACATTTAACAACACAAAACATAACAAACAGATCATCACCTTCAAAGAAAATGGCGTAACTACCCGAGATCAGACAACATTACTAAATCTGATAGTTAACTAAAGCGAGGACAGATGGCAGCACAAATCAGACAACTAAATAACTGATGTATGTTGTTTGCTGCATAGCCCAAGACCGAGTTAAGGTTGTGGAATTGCATTAAAAGCATTAGAAATATCTGCCTGAGCTATGCTTGGGTGTGGACTGCAGGAACATTTCGCAGGGCCCAAGCTATCCTCGGGCTTTGGCTTCAATGTGTTAATCTATATCTATAAAAATGAATCGCTGAAATGTATGTACGCGTATCACTTCCCAACGACTGCATCAAATTGAACAATTCTTTTTTTGTTGTGTTCTTTGCTGTCACGACAAGGTTTGTGAAGATGAAAATGTTTAAAAATAGTACGGGAAAGTTTTTAAAATCTCATAATATGAATAAAAACCGTGCTAAGTGAACGCATTTCAGTTAATAGCTGCCAGATGGCAGTGGTACAAGTTATTTGTTGCTAAATGATCGTAGTACTGCTATATATTTCCCTTCCCATTCAATGTTAAGGTAACGCACCAGTTTATCGACATAATGACGCAATGCAGCAGTGAAATTCAAATACATTTTTATATATTAACTGTCCTTTTCTTACTCCTATCGTTTAAAATAAAGAATCAAAGAAGTTTTCCTAATGATGAACACCTAGGGTAAGTGGCTATTTATTTTCCGATAGATAGCGATAGTAGTATTTTTCCTCCGCATCCAATGTTAAGGTAACACAACTGTTTATTGAGATGACACAACGCAGCAGTGAAATTCAAATACATTTTTATGTATTATCTGTCCTTTACTTACTCCTATTGTTCAAAATAAAGAAGCTTTGCTGGAAACGAACACCTGAAATACGTACTTATTTGCCACCAGAAGGCCGTAGTTCCTCCTGCTCTATTTTTCTTCTTCAATGTTAAGGGCATGCACCTGGTTATCGAGACAATGACGGAAGCTATCTGTGAAAACCAAATATATTTCTTATGTATTAACTATCGTTCCCTTGGTCACATCATTTAAATAAAGAAATAAGTATATTTATGTTGTAATTCTTTAAAATGAACAAGCTATAAACTATGCACATAACCATTCACCCTTCTTAGAATCTGAAAATAATGGGATCCGTTTTAGGATTAACTTCCTATTGCAGATGTTGGCTATTTGACGTTATGTGATACATGAGCTAGCTAAAGAACATGAAAATACCTGCGTCACCATCACACTACAATTGCGGTGTTCTTAATATATTTGATCAAGTAATATTTTAGGTTAAATGGAGAAATTTAATACACAAAGCTGTGATGAAATAAAAGCTTATCAATTGACTAACTGGATCTACTTGCTCTTTAGTTACGTCATTGTTAGCCTTAGAAATTGCTGTTTTGACATAGAAGAAAATAAAGAAAGAGGGCGGAAAACATTAGGAATAAAGGAAAGAAAGAGATTTGGAAGAAGCATGAATGTTACTTTGTGACTTTCTCCTTAATGTAATTCATTACCTATGCCAGTGTATACCCACCACACTATGGATGTGCTGCCATTACTGTTATTATGCCAACGACATCTTGGTTGCCAACGCTGTCACTCCATATGTCATCCTTTCCACGCTACCTTATGGGAATTGCCAGGATTCCCGCCACACAATTTACAGCCTAAGGTTGACTCGGTGATAATTATATGATGCAATATCAATCAGCCGAAATATGCAGCAGAACAAACTCACTGTTAAAAAAATTATGAAGAATTTGATATAAGTTACTATACCATGGGAAAGTTAAAGGTGAGGATATACTTATACCAAGAACACCACTGATGTTAACCAACTTTCGTTTTGAATTTAAGCGCGCCTTGCATTTGCTATGACAATAAACCCCAAGATCAGTCGTTACAAGTGTGTGTAATATACCTTGAATTGTGTTTTTCGCATGTTGTACGTTGAGTGCTCGAGAGTCGGCAAAGTATCGGCGCAATTTTTTTTCTCTCCGGAAGGAAAATTGTACATTACAAGGCATTACAATAAAGTGCTGTCAAATTATGTAATTGTACTTTTATTTCATTGCATGGTCATACTGTAAATGGAAGATTTTGTCTGAGTTTTTTTCGTTAGGTACACCACCCATGCGAAGCCGGGGCGGGCAGCTAGTTTAATAATATTTAAGGAAACTATTGATCATGAGACAGTTACATGTTTGTTGATCTGTAGATCTGTCATAATACATGTGAGCTGTGGTAAGCCAAAGCAGCTTTTCCTAACTTCAGATATCAAGTTTGGGTGCACTCCTACAATGTGCATCATTAGCACTATGTTTGTACAGCAGGTGGTGCTACACCACAAGATCTCAAGCAAGAGCATTTCCAATTTAAGATTTTCTATGACTTTAAAGTGTGCTTAGGTGACAGAAAATGCCTTCATGTTGCATTTAGAGATCTTTGTCCTTCGCAATCCACCATTGATAGTAAGCAGAGTTTAGAAGAGGAAGAGGTTCCCTTGAA
Source organism: Hymenopus coronatus (assembly GCA_030762935.1). Taxonomy (NCBI): domain Eukaryota; kingdom Metazoa; phylum Arthropoda; class Insecta; order Mantodea; family Hymenopodidae; genus Hymenopus; species Hymenopus coronatus. The sequence continues at coordinate 582,370 of CM060880.1, read as the reverse complement.
CATGAAGGCCAAGCTGGGCGCTCGGCTACAACAACAATGGATAAATTAAATTGAGTGTTATTACATTGTTGTGGTTGTCAGTGTCCCATTCTATACTCCCGCCACTGAATCCTTGCACTTTGGTACACCCACAAAAAACAGATGAAAAGCTTTACCCATTTGACTTTCTGAACCAATCATAAAGCAGCATTCTGGTCGGTCAGACAACGGAAACAGATCTAGAGCTGCAGAATTGCAATATGTGGCTTTTTCCAACCGCGTGCTCAGTTTGTGAAGTCCTAACACATGCGTTGAGTTGTTCTATGCAAGCTACATGTTATTCGTTGTTATTGTTGTTAGTGTTTTTATGTGAGGGAACATAACGAGACTTTCACAATTGTAGAGGTGAGAGACTTTTGCGGAAGGTATGGCGAGGCTGGACGTGGCTTCTTGGAAGAAGAAAGTGAACCATGTGCACAAAATAATACGAAAAGCACAGGAATTAGACAGAATCATCAGTGACTGTGAACCACTAATGATATTCTTGGTGACAACGACGGAGACTTGGATGGAATTGAGCCATTAAAATTGCAAACCGGTGAAAATCACTTTGTTATATCTTTCTCTCATTGTAACAAGCTGTTTTGTATTAATCTGTTCTATATTGTTGTAAATACGTACATATGTTATAGTATCACTGTTATTTTCAATTAGTTTCATTATTCATTGGCATTCATGTATTATTTACATGATTATATTTGTCTTTACACATGATAGAGACATTTGCAATCAGCTGTTTTCGTTTACTAGTTACTCTGGCAAAGGCAGCATAACCAACCTTACATGAAACCATCCGAACTGTCAAGTGCAAGGATTCAGTGGCGGGGGTATATATTGGACATGGAAGAGTGATCAAGTTTGCTCATAGGCCTCTTGATCAAGCTAGCAGTTCTTTTATGTGCCACAAATATATGACACAGGATCAATGGCTTTACTTCCCTTCTGAAGGTAGCCATGCTAAGCAGTTTTGCACCCAAAAAAATCCATCACCCTCTGCTAGGTTTGAACCTGGAAACTTGGGAACCTGAGAGCAACAATGCATGAAATTGTGGTAAAAGAGTGCATTAAGATCATATGGTCAGATTCAAGACGCCCTAAATGTTGTACTGGCAGAAGTGAAAACAATCCTGAAAGAAAAACTTGACACCTGGAAACTCTACAGTCTTCAGTCGCTGGATGATCCATAACAGGTGGTGAAAACTGGATTTACCAGCATGATCCAGAAACTAAACAACAGTCTTACCAGGAGAAGATCCCCCAACAAAAGTGAAGCAAATGAGAAGTGTTGGCAAGAAGATGATCTGTTCCTTCCTCCAAGCAAGTAGCTACATTGTGACGATTCTGCTTGAAGGATAAAAGACTGTTGCTGCCAACATGTGGTAACACTGGTCTCCTTGACAACGTCTCTGTCCACACTGTACAAGAAACAACACAATTTGTGCAGGACTCCGCATCTGGTCCCAATATGAGTCATCTGAAGTCGCAGTAGTTGCTTACAAAGAATGTTATTTTTCAGGGACATTGCAGAAAGACAATGTGAACCATAAAATAAATTTAATGCCTAAAGTAAACTACAGTCACAGTTCATTTTTTCATGTAGTCACCTTGAACAATAAGACATTTGTCAACGTCTATAAACAATCTTTCAAGGAAGGTTGCTGCCGGTGAATGCAGGTAGGTGTTCACGGCATCTTGAAGTTCTCTATTGGCTGTCCTCCCAGACCTTTCTTCAACTGCCACTTGTCACTAGATCTGGGCATTTGTCATAGTCTGTGTAGGTAACAAACAGGAAAGTGTTTGTCATAGTCTGCACAAACAGAAAAGGGTTTGTCATAGTCTGCACAAAGAGAAAAGTGTTTGGCATAGTCTGCACAAAGGTGTCATAGTCTGCGCAGAGAGGAAAGTGTTTGGCATAGTCTGCACAAAGGTGTCATAGTCTGCACAAAGAGAAAAGTGTTTGGCATAGTCTGCACAAAGAAAAAAGTGTCATAGTCTGCGCAGAGAGGAAAGTGTTTGTCATAGTCTGCACAAAGAGAAAAGTGTTTGTCATAGTCTGCACGAAGAGAAAAGTGTTTGTCATAGTCTGACAGAGAGGAAAGTGTTTGTCATAGTATGCACAAAGAGAAAAGGGTTTGTCATAGTCTGCACAAAGAGAAAAGTGTTTGGCATAGTCTGCACAAAGGTGTCATAGTCTGCGCAGAGAGGAAAGTGTTTGTCATAGTCTGCACAAAGAGAAAAGTGTTTGTCATAGTCTGCACAAACAGAAAAGGGTTTGTCATAGTCTGCACAAAGAGAAAAGTGTTTGGCATAGTCTGCACAAAGAGAAAAGTGTTTGGCATAGTCTGCACAAAGGTGTCATAGTCTGCGCAGAGAGGAAAGTGTTTGTCATAGTCTGCACAAAGAGAAAAGTGTTTGGCATAGTCTGCACAAAGGTGTCATAGTCTGCGCAGAGAGGAAAGTGTTTGTCATAGTCTGCACAAAGAGAAAAGTGTTTGTCATAGTCTGCACGAAGAGAAAAGTGTTTGTCATAGTCTGACAGAGAGGAAAGTGTTTGTCATAGTATGCACAAAGAGAAAAGTGTTTGTCATAGTCTGCACAGAGAGGAAAGTGTTTGTTATAGTCTGCACAAAGAGAAAAGTGTTTGTCATAGTATGCGCAGAGAGGAAAGTGTCATAGTCTGTGCAGGTAACAGAGAAACATCTTTGTCTTAATCTGCACAAACAGAAAAGTCTTTGTCACGAAAGTGTTTGCCATTGTCTGTGCAGGTAAGAAAAAGGAAGGAATTTATCATAGTCTGTGCAAGTATTAAAGATGAAAGTGTTGGTCATAGTCTGCACAGCTAAGAAAGAGGAAAGTGTTTGTCATAGTCTGCGCAGATAAGAAAGAGGAAAGTGTTTGTCATAGTCTGCGCAGGTAAGAAAGAGGAAAATGTTTGTCGTAGTGTGTGCAGGTAAGAAAGAGGAAAGTGTTTGTCATAGTCTGCGCAGATAAGAAAGAGGAAAGTGTTTGTCATAGTCTGCGCAGGTAAGAAAGAGGAAAGTGTTTGTCATAGTCTGCACAGGTATAAGAAAGAGGAAAATGTTTGTCATAGTGTGCGCAGGTAAGAAAGAGGAAAGTGTTTGTCATAGTGTGCACAGGTAAGAAAGAGGAAAATGTTTGTCGTAGTGTGTGCAGGTAAGAAAGAAGAAAAATATTTGTCATAGTGTGCACAGGTAAGAAAGAGGAAAGTGTTTGTCATAGTGTGCACAGGTAAGAAAGAGGAAAAATATTTGTCATAGTGTGCACAGGTAAGAAAGAGGAAAAATATTTCTCATAGTGTGCACAGGTAAGAAAGAGGAAAATGTTTGTCATAGTCTGCACAGGTAAGAAAGAGGAAAAATATTTGCCATAGTGTATGCAGGTAAGAAAGAGGAAAATGTTTGTCATAGTATGCACAGGTAAGAAAGAGGAAAATGTTTGTCATAGTGTGCGCAGGTAAGAAAGGAAAGTGTTTGTTATTATGTGTGCAGGTAACAAAGAGAAAAGTGTTTGTCGTAGTGTGCACAGGTAACATAGAGAAAAGTGTTTGTCATAGTGTGTGCAGGTAACAAAGAGGAAAGAGTAATAGAAGCAATGTTGTGTTGCAGATCTGTGATCGCATCAGGCAGTCTGCGCAGGGAACAAAGAGGCGAGTGTTTGTAATAGAGACAATGGGTGGCTACTGTGGGTACCTGGCCACATTGGCAGGGCTTGCTGGTGGTGCAGATGCAGCTTATATTTTTGAAGAGAAGTTCTCCATTAAGGATCTTCAGCAGGACTTGTATCATATGGCTGCGAAGATGGCAGAGGGTGTTCAGAGAGGACTCATACTCAGGTATTCACTGTTCCTACGTCGTCTTGTGTGTTGAACATCACACTTTTAACATTACACTGATATTGTGTTTCAGGAACGAGAAGGCAAACGCTAACTACAGCACAGATTTCATCTACCGCTTGTACACAGAAGAGGGCAAGGGACTCTTCAGTGCGAGACAGAACATTCTAGGTAACTTAGCCCCAACAATTTCATGTTGTCAGAAAAAAGGGTAATTTTAGTAAAATGTCGTGGCTGTGGATGTGCACATAACTCTAAAATGAAGAGTTTATTAAACACAAAATGGGAATTTCAGTTCAGTGTCTTCCCACGATGTGACACAAAAATTTTCTGTTAACTTCTCTTTAAGTAAAAGATTTTGCAAAATTTTCAATTTCCTCAAAATAACTCTTAACAACTTTGATTACAATACTGTATATTAAAGATGTTTTCATGAGAAATAAAATGTATATTTTGAATTTTCCAGAAATATGTTTTAAAGACCTGTCTATTCTGGATGACTTATGCCTAACTCATAAACCATAAGGGATAGACAGTAAATTTCCTAATAAAAAATGTATATTTTGTTAAAGCACACCATTTGTCAGATATATTATTTTTGTTGAGTTAAGCATTTTTGAGATATTCTTTGTTATTGGTTTCAATTTTTAAATATTCATACTTTTGTAAATAAGAAGTTGTCATTCATTTTTTGTTTGTTTTATTTCTGGCCATATAAAGAGTACTGAATTTCATTTGTTTCACATAGCAGTGAGTTTTTAAAACATTTGACTATCACTTCATCCTAGTGTATTCCCTTCTACTTACAAGGAAGCATTTCTATTAATGTTTATCTGGATTAGCATGAAGTAAATAGAAGAATAAGCTTTGTAAGAAAGTGATGGGAATGGATATTTTAAAAGCATTGGTTGCAACTGCGCTTGTACAGGTCACATGCAGCAAGGAGGTTCGCCAACTTCATTTGATCGCAACATGGGCACAAAGATGGCATCAAAGGCTGTGGAGTTTGTCATGGAGCAGTTGAAGCAAGCAGAACGCTTACCTGATGGTAGCATCACAACTGCCACGCCAGAGTCTGCCGTCATGCTGGGAATAGTGCGCCGTCAGTACAAGTTCACACCACTCGAGTCCCTCAAGAGTGACACAGATTTTGAGTAAGCCCTCGTTTTTACTTTCTCCAGTACCTAGACAGAGATTTCAGGGGTCCTCTAAATCTATAACGTGTGTGTACATGCAGCAGCACAGCATAAAAATTTAAAATTGCTTAAATAAGATACACTAGAAACTCTCTTGTACATCATTCACTTCATCATTTTTCGCACATTTACACTAAAATTTTAGGGGCCAGTCGTTCTTCATTAAAATTTTGCTCAATTATACGTTTTCTCAGTAATGTATCACTTTTTCTTATCCCCAAACACAATTAATAATATGTTTTTAAAAAAACGTATGCTGGTATGCTTGTTGTGTATAACTTTGGGATTGCCTGGTTTGCGGTCGTCGTATCGTTCCAACAGTCACTTATCTATTTTATGTGGAGATACAAACAGCAGAAGAAACATGTGTGAATATCAACCAGCAAGAAAGAAAACAAAAATTAAAAATTGTGGATTAGGTCCATACCAGAAGAGAAAATCAGTTACATGTTTTCTCATTTATACAGTATTTTAGTAGTCTCCACATATAAGTGAGCTTCCACTGTACTTAATATTTGAGTTGCCACTACCCTTTACACTGAACATTGTTCAATGATTTTCTCAAAGATGGCTGCAACAATTTTGATTAAAATGCCATATGTATAAGATATTTTTGACAAAGAAATGTATATCTTGCATTTTCTGGGAACACTCTTGGAGACCTGTTCATCCTCAACGATTTTTGAGTAATTGATAAACTGTTAGCAATAGACAAAAATTTACTGCATAAAAAATGTAGATCTTGATGTACATATGACGTCAGGGACACAGTCCATCTCCTGGTCACATACATGAACGTCAAATAAAATCTCATCACGTTAACAATTATCAGAATAAACACAAAACATACTTTATCACAGGAAATGCCATCCATCTGCATCAATGCATCTACAGCATCTTCTTAGCAAATTTTCATTCACACGCATTAGCTCAGCTTCCAAAATACGAGGGCCGTTCAGAAAGTAGCCTCCGATCGGTCACAGTGCGGGTAGTGGAGAGAGTAGCGACGCCATCTGTGCATTCACGCACTCAGCAGGTCAGTCGGCATCAAGCCGTGGTCGAGTGAAAGTCGTACCTGCGCTAGTTTAGTGTTTGTGGCCGTTTGAAATGTGTACTGCAATAGAAAACCCCGCCAAATGTGAAGTGCGTGCTGTTATAAGGTTTTTTACAGCCAAAGGATATTCTGCAGCAGCTATTCATCATGAGCTTTGTGCCGTGTACGGACCAAGAGTTATGAGTGAAGGAGTGGTCCGTGAATGGGTACGTTTATTTAAAAGTGGACGAGAAAACGTTCATGATGAAGAGAGGAGTGGTAGACCATCATTGGTCACGGACGAACTCGTTCAGACAGTTGATGCAAAAGTTCGTGAAAACCGACGTTTCACAATGTCGGAGTTGTCTACTGATTTTCCACAAATTTCTAAGACTCTCTTGTACGAGATAGTGACAGCAAGATTGGGTTACCGTAAGTTCTGTGCACGATGGGTGCCCAAAATTCTTACCGACCACCACAAAACTCAAAGAATGGCCTCTGCATTAGACTTTCTGTCACGTTATGAGGCCGAAGGTGAACCATTGTTAAACAGAATCGTGACCGGGGACGAAACCTGGATTAAGTACGTGAACCCTGAGGCAAAAGAACAATCAAAGATGTGGGCACATTCAAATTCGCCTACCAAACCAATAAAAGCCCGGCAAGATTTTTCTGCCCGAAAATTGATGGCAACGGTGTTTTGGGATGCAAAAGGGGTGTTATTGGTTGAATTCATGGAACGTGGGACGACCATTAATCAAGACATGTACTGTGAAACACTAAAACAATTACGACGGGCTATACAGAACAAACGCCGTGGTATGCTGACTTCCGGTATCGTTTTTTTGCACGATAACGCCCGTCCTCACTCTGCTCGCAGAACAACAGCCCTTCTTGAGTCCTTCAAGTGGGACGTTGTCAACCATCCACCTTACAGCCCAGATCTGGCACCAAGCGATTATCACCTCTTCATGCATGTGAAGAAATGGCTCGGGTCCCAGCGGTTTGATGACGACGAAGAGCTCAAAGATGCGGTCACAGGCTGGCTCCAGGCACAAGCGGGTGATTTTTATGCAGAAGGAACTTCAAAGCTTGTGAACAGATACGATAAGTGCCTCAATCGTTATGGAAACTATGTAGAAAAATAGTGCAAAGATGTAGTTGTAAGATTTATATATTAAAATATTTTTATTTAACTTGGTGAATTTCTTGCAATCAACCGGAAGCTACTTTCTGAACGGCCCTCGTATCATTAATTTCTGTCCTCATATTTTGTTTTAATTTTTTTAATGTATGGGGATTACTTATTTATACTTTATTTTTCAAGTTGGCACCATAAGATCAGGGGCCATAAACCCTTACTAATGATTGTATCCGCAATAAACTGTAGTGATTCATCAGCTGTGTGCAAAGTGGCAGAATCCTGCTGGAAATATCCTTGAATGTCCGTCAGCTGTTTGAAACATGTTGCCAGTGTATACTTCTGGTACGGGCTTTATTATTCTGTATCCATATATGGCACAGGGAGTTGTAAATGAAACTGTGCTTCGTCACTGCACAGCATCAATTGTTGCATCATTAACATTCCTCAAAATCCAGAAATTTACTCGACTCTGGTGATCATGTGGTCCTGGATAACAGTACCCTTGCACAGTTTGAGTTTTAAAAGTTTTGTTGCTTTCTATGCTGAAGCTTTTGAAATGTCAGTTTCTTGTGCAAGTGTCTTAAGAGATTTTCAAGGTGACTGTTCTAACCTTTCTCTAATTTCTGCTCCATAAGCACACGCCTGTTTGCTTCTCTTATCACAAATTGATCCCGTCTCCCTGAATTTCTTTACTCGCTACAAGGACGCCAGGAAATTGCCTTACAACTTCCCTACAACATGATATAAACATTGCTAATGTTATTCACTGGACTAGAACCCAAGTAAGAATGATGACAGAACAGAGGTGCAATGTGTGGGCAGGTCACACGGACCTTACTCCTTACGGCCAATTGTACTGTACATAATTTTTGTAGGTTAACCATTTCCAAGATATTCTCTCTTATTGCTCTTGATTTTAAACTTTTCTCAAATGGAAGTAATCTTTTATTTTACTCTTGGACATGCAAAAAGAACCAAATTTCGATTGCCAGTTTTTAAAACATTTGACTATCACTTTATCCTAGTGTATTCCCTTCTACTTACAAGGAAGAGAGTAATAATGTTAATGTTTATCATCAAGTAAATAGAAGAATAAGGTTTTAAGGATTGTTGTGATGTTAGTAGTATAAGTATTAGTTATGCATATGTAATTTGTTTATTTATAAAGATTGAGGAATGATATTGTTGGAAGATCTAGAAACTTGAGCCAACTTGTTTTTGTGCAGACACAGAATCCCGAAGAACCAGTGGTGGCTGAAACTTCGTCCGCTGCTGCGTATCTTGGCAAAGCATGACAGTACGTATGAAGAGGAGGGAATGTACATGACTGTGGAGGACACCTCGCTGGATGAAGGTGTCATCATATAGACAGACATTTCTAGTCTCACTCGTATAACTTTGTGTATTTACTTTGTAAAGCAGATGTAGTATATGTATGTTTCCTGTTGCAATAAACAGTTTACAGTTTGTCGTCTTGTGTTTAGATTACAGCTTGCCACACTAACAAAATTATTGTTGACACTGCATTTAAAAGCACTTAATATGTAATTAACAGAAATACTGTTAGAACATTGAACCTGAGCTGTTTGCACAGTTTTCAACATAATTTAATATTTATCATAAACACAGAGCACCAATTATTTTTCAAACTGGCCACCTTTGGGCTTCACGTCAGTCTGGGTAGCTTAGTTGATTAAGTGCTGGTCTTCTGAACATGTTATGGGTTGAAACCCTGTGCAGGCCAATTGTTTCTATGTGTGCTTAAAAGCAGCAGCCCCATGTCAGTAGAACAAAATTCCAGCAGCACTGAAATGATTCTGGAATTTGACAAAACAAATTTGGCCTTCACACTGTCTTGTGAGGGCTGCTCCAGAGCAGTGAAGCTAGCAGGAGACAGAATGTTCTTCTCGAGGGGTAGAGATAATATACTTGTTGCATCCATTTCTTTTCAAATTGTGGTAACAAAGTTATGATGGGTAACCAAATAACTATCACTCACTGTAACAGGTATTATGTTGGCCACGAGGGAGATAATGATGGCACAGATAAATTAAAATTACATTCTACAGCACACGTTCCCATAGGATGCTAGCAATGCTGATCACATGAAGACTGACAAATGAGCGTCTATATAGGCTCAAAGCTTATTCTACATGTTTCTCCTTATTAAACATTCTTTAAGCAAGTATATAATACAGACTCCCTTTTATTTATAAATAAATTACTTTTGCTACGTATAATATTTATTTCATAAGCTATTTGCGCTTAGTGAATATTTAAATATGGGTGGGTATCCATCGCTTGGGGATGCGGTATACTAGAAAGAACAACTTCCTTTTTCATGCACTTAGCAATGCAATTATCATTGTTGAATTTTTTTAAATAATTAGTTAATGAAATTATACTTAAAGTACACATTACATTCAATATTCTTATATTCACAGAACACTTACAAGCTAATTACTTTCAGTAAATAATCTTTCCTTTACCACATAATATTTCTTTCCATTAACAAAAAATAAACACTTGATATGAAAATGTTTGGCTTCCATATATTAACATTTCAGAAACATCCCAAGGGAACATTTTGAAAAATGCTGAACTAGTTTACCCTGAAAACGATGGAGACATCCATGTACTTACCTGACTAGAAGCCCGAGAACAGACTTAATATCACTTGACAAACAAATGTATGTCCTAATTCAGCCGTACAGTTTCATCTCTATACTCGCTGCATGCCACAACTGCAGCACACTGTACATTACCAGTTGAAACTGAACTGTCTGGGAAGCTCATTCTCTCCTTTTGTATCTATTGATCATGTGGCAGGAAACTTCCAGAAGCACATGCACAGCTTCAATATCCTGATACTACAACATTTTAACAATCAGCTATGAATTAAAAAGCAAACTATCCACACATTAAATTTAAATGAATTGAGTCACCTTTTTACACTTTTTGCTCCAACTTTGCCTTCGTTTGGGAAGACTGGTTTCAGGGTACTTTAACCCTATCTTCAGTTCTGGGGATGAGTGATGCTACATGCCCTCTACTCTTGTCAACAGGATGATGTCATCAACGGCGGGGACCTCAAAATGCATAAGAGAGTCTTCTTCTTTGGTGATAAAGATATTTTCCCAAATTTGTAGTTCCAAAGGCTTCTTTACACATTTAATCAACTCTGTTTCTTCCTTTACCCTGAAACTGGTCTTCCCAAACAAAGGCAAAGTTTTAGCAAAAAGTGTAAAAAGGCGACTCATTACATTTAAATTTATTATGGCACCCCACTGTCTAAAATACTTCTTTTTATTTGATATATCCATACATGTTTGGCAACATTGGCTCCTTGTCCCGAACTGCAGCATCATGACAGACTGGACAACAAGCTTCTTTCCTTGAGGCAGCTGCTGAAGCTTGGTGCAGATAGGGTGAAACAGCCACACTAAATCACTCTACTGGAAACCTCGGCTGTTGACGTGCTGGTTGTAATGGGTCTTCATCTGATTGTTCACTACTAGGAGCATGTCATGAAGCCAGTCTGCCCTCAGGTCAACCTGGTGGTGTCATGGGTTGAAGAGTAGTAAGCCAGCAAGAAAAGTGGCACCCATGTGGTGATTGGCCACAAACTTCCTCAGATGTTCTTCTAGAGTCTTGGTGTGTCGCTCAACGCCATCTTATTGTGAATGGTGAGGTGTTGTATGTACTCCAAGCGTCGCTGTGCAGTTTCAACAGTTCTTCTCTACGAAACAGTTTGTGATAGTCTTGGTCTCCTGGTTAGGGATGGCACTTGGTGAAGTAATCCATGGCAACCAACAGATACTTGATGTGGCTAGGGAATGCCCTAGCTACATGAATTGCTATGCTTCAGAAGGTACTCCCATGTTATACTGCTGCCTGCAGCCCTGGTCTGTGGGCCCCAACTTGCCTCACAAACATGACATTAGCAGTCCATAGTCTCAGTAACACCTTTGATGGAGCTAATCGATGGTTCGGTTCAGTCCCTGCATGTACTTCCTCTGGGGCATTTACAACCTTATTCCTGAGCTCTCTGTCTTCCCATCAGCAGCAGTACTCCATGGGTCCCATTGGGTCCATTTCTATACACTCCTCCCAGCTTGGTACAGTCCCTGCCTCCATTTCTCTCAGGAGTGGTGCTAAATCTGTAACCACCTACTAACTCCCTCCTAAGATTTGTCTTATCATATCCAGATGCAGGCACTGCTGCTATCTCTCCTCTCAACCTTGGTGCAGTGGTCAGAGTTGTCACATTGGAGGACTCGCTGATGTGAAGCTGTATTGTTGCAGCCTCTGGTCCCAATAGCCAGTTGAGGGCAGAGTGCTTCAGGTGGAATGACTGACCATACAGGTACTAAAGGAAGAGCTCACTACTGCTAGGAGCTCTATGCAGTAGTTCTTTTCCACCTTGCAGAGTGACTTGCTGTAGTAGGCTGGTACCTGGTTCTGGACCTCCAATGCCAGTGTCTTTGGCATCTGTGTCCACAGTAAAGTCAGTAGAAATTCTAAAATAGGCACATTCCAAAGTGCTGACTTCAGCGCCGGAACCATGCTCTGTGCCTCTTCTGACCGGTGCTGCTCCATCAGACAAATGAGGGGTTTTGGCATGTTGGAGAAACTTAGGACAAACCGGCAGGAGTAGCTGTATAGGCCCAGGAAACTTGGCAGCTCTCGTTTGTTTATTGGGCGGGGCCAATCTCTCTGCTCGAGCCTTCTCCGGTACCGCGGTCACCTCAGATGTTGAGACTATGTGGCCCAAATAGTTCACCTCCTTACAACACAGTTGACATTTCCTCAGATTCAGCTGCAGCCTTTTCATATGTTGGTCAGGTTCTCGAGATGTCTTCGAAATTGTGCCCCTCCACGGGTAAGATGTCGCCCAGCGCTGTGGCTAGTTGGTATCGGCAAGCCCTTCGCCATGTCAGGTCACGGCTGCACCTATGTCTAATAGTTTTCGGCACAGCTTCCCTTGTACCCAGCCCTCTATGACGAGGCTCTAGTCCAGTCTTCTTCCCAAGGCACGCAGCGTCACTTGAGGTGTTGCCGTTGACGACGCCGACGTTCCCGCCTGCTGGTCAGCTTTGTCTGGTTAGCCACACGCCACTGAAAGGCCGTTCATCGTCTTTGTTGTCTCTCTCTTCCTGTCGTGGCGAATACTATTGCAACTGTTCTCTGGGCCACCTCCATCCTAAAATATACTTTATTCGTGAAATAAGAATGGTTTTATTTCTAAACGACAGGGGCAAGGGAACGATAGTAAGTACATAAAAATAATCTGAATTTGACTTTTACGCCGGATTCACAGTGGAAACGATACTGGTGACGCGACACAGCATTGGTCATGGAAACTAGTGTTCACAATTTGACATTATTGAGCGGCGGATTTAAAGCAAGTTCTTGCTCTGTGTCCTCTAAAAAGAAGAAACGACACAAACAATCAACAAAGAAGACAGCAGAAGCTGCGTCGTTGGTGGGTTCGACCCGAATTCAAGGAGCGGATCCACTTTGGGGATTTTCGTACCCTCATCCTGAATATCATAATGACGGATGTCTAATCATATTACAATTATATGCCAATGACACCATCACAATTTGATCTTTAGCACATCATTGGTTCTCGTATAGAGAAACAGTCAATTCGAAAGCCAATATCTTCAGTAGAGCGCCTTGTATAACTTTGAGGTTAGGGACTTATTTAATATTCAGTCAACCAGCATAGACCTAGTTTTAATTAGGTGGCAACATTATTCTGGAATGAAGGTATAATTTTGGTTCTCCAAGACAGTGGCCATTTTCTGTAACGTTTGTATTATCATTACATGGTTAAAAATCTGTATTTCTATTGGTCAATCGTTTTGCCGCGCGTGCTGCGTCGCCAATATCGCTCCATTGTGAATTCGGCATTAATTTGCATCACTGCTTCCATCCGGATACATTTCCTTGGAGCTGTATGAGGAATAAAACCGAGCACTACTACTGTCATGTAGTAGTGAAAATCCGGTTGAGTTCCATTGGCATGGCTTGCTCATTTCTCTAGCGCTTTTCAGTTTCCAAATTTGGTTTTGTTTCGCTACGTTACGCGGGAAATACACCCTCATTCAGGAAAATTACCCATCTGTTGGCTAGTCTGTCACACAGACAAACTTTGCACCAAAAAAGTGCTGAAACGCACATTAATCTGCGTAATGATACGCATATAGTTTGTGCTATAGTATTGCTATCACGCTCATGGAAACGCGGTAAAATATATTTCATGGACAGGGGGATTGAGAATCACTGAAAAATAAAATTATGTGCGAATCGTGGTGTTACTGAAGTAGGGTCCATTTTCTGCGTAGAGTCAGGCAGGCAATCTTTGCATCAGAAAATTACTGAAACTTACAATTATGTACGTTATAGGGTGAATAGAGTTGGTATTGGAAAAAGGAGGGACAGCAGCGCACCCATTGGCTAGTGTGGAAAGGAAGAAATATGCACTTAACAGTGTGGGAAAGGAAATTATTTACATAACAGTAACAGCAGCGATTCAATAGTAATGCGAACAAACTCTGAAATAGGTTACTTAAAGGAGAAATTAGGAAGGCGAAAAATGGCGCGAAGGCAGCCCATTCCATAGGGAGGCCGGGAAACGATTCAATATGCAAATAATAATAATAATAATAATTAATACTAATAACTAATTATGTAGAATTGTGTACCTAACCACCCAGAAATTCTTACTATGTATCTTAATCTGACAGCACTAAGAACCTATTATGTGTTGTTATTTGTAGATCACTGCCAAATGTATTTATTTGAATGTCCCTAATTACGAGTTCTTTTGGCTCTGTATTTAAATAAATATCCTTTAACCGTGTGCCCACTTTGTACTTCTATTATCTAGCGACAATAACTCGATTACCAACTTCTGCATCTGTCCCACTCACGTCTTGTTATGGAAAAACAAATTATAATTTTCATAATATGACAGTGTATGTTATTATAGACAGTGTATATTATTCATAGCCCTATACTTGAGGTAAATTTAAGTTCTAAACCCGCTGATTTGGTAAACGCGATCCCTCCAATAGTACCGTCGTTTGTTATTAGGTTTGTGATGTTCTCATTGGTTAAAAGTCTGTGTAAAAGTTGACGGTGATTGCACAGCATTTTGTTGTAAGATGAAAAGAGCGGTTTTACAGCGAAGCTATTTGTAACTGAACTTTGGTTAATTGGATATTGTATCATTTTACTTTGGTAAGTACTGCACGTTTGCGGTGTGGTGGTGATAATGTTACACTCTGTCCGGAGAAAAACAACACTGCTGTTGGGAAAAAGAGCAATTAACCTAATATGAGGAGAGCGTTTAAAGTTGACTGTGCGTATATTTTCAGGAAACAATGTCGAGCACTTCGCAGAAACATCGCAATTTTGTTGCGGAGCCCATGGGTGACAAGCCTGTGACGGATCTAGCTGGTGTTGGCGAGGTTCTGGGAAGCAGGCTGGAGGGCCAAGGTTTTGATAAGGTTGGTAAAGTATAGCGTTCCTATCACGTGCATAACATTTTAGATGATATTATTGCTTAGATTTGCTAAATAACTATTGTCCTATTGCATTTATGTACTAGCGAATTTAACATGGTAACTCACAGACAGAGTTTGTAACAGAGATGGCAGAAGCAACAAAACAAGAGAAGCACTTGTTGATTCTGTGTTATGACTTGGCAAATGAGTCAACGTGCTGAATCATTTTTATACACATTCAACATCTCTGGTTATTACATTCATTCGACTCTTATGTGCATCAAACTTGCATAACTTTCAATACATGGATATAATTTGGCAGTGTTGTATACCAGCTGGAAATGTTGCAAAATAGAGCTATTAAAATAAGTTATAATTTAGATTACTATTCTCCAAGTGAATATGTATACATACTAACAGCAATTACTCCACTGTGCGAATCTGTCCACGATTATATTTGCTGCTTTTAAAATCATTAATAAACTGTTCCATACAAACATAATCACGCAGGAGTTAAATGGTGAAACAAATGGCTACCACTAAATATGATTGAGGGGTATTATTCACATAATAACAAAAGCTTTTAATGAACTTCCCATTCCAAATAAACATAATAAATTGACCATTTTTAAGAAGGTAAAACTGCATGTACTGCTGGAATATGAAAATGCATAACATAAATACTATCATGTTTTGTGCAAATATCCAACTATTTCCTAATGATACATTCACGTGTAATTTGTGTATTAGTCTTTTTATCTTTTTAAGTATTGAAAGTATTATGTGTACCTATTTAAAGTTTCAGTTTGTTTTATTCTCAAATAAATGAAAGCACATTCTTATATATTAATACATGTGATATACTATGTTTAACTGTTTAATAATATTTCTTGTTGCATATTATGATGGATTTTAATATTTAGCTTATTCTTAGTTTTAAATTATTGTTGTTGACAACTTTTTGTTGGATATTATTTGTAGTTATTATGACACTGCTACACTTTTAAATGATGACTGCCTCTACTACGAGCCCCAAAGATCTTTGGGACCTTACTCAAATAAATATAAGGTAATTATGCAGAACTTGGACTACTTGGAAAATTGAAAGAAACTAAGTGCGATCGATGAATCTTGTATATATGGTGACGATTTCAAAGGTTTAATTTGGTGGTCAGTTTTTTTGATTATTATTATAGACATATTTGTGTGCATGCTGAAACAGTTGATATTTTTGCATATATGATGAATATTTACCAAATAATTTTATATAAATGCGTATTGTATAAATAATAAATGATTTTGTAATGGTCAGAAACATATTTCTGCGTCAACTATTACTACAATAGAAAATTAGAAACAAATTTATAAACACACTAACCTTAATGGTTTCAAACCTAATCATGAACTTACAGAAACAAACTACTATAGTCGCATTAACCGGTGAATTATTGCTATGACCAGTAATCCTGCCAAGAGCGACATTTGACGTTCTTGCAGAGTCTTCCACTAGCAAGGAAGCCAAGCTTGTTCATTAGAAATACAGCTTTTTATGCAAGCATTTCAGCATATACACATAAAACCATTTATTATTCATACACTTCTCATTTGTGTATAATTATTCGATAAATATCCATCATATATGCAAAATACCAACTGTTCAACATACACACAAATCTGTCTATAATAAAAGAACCAAGCATGACCGACAAATAAAACCTTGGAAATCGTCATCACAAATGCAAGCTCAATGAATTAATTGTTTTTACTTTCATTTGATTTTTTGAGCGGCGCAAGTTCTACATAATCAAAAAAGTAAATTTAAATAAAATACTGGCATCCATATTTTGCAATAATTTTATTTAATATATAAGAAGTAAGTTGTTCAGCACTGGCTGCGACAGTTCAAATGGATGTGGTAATTATTTGCAGAACATTTCAACTTGTTTTTGCTTATGTATTTCGTACAATTCATGAGGTTTTCTTTAACCACGTGTCCCACCAGTCTCAAAGTATGCAGTGTTGAGAGGTTGCAGAGGTCACAATGAAATAGGAACAAGAAACTTTAGAATGTAGCGCTGCTTTCTGCCCCCGCAAGGGTCTGCAAAGGAGGGAAGCCAGCACATGTTGTTGGCTTCCAAATCTCTTTCTTTCCTTTACTCTTGTATCATGATGACATAACTAAAGAGCAAGTAGATCTGGTTGGGCTGACAGTTAATCATCATCATCATTATTATTATAGTTATAACAAGAACAATATTTACTAGTAATGCTGCTATGTTTTCGTTAAAAAGACAAAGTAATTGATAAGTTTTTATTTGATGATAGCTTTGTGTGTTAAATTGCTCCTTTAACCCAAAGTATTACTTGATCCAATGTATTAAGAGCACCGCAAAGGTGAACCTAAAACAGTATATTATCTGCGTCTCACCATGTGCAGTGTGATGGTGACGGGAATATGTTCATGTTGTGATGAAATAACAAACATGTGCACTAGGAAGGTGAACCGAAAACAGTATATTATCTGCGTCCCACCATGTGCAGTGTGATGGTGACGGGAGTATGTTCATGTTGTGATGAAATAACAAACGTGCACTAGGAAGGTGAACCTAAAAGAGTATATTAATATAAAAAATAATAATTGCAACCAATCTTCACTTATCTTTTGGAATCCTTGCCTGGACTAGTTTCGCAACGATTTCATTGCATTATCAACATATCCTTTTGGTCTCTTTTTTGATGTTGTTTATTTACACTGTTATGGTTACTGCTACTAGGTGGATTGTGTACTAATGCATTGCTAACTACTGGAATCAAAACAAATTTGGTAAGAGTGTCAATTGGAGGTATATCAAAATTCATTGCATGATTTCTATACTTTAATATAAATATTTTCTCCCAAACCATTAAATCTATGGGCCCATTTAAGTGTTTTAATAATTTAACATCTGGATTTATTTCATGATTAAATTTCCAAAAATGTTCTGCTACAGCTGATTTATCAATTTGTTTGTATTTAATATTCCTAAAGTGTTCTTTTACTCTGGTTTCCAAATGACGTTTAGTCTTACCAATATAAACAAGGTCACAATTTAAACAGTTTAATTGATAAATGCCAGATTTTTTATTTTTTGAAATTTCATCCTTTTTAGAAAAGCCTAACAAATTTTTTATACTATATTTATTTTGAGGAACCAATATTATGCCATGCTCTTTGAAAATATTTGTGAATTTTTTATTTGCCCAAGGGTAACAAGTAAATTTTTTTAAAAATGTAATTATCTTTTATTTTCTTAAGCGTAGAAATATCTTTAATAGCTTTTTTGATATTTAAACTTCTCAATTTTTTTATTTATAAAATCAGTATTAAAACCATTAATTAAAGCAGTGTTAATAATGTGTTTATATTCTTTATAGAATTCATCTTTATTAAGGGGTAAATTAATTAACCTATAAATTAAACTATTAAAAACAGCAAATTTATGTGAAAAAGGGTTAAAGCCATTATTTTTTATATAATTATCAGTGTGGGTTTGCTTTCTGTATATTCCAAAATTCAATTTATTGTCTTTTTTTATTATTTTTAAATCCAGGAAAGGGAGATAACCATCACTTTCAGTTTCTAATGTGAATTTTATAGCCTTATCTTGTAAATTTAAAAGTTTTAAAGCATCATTTACATGTTTATCAGGAACAATAGCAAATATATCATCTACATATCTATACCAAGTTTTAAAAATTAGAGGGAATGCTTTAGTGACCTGTATTTCAAAATAGCTCATGAAAAGATCAGCAAGAAAAGGTGAAAGTGGACTACCCATTGCTAAACCAGAAGTTTGTTGATAGAATTTGTCATTAAAGCTGAAAAAATTTTGATCCAAACAAAGATTAGTAAGGATAACAAAATCATTTATTAAATTTTCATTCAGTTCTATAGAACTTTACCATTTTTTTAAAAATGTCAAAAGTTTTTCTCTAGGAATGCTTGGAAACAAAGCAGTTACATCAAAAGAAACAAGTTTATCATTAGTAGACAATGTAATATTGCTGATCCTTTCAACTAGCTCAAAAGAATTTTTAATACTTAAACTCTCAAATTTTTCAAAATTAGTGAATTTTTTATTTAACCATTTAGCTAGGCTGTAAGTAGGTGAATTTATGCAATTTACAATAGGTCTCATTTTATTTCCAGGTTTATGAATTTTGGGAAGAGCATATATTCTGGGTAAAATTGGATTACTGATTTTTATAATTTGCTTTTCTTTATTTGTAATACTTTTAATTTCATTAAGTGTCTTATTATAAATTGAAATGCAGGATTTTAAAGGGTTAATATCAATGCTTTTGTAATCTTCACCTTGAAGTAAGAGTTCCATTCTGTTAATGTAATCAATTTTATTTAAAATTACAATGCTGTTACCTTTATCAGCTTTAGTATAGATTACATGTTTTTCTTTTAATGATTTAATAATTTGTTTATTGTGATTTACTTTATTGTGATTGCTTACTTTACTTTATTGTTTATTGTGATTTCACATAAATTTGCTGTTTTTAATAGTTTAATTTATAGGTTAATTAATTTACCCCTTAATAAAGATGAATTCTATAAAGAATATAAACACATTATTAACACTGCTTTAATTAATGGTTTTAATACTGATTTTATAAATAAAAAAATTGAGAAGTTTAAATATCAAAAAAGCTATTAAAGATATTTCTACGCTTAAGAAAATAAAAGATAATTACATTTTTAAAAAAATTTACTTGTTACCCTTGGGCAAATAAAAAATTCACAAATATTTTCAAAGAGCATGGCATAATATTGGTTCCTCAAAATAAATATAGTATAAAAAATTTGTTAGGCTTTTCTAAAAAGGATGAAATTTCAAAAAATAAAAAATCTGGCATTTATCAATTAAACTGTTTAAATTGTGACCTTGTTTATATTGGTAAGACTAAACGTCATTTGGAAACCAGAGTAAAAGAACACTTTAGGAATATTAAATACAAACAAATTGATAAATCAGCTGTAGCAGAACATTTTTGGAAATTTAATCATGAAATAAATCCAGATGTTAAATTATTAAAACACTTAAATGGGCCCATAGATTTAATGGTTTGGGAGAAAATATTTATATTAAAGTATAGAAATCATGCAATGAATTTTGATATACCTCCAATTGACACTCTTACCAAATTTGTTTTGATTCCAGTAGTTAGCAATGCATTAGTACACAATCCACCTAGTAGCAGTAACCATAACAGTGTAAATAAACAACATCAAAAAAGAGACCAAAAGGATATGTTGATAATGCAATGAAATCGTTGCGAAACTAGTCCAGGCAAGGATTCCAAAAGATAAGTGAAGATTGGTTGCAATTATTATTTTTATATTAATATTTGTGTATTTCTTCACTGTTACTAGCTTCTTTTTACATCTAAAAGAGTATGTTCATGTTGTGATGAAATAACAAACGTGTTCACTAAGAAGGTGAACCTAAAACAGTATGTTCATGTTGTGATGAAATAACAAACGTGCACTAGGAAGGTGAACCGAAAACAGTATATTATCTGCGTCCCATCATGTGCAGTGTGATGGTGACAGGAGTATGTTCATGTTGTGATGAAATAACAAACGTGCACTAGGAAGGTGAACCTAAAACAGTATATTATCTGCATCCCACCATGTGCAGTGTGATGGTGACAGGAGTATGTTCATGTTGTGACGAAATAACAAACGTGCACTAGGAAGGTGAACCTAAAACAGTATATTATCTGCGTCCCACCATGTGCAGTGTGATGGTGACAGGAGTATGTTCATGTTGTGACGAAATAACAAACGTGCACTAGGAAGGTGAACCTAAAACAGTATATTATCTGCGTCCCACCATGTGCAGTGTGATGGTGACAGGAGTATGTTCATGTTGTAATGAAATAACAAACGTGCACTAGGAAGGTGAACCTAAAACAGTATGTTCATGTTGTGATGAAATAACAAACGTGCACTAGGAAGGTGAACCTAAAACAGTATGTTCATGTTGTGATGAAATAACAAACGTGCACTAGGAAGGTGAACCTAAAACAGTATGTTCATGTTGTGATGCAATAACAAACGTGCACTAGGAAGGTGAACCTAAAACACTATGTTCATGTTGTGATGAAATAACAAACGTGCACTAGGAAGGTGAACCTAAAACAGTATGTTCATGTTGTGATGAATTAACAAACGTGCACTAGGAAGGTGAACCTAAAACACTATGTTCATGTTGTGATGAAATAACAAACATGTGCACTAGGAAGGTGAACCGAAAACAGTATATTATCTGCGTCCCACCATGTGCAGTGTGATGGTGACGGGAGTATGTTCATGTTGTGATGAAATAACAAACATGCACTAGGAAGGTGAACCTAAAACAGTATATTATCTGCGTCCCACCATGTGCAGTGTGATGGTGACGGGAGTGTGTTCATGTTGTGATGAAGTAACAAACGTGCACTAGGAAGGTGAACCTAAAACAGTATATTATCTGGGTCCCACCATGTGCAGTGTGATGGTGACAGGAGTATGTTCATGTTGTGATGAAATAACAAACGTGCACTAGGAAGGTGAACCTAAAACAGTATATTATCTGAGTCCCACCATGTGCAGTGTGATGGTGACGGGAGTATGTTCATGTTGTGATGAAATAACAAACATGTGCACTAGGAAGGTGAACCTAAAACAGTATATTATCTGGGTCCCACCATGTGCAGTGTGATGGTGACGGGAGTATGTTCATGTTGTGATGAAATAACAAACATGTGCACTAGGAAGGTGAACCTAAAACAGTATATTATCTGGGTCCCACCATGTGCAGTGTGATGGTGACGGGAGTATGTTCATGTTGTGATGAAGTAACAAACGTGCACTAGGAAGGTGAACCGAAAACAGTATATTATCTGCGTCCCACCATGTGCAGTGTGATGGTGACGGGAGTATGTTCATGTTGTGATGAAATAACAAACGTGCACTAGGAAGGTGAACCGAAAACAGTATATTATCTGCGTCCCACCATGTGCAGTGTGATGGTGACAGGAGTATGTTCATGTTGTGATGAAATAACAAACGTGCACTAGGAAGGTGAACCTAAAACAGTATATTATCTGGGTCCCACCATGTGCAGTGTGATGGTGACGGGAGTATGTTCATGTTGTGATGAAGTAACAAACGTGCACTAGGAAGGTGAACCTAAAACAGTATATTATCTGCGTCCCACCATGTGCAGTGTGATGGTGACAGGAGTATGTTCATGTTGTGATGAAATAACAAACGTGCACTAGGAAGGTGAACCTAAAAGAGTATGTTCATGTTGTGATGAAGTAACAAACATGCACTAGGAAGGTGAACCTAAAACAGTATATTATCTGCGTCCCACCATGTGCAGTGTGATGGTGACGGGAGTATGTTCATGTTGTGATGAAATAACAAACGTGCACTAGGAAGGTGAACCTAAAACAGTATGTTCATGTTGTGATGAAGTAACAAACGTGCACTAGGAAGCTGAACCTAAAAGAGTATGTTCATGTTGTGATGAAGTAACAAACGTGCACTAGGAAGGTGAACCTAAAAGAGTATGTTCATGTTGTGATGAAGTAACAAACGTGCACTAGGAAGGTGAACCTAAAAGAGTATGTTCATGTTGTGATGAAGTAACAAACGTGCACTAGGAAGGTGAACCTAAAACAGTATATTATCTGCGTCCCACCATGTGCAGATTCCAAGGAGGATTATTGCTTAATGTGCATACTTTATAACTTGTTAATTTTAAAGAATTCCAACAGCAAAATATATGTTATACGTGATTCAAGTATGTTTTATTTCTTTATTTAACAATAATTAATGCATAAAAATATATTTGATTTTCACTTATCTTGCATCATCAAGTCCATAAGCTTAGCATTGAATGGGGGAGACAAATAGAGCAGTACTATGGCCATTTAATAATACTACTACTGCCATCTAGCGACTATTAACCGATTGCGTTCCATTTCTACAGCACTTTTTCAATTTGGTGTGGATTTGCAACATTACTCAGTTTAACCAAGTGATGTTTTGAAAGTTATGAGCTTTACTATTTTGAAGAAACTGCAAGGGCCAGTGCACCAGTTCGGCTCCCAGTCCTGGGTTCAAACCTCTCTCAAAGTCTAAAAGTTGTTTTTTCCAAGTGTATCATATTTTACACGTGCCTTGTTTTAGCATATTGCATAAGAAAAAGGAATTTTTTGTAACTCGGTACTTACATAAAGATACATATTGAAAGTAGATTACTCGTCTGCAGGGTGAAGGCAGTTGCTCATGTATATGGATACATTACTGCAGTTTGCTATCAGACACTGCTGCTGGAACTGAGTTAACTGTGTACGGTGCAAGATGAACCTGGTGTCAAGGAAGAGGTGCTTGAACCAGTATCTGTGCTATAGGCACAAGTGTTGACTTCTTTACCCAAGGGAAGGAACCAAAGGATCACGAAAACCTGCTTACAGTTATTGTTGAAACAATTATCAACAAACATTCAAAATTACATAATGAGCCCACAGCTTGTTGCAGCGTGATTAAATAGCAGGTTTTGGCCTCTTTGTCTGGATATGGCACACATTTGTTTGATGTCACTCACTTCAGCTTTGCTCAAAAGTAGAAGCTTTCATATTGTTGCCAACTTAATTAATTCATTATTGCTACTAATGTCCTTTTCTTTATTTTCTTACATATTATGAATATCCTTATCTTGCAGTGTCAATAATGACTAAATTTGGTTTCTCTTTTGTTATGCAAAAGCTTCTTCCACTCTGAGTTGTGAAAAACAAAGTTGGTTTCTTCTGTTTGTTTTTCTTCTTCCTTGTTGTTTGTTAATGTGCAGACATCAGCTATTCTTCATAACTGCGTACATACACAGTTTCTTTTTATTGGTGAGAAATTTAATTCTGAGTGTTGTTGTTTGTCCTGACGTCACACGTTTGCACTCATAAACCAAGATTGTGTTGTTTGCTGTTTAAAATTATTTCCTATGTAAATGGTGAGCACATGGAGCATGAATCAAAAATAAATAAGCCTTTGCTTTGTCACCTAACACCCCATCATTTGCTTTTATTTACCTTTTCAAAACTATTCCTATTCTGTCTACCTCACTTTTGATTGTAGGCTTATGGTTAAATGACTAATGGTGATTAATGAATACATTATTGCCATCCTTAAATACATTTCAGAATAAATGGTTTAAAATGCACACATTTGCTCTCATTTCCACACCAGTGGGGAAATTGAGTAATTGTGGTTAAAGAAAACCTTGCTGCTACAACTGGGACCTCTGTGTGAAATAGTTTATTTGGTCCAATTACATATATATCAGTTCAGGAAAATTCTTTGTGCAGTTTATTTTAAATTATTTTGTGTGTTTTTGTCAGAATGTGCACATTTGACTTGCCACTATAGACACCATGACATAGATTGGTTGTTAAACATAACGTTGGTAGCAGCAGATACCGTACTATGATGTTGGCACTGTGCACAATTACCTAATTGTGTTGTTGATAGCTGCGCTGTCTAGAAGCAACTGACAAACATATTTATGTTATGCAATACAAGAACACACAAGTTGCTATCAAATCATTTGTTCTTGTGACAAAAGTGTATATTAAAGATATTTACCTGACAAATAAAAGGTATATCTTGAATTTTCTGGGAATAGCCTCTGAAGACTATTTTATTCTGGATGAATTTTACAGAATTTTGCATAACTGCTAAACCGTAAGAGATGGACAAAAATGAAGATGTTGTTAAAAGACATTGTTTATGTCAATTACATTTTAAAATTTCCAAGATATTCCCTGGAATTTGTTTCAATCTTAAAATATTTAAAACTTTTATCAAAAGGGAGGTCTTGTCCATTTTATATATCTCTTGTTTTACTACCAGCCATATAAAAAGAACAGAATTTCAGTGACAATTACATAGCATCTGCATTTAAAAATTTGACTATCACTTTAACCTATGCTACTCCCTTATTTCACTTCTACTTACAAGGAAGCAAGTAATAAGACTATTTCTGCTAATTTTTTCTCAATTAGCATGAAGTAAATATAAGTATAAGCTTTTTAACAATAATTTGTTGCAGTGATGTAGAGAAAATCATGTGAATGGAACACATGAGATTTTTGTTCCTGCACTGGTACATTTGAGTAATGTTGCTGTGAAACGTCAGGCGGCAACCTTAGCAGCAGAAACATGCATTGATGTGAATAAAGTTGGTAGTATTGTATCATAGGAATACTGACAAATAAACTTTGTACCAAAGTTGAGAAAAGAAAGGAATGTACAGTAGGCCAAAGTAATAGCAAGTCATCAACACAGAAAATAATAGTAATTTAAAATTGAAGGAAGTATAAAGTATTTCAAAATTCAATTAATAAGGAAGAACATATTGGAAATTGCTAATGCACTCATTGGTGTCTGTAGATATGAAAGATAAATATATTTTATTGCTGTGCGTTCTTGAACAGTAAGTTGCATTTGGTAATAGCTAAACATTAACTTTCTCCATTTAACCTAAAATATGATATTAAGAGCGCTGCAATTGTTGGGGTGTCTTCATATTCTGGTGCTACTAAATCAATTAGCACATAACCTCTCATACTATTACATGATAATCATCTGCATTAGGTACATTAAATAAGGTCAAAAATATATTTTATATGTGAAAGATGTATGTTTTTATTTATTTGTTTTAAATGAGAAGAGCAAGGACATGATAGTACATGAAGATACATTAAAATTTCAGTGTAATCTTGCATTAATGACTACAATGCCATATAAGAGCAACTGAGCGAATTCCCTTGACACTGTACAACTCATCTAGGAGCAAGTAACTGGGTGAATTTCCTTGACACTGTAGAACTGATCTAGGAGCAAATGACTGGGTGTATTCCCTTGACACTGTACAACTCATCTAGGAGCAAGTAACTGGGTGAATTTCCTTGACACTGTACAACTCATCTAGGAGCAAATGACTGGCTGTATTCCCTTGACACAGTATAACTCATTTAGGAGCAAGTGACTGGGCGTGTTCCCTTGACACAGTTCAACTGTCACCTATGAGCAGGTAACTGGGTGAATTCCCTCGACACTGTACAACTCATCTAGGAGCAAGTATCTTGGCGAATTCCCTTGACACTGTACAACTATCATCTAGCAACAAGTAAATGGGCGAATTCCCTTGACACTGTACAACTGTCACCAAGGAGCAAGTAACTAGATAAATTCCTTTTCCTTTAACACTGTACAACTGGCCTCTAGGAGCAAATAACTGGGCAGATTGACACTGTACAACTGATCTAGGAGCAAGTATCTATGCCAATTCCCTTGACACTGTACAACTGATCTAGGAGCAAGTGACTGGGTGTATTCCCTTGACACTGAACAACTGTCACCTAGGAGCAGGTAACTGGGCAAATTCCCTTGACATGGTACAACTTATCTAGGAGCAAGTTTCTGGGCGAATTCCCTTGTCATTGTACAACTGATCTAGGAGCAGGTATCTGGGAAAATTCCCTTGATACTGTACAACTGTCATCTGAGAGCAAGTAACTGGGGAAATTCCCGTTGACAGTGTACAACTGTCACCTAGGGGCAAGTAAGTGGACGAATTCCCTTGACACTGTACACCTGGCCTCTAGAAGCAAATAAATGGGCAAATTCCCTTGACACTGTACAACTGTCATCTAGTAGGAAGTCAATGGGTGAATTCCCTTGACACTGTACAACTGTCACCTAGGAGCTAGTAACTAGGTAAATTCCTTTGACACTGTACAAACTGGCCTCTATGAGCTAATAACTGGGCAGATTCTGTTGACACTGTACAACTGTCATCTAGGAGCTAGTAACTGGGTGAATTCCCTTGACACTGTACAACTGATCTAGGGGCAGGTATCTGGACCAATTCCCTTGACACTGTACAATTCATCTAGGAGCAAGTGACTGGGCATATTCCCTTGACACTGTACAACTGAGCTAGGAGCAAGTGACTGGGCATATTCCCCCGACGCTGTTCTACTGTCACCTAGGAGCAGGTGACTGTGCAAATTCCCTTGACACTGTACAACTGAACTAGGAGCAAGTGACTGGGCAAATTCCCCTGACGCTGTACTACTGTCTTCTAGGAGCAGGTGACTGTGCAAATTCCCTTGACACTGTACAACTGAGCTAGGAGCAAGTGACTGAGCATATTCCCCTGACACTGTACTACTGTCTTCTAGGAGCAGGTGACTGTGCAAATTCCCTTGACACTGTACAACTGAACTAGGAGCAAGTGACTGGGCAAATTCCCCTGACGCTGTACTACTGTCACCTAGGAGCAGGTGACTGTGCAAATTCCCTTGACACTGTACAACTGAGCTAGGAGCAAGTGACTGAGCATATTCCCCTGATACTGTACAACTGAACTAGGAGCAGGTGACTGTGCATATTCCCTTGACACTGTACAACTGAGCTAGGAGCAGCTGACTATGCAAATTCCCTTGACACTGTACAACTAAACTAGGAGCAAGTGACTGGGCAAATTCCCATGACACTGCACAACTGTCATCTAGGAGCAAGTATCTTGGCGAATTCCCTTGACACTGTATAACTATCACCTAGGTGCAAGTAAGTGGTCCAATTCCCTTGACACTGTACAACTGTCATCTAGGAGCAAGTATCTGGGCGAATTCCCTTGACACTGTATAACTGATATAGGAGCAAATAACTGGGCGAATTCCCTTGACACTGTACAACTGAGCTAGGAGCAAGTGACTGGGCAAATTCCCTTGACACTGCACAACTGTCATCTAGGAGTAAGTAAATGGGTGAATTCCTTTGACACTGTACAACTATCACCTAGGTGCAAGTAAGTGGTCCAATTCCCTTGACACTGTACAACTGGCCCCTAAGAGCAAATAACTGGGCAAACTCCCTTGACACTGTACAACTCGTTTAGGAGCAAGTATCTGGACGAATTCCCCTTGACACTGTACAACTGTCATCTAGGAGCAAGTGGCTGGGTGAATTCCCTTCACAACTGATCTAAGAGTAAGTATCTGGGAAAAATCCTTTATCACTGTACAACTCATCTAGGAGCAAGTAACTGGGTGTGTTCCTTTGACATTGTACAACTGATATAGGAGCAAATAACTGGGCAAATTCCCTTGACACTTTACAACTGATCTAGGTACAAGTGACTGGACTAATTCCCTTGACACTTTACAACTCAAGTACCTAGGCAAACTCCCTTGTTACTGTACAACTCAACTAGGAGCAAGTATCTGGGCAAATTCCCTTGACACTTTGCAACTCATCTTGGAGCAAGGAAATGGGTGAATTCCCTTGACAATACAACTGATAAAGGAGCAAGTATATAGGTGAATTCCTTTGATACTGTACAACTGTTGTCTGGGAGCAAATGACTGATCGATTTCCATTGACACTGTTCAAGTGATCAAGGAGCGAGTATCTAGGTGAATTCCCTTGATACTGTACAGCTGACTTCTAGGAGCAAATAACTAGGTAAATTCCCTTGATACTGTACAGCTGACTTCTAGGAGCAAATAACTAGGTAAATTCCCTTGATACTGTACAGCTGACTTCTAGGAGCAAATAACTAGGTAAATTCCCTTGATACTGTACAACTGCTGTCGGGGAGCAAGTGACTGGGCGAATTCCTTTGACCTGTTTTGTTATGTAATGGGAAGTTCAAAAATAAAGCACCAACAAATTGAAAAGTGATACATTAAAACAGAAATACAACAAAAAATCTGACGTGTTCCGTTCACATGACTTTCTCTATATCTCTGTAAATTATTATTGTTAATAAGCTTATCTTTTATTTATTTCATGCTAATCGAGAAAAATTAGCAGAAATAGTCTTTATTTTTTGCTTTATTGTAAGTGGAAGCGAAATAAGGGAGTACCATAAGTTAAAGTGAAAGCCAAAAGCTGGTTGCTATGTGACTGATGTTCCTTTGTTTGTATGGACAGGAGTTGACAAATTCCTGTATGAGAAAAGTATAAGTTTTTCAAAGCTGAAACCAAGAAAAAGGAATATCTCAAAAACGATCAACTCCACGAAAAAAATGTATATAACATAAATTGTGTTTTAACATGGTCTACATTTTTTGTGTGTTAAGTTTTTATCCATCTCTTACGGTTTAGTAGTTATGTAAAATTCATGCAGAATAAAGTAGTCTTCAGAGGATATTCCCAGAAAATTAGAGATATACATTTTATTTGTCAGGTAAATATCTTTGATATACGAAATTTTAATCAAAATCGTTAGAGCCATTTTTGAGAAAATCAAAATTTTTCGAAAAAAGTTCCATGTAAAGGGAATTAGGGGGTGGGGGATTGTTCTCAAAATCTTCGTGTCGCATCCCTGGAAGATACTAAACTTAAATACCAAGTTTGGTATTTTACCGACTTTTCGTTTTTGAGTTATCGTGTCCACAGACACATGGACACACACACACACACGGACCTTTTTGTGAAAATGCTTTTTTTGGATATTGGGGACCCTAAAACATATATTTCCGGTGAAATCTCAGTATAAAATTTTTGGGTGGAGTGCAATACATTCTTTATACACAGTGTACACAGTGCGTATAGAGAAAGTAAAAAGTAACTGGGACAAAGGCATTACATCGTATTCCACAGAAGATCTTTTCAAAGAAAGTGAACATTGTAATTACATGTGTTATTGAACAAGTAAAATGTCACTATCAGAGACATGTTTTATTGTAGCATTTCATCCCATTTTACTTGCTCCACATAGTGTATAGAGCAATTATTTCATTGCACCCATAAATTCAGTACCAAAATTTTACCAGAAATATATGTTTGGAGGATCCTTGAGTCCAAAAAAAAGCGTTATTAGGAAAAGTGTATTTTGTGCACTCAAAAACTTAAAGACCATTAAATTTGGTATTTAAGCTTGGTATGTTCTAAGGATGCCACACAAAGACTTTAAAGAAAATCTCCCACCCCAAACTACCCTTTACATAGAAAATGAGAAAATTTTGTTTTTCTCAAAAATTATTATTTTATTTAGAGTTAACTTTTTGAGATATTCTGGATCATTGGTTAAACTTTTTCAAATAGGAAGACATTTTTCTTGTCATGTCTTGTTTGTTCTACTTACAAAGAAGCAGGAAATAATACAATTTCTGTTAATGTTTATCTTGATATAGACTAAAGATTAAACGTTTTTTTGTAGAAGAGCTAGAGAAAGTCATATGAATGGAATTATACCAGTATTTTAAATTCAGAGTTTAAAATAATTCTGTAACTAGTGAAAATAAGTAATATTACAGAATGGTGAGTTTGTGTGAATAATGTAAGTGGTACCTGCAGGTTAACAGCTGAAACAACAAATAATCTGGCTACAATAAACAAACCTGTTTGTATGGAGTTCTTTAATTGCTATTCCAGTTCCATCTTTTCAATTAATATTGTTTGAAAAAATAGGAAACCATTTAAACAAAAACTGCACTCATTTGATGCTGAAGAAAAAATAGAGAGAGGCTTTCACAAAACACAATATATTGTTTGTGATCAGTTATTATTGCAGACATACATACATAACATTGGAATCTGTAGATCCTATTATGAGCTTAGACTCAAAGCTCAAACTCTAGGATGCAGATCATGTCAACAATTACATTTATTATTTACAAATAATAACTCTGACAATGAATTTTCAGAGTTGTCATGTTTAGAATTACAGTTTGTTTTCAAAAACTACTCGTACACAGAATATTCATATTATATTTACAACAGTATTTTTTGATTGAATGAAATCCTCCTCTGTATAGAAGGTGGTGTGAGTAATAAGGCATCTTTTTAACTCTGATCTAAACTTGTTTTACAATTCTTTTATAGAAGAGGGTTGTGAATTAAACAAAACTATTCCTTTGTAGTAAACCCTTTTTGTTGGCTTCTCTCTCTTTCTTATGGATATCTGTAAACTTTTCTGGGTTATTTATTACAAATGACAATATGGTTGCTAGAATATATTCACAGGCTAATGGTAAAATTACAAACATTTTGAAGAGTGGTTTGCAGCGAGTTGATCGTGTTTCCCCTACCATTATTCTTATAATGAACACTTTTTTAGCATTTACTGAATTTCCCCCAAATATTATTGCATAGGTTATCATCAATGAATGAAAATATGTATAATAAGCTGTTTTAGTATACTCTTATTTTTGACATAATATCCCAATTGAGCATGGTAACTGCGATCCAAGTGTGATGTCATGATTTCAGATTTTACTACAAGTTCTCTTTCCCAACAGCAGATTTCTGTCTCTGATCAAAAGCTTGTAGTATGTATGTATAATAGCACACCTTTTCTTCTTGTTCCCATCTGTTATCGTGACATTCTCAACAACTCATTACAATCTGTGCTTTCTTTATAGAGACCTGAGACGTGTAATAGTTTTAAGGTTAAATTGTAAGTTCCTGAAACACTGCACATGTGTTGCTAGATGCCAGCAACTTCCATTCCACAACCGAGACATTGGCACAACCACTGTGTGCCTTTCATCAGCGATAATAACTTCTACTGCTGGAGATTTATTGCCACGTGGTCAACAGTATGAAAAGAGAGCAACTTGGTCCAGTTTGTACTGTGAGTTCTGAGTGTACAGTTGCAGTATAGGAAGAGCCACAGCCATCGTCATGCAGTAACTAATCATTTTGAAGTAATAGAGATTTTGTTACATTGGTGTCAGAAGTGGGACAAAACCAAGATGGAGGGCATAATCCAGAATGAAAATGGAAACCAATAAGGAATTCTTAATCCACAAGATGGAGGAAAAAATGAAACTTGGAATGAAGAAAATGCAAGAAATGAAATCGGGAATGGAGAAGATGAAGATGTGGAAAATCAATGAACAGTTGACCACTGTGAAGAAGAACGTAGAAGAGCTTGTAGCTGGGTTCTCCTTCGGATGCTGGAAGGTCTCCAATGCAGTGGTTCGGCCTAATAGCTGACGAAAAGTCCTCTCCTAGTATTGTCTACCTAATTATTTCAGGGTACTTTTTGTAGGTGAAACAAGATTGTAATAAACAGTGCATTTGCTCTTAATACTTGGATTTCTTTCTTTCTGAAGATGTTTTAAACCTTAATAGGTGGCTAGCTTGCTTGCTTACCTTCCCACCACTTCAACAAGAAGCCTAATCGTTCCCCATCCCACGTTCTTGATCAACACAGATTAATATATATTTTTTTCCGAGTGGAGTGGAAAACCCCAATTTACAGGTGATAGAGGGGATAACTCTACCAAGCGCGGGGGTCACTACAAACTGGAAATACTCCCCCCCCAAAAAAAAACTGCACCAGAGAGAATTAGGGTGTAGGAATGCAGCAGTACCGTTTGTTGCACCTGCGGATTCATGGAGCGGATATGTTGGCTGGCCAGAGCCAGGATGCAAACATGGCCAGAAACCGTGATTGGTCCCTTGGGAATTTATGGTGAGGATTTACATGTGTGCAGCCCTGTAACAAAAAGGACGTAGTCATTTAGTAGAGAGCTCACTGACCACGTCCAGTGCTGCTTTACCTGGAATAAGCACATATTTGTTACATTCTATATACAAGAGGTCGCCGTAGAGTGGGGATCCCTCATACCCGGCATGTTGTCACAGGGTGACGCCAACACCTTGGCTGCATCACTATCAAAATAAATTGTACCTAGTTTTGTTAGTGCCGCGTCCTCTGGAAAAACCCAATCTTCCATCTTTCTCCAACATGGTCTCTTTTTCTGTTTTTCCAAATCCCGCAAGTTAAGCATTTTCTATTTGTAGTAGCTTAGCCTAATCCTGTGCTCATTGCCAAGGGGGCTGCTACCTGGAATTAAGCTAGCTCGTCTCTTTCTTAATTACAATTTGGTTTTGTTACATCTCAACTGTTTTAACATTGCTTTCCTTAATATTATGTACAGTTCTGCTTTTTATATTGATTTATGTACATGTCGCATGCCCTAAATAAAATGACGTGTTATTTATAGACATTCTTTAACTGCTATGATTCTCAGTGTCCCATTCTATACTGGGCGTGAAAGATCGCTTAATTTTGCTCAGAGGCCTGAGGTTCTTTTACGTGCCGTAAATCTACAACACGGAACTAACAACTTGTCTTCCCTTCCGAAGGAAGCCATGCTAAGGATTTTTACACCTGGAAAAATCCATCGTCCTGTGCCGAGTTTGAACCCGCGACCTTGGGCTTATGAAGTTAGCATGGTAGGCATTACACCGCGGAGGGCGAATTTGTCCTCCTACCTCAGCATGTTAATGCCCCAGAGGACAGAGTTGTCGGCAGCTAGAGCATCATGATAGAAGGTCGCGACACTACGCACGCCACCCAAATACGGCCCAGCATCAACCTACGAAGTCTTCCACCCACAACCTGGGCAGCAGAGGAGGACGCCACGCAGCTGAAAGCCAGCTTCTAGTGCGATTCCAACGTCGGGGAGCCCCTCGAGAACTGGTTCGGAAAGCATCGCTTGCCTCAGCCAGGGAGCACAGCAGCTTATAAACAAAGCCCTAGTTACGTGTATCAGCCTGCCTATTCCTTCGTCGTCGGGGTGCGCGACAGCACCTTATGCTCGCGAGTATAAGCCAATGCATGAGGCGCTAACAGCTGTGCCCATCTCGAAGACCAGGCGTATTCACTATGACAGCAGGCGGGAAACAATAAGGGACATATCATCCCAACACCTTGCGTGACGCTATGTGCCTTGGGCAGACGACGATAACCACATCTCAGACGGCTGGATACCAGTAGACATTGGCGCAGACCGGACCTAGTTGAAAATCTAGTTGGTTATATCGGAGCTGCAGTTAATGTTGGGATGGAGCTGTGTTCGTCGCGAGGGTGGCGCAGGATGTGATACTGGGACCGGATGCCCTCAGGAGCCACGAGAAGTTTAACGTCGGCCGCAGGATGATCTGCAAGGTGGTCCTGAAGGGCGATGTAGTTGTGCCCGCAAAAAGCGAGGTGGTGGGGAAGGCGCACCTGGAGGGCCAACGGTCAAGGAACTTGTTTTGAACTGTAACACCACCATTGAACGAATTATGTGTTGGCCGGGTATTATTCTGTTGGGAGGAAGTGCCCATGAGGCTGCTGAATCCAACGGACACCGATTAGGATATCCACACCGGAGCAGAGTTAGGGAAGTTCGAGCCCGCAGCGATTTAATCGCCGTGCGACGTGTCCGAAGAGCCTGTGTCGTCGCAGGAAACGAGGGCGCCGGCTGAAAGACTTAATGTAGAGGGCGGCCGATTATTTGACCGCTTCACGTCCGGCATCTACTGAGACGATACCAGTATAGAACATACAAGGGAACGGCGATTGCATGCGCATCGACACCGAAGAAGCCCGACCTCTCCGGCAACCACCAAGACGGAGGTACGGCACACGCTGGAGAGCTAATCGGAAGAGTCCAATAACCCTTTGTGCTCCCGGTAGTCTTGTTGATGAACGCTTCTGCATGGACTAAAGCAAGCTGAATGCCATCACCAGAAAGGATTGTTTACCCTTACCCCGGATTAACGACACTCTGGTGCTCAGTGGTTCTCGACTTCGGACTTGAAATCGGGATACCGGCAATGACCCTAGATCTCGGATATAAGAAGAAGACTGTCCTCGACTGGCGTAGGGCTTCATATATGGTTATGCCTTTTGGCCTCTGCAATGCACCAGCGCCTTCTAGCTCCTCATGGAGTCAGTGATGAGAGTTGACATACGACGCTTGTCTGCTATATCAGGGGTAACATGCTAGCCTCTGGTTGTGGGCTCAAACTCGGTGAACAGGATGATGGATTTTTTCGGGCGTAAAAATCCTTAGCATGGCTTCTTTCGGAACAGAAATAAAGCCGTTGATCCCGAGTCGTAGATTTACGACACAAAAACATCAAACCTGATAAAGAGGTCTCTGAGAAAAATTAAGTGGTCTTACACGCTCAGTATAGAATGGGACGTTGAGAACCACAGCAGTTAAAGAGTGCCCATAAATAAAACTTTATTTTTTTGATGACATCTTGTTGGCAGCAGCTTCGAATAGCATCTCGAGAATCTGACTAAAATTAGCAAAGTCTGCAGGTAGCTAACCTGAAGCCAAACAAATCGGCCACATAACCTACCATCTGTGGTGGCCTGGAGAAGCCTCGGGCAGTGGGAGTTTGTCCTCTTCCGAAAGACAAGGTTCCTGGGCCTATGCATCTACTACCGCTGGTTTGTCAGAGGTTGCTCTAACATCGCGAAACTCCTACTCGTCTGGCAGAAGAGCACCGGCGTAATACAGTCAGGCACTTCAGTCTGCCTATTTTAGGATTTCCACAACCTGGTGGCCACTCCAGTGACAGCGGTGTTGGAAATATTCTATCCCAGGTCCAGGATGGTTAGATTCGGATAATGGCCTACTACAGCAAGGCGCTCTCAAGGCAGAAAAGAACTACCCGGCGATAACTCCAGGAAATAGCAAAGGCTCTGGAGCATCTCCACAAATACCTGAACAGTCAGCCATTCCATCTGAGGATTTACCTCTCCTGAACATTTGATCCTCCTTCGGAGTAAGGTCGCAGCGGTCCTGGGGGAAGTAGGTACATGCTGGGATTTTAGGAGATCTTGGACCCAACCATAACAATCAACGAGCTGAGACTATTGACAGATGCTGAGAGATGGTTTGTGTACGCGGGGGGCACAGACCAGGAGACAGGGTCGTAAGCAGCAGTATAACGTGGGAGCATCCTTCGAGCGCATAGGCATTCCGTGTCACACAGGGGCAGCAGGTCGCCATGGATTACTTCCAACAAGTGGCCAGGACCATTGCGAATTGACCCGTAGAAGAACTGTTTTGGGAGCTACATAGCGATCAGGGCACCAACTTTGAAGGTACATTTAGAAGGTTTTGAACAATCATCAGACAGATTGGGATGTGAAGGTGGCACTTTTGTTACTGGGCCACGCCAGTTGGGGAGCTACAGCCAGCAGTCGAGTACACATCCAGCACGTTGATACTGCAACAGCCCGCTATAGGGAGCAGTGTCAACGGCTTCTTTCTATCCTTTATACTTAATGCGCAAGCGCGTTCCCGAGCGCACGTGATCAGCTTGACCCAGAAAGTTCAGTTTGAGTTCTGAGCGTACAGGATTACAATAAACACATTTATATGTAATCTGTTTTGAAACGAAAATTTCTTACATTACTGTTATTGTTTTATTTTCTAGCTTGACGTCCTTTAATCTGGTTGTCATATCGGACGATGAATGGAATTTGTGAAATGATACTCAAATGATCTCGGGGTCCATGGAGCTTAAAGTTACTCGACATTCGTCTTCTCAGAATAAGGGAAAACGTTATCCGGGTAACTCACCCTGAGTGAGATTCGAACTCGCGACCTGTTGAATGTGACGCAGACACGCTACCACCACACTACCCAGGTTGTTGTTATTCAGGGGGCACAATACAAGTTTTTGTGAGAAAATCTCAGTTCGAAGTTTTGAGTAATAGAATACTTCCTCTACTCACTGTTCTGGCAAAGAAGATGAAATTGATGACGAATATCTCGGAAATGGCTGTAAACAGTTACAGTACTTCACATATGTTTACCAGTTTTTCGAGGGCCGTTTTTTTTTTTTTTTTTTCAACCTCCAATAGGCTATAAATGAAAGAGAAGTTCATAGAAAAAAAAAGTTTTATTACTAAAATCTTTGTACGCTTATCGTTACTTTTCAACATAATCACCGAAAAGATTGAGACATTTATCTTACCTGTGCACAAACTTTGCAATACCCGCTTCAAAAAATGTTGCCACCAATCATTTCAAAAGAGCAGCTTTGACATTGATTTGAAAGTGCTGCCCTCCTAGGCACATCTATAGTTCAGGGAAAAGGTGAAAGTCGCTGGGTGCCAGGCGAGGAGTGTACGGCGGATGATCGAAAATATCCCATTGAAATTGTTCAAGGAGCCGATGGGTTGTGTGGACGGGCGTTGTCATGGATCAGCACAATTCCTCAAGTCAGCATTCCGCTTCGTTTGTTTTGAATGGCTCTCCGCAAACGTAAAGTTTCACAATAAACAGCTGCAGTGATAGTGGTTCCGGGCTGCATAAACTCTACAAGCAATACACCGTTTTGGTCTCAAAACACGGTAGCCATAATCTTTCTGTTGTTGAATGTTTGTTTGAATTTTTTTGGTTTGTTTGGTGAATTTGGATGCATTCTTTGTTGTGATTGTCGTTTTGTTTCCGGTGTGTCGTATTGGATCCAAGTTTTATCTGCAGCAACAGTTGGTTTCAAAAAGTTCTTTCCTTCGTCGTGATAACGGTAAAGGAAATTCAAAGCTGACGCCATTCGATGATTTTTGTGGGCGTCCGTCAACATTTTCGGAACCCAACGAGCACAGAATTTTTTGTAGCCAAAATGTTAGGTTACGATAGTGTGTACGGCATCTTGAAACTTCCGGAATTTCCATAGAGAAAGCAGTTGTGGTGAACGATTTTCCCTAACCATTCTGTCAGCTCGTTCAACAAGGTCGGCTGTAACGACAGACTTGCGTCCTCGGCCATCTTTCGGCAGCATTCACGCACATCGGTCATGAAGTTATCACCGTACACTCGGCTCATTCTCCGATGAATTTCTGCTACACTGTTCCCTTCTGCTTGCAGAAACCGAATTACACTTCGTAATTCACACTTAGGCAGGAGCAACAATGACGGCAGCCGTGTTCGCATGGCTGTAGTGCAAAGCAGATGCCTTGAGGTCGGCAATGGCGGAATGTGTAGTGCGAGAGTTGCGCAGTAGCCTACAGAGCATGTGCGCTTTCTGTCGCTCGCGTAGCTTCTATACTAAGCGATCGGAGGTTGAAAAACAATCTGATATGTTCCATTCACATGACTTTCTCTACATCCCTGTAACAAATTATTGTTAAAAAGCCTATTCTTCTATTTACTTCATGCTAATCGAGAAAAAATTAGAAGAAATAGTCTTATTACTTGCGTCCTTGTAAGTAGAAGCCAAATAAGGGAGTACCATAGGTTAAAGTGATAGTCAAAAACTGGTTGCTATGTGACTGAAGTTCCTTTGTTTGTATGGAAGCAGTTGACAAATTCCTGTATGAGAAAAGTGTAAGTTTTTCAAAGCTGAAATCAATAACAAGGAATATCTCAAAAACGATAAACTCCACGAAAACAATGTGTATTACATAAATTGTGTGTTTTAGGGTGCGCTACATTTTTTGTGCGATAAGTTTTTGTCCATCTCTTACGGTTTAGCAGTTATCCAAAATTCCTTAAAATTCATCCAGAATAAAGTAGTCTTCAGAGGCTATTCCCAGGAAATTCAAGGTATACATTTTATTTGTCATATTGTTGATATGTGATATTTTAATCAAAATCGTTGGAGCCATTTTTAAGAAAATCAAAATTTTCGAAAAAAGTTCCATGTAAAGCGTAGTTGGGGGTGACGAGATTTTGTTGATAGTATCATTGAATGGTACTGAACCAAAATGTCAAGTTTGGAATTTGTTAGACATTTCTCTTTACACTGACTGGGGGACCTTTCTTTCTCCACATAGTACATAGGTAGAGTAGGTATTGCACTCCACCCAAAAATTCGATGCCAAGATTTCACCGGAAACACGTTTTAGTGTTCCCTGTATACAAAAAATCTGACGTGCTCCATTCACATGGCTTTCTCTACATCTCGCTAACAAGCTTATTCTTCTATCTCCTTTATGATAATGGAGATAAATATTAACTGAAATTGTCTTATTACTTGCTTCCTTGTAAGGAAAATAATGCAATACACTAGGCTAAAGTGATAGTCAAATCTTTTAAAAGCTGTCGCTATGTGGATGAAATCCGTTTCTAAGTAGTTCCAGGAGTTGACAAATTTCCGCATGTGAAAAGTTTAAAACAATAAAAAAAAATATCTCAAAAATGGTCAATTCCAAATGTGTATGATAGAAGTTGTATTTTTAACGAGATCTACATTTCTGTGTAAGAGGTTTTTGCTTGTCCCTTATGGTTTACCAGTTACGCAAAGTTCACCAGAATAAAGAAGTCTTCAGAGGCTGTTCCCAGAAAATTCAAGATATACATTTTATTTGTCTGTTAAATATCTTTCAATATACGATATTTTAATCAAAATCGTTAGAGCCATTCTTGAGAAAATAAACATTTTCGAAGTAGTAGTTTGGGGTGGGGGGATTTTCGTGTTGCATCGCTGGAAGATTCTAATTTCAAATACCAACTTTGGTATTTTACAGACTTTTCGTTTTCGCATTATCGTGTTCACATACACACGCACGGATTTTTTTTTTCGAAACATGATTTAGTTATATAAATCGATACCGAGATTTCATCGGAAATACTCGTTTTAGGGACCTCTGTTTATAAACCGTTTTTAGAAAATGGTCCGTGTGTCTGTGAAGAAGATAGCCCAAAAAGAAAAGTTGGTATTTAAGATAACATCTAGCAAGAATGCGACACAAAGATTTTGAGGAAAAGCTCCCCACCCCAAACTACTCTTTACATGGAAAAATTTCGAAAATGTTGATTTTCTCAAAAACAGCTCTAAAGATTTTGATTAAAATACCGTACATTAAAGATATTCTCTAGCATATATACATACAATGTACATGGTAGATAGAGAAGGTATTGTATTCCACCCAAAAATTCGATGTTGCAATTTCGCTGGAAATGCATGTTTAGAGACCTCGGATAGAAAAAAAAAAAAAAAAAAACGTTTTTAGAAAAAAGGTGAACATGCATGCGCGCGCGCGCGCGCGTGTGGACAGCGTAACTAAAAAACAAAATGTCGGTTAAATACCAAACTGATATCAGTATCTTTCAAGGTTACGACACCCCAACTACCCTTTACATGGAAAATTATTCCAATATTTTTATTTTCTCAAATTGGCTTCTAACAATTTTAATGAAAATACCGTATGTTGATATGTATATTTGTATGACAAACGATATGTATATCTTGAATTTTCTGGGAGTAGCCTCTGAAGATCTCGTCATTCCTTTGTATAACACTTAAACCAAGAGATATTATACAAAACTGTAGTTCTCGTTAAAACACCCAATATATGTCATACATATTTTTTGTAGAGTTAACCGTTTCCGAGATATCCCCAGTTATTCGTTTTAGGCGTAAACTACCAAACGGGAAGTCATCTTTCTTTTCGTCTCTTTTGTTTACTCCTAGCAATCAAAGATAACTGAATTTAAATTGTTTCACACAGTGGCTGGTTTTTAATATATTTGACCATCACGTTAGTGTATTTCCTTATTTACCTTCTACTTACAAGGAAGCAAGCAATAAGACAATATCTGTCAATGTTTATGTAGATTAGCGTGAAGCAGGTAGAAGAATAAGCATTTTAACAATAATTTGTTACAGTTATGTAAACAAAGTCATGTGAATGGAACACAGATTTTTATTTTCTCTACACGTACTCTGTACATAGTGTATAGAGAAGGTATTGTATTGTACCCAAAAATTCAATACCGAGATTTCACCGGAAATACATGTTTTGAGACCCCTGAATCTAAAAAAGCGCGTTTGGAAAAAGGTCCGTGTGTGTTGGGGGGCAGCATAGCTCAAAAACGAAAATACTTGGTATTTA
This sequence comes from Hymenopus coronatus, assembly GCA_030762935.1. Taxonomy (NCBI): domain Eukaryota; kingdom Metazoa; phylum Arthropoda; class Insecta; order Mantodea; family Hymenopodidae; genus Hymenopus; species Hymenopus coronatus. The sequence goes on along the minus strand of CM060880.1, from coordinate 541,891 downwards.
AGTTTTGTATCTTCCAAGAATGCGACACGAAGATTTTCAAGAAAATACCCCCACTCCAAACTACCCTTTACATGGAAAAAAATTAGAAAATTTTGATTATCTCATAAATGGCTCTAACGATTTTGATTAAAAGCTCCTATATTAAAGATATTTACCTGACAAATAAAATGTATATCTTGAATTTTCTGCGAATAGCCTCTAAAGACCATATTCTGGATGATTTTTATTGAATTTTGCATAACTGGTAAACCGCAAGAGATAGACAAAAAGTTAGTATACCAAAAATGTAGATCACGATAAAACACACAATTTATGTTATATACTTTTTTCGGGCAGTTGGCCATTTTCGAGACATTCCTTGTTATTGGTTTCAGCTTTAGAATATTTAAACTTTTCTCATATGAGAACTAGTTAACTCCTGGCCACGCAAAGAAACGGATTTTAATTCCATAGCAACCACATTTTAAAACATTTGACTGTCGGTTTATCCTAGTGTATTCCCTTATTTCCCTTCTACTAAGTAATAAGACCGTTTCTGCTAATGTTTTAGCATTAAATAGATAGAAGAATAAGTTTATTAACAATAAGTTGAAATAAAGATCTAGAGAAAGTCATGTGAATGGAGCACATCACAGTATATGGAGATATTTTCGTAAATTTTTGGGTGGTTTTTAATACTTTTGCTACTTGCTATACACAATAGAGAAAATAAATGAGTTTAGTCAAGGGACCTCTAAACATGTATTTCCGATAAAAACTCTTGATGAATTTCTGTTTGGAATACTATGTTCCTACTTATAAAAAGTACATAATAGAGAATGTAAAAGTGATGAGTGTTAAAGGAAACAAAACAAAAATGCTAAAACGGCGGTAAATTGCGAATGTGACAGAAAATTAATTTGTGTTTCAGGCGTACGTGGTGCTGGGCCAGTTCTTAGTCCTGAAGAAAAACAAGGAACTCTTCCAGGACTGGATGAAGGATGCCTGTGGTGCGAATACAAAGCAATCCAGCGATTGCTACCAATGCTTATCGGACTGGTGTGATGAATTTCTATAAATCAACTTTTAATCTGTCGTATTTTAAGCACGAAGCCAAGAAGAGATATTAAAATGTGTATTTTTGAAAAGTCATAACAGAGTAATTGTGCAGCAATTTTATCACAACGCTTTTCATTGAATAATAATTTGTAAAATGTGCACCCAACTTTTGAATCTTAAGTAGCATGTTAACGATATCTATATAATAAAATGTTTTTAATAACATTGTGTATTTATCAATAAACCTTACTTCCAATATTCCTTACCCCACTTTTTGTTAGTACGTAAGTGTGCGTTTGAGGCTTTAATGAAAGTTCATTACGCACACTAGGCGCTGTCATGATATAGTTCATGAATTTGACACACAACAGCTGTCATAACTACCGTCCACAACAAACAAGAGTTGATGGTGATTGTTATTTATTTAAATTATCACCAAAACACTTATATTAACACACCGCTTTAGCAAATCCTGCTATGTTTTGTTGCATTTAGTTTAAAATTAGCAAGCACTAGAGTTATTTTGACTCTCGTATTGCCTTAAAAGCTCACGAAGTTGCTGTAATGGCGGCCATGTCATGAAGATACCCAGTCAGTGCGGTGGGCCTACAATGGAAGATAGTTCTCCATCACAAAATCATAACGGACAAATAGGACCTTCAGGTGGTGGAATTAACGTAGGCAATAAACAAAATGACGAAGGAAACCAAAGAACTCAATACTCTATACCAGGGATATTGCATTTCATACAACATGAGTGGGCAAGGTTCGAGATGGAAAGGTCGCAATGGGAAGTTGATAGAGCCGAGTTACAGGTAATTCACGTTTCCTGTGAAACAACTCAATTATCAGGTTTCAGACCTAAGTAGGAACAAACGCGGTGTAGATTTTAACTTGCGAAGATATGCAAATATTACTAGTCTCTCCTATTGGGAGTGTTTTCAGTAAAGATATTACTTAAAAGCCTTTTTCATGTGATTTGAGAGTGGTTAAATATTTTTGGAAATAAATTGGTTTTTCCGTGCAGGCAAGGATAGCTTTTCTTCAAGGAGAAAGGAAAGGACAAGAAAACTTGAAAAATGACTTGGTCAGGCGAATCAAAATGTTGGAATATGCTTTAAAACAAGAAAGGTAAGTTGTGCTGTCAAATTTAATTAAGATTTTTTACTTTAGGTTATTACCTACGTAAGAACATTTATGGTGGGAAGCTAAATATAACAGGAGATTTAAATAAATTTTGGAATACTTGTGAAGTATTGGCTTGTGCTATACTAGAGTAATAGCTTATTAGTGACAATTCTATATTTGTGTCATTGCAAACCATTACAAACAGTTTTAAGTACTTGTGTTATTAGATTTGTTGATTGTCCAAAAATAAATACGAACAGTTAATTGTGTAATAATCATCGTTAGTTAAAATTGTTGGATTTTCCAAGTTTACTCATTTTTCTGAAATACAAAGTTCTAAATTGTATTGCAAGGAGTTCATTCATAGAACAGTTAATTTCATGATTACTTGCTTTATTGCGACAGTCAGCATTTCTGTACTGAAATGTAATTTTATGGGGTGAGGTTAGACAGATGCCATTGTTTTGTTAATGCTGGATTCCCAATGCTAGGTTATGGTTGCTGCATAGATGACTGGGTTTCCTTCGTAGGAGTGAAGAGAGCACAAATCATTTTTCAAATTTGCATTTAAAAATGGACCATTCTTTATAAACCACCTTTATATGTAGTGAATCTAAATACAGTTGAATTTTCAGCTATTTTTCCATATGCAGTGACAAAAGTGTAATGAAAATTATGTGGGAACAGTAGGCATGTTGCAACCAGGAACTCTTGCACCCTAATTAGAATGTTTTATTAAATAGTAAAAGTGTTAGAACTGCCAAAATCAAAGATGTCAGTGTTGTGCATGTGCAGCTTCGTTGCCAACCTGAGTCGGTAGTTTGGTGTGATTTCTAATACTGCCCATAATTCTGTACGATGCCTGTGTCAAATGTAGTAGCAACTTCAGAAGAGTGTAAATGTTAAACAAAGATGTGAATTGTGTGGAAAACAGACAGAAATGAAAAGCAATATTAGCGAGAACTAAAACAAAAGAAGTAATGTTTAAGAGTAAAGCTTACAAATATCTGCAACATGATTGGGAAAGCATTAAGTGTACATGAAATTTTATAAGAAATGTTGCAAATTAATCAATATGAAGGGTAGTTTAGAATGGGGGGGGGATATGTTTGGAAGATACTGAACTGCAATTAAGTTGCTAATATTTTGAATATTTTGTTCAACTCTGGAACACTTTACTTGCAGATTCTGGTATTTATTATATCCAGTGTTATCCTGAAGGAGTAAAGTAGATGTTTCTGCAGCAAAGTCGCATTGCTCACCCTTCTTTGTGACCTCGCTTTATGTAACTACATCGTGTGCCAAAACTAGCAGTAAATCACTGCTGCCAACACATGAAAATGTGTTATGTTTGTGTTTTGGGTGGGCTTAGGGTTCATAGATCCCCTGGCTGTGCCCTGTCGTCACTCCGCAGCTGCAATATTGGCCATGTGTGCTACACTTTGTGGGGAGAGACAAGTACAGAAGGAGAAGTGTTTTCTGGTTGGAACGCCTGTTTTGTTTATGAAAGGGACAAACATGTTTATAAACACACACAGTGTTATTAGTGTATTCTCCACATTTTGGTATTGAAACAGTACTTAAAGTGATTGATGGAAATATGTTGGTATCCCTGACTTTCGGAGTTTTGGTATTCTGTATTATTGCTCACTAGAATTACCATTTGCTGTTCATGTTATTGCTGAGTGCAAGCTAGAACTGGTAGTGCAATGTTAAAAATCATTTGTCAGATTTGACAACAACTAGAGCATTTTAGTCTGCACATGTACTATGTACATAGTGTATAGAGCATACCGAGATTTCACTGGAAATACATGTTTTGAGACCCCTGAATAAAAACAATTTAGAAAAAGGTCGACAAGTGTGTCTGTGTGCATCATATCTCAAAAACAAAAAGTCTGTTAAACACCAAGCTTGATATTCAAGTTCAGTATATTCCAAGGATGCAACAAGAAAATCCCCCAACTACCTTTTACATGGAAACTTTTTAAAAAATTTTGATTTTCTTAAAAATGGCTCAAACAATCTCAAAATACCTTTCAATGACAAACAAAATGTATATCTTAAATTTTCTGGGAACAGTCTCTGAAGACCTCTTTATTCTGGATGACTTTTATATAACTGGTAAACCGTAAGAGAGAGACAAAAATTTAGATCAGGATAAAACACACAATTTATGTCATATATTTTACTGTACAGTTAATTGCTTTTGAAGTATTTCAGATTATTAGTTTCAATTTTAGCCACTTAAACTTTTCTGAAACGAGAAGATATATTTCTTCTCGTTTTTCATTTGTTTACTGCTGACAAGCAAAGAGATTGGAATATCAATTGTTTCACATAACAAGTGGCTTTTAAAGGACGAGACTGTCGCTTTACTCTGTGCATTTTCTTATTTCCCTTCTACATACAAGGAGCTAGTAATAAGACTATGTTTATCTTGATTAGCATGAAGTAGATAACAGATTAATGTTTTGAATAAATGGTTTGTTTACCAAACAACTACAGGACATCATGTGAATGGAACATATTACATTATTTCTCTTCTACTTACAAGGAAGCAAGTAATAAGACAATTTCTGTTAATGTTTATCTCAATTAGCATGAAGTAGATAGAAGAATAAGCTTTTTAACAATGATTTGTTACAGAAATGCTATTGAACAAATTTTAAGATATATATTTATTTGACGCTTGGTAACCAATAGTTGACACGTACTAAAATAGCTGTTTTGTTTGCTCCACTTGATAAGTAGCAGTCAATATTCCATCTTATGGTTCAAAGTATTTCTGTAAGTTGTGTAGTGGAGCTCCTAGGAAAGTGGGGAATTTAATATCACACCAGCATGTATTCGTGGTAGCTGAGTGATTAACACTAACTGCACAGACCAGGTTCAAATCCTGGCCGTGGCATTACATCATAACAACGTATACAGAAGTTACTGGCAACTTGTCTTCTTCCACTAAAATGCATAACAAGTGTCAATAACTTTTGGTAACTTTCATAGGCGATCCATATTTGAAAGTGTTGAAAACATTAAGTTGTTCAGATGTGAAAGTCGCCAGATTGCTGAAGTTTTGCCTACTTCTTGGGATCATTGGAGTTTTAGCTTCACAGATCCCTTGGCTATGCCCTGTCATTCCACAACTGCTACGCTCCTCTATTTATAAAAATATCCGTAGGCTATGTTTTATGGCTTAGGGCTCTCCACGCTGGGTTGCGCTTTGCAGCTTAGGGCCCTAAATGTTTATAACAGACCAGTAAGTAACTACAAAAGTACTTGCGTGTAGAAGTAATGCCAAATGGTGTAACCATCGTATATTACTAATAATAAAAGAAATACCTGGACCAGCAGAGTTGCATATTGATTGTTGCATTAGCATACAGGAAACTGGTGTGTATCTACAGAAACAGTGAAGTCAGTTATCTCTGTGTTTTGTTAAATCATTGAGATTCATGAAGAACAACCTAATTTAGGCTGTAGTCATAACAAACACAGCCAGTGCCACCTGCAAGGAGAGTGTATGTGTGAAATATGGAAAATTCTGATGTGTTCAATTCACATAAGTACGATAAAGTGATAGTCAAATGTTCTAAAAGCTGTTGCTATGCAATTGTCTTTGAAATTCAGTTCTCTTTCCACACACAGAAGTGAAATAAAAAAGAGTTGAAATCGATAAGAACTTGCTGTTTGAAAAAAGTTTTATCGGTTTTAAAATTGAAACCACTAACTGGGAATATCTTGGAAATGGTTAGCTCTATAAAAAAAAAAAAAAATTGTAGGCAACATAAATTGTGATTCATCCATAATGAAGAGGTCTTCAGAGGCTATTGTCAAGAAATTCAGGATATTCATTTTTATTTGCCATATAAATATCTTTAATGTTCAGTACTTCAAAATTGTGAGAGCTATTTTTTACCTTTGCAAAAATGCTCCATGTAAAGGGTGAGAATTTCCAGAAAGTCTTTGTGTCACATTCTTGCAAGATACTAAATTTAAAATCAAGTCAACAGACTTTTTTTGTTGTTTCTTATATACGATGACTGATGATACATGGAGCACTGGTGAAATGCAATGGCAGGAGAAACCAGAGAACCCACAGGAAACACGCCTCTATGATGCTTTGTCCACCACATGCGGTCTTTGGGTAGCTGTCACACACACTGACTGTTTCTAAAACTTTTTTTTTTAAATTCAGAGTCCTCAAAACGTGTTCTTCTAGTAGAATCTGTGTATCATATCTTTGGTGGAAAACAATATCCTCTCTGCGTACTATGCCTATAGTATATATGAGCTAGAGAAAGTAAAAATGCAAAGTTTGTTTTTACGAGGCATGATTGAAAAGTAAGTGACAGTAATTTTTTATACCACAAGTAAAATAGGTAGCATTAGAAAGAAATGCACAAGTGAAGGTACATGTTTTTATATATAGTGACCAATTTTTTCAACACACTTCTCCCATGTTTGTTTGGAGTAAAGCCCTCTGTGGACAGTCAGCATTCCTGTTACTACTGGGGAACCAGCATACAGCTCTCTTTTTTGTTTCCTTTACAAAGAATCTTGTGTGTTTTAACATCAATGAAGAGACAACATTTGTAAACAAGTTGTTGATATCAGTAAAAGAGAGAGAGAGTATTTTCAATTTGGAACAAGAAATTTAATTTTTAAAAGGAGTAAATGTTCTTAAAATTTAATAAAGTGTACCTTGTCAGGATTTTTATGAACTCATTAAGAATAATGCAAGCTTTTTGAACAGAGCAATTAAGATTTATAAGAATAAAGTATAATTGTTTGTAAACATATATAAATGAGTAATTGTATCTTACAGGAAATTTTCCTACGTAAACAATAAGCATAATAAATGTAAAAGTATTGTTTTAATGCCTACTGGATGTTCCTTTGGAATTTTAATACAGAGAACAAATAATAATAATAATTGGTTTAATTGTCTTTTCACACAAGTTGTGTATGTAGGACAGGAGTTGGATAGGTAGAGTCAGACTGAAACATTCAATGTCATAGCAGGGATTTGAACCATGGATCTCCTGGTCTCTAGCCGTGTGTAGGACAGGAGTTGGATAGGTAGAGTCAGATTGAAACATTCAATGTCATAGCAGGGATTTGAACCACGGGTCTCCTGGTCTCTAGTCGTGTGAAGTACAGGAGTTGGATAGGTAGAGTCAGACTGAAAAATTCAATGTCATAGCAGGGATTTGAACCACGGATCTCCTGGTCTCTAGCTGTGTGTAGGACGAGAGTTGGATAGGTAGAGCTGGATTGAAACATTCAATGCCATAGCCGAGATTTGAACCACGGATCTCCCGGTCTCTAGCTGTGTGTAGGACAGGAGTTGGATAGGTAGAGTCAGATTGAAACATTCAATGCCATAGCCGAGATTTGAACCACGGATGTCCTGGTCTCTAGCTGTGTGTAGGACAGGAGTTGGATAGGTAGAGTTAGACTGAAAAATTCAATGTCATAGCAGGGATTTGAACCACGGATCTCCCGGTCTCTAGCTGTGTGTAGGACAGCAGTTGGATAGGTAGAGTCAGACTGAAACATTCAATGTTATAGCATAGATTTGAACCACGGATCTCCTGGTCTCTAGTTGTGTGAAGTACAGGAGTTGGATAGGTAGAGTCAGACTGAAACATTCAATGTCATAACCGGGATTTGAACCACGGATCTCCTGGTCTCTAGCCATGTGTAGGACAGGAGTTGGATAGGTAGAGTCAGATTGAAACATTCAATGTCATAGCAGGGATTTGAACCACGGATCTCCTGGTCTCTAGCCGTGTGTAGGACGAGAGTTGGATAGGTAGAGTCAGATTGAAACATTCAATGTTATAGCATAGATTTGAACCACGGATCTCCTGGTCTCTAGTCGTGTGAAGTACAGGAGTTGGATAGGTAGAGTCAGACTGAAACATTCAATGTCATAACCGGGATTTGAACCACGGATCTCCTGGTCTCTAGCCATGTGTAGGACAGGAGTTGGATAGGTAGAGTCAGATTGAAACATTCAATGTCATAGCAGGGATTTGAACCACGGATCTCCTGGTCTCTAGCCGTGTGTAGGACGAGAGTTGGATAGGTAGAGTCAGACTGAAACATTCAATGTCATAACCGGGATTTGAACCACGGATCTCCTGGTCTCTAGCCATGTGTAGGACAGGAGTTGGATAGGTAGAGTCAGATTGAAACATTCAATGTCATAACCGGGATTTGAACCACGGATCTCCTGGTCTCTAGCTGTGTGTAGGACAGGAGTTGGATAGGTAGAGCCTGACTGAAACATTCAATGCCATAGCCGAGATTTGAACCGCGGATCTCCCGGTCTCTAGCTATGTGTAGGACAGGAGTTGGATAGGTAGAGTCGAACTGAAACATTCAGTGGCATAGCTGGGATTTGAACTACGGATCTCCCGGTCTCTAGCCGTGTGTAGGACAGGAGTTGGATAGGTAGAGTCAGACTGAAACATTCAATGTCATAGCAGGGATTTGAACCACGGGTCTCCTGGTCTCTAGTCGTATGAAGGACAGGAGTTGGATAGGTAGAGTCAGACTGAAACATTCAATGTCATATAAGGGATTTGAACCACAGATCTCCTGGTCTCTAGCTGTGTGTAGGACGAGAGTTGGATAGGTAGAGTCAGACTGAAAAATTCAATGTCATAGCAGGGATTTGAACCATGGATCTCCTGGTCTCTAGCTGTGTGTAGGACAGGAGTTGGATAGATAGAGTCAGAGTGAAACATTCAATGTCATATAAGGGATTTGAACCACAGATCTCCTGGTCTCTAGCTGTGTGTAGGACGAGAGTTGGATAGGTAGAGTCAGACTGAAACATTCAATGTCATAGCTGGGATTTGAACTACGGATCTCCCGATCTCTAGCCGTGTGTAGGACAGGAGTTGGATAGGTAGAGTCAGATTGAAACATTCAATGTCATAGCAGGGATTTGAACCACGGATCTCCTGGTCTCTAGCTATGTGTAGGACAGGAGTTGGATAGGTAGAGTCAGACTGAAACATTCAATGTCATAGCAGGGATTTGAACCACGGATGTCCTGGTCTCTAGCTGTGTGTAGGACGAGAGTTGGATAGGTAGAGTCAGACTGAAACATTCAAAGTCATAGCTGGGATTTGAACCACAGACCTCCTGGTCTCTAGTCGTGTGAAGGACAGGAGTTGGATAGGTAGAGTTAGACTAAAACATTGAATGTCATAGCAGGGATTTGAACCACGGATCTCCTGGTCTCTAGCTGTGTGTAGGACAGGAGTTGGATAGGTAGAATCAGACTGAAACATTCAATGTCATAGCAGGGATTTGAACCACGGATCTCCTGGTCTCTAGCCGTGTGTAGGACAGGAGTTGGATAGGTAGAGTCAGATTGAAACATTCAATGTCATAGCAGGGATTTGAACCACGGATCTCCTGGTCTCTAGCTATGTGTAGGACAGGAGTTGGATAGGTAGAGTCAGACTGAAACATTCAATGTCATAGCAGGGATTTGAACCACGGATCTCCTGGTCTCTAGCTATGTGTAGGACAGGAGTTGGATAGGTAGAGTCAGATTGAAACATTCAATGTCATAGCAGGGATTTGAACTACGGATCTCCTGGTCTCTAGCTGTGTGTAGGACAGGAGTTGGATAGGTAGAGTCAGATTGAAACATTCAATGTCATAGCAGGGATTTGAACCACGGATCTCCTGGTCTCTAGCTATGTGTAGGACAGGAGTTGGATAGGTAGAGTCAGACTGAAACATTCAATGTCATAGCAGGGATTTGAACCACGGATGTCCTGGTCTCTAGCTGTGTGTAGGACGAGAGTTGGATAGGTAGAGTCAGACTGAAACATTCAAAGTCATAGCTGGGATTTGAACCACAGACCTCCTGGTCTCTAGTCGTGTGAAGGACAGGAGTTGGATAGGTAGAGTTAGACTAAAACATTGAATGTCATAGCAGGGATTTGAACCACGGATCTCCTGGTCTCTAGCTGTGTGTAGGACAGGAGTTGGATAGGTAGAATCAGACTGAAACATTCAATGTCATAGCAGGGATTTGAACCACGGATCTCCTGGTCTCTAGCCGTGTGTAGGACAGGAGATGGATAGGTAGAGTCAGACTGAAACATTCAATGTCATAACCGGGATTTGAACCACGGATCTCCCATCTCTAGCTGTGTGTAGGACAGGAGTTGGATAGGTAAGAGTCAGACTGAAACATTCAATGTCATAACCGGGATTTGAACCACGGATCTCATGGTCTCTAGTCGTGTGAAGTACAGGAGTTGGATAGATAAAATCAGACTGAAACATTCAATGTCATAGCAGGGATTTGAACCACGGATCTCCTGGTCTCCAGCTGTGTGTAGGACGAGAGTTGGATAGGTAGAGTATGACTGAAACATTCAATGTCATAGCAGGGATTTGAACCACGGATCTCCTGGTCGCTAGCTGTGTGTAGGATAGGAGTTGTATAGGAGAGTCAGACTGAAACATTCAATGTCATAGCAGGGATTTGAACCACAGACCTCCTGGTCTCTAGTCGTGTGAAGGACAGGAGTTGGATAGGAGAGTCAGACTGAAACATTCAGTGTCATCGCAGGGATTTGAACCACGGATCTCCTGGTCGCTAGCTGTGTGTAGGATAGGAGTTGTATAGGAGAGTCAGACTGAAACATTCAATGTCATAGCAGGGATTTGAACCACAGACCTCCTGGTCTCTAGTCGTGTGAAGGACAGGAGTTGGATAGGAGAGTCAGACTGAAACATTCAGTGTCATCGCAGGGATTTGAACCACGGATCTCCCGATCTCTAGTCGTGTAAAGGACAGGTGTTGGATAGTTAGTCAGACTGAAAAATTCAATGTCATAGCCGGGATTAGAATCACGAATCTCCCGATCTCTAGCCAGCAAAATCTCGTCAAATAATACTTGAAGACAGGCCTTTGAATCTAACACATCAGACTTATCATTTGTAAATCTATTAGAACATCGGCAGTAACATACAACCTTCCCTTCTCACACTATAATACATTTTGCTGGATTGCATTGTAAAGCAATAAAAGCTGAAAGAAAGTATGTGAGGACTTTATAACACACTGGTTGTTAATTGCTATACAGTTTGTTGTTAGAAATGGTGTGCAAGGTACAATATAGCTCGCAGCCTTGAGTTGGTTTTCTCTGCTTTACATCACATAAATATTCGCCAGTGATGATTCCCTTCTGAAATGTTGAACTGCTGAAATATCTCTCACTAGAGCTACAGATTGTGTCTATATCAACATCTCATGTTCCATTCACATACTGTTCCACAAACAAATTTTTACTTTCTCTACACATACTATGTACATGGTGTATAGAGAAGGTATTGTATTGTACCCAAAAATTCAATACCAGTTTTAGGGTCCCCTGTATCCAAAAAAAGCATTTTTAGAAAAAGGTCTGTAAACATAACTAAAAAATGAGGTTGGTAAAATACCAAAGTTGGTAAGTTTACTATGTTCCAAGGATGCGACACAAAGATTTTGAAGAAAATTCTCCCACCCCAAGCTGCCATTTACATGGAAAATGTCTTGAAATTTTTTTTCTCAAAAATGGCTCTAAAATTTTGATTAAAATACAGTGTATTAAAGATATTTACTTGCCAAATAAAATGTGTATCTTGAATTTTCTGGGAATAGCCTCTGAAGACTACTTTATTCTGGATGAATTTAGCATAACTGGTAAACCGTAAGAGAGATACAAAAGCTTTTTACACAAAAAATGTAGATCTTCTTTCGATATACAATTTATCTTATATACTTTTTTTTTTTTATGTGGAGTTAAGCTTTTTTGAGATATTCCTTGTTATTGGTTTTGGTTTGAAAATACCTAAAACTTTTCACATACGTGAATTTGTCAACTCCTGGCCAATAGCAAGAAATGGATTAGAATCTCATGGATTTTAAAACATTTGACTATCACTTTATCCTAGTGTATTGCCTCCAACTTACAAGGAAGCAAGTAATAAGACAATTTCTGTTAATGTTTATCTTGATTATCGTGGAAGAAAGATTTTTTCTAAGAATAGTTTAATGAAGAGGTAGAGAAAGGCATATAAAAGTAAGACATGAAGTTTTGTATAGTAAATATGAGAATAATTAGGCAGAGACGACAGTAACATCCATGTAATAGATTCTGTATAAGGAGTTGTGTACCTGCAAACAGATATTTCCATCACCAAGGAGAGGAAAGATGCAGGCCACAGTCGAGGATCTCTAAACCTTGGCACAGCTGTACAATGTATGAGACCTAAACCAAACAAGGGCAACTGTTGTGTGTGTGTACCTGCAAACAGATATTTCCATTGCCAAGGAAAGATGCAGGCCACAGTCGAGGATCTCTAAACCTTGGCACAGCTGTACAATGTACGAGACCTAAACCGAACATTGCACATTAAGTTTGATTTACCGCTATTTTTGGTGTGACCTCGTCTAGGATATATGATGCTGTGTGTTTGGGCTACAGTCTGTTATGATTATATATGACTATTATCAAATAGGAAAATGGCTCGACATCACAAAGTATTTCATTCCATAAGAAAGTTAATTTTCTCACTTTCACATTCACTTGAGTGAAATACGGTTGTCATTTGTGTTTGGATATTTAAAAGAATCTGTGACCAGAACAACAAACAAACTTAATGACTGGTATGCTTGTTCTATCCATAATACATTTTTTATTACTTTCTCTGCCACATACAATATGAATACTATGTAGAGAAGGTATTGTAATCCTTCAAAAGTATTTTTATAAGATTCACTGGAAATACATATTTTGAGGTCCCTGAATATATATACTTTAAGAAGAGCAGGGGTGAAAAGGAGAGAACACCCTAATCAAAAACCAAATCATAGTTAAATATGAAAATTGTAAAATGAAGGTTAACCCCAAAGTAAACTTTACATTTTTAAAATTTATTAGTTTTGTGAAAATGGTTCTAACAATTTTTGTTAAGATATTGCATGACAAAGTGTGTGTTTTGAATTTTTCCTTTGAAGTTGAATTCATTTGGAAGGAATTATATATAATTGTGAGCAACAGACAAAAAACAAATGTAGAGCATTTCAAAACACACAATTTATTTGTAATAACTTGTGTAGCCTAGCCATTTCTAACATATCCATAATATATGTATTTTAAGGTGCGAAAATGAATATGTCTTGGCTCTTTATCATCCATATTCATGTTTTACAATAATTCCTTAATTCTACTTTGGGTGTGATTTGCAATTTGAATTTACTGTCCATATCCATTTGTTAAAACTATTGTTGTTGTCGCTAATGTCCTTTAACTTAGTGGGTCATACTGTCACAACCATGATGGTTGGAGCCTAGGTGTGTAGCTAGTTAGGGTAGAAGCAACTCACAGTTTGGCGTAATCAATAGTTTATTTTCTTGGTTTGACGCCTAAGCAGTGTTGAGCAGTTTACAATCTTAAGGGGAGAAGACCTAGAGTACTTAGTGAGTCTTACCTTCCAAGGAGGAATCATCGGTGGATCTGCGAGATGGAAAGATCGCAGCCCTCATTCCAGAATGTGATTATCTGCCGTGATTGTCGCTATTGTGCTCCGCTCTATCGGTTCGTTGTGACTCAATGCTGATGATGTCAGTGGTGAACCGACGTCTACATTGTGTGTTGCAATGAGCGGAAACATGTGATTATTCCATGTTGTCTGATGTAACATATTCCATGGAAATAACGTCGCTTGAGGCAATCTACACGATGGATGAAATGATCTCGGGGTCCATGGAGCTTAAAGTTACTCTCAGAATAAGGGAAAACACCGAAAGTAACTCATCATAAGCAAGATTCAAACTCATGACCTGTTGAATGTGAAGCAGACACGCTACCCAGACAGACAATTAAAATGTTTTCAGTTATACAAATATTTGTGTCTAATGTAAAGCGTTTCTTATTGTTGTAGTCTTTTCTCCAAATTTAAGTGTTTTGTATTGATATCCTGTCTTGTTTCATTATTATATACAAGACTTCGTCACTAAATATGTCCTCAAATCTTTCTCTTGCTGATCTCCAGAAATAATTCATATCTCTGTTATTTTCAAACCAATTACATTGTTCTTTAAACTTTTCTCTTGATATGCTGTTTCAACTAAACCCTTTCTTCTAAGTTCAAGATTCTGTAATAAAAACAATTATTATTCTTCAGAGAGTAGAATACATCGTCACAAATGTTACAGAATAACGTGAAGAACACTTTCCATAAATTCATTAACCGAAGGTATGCATACTTGTAATGTATTAACTGGTAGTTCATTGAACAGTGATAGCTTGTTGTGATGACTCGTTGCAGAAGTGATACCAACTACTAGGAAAACACAAGAAAGAGGAAGATGCTAGTGCTGTTATCCACACTCACTTTATCATTTTTGTTTTTCTCGTTACATCTCAGAATATTATAAGTGTATGTTGAAACATGAGGATGTTACTCTATGTTAGTAATGTTTGAGCGCCACACAACCAACAATAAATAATTATAATTATATATTCATCCTTTGAAACATATACGTGTTATTGGTGACATCAAGTTTAAAACACAATAGATATATACAATGGATACAATAAATGCAGCCACATTAATGGAAAATATTTGTATATGTCATTTATGTAAAAACAAGAGTTTTTATACAGCAAAAGTAAACTTAACATTTTCAAAAAATTGATTTACTGATTAAAAACATCATTTTGACATTGAGTATATTGAAAAATGAACTTAGCATTTATTTAGATTTTAAGTATTCTGTTGCTTTCAGTGGCTTATTTGTAGGTTCAACTGAGTAAGATGAAGATAAATAAGGTAATAATGTTAAACAAGAAGTTAGTTTTTTTTTGGAAGTTGATGACAGTGTTGGTTGAGACCGAATTAAAAGTAAATATTGAGTCAATTAATGAAAAAATACCAAGGAACATTCAGATGCGTCAAGCACAAACATCTAGAGAAATTGGCAGTTGCTACCCATTTTTGGACAGAAAACCATGACATAAACCCAGAGCCGAAACTGCTGCAACACGTAACCAGAAAGCAGGAATTGGCAACTGGCAAAAACAAAAATAGGATTATCAACTTTGATATCCCCCAGTGTGACTCATTGTACAAATTCATAGAACCACCACCAGCGATTAGTCGATGTCCGGTTGACAACGGAGGTTCCAGGAAATTTAAATGCCAGTGTTGTTTAGTTGACTCAATGTTTTTGTGTTTATTAATGTAGTTGTTAATGTTTCAGCCATGCAATTATATTTGTTTAAGTATAAAAGCTGTTATAATTACTTGACTGCCTTATTACTTCATGATCAATTTCAGGTATTAGATTCACGAGTAATGTGCTACTTTGTTTGTAGGTAATTAGTTTTCTGATATTACGATAATCACTTTTGTAGGTCATGCATGAAATAATTCATTTTATAAAATGCGACACAATTTCAAATTCTAAGCTAAACATTAATTTTACCAAATGAAATAACTCAGAAGTTTGAGACAAGCGAAGTAGTTCATGAGTGGGGATAGTGACATCCATCTCTTATGTTTTTATTGACAATAAGATTGAAAAACATAAGAAGAAATTAACATTACAATAAATCACCATTCTCTCCACACAAAAACAAAAAGTTACATTTAAAAAATTCACTTGTCACCCAGCAGCAGATAAAAAGCTAAAAAATCTTGTGTGTTCCATTCACATGACTTTCTTTACATCTCGTCGCCCTCCAAGGTGTAATGCTTATCATGCTAACTTCATATTCCCAAGGTTGCGGGTTCAAACCCGGCGGAGGACAATGGATTTTTCAGGCGTAAAAATCCTTAGCATGACTTCCTTCGGAAGGGAAGTAAAACTGTGGGTCCCGTGTCGCAGATTTACGGCACGTAAAAGAACCTCAAGCCTGATAGAGAGACTTCTGAGCAAAATTAAGTGATCTTTCACGCCCAATATAGAATGGGACGCTGAGAACCAAAGCAGTTAAAGAGCGTCCATAAATAACAGCCATTTCCATTTTTCTCCACATCTCTGCAACAAATTATTTTTAAAAAGCTTATGCTTCTATTTAATTCATGCTAATCAAGAAAATATTAACAGAAATAGTCTTATTACTTGCTTCCTTGTAAGTAGAAGGGAAATAAGGGAGTAGCATAGGTTAAAGTGATAGTCAAAAGCTGGTTTCTATGTGACGGAAGTTCCTTTGTATGGATAGCAGTTAACAAATTCCTGTATGAGAAAAGCGTAAGTTTTTTTAAAGCTGCAATCAAAAACAAGGAATATGTCAAAAATGATCAACTCCACAAAAAAAAAAAAAAGTATATAACAAAAATTATGTGTTTTAACATGCTCTACTTTTTTGTGTGGTAAGTTTTTCTCCATTTCTTATGGTTTAGCAGCTAAGTAAAATTCCATAAAATTCATCCAGAATAAAGTAGTCTTCAGAGGCAATTCCCAGAAAATTCAAGATATACATTTTACTTGTCGGGTAAATATCTTTAATGTAGGATATTTTAGTCAAAATGTTTAGAGCCATTTTTGAGAAAATCAAAATTTTCGAAAAAAATTCCATGTAAAGGGTAGTTTGGGGTGGGAGGATTTTTCTCAAAACCTTTTTGTCGCACCCCTGGAAGACACTAAACTTAAATACCAAGTTTGGTATTTGGGTGGAGTGCAATACCTACTCTATACACTATGTAAATAGTACCTACGTGTAGAGAAAGTAAAAAAATCTAATGTATTCTATTCACATGATTTTCTCTACATATCTGTAACAAATTATTGTTAATAAGCTTATTCTTCTATTTATTTCATGTTAATCGAGAAAATTTAGCAGAAATAGCCTTATTTCTTGCTTTATTGTAAGTAGAAGCGAAATAAAGCTGAAACAAAAAACAAGGCATATCTCAAAAATGATCAATTTCACGAAAAAAATGTATATAACATAAATTGTGAATTTTAACGTGCTCTAAATTTTTTGTGTGTTAAGTTTTTGTCCATCTATTACGGTTTAGTAGTTATGCAAAATTCATCCAGAATAAAGTAGTCTTCAGAGCTATTCCCAGAAAATTCAAGATATATATTTTATTTGTCAGGTAAATATCTTTAATACACAATATTTTAATCAAAATCGTTAGCCATTTTTTAGAAAATCAAAATTTTCGAAAAAAGTTCCATGTAAAGGGTAGTTGGGAGTGGCGGGTTTGGTTATTAACGGACTTTTCGTTTTTGAGCTATGCTGCCCACTGACACACACATGGACATTTTTCTAAAAAGTTTTTTTTATTCAGGTGCTCTCAAAACATGTATTTTTGGTGAAATCTCGGTATCGAATTTTTGGATGCATTACAATACCTTCTCTGTACACTATGTACATAGCACGTATAGAGAAAGTAAAAAATGTTCAGGAAATACAAGATAAGTTTCGCTTCAAGTAACCAATTCTACATAAAAGACCTCGGAGATCAGATATATAAAAAATTGATTGTAAGGACTGCACGTTGGTCAAACAAAAAGAAGACTGGAAACTTTTCATACAGTTGAATTGGCAGTAGCACACCATGAAATAGAAAATAAACCTGCAGCACTCACAGTTTCATCACTGAGAACAGCAGATGTCTCCACCATTGAGCAGTCGCACTTCAACTGAAGCAGAGGGCAAAGTTTCATGAATGTCACTATCCTGTATCAAGTTTGGTTGGAATCTGTGCAACAGAAACTAACATTTTATATGTTAATATGGTTGGTGTCTAATGTTAAACCCTTGATAGTAAAACATTTGTTTTCTTGCTCTCCAATATTTAGCTGCGAGGTAGAAGATGATGATGATCACATAAAGGAGTGTCTGCTGTGTCAAATCTGTATAAACAGTCATATTGCGAGGTAGATGATGATGATCCATTTCTTCATCAAATATAGGAGTGTCTGCTGTGTCAAATCTGTATAAACAGTCATATTGCGAGGTAGCAGATGATGATGATCAACTAAAGGACTGTCTGCTGTGTCAAATCTGTATAAACAGTCATATTGCGAGGTAGTGGCTGATGATGATCACATATAGGAGTGTCTGCTGTGTCAAGTCTGTATAAACAGTCATATTGCGAGGTAGAAGATGATGATGATCACATATAGGAGTGTCTGCTGTGTCAAATCTGTATAAACAGTCATATTGCGAGGTAGAAGATGATGATGATCACATATAGGAGTGTCTGCTGTGTCAAATCTGTATAAACAGTCATATTGCGAGGTAGATGATGATGATCACATATAGGAGTGTCTGCTGTGTCAAATCTGTATAAACAGTCATATTGCGAGGTAGATGATGATCACATATAGGAGTGTCTGCTGTGTCAAATCTGTATAAACAGTCATATTGCGAGGTAGATGATGATCACATATAGGAGTGTCTGCTGTGTCAAATCTGTATAAACAGTCATATTGCGAGGTAGAAGATGATGATGATCCATTTCTTCATCACATAAAGGAGTGTCTGCTGTGTCAAATCTGTATAAACAGTCATATTGCGAGGTAGAAGATGATGATGATGATGATCACATATAGGAGTGTCCGCTGTGTCAAATCTGTATAAACAGTCATATTGCGAGGTAGAAGATGATGATGATCCATTTCTTCATCACATATAGGAGTGTCTGCTGTGTCAAATCTGTATAAACAGTCATATTGCGAGGTAGAAGATGATGATGATGATCCATTTCTTCATCACATATAGGAGTGTCTGGTGTGTCACATCTGTATAAACAGTCATATTGCGAGGTAGAAGATAATGATGATCACATATAGGAGTGTCTGCTGTGTCAAATCTGTATAAACAGTCATATTGCGAGGTAGATGATGATGATCCATTTCTTCATCACATAAAGGAGTATCTGCTGTGTCAAATCTGTATAAACAGTCATATTGCGAGGTAGATGATGATGAACACATATAGGAGTGTCCGCTGTGTCAAATCTGTATAAACAGTCATATTGCGAGGTAGATGATGATGATCCATTTCTTCATCACATAAAGGAGTGTCTGCTGTGTCAAATCTGTATAAACAGTCACATTGCGAGGTAGAAGATAATGATGATCACATATAGGAGTGTCTGCTGTGTCAAATCTGTATAAACAGTCATATTGCGAGGTAGAAGATGATGATGATGATCCATTTCTTCATCACATATAGGAGTGTCTGCTGTGTCAAATCTGTATAAACAGTCATATTGCGAGGTAGAAGATGATGATGATGATCCATTTCTTCATCACATATAGGAGTGTCTGCTGTGTCAAATCTGTATAAACAGTCATATTGCGAGGTAGATGATGATGAACACATATAGGAGTGTCCGCTGTGTCAAATCTGTATAAACAGTCATATTGCGAGGTAGATGATGATGAACACATATAGGATTGTCCGCTGTGTCAAATCTGTATAAACAGTCATATTGCGAGGTAGAAGATGATGATGATCCATTTCTTCAGTACATATAGGAGTGTCTGCTGTGTCAAATCTGTATAAACAGTCATATTGCGAGGTAGAAGATAATGATGATCCATTTCTTCAGTACATATAGGAGTGTCTGCTGTGCCAAATCTGTATAAACAGTCATATTGCGAGGTAGAAGATGATGATGATGATCCATTTCTTCATCACATATAGGAGTGCCTGCTGTGTCAAATCTGTATAAACAGTCATATTGCGAGGTAGAAGATGATGATGATAATCCATTTCTTCATCACATATAGGAGTCTCTGCTGTGTCAAAGCTGTATAAACAGTCATATTGCGAGGTAGAAGATAATGATGATCACATATAGGAGTGTTTGCTGTGTCAAATCTGTATAAACAGTCATATTGCGAGGTAGAAGATGATGATCCATTTCTTCATCACATATAGGAGTGTCTGCTGTGTCAAATCTGTATAAACAGTCATATTGCGAGGTAGAAGATGATGATCCATTTCTTCATCACATATAGGAGTATCTGCTGTGCAAAATCTGTATAAACAGTCATATTGCGAGGTAGAAGAGATGATGATCACATATAGGAGTGTCTGCTGTGTCAAATCTGTATAATCAGTCATATTGCGAGGTAGAAGATGATGATGATCCATTTCTTCATCACATATAGGAGTGTCTTCTGTGTCAAATCTGTATAATCAGTCATATTGCGAGGTAGTAGATGATGATGATCCATTTCTTCATCACATATAGGAGTGTCTTCTGTGTCAAATCTGTATAATCAGTCATATTGCGAGGTAGAAGATGATGATGATCCATTTCTTCAGTACATATAGGAGTGTCCGCTGTGTCAAATCTGTATAAACAGTCATATTGTGAGGTAGTAGATGATGATCCATTTCTTCAGTACATATAGGAGTGTCTGCTGTGTCAAATCTGTATAAACAGTCATATTGCGAGGTAGAAGATAATGATGATCCATTTCTTCAGTACATATAGGAGTGTCCGCTGTGCCAAATCTGTATAAACAGTCATATTGCGAGGTAGAAGATGATGATGATCCATTTCTTCATCACATATAGGAGTGTCCGCTGAGCCAAATCTGTATAAGCAGTCATATTGTGAGGTAGAAGATGATGATGATCACATATAGGAGTGTCTGCTGTGCCAAATCTGTATAAATAGTCATATTGCGAGGTAGAAGATAATGATGATCACATATAGGAGTGTTTGCTGTGTCAAATCTGTATAAACAGTCATATTGCGAGGTAGAAGATGATGATCCATTTCTTCATCACATATAGGAGTGTCTGCTGTGTCAAATCTGTATAAACAGTCATATTGCCAGGTAGAAGATGATGATGATGATCCATTTCTTCATCACATATAGGAGTGTCTGCTGTGTCAAATCTGTATAAACAGTCATATTGCGAGGTAGAAGATGATGATCCATTTCTTCATCACATATAGGAGTATCTGCTGTGCAAAATCTGTATAAACAGTCATATTGCGAGGTAGAAGAGATGATGATCACATATAGGAGTGTCTGCTGTGTCAAATCTGTATAATAAGTCATATTGCGAGGTAGAAGATGATGATGATCCATTTCTTCATCACATATAGGAGTGTCTTCTGTGTCAAATCTGTATAATCAGTCATATTGCGAGGTAGTAGATGATGATGATCCATTTCTTCATCACATATAGGAGTGTCTTCTGTGTCAAATCTGTATAATCAGTCATATTGCGAGGTAGAAGATGATGATGATCCATTTCTTCAGTACATATAGGAGTGTCCGCTGTGTCAAATCTGTATAAACAGTCATATTGTGAGGTAGTAGATGATGATCCATTTCTTCAGTACATATAGGAGTGTCTGCTGTGTCAAATCTGTATAAACAGTCATATTGCGAGGTAGAAGATAATGATGATCCATTTCTTCAGTACATATAGGAGTGTCCGCTGTGCCAAATCTGTATAAACAGTCATATTGCGAGGTAGAAGATGATGATGATCCATTTCTTCATCACATATAGGAGTGTCCGCTGAGCCAAATCTGTATAAGCAGTCATATTGTGAGGTAGAAGATGATGATGATCACATATAGGAGTGTCTGCTGTGCCAAATCTGTATAAATAGTCATATTGCGAGGTAGAAGATAATGATGATCCATTTCTTCAGTACATATAGGACTGTCGGCTGTGCCAAATCTGTATAAACAGTCATATTGCGAGGTAGATGATGATGATGATCACATATAGGAGTATCTGCTGTGCCAAATCTGTATAAACAGTCATATTGCGAGGTAGAAGATGATGATGATCACATATAGGAGTGTCCGCTGTGCCAAATCTGTATAAACAGTCATATTGCGAGCTAGAAGATGATGCTGATCACATATAGGAGTATCCGCTGTGCCAAATCTGTATAAACAGTCATATTGTGAGGTAGAAGATGATGATGATCAAATAAAGGAGTGTCCGCTGTGTCAAATCTGTATAAACAGTCATATTGTGAGGTTGAAGATGATGATGATCAAATAAAGGAGTGTCCGCTGTGCCAAATCTGTATAAACAGTCATGATGATCCATTTCTTCATCACATATGAGTGTCCGCTGTGCCAAATCTGTATAAACAGTCATGATGTTCCATTTCTTCATCACATATAGAAGTGTCCGCTGTGCCAAATCTGTATAAACAGTCATGATGATCCATTTCTTCTTCACATATAGGAGTGTCCGCTGTGCCAAATCTGTATAAACAGTCATGATGATCCATTTCTTCAGTACATATAGGAGTGTCTGCTGTGTCAAATCTGTATAAACAGTCATGATGATCCATTTCTTCAGTACATATAGGAGTGTCTGCTGTGTCAAATCTGTATAAACAGTCATGATGATGCATTTCTTCTTCACATATAGGAGTGTCCGCTGTGCCAAATCTGTATAAACAGTCATGATGATCCATTTCTTCTTCACATATAGGAGTGTCCGCTGTGCCAAATCTGTATAAACAGTCATGATGATCCATTTCTTCAGTACATATAGGAGTGGCTGCTGTGTCAAATCTGTATAAACAGTCATGATGTTCCATTTCTTCTTCACATATAGGAGTGTCCGTTGTGCCAAATCTGTATAAACAGTCATGATGATCCATTTCTTCAGTACATATAGGAGTGTCCGCTGTGTCAAATCTGTATAAACAGTCATGATGTTCCATTTCTTCATCACATATGAGTGTCCGCTGTGCCAAATCTGTATAAACAGTCATGATGTTCCATTTCTTCAGTACATATAGGAGTGTGTGCTGTGTCAAATCTGTATAAACAGTCATGATGATCCATTTCTTCAGTACATATAGGAGTGTCCGCTGTGCCAAATCTGTATAAACAGTCATGATGTTCCATTTCTTCTTCACATATAGGAGTGTGTGCTGTGTCAAATCTGTATAAACAGTCATGATGATCCATTTCTTCAGTACATATAGGAGTGTGTGCTGTGTGAAATCTGTATAAACAGTCATGATGATCCATTTCTTCAGTACATATAGGAGTGTGTGCTGTGTGAAATCTGTATAAACAGTCATGATGATCCATTTCTTCATCACATATAGGAGTGTCTGCTGTTTCAAATCTGTATAAACAGTCATGATGATCCATTTCTTCTTCACATATAGGAGTGTCCGCTGTGCCAAATCTGTATAAACAGTCATGATGATCCATTTCTTCTTCACATATAGGAGTGTCTGCTGTGTCAAATCTGTATAAACAGTCATGATGATCCATTTCTTCTTCACATATAGGAGTGTCTGCTGTTTCAAATCTGTATAAACAGTCATGATGATCCATTTCTTCAGTACATATAGGAGTGTCTGCTGTTTCAAATCTGTATAAACAGTCATGATGATCCATTTCTTCTTCACATATAGGAGTGTCCGCTGTGCCAAATCTGTATAAACAGTCATGATGTTCCATTTCTTCTTCACATATAGGAGTGTCCGTTGTGCCAAATCTGTATAAACAGTCATGATGATCCATTTCTTCAGTACATATAGGAGTGTCTGCTGTGTCAAATCTGTATAAACAGTCATGATGATCCATTTCTTCAGTACATATAGGAGTGTCTGCTGTGTCAAATCTGTATAAACAGTCATGATGATGCATTTCTTCTTCACATATAGGAGTGTCCGCTGTGCCAAATCTGTATAAACAGTCATGATGATCCATTTCTTCTTCACATATAGGAGTGTCCGCTGTGCCAAATCTGTATAAACAGTCATGATGATCCATTTCTTCAGTACATATAGGAGTGTCCGCTGTGTCAAATCTGTATAAACAGTCATGATGTTCCATTTCTTCAGTACATATAGGAGTGTCCGCTGTGTCAAATCTGTATAAACAGTCACGATGATCCATTTCTTCAGTACATATAGGAGTGTGTGCTGTGTCAAATCTGTATAAACAGTCATGATGATCCATTTCTTCAGTACATATAGGAGTGTCCGCTGTGCCAAATCTGTATAAACAGTCATGATGTTCCATTTCTTCTTCACATATAGGAGTGTGTGCTGTGTCAAATCTGTATAAACAGTCATGATGATCCATTTCTTCAGTACATATAGGAGTGTGTGCTGTGTGAAATCTGTATAAACAGTCATGATGATCCATTTCTTCAGTACATATAGGAGTGTGTGCTGTGTGAAATCTGTATAAACAGTCATGATGATCCATTTCTTCATCACATATAGGAGTGTCTGCTGTGTCAAATCTGTATAAACAGTCATGATGATCCATTTCTTCAGTACATATAGGAGTGTCTGCTGTTTCAAATCTGTATAAACAGTCATGATGATCCATTTCTTCAGTACATATAGGAGTGTGTGCTGTGTCAAATCTGTATAAACAGTCATGATGATCCATTTCTTCATCTCATATAGGAGTGTCCACTGTGCCAAATCTGTATAAACAGTCATGATGATCCATTTCTTCATCACATATAGGAGTGTCTGCTGTTTCAAATCTGTATAAACAGTCATGATGATCCATTTCTTCTTCACATATAGGAGTGTCCGCTGTGCCAAATCTGTATAAACAGTCATGATGATCCATTTCTTCATCACATATAGGAGTGTCTGCTGTGTCAAATCTGTATAAACAGTCATGATGATCCATTTCTTCTTCACATATAGGAGTGTCCGCTGTGCCAAATCTGTATAAACAGTCATGATCCATTTCTTCAGTACATATAGGAGTGTCCGCTGTGTCTAATCTGTATAAACAGTCATGATGATCCATTTCTTCAGTACATATAGGAGTGTCCGCTGTGTCAAATCTGTATAAAGTCATGATGATCCATTTCTTCTTCACATATAGGAGTGTCCGCTGTGCCAAATCTGTATAAACAGTCATATCCTGTTGGTAGCGTGAAGGTTCCTACTACACATTTTCTTGCTAATGAACAAATGTTGTAATCTTGTAAATTTTTCCATTGTTTTGCAGATGTTTTGTTTATGTATTCATTGATTTTGATGTTGTACTTATTTGATATTATTTTTTTAATAATAATTCCATTATAAAAGTAAGTATTAGAGTTAGTCTGCATCTCAGATATTATTATTTCTTGTGCTAAAATAATGGTTAATATGTAAAATTATTAGTCATGATCTTTAACTTAGAATAAAGGTATTTAAAAGTACTCATAATATCAACTTTTGATAATGCATAATTAAGGTAACTAATCTTTGAAATTTGAAAACTATTTATTTTTGTCTAGGTTATTTACTTTCTCACCAGAAATACATGTTTTAAGGTCTGCTTTATAAAGGAAAAAACAAATAAATTTGTAGACATTCTGGTGTGTGTTTGTGAACACAATAACTCAAAAAGTTGGTAAAACATCAAACTTTGTATGTACATTTAGTATCTTCTAAGGATGTGACACAAACATTTTGAGAAATATTCCCCCATCACAAACTACCCTTTACATGGAGAAAATTTTGATTTTGTCAAAAATGGTTCTAGCTAACAATTGTGATTAAAATAGTGTATATTAAAGATATTTACACTACAAATAAAATGTATATCCTGAACTTTCTGAGAATAGCCTCTGAAGACCTCTTTATTCTGGATAATTTTTGCTGAATTTTGCATTCCAGGTAAACTGTAAGAGATGGACAACAATGTTATTTTACAAAAGTTGTAAATCTTGTAGAAAGATACAACTTATGTCATATGCTTCTGTAAATAAATAATGGAGGTTTTTCTGTATTAAATAGTAGTATATAAAATAATAATGTTCTGTCCCATGTTGGTAGTACTACTAACATGTAAAACAACTGTTGAAGGACAAAATTCTGGCACACTGTAATGGTCCTGACATCATAAAGAAACAAAATAATTGCAAGGAGTGGAGCAAGAAATGATTTGAAGGTGTTAGTATCCAGATTTGGAGCAGCTGTTAATGCTTGATACATGGAGTGTGCTAGGAACAAATGGGATTGTGTTTCTATAGAGTGGCAGGGGATGCTGCACATTACTGGGAAATTAAATACCTGTGAGTCGATTAATTACACTAAACAACTTACTTGGGATTTTTGCTGGAACATGTTTCCTTCATTTTCAACTGGACATTGACTAATTCCTTGCGGTGAAGCTGGCTATGCTGGTTCAATGAACTTGCTAAACACATCCTCCTGTGTCCAAAAGTGGGTGGCAACTGCTGATTTTTACTTTCTCTTGCCCAATATGTAGGGATAGAGAAGTATTGTATTCCACCCAAAATTCGATACTGAGATTTCACCGGAAATACATGTTTTAGGAACCTCTGTATCCAAAAAAAGCATTTTCAGAAAAAGGTCCGTGTGTGTGCGTCCATGTGTCTGTGAACATGATAACTCAAAAACAAAAAGTAGCTAAAATACCAAACATGGTATTTAAGTTTAGTATCTTCCAGGGATGCGACACAAAGATTTTGAGAAAAATCCCCCCACCCCAAACTACCCTTTACATGGAACTTTTTTCAAAAATTTTGATTTTCTTAAAATTGGCTCTAACGATTTTGATTAAAATATCATATATTAAAGATATTTACCTAAGAAATAAAATGTAAGTCAAAATCTTCTCGGGCTTCTAGCCAGGTAAAAACTTGGCTTGACACCAACGTTTCGAAGAAGTGCATCTTCCTCGTCTTCAGGGTGAACTGATCACCTTTTACCTGGCTAGAAGCCCGAGAAGATTTTGAATTAACATGTCGCCAGGAAAGCTTCAGTTCTTATTTTAAATAAAATGTATGTCTTGAACTTTCTGGGAATAGCTTCTGAAGACCTGTTTATTCTGGATGAATTTTGCTTAATTTGGCATAACTAGTAAACCGTAAGAGATAGACAAAAACTTACTATACAAAAAATGTAGGTCTTGTTAAAGTACACAAGTTATGTCATATACATTTTCCTCGTGGAGCTTACCATTGTAGAGGTATTCATTGTTATTAGTTTCAGTTGTGAAGTACTTATACTTTTCTCAGATGGGAGTGTCTGTTTTTCTTTTGTTCTACTCCTGGCCAAGAAAAGAAGCATTTTGTGATGACAATCACATAACGACAGCTTTTAAAACATTTGACTATTGGTTTAGCCTAGTGTATTCCCTTATTTTCTTCCTACTTATACAGAACTAAATAATAAGAACATTGTGCTAATGAGTACCTCGGTTAGCAAGGTGCATAAAGAAGAAGAATGTTATGTATGAAGTTTGTAGAACAGCTACAGAAAGTCATGTGAGTGTAACACATCAGATTTTTCCAATTGTTTGTCATTTATATTTCTGAAGTGTTCTTTAGATCTTGTTTCTAGATTTCTTTTTGTTTTTCCAATATAAATCTGAATACAATCCTTGCATTCCATTTTGTATTTGCTCAATTTTTTCTTTCCTTGATATTTGGTCTTAATTCATTTTTTATGCTGTGATGGTTTACTGACGTCAGCTGAATGTTGTATTTTTTGAAATTTGTCAAATGCCCATGAGTGGTATGTGAATTTCTTGAAGCTAATCTTTTGTTATCTACGAGGGATCTTGTGTTGTACTGCTTTATAGCTTGGTTTTATATTGACAGTCATTTAAATGTGTTTTTATTAAAATATCATTCAGTAGATATTGTTTATGGCAACAGATTTTGAATCAAGAACTTGAAACTTTCCCAGTACTGAATGTCAGCTAGGTAAGTTTTAGATTAGTTTCCAAGCTTTCAAAATTAATTAATTTGTAAGTATTTAGAAAATCCCATGCAAATGTGGAAAAATTATACATCAGCCAGACGGGGAAGAGTACATCAAAGAACATTAATGCTGTATCTGGTTTGGCTGCGGTGGCACAACATACTTACGATACTGGCCTTAAGATCAATTTTTCATCCACCAAAATAATAGAAAAATCTGATGTGTTCCATTCACATGACTTTATCTACATCTCTGCAACAACTTATTGTTAAAAAGCTTATTCTTTTATTTACTTCATGCTAATTGAGAAAAAAATTAGCAGAAATAGTCTTATTACTTGCTTCCTTGTAAGTAGAAGTGAAAGAAGGGAGTAGCATAGGTTAAAGTGACAGTCAAGAGCTGGTTGCTCTGTGACTGAAGTTTCTTTGTCTGTATGGACAGCAGTTCACAAATTC
Source organism: Hymenopus coronatus (assembly GCA_030762935.1). Taxonomy (NCBI): domain Eukaryota; kingdom Metazoa; phylum Arthropoda; class Insecta; order Mantodea; family Hymenopodidae; genus Hymenopus; species Hymenopus coronatus. The sequence goes on along the minus strand of CM060880.1, from coordinate 513,561 downwards.
CTGTATCAGAAAAGTATAAGGTTTTCAAAGCTGAAACCAAAAACAAGGAATATGTAAATCAACCCCATGAAAAAAATGTATATAACATCAAGTGTGTGTTTTAATGTGCTCTAGGTTTTTTGTGTTGTAAGTTTTTGTCCATCTCTTACGGTTTGCCAGTTATGCAAAATTCCATAAACTCCATCCAGAGTAAAGTGGTCTTAAGAGGCTATTCCCAGAAAATTCAAGATGTACATTTTATTTGTCAGGTAAATATCTTAAATATACAATATTTTAATCAAAATCGTTTGAGCCATTTTTGAGAAAATCAAAATTAATGAAAAAACTTCCATGTAAAGGGTAGTTGAGAGTGGGGGGATTTTCTTGAAAATCTTTGTGTTGCGTCCTTGCAAGATACTCGAAAATTTTGATTTTCTCTAAAATGGCTCAAACAATTTTGATTAAAATCTATTATAATTAAGATATTTACATAACAAATAAAATGTATATCTTGAATTTTCTGTGAATAGCCTCTGAAGACTACTTTATTCTGGATGAAGTTTACGGAATTTTGTATAACTCCTAAACTGTAACAGCTTGACAAAAACTTACCACACAAAAAATATAGAGCACGTTAAAACACACAATTTATGTCACTTACATTTTTTCGTGGAGTGGGCTGTTTTAGAGATATTCATTGTTATTAATTTTAGCTTTAAAAAACTTACTTTTCTCATACAGGAATTTGTCAACTCCTGTCATACAAAGCAACTTCAGTCATATAGCAACCAACTTTTAAAAGATTTAACTATCACTTTTTCCTAGTGTACTCCCTTAAGACTATTTGTGCCAATTTTTATCAATTAGCATGAAGTAAAAAGAAGCATAAGCTTGCTAACAATAATATGTTGCATATAGAGAAAGTCATGTGAATGGAGCACATCAGATTTTTTTTTTTGTGTACTTACAGTATACTAGTTGTCCAGAATAAAGAGGACTTCAGAGCCTATTTCAAGATATTTGTCAGGTGAAAATTTTTGAATTTTTTTCTGTATAAAGGGTACTTTGTAAAGAGATTTTCTTGAAAATCTTTGTGTTGTATTAGAAGATGGAGAACTTAAATATCAAGTTTAATATTTAACCGACCTTTCATTTTTGAGTGATTATGTTGACAAACCCTAGGAGCCCTAAAACATGTGTTTCCAGTGATTTCTTGGTATCAAATTTTTGGGTGGCCTGCAAATACCTTGTAGTGTAATCTACTAAATAAGATGAGACCTTGAAGGCCAGCACTGACTAGAGATGTGTTTGTGTTGTAGAGCAAAGTACCACAAGCTGAAGTACGGGACGGAGCTACAACAGGGTGATATGAAACCTCCGATATTTGATGAGCCTGGGGGACCAGAAGCTCCAGTAGATGGTGAGGCTCCATTTACATCTGTAAGCAACGTCAGCTGGCGACAAGGAAGACAGCTTCTCAGACAGTAAGCACATTAATCTGTCTCCATCTTTATTTCTGTGTATAGCATTACACTTTTCTTATCTCTGCAAGAATGTGTGAAGTGGAAGGCTCTGTCCCTCCCCTACCTGTTGCTAGTGCCAGTATTTCAGTGTGCTGTGCTTAGACCACTCACCCGGGTTCAATACCAAGCAGTCACTACTTTGGGTGATTTGGAGGAATAGTTTTGTTTAATTCACAACCCTCTTCTATAAAAGAATTGTAAAACAAGTTTAGATCAGAATTAAAAAGATACCTTATTACTCACACAGAGGAGGATTTCATTCCATCAAAAAATACTGTTGTAAATATAATAAACATGAATATTCTATTTACGAGTAGGCTTTTGGAAACAGACATGTAATTGTAAAATTGACAGCTCTGAAAATTCATTGTCAGAGTAAATAAATAAATGATATGATCTACATGCTAGAGTTTGGGCTTTGATTCTAATCTCATAACACAGTAACAGCAGCCACAAATTATATATGTGTTAACTGATCCAGTATAACTTTTATAACAGTAATTGTTATATAGTAACATTGCTATGAGATTACAGAGTTCCCCATAATTTAACTTTTTAACAAACATGTAAAATCAGTAAAATGCACCACAGAATGTCGTAATGTCGAATATTGTTTCACGTAACTGGCAAGCTGAGAAATGATGACAGTTAATCTGTCCACAAAACCCAAATGAATTTAAACATTAGTTTTACCAAGCAATCACGTGCACGTAACACAAAGGAGATCAGTTTAGCCCTTAGAATAAAGGATTAATGCCCTCTGAAAACACTTACCACTCGTCTCTGTGCATGTAAAGCACCCCAAACTGACAGACCTAACACCTTAACCTCTTTAACCCCCAAAAGGCCGAACTACTTAACAAATGCCTCTATATGTAGCGTGGCGCGTAAGAACACAGTGTTGCCACATTATATTGTACCAGAATGGTACAGAACACATGAGATTTGTGGTGGACAAAGTGGTGCACGGGCAGGTTTTCTCCGGGTTCTGCACTTTCCCCTGCCATTGCATTCCACCAGTGCTCCATCATCAGTCCATGTATCATCAGTGTTGTCGCCTGCGGTGCCATATGTACTAAAAGCGGGCATTAAATACTATATGAAAAAAGGATTTCAGTCTCATACCTCTGCAAGCGTGTTTTCCACTTGCAGCATTCCTGCTGTTCGTATTAATATTGTAAGTGTTGCTTTGTTTGACCTGGCAGCAGAAGCTGAACTGTGTACCAATATTCTGTAAGATAAAGTACAGATAATGTCTCGTAAGTAATGTCGTTTTTTTGTTTTTTGTTTTAAATGTGTTCTGACAAGCAATTAACTGATCTTGAGACCATTAGATTCTATTGTCTTCAGCCATCTTTCAGCGAGGTTTATTGTCCCACAATGGTACCAGTCTCTGGTTTTTGATGTGAAGAATTCGGTGAGACCCACTTGCACTGCTTTTATGTTAACAAAATTTCTTCTACGGACAAAATGGGCCATGATTAAAAAAGATGATAATCTGATGGTGCCAGATCAGGGCTGTATGCTGGGTGTGGTAGCAGCTCGATTCCTCCCAATTCTGAATTGTCCGTGCAGTATGGGGTCTTGCATTGTCCTGTTGCAATGGAACTCTATTTCGGTTAACTAATGCTGGGTACCTCTGCCTCAAAATTTCATGAACTTGTTTGAGTTGTTTAGAATAAAGATCCACATCAATCGTCCGCCCGTTTGGAACAAACTCCCAGTGAATCATACCAGACACACAACATTACTTTGGGACTGAACCAATTTTTTTAATGATGACCTTGGCAGATTGGCGTGGATCAAGCCACTGTTTCAGGCATCAGGGTTTCATCACAAATGACAATTCTCCTGACAAATCTATCATCCAAGCTGACGACAGATATCTACTTTATGTTGAGCCTGTTGAGGTGTCAGTTCATGAGGTGCAGATCTACAGCTTCTGTATGATGTCTTAATGTGGCGACGTATGGTATGTTTTAATGCACCAAGTTCTTCTGAAAGCTATGGGTACTTTTTGCAAAACTTGGCATGTATCCTCCACACTTTAGCTCATCCAGAACATGGTAAATCTTTAGTATTTTCGTCTTCATTGTTGAAACGTTGGAACCATATGCTCACTAACGACACCTTCTCCTTCCACTTCACATATTCTTGGAACTGCAGCAGTGGCAGCTTTATAATCTTGTTTCCAGTACCAGTGCTTTAGAAGTTCAAACTTTGTTATCTCCATTTTGTGATTGTTTATTAACAAGTGAAGACTGATACATGCTCGCAACACTAGCCAGGACACCCTGGCCAAACCAAAGAAACCCAATAAACTTTCAAAACGCAAAAATCAAAAAACCATCATTACTTATGAGATACCTGGCGGAGGACAATGTATTTTTTTGGGCATGAAAATCCTTAGCATGGCTTCCTTCCGAAGGGAAGTAAAGCTGTTGGTCCCATGTCATAGATTTACGGCATGTAAAAGAACCTCAAGCCTGATAGAGAGCCCTCTGAACAAAATTAAGTGGTCTTTCACACCCAATATAGAATGGGAAGCTGAGACCACAGCAGTTAAAGAGTGTCTATAAATAAAATACCATTTACTTGAGACAAGCTAATAGTAATTGTTTAAAGGTCATAGGTGTGTATTTATTGAGATGTGTTTTGTATTGTTGCAGATACCTGCAAGAGATTGGCTACACCGACACAATAATAGACGTACGTTCTAATCGGGTACGGTCCTTGTTAGGCTTGAATAACAATGCGGAAAGTGAAGAAAACTTAAACAATGCATCCGTGGTAACGGCCCTAAATGGCAACGAGTCATCTAACAAGAGGGCGAGTGAAAACCAGGGTAGAAGAACACCAGCAAAGAAGGTCTGATGTATACCTAGCATGTGCTGTATTTGCCCCAAGTGTGTACCAAACATGGCGTATATCAAATGGTTTATGGTTTCAGACTCAACCATCATCTCTAGCCGAAGCAATGATACTCGACACAGAGGCAGCAGTTATGGCCAACTTTGAGTTCTTGGCACACGCCGACGTGGACATGGACGATGATGACGACATGAGTGATGATCTGGATGAGCCTCCTGATGACGAACAGGACGATGTAAAGACTGCAAAACGCAAAGGAAAGGTAGGATCACTGTGTCTGATAGGATCTTTAGTACACTGTGTCTGAAATTTAACTAGGATCTTTAGTACACTGTGTCTGAAATTGAACTAGGATCTTTAGTACACTGTGTCTGAAATTGAACTAGGATCTTTAGTACACTGTGTCTGAAATTGAACTAGGATCTTTAGTACACTGTGTCTGAAATTGAACTAGGATCTTTAATACACTGTGTCTGAAATTGAACTAGGACCTTTAGTACACTGTGTCTGAAATTGAACTAGGACCTTTAATACACTGTGTCTGAAATTGAACTAGGACCTTTAGTACACTGTGTCTGAAATTGAACTAGGACCTTTAGTACACTGTGTCTGATATTGAACTAGGATCTTTAGTACACTGTGCCTGAAATTTAACTAGGATCTTTAATACACTGTGCCTGAAATTGAACTAGGATCTTTAGTACACTGTGTCTGAAATTGAACTAGGACCTTTAGTACACTGTGTCTGATATTGAACTAGGATCTTTAGTACACTGTGTCTGAAATTGAACTAGGATCTTTAGTACACTGTGCCTGAAATTTAACTAGGATCTTTAGTACACTGTGTCTGAAATTGAACTAGGATCTTTAGTACACTGTGTCTGAAATTGAACTAGGACCTTTAGTACACTGTGTCTGATATTGAACTAGGACCTTTAGTACACTGTGTCTGAAATTGAACTAGGACCTTTAGTACACTGTGTCTGATATTGAACTAGGACCTTTAGTACACTGTGTCTGAAATTGAACTAGGACCTTTAGTACACTGTGTCTGATATTGAACTAGGATCTTTAGTACACTGTGCCTGAAATTTAACTAGGATCTTTAATACACTGTGCCTGAAATTGAACTAGGATCTTTAGTACACTGTGTCTGAAATTGAACTAGGACCTTTAGTACACTGTGTCTGATATTGAACTAGGATCTTTAGTACACTGTGTCTGAAATTGAACTAGGATCTTTAGTACACTGTGCCTGAAATTTAACTAGGATCTTTAGTACACTGTGTCTGAAATTGAACTAGGATCTTTAGTACACTGTGTCTGAAATTGAACTAGGACCTTTAGTACACTGTGTCTGATATTGAACTAGGACCTTTAGTACACTGTGTCTGAAATTGAACTAGGACCTTTAGTACACTGTGTCTGATATTGAACTAGGATCTTTAGTACACTGTGCCTGAAATTTAACTAGGATCTTTAATACACTGTGCCTGAAATTGAACTAGGATCTTTAGTACACTGTGTCTGAAATTGAACTAGGACCTTTAGTACACTGTGTCTGATATTGAACTAGGATCTTTAGTACACTGTGCCTGAAATTTAACTAGGATCTTTAGTACACTGTGTCTGAAATTGAACTAGGATCTTTAGTACACTGTGTCTGATATTGAACTAGGATCTTTAGTACACTGTGTCTGAAATTGAACTAGGATCTTTAATACACTGTATCTGAAATTGAACTAGGACCTTTAGTACACTGTGTCTAATATTGAACTAGGATCACTGTGTCTGATATTGAATCTTTAGTACACTGTCTGATATTAAACTAGGATCTGACTGTACCCTGTGTCTGATATTGAACTAGGATCTGAATGTACACTGTGTCTGATATTGAACTAGGATCTTGTACTCTGTGTCTGATATTGAACTAGGATCTGACTGTACCCTGTGTCTGATATTGAACTAGGATCTGACTGTATACTGTGTCTGATATTGAACTAGGATCTGACTGTACCCAGCATCTGATATTGAACTAGGATCTTGTACACTGATATTGAACTAGGATCTTGTACACTGATATTGAAGCAGTGTCTCTCTGTGCTACAGGGTCTGATGCTGAACGAGGGATTGGCTGATGACGTGGATGCTGAAGCTGAAGAGGTTCTGAATGAGCTGAACCTGCTGACAGAGTCGGAGGAGGCTGGACCAGACATACATTCTCAAGGGGATCCTGCTGACTGGGGTGCGTACAACAACACTTGTGCCCTTGTCAAACTTGAAACATGTTGCATGTGTTGTTGATACTTATTGTGTTGTAGGGGACACAGGAATGACATTCCAGCCAGGAGCAGGACATCGTCGTCAGATTGGAGCTGGTCAGAGACGGCTTGGCGATGAGGAGGCGTTAGACTCAACTCTAGGATTAGGCGAACTTGCACAACTCACAGTCAATAACGAGGCAGAGGCTGCATATGACGTAAGTTATGTTAGGGAACAAGAAGAAATGACAGAGAGCTGATTACAACAGGTGCTGTAATCACATCCCAAAAAGCTGTCACCATCACTTTTACAGCCTCTTTGTGAGATGAACCAAGCCAACTGCGTGCACTGAAATTGTAACTGAGTCACCTAGATACAATTACTTGAGGGTGCAAGTTCCCAGAGAAGTTGTATCACAGTGCTGCCTGCACTTTCGTGTGCAGATGTTTCTTAACATGTCCTCACCATCTGCAATTATTGCATGGTTTCCAAAATGAAATGAATACAGGTCTCATTGATGGTGACAACTTGAAGCAAAAAATGCTTCAGATTTCAGTTAAGTACAAGCATAACTTGAGCAATCATGACATCTTTTCATCTCTGATTTATCACGCAAAGTATGAATTGCTATTCCTATCAACACACCTAATCTCCTCAAAATAGCCGTTTACCGCTGTTGACCTCCTCAATGCTGTGAAATGTTCGTCCTCCAAGAAATTTTTTGAGGTTTATGAACAGGTGGTAGTCAAAGTAAATGGCGTGTTATTTATGGATGCTCTTTAATTGCTGTGGTTCTCAGCGTCCCATTCTATACTGGGTGTGAAAGACCGCTTAATATTGCTCAGAAGCCTCTCTATCAAGCTTGAGGTTTTTTTTATGTGCCGTGAATCTACGACACAGGACCAACAACTTTACTTCCCTTCCGAAGGAAGCCATGCTAAAGATTTTTACACCCGAAAAAATCCATCGTCCTCAGCTGGGTTTGAACCCGCGACCTTGGATATATGAAGTCAGCATGTAAACATTACACCACGAAGGGTGATGGTCACTGGGTGCTAGATCTGGTGAATAGAGTGGATGTTCAAGCAATTCCAACTTTAATTATCACATTTTTCCCCTTTGCAATGTAAGGAGCATTGTCATGATGAAATAAGATTTTTTTTTTTTCCAAATGAGGTCTTTTTCTTTTCACCTCATCACTCAAACATTGCAGTAAGCTTGCATAGTAGTCACCAGTGATACTTTTACCCTTTTCCAAGTAATCAATAAAAATAATTCCCTGTGCATCCCAGAAAACACTCGCCATAACCTTCTTAGCTGACAAAAAGGTCCGTGCCTTTTTTAGAGTTGGTTCACCTTCTTAGCTGACAAAAAGGTCCTTGCCTTTTTTAGAGTTGGTTCACCTGGCGCAATCCACTGTTTTGACTGTGATTTACTTTCTGGAGAGTAGTGATGTATCCAAGTTTCAACCCTGGTAATAAACCGTCTCAAAAATTCACTGGAATTTTAATGGTTGAGCTCCACATTCTTAACAGAAACAGTTTTTCTTTGCAACTTTTGATCGGTGTCAACAAACGTGGCACAGACCCTATGAAAGCCCAAAACATTACTTAAAATATTACGTGCAAGTTCTTTTGATATGTTTACAGCCTCTGCTATCTCAAACAACTTTAATCTGCGGTCTTCCAGTACTAAACAATGAATTTTTTCAATGATCTCTGGAGTTGTCACTTCTACAGGGCATCCAGAGCAAGGCTCATCACTAATGCTCGTACGTCCCATTTTAAACTCTGCAATATGAAGGGGTAGAGTTTTTCAATGTAGTGTCCATTTCCTCCTTGATTTCTTTAGCCTTTCAAATGGAAGTGTTTAATCACTTCTCGTTTTTCCAAATCCTCCATTTTCGTGAAAATTTTTAAGTTGTCTTGTTTAAAATGCTGTCATTGGAAAACTAAACAAGCTATTGACCTGTAACTATGGATACAAGCTAACTTAGAGTTAACCTACCATCTAACTGGCTTAGTGGCACCATAACTGTGTGAGGCCCGGGACTTATCAGCCGATCCTCCTGGTGTGCTCCTCATCAAAAATTGATGTTAGACCACATTTAAAGTGATTGTAGCAGCAGGTCCCCAGTTTCAGCTTGATCTCCTCACAGTTCCAAATACACATTGAACAACTCAGCAGGTACTTACTGAAGCGCCCTCTTACATGTATTTGTTCCTCTGACGAGTGTATGTCTTGCAGATGGCGACTACCAAGGAGTCTTATAGGAAGACCTGGAATGCCAAGTACACATTAAGAAGTCACTTTGATGGTGTTAGAGCACTTGCATTTCATCCTGCTGAACCTGTTCTAATCACGGCAAGTGAAGACCACACACTCAAATTATGGAATCTCCAAAAAACTGTACCTGCTAAAAAGTGAGTGTCTTTTTGATTTGATAAAAGAGATGAGGTGGTGGCATAGTGGACAGATGTATAGTTGAGATATTGTGTTTCAGGTCAGCATCTCTAGATGTGGAGCCACTGTATACATTCCGCTGCCACACTGGGCCTGTGCTTTGTCTGGCAATGAGTGCCACGGGAGAACAGTGTTACAGCGGAGGTCTTGATGGTGCCATCCACTGCTGGAACCTGCCATGTGCCAACATAGACCCTTACGATTCTTTTGGTAAGTGCCAACATAGATCCTTATGTATCGTTTGGTAAGTGCCAACATAGATCCTTACTATTCTTTTGGTAAGTGCCAACATAGACCCTTACGATTCGTTTGGTAAGTGCCAACATAGATCCTTACGATTTGTTTGGTAAGTGCCAACATAGACCCTTACGATTCTTTTGGTAAGTGCCAACATAGACCCTTACGATTCTTTTGGTAAGTGCCAACATAGACCCTCACGATTCGTTTAGTAAGTGCCAACATAGACCCTTACGATTCTTTTGGTAAGTGCCAACATAGACCCTCACGATTCGTTTAGTAAGTGCCAACATAGATCCTTACGATTCTTTTGGTAAGTGCCAACATAGATCCTTACGATTCTTTTGGTAAGTGCCAACATAGACCCTTACGATTCTTTTGGTAAGTGCCAACATAGACCCTCACGATTCGTTTAGTAAGTGCCAACATAGATCCTTACGATTCTTTTGGTAAGTGCCAACATAGATCCTTACGATTCTTTTGGTAAGTGCTAACATAGATCCTTACGATTCGTTTAGTAAGTGCCAACATAGATCCTTACGATTCTTTTGGTAAGTGCCAACATAGATCCTTACGATTCTTTTGGTAAGTGCCAACATAGACCCTCACGATTCGTTTAGTAAGCGCCAACATAGATCCTTACGATTCTTTTGGTAAGTGCCAACATAGACCCTTACGATTCTTTTGGTAAGTGCCAACATAGACCCTCACGATTCGTTTAGTAAGTGCCAACATAGATCCTTACGATTCTTTTGGTAAGTGCCAACATAGACCCTTACGATTCTTTTGGTAAGTGCTAACATAGATCCTTACGATTCTTTTGGTAAGTGCTAACATAGATCCTTACGATTTGTTTGGTAAGTGCCAACATAGATCCTTACGATTCGTTTGGTAAGTGCCAACATAGATCCTTACGATTCTTTTGGTAAGTGCTAACATAGATCCTTACGATTCTTTTGGTAAGTGCTAACATAGATCCTTACGATTCGTTTGGTAAGTGCCAACATAGATCCTTACGATTCTTTTGGTAAGTGCCAACATAGATCCTTACGATTTTTTTGGTAAGTGCCAAGATAGACCCTCACGATTCTTTTGGTAAGTGCCAACATTGACACTCACGATTCTTTTGGTAAGTGCCAACATAGACCCTTACTATTCTTTTGGTAAGTGCCAACATAGACCCTTACGATTCTTTTGGTAAGTGCCAACATAGACCCTTACGATTCTTTTGGTAAGTGCCAACACAGACCCTCACGATTCGTTTAGTAAGTGCCAACATAGATCCTTACGATTCTTTTGGTAAGTGCCAACATAGATCCTTACGATTCTTTTGGTAAGTGCTAACATAGATCCTTACGATTCGTTTGGTAAGTGCCAACATAGATCCTTACGATTCTTTTGGTAAGTGTCAACATAGATCCTTACGATTTTTTTGGTAAGTGCCAAGATAGACCCTCACGATTCTTTTGGTAAGTGCCAACATTGACACTCACGATTCTTTTGGTAAGTGCCAACATAGACCCTTACTATTCTTTTGGTAAGTGCCAACATAGACCCTCACGATTCGTTTGGTAAGTGCCAACATAGATCCTCACGATTCTGTTGGTAAGTGCCAACATAGACACTCACGATTCTTTTGGTAAGTGCCAGCATAGACCCTCACGATTCTTTTGGTAAGTGCCAACATAGACCCTCACGATTCTTTTGGTAAGTGCCAACATATACCCTAATGATTCTTTTGGTAAGTGCTAACATATACCCTAATGATTCTTTTGGTAAGTGCCAACATATACCCTAATGATTCTTTTGGTAAGTGCCAACATATACCCTCACAATTCTTTTGGTAAGTGCTAACATATACCCTAATGATTCTTTTGGTAAGTGCCAACATATACCCTAATGATTCTTTTGGTAAGTGCCAACATAGACCCGCACAATTCTTTTGGTAAGTACCAACATATACCCTTCCTAATCTTTTGGTAAGTGCCAACATATACCCTCATGATTCTTTTGGTGAGTGCCAACATAGACCCTCACAATTCTTTTGGTGAGTGCCAACATAGACCCTCTCAATTCTTTTGGTAAGTGCCAACATAGACCCTTACTATTCTTTTGGTAAGTGCCAACATAGACCCTTACTATTCTTTTGGTAAGTGCCAACATAGACCCTCACAATTCTTTTGGTAAGTGCCAACATAGACCCTTACTATTCTTTTGGTAAGTGCCAACATAGACCCTTACTATTCTTTTGGCGAGTGCCAACATAGACCCTTACTATTCTTTTGGTAAGTGCCAACATAGACCCTCACAATTCTTTTGGTAAGTGCCAACATAGACCCTCACAATTCTTTTGGTAAGTGCCAACATAGACCCTTACTATTCTTTTGGTAAGTGCCAACATAGACCCTCACAATTCTTTTGGTAAGTGCCAACATAGACCCTTACTATTCGTTTAGTAAGTGCCAACATAGACCCTTACTATTCTTTTGGCGAGTGCCAACATAGACCATTACTAATCTTTTGGTATGTGTAGCATTATACCCCTATTATTTGCACCCCCAGCAAGAAATTATCTATTGTTTTTCTTTAGGAAACGGTAATAGAGGACCCGTCATGTAACAACAGAGTGCCATTTCCATTGTTATTGGCATGCCTGTTTTGTGTAAATTAAAAATAAGTTCAGTTTTTCTGATGTTAATCACTGTGTTAGTGCCAGCAAAGAAAGTTAAAAAGACATTTGTAAAAGAGGTGGCAGAAAAACGAGAAATATGTGAGTTAACATTAAAACAAAAATTAGAATTACTGAAAGATTTGAGAAGGGAGACTGTTCCAAAACTAAGTGCTGATTATGAGGTTGGAGTGTGGGGCATTAAAAATAATAAACAGAAAATACTGTGATTGTAATTCTGGACCATGTGCATGAAGAGATGCTGCTCTTTTACAGGGTTCAGACAAAGGTGAGTAGAAGCTGCCCTTGTTTCAGGCACAATTTGTGCCTCATTTGGTTCTAACGTCTTGGGGTTCACAAGAAAAGTTGGAAGTACTCCTCTCAGAATCCCTACAATATCTATATCCTATTTACATATGTTTGTAGACTCTTAAAAACATTAAATTATAGGTTTTTCCACCAATAATGAAGAATACTCTAATAACTTGTTACACATTGCTGGCATTCATCATTAGCAACTCGGTAGGGTTACAATTATAAAAAACGAGGTAACTGTAAGAACAGAGTGTGTTATAAAAGCAGCAAATTGTGTTTCAGATCCTGGTGTTCTCACAGGCAGCATGGAAGGTCACACAGACGCTGTTTGGGGTCTCAGTATACATAGTCAACGTTTACAACTGCTGTCTTGTTCAGCAGATGGCACTGTAAAGCTCTGGTCTCCGACGAGTAAAGTTCCGTTGCTATCTACCTACGTTTCAGAGCAAGGTGAGTTTGATGCTTCAGTAAGTTCAGCATTTTCCCTACCCCAACTATGCTTTTCATAAAATATTTATCAGCATCTTTTATTTTCTCAAGAATTGTGTTAATGATTTCAATTAAAATGTTATATTTTAAACATACATATGTTACAAATGTTGGTTGGTTGGTTGGTATCTAAGGTTGAGCAGTTGGCAGTGAAGCCATTTGCTCTCTTGCATTCCAGTATTTTGATGTCATATTATCATGTTGACTAAAGGTTGGGCAGTTCATTATCCATATCTTGCTTAAGTGTGCAGAGGAGATCTCATTATACCAGTCTTGGTCTGTTAGTGTCTTGTCTTGTAATGTAGTGATTGTGGTCATTTCTTTTGTTTGTAATACATTATCTTCTTTATTATATGTTGATAGAGTGATAACTTATTGGATCAGCTGTTTCATTGCCCAGCAATGTGCTGCTGGTATCCATCAGTTGTAATATTAGGAGTTACATCACATGTTATAGCTGCTTTACAGTCACATAATAATACAACTTTATTTATATGATATAGCAGGTTTTGTAAGCTCTCAAGTATTTAAACTTAATGTTTTGTAGAAAGAGAAGAGAGGGCATATTGCACCTACACCAGTATAAACATGTAGCCATTCATTGCTAGGGTATCTTAAATGTATTATATCTAGTATATCTTGAATACTTTGGGAATAACCTATGAAGCGCTCGTCATTCAGGATGACTTTTGTACTACTGAGAAACTAAAACAGATAGACAAAAACTTACAATACAACAAATGTATATGTTGTTAAAACTCACAATTTATCTTTTATACTTTTTTGCTTTCTCTACATGTACTACATACTATTTTACACAAGTAAAAATCCACCACCTGATTCTCAGGCACTCTTGCATTGGTGGTATGAGAATAAAACTTGCCATATGCTTCCCTTCCCTTTGTGTTCAAGTGGCCATGGCAGCCATTCGTTCACCTCAGTTTTGGAAAGCAATTTTTAGGTATCATTGTAAAGTAACAGGAATTCAACTGCAATACACTTACAGGAAATGTGCTGTTGTTTGAATTAAATAGTGGACCTGAAGTAAAATGTTGCTAGCATTGAAGATAAGTTTAAATGGTTCAAATGTGCCTCTGCTAAATGACAGACGAGTCAAATCACATGTAACGTGTACATTTATTACTTTCTCTACATGTACTATGTACATAGTATATAGAGAAGGTGTTCTATTGTACACAAAAATTCAATACTGAGATTTCACCAGAAATATATGTTTTGAGGCCCCCTGAATTAAAAAAAAGCATTTTTAAAAAAATGCCCGTGTGTGTGTGTGTGTGTCTGTGGGCACCATAGCTCAAAAACGAAAAGACTGTTAAATACCAAACTTAGTATTTAAGTTTCGTATCATCCAAGAATGCAACACAAAATTTTTCAAAATAATTTCCCGACCCCAAACTACCCTTTACATGGAAAAAATTTCGAAAATTTTGATTTTCTTAAAAATGGCTCTAACGATTTTGATTAAAACATTGTATATTAAAGATATTTTTCCTTACAAATAAAATGTATATCTTAAATTTTCTGGGAATAGCCTCTGAAGACTACTTTATTGTGGATCAATTTTACGGAATTTTGCATAACAGTTAAACCGTAAGAGAGGGACAAAAACTTGCCACACAGAAAATGTAGAGCATGTTAAAACACATAATTTATATTATATACATTTTTTTTCATGGAGTTTTCATTTTTTAGATATTGCTTGTTTTTGGTTTCAGCTTTGAAACAATTATACTTTTCTCATACAGGAACTTGTCAACTCCTGTCCATACAAACAAAGGAACTTCAGTCACATAGCAACCAGCTTTCACTTCAACCTATGGTACTCCCTTATTTCACTTCTACTTACAAGGAAGCAAGTAATAAGACTATTTCTGCTAATTAGCATGAAGTAAATAGAAGCATAAGGTATTTAACAATTTATTGCAGAGGTATAGAGAAAGCCATGTGAATGGATGACATCAGATTTTTCTGTTGAGATTTCCCCACATGGCCACCCTCTGGTGGAGCATATAAGGAATTAGAACACAGGTTATCTGCTGCTCAACAAGAATAAGGGAATACGCCCCTGTATCACAAGAGTGTATTCTCATGTATTTGGAGTAAATATATACAGTGTGTTAATGAACTATACCAAAATATTTTCACACAATATGCAGATTACTTAAATAAGTAATTTGAGATAGGAGACTAATGACCTGTTTATTGAAATTTCAAAGTAATGGCTATAAGTTTCTGAAGTGCCAGTACGCCACTTGCTAATTTATCAACCATTCGAGAGCATAACACAGAAACAAAGGGACATATTAATGTGTACCTCCCTAACATAGTGGTTATGATGTTGGATTTCAAGTGAAAGATAGTTTCCGAGTTTGGGTCTTGTTCACGTATCGAGGCACTTTGTCTGGAATGAAAAAAATAATACTAAAAACATTTACTCTATGACAGGAATCAAACTCATGACCTTTGGGATAATAACTTGCTGCGTTAAGCCACCAGAGCAGTTGAAAAACTTGTCCAGAATAGGCTACATAACCCAAGAACATAGTTAATGAACGCTCAATGTCGAGTGATTAGTTGCGACATTAAATCTTGAGAACACTAGTAACGAGCTGCTAAAAATTGATATTTCTATACTCGGGCAGCGGTTTTAAAGTCATTTTTTGAATTTGCTTTGCTTTAATCAGCACCTAATACCCACACATTTAACGTTATGTTTATCCAGGGACCGTGCATCGCCGATCTCAAATATCAGTCACGTGTACAATCTCGCAGATTATTTCGGTGTACTTTATTAACAGCGTGTATATATGCCTGACCTAGTTTGCAACCTGCGACCCTCTTTTTGGGGCTTACTTTGGGCTTGTGCAAGAGGTGAAGCAATTTGTTGGAAATTATAACGAGAGTGTTTCACTTCTGGACAGAGCAGTTTCCTTACAATGGAATATCAGCTAGTGACGACTTATCACAACATACAATATGTTGAAGAGATGAGTGAGTCTGTTGACTTGCTGAAATGTGCTCTACTGCTTGAAGGAAGAGAGTCTTAGACTACCTTGTTTATCTGCCTGTCACTTGAACTTATCTTTCAAAGATACAACACAAAGTCTTTTAACACAAAGCTCGGGCAGGTATTTCCAACACTTTAGATGTAATTCCACGACCTTAACTTGGTCTTGGGCTATGCGGCAACAAACATACTTCAGTTATCGTTTAGTTGCCATCTGTCCTTGCTTTAGTCAACTATTAGGAAATTTAGGAGATTTAGTAATATTGGCTGCTCTTGGGTAGTCGCGCCATTTCCTTGAAGGTGATGATCTGTTTGTTACATTTCTTGTTCTTAATTGTTAAAATGCTGCATTTTCCTCAATTTCTGTGAACTGGAGCAGAAATTGAATATACAAATGAAGGTCTGGAAAATTCAATTTCCGAGGGAGAGTTTTTCAAACTTTGAATAAATGGAGTGTAAGCAGCTTTATACAGTTTTTTTTTTAACTCATATTTGATACTTGTTGTAAATTTAAAATAAAATATTAATATGGAAGTTATGACCATTTTCTTAATTGTTGAGAAATCCCTGAATACCATACTTTTAGATTGTCACAATACTTTTTGGCAGATCTGATTGATGTACTGTAAATAATAACTCAAAGTAGGCGTAAAAACCGTGGATTTCTTGGCAATTCAACTAAAGAAAACCAGGGCTTCCCCAACCCACACCATTCTTTACATAGAAGATTTTTTGAAGTGTTGAATTTTCATAAAAGTGGTAGTTAACAATTTTGACTTAAACACAATTCACATGAGAAATACATTTTTAATGTTGAATTTACTTGTGAATTCCTCTTGATTCAAAACTAATTTTGTATAATGTAAAGATATATTAATAATTGGATACTTGTTTCTTGTTGTATCATGGAGAGAGCTTAGAATCTTAAGGCTACTATAAAGAGCATCTTTTTGTTAATATTTCTAACAAAATGTGTAAAGGTTTATTGTAATCAAATTTAAATGCTAACACTAGTTTGCATATGCAGTGAAAAGGAAGATGTGTTGTTGCAGACGGAGCTCCAACGTCAGTTGACTTTATCCGCGATGAACCAAACCGAATGGTAGCAGCTTACAACTCTGCACATTGTGTTGTATACGACCTTGAGTCTGGCAAGCCTGTAGTGCGACTGGAGACAACTCAAGTAAGTGCCAGTACATCATTAGAATATGCTGTGCATGTTATCACATCTACACTGTAATGTTGCCATCTAAGAGCCTATTGGCCACAAAACGTCAGGCTGCCAACCTTTGCAGTGAACTGTGTAATGGAGCATATTTAGTTGGTATTGGGAAAAGGAGGTAGGTGTGGAAAGGATGAAATATACAATAACAGGGTGGGAAAGTAAGGATGCTGTTGGCATAATAACAGTAATGGCAGCAATTTCATAATGAGTGTTCCAGAGGTTTTTCGTGACACTCCAAAAACTGTCATCCAACTTAAACTAACCTATTTTCCTCCAAAACTGAACCTGTATCCTCCTTCTTCCCTCACAAAGTAACATTCATGTTTCTTCCAAATCTCGTTCTTTCCTTTCATCCTACTATTTTCCACCTCTATCTTTATTTTCTTCTATGTAAAAAAAAAAAATTTAAGGCTAGGAATGGCATAAGTAAAGACAAAGTAGATCTGATAGGGCTGACAGTTATTTTTAAATGCAATAATAATAATAATAATAATAATTAAATATATCATAATCATAATTGTAATCATAATCATTATTATTATTATTTATTATTATTATTATTATTTACTGGTAATACTGCTATGTTTTTTTTGAAAAGAAACAAAGCAATTGATAAGTTTTTATTTGATGTTGGCTTTGTGTATTAAATTTCTCCATTTAACCCAAAATATTACTTGATCAAATGTATTAAGAGCACCACAATTGTAGTGTGATGGTGAAGGGGTATCTTCATGTTCTGCTGAAATCACATGTACCACATAACCTCAAATAACAAACATCTGCAATACGTGGGTTAACCTAAAACAGTATATCTGGGTCCCATCATTTATCAGCCATTTTCAGAATCCAAGAAGGGTTATTGGGTAATGCGCATAGTTTATAACTTGTTAATTTTAAAGAATCATGACAATAAAAATATACTTTATACGTCAAAACAAGAACATTTTTATTTATTTAAAGGATGTGACCAAGGGAACGATAGTTAATATAGAAAAGTTTCTGACATAGCACAGTAAACAGACCCTTAGTCAGCAACATTACCTATTTTTTACTTTCTCTACACATACTATGTACATAGTGTATAGAGAAGGTATTGTAATGCACCCAAAAATTCAATACCAAGAATTCACTGCAAATATATGTTTTGAGACCCCCTGAATACAAAAAGCATTTTAAAAAAGAGAGTGTGTGTGTGTGTGTGTGTGTGTGTGTGTGTGTGTGTACAGCATAGCTCAAAAACGAAGTCTGTTAAATAGCAAACTTGATATTTAAGTATATATTTGTTCAGTATCGTCCAAGGATGCAACATGAATATTTTCAAGAAAATCCCTTACCCCTAACTTCCCTAGACATTGAAAAAAAATTCAAAAAATTTGGTTTTCTCAAATAAAATCACTAAATGAAATGTATATCTTGAATTTTCTGCCAATAGCCTCTGAAGAACTCTTTATTTGGATGTTCCTGAATTTTTATAACTGGTAAACCATAAGAGATATACCAACATTTACTACACAAAAACTGTAGATGTCTTAAAAGACAAAGTTTTTGTCATATACATTTTTTTTCATGGAGTTGGCTGTTTTTAAGATATTTCTTGTTATTGTTGAGTTATGCTGTTCAAACACAGACCTTTTTCTAAAAATGTTTTTATACACGGGACTTAAAATGTTATTTTCAGTGAAATCTTGGTATTGTATTTTTTGGGTGGAATGCAATAACTTGTCTATGTATGCAGTGTGGCGTGCATTCAGGGGAAGCAACTGGAACAAGTGTGAGAATTGATCTAGCATACTAATAATATATGTGGTTATAATGACATAGTTATTGAATTATAGCTAGATAAATTGTAACACAAGATCTATTATCCTGATATATGGTGGACTTTGAGACAGTGATGTGTTTTAACAATTAAAATTTAGTTGAGTCGATTTTGTAACACTACATCACTTACTTTTTTATTTCGGAAAACATGTTTCAGAAGCCATGTGCTTCCATTGTCAATTCCTTTGGTCGAAAGGAATTGACAATGGAAGCACATGGCTTCTGAAACATGTTTTCCAAAATAAAAAAGTAAGTGATGTAGTGTTACAAAATTGACTCAACTAAATTTTAATAAGATCTATTGTTACAATTGTGAAGCAGCGCTACAGCGAGTCTCTGAAGGTGATGGGCCCTAACGACTCTAGCTTCCCAGCAGCCTCTGTACAAATTCCATTAAGTCTTTTAGCACAGCACCTGCTTAGAAATCTATTGTGTTCAAAGGAATTCAATGCAAGCCAACTATAAAACATGATTGGTTACAAAATGTGTCAAATTTACACTTGAATTGCTTCTCTAAGTAATAAATTACGTGGACATGACATATAATTGTACCATTTGCAGTATTTTGATTATAAAACATGACATTGTGGATATTCCTTTTGTTGGAACTACTTGTCAAGGTTGGTAAACACTGTGCACTGTTATATTAGAACACACTCAAGAAATTTTCTCAGGTATGTTAGCACCAGTGGAAGATATAAACTTGCTTTTGTCTTAAACATATGTGGCTAAATATTTTCATTGATGTATTGTGTAACATGCTTCAAAACCAATGTCAATAGAAAATCAAAAAAAGTTACTGCCCAATACCCCATTACATGACTGAGAAGAGATTCTTCAATAAACTTTGTCTCAATTAGAAGAGTCTTCAAAGAGGAAAAGATTCAATATAAACATTTCTGTTGTAAAATGTTTGGTAACTGTTTGTATGTAAAAGTTTAAGATTATTGTAAATTGAGAATTTCCAACTTATCTTATGGACCTTTCCCCAAAGACCAAAGTACGTTTGATTGGGAAGAGAAATACTGGGCACTAATTCAATGCTAAAGCAAAATTTTCCTCAATTTACAATTTCTGGAAGTACATTTTTAGTTGAAAGTTTGTTTTCAGCGCTGAAGAGAATAAAAAGTGGCTCGGATTTCACTGGAAAACAGAGAGACTTTCTTATTTCAAATCATTTCAACTGAAGGGAAGTAAGAAAAAGGAACAGTTTAAAACAAACATAACATTAATGAATTTGCTGGGTTTTGAGTTCCCTTGATCTTACAGAGGTGTCAAAAGTGAATTTAAATTCAGAAATTAGCTATTTTCTGTCAAATTTTGCTTAAGGTAACTTTATTAAAGGTTTAATTTCAATTTAAACCATTCTAGTTGGAATTTTTACTTTCTCTACATGTACTATGTATATAGTGTATAGAGAAGGTACTGTATTGCACTCAAAAATTCAATACTGAGATTTCACCGGAAGTACATGTTTTGGGTCCCCCTGAATAAAAAAAAAAATGTTTGGAAAAAAGTCTGTGTGTGTGTGTGTGTTGAGCGTGGGCATGCGCAGCATAGCTCAAAAACAAAAAGTGTGCTAAATACCAAACTTGGTATTTAATTTAAGTGTAATGAGTCACCTTTTTTCACTTTTTGCTCCAACTTTGCCTTTGTTTGCGAAGACTGGTTTCAGGGATGACTCAGAACTGAAGATACCCTGAAACTATTCTTTCTAAATGAAGGCAAAGTTGGAGCAAAAAGTGTAAAAAGGTGACTCATTACATTTAAGTTATGGTGCTTCACTGTTGAAAATACTTCTTTTTGTTTGATATAGTTGGTATTTAAGTTTGGTATCTCCCAAGGATGTGACACGAATATTTTCAAGATAATCCCCCCACCCCAAACTACTCTTTACATGGAAAATAATTCTGATGTGTTCCATCCATATGACTTTCTCTACATCTCTCCAACTAATTACTCTATTTACTTCATCTAATCGAGAAAAAATTAGCAGAAATAGTCTTATTACTTGCTTCCTTGTTAGTAGAAGCGAAATAAGGGAGTAGCATAGGTTAAAGTGATAGTCAAAAGCTGGTTGCTATGTGACTGAAGTTCCTTTGTTTGCATGAACAGAAGTTGACAAAGTTTGATATTTAACAGTCTTTTCGTTTTTGAGCTATGCTGTCCCACAGACACATCACATGGACATTTTTCTAAAAATGCTTTTTTTTTATTCAGGGGGTCTCAAAACATGTATTTCCGGTTGAATCTCGGTAATACATTTTTGGGTGCATTACAATATCTTTTCTATACACTATTTACTTAGTATGTATAGAGAAAGTAAAAATTTGAAAATTTTTATTTTCTCAAAAATGCATCTTAATGATTTTGATTAAAATCTCTTATATTTAAGTTATTTACTTAACAAATAAAATGTATATCTTGAATCTTCTGGGAATAGCCTCTGAAGACCTGTTTATTCTGGACGATGTTTATTGAATTTTGCATAACTGGTAAACTGTAAGAGATAGACAGAAACTTACTGTAGAAAAAATGTAGATCAAGATAAAACATATAATATATGTCATACATTTTTTCATGGAGTTGGCTGTTTTTTAGATATTCCTTGTTATTGATTTGAGTTTGAAAATAGTTAAAACTTTTCTCATATGGGAACATGTCAATACTTGGCCATGCCAAGAAATGGATGTCACTCACATAACAACCAGCTTTTGACTATCGCTTTAACCTATGCTACTCCCTTTTTTTTTTCTTCTACTTACAAGGAAGCAAGTAATAAGACTATTTTTTCTCGATTAGATGAAGTAAATAGAATAATTAGTTGGGAGATGTAGAGAAAGTTGTGTGAATGGAACACATGAGATTTTTATCTTTCATGTGTATACCTTGAGTATATGATGAGCTGTATTTATTGTTTACTTAAAAACTACAATATTTGGCTATCACCATCCTCTGGTTCTGAAAATGAAAGTACAACCATGTAGTAAAGCAATGTTGAATTATGTTCCTGTGCTTTCAAAATAATGATGGTCTACGACAGCACCAAGTGTCTGTCATTAATCAAGATTTCTTGTTTTCTTCAAAAACCCTTCACAGTAATATTGCCAAAGATAAATAAACTCTTGCATATAATAAACATTTTCCAATCAAAAAGTGGTGAAGCACGGAAGATATGCTCCTTCATATTTGACAATAATTATATATAAATATCGTCATTGACAGACTTCAACAATGGCATTTATTTAATTGTTTACTGCTTGGTTTCACCCCCATAGTGCGTGTGGGTGGTTCTGATCACTCATTTATTTTCATTCAATGTTGTTTTATAACTTTAATATGGGTGAATGCGATCACAATTGTGACTTTTAAAAAATAATTTCATAAATTACACAGAAACAACGAATAATGGTATATAAATTGTGCATTTATATTCGTATTTATTTTGTACGACTCCAAATGTTACAGTACATGTTCGTAACCAAAGGTCGATTACAGAATATGATTACAAAGAAGAAAAACACAGCTCAGTTTATCAATAAACAGGTTCTCATCATTGAAACTGTCCATTACTCAATTTTATTAGTCATATAATCTATGTTTCTGAACACGTGACTTCCTCTTCTTGAGTTTCAAATTATTTCACTTCTCTCTACTTCTGCAATGTCTTCAGTCTGTGGAAAAATGAAGTGCGTTGTCAACTTATCACTTTCTTTTTATCTTAAAAATTTAACCTCAAGCAAATCTTCTTCCTCAATCTTTCCAATAAAGTATCTAACCCTCTTCTTCGTTGGGAATTTTACCAAACAAACTCTGCTCTTAAAATTGCTTCAGTTTCATCCTCACTTTCCTCAACTGCTTTTGATGCTTCATTGTCATCATCTCTCTCTGCTGGCTGATCTGCACTGGTCCCTTCACCTGTAATGTGGACATTTTGTTGACTCTCAAGATCTTCCACAACCACTTCCTTACCTGGCGCCACATTCAAACGAGCTTCTGTTCTGTTAGCTGCTTCTCCAGTACGAGACTTCTTTAAGTGATCCACAAATGCTTCTGTCCATTTCCTGTGTACCATTATCATCATTTACATCTACAACTTGAGAGGGAACAATCCCTGTCTTTGCAAAATGAGATATGATATTTTGTTTCTTATCATCTCCAATTTCATCAAATAGTTTTTTAAGAAGGCGAGGAAATTCTGATTTTGGAAGTACACCTCTGTTATGTTGTTTCCACTCGCCAAGAAAGCACGTTTGAGTGGTCGAAAGAATGCTACCTCAAGTGGCAATAGAACAAATCGCATATTGTCAACTCACATGTAGAGAAATGTGGCTTGTTAAATTATCCCCTATTAGCAACTTTGTCCCTTCTAATCTTCTTACGAAAGGAACCAGAATGTCTGAAAACATACTCATATCAAACCATCCACTCATATTTCTATTATAGCTAGCACCAAGCATACCCCCTGTCATAGAGATGCTTACTCTACGGAGGAAGCAATTTTCCGTATACTGTAGCTGATACCAGAATGCTAACACTATTCTTTGAAGAATCAATTATTCTTTCCAGGTGTTTCACAGAGACTTACTTGGCCCAGATCATCTGAGAAATTGGTTTCATCATAATTAATGATGTTAGAATTCCATTGATAGAAAAAAAAAATTGATGCACTGTAGCGCGTGTATCCCTATATTTTCACTTAATTCCTTGTTTCTTGCAAGGAACTCACGTAAGCATTCCTTGCCAGATCTGTTGTCAGTAAATCTTTTTCTATTTTCCCTATCCTATTTAGATGGCTTTTTACTACGTTTCTGATATCTGGATCTGTTAGCGGAAAACCCCATTTGGCACATAGCAGTAATCCTTGTAGCAAAGCTTTTTCTTCTTCTCTACTTAAAGCAGTTTGTCCTCCCATTCACTAAGGGTGGTACATGGCACACCATATTGCTGCGTTAGTTAAGTATACAGGATTGTAGTTACATCTGCTGCCAGGACCAACTTTCTTTTTATACTTCCCCATGCTGATCGGAGACAAGCTACCATTAAAACAAAACAAACTTGAACTACCACAAGAAACATGAATGAAATAAAACATGTTAAAACATACCTAGTTATATGAAAGAAAAACAGAACTCTTCACAAGTAAGCTTCTTCCACCACTATGACGCATTCACTTGAATCTGATCTACTGCTATAGAAAGCAATAATAACAGTTCCGACGCAACAATGTTGTGTTCTAATTGTATTCTCATTCCTAACACGCGATACAATAATTAAGTCTAAACAGTTGTTCTGCCATTTATTGTTGTTTTCCGAGTAAAAGAAGAAACAATCGGAATTACCCACCTATATCGGATTCACCTGCTTTTACGGTACTGTAAATAATAATAGCTCAAAGTAGGCTTAAAAACCCTGGGTTTCTTGGCCCTTCAACTAAAACGCCCAGGCTTCAATGTGTTAATAGATTATTAAAAACATGTTACAATTGTTGTAATGTTTGGAGATTGGATTTACACATTTTATGTTGCTGCACTAACTTGGAGACAGACTTTCTTGGTGAACGTCTCTGTTAAAATGTGATATTTTTTACTTTTTTTTTTCAGTCTAAAACTGATCCCATACTTATAAATTTGATGATTATTTTATAGGAGAAACAATATCAGGAAAATATTGTTGAAATGCTCTCCGACGTAGGTTGCTGTTTTATAAAGTTGCTACAAATGAAAACTGTTTGTTCTGTACTAACACACAACTCTTTATAATTTGAATTACTGTGAAGCTAGTAATTAGTTTTAATTTAGTTGCAGTCAAGTGTTTCACAAAAACTTACTTATACACAACTAGTTTTACATGCTTTGGATCCTTGCCTTCCCTCTGGTGCTGCATTAGCAGGTTCTCTTCAAAAGGAAGGTCAAAATTCATGAGTTGGTTTCATGTTTCGTCATGTGTCAAGTTCTACTGTCCATTGTACAGTTTTCAAAAGATGGATGTTTTGCTTAATTTCATGTCTGTCGTTCCATTTTTGAGTTTTCCTATTTTTAATGTTTATGACATGTTCTTTGTTCTGTCAATGTATACTTTCTCTATTTTTTGTCAATTTGGACTCCTATTTTGTGGGATGAAATCAAATTCTTGATACTGAACTAGCTGTAACTTGACACATGGGAGAAAATATACATGAAAAAACATGAAATGCACCTCATAAATTTTGACCGTCCTTTTGAAGAGAACTCGCTAATGAAGTTCATTAATCCAACACTAGAGGGTTGTCCTCCATGATGTAATGGTTACCATGCTAAGTTCATATACCCAAGGTCGCAGGTTCAAACCTGGCAGAGGACAAAGGGTTTTTTTGAGGCGTGAAAATCCTTAGCATGGCTTCCTTCACACAGTAAGTAAAGCCATTGGTCTGGTTTAGTAGATCTACGGCACATAAAACAAACTCAAGCCTGATAGAGAGGCCTCTGAGCAAAATTAAGTGGTCTTTCACACCCAGTATAGAATGGGATGCTGAGAACCACAGCAGTTAAAGAGCGTCCATAAATAACATGCCATTAATTTATCAAGGACGCAACAGTTGAAAGCAGTAGACAATGCATGTGAAAGTGGATCTGCGTAAGTTTGTTTTTTTGAAGCACATGTGTGTATACTTGACTCCAATATTAAGACATAAGTGAGCAGGCAATTGTGGTCGTAGAAGTTGAGATGTGTTAACTGTTGTACAGGAAGTGGATAACAATGTGATGGGACGACAAATCAACTGTGTGGTAGCACACCCCACCTTGCCACTCACTATCACAGCGCATGAAGACAGACACATCCGCTTCTTCGACAACACTACGGGCAAGTTGGTACATTCAATGGTGGCACACCTGGACTCCGTAACCAGCCTTGCGGTAGACCCCAACGGCCTGTATCTGCTTTCAGGAAGTGAGTAATTTCACTAAACCAGAGTATCAGTCAAAGCTGCTTTATTTTAGCGTTGTCTTCAAACTTTGTGGGTAAGGAAGTGTCAAAGCCTGCAGCAGTGAAGCCATTCCAGTATTTTGATGTTGACTAAAGGTTGGGCAGCGCATCTTTAAGTGTACAGAGGAGATCTCACTATACCAGTCTTGGTAGTGTAGTGATTCTGGTCATTCCTTTTGTTTGTAATACATTATCTTCTTTGTTATATGTTGATAGAGTGATAACTTATTGGATCACATGTCATTTTACTATCTTTCTTGTCAGCTGTTTCATTACCCAGCAATGTGCTGCTGGTAGCCATTCAAGTATTAATCTTTTATCTAAATTAATTAGTTGTAGCAGCATTCTACAATATTTATGTTATGAGATGTTACATCAGATGTTATAGCTGCTTAAGAGTCAGATAATATACAATTTTTTTAAATTTATTTATGTGCTATAGTAAGTTTTGTAAGCTGTCAAGTATTTAAACTTCATCTTTTATAGAAAGAGAAGAAAGGGCATATTGCACCTGCGCCAGTATAAACATGTTGCCATTCATTGGTAGGGTATCTTAAATTTATTATTTCTAGTGTCATTTGTTTTCAGATCACACAAAGAGGTTTCAGATTTTGTAAATTCTTCAGAGATCAAATATAGTAGAAATATCAAATAGTTCTAATATTTGTTTGTATGTTTTCTTTTAAGTTTGGAGGTTTTAATCTATGTTTGAGTTGTTTGACTTTATTAAGGAAACTGGTTTTCTTTTTTCCCAGTCATTATTAAAAGGTAGTCTGATATTGTAAGATGAAGTGGTAAAGATCACTACTCAGGTTTCATGCTGTCACAGAACTTGGACTGTAAGTGCGACTAGATGACACATTTTTCTCAATCAGCCAGAACTAAGTTTTATACTAAAGTGGGATGGCAAGCCTGGGGGATCAATTTTTATCCTTTATTATGGGAAAAAACAAAATTACTGTTAAATGTGCTGGGAAAGGTAGTTGAATCCAGTAGACCTTGCTACTGTTAGTTATAACTAGCACAGAGGCAGGTTAGCCCTTTTGCTATCCAAAATGTTGAGACAATTTGTGCATCCCAAGCAGTGAACTCCTTGTGTAACAATGAGAAGGCAGCGTGCCTACCTGTACCTTTGATTAGGGCAGACTTCAAGTTGTATCATCTCTAAACCATGTTCACATCCCGGCAACTGGTTCCAATAATAACTGTGTACTACCTGTTAATATATACAATGAGAGCAGTATTAGCATTATAATAACAATGGAGTTTGTACGTCAACTGTGGCGCTCAACATCCATCTAGTTTCTGTGTCATACAGGAGAGAGGTATCCAGAAGGTATGGGTGAGAGAGGTGGTGTGCTTCTTGGAAGCTCCTCCTGCAAATCCTGCAGCTCAGTTGCTTTACCAAGTTGTAAAATTGTGATATCAATTGCAGAAAAGATTGTTGTAGCCAGACAAAGTGTACTTTACAGCACTTTACCAATACTCTGCACCAAGAAGTGTACTCCCCAAAGATCTAGGGGAAGGAAAAGTGTACACCAGTCTCCATATAGGAGCATCTTCAGTTTAAGGCTCTTCCCTCACGGAGGAAATGGAACGGGGATTCTGCAGGACACCTTATACATCAACCAGGAGACGGCACTCCTCTGTATGCTGTGATAATTCACGACCAGAGCAAAGCAATGTCCTAAGACAATAGACTATTATAATATATATCATTGCAATACTTAAATTAGTTCTCAAATGGTACATGACGACCATCTTTATTTTGTCTTTCTTCGCTGCCTCCTGAATTATGATATGGCCAACACCCAATGTACGAATGTCAATAGCAACAATAGAGATAGGGAACAATTATTATATTTCAACTTTTAATAACTAATACACAAAATGGAAACAAACATTATTTTATTTGAGGTTATTGCACCCATCTCATACATGAGAATACAAATAATGATTATTGTTGTCTTTTTTTCACACAATCCGTGTGTAGCACAGGAGTTGGATAGGTAGTGTCAGACTGAAAAATTCAATGTTATAGCCAGGATTTGAACCACGGATCTCCCAGTCTCTAGCCGTGTGTAGGACAGGAGTTGGATAGGTAGGGTCAGACTGAAACATTCAATGTTATAGCTGGGATTTGAACCACAGATCTCCTGGTCTCTAGCCATGTGTAGGACAGGAGTTCGATAGGTAGGGTCAGACTGAAACATTCAATGTCATAGCAAGGATTTGAACCACAGATCTCCCGGTCTGTAGCCGTGTGTATGACAGGAGTTGGATAAGTAGAGTCAGACTGAAAAATTCAATGCCATAGCTGGGATTTGAACCACGGATCTCCCAGTCTATAGCTGTGTATAGGACAGGAGTTGGATAAGTAGAGTCAGACTGAAAAATTCAATGGGTCAAATGTATAAAATCCAAGCTTTGTCTTGAAGATTATAGTTTAAGTTAAAGCGAAAGCTTTAAGATTACTCTACAAGATTAAGCTTTGGCTTGTTCAACCCATGCATAAAAAAAATCTTAATCTATCAAGCTTTCGCTAGATGTTTTCCCAGCAAACGCTTGAAATACGTTGCGCGCGCAGCTGTCGTCTGCCAAGTGCTGCCACTCATGTGTACTGCACAGAAGTGTTTTGCGAATACGATATCTAACCTTAAAGTTATATGTGTAATGGCAAGTATGGCAGACGAAGTGAATATTCAGCAATTCTTAAGCAGTTTCCAATACTGTGGAATAAATCTCAGATCCCGAGCATCAAAGAAGAAAAAATTAACGCTTTGCGAACCGTCTGCGTCAAGCTGGAAGAAACTTTAGGCAGAAAAGTAACTTCACAGCAAGTGCAGAAAAAGATTCAAAATATAAAGACTGAACTAAAAAGAAAAACTGACCGTAAAGTCACGGGAAATCAAAAAATAAAGTTAAAAAGGTGGGAAGAAGAATTTCTTCAACTTCTTGATGGAGAAAGCAACCCAACCATTAGTAGGATTCCAGGTAAGAATAAAAATAGATCTCAGGAGCCAAATTTAAAAGTTTGTAGTATCCTTTGGTTTGTACTATCAAGTGCAATTTCAATCGTATTCTGTAATGTGATACATGTAACTGCTATAAAATATAAATATATTGGAAAATTACAGTGAATATTAAAGTACATAACAAAATAATACTACTTTGGGGGAAAAAGGGATTGTTTCAAATGCACTTTTTGCTTCATAATAAATTCTATTAGGTTCTTAAAGACGCTTTTCAAAGGGGTTTACACATGACTTTCCTGTAAACAGCACTAAAATTGATGATTTTATTTGCCTTTATTTCTGCATAAAGATTGCACCTGGATGCTGCTGAGTTTACCATTTATATACGTTTTATTGGAAAATTTTTGTTTTCATTGTGACGTCTCTGGTTTGAATAGTTACAAAATGTAACTGTCTATAGCTCTTGTTTGCTGGTGCTAGTTTTACTAGCTCATAATTTCTCCTAAGAAATGTAACATTTTCATGGGATTTGAAGTTATTTATGAGCAAAAATAGTCGCAGCATTTATATGTAAGATGTTAATTATTGAAAGCACAATAGTAATTGACTTCATCCTTGTGCTACTGAAGAAATTTCACACTGGATCACCTCTGAAAAAGCAGAGGCCTAGTGACGCTACTATCACATGGAGGTCAGCTTAACCTGTAAACACGACCTTGTATGTACTGACAGAAGAACATTGTTAGCAATAATCAGGTCACAGCTGGACGACAATGCAGGAAAGTAATGTGATATACTTACAGCGTCATCAACTCCAAACAAGTATATGACACTAAGTAAATAAACCAAGTTGTTCTTTTAACTCCTTTGCGGCTAGTTTATTTAGTTTTTTGTTCTGTTTACTGCTTAGGTGGATGTGCTGTGGGTGGGGAAGGTTTGCAAGAACAACTACCAAATGATGTAATTGAGCAGGTTGAAGTTGAATCTACAAATAATGAGAGCATTGCCCCAAATTCCAATAAGATTGCTAATGAAACAGGTACACAATCGAATTAATGTAAATTACCTGAGACCCCAGAAACAAAACACCTGACTACGCATGAACTGCAAAGAACAACTAAAACTGATATGCATGCAAGAGGAGATATTAAACAAACAGAGCTTGCTTCCAGTAATAGAAGTACAGGGATCAAATTTTATTCAGAGCCTGTAACAACAGATGACATTTATATTTCACTCGAGCTGCATAACCATTTGCATTTGTGTGTATAAAGTTTAAGATTGCCATCAAACTTGAAATGTATAGTTTATATTCATAAAAATATGTAATTTAATCATTTGTAACATGTTCATACAACAACTGTGAAATTTCGTTTCTTCTTTGCATTCCACGTCGTTCTCCAATCTTCATTTTCATTCCTATCTTCCCCTTCTCCATATTCCTCTTCATTTTCATAGTTATCATCAACTTCTTCCTCTACATCATCGTCTCTCAGCTGTTTTGCGAAATTATACAACACAAAGCAACATACAACAATACGCGGTACTTTCTCCTTAGGAATTCTGATGGTGTTCATCAATATAGGAAATCGTCTCTTTAATTGCCCGAAACATCTCTCTATTGTAACTCTATTTCGGGCATGTTGACAATTATATTATTCTTCCACAGCATTCACAGGGCTTCTGTATGGAGTTAGTAACCAAGGAGCAATCTCATACCAGGAGTCGCCCAGCAGTATCACCGTTCCGTCTTGTTCTCGCAATCTTTAAAAAATATTTGAATGTCTGAATATGCGGCTGTCATGCACACTGCCAGGCCATGTTGCGTCCACACTTGTAAACACTTCATCGGAACTGCATGTCGCTTGAACATTAATAGAACATAACGTTTTTCTATTTATGTACTCGTCGCCGTGTACTCGTGGCTTCAGAATTGGCACATGTGTGCAATCTATTGCTCCTATTACACTTGGAAAATTAAATTTATTTTGCCAGTCTTGCTTTGCGGTATTAACTTCTTGCAGTCGTGATGGAAATTTTATCCACTGATTAGCTTTTTCAAAAATTATTTCACTCACATAATCGATGGTTCTACTTACAGTTGATTGATGAACTCCAGCATCTTCTCCGACACCAGTCTGAAATCCCGGGTCGCCGATGAAACGTAGAAATATTTGCATCCTTTGCTTCGATGTCAGTGCACCTCCTCGTGTTTCTGCGTTTTCTCCCAAGAAATGATGTGAAATTAACTCGACATTGTCCTCATTGAATATATAAAGTGATTTATATACACATTCTCTACACTGTCGCTTTACTTGATACACTTTTCTTCGACGGATATTCATGAACTGTGCCATTTTGTGGGATAAAACAACTCTTTAACACTTCTCTAGTACGAATCAAGTCACCTACTGAGGTAACTTGAAAAAAGTCAAGATTAAGCAACAAGAAGCGAAGCTTTCGCTTGTTTTATGCATTGGATTTGCACTCAAAGTCAAGTCATTGCTGGAAAATTCAAGCCAAAGCTAGGCAGCTAGTTGGCTCCAAAGCAAACGCTAGACTTAAGTCAAGTCGAAGCTGTTTTATGCATTAGAAACCAAGATTACACTTGAAAATTAGCAAGGCAAAGCTTATGCTTGACTTTATGCATACCACCAAATGTAACCATGGATCTCCTTGTGGTTGCTATGCTACCTCAGTGGCAGAGTAACTGGGAGATCCTTGGCTCAAATCTTGGCTACGGCATTGAATTTTTCAGTCTTGACTCTACTTATACAAATAATGATTTTTTTGACTCCTCTCTTGAACTACATACATTATGATAAAAATTTAAATAAACATTGTAACTGAAAGTATAATTATGGAAGTGACAGTTATTAAAAGTAAAGGTTTGCTGTCACCTGGTTACCAATAATTAAGACAGGAGATTAAACAAAGGAAAGTCAGGTGCGACAATAATTCACTACATTTCCAAGAAAATGCTGTGTAGCAACTTTTAGACTCCCAAAAGCCAAGATTGTTATAGTGAGATCTCCTCTGTACACTTAAACAAGATATGGATGGAAACCATCTACTGCGCTGCCCAACCTTTAGTCAACATGATAACATCCAAATACTGGAATGCAAGAGAGTGAATGACATGAGTTGTGATTGGTTGAAATTGTCTAATCTCAGCCATTGCATTGCCGCTTTAATAGTTGAGGTGAATTATCAGCAAAAGAGGTTGTTCCTGATGATCTTATTGCTGACATCCAGTGAGTCGCTGTATGTCACCATGTGTATATACTCTTGCTCACTGATTTAGAAGATCTAGTTTTCATTGGTAAGTGATGGGGCTCACCTGGGGCTTGGACACCAATAACCTCTCTCTGCTGGAGACACACACACCTGGGTATAGCACAGACCACTTTCCAGTTGTCATTAGTCACCTACCACAAGATATATGTTTCACTAATTTACCTAGATGGTGCCATTTGGCAGTTTCTATCTACTCTGGGCATGACTTCTCACACAGGCCATATTTTCAGCTGATCAGCTGTCAATTTCTGGTACCTTGGTGGACAGATGAACTCACAGGGTTTACCAGAGTCACCCAACACTGGATAACCTGATGCACTACAAAAGGATGCCAAAACTAGACAAGTTGTTAGGGATATTATAAGTGAGTTGGTAAATGGTAACACTACATCACTGAAAAGTCACTTGGACGCGTTTCGGGAACAGGGTATTGTTCCCATTATCAAGAGTTCTCCAACTGGTCGTGCTGCTTTTGTTTCCTGTCCTGGTGATGAATCTCCCAAGGGTGGTTGGTGGTGGTCTTTGTGTTTTTGTACGAGGGCCTTTTTTTTTTTTTTTTGCTTTTTTCAACCTCCGATAGAAAAAGTTCATAGAAAACAATTATTTTATTACTAAAAGTTTTGTACACGTATATTTATGTTTCAACATAATCATCGAAAAAATTAAGACACATATCGTACCTGTGCACAAACTTTGCAATACCCGCTTCAAAAAATGTTGCTGCCAATGATTTCAAATGAGCAGCATTGACGTTGTTTTGAAGATCCTGGTTGGTTTGAAAGTGCTGCCCTCCTAGCCACATCTTCAGTTCAGGGAAAAGGTGAAAGTCGCTGGGTGCCAGGTCAGGACTGTACGGCGAATGATCGAAATTGTTCAAGGAGCCAATGGATTGTGTGGACAAGCGTTGTTGTAGATCAACACAATTCCTCAAGTCAGCATTCCTCTTCGTTTGTTTTGAATGGCTCTCTGCAAACGTCGTAAAGTACGAAGATCTTCAAAACAACGTCAATGCTGCTCATTTGAAATCATTGGCGGCGGCAACATTTTTTGAAGCGGGTATTGCAAAGTTTCTGCACAGGTGCGATAAATGTCTGGATCTTTTCACTGATTATGTTGAAAAGTAACCAAAACTTTTAGTAATAAAATAATTGTTTTCTATGAACTTGTCTTTTAATTATAGCCTATCGGAGGTTGAAAAAAAATACCCTCATATAGGAATGTTTTACCTTGTTTCTAATTCATAGCTATTTTTTATTGGTTTTAAAAGTTTTAGAAGGTCCAGAAATGATGTGCTACCTGGTACAAACATATCATATGTTACTTCTGTCTATGCACACTAGATTAGGGAAGTCTGTAGCTTCATAATATTGACATACACCTTCCTTTGTCGTATGGCATAAGTTGAGGTGTGTGACCAGACATTTAGCCCATATTTTTACTTTCTCTAGCCCCGTACATACTATGTACATAGGGATAGAGAAGTATTGTATTCCACCTAAAAATTTGATGTTTGGATTTCACCGGAAATACATGTTTTAGGACCCCCTGAATCCAAGAAAAGCATTTTCAGAAACAGGTTCGTGTGTCTGTGGGCAGAATAGCTCAAAAACAAAAAGTTCAATATCTTTCAAGGATGCGATTAGGAAGATTTTCAAGGAAATCCCCCTACCCCCAACTACCCTTCACTTGGAAAAATTTTCGAAAGTGTTGATTTTCTAAAAAATGGCTCTAACAATTTTGATTAAAATCTCTTACATTTAAGATATTTTAATGACAAATAAAATGTATATCTTCAATTTTTCTGGGAGTAGCCTCTGAAGAGATGTTTATTCTGAATGAGTTTTGCAGAACTCATTAACCATAAGAGATAGGCAGAAACTGAAGAAAAAGTGTAGATGTCATTAAAGCACACAATTTATGTGACATAAATTTTTTTATGGAGTTGACCATTTTTGAGATATTCCATGTTATTAGTTTCAGCTTTACCTTTTCTCATACAGGAATTTGTCAACTGCTGTCCACACAAACAAAGGAACTTCAGTCACATAGCAACCAGCTTTTGACTATCACTTTAGCCTATGCTACTCCCTTATTTCACTTCTACTTCAAGGAAGCAAGTAATAAGACTATTTCTGCTAATTTTTTCTCGATTAGTATTAAGGAAACAGAAGATTAAGCTTTTTAAGAATAATTTATTGTAGAGATGTAGATCATTTTTCAAATATTTTTATTTTCTTAAAAATGGCTCTAAGGATTTTTTATTTAAATACGTATATTTTAAGATGTTTACATGACAAACAAATTGTGTATCTGAATATTCTGGGAAAAGCTTCAGAAGAGTTCTTCATTCTGGATAACTTTTGTGTAACTGGTTAACCATAACAAAACATGCTCCCCAAAAAATGTACATATCAAATGCTATGTTATGCTATATATAGATTAGCTCTTTCCAAGATATTCCTGTTAATACTTTAGGTATTAAATCACTTAAATTTTTCTCAAATAGGAAATAATCTTTCATTTTGTGTCTCTTGACCCTGCAGCTCCCTCAGCCCCCAAAGCTTGACTCTGCTCCTGCTGTATACTTCCCTCATTTTAGACTAAAAACCTCTATTGGATTTCTAATTTTCTTGCTAATAGATCTCCTAGTACTATCCATTATCTCTGTATTCATTTCAATGTTTTGGATCTTTGTTAATTTCCATCTTAAGATTTTTCACATACTTTTGTGTTAATGTTTCCTTGTTCTGTAACTTTGCCTGTCACCAGTCAAGTGTGACAGCAGTGCTGGCATGAAGAGTGGCCAGCTCAGAGTAGTGAAAGATATTCCTCTCATGAGTAGGTGAGTTGGGTCCCTGTTTCTATTTGCTTATTGTTCAGAAAAGATCTTCAATGTGAAAGAGGTTCTGGTAGTCAAAAATGTTCTGTTTTTCTCAAAAGTAACTTGTCAAAAAATCTGATGTGTTACATTCACATGACTTTCTCTACATCACTGTAAAAAATTACTGTTAAAATGCATGTTCTTCTATCTCCTTTTTGATAATCGAGATAAGCATCAGCAGAAATAGTCTTATTACTTGCTTCCTTGTAAGTAGAAGGGAAATAATGGAGTACACTGGCCAAAAACGAATGTCAAATCTTTTAAAAGTGGGTTGCCATGTGGTTGAAATCCGTTTCTATGCAGGGCCAGGAGTTTACAACTTTCCATTTGAGAAAAGTTTGTTTTTAAATCTGAAAACAATAACAATGAATATCTCACAAATGGTCAATTCCACGAGGAAAAAAAATGTATATGGCATAAATTATGTATTTTAACGTGTGATATATTTTTGTGTAGTAAGTTTCTGTCTTATCTCTTACAGTTTACTAGTTGTGAAAAATTCAGCAAAAGTCATCCAAAATAAAGAGGTCTTTAAAGGCTATTTCCAGAAAATTCAAGATATATGTTTTATTAGCCATATAAAAATGTTTAATCAAGATTGTTAACAGCCATTTTTTACAAAATCAAAATTTTCAAACAATTTTCTAAGTTTAGGGCAGTTTGGGATGTGGGGATTTTTGTCAAAATCTTTGTGTTGCATCCCTGAAAGATACTAAACTCATATACCAAGTTTGGTGTTTTACGGCTATTTTGTTTTTGAGTTATCATGTTCACAGACACATACGTGTGCGTGCGCAAGCCTTTTTCAAAAAATGCTTTTTTTTTTTTTTTTTGGATTCAGGGTGTTGTAAAGCATGTATTTCTGGTGACATTTAAAAATCGAATTTTTAGGTGGAATGCAATACCTTCTCTATACACTATGTGCACAGTAGGTGTATAGAAAGTAAAAAAGGAGTTAGTTCACTTTTCTTTTTGTGAAAGTTTGTAAACAGTTGGATAGGTAGAGTCAGACAGAAAAATTCAATGTCACAGTCGGGATTTGAACCATGGATCTCCTGGTCTCTAGCCAGTTGCTCTGCCACTGAGCTAGCATGGAAACAAGCTGGCATAGCATTGAATTTCTCAACTGACTCGCATGTGTCCCGGTAAACCACAAGGTGATGTCAAATTATTTTGAGATGACAACCCCAATAGCGACTTACAATATTGTAAGTACTTTAAGTCCCAGGATTCATACTTTAGACAACTATTATGGCCAGTGTTAGAGCAACTGGCTAGAGACCAGGAGATCCATGGTTCAAATCCCGGCTATGGCATTGAATTTTTCAGTCTTGACTACTATCCAACTCCTGTCCTACAGACAACTAGAGACCAGGAGATCCGGGGTTCAAATCCCAGCTATGACATTGAATTTTTCAGTCTGTCTCTACCTATCCAACTCCTGTCCTACACATGGCTAGAGACTGGGAGATCCGTGGTTCAAATCCTGGCTATAGTATTGAACTTTTCAGTGTGACTCTACCTATCCAACTGCTGACCTACACACGGCTAGAGACCAGGAGATCCGTGGTTCAAATCCCAGCTATGACATTGAATTTTTCAGTCTGACTCTATCTAACTCCTGACCTACACACGGCTTGTGTGAAAAACAATTAAAACCAATTTGTTAACAGTGTTGTTATATTCATTGATTTGATGAGTCGATTAATTACACTAAACAACACTTACTTGGGATTTTTGCTGGAAGATGTTTCGAAGGATTAGTTTCCTTCCCTGTCGATGTCTGGTTTAAAATGCAGGAAACTAGTCCTTCGAAACATGTTCCGGCAAAAATAAGTGTTGTTTAGTGTAATTAATTGACTTGTCAAATAAAAGGATTTAGTTATTCATTTTGTGTACATGTTGGAATAGTTTTGTAACTCGATGTGTCTGTCTTGGCTTTTCCCATAATTAATTGTATATAAACTCTATAGTCACACGTGATGTTGTATGAAACTGGGAATGTTGCAGGTCACGACTGCAGCATCCGTCTCTGGAACCTGGACAACAAAACGTGCGTACAGGAAATAACAGCCCACAGAAAGAAGTTTGACGAGAGCATCTTTGACGTGGCATTCCATCCCTCTCGACCGTACATAGCGAGTGCCGGCGCAGATGCCCTTGCGAAGGTGTTTGTGTAGGTGTTTGAGTGACTGACAGTGCAACATCATCACAATATATTTTAATAGAATGCTAGGTTTTTAAGTTATTGTCTTGCACTGACCTCGGTGCTAGCCCTTAGCAAATTGTGTGTTAACTGTAAAATATTGTATGTAAAGTAGACTACTGTGTAGTATCATCAAATTAATTTTTAATGCAGCAGTTTGGTGGAAGTTCACGGCAATCGAAGCGCGAATACGTTGCTCAGAACTCTACTTTTGTGTTTACACCAATGGCTATATATATATAAATATATATATATATATATATATATACAACATATACATATATAAATAAATTTTTTTTTGTAAATGTTAATATTTCGCCTTATGAAGATAAGCATCTCTTAATTTCCAATAATGGTATACTGTTAGTGTAGGCAGCGGCGGCTCTTTTTACCTTGAGATGTGAATGTTGTCTGTCTGTGTTTTGCCAGTCACAGAGAGTGGTGACGGAATATTATTTACTTCTCTATGTACAGTTGCTTGGTAATAAATGCAGTGAGGCACAATCTTTTGTTAATATGTGCTTGTGCAAGTTATTCTGTAGAACAAAACAAATTTAATTTATATTTAAAATAAAGCCGTACAGTTTTTGTGTCTTTGGAGTATTTTGAGTAGTATTAATGCACACCTTGATTCCTCAAATATCTTGGTAAACCTGCTATTACAATTACTTAACTTCTTCTTTGGCTATTTACTGCCCTCATACGGACATCTGGAGTCAGATGTCTAGCAGAGAGACTCTATATCAGAGAGAGTAGTCCTGGATGTGTGATCAGTCTGGTGTCTGTTGAGAAGCAGAGAGACTCTATATCACAGAGAGTAGTCAGGATGTGTGATCAGTCTGATGTCTGTTGAGAAGCAGAGAGACTCTATATCACAGAGAGTAGTCAGGATGTGTGATCAGTCTGGTGTCTGTTGAGAAGCAGAGAGACTCTATATCACAGAGAGTAGTCAGGATGTGTGATCAGTCTGATGTCTGTTGAGAAGCAGAGAGACTCTATATCACAGAGAGTAGTCAGGATGTGTGATCACTCTGGTGTCTGTTGAGAAGCAGAGAGACTCTATATCAGAGAGAGTAGTCAGGATGTGTGATTAGTCTGATGTCTGTTGAGAAGCAGAGAGAGTAGTCAGGATGTGTGATCAGTCTGGTGTCTGTTGAGAAGCAGAGAGACTCTATATCACAGAGAGTAGTCAGGATGTGTGATCAGGCTGATGTCTGTTGAGAAGCAGAGACACTCTATATCAGAGCGAGTAGTCAGGATGAGTGATCAGTCTGATGTCTGTTGAGAAGCTGAGAGACTCTATATCACAGAGAGTAGTCAGGATGTGTGATCAGTCTGATGTCTGTTGAGAAGCAGAGAGACTCTATATCACAGAGAGTAGTCAGGATGTGTGATCAGTCTGATGTCTGTTGAGAAGCAGAGAGACTCTATATCAGATAGAGTAGTCAGGATGAGTGATCAGTCTGATGTCTGTTGAAAAGCAGAGAGACTCTATATCACAGAGAGTAGTCAGGATGTGTGATCAGTCTGGTGTCTGTTGAGAAGCAGAGAGACTCTATATCAGAGAGAGTAGTCAGGATGTGTGATCAGTCTGGTGTCTGTTGAGAAGCAGAGAGACTATATCAGAGAGAGTAGTCAGGATGTGTGATCAGTCTGGTGTCTGTTGAGAAGCAGAGAGACTCTATATCACAGAGAGTAGTCAGGATGTGTGATCAGTCTGGTGTCTGTTGAGAAGCAGAGAGACTCTATATCACAGAGTAGTCAGGATGTGTGATCAGTCTGGTGTCTGTTGAGAAGCAGAGAGACTATATCAGAGCGAGTAGTCAGGATGTGTGATCAGTCTGATGTCTGTTGAGAAGCAGAGAGACTATATCAGAGCGAGTAGTCAGGATGTGTGATCACTCTGGTGTCTGTTGAGAAGCAGACAGACTCTATATCACAGAGAGTAGTCAGGATGTGTGATCAGTCTGGTGCCTGTTGAGAAGCGGAGAGACTCTATATCACAGAGAGTAGTCAGGATGTGTGATCAGTCTGATGTCTGTTGAGAAGCAGAGAGACTATATCACAGAGAGTAGTCAGGATGTGTGATCAGGCTGATGTCTGTTGAGAAGCAGAGACTCTATATCACAGAGAGTAGTCAGGATGTGTGATCAGTCTGATGTCTGTTGAGAAGCAGAGACTCTATATCACAGAGATTAGTCAGGATGTGTGATCAGTCTGATGTCTGTTGAGAAGCAGAGAGACTATATCAGAGCGAGTAGTCAGGATGTGTGATCAGTCTGATGTCTGTTGAGAAGCAGAGAGACTATATCAGAGCGAGTAGTCAGGATGTGTGATCACTCTGGTGTCTGTTGAGAAGCAGACAGACTCTATATCACAGAGAGTAGTCAGGATGTGTGATCAGTCTGGTGTCTGTTGAGAAGCAGAGAGACTCTATATCACAGAGAGTAGTCAGGATGTGTGATCAGTCTGGTGTCTGTTGAGAAGCAGAGAGACTATATCAGAGAGAGTAGTCAGGATGTGTGATCAGTCTGATGTCTGTTGAGAAGCAGAGAGACTCTATATCACAGAGAGTAGTCAGGATGTGTGATCAGTCTGATGTCTGTTGAGAAGCAGAGAGACTCTATATCACAGAGAGTAGTCAGGATGTGTGATCAGTCTGATGTCTGTTGAGAAGCAGAGAGACTCTATATCAGAGAGTAGTCAGGATGTGTGATCAGTCTGGTGTCTGTTGAGAAGCAGAGAGACTCTATATCACAGAGAGTAGTCAGGATGTGTGATCAGTATGGTGTCTGTTGAGAAGCAGAGAGACTCTATATCACAGAGAGTAGTCAGGATGTGTGATCAGTCTGGTGTCTGTTGAGAAGCAGAGAGACTCTATATCACAGAGAGTAGTCAGGATGTGTGATCAGTCTGATGACTGTTGAGAAGCAGAGAGACTCTATATCACAGAGAGTAGTCAGGATGTGTGATCAGTCTGATGTCTGTTGAGAAGCAGAGAGACTCTATATCACAGAGAGTAGTCAGGATGTGTGATCAGTCTGATGTCTGTTGAGAAGCAGAGAGACTATATATCACAGAGAGTAGTCAGGATGTGTGATCAGTCTGATGTCTGTTGAGAAGCAGAGAGACTCTATATCAGAGAGAGTAGTCAGGATGTGTGATCAGTCTGATGTCTGTTGAGAAGCAGAGAGACTATATCAGAGAGAGTAGTCAGGATGAGTGATCAGTCTGGTGTCTGTTGAGAAGCAGAGAGACTATATCAGAGAGAGTAGTCAGGATGTGTGATCAGTCTGATGTCTGTTGAGAAGCAGAGAGACTATATCAGAGAGAGTAGTCAGGATGAGTGATCAGTCTGATGTCTGTTGAGAAGCAGAGAGACTATATCAGAGAGAGTAGTCAGGATGTGTGATCAGTCTGGTGTCTGTTGAGAAGCAGAGAGACTCTATATCAGAGAGAGTAGTCAGGATGTGTGATCAGTCTGGTGTCTGTTGAGAAGCAGAGAGACTATATCAGAGCGAGTAGTCAGGATGTGTGATCAGTCTGATGTCTGTTGAGAAGCAGAGAGACTATATCGGAGAGAGTAGTCAGGATGTGTGATCAGTCTGATGTCTGTTGAGAAGCAGAGAGACTATATCGGAGAGAGTAGTCAGGATGTGTGATCAGTCTGATGTCTGTTGAGAAGCAGAGAGACTATATCAGAGAGAGTAGTCAGGATGTGTGATCAGTCTGATGTCTGTTGAGAAGCAGAGAGACTATATCAGAGAGAGTAGTCAGGATGTGTGATCAGTCTGATGTCTGTTGAGAAGCAGAGAGACTATATCACAGAGAGTAGTCAGGATGTGTGATCCGTCTGATGTCTGTTGAGAAGCAGAGAGAGTAGTCAGGATGTGTGATCAGTCTGGTGTCTGTTGAGAAGCAGAGAGACTCTATATCACATAGTAGTCAGGATGTGTGATCAGTCTGATGTCTGTTGAGAAGCAGAGAGACTCTATATCACAGAGAGTAGTCAGGATGTGTGATCAGTCTGATGTCTGTTGAGAAGCAGAGAGACTATATCAGAGAGTAGTCAGGATGTGTGATCAGTCTGATGTCTGTTGAGAAGCAGAGAGACTCTATATCACAGAGTAGTCAGGATGTGTGATCAGTCTGATGTCTGTTGAGAAGCAGAGAGACTCTATATCACAGAGAGTAGTCAGGATGTGTGATCAGTCTGATGACTGTTGAGAAGCAGAGAGACTCTATATCACAGAGAGTAGTCAGGATGTGTGATCAGTCTGATGTCTGTTGAGAAGCAGACAGACTCTATATCAGAGAGAGAAGTCAGGATGTGTGATCAGTCTGATGTCTGTTGAGAAGCAGAGAGACTCTATATCAGAGAGTAGTCAGGATGTGTGGATCAGTCTGATGTCTGTTGAGAAGCAGAGAGACTCTATATCACAGAGAGTAGTCAGGATGTGTGATCAGTCTGATGTCTGTTGAGAAGCAGAGAGACTATATCAGAGAGAGAGAGTAGTCAGGATGTGTGATCAGTCTGGTGTCTGTTGAGAAGCAGACAGACTATATATCACAGAGAGTAGTCAGGATGTGTGATCAGTCTGGTGTCTGTTGAGAAGCAGAGAGACTCTATATCACAGAGAGTAGTCAGGATGTGTGATCAGTCTGATGTCTGTTGAGAAGCAGAGAGACTATATCACAGAGAGTAGTCAGGATGTGTGATCAGTCTGATGTCTGTTGAGAAGCAGAGAGACTCTATATCACAGAGAGTAGTCAGGATGTGTGATCAGTCTGATGTCTGTTGAGAAGCAGAGAGACTATATCACAGAGTAGTCAGGATGTGTGATCAGTCTGATGTCTGTTGAGAAGCAGAGAGACTCTATATCACAGAGAGTAGTCAGGATGTGTGATCAGTCTGATGTCTGTTGAGAAGCAGAGAGACTATATCAGAGCGAGTAGTCAGGATGTGTGATCAGTCTGATGTCTGTTGAGAAGCAGAGAGACTATATCACAGAGAGTAGTCAGGTTGTGTGATCAGTCTGATGTGTGTTGAGAAGCAGAGAGACTATATCACAGAGAGTAGTCAGGATGTGTGATCAGTCTGGTGTCTGTTGAGAAGCAGAGAGACTATATCAGAGAGAGTAGTCAGGATGTGTGATCAGTCTGATGTGTGTTGAGAAGCAGAGAGACTATATCAGAGAGAGTAGTCAGGTTGTGTGATCAGTCTGATGTGTGTTGAGAAGCAGAGAGACTATATCAGAGAGAGTAGTCAGGATGTGTGATCAGTCTGGTGTCTGTTGAGAAGCAGAGAGACTCTATATCACAGAGAGTAGTCAGGATGTGTGATCAGTCTGATTACTGTTGAGAAGCAGAGAGACTATATCAGAGCGAGTAGTCAGGATGTGTGATCAGTCTGATGTCTGTTGAGAAGCAGAGAGACTATATCACAGAGTAGTCAGGATGTGTGATCAGTCTGATGTCTGTTGAGAAGCAGAGAGACTATATCACAGAGAGTAGTCAGGATGTGTGATCAGTCTGATGTCTGTTGAGAAGCAGAGAGACTCTATATCACAGAGAGTAGTCAGGATGTGTGATCAGTCTGGTGTCTGTTGAGAAGCAGAGAGACTATATCAGAGCGAGTAGTCAGGATGTGTGATCAGTCTGGTGTCTGGTATGAGATTAGGATGAAGGTATGAAATATAGAGGAAAGGAAAATTTATTATTGTTTAGATAATGAATTTTATACCTGCATAACACCACTTTGACCACCACCAATCTTATTTGCAGGCCATTGTGATAGGGTTCGCTTGGACCACCTTAATGACAGGCAAGTGGATTAGTGCAGCCTAGTTTTGCCTCTCAATAAGGAAAATTATTACATTGCTTCGCAATTAAAGAAAAGATAGCTGTCAGAATCATCGCCACAGTGCCTAAATTTGTCCCCAGCAGTTGTGTTACCTGCCAGTGAATCTACTGACGTGGAACAGAAGACCAGCATTGCTGCACTCTATCAGTTACACACTAAAAATAAACGTTGCAGATCATACAACCTGAAAAGTCACAGAAATTATTTATAGTATGGCAAAAATCACTGATGATAACTTATAATGCTTTAAAAGTTATCCAAAAGTAAATTAAAATGTTTAATATCTGCCCAGAGTAATTCAAATTCTGAAAAAAGAAAAAATTAATAAGTGTTAACTTACAATCTGAAATTGTGTATAACTTGCAGTGCTAAAACAA
The DNA here is from genome assembly GCA_030762935.1 of Hymenopus coronatus. Lineage (NCBI taxonomy): Eukaryota > Metazoa > Arthropoda > Insecta > Mantodea > Hymenopodidae > Hymenopus > Hymenopus coronatus. The sequence continues at coordinate 470,115 of CM060880.1, read as the reverse complement.
TAGTCTGTACTGTGTAGCTTTGTTTTTGTATCCGTTTATTAGGAAGCTATACTTTACTAAAAGTGGGTGATTACACTTTTCTGTGCTTTTAAAATTCTCTATTGTACATTTAAAACTGATGTGAAGCTGAAAAAGTATGCTCAGAATTGCATCGATAATTGGCCTTTGACAATATGTTAGTTAGAGAAATTATGTATAAAAATTACAGGAAGTTGACAAAATTAAAAATTCAGGGAAAACAATAAAAACAATTCTGCGAAAGACATTGAAATCAATATAAAATTCAGCAAAAACAATATCAATATTTTGGGAAAGTCAAAGAAAAAGAAATTGTTAAAATAATTAAAATTCTGTGAAGGAAAAGAAAATCCTAATGTAATTTCAGGAAAAAAAATATAAAAATTCGGGCAAATTAATAGAAAAATTCAGCAAAAACAATATAGAAATTCTATGAAAAATAAAATAAATATAAAAATTCTGCAAATACTATATGAATACTCTGGGAAAGACAAAGATATTAAAAATAAATCGTGGAAAGCAATATTATAATTCTTTGAAAGACTCGGAAATATAAAAATTCTGGGAAAGACAAGAAGATCATGATAAAATATTCGGGAAACACAAGGAGATCATGATAAAAAATTCTGGGAAGAACAAGGAAATCAATATTTCAATTCAGGGAAAACAATATAACAATTTTGGGAAACAATGAAATCAGCATAAAAATTCAGGGAAAAACAGTAAAATAATTTTGGGAAATCAATATAAAATTTCAGGAAAACAATATAAAATTCTGGGAATAACAAGAAAATTATAATAAAAATTCAGAGTAAATGGTATAACAATTTTGGGAAATCAATATAAAATTATGTAAGTTTTAACATAAATAATATACATTCTGTGAAAGAAAAAAAAAGGAAATCATATTAAAAATTCTGGCTAAGAGAAGGAATATTGTATTTTTCTGGGGAATACAAGGAAATCCTTAGAAAAATTCAACAAAAATAATGGAAATAATTGGGAAAAACAGGTTAAAAACAATTTTAAAGCTCTGCTTTGAATAAGGAAATGAATCTAAAACTTAGTAGTAACAATTTCTGGGAAGGAAATAAATCATCATAAGATTCTGAGAAAACAAGGAAAAATTCAGTATAAAGATCTGGGGAAAATAAGTAAATCATAATAGAAATTCAGGGAAAACAATATATATATATATAAATTCTGTCTATTACAAACTACGCTGCTTACAATTTAACTACAGAGGTAATGTTATTTACAATGCTGCAAATGCTTAAACTTCAAAGAAACATTTTGATCTTGTTGGATGTTTTAATATTTGGCAATTATACAGTGAACAATATTGTGTTTTAATGTGGCTTACTTTATTCACGGTAAGATGTAGATTTGTCAGAAATATGTTTTTACAATTTATATTATATATAACATTAATTATCTATGCACATAAACTCATTTATTGGGTAAGGTGTATGTTGTAATAGAAAGGTTCTAATCTCTTTGTTAAATTGTTTTATATTTGCTGTTGAATTATCATACAGTTTGATGCCTGTGTTTATGAGGTTACTTTTATTCGTCCTGAACATGCACATCATTTTTTTTTTTTTTTTTTTTTTGTGTTATGGTTTTGAATGTCAATATTCCTTGTAGTACTTTTCCTAAAAAAATCTGATGTGTTCCATTCACATGATTTTCTCCACATCTCTGTAACAAATTATTAAAAAGCTTATGCTTCTATTTACTTCATGCTAATCGAGAAAATATTAGCAGAAATAGTCTTATTATTTGCTTCCTTGTAAGTAGGAGCGAAATAAGGGAATAGCATAGGTTAAAGTCCTAATCAAAAGGTGGTTGCTATGTGACTGAAGTTCCTTTGTTTGTATGAACAGCAGTTTACAAATTCCTGTATGAGAAAAGTATAAGTTTTTTTAAAGCTGAAACCAAAAACAAGGAATATCTCAAAAACGATCAACTCCACGAAAAAATGTATATAACATAAAATGTGTGTGTTTTAATGTCTAAGTTTTTCTCCATCTCTTATGGTTTAGCAGTTATGTAAAATTCTGTAAAATTCATCCAGAATAAAGTAGTCTTCAGAGGCAATTCCCAAAAAATTGAAGGTATGCAGTTTATTAGTCAGGTAAAATATCTTTAATATATGATATTTTAATCAAAATCTTTAGAGCAATTTTTGAAAAATTCAAAATTTTCGAAAGAAGCTTCATGTAGTTGGGGGTGGGGGGGATTTTCTTGAAAATCTTTGTGTCCCATGTGTGGAAGATGCCACCAAACTTAAATAGCAGGTTTGGTAATTAACAGACTTTTCGTTTTTGAGCTATGCTACAGCCACTCACAGTTCCGATGAAATCTCGGTATTGAATTTTTGGGTGCATTAGAATAGCTTCTCTATAACTATGTACATAATATGTGTAGAGAAAGTAAAAATACTGGCTACTGGTAGTATGTTGTGTTTGAGTTATAATCCTTTTATCCTCTTCTGGATTTTTAATATTCTATCACATTTTTCTCCAGAGCTTTATTTCTACTTTGAAAGTGGTAGAGTTAGTATACTTGATCATATAAGATATGGAACTAAGTAATTTATGTGACATGTAGCTAGGTTTGCTACTGAGATGTGACTTCAAATGGCTCTTTCCTTTACGATATATTGGAGCCTCATTTGGCCCTCAAAGTTCTTGAAGCTCAACAGTCAGGTCAGTCCTCAGGTTGAATTGCTGACCAGAACCTTTACTACTGCCAGAAGCTCTCACCATGTTACATAATAGTTCTTTTCTACCTTGGACAGTATATTGCTGTAGTAAGCCATTACCCGCTCCTGGCCATCTTGGACGTGGGATAGAATGCCTCCAATGACGATGTAGTAGAGTCTGTGTCCACAATAAAGTCGCTACTGCGTTATGGAAATCCTAAAATAGTCACACTGCAGAGTGCTGACTTAAGCGCCTGGAATACGCTCTCTGCATCTTGTGATCACATGTAAGGCCAATGCTCTTCTGTCAGACGAGAGAGGTTTCGCGACCTTGGAGGAAGTTTTGTCGAACCGGCGGTAGTAGCTGCATAGGCCCAGGAAACTTCATAGCTCTTGTCTGTCTTTTGGACAAGACAATCTCTCACTACCCGAGCCTCCTCCGGGTCCTGGTCACCCCAGATGGTGAGACTATGTGGTCCAAATAGTTCACCTCCTTGGAGAAAAGTTGGCCCTTCTTCGCTTTCAGCCTTAGGTTAGCCCCCTGTAGCCTCTGCAATATGGTCTTCGAACGTGGATGTCCCTGAAGGCTGGCTATCAACCAGGCCGCTTTCTCCTCTGCTGACCATCTGTTTTATGCGGCAAATTGTTAGCAGAAGCCTCTAAAGTTGAATTCCCACTGCATTTAGGTGGCTTGACGTGTATTGTGTCGCGTTCTGCTATCTCGCCCTTTGGGACCATATGTCGTCCGTCGAGCATTGGTTTTCATCATGTCATTTACTTCCTGGCGCTGCTATCGGTTCTTCCCTCCAAGTCACTAACGCATTCCCCGAGGTCTTCCCGACTATTACGCGTTAGTCAAGCTCTTCCACCTTTCCACCAAGCAACTCCATATGCTTCTTTACGCAGGCTTGATCGATTTCGGTCGATGGTCCGTCTTCATCTTGATTGGACATTTTCGTCTTCATTTCTGTCTGTGTATCCTCCATTTTCTTAATTCACAATTTCAATTCTTCTATTTGCTCCTCCATCTTCCCATTGTGGAATCCATTTTCGTGTCTAAATTCTTGATTTTAGCCAGTAATGCTTTCGCCATATCCTCCATTCTGACGTTTATCCCACTCCTGACACCAACGTAACAAAAAGGTTTGATTTGAGTTGCTGCAGAACAGTTTTATTTCCCATCGCTTTGGTGCTTGTACAATCAGCTCTCGATTGCTCTCTAATCAAACTGCACTTTTTGAAGGATCTGCCACAACTAACATCTTGCGACGAGGACGAATGTCTGGTAGGTCCGAGGTGAACCTAAGTGTAATAGCCGTTGGGACGTGTGAGTTGGTATGTAGGTTTGAGATTAAAGTTTAAAGGAGGTACCTAGTGCTAGTGTGCATAGACATCTCGTTCAGGAGGAGTTTTCTTGCCGCTGCTCCGCTAGTGTCCTGTTGTATAAAAAATAAATGGTATTAAATGTTGATAGCACTCTCATAGGGAGCGGAATGATTACGTTCAGCTGGTAGCTGGTTTTAGCCTTCCTTACCGGGGATGCCCACAAGTTATGCAGGCAGCCCGATACCGCCTTTAGCTGTGATCAGTCACCAAAGATCTGACAAGACCGTTCTCATGTGAGCTAATCGGAATTTTGAACCTGGTGCCTAATTAAAAGCTCGACGTATGGAAGTGTAGAGGAATCGCGTAGTAGCCTAATTGGAAAACAGAGTAGCTATACCAGAGTTCGTTATTCGGCATCCGTTGTAACCAAAGAAGCCAGGGGTTTGCTGCCATGCCCCAAACATCGCAAGCATAGAACATTAGAGGGAGTAAATTAGCACCTTGCAAATACTTAGCTTTAAGTGGACCGACATGGGGAAGTCGGAAATCGGTAAGGTACCCACCGCCCTCTTAGCCTTGCTGATCGTCCCCCGCACGTATTCACGAAAAGTAAGGTCCTTAACAAGAGTGAGGCCAAAGTAGCGGAGGTAGTTTCTCTTTGGTCCTGGTGGGGGGGAAGTTATATAACTGAGCTGCGGTGATGATGACATGGCCTCGCGTCATTGGCTAAGCTTCATGTTCCCGTTACATGGGACCACGTCCCTGATGTCTACCCTTCTTATATCCCCGGCCTTCAAAAGAAAAGGGTCCAGGGCTACATAACTGTGAACAGCAAATGCCTCATCCACATATAAGTTGCGAGAAACGTCATCTGGTAAACAGAACAAAAAGGCTTCTGTCCAGATTCACGGACATCCTCCACTACCTGCAACAGTCCTGAGTGGGGTTAAGGTGGTTTAACACAGTAGGACGTCGTCAGCAAACTGGACCATACTAGGGTCGGCTGATAAGTCCCGGGCCTCACAATGGAAACAGCGCTAAAAAAATATTTGTTTTTGCTTTATTTCTCAACATAATCTCCAGAAAGGCTAATACATTAGTCATATCGGTGTTCTAATTTAATTAAACCATCTCTGTTGTGCGATTTATCAAGGTCCTCAAAAGAGCTGTTTACCGCATCAATGACCTCCTCGTTCCTGTGAAATCTTCGTCCTCCTAGAAATTCTTTGAGGTTTGGGAACAGGTGGTAGTCACTGGGTGCTAGAGTCAAATGAGGTCTTTTTCTTTTCACCTCATCACTAAAACGTTGCAGTAAGCTTGCGTAGCAGTCACCAGTGATGCTTTTACGCTTTTCCAAGCAATCAATCAAAATAATTCCCTGTGCATCGCAGAAAACACTCGCCATAACCTTGTTAGCTGACAAAATTGACTTTGCCTTTTTTTGGAGTTGGTTCATTTGGTGCAATCCATTGTTTTGACTGTGATTTATTTTCTGGAGTGTAGTGTATCCAAGTTTCGTCCACGGTAATAAGCCGTCTCCAAAATGCACTGGGATTTTTACGGTAGAAGTGCACATTCTTAATAGAAACAGTTTTTCTTTGCAACTTTTGATCAGGTGATAATATAAATCATTTTATTGTAAAACGTATAAAGGTTAACACAATTCTGGCAGGAAATATTAAATGTTGCATCCTGTTTTGTGAACTACGTTGTAGAGAACCAACATAAATACACCAACTAAACAGTTGGTATATTTATTATGTTTTTATTGGAAACCATTACGTATTTAACAGAAGCATTCCATTGAATTAAACCAACTGTATACTGTAAACCGCTATGCTAGATGATAACACCAGCGCAAACAGAATTTCCGGGGTTGGTACTGATGGTATGATATAATTAGTGTGTTGGTACACCTAAGAGGGCTGGCCGAAGTAGCAGACGACATGTGAGAGGTGCGGGTTATCAAACGTTAAAAAATATGTCAAAAATAGTTAAAGCATGTAAAGCTATCAGGAACAACTGGAAGAAATCCCTATTTGGGTTTTCAGCTTTGCTCTACGGTGCACAGTATGGAAAAAATAAATACGAGTAAGAATTTAAAAATATTCTAATTTTAGCAACTTTTAAAAGTACATTATTTCTGTAGGTCAGTTACAGTTGTTGGTTTCACAGTAATCGAAAGCGTGAATAGCTATTGACCCATTTCCGTGTCAATGAATAATATATTCGGTAATGGTGTAGGTTCTTGGTTAAAGTGGTGATTGCATTTGTCTGTTTTGAGTTCAGGACAATTGCTAGAAACTAAATGCGTGGATTATTAATGTCAAAAGACTTCTATAAATTTATAATTTAATGTACCTAATGACAATTGAGTAGTCGCTTTATTAGGATTGGTGTTGAGCATTGTTTCAATACACTACAATGCAATCTGTGGATCCTGTTTTAAGGTTAGATACAAAGTACAACTCTAGGATGTAGTTCAAGTCCCAAATTACATTTATTGATAATTGTTAATACATTTATTTACAAAGGTTAACTCTGATATTGAATTTTTCAGAGATTTCAATTTTGTATAATTTAGAATTGCATGTCTGTTGCCAGAAACCAATTTGTACAGTATGTATATATTGTTAGAATGTTCATGTATGTTATATTTACAACACTGCATTAATTATCACTAGCATTCTTTGATTGACTGAAATCCTCCTCTGTATAGAAGGTGAGTGTAATAATAAGGTATACAGCCTGCGGTGCCATTAGTAGTTAAAGCGGGCGTTAAACACTACCCCAAAAAAAAAAATAATAAGGTATCTTTTTAATTCTGATCTAGACTTGTTTATTTTCATATGCAATTCCTTTATAGGAGATGGAAGAGAACTAAATAAAACTATACCATTGTAGTAAACCCCTTGTTGGAATGTCTGCAAACTATTTGTTAGTTTATGTAAGTCCTATCTGTGTATAGTCTCTTTGTTATGTATATCTGCATTTTTTATAAACTTTTCTGGGTTATGTATTACAATATGTTCGCATAATGGCAAAATTCCTTACATTTTGGATAGTGGTTTACAGTTAGTTGATTGTCTTGCCCCTGCCATTATTCTTATCACCTTTTTTTTTGCATATTAACACTTTTTTGGCATTTAGCGAAGTTGTAGAAAATAAAAATGTGATTATTACTGTCATCTGAACAAAATGTATAGTAAATGTTAACTAGAAGCAGAGAGAGACAGTGATATGGGCAACTTTGTCAGTACGTTTCAGTTGATGCGAGGTTACTGCGAGGAGGCGTTCAAGTACGGCACCGTCGCATTGCCCCGCAACTCCAGGTGCAGACAAGTGACTGTCATTCTGAACCCTGCAGCAAACAGAAGGTCTGTATCTCTACACACTGTACCTGAAACAAATACTGCAACAAGAACATTAAACAAACAGCCATCTTTGTTTCAGGAAGGCTAAAAAAGATTTTGAGAAATTCTGCGCACCATTGTTGCATTTAGCTGGGATCATTGTGAACGTCGTGCAGACAGAATATGAAGGTCAGGCGCGCAGTATCATGGAGAGTTCGGAACTCTTGGCAGATGCTGTCGTGATAGCAGGAGGCGACGGTACGCTCTCAGAGGTAATTCTTGTTCCAAGGAATATCTCAGACAAAGTTAACTGTGCAGAAAACAAAAAAATGTAAAGCACTTAAATTGTGTGTTTTAATGGGATTTACATTTTTTGTAGTAAGTTTTTGTCTGTCTCTTATGGTTTATCAGCCACACAAAATTCATTCACAATGAAGAGCTCTTCAGAGATTAGTCTCAGAAAATTGAAGATACACACTTTGATATTTAAAGATTTGTAATATACTGAATTTTAATCAAAATCATTAGAGCTAGTTTTAAGAAAAAAAGAAAAACAAGACACACACACACAATTTTAACTTTTTTATTTATTTATTCAGTGGACCTCAAAACGTATATTTCTGGCGAAATCTGTGCATCACATTTTCGGTTGAAATACATTGTATGTGTAGAGCAAATAAAAATATAATTCGGGTAAAAATTGAGGAAAGTGCAGAATTTTTTCTCTTTAGTATGGTTGTTGTTCTTTTGAAGTGTTTTGAATAAATTTGCATGGTGCATTAATTATATTGAAGGAACATTCTTGAAGTAAAGTCACTTTTTACTTTCTCTAGCTCATATGTACAAAGTGGATAGAGAAGATATTGTATTCCACCCAACATTTTGATGTCAAGATTTCACTGGAAACACATGTTTTGAGGTCTCCTGCATCCTAAAAAAGGGATTTTTAGAAAAAAGGTGTGTGTGTGCGCACGCGCATGTCCAACAGCTCAAAAACAAAAAGCTGGTTAATACTAATCTTTGTATTCAAGTTTAGTATCTACCAAGGATGTGCCACAAAGATTTTCAAGAAAATCCCCCCTCCACAACTACCTTTTACATGGGACATTTAAGTTTAGTATCTACCAAAGGTTTTCAAGAAAATCCCCCCTCCACAACTACCTTTTACATGGGACATTTAAGTTTAGTATCTACCAAGGATGAGCCACAAAGATTATCAAGAAAATCCCCCCCTCCACAACTACCTTTTACATGGGACATTTAAGTTTAGTATCTACCAAGGATGTGCCACAAAGATTTTCAAGAAAATCCCCCCCTCCACAACTACCTTTTACATGGGACATTTAAGTTTAGTATCTACCAAGGATGTGCCACAAAGATTTTCAAGAAAATCCCCCCCTCCACAACTACCTTTTACATGGGACATTTAAGTTTAGTATCTACCAAAGGTTTTCAAGAAAATCCCCCCTCCACAACTACCTTTTACATGGGACATTTAAGTTTAGTATCTACCAAGGATGAGCCACAAAGATTATCAAGAAAATCCCCCCCTCCACAACTACCTTTTACATGGGACATTTAAGTTTAGTATCTACCAAGGATGTGCCACAAAGATTTTCAAGAAAATCCCCCCTCCACAACTGCCTTTTACATGGGACATTTAAGTTTAGTATCTACCAAGGATATGCCACAAAGATTTTCAAGAAAATCCCCCCTCCACAACTGCCTTTTACATGGGACATTTAAGTTTAGTATCTACCAAGGATGTGCCACAAAGATTTTCAAGAAAATCCCCCCTCCACAACTGCCTTTTACATGGGACATTTAAGTTTAGTATCTACCAAGGATGTGCCACAAAGATTTTCAAGAAAATCCCCCCCCCCCTCCACAACTACCTTTTACATGGGACATTTAAGTTTAGTATCTACCAAAGGTTTTCAAGAAAATCCCCCCTCCACAACTACGTTTTACATGGGACATTTAAGTTTAGTATCTACCAAGGATGTGCCACAAAGATTATCAAGAAAATCCCCCCCTCCACAACTACCTTTTACATGGGACATTTAAGTTTAGTATCTACCAAAGGTTTTCAAGAAAATCCCCCCTCCACAACTACCTTTTACATGGGACATTTAAGTTTAGTATCTACCAAGGATGTGCCACAAAGATTTTCAAGAAAATCCCCCCTCCACAACTACCTTTTACATGGGACGTTTAAGTTTAGTATCTACCAAAGGTTTTCAAGAAAATCCCCCCGCCACAACTACCTTTTACATGGGACATTTAAGTTTAGTATCTACCAAAGGTTTTCAAGAAAATCCCCCCTCCACAACTACCTTTTACATGGGACATTTAAGTTTAGTATCTACCAAGGATGTGCCACAAAGATTTTCAAGAAAATCCCCCCTCCACAACTGCCTTTTACATGGGACATTTAAGTTTAGTATCTACCAAGGATGTGCCACAAAGATTTTCAAGAAAATCCCCCCTCCACAACTACCTTTTACATGGGACATTTTTCGAAAATGTTGATTTTGTCAAAAATGCCTTAATGAGTTTGACTAAAATACTATATTAAAGATATAATTTCTATTTCTATTTCTTTATTATCTCCATTTGCAATACATAATTTACAAGGATCGTCAGATTGATTACAAAACTAAACATATAGTATAAATAATAACATGAGTATATACACTTTATAAAAAAAATACAGGGGGTACCATCATACAGCATAACTTATCTAATTTAACATTTTATACTCCTCTATAGAGTAAAATACATTTTCTGAGAGATACTTTTTAATTGCTTTAAGTTAACAGTTTTCTTTGTTTAGGCAAATGATTGTACAAGTCTTTGGTTTTACTTTCTATGCTTTTGTTACTTAACGTTCCTCTTAGTCTGTTAATGAAATAATTTTGTGTCATGTTTGTGTATGTGCGTGTTTCTACTTTGATTTTTTATTGAGTATTTAATGCATTCATATATATACAGTAACGGAAATGTTAATATATTTAGTTTTTTATAGGAATTTTTACAAGTATCCGTCTTCTTTAGTTTACATATTATTCAAATGGCATGTTTCTGTAGTCTGAATAATGTTTGCATTGTTTTTTTCTGTGCATTACCACATAATACAACCCCATAGCTCAAATGAAAATGTATGAAAGTATAGTATATTTGTATTAAGCTATCTCTATCCATTTGTTGCACTGCTTGTTTTAAGATGTATTTATTTTTTTTGCTATTTTTTCAATATGTTTCTTCCAGTTTAATCTGTTATCTATTATTAATCCTAATAAGTTTGTTTCTGTTACTTGTTGTATTTGTTTATTGTCTAGGACTAATTGAGTATTGGATGGGATTTTCTTTTTTAAGCTGATTTGTATCCATTCTGTTTTATTTGTATTTATTACCATCCCTAGGTTTCCTAGCTCTTCCCTAATTTTTTCAAGTAGTATATTTGATTTATCTTGTACTTCAAGTTTTGTATTTCCCCTTACTATAATTGTAGTATCATCAGCATATCCAATAGCTATTTCACCTGCTTCTTTTATTATTTTGAATAAGCAATTTATATATATATATATAAGGAACAGATATGGCCCTAGTTTCGATCCTTCTGGAACACCGTGAGTCACTCTGTTAAAAGATGGTCTGATTTTATTTAGGTTACCATTTGAACTGTATATCATTTCCACACATTGTTCTCTATTTTGTAGATAAGATTTTAGCCGTTTTAGTGGTAGGTCCCGGATGCCATAATTTTCTATTTTAGTTATTAATTTATGTATATCTACACAGTCAAATGCTTTAGTAAGGTCAAAAAAGATTTCGATTACATATTCTTTCCTGTCTATTGCATTTATGAGGATGTCATTTCCTTTACAGATAGCTTGTATTGTTGATTTCTTTTTTTGAAAACCGAATTGGTACTCTGATATTATTTTATACTTACTGCAGAAGCTCTGTAGTTGAGTTAAAAACAATCCCTCTATTATTTTGGAAAATGTTGAACATAATGATATGGGTCTATAATTTTCCATTGCATGCTTTGAATTTTTTTTCTTGTATATTGGTCTTACTATTACTTTTTTTAGTGCATTGGGAAATGTACCTGTTATAAAAGATTGATTAATTATATGCGCCATTATCTCTGACATTTCAGATTTACAATGCTTAACCATTTCATTTGTAAGTCCATCTAACCCAAAAGATCGTTTACATTTTAATGTGTTTATCTGTTTAATAACATCTTATTTCTCATAACACCGTTGAGTTACATAGACTGTTTTCAGTTGTTTTGACCTTGGCTGAGGCCTAAAGTTTTTACTATATTGATGTAATAATCATTAAATTTTTCTGTTATGTTTATTGGGTTTTCTATTAATCTATTGTTCACTTCAATACATATGTTTTCTACCCATTTTTGTTTCTTTTCTTTATGTGATGCTTTTATGATATTCCATGCTACTTTAATTTTATTTTCTCCATTTTGTATCAGTATTTTGTTGTGCTGCTTCTTTGCTTCAATTATTACTTTATTGAGCATTTGTTTGTAATTTTCTATATATGTGTATGATTTATCATCTAGTTTTGGATGTTTTAAGCTGTTTGGCAATTGCATGCATTTTTTTGAGATGTTTATACCTTTCGTTGACCAGTTTTTACTTTTCTGCATACCACAATTTATTTTGCATATAGGTATTGCTGCGTTTAAGCATTTTTCTAAGATTTTAGCAAAACATTCAAATTTTTCATTTATTTCATATTTTTCATAGATTTCTTCCCATTGTGCATCTTTGATGTAGTATCGTAATGCTTCTAGTGTGTTTTTGTTTACTATTCTTTTGGCCTCTATTAGTTTGTTAGTTTTGGGTCTTAAGTTACCTAATGTTTTACTTACTATTTGTTGGCCATAGTGGTCCATTTTTTATTATTTTAATTTGATAACATTCCCTATTTAGGTTTGAGAACATGAGGTCCATGCATGTTGCTGAATACTTAGTTACTCTTGTTGGTTCTGTCTCTGCCAGTGTGACATTATTTCTTACTAGCATTTCTAATAATAGCCTTTTCTTTATGGAACATCTATATTGAAATCTCCTATTACTATGGTGTCTCTATTTTTACTTTTACTGTTGAGACATTCTTCTAATCTCTCGAGAAAAATTACTTTGTTTGCATTTGGAGGACTGTAAATCCCTATTACTATGAGGTTTTTACTTTTTTGCTTTATTTTGATGGCTGCAATTTCGCTGCACATTTCTTCACAGAATTTTTTGCAATCTATTTCTTTGTATTTAATTTCTTGTTTAACATAAATTACCACCCCGCCCCCGCTTTTATGGTTATTTCTGTAGTAACTAGCCCCAATGAGTAGTTTTCATAATTATTTACCTTTAATTCCTTTATTTTCAGACCATGCTCTGTAAATATTATAATATCGGGTTGCATATTTAGAATGTTTTGCTCGATAAGTGCCCTTTTATTGGCAATACTTTGAATGTTTTGATGATACAGACTATATTTATTTTTACCCTTACTTTTTGTTACCAAATTAATTTTTGACCTAACAGATTTTGTGTGGTGAAGTTTGTACAATCATTTGCCTTACCTTTAGTTGTGTTTTCTTCTAAGTTGTACTGGACAAGTTTTCTGTACCCCCCTTTGCAGTTAGTTTCCCTGATGTATGAGCCAGTTGATCGCAGCTGTACACCTGTGGATGGTATTCTTCATTATTCTCTGTAGATTTGCCGTTCCTTTTCTGCTTAGGTGCAGGCCGTCTCTCCCTATACAGTCCATTCTCATTTGCCTGTCTACATCCACAAATACACACTTTAGTTTATCACACATCCAGCGTATATTTCCGTTTACACTGTTTATAAATCTGAAATGTACATCTCTTCTTTTCACTACACTACACTAACTAGTGTTTTCGGATACATTTCTTTTATGCTCTTTGCCGTACAGTATACATCACCCATAACTTCTTCGGGACAAGACGCTTGCTTCATTGTATTTGTTCCCACGTGCAGATATATTGCCTTTGGTTGGGTTTGGATTCCTACGTTCTTCTTTTCAATTAGGTTTTCTAGTTCCTTTGTCTTTATTCCACTGAACACGTTCACTTTGGCCGTTTTTGATAAGTCGAATCCCCTAGCACTATTACGTCTTCTCTATTTCACTCTCATTCGTGTTGTTTGAGCATTTTTCTTGCACTTGTGTCTGCTTCTTTCTTCCCATCTGTGTCTACTTGTGTTTCCTGAATATTTTCCAGGTAGCCGAATCTGTTCTTTGTTTCAATCGCTTGAGATTCTGGAGGTTTTGCTTGGTTTGTCTTTCTTCGGTGAGTTACAGTTTTCCATTTTGTGCTCGCGTTGTTTTTTACCTCAATTTCCAGTGTTGCTTTTTCTTCTTTTAGCCTTTGGTTTTCTATTCTTGCTTCTTTAAGCTCTTTTGTTAATATTTCAATTATAAGCTGTAGCGATGCTACACTTTCCTTGTCTTCTAGTGTACTGTCGTTCAGTTTCTCTCCCACTATTTCATTGTTACCTGCTTGCTGCATATGTTTCGCAATTTTCTCCTTTTCTGTTGGATTTTTACTGCTGCTTTCATTTGTACCTTCACTTCGAGGGTTTGTGTTTTCCTCATTGTTATTTTCCTTTGCGATTTTAAGTTTATTGGTGTATAATTCTTCACAGTTTCGGAGCTTTGCTTTATAGTTGCACTGTTCCACCGCCATCTTGCGCCTGGTATGTTTTAATTTTCTGGAAATAGCCTCTGAGGACTTGTTTATTCTGGATGAGTTATGGAGAATTTTGCATAATGGCTAAATTGTAAGAGATAGAGAAAAACTTACTATACAGAAAATGTAGATCTTGTTAAAACACTCAATTTATGACATAATATTTTTTTTTGTAGAGTTGATCATTTCTGTGATATTCCTTATTATCTCTTGTTTTACTGTAGAGGGTGAAAAGTGAACCAAACTTCAGTTGCTTCACATAGCACCAGATTTTAAAAGATTTGACTGGATTTACCATAGTATAATGCCTTATTACCCTTCTACTTACAAGGAAGCAAGTAATAAGAACATTTCTGTTAATTTTTATCTTGATTAGCATGGAGTAAATAGAAGAATAATCTTTTGTAAAGAAAACTATTTGTGTAATAGAGAAAGTGACGTGAATGGAACACATGTTATCATTTGAAATAGTTGTATGACATTGCAGGCTGTAACTGGACTGCTGCGGCGACGTGAAGGTGGTCTGGTCCCATTGGGTGTCCTACCTGTTGGCAGGACCAACACTGTGGCCTGCTCACTCTTTGGTAACACAGACACCGTGAAGATGATGGCAGATGCTGCGATGTCCGTCATTCGTGAGGTCACTAGACCAGTTGATGTCTTGAGAGTGCAGGTCATTGAGGTGAGCATTGTGGCAGTTGCAGGGTTAATCAAACTGATTCAGAGAAGGGCTGCAAAATTCATAAAGAGAGAGGTAAACATTTTGGGCTTATGAAAGCCGTTAAAAGACAGGTTAGTCGCACTGTTTAGAGCTTATACTGGTTTAAATGCATGGGTGGCACACTACAGACAAAATAAAGGGTAAAGGTGCAGAACCAACATAGGAAAATTTTGTTTTGTTAATACAAGCATTGAAGAATGGAATGACCTTAAACATAATTTAAATATTAGATTGTTAATTAACATATTGGAGCCCAAGCCCAAGTATAGCTCGGGTCATCGGCTTTTAATGCAATTCCAAAACCTTAACTCAGTCTCGGCCTATGCGGCAAAGAACATACATCAGTTACCGTTTAGTTGTCTGATTTGTGCTGTCATCTATCCTTGCTTTACTCAATTATTAGGAATTTTAGGAGATTTAGTAATATTGACTGTTCTCAGTTAGTTGCTCAATTTCCGTGAACTGAAGCTGAAATTCAGGATACAAATGAAGCTGTGGAAAATTCTGATTCCGAGGGAGAGTTTTTGAAACTTTGAATAAATGGAGTGTAAGCAGCTTTACGCAGTTTTTTTTCAAACTCATATTTGATAGTTTTTGTAAATTTAAAATAAAATATTAATATGGAAGTTATGTCTATTTTCTTACTTGTTGAGAAATCCTTGAATACCTTACTTTTAGATTGTCCCAATACTTTTTGGCAGATTTAATTGATGTACTGTAAATAATAACTCAAAGTAGGAGTAAAAACCCTGGATTTCTTGGCCCTTCAACTAATGAAACACTTGGGCTTCGATGTGTTAAAGTAAATATTGTGAAGTAATTAACTGTTAATGTTAAGGCTTCATAATAACTGTTTATAAATATGCTGGTAATTGACGTAAGTATTGCTATAATAAGTGGTTAGGTATTTAAAAAAAAACATATTTATATAATATTTTAGTTGTATTACTATTCTTAATTTAACTGCAAGATTATTGTATGTGAATTTTGTACATTTAACTCTGCCACCCTGCAGCACCCAAATGCAGAGAATAAATACATAAGTAAGTTATGTGAACAATTTGAATTTGGTGTAATTCCTGAAACCTTCTTGTTCACTCCAGTGCAATAGCAACTGGTGGCAGCACTGCTTCCTGTTGCAAAACGGTTGACATTGATGTTTGTCTTAGACAATATTCTCATTCATGAAAGGCTCACAAAAGTGGATGTCATCGCTGTAATGAAGCTGAGGGGCCAACAGCGGAGTAGCAGACCCGTGATTCCACGCAACAGGGTCAGGTCTCTCGGTAGTGACGATTGTTCAAGAACTGCAGTGCTTCAATTTGGGGGGATAGGAGTTCCTGAACAAAATTGTGATTCGGGAGACAATGTGGGTTCATTTCTCTGAACCAGAATCAAAGAGACAGTCTATGGAATGGCATGACACAACCTCACTGAGGAACAGAACATTCAAAACTGTGCCATCAGCAGGGAGAATTATCTTGTGGGATGCAGGAGATAAGAGTCTGGTTGATTTTTTGGAGCAGGGATGACAATAAATAGGTCAACATCCTTGAAAACCTGAAAGCAGATCTTCGAGAATGCATTAACCAAACTATAATATCTTATGTGTATCAGTTCCAACATTTCTCACGATATTAAAAAATTATAAAAACCTTGCATAAACAAGACCAGGCAGTGCACTGTAGTTGTAACTGAAACTTTTTGGGATGCAACTCTTGGTCCTTCTCAAGTAGTCAGTTCCTAGAAGCTTACAGAAAGCTCTGTGACGACATTGTCTAGAAAGAATTGCAGTGCAGGAGATTTGTTATTTGTACTGAGTTGTGAGTGACTGGAGTGGCATGTGACTTAATACAAATCACAACATAACAGTTTTTCTTTAGAACTGCATCCTATCATAGGGAAGATGGATGAGAAAATTAAATCTGGGGTTGAATCTGGCATGGAGAAGATGAGAAATGAAATAATGAAACTAAAGACTGGAATGGATGAGAAATCGAAAATGCGAATGGAAGCTGTGGTGAAGAGGATGGAAAAAATCTGATGTGTTCCATTCACATGACTTTCCCTATATCTCTGTAAATTATTAGTTAACATGCTTATCTTTTATTTATTTCATGCTAATCGAGAAAAATTAGCAGAAATAGTCTTATTTCTTGCTTTATTGTGAGTAGAAGCGAAATAAGGGAGTACCATAGGTTAAAGTGAAAGCCAAAAGCTTGTTGCTATGTGACTGATGTTCCTTTGTTTGTATGGACAGGAGTTGACAAATTCCTGAATGAGAAAAGTATAAGTTTTTTAAAGCTGAAACCAAGAAAAAGGAATATCTCAAAAACGATCAACTCCACGAAAAAAATGTATATAACATAAATTGTGTGTTTTAACGTGCTCTACATTTTTTGTGGATTAAGTTTTTGTCCATCTCTTACGGTTTAGTAGTTATGAAAAATGCATCCAGAATAAAGTAGTCTTCAGTGGCTATTCCCAGAAAATTCAAGATATTAATTTTATTTTTCAGGTAAATAGCTTTAATATATGTAATTTTAATCAAAATCGTTAGAGCCATTTTTGACAAAATCAAAATTTTCAAAAAAAGTTCCATGTAAAGGGTAGTTTGGAGTGGGGGGATTTTTCTCAAAATCTTCGTGTCGCATCCCTGGAAGATACTAAACTTAAATACCAAGTTTGGTATTTTAGCTACTTTTCATTTTTGAGTTATCGTGTTCACAGACACATGGACACACACACACACACAGACCTTTTTCCAAAAATGCTTTTTTTAGATAAAGGGGACCCTAAAACATATATTTCCAGTGAAATCTCGGTATCAAATTTTTTGGTGGAGTGCAATACATTCTCTATACACTATGTACATAGTGCCTTTAGAGAAAGTAAAAATGGATGATAAAATGGTGTATGCAATGGAGGAAGTAAAAATGGAACTCTCTAGCAAAATTGGCGAACAACTATCCAGGGTGGAGGAGCTGAGAGGAAAGGTGGCAGAGCTTGGGGAACAATGAAGAACCTTGAGTTTTAGAAGACCTTGGGAAACGTGTTAGTGCTCTGGAAGGAAGAGCCAAGTGTAGCACTAAGGAACTGAATGGTGTGGTGCAAAGGATGCTCAAGCATTCAAAGTTCGAGATGACAGGACAATAAACATCTCCACGTGCCAAGCCACCTAAGTACAATGGGACGTCAATCTTTGAAGTTTTTTGTGCCAACAGTTTGCTGTCGAGACCCAGTGGTCAGCAGAAGAAGAAACCGTACAGCTGATAGCAAGCTTCCAGGGATGATGGCTGATAGAAGTACTGAATGTGATTCCAAGGTCGGCACAGTCCAGGGAGATATGGGAGGCCCTCGAGAATTGCTTCGGGAACCATTGCTTATCGCAGTCAACTTAAGATGCAGGAGTTTGCCCCAGCTTGTGAAGACCTAGCCATGTGTCATGGGAAACATTGACTGTGTGTGTGCTCGACTAAAAGATGACTCAGCCGAGAGAGCTGGTGGCTAAGCCTCAAGGATGACGGCAACCTTTTAAGACTGTATGTAACCAAGGCGACAAGCTGCAGGGCGCCGTGTCACATAGTCGATTGACAGGTGGTGTATGAAGACCTGACGTAGCAAGGGGCACACCTGAGTCATCATTACTTGACAGATGGCTGGATGCAAGGGAGACACTGGCGTACACCAGGACAGACATGGCAGAGTGTTTGCTGACAAGAAAACCGGTTTGGTCCTATGAGATAATGATGGCAAGGCAAAATTTTGCTAGTGGAAGAGGAGGTGGGATGGTGGGCGTTTGTCACGAGGGTGGCTGTGGAGGTGATATTGGGACTGGATACCGTCGGGAGCTGTGAAGCAACATTCAATATTGGTCGGAGGATCCTTCAACTTGGCTGAGGCTAGGTTCTGGAATTCCTAAGGACATCCTGGAGTCTGCAGGCTGAACTTGAAGGAGGATCTGGTGGTTGCTGGAGTAACTATCATGAAGCATCTGAATCCTCAACAAGCTGAAATAGGAAAGGTTCCTGGCAGGAATGGTTGTACACGTGAACCAGGACCATGGGGTATAGGCCCAGGCTCCAACAACCATGGGCAGGAGTGTGATTTATCTTTGGATGGTATAGCCCACTGCGACCAGCCCTGAGAACGAAACAGTGTGACAATGAGGTCCATGTGTACGACTTCTTTTGGTCTGGTATGCAGCAGTGCTACTGGAATATGAAACTCACAGTTGGAGACCTTTTATAAACAAGACCAGGAAGTGCATTGTGGCTGTAACCAAAACCTTCTGGGATGTGACTCTCACTCCTTCTCAAGTAGTCACTTTCTAGAAGCTTCCAGAAAGCTCTGTGACATCATTGTCTAGCTAGAAAAGGAGAAAGAATTGCAGAGCAGAGAAGTTGTTGTGATTTGTATCGAGTGGTGAGTGACTGGCGTATATTGTGCAGTGGCGTGTGAGCCACAGATGGCATGCAGTTATAAACTGTCTATACATCAAAACATTGCGTGAACCATCTGCAGCAGTGAACTTTATTTATAAACAATTTTGAGCCAATAAAAACATTTGTTAACATAATTAAAGTGCAGATCCAAATAACAAGAAATTTTATGTGGTGAATGTCTTCAATTGGTTTATTTATTTGAAGTTTTGCTTCCGGAAAATAATTATTTTGAGGAGACGAAAGTGTATTCCCAGTTTTTTTTCTGTGTGTTTGCTTTGTTCAAATGATTTATATACATGTACTGTGTTAGAACTTGTATGTGTTTATATTGGTAACAACTGCATATTGTGTAATTTTGCATTAAGGTGTTTGTTTTTCTTATGTTTTGATGTGTACACAGTTTATAACTGCACGCCATCTGTGGCTCACACGCCACTGCACAATATACTGCTGTCATTCACCACTCGGTACAAATCACAACTCCTCTGCAGTGCAATTCTTTCTCCTTTTCTAGCTAGACAGTGATGTCACAGAGCTTTCAGGAAGCTTCTAGAAACTGACGACTTGAGAAGGACCGAGAGTCTCATCCCAGAATTAAGTGTTTTTCCTTCACATTGTTTACTAGTAGTAAATCTCATACTATGAAAATTGAACCAATAGATATGTCCAAACTTTGATGATAACATGTTTCTTGTAGGAGGAAGTAGAAATCAAGCTGCCGGCGTACTGTGTTGCTGGCGTGGAATGGGGAGCCTACAGTAGATATGTGCCATCTTGCTATGATAACATGTTTCTTGTAGGAGGAAGGAGAGAGCAAGCCGCCAGCATACTGTGTTGCTGGCGTGGAATGGGGAGCCTACAGTAGATATGTGCCAACTTGTGGTGATAACATGTTTCTTGTAGGAGGAAGGAGAGAGCAAGCCACCGGTGTACTGTGTTGCTGGCGTGGAATGGGGAGCCTACAGTAGATATGTGCCATCTTGTGATGATAACATGTTTCTTGTAGGAGGAAGGAGAGAGCAAGCTGCCGGCGTACTGTGTTGCTGGCGTGGAATGGGGAGCCTACAGTAGATATGTGCCATCTTGTGATGATAACATGTTTCTTGTAGGAGGAAGGAGAGAGCAAGCCGCCGGTGTACTGTGTTGCTGGCGTGGAATGGGGAGCCTACAGAGATGCCCTTTCCAAGAGAGACAAGTACTGGTACTGGAGCGTCCTGCGTTCGTTTGCTGCGTTTGTCTTCATGGGACTGAAGAGCAACGAGAATATGACGTGGGAGTGTAGTGGGCAACTCCAGTATATGTTACCATGTAGTGGATGTTCCAGGTGCTATGTCACACCTCACCACGTGCCAACTCGCTGGTGGCATGCCTTTATACCAAGAAACAATACACAGTCAGGTAACCCAATACTCTCTAATTGTTTATCACTGATTTATACTTGCCACAAATAAAGAGTAATCTGATGCTTAATGTTTTAGTTCACAAAGACTTGAGCAAGATTGTTAACGAAGAATGTGGGAAAGAGTTTGAAGAGGAAATATCAACAGTTAACTTGGATGTGACAGTTGCAAGCCCAGAGCAAGGAACATCCCACATGCAGGTGTCTATAGGTGAGATTGCTTGTATGAACGTCACTACAAAAGTTTTGGGAATGGACAAAGCAGCTTTCCTAACTTCAGACATGAGTCTGATTGCTATGCGAGAGCATTTCTGTGCTATGACTTTAAAGTCTGTTTAGGGGAGAGACAATAACTTAAAACATTCTATAGACGCTGCAGTAGAAATCTTTACATGGTAATAAAGGCATCAAACACTGACTTTAACTTCTCCGTACAATTAGTACTTGATCATATTTCCCTTAACTTGTATCACTTTCAGACATCTTGTCCATTTGCACTGACATGTTCTTCATCAGATCCTGCAGCTCTTCATTTGATGCCAAGCATTTTGTTCTAGGCCAGTCAAGTATAGGGATATTATTGTCTTTTAAAACTTTCTTTGTTCTATGACACTGATGAATGTGACAAAATGCTGTTGCAACACTTAGAGAGAAAGTACAAGTCACCTCTACCATCACACTTTCTGGATGTTTAACAGTAAACTTTGGATCGTACTGTCACACATTTTTTGGCCTTTCCTCTGACCAATTTGAAAGTGCTTTCATCAGAAAACATTCCTTTGCACCAGTCCCCTGATGTCCAGTGCTGATATGTTTTCTTGATCATAGCTTCAGTTAGAAGAGGCTTCTTGGCAGAATACCAAATCGGTAAACCTAAGTCTTTTTGAATGGTCCAGATTGCAGCACTGTTGAGCAGCTCTGGATGATTTTTCTGTAATCCATGGATTAGCCATCACTTCACGTTTTAGGAGGTCATCAGTCCTTGGTGAAGTTTTTATTTACTACCTTATTTGGTGTGTTGCCACGTGGCAAAGGTACCACTGCTTTTTTTAGGTTGTAAATAGCTTGTGTTGAAACCTTTAGATCAGCAGCTACATGAACTGCTCAGAAGTGAGCTTCTTGTGCATTAAAAGAGCACTCAGCCAACAAATCCCTGTACGCAGACTGAGACCTGAACTGCTGAGAATGTATAGTGGTGGGAAAAGAGCACATTGTCTATGTCAAGATTTTCCTTGCTTAGAGATCTTTGCAATTCACCATTTATCAATGGATGCAGAGGAAAGGATTCCCTCAAAGATGAAGACCAAGCAAGAGGGCCAGCTACGGAAACAAAGGATGAAAGCAGAGCAGTGGTAAGATCATCATTACACATATGGTGAGATTCAAGAAGCAAGCCCAAAATATAGAACTGGCAACAGTGAAAACAAGCCTGAAATAAAAACTTGACATCATGAAGTTCTGGATGTGCCATAGTGCTTGGAAATGATTGAAAAATTCAATGGAAGAAAACTTATTTAGCATTGTAATAATTGATGAAAACTGGATGTACCAGTGTGATACCAGTAATTTTTCTGGATCGTCTCGGCTGAGATCCCTCAACAAAAGTGAAGCAAAGGAGAAGTGTTGGCAAGAAGATGATCTGTTCCTTTCTCTCAGCAAGTAGCCACATTATGACAATTCCACTTGATGGACAAAAGACTGTTACTGACAGATGGTATGCCACATAAGTGTTTAATGAAATAAGAAAAATAGTGTGTTAAGACTAGTCCCTGTAGAGTTTTGTTGCACCATGACAGTCTGTCCAAACTGTACAAGAAAGAAACCCAACTTCTACAGTCCAGACTTTTTTCTACTCCTCAAATGAAATTGACTCCCTGAAGTTGCTTACAAGGTATATATTTGTATCAGATCCAAAGCACAGGATTTGAAAAATGGTTTGGGAGGATGAGACGGCATATAGAATGAAATGCAGAATATTTTGAAAAGATGCAATAATAATCAGATCTCAAAACTTTTGGAGCGATGCTTGTAGTCATTTTCACTGTTGGTTCAACAGCTTAGTGCTTTACTATTGCTGTAAACTCTTAATGTTACATTGACATAACATTCTCTTGTTCACAAACTTTAACTTTCCTATTACTTCATAAATGAATATAAACCTTTGCAGCTACTTTACATGTTTTGCTTATAAAGAGAATAGAGATAGTTAAATGTTTAAGAGCAGGGTGCTATGTGGTGTCTGTTAAAATGCCACCATACTCAATAGCAAGAAACATGTTGAAATGTAGAGTGTCAAAGTATTGATCATTTTGTACAACAAATGTCTTTATTGACTTACAATAAAGTGTGCACATAATTCACTCACGTCTTCGTACAAATGACGACACTGCACTCCTTCCTCGAGAGAATAATGCTGCAGACTTGTGTAAGCTAGTAGAAACCACATCGTCAATATTAGAAGAACTGTGATGTTGCGGGAAGTCTTCACATTCCGAAGGGTCCTGTTGTGTTTACTACCTAACTGCGATGTCTATTGTTGCAGCTTCACTGCGCATGCACAGACAGCAATGTTATTAATTTATATTTCAGAAATGGGTTATGTCACAAAAAGGAATACATTGTATGGTTTAAAGAGATCTACATTGTCATGTGTTACTTAATGTTTAGCAGTTACACAAAATTCATTCCGAACTCGAGATATGCATTTTATTTCTCTTATCACATGACATTTTATTAAAAATCTGATGTGTTCCATTCAAATGACTTTCTCTACACCTCTGCAACAAATTATTGTTAAAAAGCTTATGCTAATATTTACTTCATCCAATCGAGAAAAAATTAGCACAAATAGTCTTATTACTTGCCTCCTTGCAGGTAGAAGTGAAATATGGGAGTACCATAGGTTAAAGTGATAGTCAAAAGCTGGTTGCTATGTGACTGAAGTTCCTTTGTTTGTATGGACAGGAGTTGATAAATTCATGTATGAGAAAAGTATGTTTTTCAAGGCTGAAACCAAAAACAAGGAATATCTCAAAAACAATCAACTGCATTAAAAAAATATGTATAACATAAATTGTGTGTTTTAATGTGCTTTACATTTTTTGTGTGGTAAATTTTTGTCTATCTTTTACGGTTTAGCAGTTATGCAAAATTCCTCAAAATTCATACAGAATAAAGTAGTCTTCAGAGGGTATTCCCAGAAAATTCAAGATATACATTTTATTTGTCAGGTAAATATCTTTAATATACAATATTTTAATCAAAATCGTTAAGAGTATTTTTAAAAAAATAAAAATTTTGAAAAATGTTCTCTGTAAAGGGTAGTTGGGGTGGGGGGATTTTCTTTCAAATCTTTGTGTCGCATCCTTGGAAGATACCAAACCTAAATACCAAGTTTGGTCTTCAACGGTCTTTTTGTTTTTGAGCTATGCTGTCCACAGACACACATGGACCTGTTTCTAAAAATACTTTATTTTTGGATTCAGGGGGACCCAGAACATGTATTTGTGGTGAAATCTCGGTATTGAATTTTTGGATGCATTACAATAGCTTCTCTTTACACTATGTACATAGTACTTGCAGAGAAAGTAAAAATCATTAAAACTGTTTTGAAAATGTTACATGCAAAGGATACTTTGGAGTAGCTGAGATTTGCTGAAAATCTTTGTAAGATAATGAGCTTAAATTTTTAGTTTGGAGTTATGTTACAAAGACTCATGCACACAGTTTTATAAAAATCTGATGTGTTCCATTCACATGACTTTCTCTACATCTCTGTAGCAAAGTATTGTTGAAAAGCTTATTCTTCTATCTCCTTCATGATAATCGAGAAAAACACTAGCAGAAATGGTCTTATTACTTAGTTCCTTATATGTAGAAGGGAATACACAAGGCTAAACCGACAGTCACGGTTTTTTAAAATGTGGTTGCTATGTGGTTGAAATATGTTTCTATGCAGGGCCAGGAGTTTACAACTTTCTGTGTGAGAAAGAGTTTAAGTATTTTAAATCTGAAACAAATAACAAGGAATATCTCAGAAATAGCCAATTCCATGAAAAAAAAATGCATATGAGAAATTGTGTGTTTTAATGTGATGTACATTTTTTCTGTAGTAAGTTTTTGTTTATCTCTTACAGTTTACCAGTTAGGCATAATTCACCAAAATTCTTTCAGATTAAAGAGGTCTTTAAACACTATTCCCAGAAAATTGAAAATATAAATTTTATTTCTCACATAAATATCTTTGATATACAGCATTTTAATGAAAATCGTTAGATCCATTTTTGAGAAAATCAAACTTTTGGAAAAAAAATTTCCAGGTAAAGGATAGTTTGGGGTGGGGGGATTTTTCCGAAAATCTTTGTGTTGTATCCCTGGAAAATACTAAACTTAAATACCAAATTTGGTATTTTATCAACTTTTCGTTTTTGAGTTACCATGTTCACAGACACATGGACACATATACATACACACACAGACGTTTTTCTAAAAATGCTTCTTTTTGGTTACAGGGGACCCTAAAATGTATAGTTCCGGTGAAATCTCAGTATTGAATTTTTGGGTGCAGTACAATACCTTCTCTGTACACTATGTACATAGTACGTGTAGAGAAAGTAAAAATGCTGTTTTTGGGACTCAGGGAATGTTAAAACCTGTATTTGGCTTGGCTGTATAAGAGTAGCATGTGTAAGGTTTCTTGTTATCATGAGAAGATGAATGTCGAATAACTATAATCTCTACAGATGCCAGACTCATTTGAACATCTTTCACCCATTTCATACACAACAGCACAATTTCCATTGGAAGGAGGTGGTAGAGAAAGTAAATACAGTGGGGTTGTGTGTTTGTAGGCCCGAAGGCTGTGAGCTACGTTGACTTTGTGACGGAGGGCTGGAGGAGACTGAGGAACCTGGAACCCCACACGGAGAAGGTGCTGCAGGTCAGAGAAATGAAACTTAGACCAACATTGCTGGACAAACAGGTAACATCCATACAGCTGTAAACTGCTTGTACTCTTCATTCTCAAGTTTGATGTTAGCTTTGTGTATTACTTGAAGAGCACTGCAATTGCAATGTGATGGTGATGCGGGTATCTTCATGTTCTGATCAAAACGTCTGCAATATGTGGGTTAAACTAAAACAGTATTTTATCTGGGTCCCGTCATTTCTCCCCCATTTTCAGAATCCAAGATGTGCTCATAGTTTATAACTTGTTAATTTTAATGAATCATGACAATAAAAATATACTTTATACGTCAAACAAGCACATTTTTATTTATTTAAAAGATGTGACCAAGGGAACGATAATTAATATATAAAAGTTTACTTTATTTTCAATGTTATCTTGCGTCATCCATAACCTGGTGCATTCCCTTAACATTGAATGGGAAGGAAAATAGAGTAGTACTACTGCCATTTAAAACAAATAACTGCTATTGCTGCCATCTTGTGGCTACTGCCATTTAACAACAAATAACTGCTACTGCTGCCATCTAGTGGCTACTGCCATTTAACAACAAATAACTGTGCTACTGCTGCCATCTAGTGGCTATTAATGGATTGCATTCCCTTAACATTGAATGGGAAGGAAAATATAGTAGTACTACTGCTGCCATCTAGTGGCTACTGTCATTTAACAACAAATAACTGCTACTGCTGCCATCTAGTGTATACTGCCATTTAACAAATAACTGTGCTACTGCTGCCATCCAGTGGCTACTGTCATTTAACAACAAATAACTGCTACTGCTGCCATCTAGTGGCTACTGTCATTTAACAACAAATAACTGTGCTACTGCTGCCATCTAGTGGCCACTGCCATTTAACAACAAATAACTGCTACTGCTGCCATCTAGTGTATACTGCCATTTAACAACAAATAACTGTGCTACTGCTGCCATCTAGTGGCCACTGCCATTTAACAACAAATAACTGCTACTGCTGCCATCTAGTGGCCACTGCCATTTAACAACAAATAACTGTGCTACTGCTGCCATCTAGTGGCTACTGCCATTTAACAACAAATAACTGCTACTGCTGCCATCTAGTGGCTACTGCCATTTAACAATAAATAACTGCTACTTCTGCCATCTAGTAGCCACTGCCATTTAACAACAAATAACTGTGCTACTGCTGCCATCTAGTGGCTACTGCCATTTAACAACAAATAACTGTACTACTGCTGCCATCTAGTGGCTACTGCCATTTAACAACAAATAACTGTGCTACTGCTGCCATCTAGTGGCTACTGCCATTTAACAACAAATAACTGTGCTACTGCTGCCATCTAGTGGCTACTGCCATTTAACAACAAATAACTGCTACTGCTGCCATCTAGTGGCCACTGCCATTTAACAACAAATAACTGTGCTACTGCTGCCATCTAGTGGCTACTGCCATTTAACAACAAATAACTGTGCTACTGCTGCCATCTAGTGGCTACTGTCATTTAACAACAAATAACTGTGTTACTGCTGCCATCTAGTGGCTATTAATGGATTGCATTCCCTTAACATTGAATGGGAAGGAAAATAGAGTAGTACTACTGCTGCCATCTAGTGGCTACTGCCATTTAACAACAAATAACTGCTACTGCTGCCATCTAGTGGCCACTGCCATTTAACAACAAATAACTGCTACTGCTGCTATCTAGTGGCTACTGCCATTTAACAACAAATAACTGTGCTACTGCTGCCATCTAGTGTATACTGCCATTTAACAATAAATAACTGTACTACTGCTGCCATCTAGTGGCTACTGCCATTTAACAACAAATAACTGTACTACTGCTGCCATCTAGTGGCTACTGCCATTTAACAACAAATAACTGCTACTGCTGCCATCTAGTGGCTACTGCCATTTAACAACAAATAACTGTGCTACTGCTGCCATCTAGTGGCTACTGTAATTTAACAACAAATAACTGCTACTGCTGCCATCTAGTGGCTACTGCCATTTAACAATAAATAACTGTGCTACTGCTGCCATCTAGTGGCTACTGTAATTTAACAACAAATAACTGCTACTGCTGCCATCTAGTGGCCACTGCCATTTAACAACAAATAACTGCTACTGCTGCCATCTAGTGGCCACTGCCATTTAACAACAAATAACTGTGCTACTGCTGCCATCTAGTGGCTACTGCCATTTAACAACAAATAGCTGTGCTACTGCTGCCATCTAGTGGCTACTGCCATTTAACAACAAATAACTGTACTACTGCTGCCATCTAGTGTATACTGCCATTTAACAACAAATAACTGTACTACTGCTGCCATCTAGTGGCTACTGTCATTTAACAACAAATAACTGTGCTACTGCTGCCATCTAGTGGCTACTGCCATTTAACAACAAATAACTGCTACTGCTGCCATCTAGTGGCCACTGCCATTTAACAACAAATAACTGTACTACTGCTGCCTTCTAGTGGCTACTGTCATTTAACAACAAATAACTGTGCTACTGCTGCCATCTAGTGGCTACTGCCATTTAACAACAAATAACTGTGCTACTGCTGCCATCTAGTGTATACTGCCATTTAACAATAAATAACTGTGTTACTGCTGCCATCTAGTGTATACTGCCATTTAACAATAAATAACTGTACTACTGCTGCCATCTAGTGTATACTGCCATTTAACAACAAATAACTGTACTACTGCTGCCATCTAGTGTATACTGCCATTTAACAACAAATAACTGTACTACTGCTGCCATCTAGTGGCTACTGCCATTTAACAACAAATAACTGTGCTACTGCTGCCATCTAGTGGCTACTGCCATTTAACAACAAATAGCTGTGCTACTGCTGCCATCTAGTGTATACTGCCATTTAACAATAAATAACTGCTACTGCTGCCATCTAGTGGCTACTGTCATTTAACAATAAATAACTGTGCTACTGCTGTCATCTAGTGGCTACTGTCATTTAACAACAAATAACTGTGCTACTGCTGCCATCTAGTGGCTACTGCCATTTAACAACAAATAGCTGTGCTACTGCTGCCATCTAGTGGCTACTGCCATTTAACAACAAATAACTTTACTACTGCTGCCATCTAGTGTATACTGCCATTTAACAACAAATAACTGTACTACTGCTGCCATCTAGTGTATACTGCCATTTAACAACAAATAACTGTGCTACTGCTGCCATCTAGTGGCTACTGCCATTTAACAACAAATAACTGCTACTGCTGCCATCTAGTGGCTATTAATGGGTTGCATTCCCTTGGCACTGTCTGCGCATTTTTACAGCACTTTTTCAATTTCTAACATTGTGCATTAAACAGACCCTTAGTCAGCAACATTACCTAATAAAGTATTCAAAAGCCTACTTGAATATTCCTTTCACATCTAACTATTCTTTGCTTTACACATTGGAGCCCAAGCCCGAGTCATGAGGCCCACGCCGAGTATAGCTCGGGCAGGTATTTCCAACGCTTTCAATGCAATTCCACGACCTTAACTCAGTCTTGGGCTATGCGGCAAAGAACATACATCAGTTATCATTTAGTTGTCTGATTTGTGCTGGTATCTGTCCTTGCTTTAGTCAACTATTAGGAATTTTATGAGATTTAGTAATATTGGCTGCTCTCAGGTACTTGCCCCATTTTCCTTGAAGGTGGTGAACTGTTTTGTTACGTTTGTGCCCTTAAATGTTAAAATGCTGCATTTTTCTTGATTTCTGTGAACTGGAGCAGAAATTCAGAATACAAATGAAGCTGTGGAAAATTCTGATTCCGAGGGAGAGTTTTTCGGATGTTCAATAAATGGAGTGTAAGCTGCTTTACACAGATTTTTTCAAACTCATATTTGATACTTGTTGTAAATATAAAATGAAATATTAATATGGAAGTT
The DNA here is from genome assembly GCA_030762935.1 of Hymenopus coronatus. Taxonomy (NCBI): domain Eukaryota; kingdom Metazoa; phylum Arthropoda; class Insecta; order Mantodea; family Hymenopodidae; genus Hymenopus; species Hymenopus coronatus. The sequence goes on along the minus strand of CM060880.1, from coordinate 440,539 downwards.
ATGACTATTTTCTTGCTTGTTGAGATATACTTGAATGCCATACTTTTAGATTGATGTACTGTAAATAATAACTCAAAGTAGGTGTAAACACCCTGGGATTCTTGACACTTCAACTAATGAAACCCAATGTGTTAATAAATAGAAAAAAGTATATTTTCCTCACATATAAACTATCATTCCTTTCACAAGTAAACTATCTATTCTTTAAATTAATGAACATTAATATCATATTGTTTTCACTGGCAAAGGACCCTTTCTTTAAACTTAATGCATGGGAACATATTTGTAAATAGAGGCGAAAATTGTGAAATAAGTGATATTGAATACAATGTAATAAATAATACTTAGGAAAACAGTGAAATTATGAAACATTGGACCCCAACAGATCACTATTGTCAGTTTTCCTTCCCTTTACAGGATCATTAGTAACAAATAATATTTGTATGAAAACATTAGACACAATAAGAACCCTAACAGATCACTATTGTCAGTTTTCCTTCCCTTTACAGGATCATTAGTAACAACTGATATTTATATGAAAACATTATACACAATAAGGACCCCAACAGATCACTATTGTCAGGTTTCCTTGCCACACAGGTTCATTAGTAACAACTGATATTTATATGAAAACATTAGACACAATGAGGACCCCAACATATCACTATTGTCAGTTTTCCCTCCCTTTACAGGATCATTAGTAACAAATAATATTTATATGAAAACATTAGACACAATAAGGACCCCAACAGATCACTATTGCCAGTTTTCCTTGCCTTTACAGGATCAATAGTAACAACTGATATTTATATGAAAATATTACACACAATAAGGACCCCAACAGATCACTATTGTCAGTTTTCCTTGCCACACAGGTTCATTAGTAGTAACTGATATTTATATGAAAACATTATACACAATAAGGACCCCAACAGATCACTATTGTGAGTTTTCCTTGCCACACGGATCATTAGTAACAACTGATATTTATATGAAAACATTAGACACAATAAGGACCCCAACAGATCACTATTGCCAGTTTTCCTTGCCTTTACAGGATCAATAGTAACAACTGATATTTATATGAAAACATTAGACACAATAAGGATCCCAACAGATCACTATTGTCAGTTTTCCTTCCCTTTACAGGTTCATTAGTAACAACAAGGACCCCAACAGATCACTATTGTCAGTTTTCCTTCCCTTTACAGGATCATTAGTAACAACTGATATTTATATGAAAACATTAGACACAATAAGGACCCCAACAGATCACTATTTTCAGTTTTCCTTCCCTTTACAGGTTCATTAGTAACAACAAGGACCCCAACAGATCACTATTGTCAGTTTTCCTTCCCTTTACAGGTTCATTAGTAACAACAAGGACCCCAACAGATCACTATTGTCAGTTTTCCTTCCCTTTACAGGATCATTCGTAACAACTGATATTTATATGAAAACATTATTCACAATAAGGACCCCAACAGATCACTATTGTCAGTTTTCCTTCCCTTTACAGGATCATTCGTAACAACTGATATTTATATGAAAACATTAGACACAATAAGGACCCCAACAGATCACTGTTGTCAGTTTTCCTTCCCTTTACAGGATCAATAGTAACAACTGATATTTATATGAAAACATTAGGATTTGTTTCTTTTTCTAGCACATATGCACAATGTATATATTGGGTACAGAAGGTACTATACTGAACCCAAAAATTTGATCCTGAGATTTTAGGACAACTCCCAAAAAAAGGTCTGCATGTGTGTTTGTGTAAGCATCCTTGTAGTACAGCTTGAAATCAAAAAGTGTATTAAATACCAAACTTGGTGTTCAAGTTTCAGCATCTTCCAAGAATACAACACAAAGATTTTCAGGAAAATCCCCCACCCCACTATGCTTTATACGGAACATTTTTCAAACATTTTTTATTTGCTGAAAAATTGTTATAATGATCTTTAAAATAGCATGTTTAAGAAACTAAATGAATTATATATCTTTAATTTTCTGGGAATAGCCTCTGAAGACGTCTTCATTCTGGATGACTTTTGTATAGCTGGTGAACTACAAGATGAGAGAAAAAGATAGTATACTAAAAATGTAGGCTTCTTAAAATATACAATTTACGTTATAAACATTTTTGTAGAGTTAATCATTTCCGACATATACCTCATTATTGGTTTCAATTTCAGAATACTTCAACTTTTCTCAAATGGGATGTTGTCATTTGTTTCATATCAGTTGTGGTTTACTCCTGGCCATGCATAGAGAACTGAATTTCAATGTCAGCCACATTTTAAAACATTTGACTATCACTTTAGCCTAGTGTATTACCTTCTGCTTACAAGGAAGCAAGTAATAAGATAATTTCTGTTAATGTTTATCTTGATTAGCATCAAGTAGATAAAAAATAAACATTTATAAGAATAGTTTGTTTGCAGAGCAGGTAGAACATTTTTTTTTATTAGTGTGGCTTAATTGTATTTACGAGGACATGTTTGAGAGATTTTCTCCATCACTAGCCTAGGTTCACTTCTTCTTCTTCTTGTGACTTAAAGCTGATGTGTTATGGTTGGTCCTAATCTACGACATCACATGGTATTTATTACTTTCTCTACACGTACTCTGTACATAGTGTATAGAGAAGGTGTTGCATTGCACCCAAAAATTTGATGCCAAGATTTCACCAGAAATATACGTTTTAGGGTCCCCTGTATCCAAAAAAAAAAGTATTTTCAGGTCCATGTGTGTGTCCATGTGTCTGTGAACGTGATAACTCAAAAACGAAAGGTCAGTAAAATACTAAACTTGGTATTTAAGTTTAGTATCTTCCAGGGATGTGGCACAAAGATTTTGGGAAAAATTCCCCCACTTCAAACTACCCTTTAAATGGAAACAATTTTGATTTTCTCAAAAATGGCTCTAACGATTTTGTTTAAAATTTTGTCTATTAAAAATAATTACCTGACAAATAAAATGTATATTTTGAATTTTCTGGGAATAGCCTCTGAAGACTACTTTATTCTGGATTAATTTTACAGAATTTTGCATAACTGTTAAACCATAAGAGATGGACATAAACTTATCACACAAAAAATGTAGAGCACGTTAAAACTACAATATGCATTTTTTTTCGTGGTGTTGATAGTTTTAGAGATATTCCTTGTTTTTTTGTTTCAAGTTTGAAAAACTTATACTTTTCTCATACAGGAATTTGTCAACTCCTGTCCATACAAACAAAGGAGCTTCAGTCCCATAGCAACTAGTTTTTGACTATCACTTTAACCTATGCTACTCCTTTTTTTTCACTTCTACTTACAAGAAAGCAAGTAATAAGACTATTTCTGCTAATTTTTTCTCAATTAACATGAAGTAAATAGAAGCATGAGCTTTTTAACAATGATTTGTTGCAGAGATGTAGAGAAAGTGATGTGAATGGAACGCATGAGATGAGTGAATAGTTTTTATTACATGGAGACCTCTGGTAGTTTTCTAAGAGCCTTTAAAGGTTTAGGTTTCTGTTTCAGTTAAAGATCTCTCTTTGTTAAATCTTGCATCCTTGTAATGTTTACAGCCAACATTCTAAGTCCTGAGAATGCTGTTTCTTAACTCAGATGCTTTCTGGAAGACCCAAGGATGAAAGCTGGTTTCTTTTATGTCATTTTCTATCTTTGTATCCGTCTGATGGTCATTTTGTGCATAATTTCCAGGATTCTTGTGGGCGATATGTTTATTATTGCATATTTGTTGTCTTTTCTAATGGATGGTAAACTTTTTGTCCCAGAAGAGTAAGATTCTGTTTGTGTTGTAAATTTGACTGAGACATCTTAACAAGCTTCTTGTCTACCAAGAGAGTGGATTGGTGTGAAGCAGTTCCTTGTCAGTAGCCGTTTAATCAACACCTCTCTTTTAGAATACAAAGGAGACTATTGTGTATTTCTGGTTCTGGTTGCAGTGTGACTCAAGTTCCTTTGTTTGTATGCAAAGCAGTTCACAAATTCCTGTATGAAAAAAGTATGTTTTTCAAAGCTGAAACCAAAAACAAGGAATATCTAAAAAACAATGAGCTCCATGAAAAAAATGTATATGACATAAATTGTGTCTTTTAACATGCTCTACATTTTTTGTGTGGTAAGTTTTTGTCCATCTCTTACCGTTTAGCAGTTATGCAAAATTGCGTAAAATTCATCCAGAATAAAGTAGTTTTCAGGGGCTATTCCCAGAAAATTTCAGATATACATTTTATTTGTCAGATAAATATCTTTAGTGTACTATATTTTAATCAAAATCGTTAGAGCCATTTTTAAGAAAATCAAAATTTTCGAAAAAAATTCCATGTAAAGGGTAGTTAGGGGTGGGAGGATTGTCCTGAAAATCTTTGTGTCACATTCTTGTACAATACCAAACTTAAATACCAAGTTTGGTATTCAATGGTCTCTTTGTTTTTGAGCTATGCTGTTCACAGACAGACACGCAGATAGACACGCACACGCTCTCACATGCACACACACCACCTTTTTCTGAAATTTTTTTTTTTTTTGGATTCAGGGGGACCCAGAACATGTATTTCCAGTGAAATCTCGGTATCGAATTTTTGGGGGGAACACAATGTACAAAGTACGTGTAGAGAAAGTAATATATCTATCAAACACAAAAATACTTGACTCTTAGCTTTCCCTCCCATAGGGACTTCATTCGTTGGAAAAAAGTTATAAAGTTTAAGTTTTAAAGGCTGACCTCAGGTCTGTCTTCTGCTCAACGACTAGTTACTTTGCCTGTATACAAGACTGCACCTAAGATAGCTTACAACCAGGATTTCATTTTCCTCAATGGGAGCCTTCAGTTTTTAATTTCTCTAAACCTCAATATACATATATAAGGAATTAGATACTGCTTTTGAATCAATGTTATCTGTAAATAATGTTTTTCTTGTGTAACTGTGCCTGTGGGAGAGAAAGCTGTCAATCTACGTCGTCCTGTAGCATAAGTATGCCACTGTTGTATTTGCTATAAGAAGCTGATACATCAGGAGACTCTTACTTAGAAAACATTAAAGGTGACTGTTTGTGTTTTTATTTGTGTTGCAGACTTCACCGAGATGGATTTCAATAGACAATGAAGACTACGAGCTGAAGCCATTACACATCAAGCTGCTCAGAAATAAAGTCAATTTATTCTGTACTGAGTAATAAAGTGTTAGAGTTCTCCAGCAGATAAACGAGGTCCTTTTTTAATCCTCTTCTTCTCCTTGCTGGTTCTCCTGCTGGCTTGACTATCTGCGCTATTGTCCTTTTTGTGGTAAGGGTTGATGTAGTCAGGATCTCTGTCTGTGATGTTCAGCTCCTGACTGGTCTAAAACAGGCAAGCAGACAGCTTCATGTGGGTCAACTAGCTTGATGTGTCTTCTTGGGTTCCGGAAAAGGCTGTGAGCTTCTTGTGCAGTCCTTGCTTGTATAGTGGCAGTTGGCGATGGTGCTGGCACTGCTTTTTCCAGGCTTTTGTTTACTTTTTTTATAGATTGTAATTTGGTTCTGCTGTGGTTTGCCATCTGTTTCTGGAATGCCGCATGACTCCACCCCTTGCCTCTGATTGACTGGAGGCCAGCCAGTGGCTCTCCTTATGAGCAGACCAACTCCAGATATTATGGAGTTGCTTTCCACCAGCTCTGTTGATGTTGTTCTTTTCTTTGAAAATTTCAATGCTTTCACGGGTCATTCTGTGGTGAAAATTGCTGCAGGTGCTATAAGCTCTGTGTTGTGAAAAAGCGGCAACTAGCCAACCAGAAGTGGCAGCCTCCACCGCACTGCCACTATATAAGCGAAATGTCTGCAATCCCATGCAGCCTTCTCCAGAAGCTAAGAAGACACATCCATTCTCAACTATGATTGAAACACAGTTGTTGCCTCTCTAATGTAAATACACTGGTGTGCAACACCTAAGGATACATTTATGCTACATTCACAATGAGATGCAAGAAGTTGGCACGGGTTTCTAGATCCGAATATCTTCCAAGTTACAAACTGAATAACATAACCAACAATAACCACATAAGAAAATTCACTCAGTCTTTTACAAATAAATATGTTATAAAATTACATACTAACAACTGATGCTCGCAGCAGTAACGTCACAAAAATTATTGAAAACAGTATAAACATAGAGACTTCAGAAAGTGATAAAGTTACACATTTAAAGAACTAAGAATTATCTCTCTGCATCTTTTATTTTTGAGAACCAAGAAATCTAGACACAGATGATAGTTACATCCATTAAATCAAAGAAGACTGTCATAACCTCTTGAGGGAAACTGGAGATTGCGCGGAACTGCACAGCCAAATATAAGAGCATGCATTTACAGCAGTCCATGTGTGATTGAATTCATAGGCAATGCATAGAGAAAAGAAGCAGAATTCCTGCGCTTTGTATGCAATGCAAGGATAAAGTTTGGAGTTTGCAAACTCTTGCATTGCATGTTTCTATGTGAATGCTTGCATTAAATAATATGAGTCCAATCTCTTGCGCTTGCACCTCGTGAATGTAGCATAACAAAACAAGTGAACTCTTGGCAGAAATGAATGAAAGTGCCAGAGGTCTCTGACAAGGACACTGGACGTTACGAGGTGTGACTATAATGCCAAATGGCTCTCGACCTGCAACATGGGGCAGTTGGAATAAGAATAAAGTTTATTGACCATTAAGCTGTTTTACAACATTGCAAATGGTCTCATCAAGTACATAATTGGAGCTTTATACAATTATTTACACCATTTTATGATAAATTTGTATTAATGGTTACATTTTATAAAGCTAGCTTAGATATTACTCATCTATGAGAAAGTTATTACACTCAAAGAATTCTTCCACTGAGTAAAAAGCTTTACCTTTCAGCCAATTGTCCAGAAATGTTTTGAATTTATGATTGGGTTATATTTACTGGTAGTTTGTGGTACATAGTTGCCATAAATTTTTGATAATTTTGAGTCTATGTAGCCATGAACTGTCTGTCGGAGTGCATATTTTTGTGGGTTTTCTTTTATCAACATCAATAAATGGTAAATGTTCAATACTGGCACGGTCATGATTTTAAGTTTTTTGAAAATTGGACAAACAGCACAAGACAGTGTGTGGCTGTTATGGTACACTTGTTTACAACATTTGAACGACTGCAGACGGGGAACTGGACTCATGTGCCAACCACAGTAAGTGGTCAAGCAGGCAATTCCAACCATATTTAACAAGTGGCAACTGCATAGAGCTGGTCTCTTTGTGATGGTTCCAAAAGCATCAGAATTGGGTGAGCGCAGATTCTCGATGTACCCTGTTCTGGGAGAGGTGGTAACAGTGGTGTGGGGAGGCACAATGTCACGTGGAACACCATATGCTCACTGGTCTGTGATATTGAACACCTTCAGGGGTGAAGTCAGTCCTGACTTCATTTTTATGGATGACAATGTGTGACTGCATCCGACACACGAAGGAGAGAATATTTGGTGAATGGACTGGCCTGTCCACTCCCTCAATTTAAATGCCTAGGATGATTTGTAGCAAGTCTACATATACGAATGGCGCTGGGGAGGAATGGAGTGCCCTAAGAAGCCTGATGATGATACATGTCTGTATTTTTTGTGCATCTAGACACACTGTAGCTTATTTTTTGTAAGTTTCATTGAGCTGTGTTACAGCGGTTATCCTATTACACTCCCATCCTTAAGTTTTGCTCACCAGTGTAGTTATTTAATTAAATACAAAGGACTGATGATTATGTGAAAACTTTAGCTTTAAAAATAGTAATGTTGAATTTTTCTTTTTGAAATAAAATGAGGAAAATATCTAATGAATAACAGTGACATAACTGCCCTGACCCTTGCAACCAGGCAGCCCTCTGGTGTCCTACCTGTGTATGTACACAAAGCCTGGCTCATAGTAACTGCTAGGTTTTAGAATTCTCAGACTGGGAAATCTGTTTTTCATGTCAACAGCATAAGGGTTACTTTTAATATTTTAGCGCAGTTGAGTATACACACACATGTGCTTTGCCCTACAGTGATGAGTAAATAGCTGTCTCAACAGTAACCTCCCCTCTAAAAATTATTCTCTACATGTAAACTTATAAATACCAGGGTCACTACAAAAGAAATACACACTATTTTTAATTTCTCTAGCCCCATATGTACAATGTACATAGTGGATAGAGAAGGTATTGTATTCCACCCAAAAATTTAATACCGAGATTTCACCACAAATACATGTTTTAGAACCCTCTGAATCAAAAAAAAAAAAAAAAAAAAAAAAAAAAACATTTTCAGAAAAAGGTCTGTGTCTGTGGACAGCATAGCTCAAAAATGAAAAGACAGTTAAATACCAAACTTGGTATTTAGGTTTGCTATCTTCCAAGGATGCGACATGAAGATTTTCAAGAAAATCCCCCCACCCCTATCTACCCTTTACATGGAAAATTTTTCGTTTTTCTTAAAAATGGCTCTAACGATTTTGATTATAATACCATATATTAAAGCTATTTCCATCACAAATAAAATGTATATCTTGAATTTTCTGGGAATAACTTCTGAAGACCTCTTTATTCCGGATGAATTTTGCATAACTAGTAAACCGTAAAAGATTTCCAAAAATTGTAAATCTCGTTAAAATGCACAATTTATGTCATGTACATTTTTTTTTGTGGAGTTTGTTGTTTTCAAGATATTCCTTGTTATTAGTTTCAATTGTAAAATATAATATACTTTTCTCAGACAAGAAGATTCAGTTTTTCTTTTGTTCTACTCCTGGCCAAGGAAAGAAGTGATTTGCAATGACAATTGCATAACAACAGCTTTTAAAACATTTGACTATCACTTTAACATAGCACATTCCTTTAGTTGCCTTCTATTTATAAGGAACTAAGTAACAAGAACATTCTGCTAATGTTTATCTCGATTAGCATTGGGTAGAAAGAAGAATATCTCTTCTTTTTTTGTAGTAGTTTAACTTCCTTTAACCTGGTTGGTCATATCGGACGATGAATGAAATTGGTGAAATGATGCTCAAATGATCTCGGGGTCCATGGAGCTTAAAGTTACTCGACATCCGTCTTCTCAGGATAAGGGAAAACCCTGAAAAAAAAACCTTATCCAGGTAACTCGCCCTAAGCGAGATTCAAACTGACAACCTTTTGAATGTGAGGCAGACATGCTACCACCACACTATCCAGGCGGGTTTAATAATCTTTTGTAGAGCAGCTAGAGAAAGTCATGTGAGTGTAACACATCAGATTTTTTTAAAAATACAGTTTTCATTCTACATGTTTGAAATGTGTAGATAAATCCTTTAGGAAGAGCATTTCATTTCTCCACATTATCCCCATCCTTCTCAACTGCATTACACCATCTTGGAACCAGCGTGCACAAGGAAGTCATCAAACCTCGTTCCATGAAGAGATGAGCCAGGTCAGGACTGTAAGGTGGGTGTTTCAATGTTTTCTGACATGTGACCGTGCAACAGCAGAACATCATGTTGTAGAACAAGACTTCAGCATTCTGCAAACACTTGCCAGACACCAGTTAGTTAACTCTGTGCACATTGTCAGGAGAATCCTGAATATTGTCGCGTGATCTACTTGCCCACCGACTGACTGTTCTCCAACGTCTCGTGGCTTCTGATAGATGTCAAGTGCAGCCATACTGGCACAGTGCCATTCACGGGAACAGGTTGAACCAAATTTGAACACAAGTGGGAAGGATGTATTTACACACAAAGATGTAGCATAAAAACTGTATTTTTTAAAAAATCTGATGTGTTACACTCTCATGACTTTCTCTAGCTGTTCTACAAGCTTCTTACATAAGATTCTTCTTTCTGCACCTTGCTAATCAAGGTACTCATTAGCACAATGTTCTTATTACTTAGTTCCGTGTAAGTAGGAAGAAAATAAGGGAATACACTAGGCTAAACCAATAGTCAAATGTTTTAAAAGCTGTCGTTATGTGATTGTCATTACAAATCGCTTCTTTTCTTGGCCAGGAGTAGAACAAAAGAAAAACGGACACTGCCGTCTGAGAAAAATATAAGTACTGCACAACTGGAACTAATAACAATGAATAGCTCGAAAAGGATAAGCTCCATGAAAAAAATGTATATGACATAACTTGTGTATTTTAACAAGACCTACATTTTTTGTATAGTAAGTTTTTGTCTATCTCTTACGGTTTACTAGTTATGCCAAATTAAGCAAAATTTTAGAAGCTATTCCCAGAAAATTCAAGATATACATTTTATTTGTCAGGTAAATATCTTTAATATAGGATATTTTAATCAAAATCGTTAGAGCCATTTTTAAGCAAATCAAAATTTTCAAAAAAAGTTCCATGTAAAGGGTAGTTTGGGGTGCGGGGATTTTTCTCAAAATCTTTGTGTCGCATCCCTGAAAGATACTAAATGTAAATACCAAGTTTGGTATTTTACCGACATTTCGTTTTTGAGTTATCGTGTACACACACACACGGACCTTTTTCTGAAAATACTTTTTTTGGATACAGGAGACCCTAAAACATATATTTCTGGTGAAATCTTGGTATCAAATTTTTTGGTGGAGTGCAATACCTTCTCTATACACTATGTATATAGTTCATATAGAGAAAGTAAAAATAATGTGCATTTCTTTTGGAGTGACCCTCGTAATTAGGAACTGTATGGTAGTAATATAAAAATGGTAATAAAAAAAAAATGAATTTTGAATTGCAGTAGTGGTACCTCTGATACGAGACATCCACACTTGATTCTATCCTAACCACCCCACAGAATCTTTGCCTGAACACTGAGCTCAGGTTGCAGTCTCCATCCTGGCTATTCACTGACCTAAAACTAAGTTTTAACGTAAGTTACAAAACTGCTGCTGAATGTACAGCAGTCTCTGTTTCTTGGCAACCTACACGTGATGACATACCAGGTACATTAGCTTTGCAGATTGCTCATCCAGTAGTTCCGTCTGGTTGGAGAACGCCAAGCTCCACTGATACAGTTTCAGCCACTCATGTTGTGATGCAAGGAACTTGTGGCTGACATCTGGTAGGCGCAACACAATATCTCCAATAAGAGCCGTGTTCTCAAGAACATTTGACAGAGCTGCAAGTAAAGTAACATTGTTGAGATATCTGACAATCACAACACAATATCTCCAATAAGAGCCGTGTTCTCAAGAACATTTGACAAAGCTGCAAATAAAGTAACATTGTTGAGATATCTAACAATCACAATACAATATCTCCAATAAGAGCCATGTTCTCAAGAACATTTGACAGAGCTGCAAATAAAGTAACATTGTTGAGATATCTGACAATCACAATACAATATCTCCAATAAGAGCCATGTTCTCAAGAACATTTGACAGAGCTGGAAGTAAACACATTGTTGAGATATCTGACAATCACAATACAATATCTCCAATAAGAGCCATGTTCTCAAGAACATTTGACAGAGCTGGAAGTAAACACATTGTTGAGATATCTGACAATCACAATACAATATCTCCAATAAGAGCCATGTTCTCAAGAACATTTGACAGAGCTGGAAGTAAACACATTGTTGAGATATCTGACAATCACAATACAATATCTCCAATAAGAGCCGTGTTCTCAAGAACATTTGACAGAGCTGGAAGTAAACACATTGTTGAGATATCTGACAATCACAATACAATATCTCCAATAAGAGCCATGTTCTCAAGAACATTTGACAGAGCTGGAAGTAAACACATTGTTGAGATATCTGACAATCGCAATACATTATCTCCAATAAGAGCCATGTTCTCAAGAACATTTGACAGAGCTGGAAGTAAACACATTGTTGAGATATCTGACAATCACAATACAATATCTCCAATAAGAGCCATGTTCTCAAGAACATTTAACAGAGCTGGAAGTAAACACATTGTTGAGATATCAGACAATCACAATACAATATCTCCAATAAGAGCCATGTTCTCAAGAACATTTGACAGAGCTGGAAGTAAACACATTGTTGAGATATCTGACAATCTCAATACAATATCTCCAATAAGAGCCGTGTTCTCAAGAACATTTGACAGAGCTGGAAGTAAACACATTGTTGAGATATCTGACAATCTCAATACAATATCTCCAATAAGAGCCGTGTTCTCAAGAACATTTGACAGAGCTGGAAGTAAACACATTGTTGAGATATCTGACAATCACAATACAATATCTCTAATAAGAGCCATGTTCTCAAGAACATTTGACAGAGCTGGAAGTAAACACATTGTTGAGATATCTGACAATCTCAATACAATATCTCCAATAAGAGCCGTGTTCTCAAGAACATTTGACAGAGCTGGAAGTAAACACATTGTTGAGATATCTGACAATCTCAATACAATATCTCCAATAAGAGCCGTGTTCTCAAGAACATTTGACAGAGCTGGAAGTAAACACATTGTTGAGATATCTGACAATCTCAATACAATATCTCCAATAAGAGCCGTGTTCTCAAGAACATTTGACAGAGCTGGAAGTAAACACATTGTTGAGATATCTGACAATCACAATACAATATCTCCAATAAGAGCCGTGTTCTCAAGAACATTTGACAGAGCTGGAAGTAAACACATTGTTGAGATATCTGACAATCACAATACAATATCTCCAATAAGAGCCATGTTCTCAAGAACATTTGACAGAGCTGGAAGTAAACACATTGTTGAGATATCTGACAATCACAATACAATATCTCCAATAAGAGCCATGTTCTCAAGAACATTTGACAGAGCTGGAAGTAAACACATTGTTGAGATATCTGACAATCTCAATACAATATCTCCAATAAGAGCCGTGTTCTCAAGAACATTTGACAGAGCTGGAAGTAAACACATTGTTGAGATATCTGACAATCTCAATACAATATCTCCAATAAGAGCCGTGTTCTCAAGAACATTTGACAGAGCTGGAAGTAAACACATTGTTGAGATATCTGACAATCACAATACAATATCTCGAATAAGAGCCATGTTCTCAAGAACATTTGACAGAGCTGGAAGTAAACACATTGTTGAGATATCTGACAATCTCAATACAATATCTCCAATAAGAGCCGTGTTCTCAAGAACATTTGACAGAGCTGGAAGTAAACACATTGTTGAGATATCTGACAATCTCAATACAATATCTCCAATAAGAGCCGTGTTCTCAAGAACATTTGACAGAGCTGGAAGTAAACACATTGTTGAGATATCTGACAATCTCAATACAATATCTCCAATAAGAGCCGTGTTCTCAAGAACATTTGACAGAGCTGGAAGTAAACACATTGTTGAGATATCTGACAATCACAATACAATCTCTCCAATAAGAGCCATGTTCTCAAGAACATTTGACAGAGCTGGAAGTAAACACATTGTAGAGATACCTGACAATCACAATACAATATCTCCAATAAGAGCCGTGTTCTCAAGAACATTTGACAGAGCTGGAAGTAAACACATTGTTGAGATATCTGACAATCACAATACAATATCTCCAATAAGAGCCATGTTCTCAAGAGCATTTGACAGAGCTGGAAGTAAACACATTGTTGAGATATCTGACAATCACAATACAATATCTCCAATAAGAGTCATGTTCTCAAGAACATTTGACAGAGCTGGAAGTAAACACATTGTTGAGATATCTGACAATCACAATACAATATCTCCAATAAGAGCCGTGTTCTCAAGAACATTTGACAGAGCTGGAAGTAAACACATTGTTGAGATATCTGACAATCACAATACAATATCTCCAATAAGAGCCATGTTCTCAAGAACATTTGACAGAGCTGGAAGTAAACACATTGTTGAGATATCTGACAATCACAATACAATATCTCCAATAAGAGCCGTGTTCTCAAGAACATTTGACAGAGCTGGAAGTAAACACATTGTTGTTGTTCGTCTGATGCTCATGAGGAAGCTTGACAACAGGAATTTCAGCGTGTTGAGATTTAAACAATGTCAACTATCATGAAAGAAGTTGATAAAGGATGATGATTTTATGTTTCAGATTGTTCAATGGGTTGCTATTAGCACCAAAAGTTGACAAAGAAAAGAATTTGGATATAGATAAGAAATGGACTATCAGTGCATCTAGGTTTTCAACATTTATTAAGGTACAAAGGAAAGTGTTGAATCAGATTCTGTTGTTGCTCAAAGGAAAACAATAAGAGCTGCTGAACCAAGGCGTTTACATCTATGTGAGAGCAGATATATAACTTTACAGTAGTGTTGTACATTACTTGTTTTCTCCCACATCCTTTTCTAATGTTTATGTGTACACAGTATCATATTACATTTAAAAATTGCAAGTTTGTACTTTTTAAAATGATAATAAAGAACTGATTTAATAAATATCAATACAATGAAATGAAGTTCTGAATTGATTCTGTTTAGAGGTTGTTGTGACTCAAACCAATATGAGAAACTTCATTATGGCTACTGCTATTGTCTGGTGAGACAATGATGGCAACTCACTTGGACATGGTACCACATTTACAAGGAGTCAGACTATACCCCTGCCGCTGAATCCTTGCACTTGACAGTTCAGGTGGTTTCGCGTAAGGTCAACCATGCTGCCTTTGCCAGAGTAAAGGATTACAAATATCTCTAGACCAATATAAACAGTGTACGTGGTAAAGGAATGCCAATGAATAATGAAACTCATTGAAAATGACTGATACTATAATGTTTGCACATATTTATGACAATATAGAACAAATTAATTTACAATAGCTCATTACAATGAGAGAAAGATATAACAAAGTGATTTTCAGCAGTTTAGAATTTTAATGTCTCAATTCCATCCAACTGTCCGTTGTCATCATTCTCGGAAGCATTATCGTTGTTGTCAACATCACTGTCATCACCAAGAATATCATTAATGGTTTAAATTTACTGATGATTCCATCTAATTCCTGTGCTTTTTTGTGTATTTTGTGCACACAATTCACTTTCTTCTTCCATGTCCACCCTTGCCATACCTTCCTGCAAAAGTCTATCCACTTCTATAATTGTGAAAGTCTTGTTATATTCCCTTACATACAAACAAACAATAACAAATATAAATAGCATGCAGCTTGCACAGAACAGCTCAAAGCATGTGTTAGGAGTTCACAAACTGAGCACGTGGTGTGGCATCTAGATCTGTTTCCGTTGTCTGACTGACCGATCGGAATGCTGTTTTGTGACTGGTTCAGAAAGTCAAATGGGTAAAGCTTTTCATCTGTTGTTTGCGGGTGTACCAACTTAACTCCCAACTGTCAAGTACAAGGATTCAGTGGTGGGGGTATAGTGGGGATTTGGACCTTGGATCTACCATCCTACTGCAATTGCTATAACCACTAAGCTACCATGGCAATGTGTCAATGTCATATTGAAGTCAGCCTTTTCCCAGCAAGCAACAATGAGATTGCAATGTATTTTTCCCCAATAGGGAAACTCCCAGGTCTCATAGTTTAACCATCTATTGGGTGACTTAGCAGCAGATCCTTGGTTCAAATCCTGACTGTGGCATTGTCAGTGTTACACATGCTGAGATTAGATGTAGTTATGGACCTGCCCCTGAGACAGTAAACTTGTCCTCACCGTCCAAGGTGTGCTCCTCGGTGGGGAAGCGGCTCACTCCTGGGACGTAGCCAGAGTTCTCCAGAGTCACTCTACTGCTCTGGATCACCTGCGTAACAGAGAAATGGCAGTGATCAATATGACTCCACTTTACAAGTAAAATTCAAACAAAGCAACTTTATTATTTGCTCTTACACTGAAACACTTTTCTATAATCATGGTCACCATCTTATGTTTCTTCTCATAGTTATTCATAGCAAGTACATTCTTGATGGCCGCTAGCTGTTCTGCGCGCCTTTTCTTAAAAAGTGAAGTAACTGAATAAAACTTGTCAAGGAGAATAAGTAACAGACAAAAGGTTAAATCACTTTTTAACATCCTTTATCCTGTTTGGTCATATCGGACGATGAATAAAATCAGTGAAATGATGCTCAAATGATCTTGGGGTCCTTGGAACTTAAAATTACTTGACATTCGTCTTTTCAGGATAGGGGATAACCTTGTCCGAGTAACTCACCCTAAGTGAGATTCGAACCCATTGCTTCTTGAATGTGAGGCAGACACGCTATTACCACACCATCCAGGTGGGCACAGCCAGATTAACATAGAACATAATATATATTTTCTAGCTTAACTTTTCTCTGTGTAATGTTTACAGAATTAATTTAAACTGTGCAGTTAGGAGAATAAATGTGTTGGTAAAATTCTTGAATTACTGTGAAAGGTATTTTAACTGGATGGAGGAAAACAGAATGTCAAAATGAGGAATTGACAGAGCTGGCGCTCACTTTTTGATTGACAATTAATTTAACAGTACCTAGGTAGTGTTTAACCCTGGTTTTACTTTAAATATGGTACTCCTGTAGCTGATCTACAATTATGATACATAAAATAAAAAGTAATCATTTGGGAAGAAAGCATTCCAAACCTAAGTTTACGTTATTTCTCAAGCATCTGTCATTTACGAGCATAGAGAAAAATTAATATAAAAAGCAAGTTACTTATCGAAAGAACTATAAATAAAAACTTCCATTTGTTTTGTTTCTCTGCATATAAAACATTCTCTACTAGATGTATATAATACATGTTTTATTTATACATTTTTTGCATTAATTAATTTGAGTCTTTCCGATACTTGTCCACGGATGATTGGTTTCAGATCTGCTTGGCTGTTATCGCTCCATTCTGCTACTCCCTTTTTCCGACCTTCAATCTTCAACAGATACACCGAACTACGTGACAAATATCGGAGAATACCCAATCTTTTATTTTATAGTGAGGGACAAGTAATTTCTGGATGTCCTGTACGCTTAATCTGTTCGTTGGGAAGTATTTACAAGCAAACATTAGGTATGGGAAATGCTGTTTTATATAAGGATACATAAATTTTCTGCAGGGTCTCTGGCCAGAGACCCCTCATTATGCGCACTGTACGCTGAGTAATATGCTGTGTTTAATACAACCGACGTAATAAAAAGAGTCTTTAAGCAAACATTTAGAAAAATTTCATTGATTTGCGGCATATTTATCATTTTCCGTCCAGTAAACAACCGAAACATGTGATAAATAGCAAGTGCTGGCATACATGCGCTGATCAACCTTCTTTTGTTTAGAATTGTGGATGAATACTACAGGTTCTCTCTATATGTGATCTCAAGCATTTCAAATTTGAATAACTGGCACCTTAATATTCCTATAATGATTTATGTATACTCATGTGACAATTTTAAACAAATCGAGCATACTTTTAACTATACAGCTTTGAAATAAATATTGCTAGAATAATTTCAATGTAATCAACGCCGTAAAAAATAAATTGGCAACTAAGTTGGCAGAATTGATGTCAACGTCCTAAACTATTGGTTTGTAACATCTCTTACCATGTGGTTTGTATAGCAAACTTAGTTCTTGTTACATTAAAAGACATTTTAGTGAAATACCATTTAACGAAGTATATGAAGAAAAATGGGGAAAATAAAAAGGAAACACAAAAGAGGCTCAGAACAGCTCTCTAGAAACAAACCAGAACAGAAAGCATCGCTAAACCCTTTCGAAATCCATTTGAATCGAAAGAAGTACGATGTGTTGGGACAAAAATCTAAGCACGACAGGGGTCTTCCTGGAGTTGCTCGAGCAAAGGCAATACAAAAGGTAAGAAAGATGTATTTAGAATATAATGGTAAAGGTAGGCTTTTGGAAGTCAGTGCAGGTTTATCCACCTAACCTGACTTATATAAAATAAGAACTGAAGCTTTCCTGCCGACGTATTAATTCAAAATCTTCTCGGGCTTCTAGAAGCCCGAGAAGATTTTGAACGCACATTATATGTTTGCAAATGTGTTTATGCTGTTGTATATTAAAATTTACGGATGCGGCTATTCTTCGATAACTACAGCTCCGCCGAAAGTATATTAAAACAGTGAAAGTAAGCAAAATTGCTCGTAAAAAGCGATGTGAACGCTTTGGTAATCTTTAACTGCCCATGGTGGAAATACTGCAAGAATGTGTTTTATTTATCGAATAGAAATTAGTTACAATTTCATGGCTTCAAGTGTAGTATATTAATAAACAGTTATTTAAAATTTATCTAACTCTACACATAATCACTCTTGGTTACCTAATTTAACTATACAAACTGAGACATGTAGACAAATAATTAACTTATTTACAGTAAAATTCATCAGTTGTGGCTAAAGAAGTCGTAAAACTCTTGCATATCATAAAAATATGGGTTTGGGTCAATTAGAAAACCTGTTTCCTGAACTTCGTTAGCTACTTGTGTTTTTTTTTTTAAATTAGATTATACATCAAGATTCTTGTGTGTAATTTAGAATCCAATTTTGTGTTGTTCTAGCAGGTTGCAAATGATTATTCTGTTTTTTTTTCTAGAATTAAATTATTGTATGTTGCTATTTATAAAGACACCCATTTCTAGTATAAACCAACAAGGTGTTGTTCTGTATGAAATGTGTTTTTAAAGCATGCCATGTTGGTAATTCCAGGGATCATAGCAAAGATCCTTTACCTATACTCTTTGTTGATCCACAGTATGTGGCTGAAGGCTGCAAACTAGTACATTTATCTACTTCTAAAAACCATCCCTTGGCTACGCTTTGTGGTTTGGGGCCCTCAGCTTGTAAGTATGGTGGTATTTGTTACAGTAAAAATTCCACAGAGCGTCCAGATTGAAATTGTTGAATATGGAAATTCTGTCTTGAAGTTGACCACCCATCTGCCATAATTAACATACTTTCTTGTATAGAAAATACCAACAAGATACACCACTTTGTAAGTTCTATGTACACACAACTAAATTGCCAACGCATATTTTTTACAAAATCTGAGTGAACAGCTTTTCACAGAAACCAAAGAGGATATATATGCTCTGTGAACCAAAGGGTCAAATTAAAAAGAAAATCGAAGCACACTAAATCATTGTTTTGATCACATACTTTGGTAAAAGCACTTGAAATTACTCTTAAAAAATTACACAAAAATCAATTTATTTACCCATATTAAGGTAGACATAACAGGGTGCATGATTGCTTTAATTACTTTCTTGAAAACACTGGAAATTAAGAAAGGTGGAAAAAATGAAAATCAGCTTATTTATAAATACACTAAACTAGACTTAATAGAAACCCGTATAAATTACTAAAAACTTAGGCAAAAACAGTTTATTTAAACAAATTTCAAAAGAAAACAAACCCCAGAGAAATCGTATAACTAATTAATGAAGTAAAAATCTGAAGTGCTCCATTCACATGAGTTTCTCTACCTCTCTGCAACAAATTATTGTTAAAAAGCTTATGCTTCTATTTACTTCATGCTAATCGAGAAAACATTAGCAGAAATAGTCTTATTACTTGCTTCCTTGTAAGTAGAAGGGAAATAAAGAAGTACCATAGATTAAAGTGATAGTCAAAAGCTGGTTGCTATGTGATTGAAGTTCCTTTGTTTGTATGGACAGCAGTTGACAAATTTCTGTATGAGAAAAGTATAAGTTTTTCAAAGCTGAAACCAAAAACAAGGAATGTCTCAAAAAACGATCAGCTCCACGAAAAAAGTATACATAACATAAATTGTGTATTTTAACGTGCTCTACATTTTTTGTGTGGTAAGTTTTTGCCCATCTCTTACAATTTAGCAGTTATGTAAAATTCCGTAAAATTCATCCAGAATAAAGTAGTCTTCAGAGGCTATTCCCTGCAAATTCAAGATATACATTTTATTTATCACATAAATATCTTTAATATACAATATTTTAATCAAAATTGTTAGAACCATTTATGAGAAAATCAAAATTTTCGAAAAAAATTCCATGTAAGGGCATTTGGGGGTGGGGGGATATTTTTGAAAATCTTTGTGTCACATCTTTGGAAGATATCAAACTTACATACTAAGTTTGGTATATAATGGTCTTTTCGTTTTTGAGCTGTGCTGTCCATAGATACACATGCGCACATGCACACATGCACACACTCACAAACCTTTTTCCAAAAATGCTTTTTGGGGGGGAGGATTCAGGAGGACCCAAAACATGTATTTCAGGTGAAATATCGGCATCAAATTTTTGGGTGGAATACAATACCTTCTCTATACACTATGTACATAGTATGTGTAGAGAAAGTAAAAATGAGATGGAAGTGGAATTTTATTTATGGAGACACTTTAACTGCTGTGGTTCTCAGCATCCCATTTTATATTGGTATGAAAGATAACTTAATTTTGTTCAGAGCCCTCTTTATCGGGCTTGAGGTTCTTTTACATGCCATAAATCTACAACAAAGGACCAACGGCCTTAGTTCCCTTCTGAAGAAAGCCATGCTAAGGATTTTTACTCCCGAAGAAATCCATCGTCCTCTGCTGGGTTTGAATGTGTAACCTTGGGTATATGAAGTTAGCATGGTAACAATGAAGTAAATCATTATTACCTAAAGTGCACGCTTGCACCCCATAAAAGTCGTCCTCGGTGATGTTGTGGTAATATGCAAGCCTCTGCTACTCAAGGTCGCTGGTTGGTCCAGTGTTGTAGATTTATAGCACATAAAACAGCCTCAAGCCTGATAAAGAGACCTCTGAGCCAAATTAAGTTGTCTTTGATACCCAAATAGAAGGGAAGCTAAGAAGCACAATATTGAAAAGCATCCTTAAATAAAATTCAATTTAATTTTTCACTTCACACAATTGTTATCTTAAAATATAAAATAGAAGTGAGGAAGTTGTTAGCCACTGGCATAACAAAGTTGGCAGCTCTGTGATAGCTAGGAGTATGACATTGTTTGAACTCTCAATTGTTGCTATTGTAACAAACTTGGTGTTTATTCCATTGCTTTTGTAGCAATTCTGCAGCTGTTGTTTGTGCATTGCTTTTGAAGTTTCTGGAAAAAGTGAATTGTGTGCAGGTACTTGAAGAAAGCCAACCAAACATATATGGTACAGTATAAGTGGTCATATGGACAACTCCAGGTAGAGGAGTAATGCACATCTACTGTGCTGTACGAGACACAAGTTTATTACTCTATTTCAATGTTTACAACATCTTTTTCAAAGTAATCCCCACTTTTTATAGCATCTGTGTCAGTTGTCAAACATTTGTTTGTGAGAACCTCCTCACGTCTGTCTTTAGTGATGGGAATAAAACATCACAAGGTGAATGTTTTTTGTCTTTTTTGGTGCTGGAGAACCTGGGGATTTGCAGGTCGTTTTCCTTCAGGATCTTATGATGCAGTGAGTATATGGTTTAAACAAAAACAGAATTATATGGTGCTGCTGTTGCTCACTGTTTTCAAATATTGATGGTATAGACAGCCTTGTGACATACACCTAACTTGCACAAACCATGATGAGGGCCCTAAGCCACAACAAAGTGTAGCTGACTAACAACACGGCTGTCCAAGGGAATTGTTTCACATGTTAAGTTAGCAATATGGTAATGTTTGACTAATTGGCATTTTCAACATGTTTGCTTGAGGATTACGTAGACAGGTAGTTGCTAATCTATCACTGGCATTTTAATCTGTAGATCCTATTATGAGATTAGAGTCAAAGCCCAAACTCTAGCATGTAGATCATGTCATTTTTTTTTACAAATAATAACTCTGACAATGAATTTTTAGAGCTGTCACTTTTGCATAATTTACAATTACATGTCTGTTTCCAAAAACCTACTCGTTCACAGAATATTCATGTTTATTGTTTTTACAACAGTATTTTTTAACTGAATGAAATCCTCCTCTGTATAGAAACTGTGAGTAATAAGGTTTCTTTTTAATTCTGATCTAAACTTGTTTTACAGTTCTTTTATAGAAGAGGGAACAAAACTATTCCTTACTAGGAAAATCCTTTTTGTAAGTCCTGTCTATGTGTAATGAATATCTATAAACAAATGACAATATGGCTAGAATATATTCACAAGCGAATGGTAAAATCTCAAACATTTTCAAAAGTAAAATAAGAACTAAAGCTTTCCTGGCGACGTGTTAATTCAAAATCTTCTCGGGCTTCTAGCCAAGTTTTTACCTGGCTAGAAGCCCGAAAAGATTTTGAATTTTCAAAAGTGTTTGCATTGAGTTGATTGTCTTTCCCCTGCCATTATTCTTAGTTTCTTTTTACTTTCTCTACACATACTATGTACGTACTATATAGAGAAGGTATTGTAATGCAACCAAAAATTTGATACCGAGGTTTCATTGGAAAATACATGTTTTGAGACCCACTAAGTCCAAAAAAGCCTTTTTAGAAAAATGTCTGTGTGGGCAGCAAAGCTCAAAACGACAAGACCATTAAATACCAAACTTGGTATCTAAATTCGGTACCTTCCAAGGATCTGACATGAAGATTTTCAAAAAAATCCGCCCCCCAACTAACCTTTATATGGAAAAAACTTCGAAAATTTTGATTTTCTAAAAAAATGGCTCTTAAGGAATTTGATTAAAATCTAGAGATCTTAATGACAAATAAAATGTATATCTTCAATTTTCTGGGAATAGCTTCGGAAGAGATGTTTATTCTGGATGACTTTTGCATAACTAGTAAACTATAAGAGATAGGCAAAAACTTACTTAAGAGGCTTCTGCAATCTGGTTATTTTCATATTCTATCCTTAGGTCTGCCATGTTTGTATGCTTTGTGCAAAAATAAATATAATCTGTTTTTTCAAAATTTATGTAAATTTTGTTACTTTCAAACCAATCATTTAGTGTTTTGAAAAATGTATTCAATAAATCTGGAGCTGACTGACATTGTGTTCTTTAATTATAATACTTGTGTCATCTGCAAAAAGAACTGTTGTTTATTACTGCAGGTAGATCATTTATATACACTAAAAACAATAAGGGACCCAGAATAGAACCTTGTGGGACATCATGCTTTATTTCAGAATATGCATTGTTGTTATTTGAAGTATTTCTTATAACCTTTTGTTTTCTTTTCGATAAGTAAGATGTAATCCATTGATACCCTTTGCCCCTAATACCATTGTGTAATAATTTTGATAGAAGTATTTCATGAGTAACGCAGTCATATGCCTTAGATAGATCGCAGAATATTCCTGGTGTGTTAAGTTTGCCATCCAATGATTTGAGAACTTCATTTGTTAACTGGAAAATGGCATCACTAGTTGAAATGCTCTTTCTGAATCCAAACTGCTCTTTTACTAAACTATTATACTTATCTAGATGGTTAGAAAACTTCTTTTAAACATAATGTTTTCAAAGATTTTCGAAAAAGCTGTAAGTAAAAATACTGGTCTATAGTTTAACATTTCTGAGATTTGCCCTTTCTTGTATAATGACTTAACAACTGAATATTTTAATCTGTCTGGAAATGTCCCTGTTAAGATGGATATGTTACGTATATGACTTAGGGCCAGTTGTAAGAACTCAGAATAAACCTCTGTTAGACGTTATTCCATGGTTACGTGCTAAATTGTGTTGTACGACAACGGAATAGAGACTATCAAGGGAATAAACATGGAATAACTTATTCCGTGATTCCTTGCGGGGATAAGCTGTTATTCCGAGAATAGAGTACAATATGTTTTAAGCCAAGTGCAATATGTTATAGAGGTAGTCCAATAAATGAAGACTGCTATAATGAGAACACTTGGCGGCTAGAAGGCATAAGAAAAGAAGTAAAAGTAAAGTTGCATTTATAAAACAGTAAAACCTACTACCTATTGCCATCAAAATACCACTAACAATTAAATTTAATCCTACCCAAGATAAATATATAATAGTATATAGCAATTCACCAGTACAATGCATAGTGTTGTAAAGAACGAGATTATGTTTATTGACAAAATACAAAGAATTGGTTATTTTGAGAGCAATATGTTTCAAAACGTAACATAGCCACAAGTGTTAATGTTAGCGACATTCTGTACTATAATCATATTTTTGAGGTTAGGTGCAAGTTTAACAACGATAACATTACAAGCTTTTTGATAAAGGGAGGAAATGCCCAGATTAAAAGACGCCTTCAGAGCTCGCAAATATAATATATATTATTATTTTACAATAAATTAATAATTTTTCGTATTATATGCTGTGGGTTTAATATATTAAAAACAATTTTGATTGTATAGACAATACCTTCCGTAAGATATAATGTTCTAAGTTTTATTAGTTTGGTTGACCATTTCAAACTGTTGTATTAAATATTGCCATCAGCAAAGTGCGAGCTGTAATGGGAACAGTTAATGCACTATTCGACATAGCTACTAATTTTTCTGTTGGTTAATAATACCTGTATAGCAAATTGCTTATGCACTTGATCTTGGTGCAACAATTCTATTATGCATATTTTAAGTTGATAGCGTTGGCAACAGCTAAAATGTAATTATCAAAATTCGATTACTAAGTATTTTACTGAATACAATTACAGAATCCAGGTTAAGTATGTTAGTTGTTTTGAGCACAGAAACGGAAAGAAGTCATATATCAGCACAAGATGCAACTTTACAATATGGTAAGGTTTCATTCCCATACTCCTAACTTATTGCAAGAAGTCACAATATGTGTGTTATGTTTTGTAAAGTGTATTGCAATTCTGCATCCGAACACGCTGGTGAACATTTATAATTGTTTCATAGTACCGTAAGTAGTTAAAATAAGAAATAATACATAATTATAATACATAGTTTGTGAAAATAATGCAAATTTTCAACAAAATAAAGCAGAAATTACAAATCAAGTTGGCCATGAATGACTTGCAGCATAGCCAACATTAGTTTTAAATCTGCAAACAGTCGAATAGATATCTAAGGAATAAAATTGCATCGTACAACTCGTCACCATATTTATACCGCGAATAGTCTATTCCAAGATTTATTGCGAGTTCGTACAACCGGCCCTTAAAGGTTTGCAGCACATATCTTTATTTTTTTTTTGTATCCTAATGAATTCTTGCTTTTAAGGGATTGAATTACTTTTTTATTTCGGTTGCACTTGTGGGTACTACCTCTAAGGATGTAACATTTTCCATACAGGATTCCTGAAGTTACGAAATTGGATCTCTCTTAGGCTGTTTCTTTGTCAGTAAATTTTCTGTTACCTGAATGAAATATTTATTAAATGTATCATTTATGGTCACTTGGTTTACCTTAATTTCTTTTATATCATTTTTCGAGCGACATTTACCAGTCTCATTTTTAATAATGTTCCATATAGTGCTAGGCTTATTGTGAGAGGGCTGTATTTGTTTTTCATAACAAAGTTGCTTTTAGAATTCTGCAGTACATTTTATAGTGTTGTCTACATCTACCACATTTACTAGTTGCTCATTAAAGTATTTTTATACCTTGAGTTAGCCAGTCATTTTTAGAATTGTTATACATTTTATTTACATGGAGTGGAAAACGGGAACTATGAATTCTTACGAAAGTGTTTAAGGAATTAAACTTGTCCTTTACATTACTTAGTTTATACATCTCTTCATGCAATTCCTCGGACAGTTTTGCTTTAAAATACTCTTATGTTTTCTTTATTTATAATTCTAAAGCTGTTTACAAGTTTTTTTTTGCATTAGGAGTATAATAATCAGTTTTGGTGAGTTGTCCATCATGGTCTTAAAGTTCATTAACAAAGGACTGTATTTCATATTACTCCTTTTTGGACATATATATATAAAAATACTGTTGATAGCCGTTTTGAATTCTAGTTGTAAAATTGACTGTATGCCTAAGATTGTATGATTCTTAATAGTGAACAAATCTGCATCTTTTGATTGCTGTCTATCAAGAAATCTTTGTTCAAGTCACCACAGAAAATAAATTAAATGTTTGAAGTTTATGCAGAAAGTTGTCAATATTTCCTTTGGGAGCTCTGTATACCACTAATATAATTACTGTGTTAACGTGAACAAAGGTTTGTTCCAGACAATACTTCTGAAGATCAATTATGTTGAAGCTTATATTATTCTTAACAAAGATGCTGTTTTATAACCATCCATTGAAAAATGTAACATTTCGAAGTGATGTTCTGTAATACGTAAAATATATGCTCTTAACTTTTCAGATTTGAAATTAATTAATAATTTATTTACTCTATATGTTAAAGTTTGAATGTTTTGGTGAAATACTGTGAGTGAGTTCTCTTTTTTTAATGACTTGGACTCGTTATTGTTTTATTTCTGAAGTGTTTACTGTTCTTTTTTATGTGATTTAGTGTTAAAAAAAGGAGCAATATTACTAGTGACAAGAGACTGTTCCCTCACTCTCCTGCTTGTCATATCACATGGTGTTGAAAATACTGCCCCAAGCATGACTGCTCTCTAAAACTGACACCCTATGTTAGCGATGGTGAAGTGGGCATAGCCATGGAAGATTCCACCACCACCAAAGGAGCTCCTTTATCACGAGCACACCCTAAACTATGCCTGCATTTTTGGTAAATTCTGGTCAGATGTACCAAGTTGCAATTGTTTACGTAGGCTAAGTCACTAAGGTCTTAAAGCTCATCAAACCTGACCTACACTTTCACAATTAGTATTCACACAGTCTCAATGTTTCACTATCCTCACACAATACACTAACAGTGCTTACTAACACAATTTTATTTTCACTTATTCACACTATACTTATTATTTACAATATGAACTGCTAAGGTAAACTATAATATATGTAAATGCTAACAACCAATATGGTGGACCTAGTCAGCTGGCTATATTAGCCTTGCACTAAACTATAAATTAAAGTTCTACGAATATTAATAGCTGACTAAGATCTTATATTAAGCTTCATAACATTTTTAGCTTGAAAAGATATTGGAGCCAGCACCCAGATGCTTTATCCAAATAAGTGAGAAGTCTACTAAATCAGAAGTTTGGAATGTTATGTATAGGAAAATGACAACAACTACCATGCAGAAACAAATCTATATTGTTTAAACTAGTTTAGGTTGAGTGCAAAAATTGTAATTCATGTATAAGTGATGTTTTTAACAATCCTACATTGTTGACAGAGGAAAAATACTCTTCTGCAAGAATATCGCTTGAAGAATAAATCCAACAAATTCCTGGACCGAAGGATAGGAGAAAAAAACAGAAGAATGACAGCAGAGGAGAAGGTCATGGCACGCTTTACTGCTGAGAGAATGAAACTCCATAACAAGGTTTGTGTTTTTTAAAACAAGTTACTGTAACATACAAAATAATCTACTAATGGAAGGTATTGTTTCGTTATAGTCAGAAAAGAAAATTCAGTCTTTATAGTTTAAATTATATAAGGCTGCAAAATGTGTGTGTTGCTTTTTGAAGAGTTAAATTATTTGTTTCAGAAATCTGTATTTAATCTAGCTGATGATGAGGTTCTGACACATCATGGCCAGTCTCTCAATGAAATAGAGAAATTTGACAATCCAGAAAGTGAGGATGATGATGCAGAGGATGAAAGAAGAGGAAAACTTGGAGGTGAGAACTCTACTTAGCTTCAGAGGCACTGCATCACTCGGGAAGTATCAAACACAAAATATGTCCAATCCCTCCAAAAGTGACAACTTGTGTGTGAAACTGTTCAACAAGATGGCATTAGGGAAATGGGACATTGGAACTGGTATAGAGTATCCAAAGGAGAGGGATACCCTACAGAGATGTGTGGAGGGCTTACTATCCCCAGGAGTGTGGAATTACTAGCTCCTTGGTTCTTGTGGGCACAATCTCATCCTTTGTCATGTAAGGTCACTGCCCAGAGATGGCATTTGAGGCTGTGGTGCCACAGCTCAGCATTTGAATTTGATCTTCAAAGAGGGGCACTGTTACTTGGTGGATATGTGTGAGTCCCTCATGGGAGGCTGACAGTTGTCAGGCATATCCCTTTGGTTGCAGGAGGTTAACCAGCTGTTCAGTTGCCACGGCAAACTCCTGCATCGTTTCCCAGGTGTGTCCATGCTGGCTATCAGCTCTGTGACTGACCATCGAGACACTTTAAGTTTCTGATAATGGGGTGCTGCTGTTGACTCTTCTCTCCAGCTCTTTATCGTCTTTCTTCATTGTGATTCTGACAGCAATGTAACAAAATGACTACTCCACATGTCTTACTCAACTTCTGTAAGCCGTCGAGTGTGCTTCGCCCTGGCAACTGTTCTTTTGATCTAAGGGTGGCAGACCCCTGGGGGTTGGGTAAAGTGAAATTGTTCCTGAGCTTTTGGTCAGGTCGTGAATCATGTTCAGGGAAATTGAATTGTGGTGCCTGCCAATGAGCTACTTTATGTATTCTCATTTTCCAAGTCATATAATACTTCTGATGAAGGCATTTTACAGCTGGACTTAAGGTTACTTCAACTTTAATTTTTGGAAATCACAAAGATGTATATGGTGCTGACCCTTAGATCATGGTTCTTAGTTTGCTATATGCAATGATGGTTGTCATGATGTAAAATTATTTTTATTTTGGGCACTTTTTACAAAACTCTGTGGTAAACAGACATTTGTGTAGCAATGAGCAGTAACATTATGTCTAGGAGTCGCAATATCACTCACTTTAGAACAGAAAAAATCTGATGAATTCCATTCACATGACTTTCTCCACATCTCTGCAACAAATTATTTTTAAAAACGCTTATGCTTCTATTTACTCCATGCTAATCGAGATAAAATTAGCAGAAATACTTTTGTTACTTGCTTCCTTGTAAGTAGAAGTGAAATAATTCAGTACCATAGGTTAAAGTGATAGTCAAAAGCTGGTTGCTATGTGACTCAAGTTCCTTTGTCTGTCTGGACAGGAGTTGACACATTCCTGTTTGAGAAAAGTATAACTTTTTCAAAACTGAAACCAAAAACTAGGACTGTCTCAAAAATGACCAACTCCATGAAAAAAATGTATACAACATAAATTTGTGTTTTAACGTGCTCGTGTAGTAAGTTTTTGTCCATCTTCTTCGGTTTAACAGCTATGCAAAATTTCGTAAAATTCATCCAAAATAAACTAGTCTTCAGTGGCTATTCCCAGAAAATTGAAGATATACATTTTATTTGTCAGATAAATATCTTTAATATACAATATTTTATTCAAAATTGTTAGAGCCATTTTTAAGAAAATAAAAATGTTCGAAAAAAGTTCCATGTAAAGGGTATTTGGGGGTTGGGGGGATTTTCTTGAATATCTTCATGTCACATCCTTGGAAGATACCAAACTTAATCACCAAGTTTGGTATTCAACGGTCTTTTCGTTTTTGAGCTGTGCTGCCCACAGACACCCAGACACACACACACACACACACACACACACACACACGCACGCACGCAAGCACACTTTTTCTGAAAAGGTTTTTTTTTTTTTATTCAGGGGGACCCAAAGCATGTATTTCCAGTGAAATCTTGGTATTGAATTCTTGGGTGTGATACAATACCTAACTAGCAACAAGCTGAATTTCAGACACTTTTGTAGACTTTCTGTTGAAAACATCAGTTAAACTGGCTGACTTTTCATATCAATTGTAAGATTCATCATCAGTAATGGCATTCCAAACCAAATTTGAGAGCTGGCTTGGAATTTTTCTGCTACAATCAATGTGGTGTTATTTTTGTTTGGGAATCTGTTGATGTAAAATGTTGTCTGAACAAATTGATGAATATTGCTTGAACAGCAACAATATTTAAGCAAAAGCTACTGTACCAGAGGGGGACAAAGTGCTCCTCAGTGAGTTGTAAACTACCTCAGCCCAGCTGTTATCTTGCCAAGCTTTCCTTGTAATCTACCTCATTTATTTTAATCATAAAGATGATGATTATGATGATACAAATAGTAATAAATATAATAATAATAATAAAAAAGTATACAACAGTCATGCTGCACATTTCTTAAAACAACTAATAAACTCATGTTTCATCTACTTTTTACTGACCACATCCATTTCTTTTTTACGTAAGCCTACCTTTTTGGTATCCTTACTAAAAAGCTGAATTATTAAACAAAAGATGCATGTGCTTGTCCCTAGATATGAGGTTGCCTTTTTCATGCTCAACTTCACCTTCTTTAGGTTATAATTGCTAAAGGAGACGTTCTCCAGTCAAATTCATTTTTGAATGATAATTAACAAATTGTTTGAGCAAATTAAATAAATTACATGACAGCTGTTTATATCTAAATATGGCATTGTGAAAGTTTTCAGTGCTGTAGTTAAAGAGGAATGAACTGTTTCAGCGGAGTTTGTGGAGGATGCACATTTTGGTGGGGGTGTGCTCAGCAAGGCAGACGAAAGTACCAAACTCAGTAGGAAGGATTTGATTGAGCAGTTGATAGCAGAATCAAAGAAGCGCAAGATGGAACAGCAGCGTGCTAGAGAACAAACAATTGAACTGACAGAGAAACTGGACACAGAGTGGAGAGATCTGTTGCCACTTGTTTCTGCCTCAAAGAAGACAGAAAATGAGGGTAGAGACGTTGGTGAGAAACCTGACTCTTACGACACTGTTGTGCGGGAACTCAAGTTTGAGGCTAGAGGCAAAGTAAGTGTTTCATCACTTCAAAACAAACTATTAACATCTGATTTAAAATAGGTATCTTATAAATGTACTCTAGGTTAGTTAATGTGTGTTAGATTTTTACTTTCCTATGTATATATTGTATAGAGAAGGTATTGTGTTGTACACAAAAACTCAATACCGAGATTTCACCAGAAGTATTATGTTTTGGGGTCCTCTGTATCAGAAAAAGGTCCATGTGTGTGTGTGTCCATGTGTCTGAATACAAAAAATAGGTAAAATACCACACTTGGCATTTAAGTTACAGTATCTTCCAGGGATGCGAGATGAAGATTTTCAGAAAAATCCCTCCACACCAAACTACCCTTTACATGGAACTTTTTTTGAAAATTTTTATTTTCTCAAAAATGGCTACTCGTGTAACATATAATTATTATATTCCAATACGTCCATCGTAATGAACCGTAGCAAGAAAAAAATGCTTCAAATCTATATAACTTGCAATGTGTAAAAAAATTATTAATTGCTGTATTGGTATTTGTTTTTTCACTGGTACTACTTCATTTTTACTTTCTCTACATGTACTATGCACAAAGTGTATAGAGAAAGTATTGCACTCCACCCAATAATTGGATACCGAGATTTCACCTGAAATATATGTTTTAGGGTCCCACGTATCAGAAAAAAAGCATTTTCAGAAAAAGGTTTGTGTGTGTGCGCGTGCATGCGAACGCGATAAATCAAAAACGAAGTCATTAAAATACAAACTTGGTATTTAAGTTTAGTATCTTCCAGAGTTGCAACATGATTTTGAGAAAAATCCCCCCACCCTTTACATGGAACTTTTTTTCGAAAATGTTGATTTTCTCAAAAATGGCTGTAATGATTTTGATTAAAATGACGTATATTAAAGATATTTCCCTGACAAATAAAATGTATATCTTGGATTTTCTGGGAATAGGCTCTGAAGACTACTTTATTATGGATGAATTTTACAGAAATTTGCATAACTGCTAAACTGCAGAGATGGACAAAAACTTACCACACAAAAAATGTAAAGCACTTTAAAACATGCAATATATGTAATATATATATATATATATATATATATATATATATATATATATATATATATATATTTTTCTCGTGGAGTTGATGGTTTTTGAGATATTCCTTATTGGTTTCAGCTTTCTCATATAGGAAATTGTCAACTCCTGTTCATACAAAGGAACTTCAGTCACATAGCAACCAGCATTTGACTATCATTTTAACCTATGCTACTTCCTTATTTCACTTCTACTTACAAGGAAGCAAGTAATAAGACTATTTCTGCTAATTTTTTCTTCATTGGGATGAAGTAAATAGAAGAGTAATCTTTTTAACAATGATTTGTTGCAGATATGTAGAGAAAGCCATGTGAATGGAAGATATAAGATTTGTTATTGTTAGAAGCAGTTGAAAAATTGAATGTGAAGATAGTTGTGTTACTGTGACGACCTGCCAATGGCAACTCTTATCACATCAGACCAGTAACTGAGTTTTTACTTGCAGCCAGTCCAGAAAATTGTTGTTTCACGAGTATAATGATGAATCACAACATTTAGCTCCAAAGTCACCAAGCAACACACCTATGGCCTCTGTCACTTCGCAAACTTTTGTTCAGTGAGCAGCTTCTTTGGTAACTAACCATACATCCTGGGCACTCCTCATGTTTAAACAGTTGAAGGAAGTGGTACACAGTGGTTATAAAATGAGTCACATTTACAGTAAGTAATAAATTACCTGGACATGTTTCGCAGGCATATGTTGCCTACAGATTTGGACTGGCAGGCCTGCTGTTGGTATTTTCTCTGGTGGCTGATAAATGAACTTGGCGGGAAAAGATCTTTATTTTAAAGCAGAAACCTAGGCCAATGGCAACCTGCTCTACAAGTTCATTTATCAGCCACCAGAGAAAATACCAACAACAGGCCTACCAGTCCAAATCTGTTGATGATGTAGGCAACGTACGCCTGCGAAACATGTCCAGGTAATTTATTACTTACTGAAGCAATTCAAGTATAAATTTGACACTTTTTATAACCAAGTTGAAGCAAAGTTTTATTGTTGTCATAGATACAGAAAAGTCCCATATACAGCATCTAATTCTGCTCACAAGTTTTCCCCCTTTAAAAGTAAAAAGCTAAACTTAACAATATTATACTTTTTTCATTTTAGTGAAAACATTGAAATGCCTGCCTATGAACTATTACACAGAGGTAACAAAACTAGCATTAACACTGTTTATTTTGGAACATGGGTTCTTCATAACATAGTAAATGGAATACATATGTGCTCTAATAGCTGGCGCTGGAAGAGAAGGCCGACAGATTGTGCCAGGTGAATGGCGTGGTTGTAGCAGTATAGTGTTAAATGAAGATTGTTCTGTTACAGCCTTGTGATCGTCTGAAGTCTGAGGAGGAGCTGGCGCAGGAAGAGAAGGTTCAGTTGCAGGCCGATAGATTACGCCAGGTGAATGGCGTGGTTGTAGCAGTATAGTGTTAAATGAAGATTGTTCTGTTACAGCCTTGTGATCGTCTGAAGTCTGAGGAGGAGCTGGCGCAGGAAGAGAAGGTTCGGCTGGAAGACCTGGAGGCCGACAGACTGCGCCAGGTGAATGGCGTGGTTGTAGCAGTATAGTGTTAAATGAAGATTGTTCTGTTACAGCCTTGTGATCGTCTGAAGTCTGAGGAGGAGCTGGCGCAGGAAGAGAAGGTTCAGTTGCAGGCCGATAGATTACGCCAGGTGAATGGCGTGGTTGTAGCAGTATAGTGTTAAATGAAGATTGTTCTGTTACAGCCTTGTGATCGTCTGAAGTCTGAGGAGGAGCTGGCGCAGGAAGAGAAGGTTCGGTTGCAGGCCGACAGATTGCGCCAGGTGAATGGCGTGGTTGTAGCAGTATAGTGTTAAATGAAGATTGTTCTGTTACAGCCTTGTGATCGTCTGAAGTCTGAGGAGGAGCTGGCGCAGGAAGAGAAGGTTCGGCTGGAAGACCTGGAGGCCGACAGACTGCGCCAGGTGAATGGCGTGGTTGTAGCAGTATAGTGTTAAATGAAGATTGTTCTGTTACAGCCTTGTGATCGTCTGAAGTCTGAGGAGGAGCTGGCGCAGGAAGAGAAGGTTCGGCTGGAAGACCTGGAGGCTGACAGACTGCGCCGGATGCATGGTGCAGTTGAGCAAGTGAATAATATAAAACATAGAAGTGCTGATGATTTGGATGATGGGTAAGTGTGATTACATTAGTAAGAGTCTTGTTCTCTGACACAAAGATGTGTTCACAGTTGTCTTTGTTTAGTTTCAGAATAGAAAGTGAGAAAGAAGAAGAGGAGGAGGAGGATCAGCCTCAACAAAATGGTGAGATAACA
This sequence comes from Hymenopus coronatus, assembly GCA_030762935.1. NCBI lineage: Eukaryota > Metazoa > Arthropoda > Insecta > Mantodea > Hymenopodidae > Hymenopus > Hymenopus coronatus. Next base: position 406,606 of record CM060880.1, on the reverse strand, counting down.
TTTATTGTATACAATTGTTTCAAACTTGGATAGGTAGTCAGACTGAAAAATTCAATATCATAGCTGGGATTTGAACCACGGATCTCCCAGTCTCTAGCTGGTTGCTCTACCACTGAGCTACCATGGCAACATGCTGGCATAGCATTGAATTTCTCAAATAATTTGCATGTTTCCAGGTAAACCACAAGGTGGTTTTGAGATGACAACCCCAATGGTGACTTACAATGTTGTAAGTACTTTAAGTCCCAGGATTCATAATATAGCTATTATGGTCAATTGGTATTGTAGAGCAACTGGCTACAGATCAGGAGATCCGTGGTTCAAATCCCAGCTATGACATTGAAGTTTTCAATCTGACTCTACCTATCCAACTTCATCCTACACATGGCTAGTGTGAAATTAATTAAATTAATACCAATGACCATAATTGTTTCAGAAGTTAATTTTGGAGTTTAGCATAACTATTTATATATAAAAAGAAGAAATTTAAAGTGTTGGACTTATATATAGAGTAAACTAAGAAATCAAGAGATATACAGGTGTGTGTGTTTACATATCATATAAAAAAGTTTTAGCTGATTCAAGTAAAGGGTGGGAGAGACCAATATGGGAGCAGGGAAATGCTTTTTGTTTCACCAATGACTCCCATAACATTTCTGTTAGTCACGTTTGTTGTCAAACATTTCATAGTTTTTGTCCTTCTCTAACTGTTTGCAGATGAGGAGGAGGAGAGTTCTAGTGCAGAGGAGGAGGCAGAAGAAGAAGAAGAAGAAGAAGATAACTTATCTGATTTGAAGAATGTTTCTAATACAGAAGATGAACAAACAGGTAAGTTCAATTATTATGAGGATGGTTTCATAAGTAACAAATCTGAGGTGTTCCATTCACAAGATCTTCTCTACATCTCTGCTATAATTATTGTTAAAAAGCTTATGCTTCTATTTACTTCATGCTAATCGAGAAAAAATTAGCAGAAATATTTTTATTACTTGCTTCCTTGTAAGTAGAAGTGAAAAAAGGGAGTAGCATAGGTTAAAGTGACAGTCAAAAGCTGGTTGCTATGTGACTGAAGTTCCTTTGATTGTATGGACAGCAGTTGAAACATTCCCGTATGAGAAAAGTATATGTTTTTCAAAGCTGAAACCAAAAACAAAGAATATCTTAAAAAACGATCAACTCCACGAAAAAAAAATGCATATAACATAAATTGTGTGTTTTAACGTGCTCTATATTTTTTGTGTGGTAAGTTTTTGTCCATCTCTTTTGATTTAGCAGTTATGCAAAATTCTGTAAAATTGATCCAGAATAAAGTAGTCTTCAGAGGCTATTCCCAGAAAATTCAAGATGTACATTTTATTTGTCGGGTAAATACAATATTTTAATCAAAATTGTTAAAGCCATTTTTGAGAAAATCAAAATTTTGAAAAAATTCCACGTAAAGGGTTGTTAGAGGCTGGAGGATTTCCTTGAAAGTATTTGTGTTGCATCCTTGGAAGATACTAAACTTAAATACCAAGTTGGGTATTCACTGGCCTTCGTTTTTGAGCTATGCTGTCCACACACACGAACACATATGCACGCACATGCATGCACACACAGTGTGTGTGTGAACCTTTTTCCAAAAATGTTTTTTTTTAGATTTGGGGGCACCCAAAACGTGTATTTCTGGTAAAATCTTGGTTTTGAATTTTTGGGTGGAGTTCAATATCTTCTCTATACACTATGTACATAGTACGTGTAGAGAAAGTAAAAATGAATTGAGGGTTGTACTTAGTAAGAAGACAATTAGTAGAATATGGGTACACATTTAACATAGGAACATACACCATCGATAAACATGCTAACTGTATGTGATCTAAACTGTTAAGCTTGTTAAAGCAATATGAGCAGCACAAATAAAACTCAAACCCATATCTATTCTATAACAAATTATGAAACAAATTTTGAAAATTTAGATTTTCTCAAAAACGGCTCTAACCTTTTGATTAAAATATATATTAAAGATACAGAAGACTACTTTATTCTGGATCAATTTTGCACAGTTGTTAAACTGTAAGAGAGGTACAAAAATTTGTAACACATCAAGTTAAAACACACAAATAATGTGATATGCGTTGTTTTGTGGAATTGACTATTTCTGAGATACTCGTTAATTGTTTCAGATTGAAAAAACTTTTCTCACACGGAAAGTTTTAAAAACATGGTCCTGCATAGAAATGGATTTTAATGACATGGCAACCAATTTTTAAAGGATTTGACTATCGTCTTAGCCTAGTGTATTCCCTTATTCTCGCAAGGTAGCATGTTATTAAGAAAATATCTGCTAATGCCTATCTTGATTATCATAAAGAATATGCTTTGTAACATTAATTTGTTGCAGAGATGTAGAGAAAGTCATGTTTAGTATTTGTGTGCCATTGTTGATTGAGCAATTTATTAAATAAACTGATATATAAAGTAACACTTGGTTGCGCCCAGAGGATTGTTCATTTTCAAAACTGCTTATTATTTTGTAACTCTTCAGCATTTTTACTTTCTCTACACGTACTATGTACATAGTGTATAGAGAAGCTATTGTATTGCACCCAAAAATTCCATACTGAGATTTCATCTGAAATACATGTTTTGGGTCCCCTTGAATGCAAAAAAAGCATTTCTGGAGAAAGGTCCGTGTGCATGTGTCGGTGTGTGTGTCTGTGGACAGCTTAGCTCAAAAATGAAAAGACTGTTAAATACCAAACTTGGTGTTTAAGTTTGGTATTTGCAAGGATGCGATACAAAGCTTTTCAAGAAAATCCCTCCCACCCCCAGCTACTGTTTACATGGAACTTTTTTCGAAAATTTTGATTTCTCAAAAAATGGCTCTAACGATTTTGATTAAAATATTGTATATTAAACATATTTACCTGACAAATAAAATGTACATCTTGAATTTTCTGGGAATAACTTCTGAAGACTCCTTTATTCTGTATGAATTTTACGGAATTTTGCATTACTGCTAAACCGTCATTTAGAATGAAGAGACTATTCCAGATATACATTTTATTTGCCACATAAATATGTTTCATATTCTGCATTTTAATTAAAATCATTAGAACCAGTTTTGAGAAAAACAAAATTACGAAAAATTTTCTATATAAAATGAGTTATGGGTGGGGGAATTTTCTTGAAAATCTTTGTTGCATCCTTGGAACATACTAAACTTAATAATAACAACAACACTTAACCTGTACAACCTGGAATGTGAAGTTTAGTTAATAGTAATGCCCTGTGAGTTGTTTTACACAAGACTTGCACAGTATCTGTGTATTAAACAACTTGTAGTGCATTACTAAACTTAAATACCATAGTTGTGTTTGACCTGTATAGAAAAAGTAACAAATATGCCTTTAGGCCAGCTACTCATGTAACATAGCGGAGAGCACTATGGGATAAGTCACTAGGATCTGCTTCATTTATAGCCTGCCCTGCTTACTTCAAGCATTTAACTATTTGTCAACTTTACTTTCTCTACATGTATTATATAAGTATTGTGTTCCACCCAAAAATTTGATGCCAAGATTTAGCCACAAATGTATGTTTTAAGATCTCCTCAGTACAAAGCAATAATTTTTAGAAAAAACCTTGATGTGGGTGCATAACTAACCTTTTACATGAAAACTTTTAAAAAATGTTGATTTTTCTCAAAAATGGCTCTAATGATTATCATCAAAATGGTATTTACATCACAAATAGAATGTAGATCTTGAATTATCTGGGAATAGTCTATGAAGACCTCTTCATTTGTAATGACTTTTGTGTAACTAGTAGATCGTAACAGGTAGACAAAAAACTGTAGATCACACCATTTATGTCATATACTTTATTTTTTTTTCTTGCTTATTTTGGAGCACAATTTCTGACATATTCCTTGCTAATTGTTTCAATTCTAAAGTAATTATAGTTTTCTGAAACAGGAAGTTTATCGCTATCACTTTATCTTACTGTATTCCCTATTTCTACTAATGTTATCAGCATGAAGTAATGTGATTGGAAGACAGAGTTATTTCTTAAGTTTTTTAAATTCTCTTTTTTTCCTTGATGCAACATGAACTACATTTCAAAAATATTAGATAGTGTCCAGCTCTTAAAATGCTTGATTATCGCTTTAGCCTAGTGTATTGTGTTATTTCCCTTGTGCCTATAAGTAAAAGACTTCCTGATTAGTATGAAGCAGGTAGAAGAATAAGGTTTTGTAAGAGAAAGTCATGTGTGTTGTAGCTGAATAAGAAAGTAATGCAGCATAACTGTTTATCACAGGAGAGGAAGAAGACAGGAACATCAAGGAAGATCTGTTGGCCAGGAAGGCTGTCATGGACGCAGCAAGGAAAGAACTCCCATACACATTTCAAGGTATTACACATTTCAGTTTAACAGTTTGGAGGAGAAGGTTTATTATCAGTCAGAATACAAATAAATGTTGTTACGTTTGAGTTTAAATATACACTTGAAACTCACTTCAACATTTTTCGCACATATACACTAATATTTTAGGGACCAGTCGTTCTTCATTAAAATTTTGCTCAATTATACGTTTTCTCGGTAATGTGTCACTTTTTCTGATCCCCAAACACAATTATATGCTGGTATGCTTGTTGTGTATAGCCTTGGGATTGCCTGGTTTGCGGTCGTCGTATCGTTCCAACAGTCACTTATCTATTTTATGTGGAGATACAAACAGCAGAAGAAACATGTGTGAATATCAACCAGCAAGCAAGAAAACAAAAATTAAAAATTGTGGATGAGGTCCATACCAGAAGAGAAAATCAGTTACATGTTTTCTCATTTATACAGTATTTTAGTAGTCTCCACATATAAGTGAGCTTCCACTGTATACAGAATTAATAAGAACAAAAATGCAGAATAGTTTTGTGCCAGGCTCCTTCATACTTCTGCAGAATGGGAAACAAATAGGCAGTATCTGTGCAAGAGAAATAGGTTGCAAATATGATGATGATCATAATAATAATAATAATAATTTGTAGTTATTTACTTTGTGTTCTGTGGAATAAGTTAGAGTTTCAGATTGAAGTATTCATTAATAGGGAGTGGTAAATGACTTTTTAATGGCCGTTCTAAATTGTTGTGATTGAGCTGTTTAACACTGTTTGGCAGACGGTTGTATACCTGATGTGATGTAGACTTAAGACAGGTTGTTGTATATTTAATGCCAATTGACATGAAACTGCTTTGGAATGGAGAGAGTGAAGGCATGGTATTTTTGTTTTAATTGATCTGCAACACGAGCATGACAATGGCATATTGAGAGTATAAAGTAAGTTAGGGTGTCTCAAGTATTACTTCAACTTAATATCAAAAATACTACTGTATAAGAAACATTCCTGATAATATGATCACTGAAATTTGTAGGCTTTCACGGCTCCTCCTCCTTCATCTTCCCAGATGTTTCGTCTATGGCTGCGGCAGACATCTTCAGTGGCAGTGCGATCGAAGTGTCCTGGTGGAGGTCTCAACAGCAACTGTGCTGTTAGCTCCGTGGGTTGCGGTAGATATACCGGTGGCTGTGATTGGTTCGGGTTGATGGTGGGCTGGACCTGACAGCGGGTGGTGCTTCGTTCTGCTGACGAATGATTGGTGCAAGAGGAATCCTTGGTTTTGACCTTTGTTAATGCTGTTGTCCATATTCTGTTTAGTTTCAAACCTTCTTCTTGACGGTTCATGTTATTTTCATGTTTGTATATTTCAATGGCTTCTCGGTATAAACGAGAATGGTAGTGTGAAGTTGAAGCCAGTACTTCTGTATTATCAAACTGAATGATGTGCTCTCCTTTTTCAAGAATAGCGTGTTCTGCTATTGCTGACTTTTTTGTTTGGACCAAGCGAGAATTTCTTTTATGTTCGTTAACGCGAGTTTTTATGCTTCTCTGTGTGGTTCCTATGTATACTTTGTTACATGAACACGGTATTCTGTAAACACCTGCTGTTAATAGAGGGTCCCTGGAATCCTTAGCTGAATGAAGTGTGTTTCGGATTTGTTTAGTGGGATGTTGTAGCGTAGGAGTAGTTTGCCAATTCGGTCAGTAACGATTTAATATAGGGGAGGAAAACTTTACCTTTCCTCTCGCTTTTTGCTTTTTGTATCGAGCTTCTCCTGGGGTGTAAGGCTCTTCTGATTTCACGTTTTGAATAGCCGTTTATTATAAGAGCTTTTTCCAGAAGTTGAACTTCCTGGTATAAATGCTGTGTTTCACAAATATGCGTTGCCCGGTCTACTAGAGTTTTAATCATGGAGCGCTTCTGTTGTGGATGGTGGTTTGAGGTTTTGTGTAAATAGCAGTCAGTGTGCGTCGGCTTTCGGTAGACTTTGTGCCCTAGGGTGCCATCCTCCTTTCTGTTGACCATGACATCCAAAAATGACAATTTTCCGTCTTGTTCATGTTTCATAGTAAATTGTATGTTCTTGTTGATACCATTAAGATGTTTCAGGAATTCTGACAGAGCTGATTCACCATGTCTCCAAATGTGTCATCCACGTAGCGCCACCAGCAGGTAGGTTTTAGTGGTGCTGAGTCTAAAGCTGTAGTTTCAAAAAATTCCATATAGAAATACCATATAGCTTCAATTTCACACTACCATTCTCGTTTATACCGAGAAGCCATTGAAATATACAAACATGAAAATAACATGAACCGTAAAGAAGAAGGTTTGAAACTAAACAGAATATGGACAACAGCATTAACAAAGGTCAAAACCAAGGATTCCTCCTGCACCAATCATATATCAGCAGAACGAAGCACTACCCACTGTCAGGTCCAGCCCACCATCAACCCGAACCAATCACAGCCACCGGTATATATACCGCAACCCATGGAGCTAACAGCACAGTTGCTGTTGAGACCTCCACCGGGACACTTCGATCGCACCGCCACTGAAGATGTCTGCCGCAGCCACAGACGAAACGTCTGGGAAGATGAAGAAGGAGGAGCCCTGTAGACCACAGCCTACAAGCCCAGATAATAATTTTTCTTATAATATGATCACTGCTTTCAATAATCTCATTTTAGTCCTTTCAGCTCAATGTAAAAATATTGTGATATTTATGTTTAAGAGAAGTGGACTTAAATTGGATAATGTGAAAAAAAAAAAAAACCCTACCCCCATAAAAGCTTCAGATTATGACATTTTCTGGAATGTTAGGTAACCTCTGTTCCATCAGGAAGAATTGTAAGATTGGTTTGCAACATGTGATGTTGTACAGTTGACTTTTAAATTTAACTTTAACTATCTTCCTGCATTCCACAATGATTTAGAGCAGGTTCCTCATTGAGTAAAAGCTGCGTCAGTATCACAAGAGAGGTTTATTTTCAAAGTAAAGGGAACATTGTAAATGTTTACAGATAAGCACCTGCCTGTTACAAGTGTCAGTCAGAGAGAGGCACTGTGACACTTTATGTATATGTTATTGGAACTTGAGAGAGTGCCATGTGAACATGTTTTAGTGCCCGAGACGGTGGAAGACTTGCAGAAGATGTTGCAACTTCAGAGTCCAGATCATCAGGCCGTGATCCTGGAGCGTATAATAAAATGCAACCATCCTAGTCTTGCTGAGGGAAATAAGGAAAAGTTAGCAAATCTGTTTGCATTTCTTATGCAACACCTGCAGGACAGTGCAGTGGAGTCGGAGGTAATTTCCTTTTAGATTCCTATACAGCTGCATCAGTTTAACGTTTCACACACTGCACACGTACTATGTACATACTGTATACAACATTTCTTTAATACTAAGATTTCACAGGAAATACATGTTTTAAGACCCCCTTGAACCCCGTAAAAAGGCATTTTTAGAAAAATGTTCATGTGTGTGTACGCATGCGTGCACATAGCTGAAAAACGAAAAATCTTGGTATTTAAGTACAGTATCTTCCAAGGATGCGACATGAAGATATTCAGAAACCCCCCCCCCCCCCCAGCTACCCTTTACATGGAGAAATTTTCAAGAATTTTGATTTTCTTAAAAATGGCACTAACGACTATGATTAAAATATTGTTTATTAAAGATATTTACATGACAAATAAAATGTATATCTTGAATTTTCTGTGAATAGTCTCTGAAAAGACATCTTTATTCTGAGCGAATTTTGCGGAATTTTGCATAACTGGTAAGCCATAAGGGAGAGACAAAAACTTACTGCACAAAAATTGTAGAGCATGTTGAAGCACACAATTTATGTAATATACAATTTTTTTCTGGAGTTGGCCATTTTTAAGATATTTCTTGTTATTGATTTCAGTTTTAAAATACTTAATACTTTTCTCATAGGTATGATAAATTGTCAACACCTGACCATGCAAAGAATTGGATTTCAATCCCATAGCAACCACATTTTAAAACATTTGACTGGCGATTTAGCCTAGTGTATTCCCTTATTTCCGTTGTACCTGTAAGGAAGCAAGTAATAAAACCGTTTCTGTTAAATGTTTATCTGGATTAGCATGAAGCAGATAGAAGAATAAGCTTTTTAAAAATAATTTGTTACAGAGGAGCACATCCACATTAACAGAAGGTAGAGCTGGTATTGCATTCCACCAGGAATGTTCTGAGGTCTTACAACCCAATTTTTAGATGAACGTTTGATAGAGAGAGAGAAAGGTAAAGCGCAGTTTACTATTTATGTTAATTTCTGCCAAAGATGCAACATGAAGATTTTTATAACAAATCTCCCATTGTAAATGCAACATCTTTTGTATTGTTTTAGTTTCTAAAAAATGTCCTACATTTTTATTAAAATTGTGTGTATTAAAAGGTACTTACTAGACAAAGACATGCATGTTTTGAATTTCCTGGGAATAGTGTCAGTATCAAAAGGAATGTTGTATAATCTTATTTAAAATAGACCAAAAATACTTTACAAAAATGTATTAAAACACAACTTATTCCAAATCATTATTTTTTTTCTACTGTAACACTTTTCTGATGCTCTAATTATTAATGGTTTTACTTTTTTAATATTTGATCATTCTTTTAAAACTGCTTTTGATATTCAGTTGTTGCTCTTGCTTACATGGAAAGTTACATACCAATTTATAAAATAAAAAGATGAATTTATGAAATTAAATGCTCAGACTGTAATCTGGTGTATATCGGAAGGACAAAGAGAAGTTTGGAGACCAGATTAAAGGAACACATGAGAAACCTAAAATACAAACAAATAGAAAAATCAGCAGTTGCCTATCATTTTTGGACATCAGGACACGAAATCACACCAAATATAAAACTATTAAAACCAGCTTATAAACCCACAGAATTAGATGTCTGGGAGAAGATCTACATCATGAAGAAAAAGAGCCATATCATGAATTTCGATTTGCCACCTTACAGCAACCTCTGGAAGTTCATAGATCCAGCAACAGAGGCCTCCACAAGTAATACACCACCACCCCCATCGTCGCCAACGAAGAAAGATTTAGTCAGAATTAAGGGTTGAAAATGGGAACAACTGTTACCCGAAACCGGTCCCCAGTAAGTAAAAATAAATGATGTTTGTGTTACAAAAAACCGACTCAAATTCTTTTATTTTTTATTTAATCACATCACTGTCACAAGCTTCTATGCATATTTGCAAGTTTTGAAAAAGATGGAGTCGACCATACACACTATGGCTCCACAAACCTAAACTTTATTGCTGACATGTTTCACCTTCGGTTGAAGGCATACCAAAGTTACATACCGTTCAATTCTTAATGATTTGAAGCTGACTAATACACATTTGGCAACTGTGTTCTTCATACAATTTAAAGTAAACTAATGTGAGTAGAGATAAACAGCTGACAGAGTATTATGTGAATGTTTACTAGATAATAAAAACAACTTATGTTTGAGTATGATTACTTCCACTTGGGAACTTTCAAGTAAACATCACACATTGCTTCATGGAGTAATCGTTTTTACAAGACAACAGGTGAACACAGATCAGTCAAGCTGATTCATGTGGGGAAAAGAAGAAACCATGGGATAAATTTCAAATATTCTGATAGCTCTTAATAAATTAAAGAAACTTCTGAATAAAACTTTTTTGTGTAAAATGAAAACTTGAGAATTTATAGGCTATTGAAATGTTATTTTATTTATTTGGTACTCCTAGCAGCTTTTAGTGTTCTGCATTTAGTTTTGTTCTTCAGACTTCTGTTGAAATACTTGTGGACAATGTTTGAGTTTAATGAACCATGATGTCCTGAATTCAGCTAAAAAAAAATATTAATGGGTTACATTTTTACACAGTTTGTATACAATGTCATCATATTAAGGGCATGAATCAAGTACACCCAAAACAACTTTTACTTGCTGGACCACATAGCAATCTTTAGGTCATAAATTCAAGGCACAATTTACTAGTACATCTATTGGTGCCAAAATGCATAGGCTCTTTTTTTTTTTTTTTCCTCTACTTATTATGTACATAGTGTATAGCAAAGGTACTGTATTCCAGCTAGAAATTTGATATCAGATTTCACCAGTAATACATGTTTTGAAGACCCTCTTATTTAAAAAAAAAAAGAGCCTGTTTTAGAAAATGATGAGTGGGTGTATGTGTGTGTTTTTTTGTTTTTTTAATATATTATAGGTTTGCAGTCTCATCTGCTCATGCAGCTAAGAATAGAGTGCAGCCAAATTATTCATCTTGTAACACACTTCCTTCTGAATGATTCACAAATGTTGCCATCGAATGCTCATATCTGAGCAGTATTTTTACGAGAAGTGAAGAAAGATACTTTGCTTGTTGATTTAGGAATGCATTAACATGAAATTGTTATATGTTTGAACAGGAGGGTGATGCAGAGAGTTGCTTTAAGGTGTTGGATCGTCTGTCACCGTACCTTTATGATTTGGCTCACATCTCTCCGGAGTCTGCAGCACACTGTCTCCTTGAAGTGATAAAGGAGAAACAAGTAAACATGAAGCAGAACAGACATACGTTTCCCAGACTGGACATGGTAGGCATGGCTTTATGTATCTGTAAGTTTAAAATAGAATAATATCCTCAAGCAGCATTTAATCCTTAATTGCACAAATTATTTGGCTACATATACTGTTCTTCCTCTAATTTGAAGATCCATTTCACTGGCATCACAACTTAAGAGACTCGTTACTGCGATACGTCATCCATTGACAGCAGTTGAATCTGTCTGTGGTAAAGGATGGGGAGGACCCAAGTAAAATAACTGGTGCAATGTTTCACTTGCATGCTGACGAGCATTCATTTAGCTCTTTTGTATTTAAAAAAACACTACAGTTTTATTAAAAAAAACTTTTTTTTTTTTCAATATAAGACAGCTACAAGTAGCCTACTTTTATTGCTAAGATTAGTGCAATACAAAATTAGAAAAATGTCCACTGAAAATTGTAAAGCTTTGATTAATCATCTTTGTTCTATATATGCAACTCCTTGCAGTACAATGATTGTAAGGTAGATGGCAGCACAAGCAGAAAGTTTGGACATTGCAAACTCCTGCATTATGTACGAGGGTGACACTTGAACTTTTTACAAAATCAAGTAAGGATAATTTTTAAAATATTTACAAGAATTTATTGGTTTCTTAAATATTTGCGTGTAACATCAGTATATTTTTCTATTTGGTGAAACTCATCCTTAAAGCAATGAGACACTCAGAAATTAGGTTTTTAAAATGTTGCACTGCTTGATCTGATTGCAAGCATTTTACCTTTAATATTTGGAAAGCAAAAGAAATGACAAGGTGCTGACCTTGAGAGTATCGGAACCGATCTCTCTTGAATTGTAAATTGTTACCATTGTCTTCACTTTAATGACCTTCTCCAGAAATGTGTGAAGCATAGCAGTGTCAGATTATGACATTGAACAAATGTCCACAATATGCGGTATGACTTTACATAGCATGTATGTAATGTTTAACACATGATAAGTAAAACTTTGTTTGTACCTTTTTCAGAGATCCTAGCGAAAAAGCTGTATAAGTGTGAAAAACACATAAATAGTGAAAGCATGCATTAGATAAAGTGAAAGGGGGTGCAGAAGAAACAAAATTATACAAACTTATGTTAGAAAAAATACTATAGTGCATTATATAAGAAATGGAACAAGTTTTGAATTACTTGATGACCTTGTGTAGTGCTAAATGAACTATCAAAGCATATCTTTACTTGATGCCAGCCACTAACGTTAAATAGCTGTGTATTCTCTATATGGAAATAAAAGTGAAATGTTCAAACATATGCCAAGTGTGCAAAATACAGAAGTGAATGTAGCAAAACAAAACAGAGAGTAATTCGCATGAAATACTTTTTTACAAGCATAAACGATGCAATATAGTATCTGTTGATTTCTGAGAATCAAATACAACCAGTTTCCATGTAGTAAGCAAAAGTAGTACAGTCTATGCCAAATTTTAAGTTGTAATATTTTTAGTGACCAAAATAGATATGATCTAGAATGTGTCTAAACCATTGTGGGTATGGAATTACCATAAATTGTATACAAGATTTCAATGGTGCTGCAAGAAATTATTGCTATAATTTAAGATAAACCTGACTGGTGGGTAAGACTTAATTTGAAATTTATGTTTCAAATACTTTGTTGTACTCATACCATCACATACATAATGCCTTATATTCCAGTAACTAACTGGTTTCATAAAAAACAATGCTTTTTGATATTTTCTCACTGCCTCAAAATTTATAGTTTGCAGAGCTGTCAAATTTGTCTCACACTATTGTAATCTACTCTTCATCTTGGAATTTTTTGTCACTTTTTAAGTATATGTTGCTGGAGAATCTACGAAAGCAAATTTCAGGAGAGCTGTCATCATAAATGATGGGAATTCCTATCCTAGAATAATCAAAGTTCTTAGTTTGGTGAAATTGTTGAGTAGTAGTGAAGATGCATATGATCACCGCAACATTCAGTTGTTTAGTAAAAGCTTTGTCTTACACTTAAACTGTGTAGTTAATGTGAGTGTTTTGTTTCAGCTTGTATTTCTGAAACTGGTATCACTTGTGTTCCCAACATCAGACTTCAGACATGCCGTTGTTACTCCTGCGCTGATATTTGTGGAGCAAGTGCTGGACCAGTGCAGGATAAGACACTTACGAGATGTTGCTGTGGGTCTCTACCTAGTCACCACCATACTCGAGGTTAGTTGCTGTCGTCACAGTGACAGGAGTTTCTCTGCGTGCTTTGTCACTTTCTCAACGTCTCTCTTTGTTTCAGTATACAGTCTTGTCTAAAAGATTTTCTCCTGTTGCCATTAATTTCCTGAATGGAGTCCTGAACTTAGCAGTTCCTAAGCCTGCAGTACAGATGGTGTTCCTAGTCTTCCCTGTACATGTGGTTGGAAAAGCCAGAAACCTTCTGGTTCTAGGATCCAGCCAATCTCGGTGAGCAAAATAATAGTTGCACTACTTCACTGGTCTCAAACATCTGAGTCATTTAATTATAAGCACATATATTTCTTCAATTGGTATTACCTTAATTGCTTTTTTCACACAAGCCATGTGTACGACAGGAGTTGGATAGGTAGAGTCAGACTGAAAAATTCTATGTCATAGACAGGATTTGAACCATGGATCTCCCGGTCACTAGCTTGACCATAATAGTTGGCTATATTATGAATCCTGGGACTTAAAGTACTTACAACATTGTAAGTCATCATTGGGGTTATCATCTCAAAATAATTTGAGATCACCTTGTGGTTTACCAGGAAACATGTGAGTCAGTTGAGAAGTTTGGTGCTATGCCGGCATGTTGCCATGGTTGCTCAGTGGTAGAGGAATCGGCCAGTGCCTGGGAGGTCCATGGTACAGATTCTGGCTATGACATTGAATTTTTCAGTCTGACTCTACCTATCCAACTCCTGTATTTGTGTTCTAATTAGTGAGTCAATTTTTGTAACACTACATCACTTACTATTCCTTAAATGGAGGACAGTTTTTGAAACTATGTGCTTTTGTTGTCAATTTCCACTCGACTGCTGGTGGTTGACCTGTCCCCTGGTGGTGATTGGATGAACTTTTCCATAAGCAGGTCACTCATTCCAAATGATAAAGAAAGCAACACTTTCAGGAAGTTTGTGTACCACCAAACAGCATTATACAAATTCCAGAGGGTCTTTAAATGACACAAGTTCATTTTGACCCCCAAAAAACAATTACTCTGTAAAAACATTGAATTCAAAATTAAAAGATGACATTCTAAAGGAAAACAAGTCAGGAATAAACCACTTCAGAAGCAAAGACTGTGAGAAAAGCTAATCTAAAAGAAACAATAAAACAAGGACAAGAAGACAAATCAGCGGTGGCCAACATATCATAAATAGAAGTCCAAAAATATTAAAAAATCTGATCTGTTCCATTCACATGACTTTCTCTACATCTCTGCAAAAATTATTATTGGAAAGCTTATTCTTCTATTTAATTAATGCTAAAACACCCTTTAATAATAATAATAATAATAATAATTATAATAGCAATAATAAAAATGGTGATAATAGCAATAATAATAATAATGATGATAATAGTAATAATCATCATCATCATGAAGATTGAGAGATTTAGGATTTAGAAAATCCTGCTGCTCCCGCCATCGCCTTCGTGTACGTCCTCTATCTCTTCTCCCTCGTGGGTTGTAGTCCCTGGCTATTTTAGGTAATCTGTGATCCATCATCATGTCGACATGTTGCATCCAATTTTGTTGATAATTTTTAATGTCATCCACTATGTTTTCAACTTTTAATTTTTCCGTGATGTCAGTATTTCTTTTCTTATCAAGTCTTGTAAGTCCAAGAAGGGGCCGTAAAAAACGCATTTGAGCTGCTTGTAGCTGTTTCTGTTCCTTGCTGTTTAAAATCCATGTTTCGCTTCCAAATCGAAGTGCAGCTTTCGATGTAATATTGTGGATTTTCAATTTTGTATTCACTGACATCTGTTTGCCAAAATGTTGTTTAATTGTTCCATTTAATCTATTATATTTTTGAATTTTAATATATAAATCAGATTGGTATTCTGAAATTAAGTTTCCTAAATATGTAAAACTAGTAATTCAATTATTTTGCCATTTAATTCAATAATATTAATAATAATAATAATAATAATAATAATAATAATAATGATACTGATAGTAGTAATGATAATAATAATAACAATATGTGCAACATAATAAAACTACCCAAGTGTGTTAATGTTACCCAGATAGTAAGTTGCCATTCAGATCTCTGAAATGAGATATACCGACCGGTTGGTTGACCAGGTAAAAACCTGAATCAGTTAGAGAATTTAATGTCCTACTGGTATGTTATATTAACTCAGTAGTGCACAGAGAACCATGTTCAAATCTGCCTATGGCATGGAATTTTCACTTGCTTCTAAACAATAACAAAAGCACAATTTAATAAAGTTATCATTACAGCCAAAAGAGTAGCAATAATGCATTTGTTATTAATTTTATGAAACTGCTTGTTTCCACATGAATGTTTTTTCGACGTGCTGTACAGTGGATGTATGCTGTTATAACCATTAAAATGCTCTCTGCAGTAAATGTCATCAACCACACAATGTTGTAATTGATTTCTGTTTACCAGCTCTTGTGTTATTGCCGTGATTTGTTATAGTGGCTTCCTAAGCTTTGGCAAGTGAAACACAAAACCTGCAATTCATACACACTGTGTTGCACTTTATAAATTCTTCAAAAACACATAAAATATTGTTATGTTATTGTGTAACTGCATACACACACTAATAGCTATATATACCTACATTCGTTTTTCAAAATAATTAACTAACATCACACTTTATAAACAGTTAAAAACGAAATATTAATAATTGTAACAAATCTTCACTTGTCTTTTGAAAATCCACAAGAATAGTTTTACAATAAATTGGTTATTGCATCCTCAGCTTGGTTTCCTTTTGGTCTCAGTTTCTTTTTGATCTTGTAAGAAAAGAAAGAGCTGAGGCTGCAATAACCAATTTATTGTGAAACTAGTCCTTAGATTCCAAAGGATAACCACAATTACTATTATTATTATATTAATATTTGTATTACTTCACTGTTGCTAGATTCTTTTTACATTTATAAGTAAGAAACCAGCTTTTAAACACTTAATATTACATATAAACTGTCACATGAACTTTATTAACTACAAACTGGTTTCAATTAATTCACAACTACACAACTGTGTCATGCTCTGTATTTTTTCAGGAACCATGAAATAAGCACTCACAAGGGCAGTATGTTCAAAAAAGTAACTATTGTTTAATGTCTTGTAATCAGTGGGTCACAAAATCACAGAGCATAACTCTGAGGTGCTGTCTGTACAGTCCATTTCAAAATGTGTTGCACTTACAGATAAACCAGAGAGTGCAGATTGAAAAATGTCAAAAATACAAAAGCACAGATGTTTGACACTTATGGACTATGCAGTGAATTCTAAGTGAATTTTGGTTGATTTACGTTCATTGTCTTTTCAAAGCTCTGACATTGTTATTCTGAATTAAAAGTACAAGGTGTTTCTATTTACTAATCATTTTATGAAATAATTGTTTTATTGTGTTACTTTATAAATTAGAATAATGTCAGTACATTATGTACTTTGTTATACAAACTGCTGACTGCTATGTGTGCACTTGGGAAGCCAAACCCAGCTCTTGTAATCAGTTTAGTTTTAAACTCCTTTCTGCAGCTACGTTAATCTAAATATAGAATTGTTTAGCAATTGATTGCTGCTTCAGCTTAGACGTGTTTTAAATTTCGGGAACCTGTTTGTATCAAGACCAAGTTTGTATATATTATTTTGAGGAGAGAAAATGGTTGTTAGTGTGTTTTCTTTACAAGACTCAATAACTAAATGATTTCTGTAGCTTAGCGTCCTTTATCATATCAGAGGATGAACGAAATGATGCTCAGAGTGCTTGAAGCTTAAAGTTATACGACATTCATCTTCTCAGGATAAGGTAAAATTCTTATGCACACCCTAAGTGAGATTGAAACTAGCGACCTCTTGACCTGCACTACAGAGGTTTGGTGTCCCAAAGCTGCAACACCAATGTATTAACAAGCTGTGTGTTGAAAGTTCTCCCACTTTCTGTGATCTAAGTAGAGCCTTTGACTGTGTAGAGCATCTTATTATGGTCTGAGTCCTTCAAAATCACCAACAGTTAGTGTGTATTGGCAAAGAGAGATCTGTCTGAGTTAGGGCCCCTTCTATTTATACTAATGATAAATGATTTGCCATCTTTTGTAAATTCTCCAACAATATTCTACGCTGATGACACCACTTTTCTAAATGAAAGTTCAGATTTAAACATTAGTACAAAATACTCTTTCTTAAGCTTCTGTATGGTTCAGAGCAAATGGTTTTCTACTGAATGAAAGTAAAACTCAGGAAATGTGTTTTGGTTTAAGAAATAGAGAGAGACTCTTATGTTGATAGTAAATTGTCTTGGGAACCACAGCAAGGCTTTCTAGAGTTATTTATTTGATCAGCAATTTAAAACATCATGTTTCAGACAACTATGTGAGATCAGCATATTTTGCTTTTTCTCAAAGTATTATATCTTATAGAGTTTTGTTATGGGGAAATACTGGACATGTACATGACGACATTTTATTGTTACAGAAAACACTTGTTAGGATAATCACTGACTCCATTATTTATTAAACTGCAGTAGTTAACCTATACATATATCAGGTTAGCAGTTAGGGGAGATGTCACACTTGTATAGAAATACCTTATCAAAGATTAAACATGTACATCAAGCTGTGGTTGGGTCAAAAAGAATATCTTTAAAGCTAGATTACACAAGCTGCTAGTAAATAATCCTCTTTTTTATTAATGAATTTCTTGAAACTGAATATACGACTGTATTATAATTTGACGTCTATTGCTGTACAAGTTGAAAGACAATAAAATGTATTATTTATTTATTATTTATATACAGGAGTAGAGCTGGTGATGACTTGAAGATGACTCTGGCTGACTTGAGACAGTCCAGTGATGACGACGATGACTTGAGAGTCAGAGCCCTCTACACGGCCATGAAACTTGTGTTGGAGTTTTGTGTACAGTGTTCACCGCTAGCAAACAGTTACCACATTTTCCAGCCTGTGAGTAGTACAATAAGACAGCTGCAGCTGGACAGCTACCCAACAGTTGTACAGGACATTGCTGACAAACTTGTATCATCAGTTGAGCATTTGGGGAAACAAAAGTTGTCTTACCTCATTTTGGAAAAGAAGAAACCAAAGGCACTTAGACTTTATGAACCCAGAATTGAAGCTGTGTAAGTATGTTAATGGTATTCTGGTATTAGGTTTACACTCCCTCCTTTATATGCTAATTTTAATGTTATAATGTTTGCAGCTTTGATGGCAAGAAGCACAGATCACTCAGCAAAACAAAACAAGAAAGAGAGAAATTGTTACACAAGTACAAAAGTGAACTGAAAGGTGCAGTGAGAGAAATCCGAAGAGACAGGGCTTTCCTTGCCAACTTAAAACTCAAGCAGACATTGCAAAGGTTCGTATTAATGTTTCTACATGATATCATGAACTACTGCAAATAGTGTACCTAGAGAATATTCAGTTTGTGCTGTTTAAACACAGTTACTGAAGAGAGAACGAACATTTTAAATTAGAAGTGCATTATGCTTTTACATTATATATCATGATCTTGTTCTAGCTGTGCTGTTTCCTACCTCTTACTCAGACCTTTGTTATCCCAGTCACAGATTACTGCTATCCCAGTCACAGAGCTGCTGCTATCCCAGTCACTGATTTACTGCTATCCCAGTCACAGATTTACTGCTATCCCAGGCACACAGTTGCTGTTATCCCAGGCACACAGTTGCTGTTATCCCAGTCACAGAGCTGCTGCTATACCAGTCACTGATTTACTGCTATTCCAGTCACAGATTTACTGCTATCCCAGGCACACAGTTGCTGTTATCCCAGTCACAGATTACTGCTATCCCAGTCACAGATTTACTGCTATCCCAGGCACAGATTTACTGTTATCCCAGTCACAGATTTACTGCTATCCCAGGCACAGATTTACTGTTATCCCAGGCACAGATTTACTGTTATCCCAGGCACAGATTTACTGTTATCCCAGGCACAGATTTACTGCTATCCCAGGCACAGATTTACTGCTATCCCAGTCACTGATTTACTGTTATCCCAGTCACAGATTACTGCTATCCCAGTCACTGATTTACTGCTATTCCAGTCACAGATTTACTGCTATCCCAGACACACAGTTGCTGCTATCTCAGTCACAGAGCTGCTGCTATCCCAGTCACTGATTTACTGCTATCCCAGTCACAGATTTACTGCTATCCCAGGCACATAATTTCTGTTATCCCAGGCACACAGTTGCTGTTATCCCAGTCACAGAGCTGCTGCTATCCCAGTCACAGAGCTGCTGCTATCCTAGTCACAGATTTACTGCTATCCCAGTCACAGGTTTATTACTATCCCAGGCACACAGTTGCTGCTATCCCAGTCACAGATCTGCTGCTATCCCAGTCACAGGTTTACTGCTATCCCAGTCACAGATTTACTGCTATCCCAGGCACACAGTTGTTGCTATCCCAGTCACAGATTACTGCTATCCCAGTCACAGATTTACTGCTATCCCAGTCACACAGCTACTGCTATCCCAGTCACACAGCTACTGCTATCCCAGTCACAGATTTACTGCTATCCCAGTCACACAGCTACTGCTATCCCAGTCACACAGCTACTGCTATCCCAGTCACAGAGCTGCTGCTATCCCAGTCACAGAGCTACTGCTATCCCAGTCACACAGCTACTGCTATCCCAGTCACACAGATTTACTGCTATCCCAGTCACAGATTTACTGCTATTCCAGTCACACAGCTACTGCTATCCCAGTCACACAGCTGCTGCTATCCCAGTCACAGATTTACTGCTATCCCAATCACATATTTACTGCTATCCCAGTCTCACAGCTACTACTATCCCAGTCACAGAGCTGCTGCTATCCCAGTCTCAGAGCTGCTGCTATCCCGGTCACTGATTTACTGCTATCCCAGGCACACAGTTGCTGCTATCCCAGTCACAGAGCTGCTGCTATCTCAGTCACTGATTTACTGCTATCCCAGTCACAGATTTACTGCTATCCCAGGCACACAGTTGCTGTTATCCCAGGCACACAGTTGCTGTTATCCCAGTCACAGAGCTGCTGCTATTCCAGTCACAGATTTACTGCTATCCCAGGCACACAGTTGCTACTATCCCAGTCACTGATTTACTGCTATCCCAGTCACAGATTTACTGCTATCCCAGGCACACAGTTTCTGTTATCCCAGGCACACAGTTAGTGTTATCCCAGTCACAGAGCTGCTGCTATCCCAGTCACAGAGCTGCTGCTATCCCAGTCACAGAGCTGCTGCTATCTTAGTCACAGATTTACTGCTATCCCAGTCACAGGTTTACTGCTATCCCAGGCCCACAGCTACTGCTATCCCAGTCACACAGCTACTGCTATCCCAGGCACACAGTTGCTGCTATCCCAGTCACAGATTTACTGCTATCCCAGTCACAGATTTACTGCTATCCCAGTCACACAGCTACTGCTATCCCAGTCACAGATTTACTGCTATCCCAGTCACAGATTTACTGCTATTCCAGTCACACAGCTACTGCTATCCCAGTCACAGATTTACTGCTATCCCAGTCACAGATTTACTGCTATTCCAGTCACACAGCTACTGCTATCCCAGTCACACAGCTACTGCTATCCCAGTCACACAGCTACTGCTATCCCAGTCACAGAGCTGCTGCTATCCCAGTCACAGAGCTACTGCTATCCCAGTCACACAGCTACTGCTATCCCAGTCACACAGCTACTGCTATCCCAGTCACACAGCTACTGCTATCCCAGTCACACAGCTGCTGCTATCCCAGTCACAGATTTACTGCTATCCCAGTCACATATTTACTGCTATCCCAGTCTCACAGCTACTACTATCCCAGTCACAGAGCTGCTGCTATCCCAGGCACACAGTTGCTGCTATCCCAGTCACAGAGCTGCTGCTATCTCAGTCACTGATTTACTGCTATCCCAGTCACTGATTTACTGCTATCCCAGGCACACAGTTGCTGTTATCCCAGGCACACAGTTGCTGTTATCCCAGTCACAGAGCTGCTGCTATTCCAGTCACAGATTTACTGCTATCCCAGGCACACAGTTGCTGCTATCCCAGTCACAGAGCTGCTGCTATCCCAGTCACTGATTTACTGCTATCCCAGGCACACAGTTTCTGTTATCCCAGGCACACAGTTGCTGTTATCCCAGTCACAGAGCTGCTGCTATCCCAGTCACAGAGCTGCTGCTATCCTAGTCACAGATTTACTGCTATCCCAGTCACAGGTTTACTGCTATCCCAGGCACACAGCTACTGCTATCCCAGTCACACAGCTACTGCTATCCCAGGCACACAGTTGCTGCTATCCCAGTCACAGATTTACTGCTATCCCAGTCACAGATTTACTGCTATCCCAGTCACACAGCTACTGCTATCCCAGTCACAGATTTACTGCTATCCCAGTCACACAGCTACTGCTATCCCAGTCACACAGCTACTGCTATCCCAGTCACAGAGCTGCTGCTATCCCAGTCACAGAGCTACTGCTATCCCAGTCACACAGCTACTGCTATCCTAGTCACAGATTTACTGCTATCCCAGTCACAGATTTACTGCTATTCCAGTCACACAGCTACTGCTATCCCAGTCACAGATTTACTGCTATCCCAGTCACAGAGCTCCTGCTATCCCAGTCGCAGAGCTCCTGCTATCCCAGTCGCAGAGCTGCTGCTATCCCAGTCACAGGCCAGTGTTATCCCAGTCACAGGCCTGTGTTATCCCAGTCACAGACCTATGCAATCCGAATATTAGACCTCCTGCTATCCTTGTCGCAGAGCTTTTTCTATCACAGTCACAGGCCTGTGTAATCCCAGTTTTAACCTCCTGCTATCCCATTAGCAAATCTGTGTTGCCTCTTGGTTCTGCTGCTACTTTAGTCTCAGACCTGGTACTATCTCAGTCTCAGACCTGCTGCTATTACAGTCTCAGACAAGCTGCAACCTCAGTTTCATACCTGGTGCTATCTCAATCTCAGACCTGGTGCAATTTCAATCTAAGACTGGCTGCTATCTTAGTCTCAGACCGGGAGCTATCTCAGTCTCAGACCTGGTGCAATTTCAATCTCAGACTGGCTGCTATCTTAGTCTCAGACCTGGTGTTATTGCAGTCTCAGACCCACTGCTATCTTAGCCTCAGACCTGGTGCTATCTCACTTTCAGATCTGGTGCTATTGCAGTCTCAGACCTGGTGCTATCTCACTTTCAGATCTGGTGCTATTGCAGTCTCAGACCGACTGCTATCTCAGTCTCAGACCTGCTGCTATCTCACTTTCAGATCTGGTGCTATTGCAGTCTCAGGGTGGCT
Organism: Hymenopus coronatus; assembly: GCA_030762935.1. Lineage (NCBI taxonomy): Eukaryota > Metazoa > Arthropoda > Insecta > Mantodea > Hymenopodidae > Hymenopus > Hymenopus coronatus. The sequence goes on along the minus strand of CM060880.1, from coordinate 384,105 downwards.
GCTATCTTAGCCTCAGACCTGGTACTATTGCAGTCTCAGACCGGCAGCTATTCTAGCCTCAGACCTGGTATTATTGCAGTATCTGACCTGGTGCTATCTCAATTTCAGACCTGGTACTATCTCAGTCTCAGACCTGGTACTATCTCATTCTCAGACCTTGTACTATCTCATTCTCAGACCTGGTACTATCTCATTCTCAGACCTGGTACTATCTCATTCTCAGACCTGGTGCTATCTCAGTCTTAGATCTGGTGCTGTCTCAGTCTGACCTGGTGCTATCTCATTCTCAGACCTGGTACTATCTCAGTCTCAGACCCGGTACTATCTCATTCTCAGACCTTGTACTATCTCATTCTCAGACCTGGTACTATCTCATTCTCAGACCTGGTACTATCTCATTCTCAGACCTGGTACTATATCATTCTCAGACCTTGTACTATCTCATTCTCAGATCTGGTGCTATCTCAGTCTTAGATCTGGTGCTGTCTCAGTCTGACCTGGTGCTATCTCATTCTCAGACCGTGTACTATCCTAGTCTCAGACCTGGTACTATCTCAGTCCCAGGCCTGGTATTATGTCATTCTCAGATCTGGTGCTATCTCATTCTCAGATCTGGTGCTATCTCATTCTTAGATCTGGTGCTATCTCAGTCGCAGACCCGGTGCTATCTCATTCTCAGACCTGGTGCTATCTCTAATCTCAGACCTAGTGCTATCTCAATTTCATATTTGGTGCTGTCTCAGTCTTAGACCTGGTGCTATCTCATTCTCAGACCTGGTGCTGTCTCAGTCTCAGATCTGGTGATGTCTCAGACTCAGACCTGATGCTGTCTCATTCTCAGATGTGGTGTTATCTCAATCTCAGATCTGGTGCTGTCTCAGTCTCAGACCTGGTGCTATCTCAATTTCAGATTTGGTGCTGTCTCAGTCTTAGACCTGGTACTATGTCATTCTCAGACCTAGTGCTATCACAATCTCAGATTTGGTCCTGTCTCAGACCTGGTTTTGTCTCCGTCTCAAATCTGGTGCTGTCTCAGTCTCAGACCGGGTGCTATCTCATTCTCAGATCTGGTGTTATCTCAATCTCAGATCTGGTGCTATCTCAGTCTCAGACCTGGTGCTATCACAGTCTCAGATTTGGTGCTATATGAATCTCAGACCTGGTGCTATCTCAGTCTCAGATATGGTGCTATCTCAATCTCAGATTTGGCGCTGTCTCAGTCTCAGACCTGGTGCTATCTCAATCTCAGACCGGGTGCTATCTCTGTCTCAGACCTGGTGCTCTCTCAGTCTCAGATATGGTGCTATCTCAATCTCAGATTTGGTGCTGTTTCAGTCTCAGACCTGGTGCTACCTCAGTCTCAGACTGGAGCTATCTCAATCTCAGACCTGCTGCTAATAAAATCGAGAATGGTGCATCTTGTGGTTAATGAAATTACATACAAGAGAATCTAGTGAGCAATTGTTTTTGTTTCTTTTTCCAGAATTGCTTATGCTAACAGTCAGTTAGAACTGTTTTATTCTAATTTGTGTAAACATTTCCTAAATATATACTTGTATTTCATTTGAAGGTTGTTGTTGTTTGTTTAAAACCTGGTAATTGTCATCAGTGCTGTTTTAGAGTGAGCATGTGACATATAATGTAAATATTTATGTACAGTGATGCGGAGCGCAGGCAGAAGGTGAAGGAGATCTTTGGGTCTGCAGCTTTGCAGCAGGGCGAGCTGAGGAAGTTGAAACGGAGAAAATAACTGCTGGACAATAGGGCTCCATTGTGAAAGATAAAGTGTGGCTCACAACAATTGAGAACAGTAATACATGACAGGAAGCTGTCCCAGGCCCTGAAAACTGTGCATGTTGGCTAACCTGCATTTCGGAGGCACATGAAAAAATATCATTTATTAGTTAAAAAGTAATGCATGCAGAAATTTGGCTTTCCACTTTGAGACTATGTCCTCAAGTTGTTGTGAAGAAAACAAGAAGTTTGATGCCATTTTGAGCCAGTGTTGTAAATCTGTACATAATAAACAAAGATTTTATTAACATGCTCTTTCTTCTTAGTTTGTGTGAAGTAGTCTTTCTTATAATGTTGTGTCCAAAGGTACAAGTGGATCTTGATGCTTGAGGGGTTGTCTTGGGAAGGTTTTCTCACCTTAGCTTTGCAATAATGGCCCAAGAAAAAGAAAAGAAACACTTTATAAGGCTGAATACCATATTTATCTAAATGGAAGACAACCGTTTTTACTTTCTCTACACGTACATATTTTGGGACTCTGAGTCAAAAAATAAAACACTTTTAAATGTGTGTGTGTGTGTGTGTGCACGAGCGGGAGAGAGCGAGAGAAAGAAAGAAAGACCAGCATAGCTCAAAAGCAAAAAGTCCATTAAATACCAAACTTTGTATTTAAGTACACTATCTTTCAAGGATGCAACATGAGAATTTTCAAAATTTTTGATTTTCTCTAAAATGCCTCTAATCATTTTGTTTGTATATAAAAAATATTTACCTGATAAATAAAATGTATATCTTGAATTTTCTGGGAATATCCTCTGAAGACTTATTTATTCTGGATGAATTTTACGGAATTTTTTATAACTGACAAAAGAGATTGACAAAAACTCACTAAACAGAAATGTAGAGCTTGTTAGAACACACAATTTATAATATATATATTGTGGAGTTTATTGTTTTTTAGATATTTCTTGATTTTGGTTTCAGCTTTGAAAAGCTTACACTTTTCTCATACAGGAATTTGTCAGCTGCTGTCCATACAAACAAAGGAACTTCAGCCACATAGCAACCAGCTTTTGACTATCACTTGAAGCTATTCTACTCCCTTATTTCTACTTACAAGGAAGGTAGTAATAAGAATATTTCTGCTATAAGCTTTTTAACAATAATTTGTTGCAGAGATGTAGAGAAAGTAGAAAGTCATGTGAATGGAACACATCAGATTTTTCAGAACTTAATTTTGGAATTTAACATCTCAAATGTATAAAATGAACACTTGATAATAATTTTTAAACACACATTTTGAACATATATCTTAATCAAATTAAGGCACATTCCCCCCCCCCCCCCTCCCATAGTTTTATCTAATTCAACTTTGTAGGAATTATTTTATTGGATAGGAGAATGTGTGACACACGATGATTGTATCGTCAGCACATGGAATGATGATTATGGATAAGACATAGATAACATACCATATTTATCCAAATACAAGACAATGTTTTAGAACTGGGGGTTGATCTTGTATATAGTATTCAAGTGTCATAATACAAAAATTAACGGATTTCTACATATTTTGAGTTGTTTTATTATAAAAGGCACCAATAATTCCAATATTCATATTGTATATAACATAAAATATGTACATATTTATAAAACAATATATTTTGAAAAGTTGGGTCAAATTAGCCCAGTAAGGGCCAAATAAGCTCCAGTTTGTATCAAAAGATTCAATAATCTATTCCTGACTTTAATTTAGCAGATAAGAATAATTCTGAGTAAGAGTTGAATGCAATATTGTACATCGAAAGTTAATTTAACCAGAATTAATGCCACTACTGTACACGCATCTTTTTTCAGTTATGCTATTTTTCTCCCTCCCCCCAGCATGTCTCTCTGTGTGACCTTTTTCAAAGGTGTCCTCAAAACACATATTTGGGGTAAACACCAGTTTGGAATTGTTGGGTAGAATGTATTCTCTTCTCCATGGTAGAGAAAGTGAAGATGTGTTAGGGTACAGTTTACAGGAAATAAATGGGCCACAACTAGGTAAATATAGCATCCACAAATTATCATTGTTACAGCTACCACCATTATACTGTATAGTTGGTTCTCCTGTTTGCAATGTCAAATTTATAATATGTTGTGTAAATATGAAATCATCATCATTACAGTTGCATTACCATCACCACTGCTACTACCCAAACATTTCCATACTCCCTTCTTCAGCAACTACTCAAAACGTAAATTTCTGCACAAATTCAAATTAAGTACAAAAAAAAAATCTGATGTGTTCCATTCACATGACCTTCTCTACTTCTCTGTAACAAATTTTTGTTAAAAAGATTATGCTTCCATTTACTTCATGCTAATTGAGAACAAAATAACAGAAATAACCTTATTACGTGCTTCCGTGTAAGTAGAAGTGAAATAAGGGAGTAGCATAGGTTAAAGTGATAGTCAAAAGCTAGTTGCTATGTTACTGAAGTTCCTTTCTTTGTATGGACAGCAGTTGACAAATTCCTGTATAAGAAAAGTATATGTTTTTCAAAAGCTGAAACTAAAAACAAGAAATATTTCAATGAGGATCAACTCCATAAAAAAATGTATATAACATAAATTGTGTGTTTTAATGTGATCTACATTTTTTGTGCGATAAGTTTTTGTCTATTACGGTTTAACAGTTAAGCAAAATTCATCCAGAATAAAGAGGTCTTCACGGGCTATTTCCAGAAAATTCAATATATACATTTTGCCATGTAAATATCTTTAATAAACAATATTTCAATCAAAATCATTAGAGCCATTTTTGAGAAAATCAAAATTTTCGAAAAAAGTTCCATGTAAAGTATAGTTGGAGGTGGGGGGGATTTTCTTGAAAATCTTTGTGTTGCATCCCTGGAAGATACCAAACTTAAATGTCAAGTTTGGTATTTAACAGTCTTTTCGTTTTTAGTTATGCTGTCCACAGACACACTCACACACACACACACACACACCCGCATGCCGACCTTTTCCAAAAATGTTTTTTTTTTTTTTTTTTTTTTTTTTTTTTATTATTTATTCAGGGGGACCCAAAACATGTATTTCTGGTGAAATCTCAGTATTGAATTTTTGGGTACAATACAATACCTTCTCTATACATTATGCACATAGTACATGCAGAGAAAGTAATAAGTAAGGGATTTAATCAGGTTAAGTGTCCATTAGTTTGTTCACGATATATGACATACCTTTAAACTTCATTTAAAAGTTCTTCTTTTTTATATACTTGTTTTTTTTTTAATGTGATTTAGATTCCAAAATTAAATTCTGAAAAATGGATGGTCTTCTCGTATTCAAATAAATAGGGTACTTAATGTAACACATTTTTAAGTTTTTTGAATTTGCACATATTGAAAGGGAGAAGAGAAATGTCTGGTATTCAACCATTGGCTCCCAATGCAAGACAACCACCATTAGTATTTTAGGTCAAGATACAAGCAGCAGTTGACTGCCACATTCTCATCATTTTTATTCCTCTGTCACTTAGTAACACAGATAATCTTTAATTTCTCTACACGTACATAGTGTATAGAGAAGTTAATGTATTGTACCCAAAAATTCAATAGCGACTTCACTGGGAAGAGATGTTTTAGGGTTCCCTGTATCCAAAAAAAAGTATTTACAGAAATAGCTTCGTGTATGCGTGGGTGTGTGAACACGATAACTCAAAAACCAGAAGTTGGTTAAATACAAAATTAAGATTTTGAGAAACATCCCTCCACCCCTAACTACCCTTTATATGGACAAAATTTTGATTTTCTCAAAAATGGCTCTAACAATTTTGATTAAAATATAAAAAATTAAAGATATTTATATTGCAAATAAAATGTATATCATGAATTTCCTGGAAATAGCCTCTAAAGACCTCTTTATTCTGAATGAATTTTGCTGAAGTTTGCGTAATTGTTAAACCATAATAAGTAGACAAAAACTTACTACTCAAAAAATGTAGATCACGTTAAAATACACAATTTATGACATATACGTTTTTTTTCATGAAATTGACCATTTCTGACATATTCCTTGTTGAAAATTAGTTGAGTCGATTTTGTAACACTACATTCCTTACTTTTTATTTCGAAAAACATGTTTCAGAAGCCATGTGCTTCCATTGTCAGTTCCTTTGGTCGACTGCCGGCATTGCTTGCTGTGGTGGTTGTCTCTGTTCCTGGTGGTGGTTTGATAAACCTCTGTATTAGTAGATCGCCTGCCGGGATTTCAAAATTGAAAATGCAGTTCTTATTTTTCCAAATATATGTTTTCCCAAACTTTTAATTCTGTCTTCCTTGGGATATTTTTGGGCTTCTATTTATGGTGTGTTTCTCTTTCCAAAAATGCCAAGCTACCACAGATTTGTCTTCTTGTTTGAGTTTAATATTTCTGTGATGTTCTTTTGTTCTTGTTTTTATATTTCTTTTTGTTTGACCGATGTAGATGCAGCTGAACTGATATATTCTTGGTTTGTTTTCTTGTGGGATATCATCTTTTAATTTAGAATTTAAAATGTTTTTTATAGAGTAATTGTTTTTAGGGGCTAGAATGATGTTATGTCATTTGAAGATCCTCTGGAATTTGTAGAAAGTTGTAGGGTGCTATGTAAACTTGTTGTAGATCTTGTTTTCTTTCTGGTTTTGAGTGAGTGTGCTGACTTCTTTAATTTTCTTCCTACTTTTGGCCTTATTAACTTTTTTGTACACCAGTTCTGCCCGGAATCCGTTCTCTGTGCCTGTCCAATATTTTAGCAACTATCGACTCAACTAATTTTCAATTGTTAAAACACATCACTGTCACAAAGGCCACCATATATCAGGATTTTCCTTGTTATTTGTTTCAGCTTTAATATACTTGAACTTTTCTCACCTGGACAGTTGTAAAGTTGCCTTGCTTATAAATGGTTTTCAGCCACATAGCAACCACATTTGACTATCACTTTATCCTAGTGTATTCCCTTCTACTTACAAGGAAGCAAGTAATAAGACAATTACTTTTAATGTTTATCTTGATTAGCATGAAGTGGATAGAAGAATCATTAAAACATTTGACAATCACTTTATCCTAGTGTACTCCTTTCTACTTACAAGGAAGCAAGTAATAAGACAATATTTGCTGATGTTTATCTCAATTATCATAAAGTAGATAGAGGATTAAGCTTTTTAACAACAATTTGTTACTGAGATGTAGAGAAAGTCATGTGAATGGAATATATCAGATTTCTATAACTATAAACCAAAGCAAGGAAACAGAGCTGATATTTTGGGAGAGTATTAACAGTGTTTTCAGTTTTGAAACTCAATTCAGGTATCTGATCTGTTTCATTCACACGAAAATATTGTCAGAAAAAATTATTCCTTTATCATGATAATCGAGATAAACTTTAGCACTGATTCTTTATAAGTAGAATACGTTAGACTAAAGCAGAAGTCAAATTTTTTAAAACCTGATTGGTTTGTGATACAATTGAAATTTGGTTCTTTTTGCTTGGCCAGGAATAAAACAAAACAGATATGCATCAAAAGGTGACTTGCTGTTTGAGGAAAGATTAAGTTTTTTAAAATTTAAATCAATAACAAGGAATATCTCGTAAGTGATTAACTCTTAAAAAATCTGATGTGTTCCATTCACATGACATCTTTGCAACAAATTATTGTTAAAAAGCTTATGTTTTTATTTACTTCATATTAATTGAGCAAAAATGAGCAGAAATAGTCTTATTACTTGCTTCCTTGTAAGTAGAAGCGAAGTAAGGGAGTACCATAGGTTAAAGTGATAGTCAAAAACTGGTTGCTATGTGACTGAAGTTCCTTTGTATGGGTACGAGTTGACAAATTCCTGTATAAGAAAAGTATAAATTTTTTAAAGCTGAAACCAACAAGGAATATCTTAAAAACTATTAACTCCACAAAAAAAAAAAATGTATATAACTTAAATTTTGGTTTTAACAAGCTCTACATTTTTTATGGGGTACATTTTTGTCCATCTCTTCATGTTTAGCACTTATTTAAAATTCCATAAAATTCACCCAGAATAAAGTAGTCCTCAGATGCTATTCCCAGAAATTTGAAGATATAAATTTTATTTGTCAGGTAAATATCTTAAATATAAGAGAGTTTAGTCAAAATCGTTACTGCCATTTTTGAAAAATGTTCCATGTAAAATCTTTGTCACATCCTTGGAAGATACCAAACTTAAATACCAAGTTTGGTGTCTTGAGTTATGCATGGATCTTTTTATAAAAACACCTTGTTTGGATTCAGGGATGCTCAAAACATGCATTTCCTGTGAAATCTATAAAATTTTTGGGTGGAATACAATACTGTATTTACTACTATTACATTGTACATACATGCCAGAGAAAGTAAAGAGACTAAACCAAGAAAGTGGGTTGTTGTGAAGGTTCATTCTTGAGAAAGCAAATAGTGACTTGAGAAAAGTTGAAGAGCAACAGTAACAAGGAATATCTTTGTAATGGCATTTATTTGATGTAAATTGTATCCTAAAACAAGATCTTCATCTTTACTTTCTATACTATGCACATAGTAGGTAGAGAAGATAATGGATTCTACCCAAAAATTCCAAACTGGTGTTACTCTGCAAATATGTGTTTTGAGGACATCTTTTGAAAAAGGTGAGACAGAGTGAGGGGCAGGGCGGAGTAGCATAACTCAAAAGAGAGATCTATATTGAGACCAAACTTGATGTTTAATGTCAGCATCTTCAAGAAAATGAACTGGTAAACTATAAGAGATAGACAAACATTTACTACACAAAAAGTTTATAGAACCACTAGAGAATGTCATGTGAGCGTAAAGCATCAGATTTTTGGAAAAAGGTTCGTGTGTCTGTGGACAGCATAGCTCAAAAACAAAATGACCATTAAATACCAAACTTGGTATTTAAGTTCGGTATCTTCCAAGGATGGAACACAAAGATTTTCAAGAAAATCTCCCCCACCACCAAATTACCCTTTACATGGAAAAAATTTCAAAAATTTTGATTTTCTCAAAAATGGCACCTACGATTTTGATTAAAATCTCTTATATTTAAGATGTTTACCTGACAAATAAAATGTATATCTTGAATTTTCTGTGAATAGCCTCTGAGGACTACTTTATTCTGTACGAATTTTATTGAATTTTGCCTAACTGCTAAACCGTATGACATAGACAAAAACCGCACAAAAAGTGTAGATTACGATAAAACACACGCTTTATGTCATATACATTTTTTCGTGGAGTTGATCGTTTTTGAGATATTCCTTGTTTTTGATTTCAGCTTTAAAAGACTTATACTTTTCTGATACGGAATTTGTCAACTGCTGTCCATACAAACAAAGGAACTTCAGTCACATAGCAACCAGCTTTTGACTATCACTTTAACCTATGATACTCCCTTATTTCACTTCTACTTACAAGGAAGCAAGTAATAAGACTATTTCTGCTAATTTTTTCTCAATTAGCATAAAGTAAATAGAAACATAAGCTTTTTAACAGCAATTTGTTAGAGTTGTACGGAAAGTTATGTGAATGGAACACATCAGATTTTTTGGGAAGTAAAAGTTGTTAATGCATTTGAAACTTTACATGCATGCTAAAAACAGGTTTTTACATGTGATTATATAAACTAAAGTTTCAGAACTATTTTTGTTGGTTTTATTGATAAATTAATGAGGAAAACACTAATTGCATATAATTATCATATATTTCTCAGTAATTGCATGAGTAAGAATAAAGGAAAAACGGACACTTCCTGTCTGAAAAAAACTATTGAGTATTTTAAAATTGAGACCAATAACAAGGAATATCTCGGAAACGGTCAACTCTACAACAAATATCTGATGTGTTCCATTCACATGACTTTTTCTATATCTCTACAAACAAACTTCTAACAAAAGATTATTCTTCTTTCTACACAATGCTAATCGAGATAAACATTAGCAGAATGTTCTTATTACTTTGTTTCTTATAAGTAGAAGGCAACTAAAGGAATGTGCTATGCTAAAGTGATAGTCGAATGTTTTAAATGCTGTCATTATGCGATTGTCATTGCATATCTCTTCTTTGCTTGGCCAGGAGTAGAACAAAAGAAAAACTGGCACTTCCTGTCTGAGAAAAATTAAGTACTTTACAATTGAAACCAATAACAAGGAATATCTCGGAAACGGTTATCTCCACAACAAATATGTAACGGACATAAATTGTGTGTTTTGACGAGATCAGCATTGTTTGTGTAGTAAGTTTTTGTGTATCTCTTATGGAAAAATTCACCAGAATAAAGTGATCTTCAGAGGCTGTTTCCAGAAAATTTAAGATATACATTTTATTTGATATGTAAATATGTTTAATATACAACATTGTAATCAAAATCGTTAGCCATTTTTTTATAAAATCAAAAGTTTCGAAAAATTTTCCATATAAAGTGTAGTTGGTGTGGGGGCATTTTGTTGAAAATCTTCGTGTTGCATCCTTAGAAGATACCAAACCTAAATACAGTCTTTTCGTTTTTGAGCTATGCTGTCCACAGACACACCCACATGGACCTTTCTCTGAAAATACATTTTTGGATACAGAGGACCCTAAAATGTCTATTTTTGGTGAAATCTTGGTATTGACTTTTTGGGTAGAATGCAATATGCACTATATACAAGGTACGCATAGAGAAAGTAAAAATATCTGATGTGTTCCATTCACATGGTTTTCTCTGCATCTCTGCAAAAAAAAAAGTATTAAAACGCCTATGCTTCTATTTACTTCATGCTAATCCAGAAAAAATTAGCAGAAAAGCCTTATTGTTTCCTTGCAAGTAGAAGCAAAATAAGGGAGTAGCATAGTTTAAAGTGAGGGTCAAAAGCTGGTTGTTATGTGACTGAAGATCCTTTGTATGGACAGGAGTTGACAAATTCCTGTGTGAGAAAAATATGTTTTTTTAAAGCTGAAACCAATAACAAGGAATATCTAAAAAATGATCAACTCCACGAAAAAAAGTATATAACATAAATTGTGTGTGTTAACGTGCTCTACATTTTTTGTGTGCTATGTTTTTGTCCATCTCTTACAGTTTAGCAGTTATGAAAAATTCTGTAAAATTCATCTAGAGTAAAGTAGTCTTCAGAGGTTATTCTCAGAAAATTCAAGATATATTTTATTTGTCAGGTAGATATCTTTAATATAAGATATTTTAATCAAAATTGTTAAAGCCATTTTTGAGAAAAAGTCAAAATTTTCGAAAAAAGTTCCATGTAAAGGGTAGTTGGGGGAGATTTTCTTGAAAATCTTCGTGTCGCATCCTTGGAAGATACTGAACTTAAATACCAAGTTTGATATTTAACGGTATTTTCGTTTTTGGAGCTATGCTGTCCAAAGACACTCACACATACACACAGCTACACACATAGACAGACACACACACATACACATTTTTCTAAAAATACTTTTTTCTAGATTCAGGGGGACCCAAAACATGTATTTCCGGCGAAATCTCAATATCGAATTTTTGGGTGGAATGCAATACTTTCTCTATACACCGTACAAGATACGTGCAGAGAAAGTAAAAATGTATATGCTGTTTATAAACTACCGTTAATTTGACTAAATTTCACATGATTTTCCAGATTTAAATGGAAAGTATTCCTTAAACCTGTCTGTTATGAATACAAGACTCTATTCTTTGTCTAAGCGACCCAATTCGACTATTTATATTACAGCTGGCAGCTGTAAAGGAAATACATGCAATTCTAATGGGACGATATCGAAAAAATGTAAGGTTTACGTTCACATGACTTTCTCTACCCGCTATACCTACTTGCGAAAGTTTACTTTTCTACTTCATTTTAATGGAGATGAACATTTCGTTATAAACACAGTCGCCATAACATTCCATGCAATCGCGAGAAACAATTGAATGTGGAATGGATTTTAAAAGAATGAATGATAGAATCATTAATATCGGATGTCACAGAAAGTTATCTCAAATAAATCGTGTGCATTATACAATCGCGATGTAACCGTGCAATTAGTGACTCAACTAAATCAAGGTAATGAAGAAGCTATTCCCAGAAAATTGTCTCATGTAAATATTTTTAATATATCGTACCTTGATCAAAATTGTATCAGCCATTCTTATAAAAATATTTGATGTGTTGCATTCACATGACTTTTCCTACTTCTCTGCAACAAGTTATTGTTAAAAAGCTTATGCTTCTGTTTACTTCATGCTTATCGAGAAAAAAATAGCAGAGATAGTCTTATTACTTGCTTTCTTGTAGATAGGTTAAAGTGATAGTTAAAAGCTGGTTGCTATGGGGCAGAAGTTCCTTTGTTGTATGGACAGGAGTTGACAAATTCCTGCATGAAAAAAGTATACATATTTTAAAGCGGAAACCAAACAAGGAATATCTCAAAAATGATCAACTGTACAAAAAAAAAAGTATATGACATAAATTGTGTGTTTTAATGTCATCTACATTTTTTGTGCAGTAAGCTTTTGCCTATATCTTACGGTTTACCCGTTATGCAAAATTCAATAAAAATCATCCAGAATAAAGAGGTCTTTGGAGCCTTCCCAGAAAATTCAAGATATACATTTTATTTGGCATGTAAATACCTTAAATATAAGAGATTTTAATCAAAATCGTTAGAGCCATTTTTGAGAAAATAAACATTTTCGAAATTTTTTTCGTGTAAAGGGTAGTTTGCGGTGGGAGGATTTCCTTGAAAATCTTCGTGTCGCATCCTTGGAAGACTAAACTTAAATGCCAACTTTAGTATTCAAGTGTCTATTCGTTTTTTAGCTATGCTGTCCACAGACACACACAGGTGGACCTTTTTCCAAAAATGTTTTTTTCTTTTTTGGATTCAGGGGGACCAAAACTTGTAGGTATTTTCGTGTGAAATCTCGGTATCGAATTTTTGGGTTGAGTACAATCCGTTCTCTATATACTATGTGCACAATACGTGTAGAGAAAGTAAAACAGGCAACAATTACTAAATAAATACGCAGAAAGGAAGAATAAACATTGGCCGCATCATCTTGCAAAACACCATTACACCAAGAGTGCACGTAAGTTTTAAATGTTTACGGTAAAATATGTCCCAGCACTCTAACGTATTCTTTGAGTAGTTGTCCTTTAACGCTCTTAAAGAAATGCATGTTTTGTAGCACCTGCTCCTTATTCCAGAAGTTAGACATAACTAATATATTGCAGTTCTCGCGATCTTTGATTTGCGGTATGTCCACAATGTACTGTGTTTTAATAGTTGATAATACTTAGTGAGGAATTAGTGCGTTCGCTGCACTGTGTATGTATTCTGCGCGCTCTGCTTTTTCTCTGAGCTACGTCACAGGCAGAGATCCAATAGCAGCTGGCTTTGGGCTTACCTCTAGTTCTGTAGCCAGATTTCAGTTGACGGAAGACAGGCGTTTGGTCCGGTGGTTCTCGTTGACGTCACACACCAGCGAGGAGTCTAGGTCGTCTGTCAAATTGCAGCAGGTACTCAATATAACTTTATCTTGAGTTTGTTCGTCTCCATTAGCAACGCCTTTCATTTATTAATTTCGGTCCAATTTGAAGTTGTGTATTCGTTTGGCCTTTAAAATTTGTTTGTCTGGACATAAAATGCTTCAATTACTGATCAAATGATAAACATGAGTATTAAATAACTGATATGCTTATTTAAAGTGTTTAATTCTGATTAAATAATTTGAGAATCATAAAACGGAATAAATACTTACATCAATGAATTATTATTGTATTCCAACCAAAAATTAATGTCGAGAAAGATCCTTTATGTGTGTGTGTGTGGGTGGGTGTGAATGTGGGTGTGCAAATAAATGAGCACTATAACTCAAAAAAAATCTGATGTTACACATGCATGACTTTCTCTAACTACTCTACAAACTTCTTATAAAAGATTATTCTTCTTTCTACACTGTGCTAATTGAGATAAACAATAGCAGAATATTCTTATTACTTAGTTGCTTATAAGTAGAAGGGAACTAAAGGAATGTGCTATGTTAAAGAGATAGTCAATGCATAGATAACTATAAACGAATAGATGGTTAACTCAATGTTAAAAAATTGGAATCGCATTCCACTTCCAGCGATCGACGCTACTCCAAGTGTTCTCACATGACAGGGCACAGAAACTTGACTGACTACGGTAGCTCAACCACCAAAGTAGCGTCCTGTGCCGCCCACTCTCCAAACCATCCACTCCAGGATTTCGGCCAGTTTTCTCGAGTTTACAGCCAGATCAGAAATCTTTCGAGAGGTTCTAGCTTTTTCTCAAGAAATCTTTGTACCTCTCTAAAGCTTCTGATCTGACTGCAGCCTCGAGAAAAACTTTATATGCCGTTATTATTTCATTGCTTACTGAGAATTCTTGGTTTGTTTGCCAGTTACTTTTTATTCTATGTGCAAAATATATATACAACAGTCATCAGTGGTGACAAGAGTCTATTTAAGAAATAGACATTCCTACGCATTTGCTGTTGCTCTTTTTCTTTCCTTATTTGTTTATCTTTAAAAATGGAGAGTACATGGAAGGAAAATTTACCAAAATAAATTACACTGTAATGATAAAACAATATATTTCGAAAGTTAATGAGCTTGATTTAATCGTCCTGGGGTATTTTATGGACAATGCTCAGAAATCTGTGGTGCTAAACACAGATTTATACCTATTGTAATTTAATCTACTTTTGCTAATGATTTCATCAACTGAATTTCTAATTTGACAGAACTATTCAATATTCCTTTAAAGCTATGCATGACAAAAACCAAGGGAAAAATAATACAACTTTAGGAATTGGCTGTCTCCAAGGTCAAGTGATTAGCAAGCTGACTCCCCACCCAGAGGTCCCAGGTTCGATTCCCGGCTGAGGCGGAATCTTTCCCTATCCCCAAGATTCTGAAAGTATATGTGTGTGTGTGTGTTTTTGAAGAACATAAAATGTTTAAAACATCCAACATTAATGAACTTACAATCAACGAGTTGTTTCATAAGTTAAAGCCTCCGATATCACAATAGACGTTAAATGGGGCTACATAAAGAAAAAAAAAAACTTTAGGAATTACAGATATCATGTAAAATATAACAAGAAAGGAATATAAATTACTTGCTCACAACACAAATAACATCAAACGAACAGTTTAAAAGTAAAATAAAATCAATACAACCACTTGTGGTTTACATCTGCAGATATCTTTATATTAATAAAATACATTTAAATAATGACTATTATGAATTATACACTATCATTTAAATTGGGGAATTTAAAGTGTCTGTAAATTTAATTCGGAAGACTTTGTTTATGTAGGGTGCTTGTCAATTCCTAGCTTCAATATGAAATTATCATATTAACTGTTCAAATGAATATGGTGTGAAATTTTAATCAGTCATTTGCAACTTTTGCTAAATACAAAGTAAAACCACTTTAAATTTATAAACCATAAATTGGTGTCTATTTTACTAGAATTTTTGCAATAATATAGCTACAATTAAAATATATTTATTAACACTCTTAGCACATTAATAGGCATTACATGCAAATACATGAATTGTGAACTGACATATTAATATTCAGGGCATATTTTATTACTTCTTTGTTGCATCTGTAGCAATTATTTTCAGTGTTAAAGCATCTTCTGTTGGAGTGTGAGGCTCTAGAAAAAAGATACATCATCTTTGAAATGTCTAAACATTCCTCTAAAGGGTATGAACGTTTAAGCAAATAATTGGAACACTGAACTAAATCTATAACAAGCTAAGGAGCCACACAAAAAATATTTTAGGCTGAGGTGATTATTGTGTTAAAATAGCAAAGAGATATTCACAACCAAAGTTAAAAAGAGTATGGAGTACCACACCTCATACAGGTAATAACTAAATAACTACAGCAAAATACAAGAACATGGAGTAACGTGAGAAGGAAATGAATGAAGGTAGCAAATAAACATTTATGAAAATGCTAAATATTATGAAGTACTTGTTATTCTGAGCTATTCATTTTTCTGCAGAGAAAAATTCAACATTAGTCAATAATTTTTCTTGATTTTATTAAACATTAGTCAGTAATTTTTCTTGATTTAATTAAACATCAAGTGCTAATGTCAATATTTGCTGAAAATCTTTGGTTCTGAAACCAGAATTACAAATAGATGGAAAAAAATTAAACCACAAAGTTTCAGGCTATCAGTTCTATTTTGATTAAACGCAAATTGAGATGCTTAAAATCACATTGCATTGTGATAAGGCTCCAAAGAACCATTGCAGGGAAAAAATTATGTGCTAAACTTGGCATTCATTTTTCATAATAAATATTATGCATCATATTAATGGCATACATCACACAGAGCCTGAAAAATTAATCATATAACCTTTAAATATATAAAAAGGATAATAATTCAATATTTTCTATGCAATATGTAAAGGCTTTTAATTAGGTGGCATTCGATATCTTCCTAACAGAATAAACACACCTGGATTTTAAAGCTGTACAAATATGAAACTGTTATCATGTTATATATATTACAAACAATAATTTAGTAAAAATAGGTACATCTATTCAATGTAATATTTAGTTATATATCTCTTTATTCTATGACTTACATAATAATTGCCTTCATCAAATAATGCACTACATTGCACGTACCCTTCCACAGCGTTTTCTCTCATACACATGATAGTAACCAGGGAAGGGTTTTAAGATTGAAAGCATCCTTTGAAATAAAAAAGTAATAAATAATAACTAAAATATGGCTATTTCCTTATTGTAATTCCAATTATTGCAACAGAATTTGTGAATATAAAACAAGATTTAAAAACATATTTCTTCTTAATTTGCTACCTTCATGATTAGTTCAAATTTAGCATTTGACTTTATACAGTTTAGAAAAATTAATCCCTACACAAAACTTGCATCAGTTTCCTATTCCATACACATTTAGATTGTTCCATTAATTACTATTGTATTGACAGTGTTGAACGATGGGTTCAAATAGTGTTTAACGATGGGTTCAAAGATGTGTTGAACGATGGATTCAAAGATGTGTTCAACGAAGTGTTCGAAGATTTGTTCAACGAGGTGTTCAACGAAGTGTTCAAAAAGTGTTCGACGATGTGTTCAAAAAGTGCTGAACGATGTGTTCAAATAGTGTTGAACGATGTGTTCAAATGGTGTCGAACGATGTGTTCAAAAGGTGTCGAACGATGTGTTCAAAAGGTGTCGAACGATGTGTTCAAATGGAGTCGAACGATGTGTTCAAAAAGTGGCGAACGATGTGTTCAAAAAGTGTCGAACGATATGCTCAAAAAGTGTCGGACGATGTGCTCAAAAAGTGTCGGACGATGTGCTCAAAAATTGTTGAACGATTTGCTCAAAGTGTTGAACGATGTGTTCAAATAGTGATGAACGATGTGTTCAAAAAGTGTCGAACGATGTGTTCATAAAGTGTCGAACGATGTGCTCAAAAAGTGTCGAACGATGTGCTCAAAAAGTGTTAACAAGTGTTCAAAAAGTGTTGAACAAGTGTTGAATGAGTGCTCAAAAATATTGAACGAGTGTTCAAAAAGTGTCCAACGAGTGTTCAAAAAGTGTCGAACGATGTGCTCAAAAAGTGTCGAACGATGTGTTCAAAACTTGTCGAACGATGTGTTCAAAAAGTGTCGAACGATGTGTTCAAAAAGTGTTGAATGATGTGCTCAAAAAGTGTTGAACGATGTTCTCAAAAAGTATTGAACGATGTGCTCAAAATTGTTGAACAATGTGCTCAAAAAGTGTTGAGCGATGTGCTCAAAAAGTGTTGAGCGATGTGCTCAAAAAGTGTTGAACGATGTGGTCAAAAAGTGGTGAACAATGTGTTCAAAAAGTGTTTAACGATGTGTTCAAATAGTGTTGAACAATCTGTTCAAATAGTGTTGAACGAGTGTTCAAATAGTGTTGAAAGATAGGTTCAAAAAGTGTTGAACGATGTTTTCGAAGATGTGCTCAACGAAGTGTTCCTAGATTTGTTCAACGAGGTGTTCAAAAGTGTACAACGAAGTGTTCAACAATGTTCAACGAAGTGTTCAAAAAGTATTCAACGATGTATACAAGGTGTTCAACGAAATGTTCTAAAAGTGTTCAGTTCAAAAAGTGTTCGACGATGTGTTCAAAAAGTGTTCGACGATGTATTCAAAAGGTGTTCAAAAAGTGTCGAACGATGTGTTCAAATGGTTTCGAACGATGTGTTCTTTTGGTGTCGAACGATGTGTGCAAATGGTGTCGAACGATGTATTCAAATGGTGTCGAACGATGTGTTCAAAAGTGTTGAACCATGTGCTCAAAAAGTGTTGAACGATGTGCACAAAAAGTGTTGAACAAGTGTTCAAAAAGTGTTGAACGATGTGCTCAAAAAGTGTTCAAATATATGTTCAAAGAAGTGTTCAAGTATGTGCTCAACGAAGTGCTCAAATATGTGTGGAACGAAGTGTTCTGAAAGTGTTCAATGTAGTGTACAAAAAGTGTTCAACGATGTGTTCAAAAAGTGTACAACGTTGTGATCAAAGAAGTATTCAACGATGTGTTTAAAAATGTGTTCAAAGAGGTGTTCAATAATGTGCTCAAAGAAGTTATCAATGATGTGCTCAATGAGCTGTTCAATGATGTGTTCAAAGAAGTGTTCAATGATGTGTTTAAAGAAGAGTTCAATGATGTATTTAAAGAAGTGTTCAATGATGTGTTCATATATTCGTTCAACGATATGTTCAAATAATCTGTTCAATGGTGTGTTCAATGTGTACACCGAAGTGTTCAAAGATGTGTTAAAAGAGATTTTCGACAATGTGATCGACGATGTTATGTTCAAAGATGTATTCAAATATGTGTGCAAAAAGTGTTGAACAAGTGTTCAAAAAGTGTTGAGGAAAGTGTTCAAAAAGTGTTGAACAAATGTTCTAAAAGTGTTGAACAAGTGTTCAAAAGGTGTTGAACAAGTATTCAAAGGTGTTGAACAAGTGTTCAAAAGGTGTTGAAAGAAGTGTTCAAAATGTGTTGAAAGAAGTGTTCAAAGGTGTTGAAAGAAGAGTTCAAAAGGTGTTGAAAGAAGTTTTCAAAAGGTGTTGAACAAGTGTTCAAAAGATGTTGAACAAGTGTTCAAAAGATGTTGAACAAGTGTTCAAAAGGTGTAGAACAAGTGTTCAAAATGTGTTGAACAAGTGTTCAAAAGGTGTTGAACAAGTGTTCAGAAGTTGTCGAACAAGTGTTCAGAAGTTGATGAACAAGTGTTCAGAAGTTGATGAACAAGTGTTCTGAAGTTGTTGAACAATTGTTCAGAGGGTGTTGTTTCAAGTGTTCAGAGGGTGTTGAAAAAGTGTTCAGAGGGTGTTGAAAAAGTGTTCAGAGGGTGTTGAACAAGTGTCCAAAGGGTGTTGAACAAGTGTCCAAAGGGTGTTGAACAAGTGTTCAAAGGGTGTTGAACAAGTGTTCAAAAGGTGTTGAACAAGTGTTCAAAAAGTGCAGAAAAGTGTTCAAAAGGTGCTGAACAGGTGCTCAAAAGGTGTTTAGCAGGAGTTCAAAAAGTGTTGAACAGGTGTTCAAAATGAGTTGAACAGGTGTTCAAAAGGTGTTGAACAGGGGTTCAAAAGGTGTTGAACAGGTGTTCAAAAGGTGTTGAACAGGTGTTCAAAAGGTGTTGAACAGGTGTTCAAAAGGTGTTGAACAGGTGTTCAAAAGGTGTTGAACAGGTGTTCAAAAGGTGTTGAACAGATGTTATAAAGGTGTTGAACAGATGTTATAAAGGTGTTGAACAGGTGTTCAAAAGGTGTTGAACAGGTGATCAAAGGGTGTTGAACAGGTGTTAAAACGGTGTTGAACAGGTGCTCAAAAGGTGTTGAACAGGTGCAGTGTTCAAAAGGTATTGAATGAGTGTTCAAAATGTGTTGAACAAGTATTCAAAAAGTGTTGAACGATGTGCTCAAAAAGTGTTGAACGAGGTGCTCAAAAAGTGTTCAAATATATGTTCAACGAAGTGTTCAAATATGTGTTCAACGAAGTGTTCAAATATGTGTGGAACGAAGTGTTCAGAAAGTGTTCAATGTAGTGTACAAAAAGTGTTCAACGATGAGTTCAAAAGTGTTCAACGACGTGTTCAACGATGTGTTCAAAAAGTGTTCAACGTAGTGATCAAAGAAGTATTCAACGATGTGTTTAAAATGTGTTCAAAGAGATGTTCAATAATGTGCTCAAAGAAGTTATCAATGATGTGCTCAATGAGCTGTTCAATGATGTGTTCATAGAAGTGTTCAATGATGTGTTTAAAGAAGAGTTCAATGATGTATTTATAGAAGTGTTCAATGATGTGTTCACATATTCGTTCAACGATATGTTCAAATAATCTGTTCAATGGTGTGTTCAATGATGTGTACACCGAAGTGTTCAAAGATGTGTTAAAAGAGATTTTCGACGATGTGTTCGACGATGTTATGTTCAAAGATGTATTCAAATATGTGTGCAAAAAGTGTTGAACAAGTGTTCAAAAAGTGTTGAAGAAAGTGTTCAAAAAGTGTTGAACAAGTATTCTAAAAGTGTTGAACAAGTGTTCAAAAGGTGTTGAACAAGTGATCAAAGCTGTTGAACAAGTGTTCAAAGGTGTTGAACAGGTGTTCAAAAGGTGTATCAAGAAGTGTTCAAAAGGTGTTCAAAGAAGTGTTCAAAAGGTGTTGAAAGAAGTATTCAAAGGTGTTGAAAGAAGAGTTCAAAAGGTGTTGAACAAGTGTTCAAAAATGTTGAACAAGTGTTCGAAAGGTGCTGAACAGGTGCTCAAAAGGTGTTGAACAGGTGTTCAAAATGTGTTGAACAGGTGTACAAAAGGTGTTGAACAGGTGTTCAAAAGGTGTTGAATAGATGTTCAAAAGGTGTTGAACAGGTGTTCAAAAGGTGTTGAACAGTTGATCAAAATGTGATCAGGTGTTCAAAAGGTGTTGGACAGGTGTTCAAAAGTGTTGAACAGGTGTTCAAAAGGTGTTGAACAGGGGTTCAAAAGATGTTGAAACGGTGTTCAAAAGGTGATGGACAGGTGTTCAAAAGGTGTTGAACAGGGGTTCAAAGGGTGTTGAGTGTTCAAAGGGTGTTGAACAGATGTTCAAGGGGTGGTGAACAAGTGTTCTAAAGGTGCAGAACAGGTGTTCAAAGGGTGCAGAACAGGTGTTCAAAATGTGTAACAGGTGTTCAAAAGGTGTTAAACAGGTGTTCAAAAGGTGTTGAACAGGTGTTCAAAAGGTGTTGAACAGGTGTTCAATAGGTGTTGAACAGGTGTTCAAAAGGTGTTGAATAGGTCTTCAAAAGATGTTGAACAGGTCTTCAAAAGGTGGTGAACAGGTGTTCAAAAGGTGTTGAACAGGTGCAGTGTTCAAAAGGTATTGAACGAGTGTTCAAAAGGTGTTGAACAAGTGTTCGAAAAGTGTTGAACAAGTGTTCAAAAAGTGTCACCCACATGTTCTCGCGCGGTCACTTTCTTGGTCTCGAGCCGTCACTCCCTTGGTCTCGCACCGTCACTCCCTTGGTCTCTCGCGGTCAGTCTCTTGGGCTCGTGCGGTCACTCCCTTGGTCTCCAGCGATCACTCCCTTAGTCTCGCCCGGTCATCCCTTGGTCTCGTGCGGTCACTCCCTTGGTCATGCCCTGTCACTCCCTTGGTCTCGCGCGGTCACTCCACTGGTCTCCTGCGGTCATTATTTTGGTCTCGCGCGG
Source organism: Hymenopus coronatus (assembly GCA_030762935.1). Taxonomy (NCBI): domain Eukaryota; kingdom Metazoa; phylum Arthropoda; class Insecta; order Mantodea; family Hymenopodidae; genus Hymenopus; species Hymenopus coronatus. Next base: position 362,606 of record CM060880.1, on the reverse strand, counting down.
TCGCTCCCTTGGTCTCCGGCGGTCACTACCTTGGTCTCGTGCGGTCACTCCGTTGGTCTTGAGCTGCCAATCCCTTGGTCTCTCGCGTCATTCTCTTGGTCTCGCGCGGTCACTCCCTTGGTCTCGCGCGGTACTTCCTGGCTCTCGCTCGGTCCCTCCCTTGGTCTCGCACGGTACTTCCTGGCTCTCGCGCGGTCACTCCGTTTGTCTCGCCCGGTCACTCCCTTGGTCAGGCCTGGTCACTCCCTTTGTCTCGCCCGGTCACTCCCTTGGTCTCGCACGGTCACTCCCTTGCTCTCGCGTGGTCAGTCCCTTGGTCTCGTGCGGTCACTCCCTTGGTCTCGCTCAGTCACTCCCTTGGTCTCCCTTGATCACTGCCTTTGTCTGGCCCGGTAACTCCTTTGGTCTCGCGCGGTCATTCCCTTGGTTTCGACCGGTCACTCCCTTGGTCTCGCGCGGTCACTCCTTTGGTCTCGCGCGGTCACTCCCTTGGTCTCTCGCGGCCACTCCCTTCGTCTAGCGCGTTCACTCCCTTAATCTAGCCCGGTCAATCCCTTGGTCTCGCGCGGTCATTCCCTAGTCTCGCGCGGTCTCACCCTTGGTCTCACGCGGTCACTCCCTTGGTCTGGCCCGGTCACTCCCTTGGTCTGGCCCGGTCACTCCCTTGGTCAGGCCTGGTCACTCCCTTTGTCTCGCACGGTCACTCCCGTGGTCTCGCGTGGTCACTCCCTTGGTCTCGCGCGGTCACTCCCTTGGTCTCGCGCGGTCACTCCCTTGGCCTCAGACGGTTACTCCCTTGGTCTGGCATGTCACTCCCTTGGTCTCGCGCGGTCACTCCCTTGTTCTCGCGGGTTCACTCCTCTGGTCTCGCGCAATCACTCCCTATTTCCCGCGCGGTCACTTCCTTGGTCCCGAGCGGTCACTCCCTTGGTCTCGCGCGGTCACCCCCTTGGTCTTGCGCGGTCACCCCCTTGGTCACGCGCGGTCACTCCCTTGGTTTCGGAGGGTCACTCCCTTGGTCTGGCCTGGTCACTCCCTTGGTCTCGCGCGTTCACTCCCTTGGTCTTGCGCGATCACTCTCTTCGTCTCGCATGGTCACTCCCTTAGTCTCCGCCGGTCACTTTCTTGGTCTCTCGCGTGGTCACTCTTTTGGTCTGCAGCGGTCACTCTCTTTGTCTCGCGCGGTCACTCCCTCTGTCTCCAGCGGTCATTCCCTTGGTCTCGCGCGGTCACTCTCTTGGACACGCGCGGTCACTCCCTTGGTCTCGCGCGGTCACTCTCTTGGTCTAGCACAGTCACTCCCTTGGTCTCGCGCGGTCACTCTCTTGGTCTAGCACAGTCACTCCCTTGGTCTCGCGCGTTCAGTCCCTTGGTCTCGCGCAGTCACTCCCTTGGTCTCGTGCGGTCACTCCCTTTAATTCTTCAAATACACACCAGGTAGCAGCACATGATTTTTTTTAAAGGAAAAAAAATGTGTTTGGCCAGGTAATGCATGTTCATCAAAATAAAATAATTTAAAAAATATACCTTGTGCTGCCATCAAGTGTATGTTGAAGGAAGCAAGACAAAAACTTTAAAAGAAAATTACCTTATGCTACCATCTAGTGTATATTAGATGTACTAATGTAAATTTTAAGGTGGAAAAATGGTGAGTGCTGCCATCTAGTTTCTCCTCAATCAATTAAGGATTTTAAACATTTTAGTTCTTTGAATAGACACCAGGTGGCAGCAAATGATTATTTTATAGGAAAAAAAATATATGCGTTGCAATGTAATGTATGTTCAACGAAACAAAATACTTTTTTTTACAAAAATTACCTTTTGCTGCCACCTAGTGTATATCAGAGGCACTCAAATATTAAGGTGAGGAAAATAGTGAATGCTGTCATCTAGCTTCTCATCAACCATCTAAGGAATTTAAAAAAAAAGAAATAGTTCTTTGATTAGGCACTAGTTGGCAGCACATGGTAATTTTTAAATAAAATAATATGCTATGTGTTCCATCTAGTGTATGTTCATGGAAGCAAAAAATAATTACCTTATCTGCCCCTTAGTGTATATTAGAAGTACTAATATAAATTTTAAGGTACTGTCTCTTCAATCAAGTAAGGAAATTTTAAATATTTTAGTTCTATGAAAAGACACCAGGTGGCCACACTGATTATTTTTAAAGGAAAAATATGTTGTGTTCCATCTAGTGTATGTTCAAGGATGAAAAAAATAATTTATCAAATTACCTTGTGCTACCACCTAGTGTATATCAGAGGTACTAAAATAAATGTTAAGGTGGGGAAATAGTAGGTTTTTTCGATCTAGTGTCTCTGCAAACAACTGAGTAAATTTTTAATAGTTTAGCTCTTTGAAAAGACTCCAGGCGGCAGCACATGATTATTTTAAAGGAAAAAAATATGCTATGTGCTGCCATCTAGTGCCTGTTCAAGGAAACAAAATATATTTTAAAAAAATATGTTGCTCTAACCTAGTGTATATTTGAGGTACTTTAATATATTTTAAGGGATAAAATAATTAGGTGCCGCCAGCTAGTGTATCTTCAAGCAATTAAGGAAATTATAAATATTCTAGTTCATTGAATACACACCAGGTGGCAGCACATAATTATTTTTTTCAAGAAAGTGCTATGTGCTGCCATCTTGTGTGTGTTCAAGGAAGCAAAAAAATTATATAAAATATCTATTGCGGCCACCTAGTGTTTATTAGAGGTACTTATTAAATTTTAAGAATTATAAGAGTAAGTGCTGCCATGTAGTGTCTCTTCAAGCAACTAAGGAAGCAGCACATGATTACTTTTTTTTAAAGAAAATGTTATGTGCTGCCACCTAGTGTCTGTTCAAGGAACCAAAAAATGTATTTAAAAAATATATGGTACTGCCACCTAGCGAATATTAGAGGTATTTAAATATTTAAAATTTCCTTAGTTGATTGTAGAAACTAGATGACATCTCTTCCCTCCTAAAGATATTTGAGTTCTTTGAATAGGTGGCAGCACATGACTATTTTTAAAGGAAAATAAATTGTTGTGTTGCTATCTTGTGTCTGTTCAAGGAAGCTAAAAATTATTTTACAAAATTACTCTTGGCTTCCACCTATTGTATATTAGATGTACTAAAATATGTTAAAGGAAAAAAAAATAGTGTGTGTTGCGTTTTAGAGTCTGATCAAACAACTAAAGCAATTTACAAATGATCATGTACTGCCACCTAGGGTCTATTCAAGGAACTAAAAAAAATATTTAAAAAAAAAATATAATGTGCTGCCACCTTGTGTGTGTTCAAGCAACTAAAGAGGTTGAGAATTAACATTTGGTGTCTCCTAATGCCTGTTCAAGGAAGTAAAAATATTTTTAAAAAATAACATGTTTAGTGCTAAATGTTTATAGTTCTTCTAAAAAACTTAGCGTGTTCTGCAACCTAGTGATAAATGATTATGGTGGCAGCACGTGCTAATGTTCCTCGATCATACAATAGCACATGCTAATTTTTAAATATTTTTTTTTAGCTCTTTGAATAGACACTTTGCCAGCACTAATTTTCCGAGAAAAATAACCACGCCATGGTACAACACTAGGTGGCAGCATATACTATTTCTAAGTTAATTGAAAAATCACTAGGTGGCAGTACATGCTAAGCTTTTTTAAAAACAAATTTATTTCCTTTAACAAGCATTAGGTGACAGCACATAATGTTTTATCGAAAAAACACTGGGAGTCTGTTCCCCGAAAAAAACTTTAGGTGGCAACATTTACTAATTTTGAATATTTTTTAGCACGTTTTATTTTGATAAGTTCCTCGAAAAAACACTAGCTGGCATCACATGCTGTTTTTGTTTTTTTTTTTTTTAATTTGCAGAACAAAATACTGTTCAAATCAGATACCAATTTATTAAAATATTTTACAGACACTAGGTGGCAGCAGATACTAGTTTATTTGAAGCAATCTCGGTGGCAGCACATAAAATGTTGTATAACTTGTAAACTGTAAGAAATAGACAGAACCTTAATGTACTAAAAATGTAGAGCTCATCAGAACGGACAATTTATTTCACATACAACATTTGGTGGAGTTAACCATTTCCGAAATATTCCTTGTTATTAGTTTTAGTTGTAACAATTTAACAATCCCTTTATCCTAGTGTATTGCCTTCTGCTTACAAGGAAGCAAGTAATAAGACAATTTCTGTTAATATTTATCTCGATTAGTATCAAGTAGATTGAAGAATACACTTTTTAAAGAATAATTACTTGCAGAGAGGTAGAGAAAGTCATGTGATGGATCGAATACAATAGCTTCTCTATACACTATATATTTAGTACGCGTAGCGAAAGTAAAACTCTCATGTGTTCTATTCACATGATTTTCTCTACATCTCTGCAATAAATTATTGTTACAAAGCTAGTGCTTCTATTTACTTCACGCTAATCCAGAAAAAAATTAGCAGAAATAGTCTTATGACTTGCTTCCTTGTAAGTAGAAGCGAAATAAAGGAGTAGCATAGGTTAAAATGATAGTCAAAAGCTGGTTGCTATGTGACTGAAGTTCCTTTGTTTGTATGGACAGGAGTTGACAAATTCCTGTATGAGAAAAGTATAGCTTTTTAAAGCTGAAACCAAAAACAAGGAATATCTCAAAAACGATCAACTCCACGAAAAAAATGTATATAACATAAACTGTGTGTTTTAACGTGCTGTACATGTTTTGTGTTGTAGGTTTTTATACGTCTCTTACAGTTTACTTTAGCAGTTATGGAAAATTACGCAAAATACATCATGAATAGTCCAGAGCTATTCCCAGGAAATTTAAAATGTACATTTTATATGGCATGTAAATATCTTTAACACATGATATTTTAATCAAAATCGTTAGAGCCATTTCTTTAGAAAATTTTTATAAAAATTCCATGTAAAGGGTAGTCGGGGGGGGGGGGTCATAAAAATATTCGTTTCGCATCCTTGAAAGATACCAAACTGAAATACCAAGTTTGGTATTTAACGGTCTTATGCTGTCCACACACATGGACCTTTTTCCGAAAATGCTTTATTGGACTCAGGGGGACAAAAAACGTATTTCCGGTGAAATCTTGGTATTGAATTTTTGGGTACAATACAATAACTTTTCTATACATATGTACATAGACGTGTAGAGAAAGTAAAAATATACACTTTAAATATAAATAGAATTTCTGACATTGCACTTTTTTATTTTGAAGCGCTTCCTATTGGCTACAGGTGTACGTACGCGACAAGGACAGAGCAAGGGAACAGTTGAACGTCAACATTCCGATATCAGTATGAGAGTTAGTGTTCGCGTGTATCTACCAGGTATGTATTGTATTCTATCGTATCTAAAACTGACATTTCACTTGGTATTTAAGTTAAGTATCTTCCAAAGATGCGACACCAACATTTTCAGAAAAGCACCGCAAACTACCTTTATATAAAAAAATTAAAAAATCGTTTTTCTCAAAAATGGCTGGAACGATTTTGATTAAAATATCATATATTAAAAACATTTACCTGACAAATAAAATGTATATATCTTGAATTTTTCTGGCAATAGCCTCTGAGCACTACTTTATTTTGCATGAATTCTTGCATAACTGTTAATCCACAAAAAATTTAGTTATCTCTTAAACGCACAATTTGTCATACATTTTTGAGGTGTTTGCAAAGGTCAGGAATAAAATTGGGACAGTAACAAAGAGAACCGAATTTGAATGCTTCACGTAGTGACAGCTTTTAAAACATTTGAGTATCACTTTATCCTAGTGTATTGCCTTCTACTCACAAGGAAGCAAGTAATAAGACAATTTCTGTTAATGTTTATCATGAAGTAGACAGAAGAATAATCTGAAAGTTACAGAGATGTAGAGAAAGTCATGTGAATGGAACACGTCAGACTTTTCGTGTAGTAAACTTTTGCCTATTTGCTACAGTGATGCCTAATAAAGAAGTGTTCAGAGACTAGTCCTAGAATATTTGAGATATACATTTTATTTTTCATATAAACGTCTTAATGATAATGATTGGAGCCATTTTGGAAATGTTAGTTTGCGGTGGGGGTATTTTTGGATTGAGAGGACCCTAAAATGTGTATTTGCTTGTTTATGTAGAGACATTTGACGGACACACGTGTGTTCATTTCCCGCTCTTTATTACTCACGATATATATACACCTACTCCAACTTTGTTTGTTTGTTTGCTCACATTATGAGAAATGTAACAAAAGATGTCATCTAATGGCTTTACTTCAATACGTCATTAGAGCCGCTTTATAGTTACTTACTGCTCTGTTATAAAGCTTTAGGGCCGTAAAGGGATGTTTTTATAAGTACAGGACTGCGGGTCTCTGAAGCTAAATTCCCAGTGATACCAAAAAAGGAGTCTGGCGCATTTTACGTCTCAACAACTTACTGTTTTCAACATATTCAAATGTGGACCGCCAGTGGAAGTTTTACTCACCACCTTTTGTAATGCAACCGACACTTCCTGAATTAAAAAAACAAAAAACAAAAAATTTTCAGAAAAATGTCCGTCTGTCTCTGTAGACAATGTAACTCAAAAACGAAAAGTCCGTTAAATACCAAACTTGATATTTAAGTTCAGTATCTTTCAATGGTAGGACTATAAACTTTTCAAGAAAATCCCCGCATTTCAGACTATCCTTTAAACGGAAAAAATTAGAAAATGTTGTTTTTCTCAAAACTAACGACTTTGACCTCAATACCCCATATTAAAGATGACAAATAAAAGTTTATCTGGGAAGACCTCTTTATTCAGAATTTTACATAACGGTTAAACCGTACATCTCGTTAAAACACACAAAATATATCATATACGTTTTTATGTACAACTGAGATATTCCTTGTTATTAGTTTCAATTTTAAACTTTTCTCATGCGGCAAGTTTTATCTCTCTTGTTTTACTGCAAAGTGAGCCGAACTTCAATTGTTTCACATAGGGCCGCGTTTTAAACATTGACTATCACTTTATCCTAGTGTATTTCCTTCTACTTACAAGGAAGCAAGTAAGACAATTTCTGTTAACGTTTATCTTGTTTATCATGAAGCAGATAGAAGAATGTTTCAGCAAGAGAAAGTCATGCGAATGGAACACATCAGTTTTTTTTAATCGACTCCATGATTGGAGACATTGAAAGTTGTTGTTGGAAGGTGAAGATGGGAGTAAGAATTGCGTGGTCTGCCTAACATTAATAGGTCGCGAGTTCGTATCTCGCTTAGGGCAGGTTACTCGGATGTTTTTTTTCCGGGTTTTCCCTTATCCTGAAAAGACAAGTGTCGAGTACCTTTAAGCTGCATGGACCCCGAGATCTTTTGAGCTCATTCATCGTTTGATATGAGCAATGGTAAAAAACCAACGCTCGGGATATCTGGAAAACGGTTATCTCCACACAAAAAATGTATATAACAAATTGTGGGGTTTAACGACATTTTTTGTGTGTTATAAGTTTTTGTCCATCTCTTACTTACCTATTATATAAAACTCTTCCAGAATAAAGAGGTCTTACCAGAAACACTTTTATTTGTCATCTTTAATATGTGGTATTTTAGTCAAAACCGTTAGAGCCATTTTTGAGAACTGCAAAACTTTCATTAATCTGATCATGTAATGGGTAGTTTGGGTGGGACGATTTTCTTGAAAATCATGTCATATTCTTAGAAGATGGTGAACTTAAATACGAAGTTTTGTATTTAACTAATGTTTACTTTCTCTATACGTATTATGTGCATACTGTATAGAGAAGGTATTGCATTCCACCCAAAAAATCGATACCGAGATTTCACCACAAATACACGCTTTATTCATCTATATTAAAAAAAAATCTGATGTGTTCCATTCACGTGACTTTCTCTATATCTCAGAAACAAATTATGTTAAAAAGCTTATGCTTCCATTTACTTCATGATAATCGAGACAAAATTAGCAGAAATAGTCCTATTACTTGCTTCCTTGTAAAGTAGTCTTCAGAGACTATTACGAGAAAATTCAAGCTATACATTTTATTTGGCAAGTAAATATCTTAAATATAAGGGATTTTCATCAAAATCGTTAGTGTATTTTTTAAAAAAATCAAAAAATTTCGAAATGTTTTCCATGTAAAAGGTAGTTGGGGGACGTGTAGAGAAAGTAAAAATATACGCTTTAATTATAAATAGAATTTCTGACATTGCATTTTGTTATTTTGACGCGCACAAATGGGGAATGCTTCCTATTGGCTACAGGTATACGTACGCGACAGGGACAAAGCAAGGGAACAGTTGAACGACAACATTCCGATATCAGTATATGAGTTAGTGTTCGCGTGTGTCTATCAGGTATGTATTGTATTCTATCTAAAACTGACATTTCACCGGGCGGCGAAAAGCCCATTAAATTCCAAACTGACAAATAAAGTGTATATCTTGAATTTTCTGGCAATAGCCTCTCAAGATCTCTTTATTTTGTATGAATTCTTACATAGCTGTTAAACCATAAGAGATAACTAAATTTGTTGTGTATTAAGTTTTTGTGTATCTCTAAAACGCACAATTTGTCACACATTTTTGAGGTGTTTGTTACTGTCCCAGATTTATTCCTGACCTTTGCAAAGAGAACCGAATTTGAACTGCTTCAGGTAGCGACAGCTTTTAAAACATTTGACTATCACTTTATCCAAGTGTATTGCCTTCTACTTACAAGGAAGCAAGTAATAAGACAATTTCTATCAGATTTTTAGAAAATGGTCCCTCTGTCTCTGTGGGCAGTATAGCTCAAAAACGAAAAGTCCCTTAAATACCAAACTTTATCTTTAAGTTCAGTATCCCCCAAGGATAAGAGGCGAAGATTTTCAAGAAAATCCCCCCCCCATATAAAACTACAAGGTAAAAATTTTGGTTTTCTCAAAAGTGGCTGAAACGATATTTATTAAAATGTCATATATTTAAGATATTTTTATGAACAAACGAAATATTTATCTTCGTTTTTCTGTAGACCTCTTCATTCTGGATGACTTTTATATAATTGGTAAACCATAAAAATAAAAAATAAAACAAAAAACTTGCCACACAAAAAGAATACAAATTGATGTTATATACATTTTTGTGTAGAGATATCCCGAGCGTTGTGTTTTATACTTTAATCTGATTGGCCATATCGGACGATGAATGACCTCAAATGATCTCGGGGTCCGTGACCTAAATGTTACTCGACATTCGCCTTCTCAGTGTAAGGGAAAACCTTATCCGAGTAACTCACCCTAAGCGAGATTCGAACTCGCGACCTGTTGAATGTAAGGTAGACACGATACTGCCCACGTGGGTAGCCTAATTCTTCACCATCCACCAATGCCTCCAATCACGGAGTCGATCCAATGTGTTCCACTCACATGACTTTCTCTAGCTGTTACACTAACAACTTTTCTTACAAAAGCTTATCCTTCTATTTACTTGATGCTAATCGAGATAAACATTCACAGAAATTGTCTTATTACTTGCTTACTTGTAAGTAGAAGGGAGATAAGGGAGTACACTAGGATAAATTAAATCTTTCAAAAGCTGTCGCTATTTGAAACAATTGACATTCCATTCCCTTTGCTTACCATTGGTAAAATAAAATTGATGTTCATTTTGAGAAAAGTTTAAGTAGTTGTGTAGAAGTTTTTGTTTATGTTTTACGGTTTACCAAAACTCATCCAGAATGAAGAGGACTTCAGAGGTTATTCCCAGCAAATTCCAGTTAATTATGCATTTCATTTGTTTTAAAAATATCTTAAACATATGGTATATTAATCCAAATGTTAGAGCCATTTTTGACAAAATTGCATCATCGAAAAATCTTCCATGTAAAGGGTAGTTTGGGGATTTTTTCGAAATCATACGTTTTGCAGACGTAGAAGACGCTGAAAATAAATATCATGCTTGGTATTTAATAGACTTTTCGTTTTTAAGTTACACGTTCATAGGCACACGGACCTTTTTCTAAAAATGTATTTTTAGCCTGGCGACCTAAAAACACATTTCCGGTGAAATCTCGGCATCAAGATTTGGGTGAAATGCGATACCACCCGTACATGCTATGTACATAGTAAGTGTAGAGAAACTAAAAGCGCAGTAAATATCACATAACCTCAATTGCTGTACTTCACGGTACTAAAACGCTACGGGGAGACAATGATGTATTGCGACGGTAATTTGGTTGACATGAACAGTATGTAATGGTTCCATTGTCTGTACTAATAATAATAACAACCATGACTTTGTTGTAACCATAGTGATAAAAATTGAGGGTAATTATTTACAAGTTATGCCGCTGTGACTTATGCCAGTTTTGCACTTTAACGGGACCGTGGGACTATGGGTGGGGAGATGGTGTAAAAAACTAATGTTGCTACCTTCTTTCTATTATCCCTTTACAGCTATCACCCCTTTCTCTTCTCTGTATTTCCTTTCTTTTATTTTCGTTCTTATTCTATATACTATCCTGATTTTCATATACCCCAACAATTACCTTTAGTTGATGGAGACTCGATCCAGGTACCTTTGGTATTGTAGTCTAGCACGCTATCCATTGCGCTGTTAGGAGTTGTTGGAAATATTGATAATGATGTACTACAATAGAAAATTAGAAACATAATTAATTTATTTACACACTAACCTAAACGGATTGGAACCTAACCTCCGCTAAATTTGAAAACCACAGACTTTGAAATTGGAATGCTTAAGGTATTATAATGTTTCAATATAATATCTGACAAGAATTCTTAACATTGTAGTGCCTTAACTGAACAGCTGTATCTGCGAGTATGACATACATCAGCACAGCGCGAGATTGCAAATTCCAGTTCAGTTTTAAACTGCAGGTACAATAATTAATATAACATGGTCACTTTATCACCTATGCGTAAATGTGGGAAATTAGCACAAAGAAATTAAAAGAAAAAAGAAACAACATGTGTATTTAAAACAATTATCACCATAGTTGTGTTTTTTACGAAAACTAGAATTTTGGTTTACACAATGTTCAGAATTGTCATATATCTACAAATAAGGTTAAGATGGATATCTCTATTGATAGCTGCTACATATTACTTAAGCATACAACTTGATTAGAGTATGTGGCAGAGGTCCCAGCTGGGGTGGGAAATTTTCTTTAATCACAATTTTTCCCTATCCCCTCAGAGTCTGGAAGTATGAATATGTGTGTGTGTTTGAGGAAAAAACAATTAAAACCCAACGTAAGGAACCTACAGAAAAACTTCTTTCTAATGCAAAAGCCCCCCCCCCCCCAATATGATCCTAGATGTTTAAGGGGGTCATATAAATGGAAGAAAAAACAAGAGTATGGCAAAAATCTGCTTCATGCTTTAAGATGACTCAATTAACAATTAATGATAAAAAACCAGAAAAAATTTGTATTTACTCTTAAAAATGAGATTGCAATTTAAATACTGTAAATCTACTAGGAATGCATCTAGACAGCAAATTAAACTGGGATGTACATACAAATAAACATTGCTCTAAACTGACAAGTCATGTACATGCTTAAACAATTAAAAAGTTTAATTACTAAGAAATGTATTATGCATTGTTTCACTGTCATCTGTATTATGGAATTTTACTGTGGAGTAATGCAAGTGGAGCTAACACTGTCTTCAAATGCCAAAAGAAACATATTTATTGCATAAGAGATCTATAAAAAAACAACTTTAAAACTTATTTTTTGAAGAACTCGACTTTAACTGTCCTTGTCTTTATATGCTTGTCTACTGTACATAAAAGTAAGCTACCAAACCTTACCTTCCAGGAACACTATTCACAATTATAAGAACAATAATTTAGAAATGCCATATTTTAGGCTGAGCAAAGCTCAAAATCGTTACGTATATACAGTTACCCCATAGTATCCAACTATTCCCCTTAAAGCAGTTTAAGATTATCTAGAAATGTTATTATAGGACTTGGTTTTTATAGTATTAGTGAATTTTTACACTACACATGGTAAATGACATTGCTGTAACTTGTTATTTATTTCATTTAAGACACGTGTATTTGCTATGTATAGTCACAATACCTATCTATATGTGAATGTGTATTTATTTTAACTATGATTGTATGACTATGTCTATAGCAGCCAGATACTACTTTTGGACAACTATAAAGAAATAAATGTTGGAACATCCATCGAGTGGTGAACTGAAGTATGAAATGACACTATTATATGGACTGAGCTGGACAACTTATAGTTAAAGTAGGAGGGGCATACATTTTGAACACAAATGCAAAAAAAAAAAAAGTTGCAAAAGGTAATGATAGGTAGTATGCATTTAAGTCATATGATGTAGCTCAAGTCATGCAATTTTTAAAACCTACATCTGCTTTTGCAGATTTACATGACATGTCATGTCAGTTTTCCTACCCTTATAACTTTACTAAAGCTTTCTTTGCACATGGACAAGGTCAGTTGATCAGTTGATATTAATTTCATCATGTTTCTGTCAGAATGTCACATTTTTGTTATGCAGTTTTGTTTGATGGATGTCTAGCGACATATGCCGGTGTTGCATACCACAACACTGATCGCCGACAATGAAACTCAGGTTTTAGGCATTTTAGCGTGTAGTATTATTATATATTTACTTGCAAAAGTACTACAAGCCTTTTTTATTAATATTCAGCTCCTTCTAGGCAGCATACTTCATAAATATTCTCAAATAAGCATCGCTACGCGCACGTAATAAATTAGCGTCTAACTTAATTACTGAGCTTTTCCGACAAAAAAAATTGATGAAAACGTAACAAGTTCAAACCACAATTTGTTTAATTTCTAGAGCGGCCGAAGTTCTCTATAACAACCAAATTGAGAAACAAATACAGTAATCACTTACCGATTAGCTGCAGTCAGTTTCAGAGTAACAAACCTATGTACGAGATGATTTCTTCTGAGGAGAAATTGCAGATGATTCACATTCAAAACTTCTGTACGCCATTTCAGTGACGCGACAGCCTTCGAAAATAGCGCTCGTTTTCTTGTTTCAATAGTGACGTCACAATGCAAGTCGATACAAAATGGAAATTTGGAGTTTACCTTATCTAAACAGTTAAGTATAAACAACTCAGACTAATAAATAACAATTAAATTCGCTATCTCGGACCTATATTAAATGTTTCTCCTATCACCACTTTGGAAACGCCTGGAAAATCACATCGATAAGGCTTATCGATAATAATCGAATCGTTCATAGAGCTGAGAAATTATATACAATATTCTAGTGATTTATATTACGGATGCCAGTTTTAACTTCTCTTCCGCTTACCTTTGGTGGAGAAGGTATTGCATTCCACCCAAAATGTTGATGCTCAGATTTTACTACAAATATATGTTTTGAGCCCTAATCATTGACCCCCCAGAAAACAAATTTTTAGAAAAGAAAAATCTGATGTATTATATTCACATGACTTTCTGACTGGGCAGTGTGATCGTAACGTGTCTGCCTCACGTTAAACAGGTTGTGAGTTCGAATCTCGCTTAGGGTGAGTTATTTGAATAAGGTTTTTTTCACGGTTTTTTCTTATCCTGAGAAGACAAATGTTGAGTAACTTTAAGGTCCATGGGCCTTTTCACCAATTTCATTCATCGTGCGATATGACCAACCTGGTTAAATGACATTAAGCTAAAAAAAAAAAAAAAAGAATAGAAAATGGTTAACTTCACAAAAAAGTTTTCATGACACAAATTCTGTGTTTTAACGAGATCTATATTTATTGTGTAGTAAGCTTTTGTTTATCTTTTATGCTTTATCAGTTATACAAAATTCATCCAGAATAAAATGAACTTCAAAGGCTATTCCCAGGAAATTCAAGATACACATTTTATTTGTCAAGTAAATATCTTTAATATAAGATATTTTAGTCAACATCATTAAGAATCATTTTTGAGAAAATAAAAATTTTCGAAAAAAGTTTCATGTAAAGGGTAGTTGGGGTTGTGGGGATTTTTTGGAAATCTTCGTGTCGCATCCTTGCAAGATACCAAGTTTGGTATTTAATGGTGTTTTTGAGCTATGCTGTTCACATGCTCAGCCACATGCACCTTTTTCCAGATATGCTTTTTTGGGACTCAGGGGGACTCAAAACATGTATTTTACGGTGAAATCTCAGTTTTGAATTTTTTCTATATAATACAATACCTTCTCCATACACAATGTAGATAGTATGTGTAAAAAGACAGTTATTTGTGAGCAGATGCTAATTATAATTTACCTTTAATCTGATATAACTTTTATAATATGTATATTTATCCTGATCACCTTAAGAAGGAAATAAAGAGTTTTACATTACTGACAATGGTACCAGGTGTTCCATTCACATGGCAATTATTGTTAAAAAGCTTATTCTAAACATTAACAGAAATGGTCTTATTACTTGTTTCCTTGTAAGTAGAATACACTAGTATAAACAGATAGTCAAATGTTTTAAAGTGTGGTGATGATTTAGAAATGAAGTTAATATCGCACAAGATGGAAGAATTCCATCTCAAAACGCTGTGGGTGAGTAAATTTAAGAATTCTGACAATCTTCCTTCATGATCGTAGCAAGTGGCCAATCCAGTAAATTGGCGCGTAAAATTCCAACCAATCAAAACTTATTATCTCTGTTTTTTTCTGTCACAGCAAGGTGTAATTGTTTTTCTAAATTGATTGCACCAACGTGCATTTGTTTTCTCTCTGAACTAATGTTCGTCTCGTAGCAATAGTATTAATGTGCAATGATATTCCCGTACATAATGTCGGAAGTTGCAAATCGTTTTGGGGAAAGGTCTGTCACTGAAATACACATATTAATTGCCACAGAATACTAAAATCAACAGAGAGAGTTGTGAAACCAGTTCAATGAATTCTGTTAGCAACGAGGCCATGATTTGTGATATGGACATCAAGTTGCAGCAAATATACGTCAAGACAAATGGGATTTTGGAAATATTATTCTTCTTGTCCATATCATTGTTATTTTATTCATGAAATAGTCTTATTAAATATAAGTTTCTCTAGATAAAAGTTGTTATATTACTTATGATAAATGTCTGAAAACATTGTGAGAGTTAGAGAAACTGTGCAACAAAGTCCAATTCCTGATGAAATTGATACGAAATGGGGAGGTGCCCCTTCATGCATAAGTGCACATTGTCCCAGGTTGATAAACAAAAGCTTGCAGCATATGCACATGAAGGATGTAAGGACTGATAAGAGTACTGTCAGTGACTGTAATTTTCACCAGCACTGTTGTTACTAGAAGCCCAGTAATGGTGTTTTATGTTACTCAGGATATCTGGTTCTTCATCTCCTTCACTATCTGTACGATAAACCAGACTCCCGAGGGACTGGAGCAGCAGGGACAACTCTCTTTGTCCACTATTATAGGTGTCTTCAATCCTAGCTGCAATCAAAGAAATGTGTAGTCTATATGCCAGCTTCACTTAATTCGTGGTTAAAGCTGCGACAAACAACAAAACATAATAATTACATAGAATATACGAGCTGCATCCAGAAAGTAAGTCCCGATGACTGATATAGACAACAAAAACATCAGTACGTAAGAAATATTTATTGGTATAATTACATAGACTCACTGGCTACTTTTCAACATAGTCACCACCGTTTTTGAGGCATTTATCATAACGGTGCATTGTATGCCCAAGTCAGAGCATTCTGCCGCCAATGTTCGCATCCACTTCATTCTGTACCTCAGTGTCACTGTGCAAGAAAATGCTTCATGAGACGGAAGAGATGAATGCCATTTAGAGCGGGTTGAGGAAGTATGCAGGATGTTCAAAGACCTCCATCCAAACTATTCAACACATTTCGTGTGGCGTTCGCTGTATGGGGTTTTGCATCGTGATGCACAAGCGTAATGTCAATATTCCACATCTGTTGTTCTGGATTGCCCGCCTGGCAATATCGATCAGCATTTACGGTCTCCCCTCGCAGTAAAAATTTGCACAAGAGGACACCATGTCGATCCCAGAAGACAGTGCACATGATTTTTTTGACAGAGATTGTCTGCTTGAATTTGGCAATATCGATCAGCATTTACGGTCTCCCCTCGCGGTAAAAATTTGCACAAGAGGACACCACGTCGATCCCAGAAGACAGTCCACATGATTTTTTTGACAGAGATTGTCTGCTTGAATTTGGTCTTCACAGGTCAACCACTGTGATTGTTGTTTTGTCTCTGGTGTGGCATGTTTCATCCCCAGAGAGAAACTTGTCGTATCGCTGTAGGAATGTCAATGCTGCGGCCAGACGTTCATCTGTCAGTTGTCTAGGTACTCATCTTGCACACACTTTGTAAAAACCAAGCCACCTGGAGACAATTTCATGCACAAGCGAGCGAGACATCTGGGGAAACTGACATTGTGAATCGCTGGTTCTGCACAATTGCTTGCCGCACACTTTCCAACAGTTCTGGCGTCACCAGGGATGGTTGGCCATTACGATCTTCGTTGTGAATATTGGTTCTTCCTTCTGTGAATTGCCTGCACCATACTGTCACACATAATGTCCTGTCCATACACGAGACACAATTGACGATGGATCTCTGCTGGAGATTGCTTTTGAGCATTCAAATATTGGATAACTGCACAAACCTCGCAACATCGGAGCAACAGCCATTTTCTCCTAGCACAGAGCGGTAACCACAAAACTGAAACTTTACTACAATGTTACCATATACTTCCTCTCTTCTCCTGTGCAAGTGTATTCCTATCTGACTGGTGGTGCCATCTCTGGATGCGATCAGGACTTAATTCTGGAGTCACCTCGTATCATACTTTATTCACCATTTAAATCTTGTACAAAGATATGGACTTCGTCAAAGCTTATAAAATTAAAAACTTACAAAACAAATTTACATACATAAAAGGCATTACATTAATTTTTACATAAGACAAATTTTTAACAAGCACAGTCAAGACAAATTGTAATTTAAATATTCTTGCGCTGAATAAAAATAGCCTTACATTAAAAATGTTTTAGGACCAATTTGAACCTCTTTTCCAAAGTTATAGAGCGTAATATAACAGAGTTATTGATCTTATACAGAATGATTCAAAAATACTTTTACAGGCTCCTTACATCTAAACAAGAAAAAGTGTTCATATAAAGACATGTCCCAAAACCTCCATTCTCAATTTATTGAGGTTCAAAATGCTATTAATCAAGCATTTAAAGTACACATTATTCTATTTTTAATGTGTGCTTCTTTGGAGATGTTCCACACGAACACCACTTATAGCAAATGTCCTCCTCTTGCATGGAATGTCAAATACTACCAGTCAGTGTTGTATGAGTCACAGGCTCTTACATCACATGTAGATTAAGAGTTTCTCCTTCTGCTGCATAAACCAATAGTTTCAGGGCCCTGAAAAGATAAAAATCCAGGAGATTAAGGTCAGGGAAAAATGCACAAGGACCTGGTCCCCTCTACCTATCCATTTGTCATGCTAGATAGCAGCCAGGGAGACTAAAATGTGCTAGAGCCACATCATGTTTCTGCAGAGACACATTTTCTAATAAGACAACACTTGTAAGGGAATGTATAACACAAGTAGCCATGGCAACACAAGGCCAACTCTGCAGGGTAAAATGGGTCAAAGCCTTCTATGAATGAGTGTATAAATAAATGAAGTTATTAGGTTGGACCTGGAAAGCCGCTGAAAGTGACTTTCATCAATAAATTGATGATGTGAAAACAAAGTATTTTAGAGCATATGTTTATATTTTCATTTTCTGATGTCGGGAATCGATCCCCAAACATTGTAAAAGTATTTTTGAATCATCCTGAACATATTTGATGAGATTGTGCAGTCAGATTTTGTCTATATTGTTATAGTTTACCAGTTGTGCAAAAGTCATCCAAAATGAGGAATGCTTCAGAGGCTCTTCCTAGAAAATTCAAGATATATATTTTATTTGTCATGGAAGTATCTTAGACATATGGTATTTCAATCAGAAATGTCAGTCAGTTTTGAGAAAATAAATGTTTGAAAAATCTTCTGCATGAAGGGTATTTTGGGGTGGAACAATTTCTTGGAAACTTTTGGTTGTCGACCTTGGAAGATGTTGAATTTAAATTTCAAGTTTGGTACTTAACATACTTTTCACTTTTGAAAAAAACATACACACACTCACACCACGCTACATTCGCATTACTTTCTCTACTAATGCTACAATTAACTGTTCTTACAAAAGCTTAGCCTTTTATTTACTTCATGCTAATCAAATAAACATTAACAATTAGGTCAAATGAAAATTTTTGTAGACTTAATCTTTTAAAGATATTCCACAATATTGGTTTCAGTTTTGCAATACTTACATTTTTCTCAAACAGGAAATTGTTATTCATTTTTCTTTTAATGGTTTAAGCAAAGAGAATGACATTTCAAAACCATAACATAGTAACAGACTTCTAAAGATTTGACTATCACTTTAGCCTAGTATATTCCCTTATTTTTCTCCTACTTACAAGGAAGCAAGTAATAAGACAATTGTGTTGTAAAATTTTGTCTGTTACGGTATACATGTTGTATAAAGTGATCAAAAATGTAGAGGACTTCAGAGACTATTCCCACAAAATTTAAGATATACATTTTATTTCTAGTTGCCCTCCGTGGTGTAATGCTTACCATGCTAACTTCATATACCCAAGGTCACAGGGTCAAACCTGGTGGAGAACAATGTATTTTTTCGGGTGTAAAAATTCTTAGCATGGTTTCCTTTAGAATTAGAGCCATTCAAAATCATTATTTTAGAAAAAGTTTACATGTATAGGGTAGTTTGGGATTGGAGGATTTTCTCGAATAGCTTCGCATTTTGTCCTTGAAAGATGCTGGACATAAATACCAAGTTCGATATTTAACAGACTTTTCGTTTTTGAGTTATGTTTTTTTATAAAAAGGTTTTCATTCATGGAATCTCAAAACTTACGTTTGCAGTGAAATGTTGACATTGAATTTTTGGGTGGAATACAATACTTCCCTACTACTAGTGTAAGTAGAGAAAGTAAAAATGATAACATTGTAGAATTAATTCTTGGAAATTGTTAATACCACAAGAAATAAAAAAGGATTATTCAATATATAAGCAGAAATACTTTTAATTTTTTTATTATTACGAGAATGGAGTACAAGAGTTAACTATTTTTCAACTTAATGCACCCCCAAGTTGTATACGCTTACACCAGTGCTGGATAACCTTCTCACTTGCACATGTGCAAAGCCAGTTATGCACTGCCATCTGCGAGAGCTTCTCTCATTGGGTTAAAAAAGTGATAATGTGAAAGTGCCAGATCCGGTATATGATGTGTGGCCTTGCAGTAAGAGTACGCCAAGCTGCTTCCTGACATACAAGATTTGTGGTAATGATACTCTGGTACTCCATGTGACTGTTGATGAGGCACTTTTATTGAATTGTCCTTGTGAAAGTGCCAGATCCGGTATCTAATGTGTGGCCTTGCAGTAAGAGTACGCCAGGCTGCTTTCTGACACACAAGATTTGTGGTAATGATACTCTGGTACTCCATGTGACTGTTGATGAGGCACTTTTATTGAATTGTCCTTGTGAAAGTGCCAGATCCGGTATCTAATGTGTAACCTTGCAGTTAGAGTTCGCCAGGCTGCTTCCTGACACACACGTTTTGTGGTAATGATACTCTGGTACTCCATGTGACTGTTGATGAGGCACTTTTATTGAATTGACCTTGTGAAAGTGCCAGATCCGGTATCTAATGTGTGGCCTTGCAGTAAGAGTACGCCAGGCTGCTTCCTGACACACAAGTTTTGTGGTAATGATACTCTGCTACTCCATGTGACTGTTGATGAGGCACTTTTATTGAATTGACCTTGTGAAAGTGCCAGATCTGGTATCTAATGTTGGCCTTGCAGTAAGAGTACGCCAGGCTGCTTCCTGACACACACGTTTTGTGGTAATGATACTCTGGTACTCCATGTGACTGTTGATGAGGCACTTTTATTGAATTGACCTTGTGAAAGTGCCAGATCTGGTATCTAATGTGTGGCCTTGCAGTAAGAGTACGCCAGGCTGCTTCCTGACACACACGTTTTGTGGTAATGATACTCTGGTACTCCATGTGACTGTTGATGAGGCACTTTTATTGAAGTGACCTTGTGAAAGTGCCAGATCCGGTATCTAATGTGTGGCCTTGCAGTAAGAGTACGCCAGGCTGCTTCCTGACACACACGTTTTGTGGTAATGATATTCTGGTACTCCATGTGACTGTTGATGAGGTACTTTTATTGAATTGACCTTGTGAAAGTGCCAGATCTGGTATCTAATGTGTGGCCTTGCAGTAAGAGTACGCCAGGCTGCTTCCTGACACACAAGATTTGTGGTAATGATACTCTGGTACTCCATGTGACTGTTGATGAGGCACTTTTATTGAATTGACCTTGTGAAAGTGCCAGATCCGGTATCTAATGTGTGGCCTTGCAGTAAGAGTACGCCAGGCTGCTTCCTGACACACAAGATTTGTGGTAATGATACTCTGGTACTCCATGTGACTGTTGATGAAGCACTTTTATTGAATTGACCGTGTCAAAGTGCCAGATCTGGTATCTAATGTGTGGCCTTGCAGTAAGAGTACGCCAGGCTGCTTCCTGACACACAAGTTTTGTGGTAATGATACTCTGCTACTCCATGTGACTGTTGATGAGGCACTTTTATTGAATTGACCTTGTGAAAGTGCCAGATCCGGTATCTAATGTGTGGCCTTGCAGTAAGAGTACGCCAGGCTGCTTCCTGACACACAAGTTTTGTGGTAATGATACTCTGGTACTCCATGTGACTGTTGATGAGGCACTTTTATTGAATTGACCTTGTGAAAGTGCCAGATCCGGTATCTAATGTGTGGCCTTGCAGTAAGAGTACGCCAGGCTGCTTCCTGACACACAAGATTTGTGGTAATGATACTCTGGTACTCCATGTGACTGTTGATGAGGCACTTTTATTGAATTGACCTTGTGAAAGTGCCAGATCCGGTATCTAATGTGTGGCCTTGCAGTAAGAGTTTGCCAGGCTGCTTCCTGACACACAAGTTTTGTGGTAATGATACTCTGGTACTCCATGTGACTGTTGATGAGGCACTTTTATTGAAGTGACCTTGTGAAAATGCCAGATCCGGTATCTAATGTGTGGCCTTGCAGTAAGAGTACGCCAAGCTGCTTCCTGACACACATGTTTTGTGGTAATGATACTCTGGTACTCCATGTGACTGTTGATGAGGCACTTTTATTGAACTGACCTTGTGAAAGTGCCAGATCCGGTATCTAATGTGTGGCCTTGCAGTAAGAGTACGCCAGGCTGCTTCCTGACCCACAAGATTTGTGGTAATGATACTCTGGTACTCCATGTGACTGTTGATGAGGCACTTTTATTGAATGGACCTTGTGAAAGTGCCAGATCTGGTATCTAATGTGTAACCTTGCAGTAAGAGTACGCCAGGCTGCTTCCTGACACACAAGTTTTGTGGTAATGATACTCTGGTACTCCATGTGACTGTTGATGAGGCACTTTTATTGAATTGACCTTGTGAAAGTGCCAGATCCGGTATCTAATGTGTGGCCTTGCAGTAAGAGTACGCCAGGCTGCTTCCTGACACACAAGTTTTGTGGTAATGATACTCTGGTACTCCATGTGACTGTTGATGAGGCACTTTTATTGAATTGACCTTGTATTAGACACAAACTTATATAAAGTGAGAGAGTGTTTATACAAGGGTCACTCAGAATGAACGCAACAACATCTGATCATTGTCTGTTTCCAAAGTATTCTCCATTGCTCTTCTTTGTAAGCAGCTGCTGCGGCTTCTTGGCCTCAAATTTTAGGGAAGATGCCAGATGTGGACTGGATGGTTTTATTGCACAATGTGGGCAGTATTAGTGTTTTGTCACTTGCTAAGAAGCAGGCGCACATCATCTTACTAATAAATCCAGCTTTCGTCGTGTTACAATGTTAAATGTTTTTGGATCTATAATTTGCTGGCACTAGTGCACATGTGCTTGTTTTTACTAGTGGCAGATCCAATGACGTCAAGCTTTTCTTTGAGAATTGTTTTCACCGGTCTTCCTCTTCTAAACTCGGTGTACCATCGATAAACTGTGCATTGCCAAATGCAATACAGCCTCTAAACCAATGTTAAAGTGATAGAAAATACTCTGCCTGGGATCCATCCTAGCAACACACAGTGGTGACAATGGAGCGCATGTGCTTTAAATTATCACAACCCAGTTTGTACATTCTCAAAACTTTTGTAATGATCCTCGTATAAGTTTATTTTTGTGTGCAATGATGCTTCTGAGGTTTTCTTGTTACACTATTTGACTTTTTATTGGTTTTGGTATATGATTCTTTTTCACATACAACATTTTACATCCCTCTCCCTGCACATTTGTAAATGTAGTTGTAATGTTATGTATTTTCATAATTGTATTAAGCATTTACAACCTCCTCTCATTGTACAATAAAATCCCTTCCTCCTCCACTCCCCTTTACTGTAAAATTCTGTACCAATTTCCAGTGTAAACTGACAATGGAAGTTTTAAAAGTGAGTAAGACAATCTTTTTAAGGCCCATTCACATAAAAAAGTTAATGCAAATACAACACAAATACTGATGTATATTTTGACTTGCATGAATGTGTCAAATGAATTTTTTGGTATTTAGCAATGACACAAGGTCTGTAAAGCCTAATGCTTTGATATTTTACACTCTAGTACATAATTGTAAATTTCTGCATTGTAAATTCTATAACATATTTGTAAATATGTATTGTAATTTGTTGATATTTATGAAGAGCACATAATACAATAATCATGTTTTAATTTTATATAATTACTAGTAGTAACTATTATGTCGATAATTAGAAAACTATCATCTGACATCATTACATAATGAAATTATATTTATTTATACATTTTAACACTAATTTTTTATACTCTTCGTTTTTATGTGCAAAAAAAAAAAAGGGGGAAAGTAGGTACAAATACTTTTATAGAGCACATTAAGTATAGTACAGGCCTCAAAAGCAAATGGTGTGATTATATGTGTATTCTGTTGTTTTGTAACCCTAGAGCTTTATATAAACATATGTATACATGTATACCCCTTGACAAATTCTATGTTCAGTGGCTTCCTGGCCTAAACGAAACTACAGCATGATTTCTAATCTAATCACAAACACAAAGATTTGTGCTTAGGTCAATAAATGGAGTCATTCACAATCATTTTGATTCACATAATTCCACGTAATCCATTCCTTGTAATCTTCATGCCATTAGAAGTTAATTACTTTGTTTCAAAATCATCACAGTTTTTTTGACAAAAAGTGTAAACCTTAGAAAGATAAAATGTGGGGAAACAAAATATTTATTAATAGATTGTTAATAACATAAAATGTGAGGTTAGATAATTACTAAGTGTATATTAAACTAGTCTGTTTGTTTGTTATGGAAATAACTAACATAACAAAAATGCAGTTTTAACGACACTCATTTTCATTAATTATTACAGCCTCTAGTTTTAATTGTTGGCATTGTGAGTGGGAAGGCAAATGTTACTGCATTAATATTTTCTATGTGAATAGCTCTTTAGATAAAAAACTAAAATACTATTGATGTTAATTATGGAAAGGCAGTGATGTGTGCAAACTGTTTTAAGCATAGCAGCTCCCAGACTGGGAAGTTATAATTACAACATTGTTTGTAGTGTAACAATAATCTATACAACACTGGCTTTCTGCTCTCCATGTGGATAGAAACCTTCATCAACATTAAATACAAACAAGAGTATTTAGGCAACCATGGAACATTTTTGTGGTTTCATAATTTAGGACCTTGTTCATTAGGGGTTAGATGTTTTCAAAACCAAAATAATGGACTTATTTTATTTGTCCTTGCAGCATAATGCATACTGTGGTTATGTGTAACCCCATCATGACGTTCTACTGCCAGCATCTTTTTCATTGTTATGTTGGTATCTGACAACAATGAAAGACACTTTCTGTTTAGGCTGCAGTTGTGGGGGGGTGACCAGTAACCCTTGTAAGATTCATGTTTCTTAGAATGGCCATGAAAACAGTTGGTACAAATGAAGAAAAGTTGATTCAGTGGTTCTACGAGAGTGAGGATAATGTCTCCATTGGATAATAATGCAGACATTTCTACGTCCATGGACATTATAAAAGGAAGAAATGGTTCCACCTGGTGTTCCAGTGAACCTTGGGCTTCTAGAAACACCGTCCTTAGGATTCTTGGAATATTGTTCAACAATACTATGATTTCAAGTATCACAAACCAAGAAATCTAAGGACTTTGGTGAATCAGATTCAGTGGAGACTTTGACTCTTATTGGTTTGTTGTGTATCCTGAAAACATGGACTCTTATGTACTGAAGAAATGGTCCACACAAATATACCTGTGCATCATTAGTGAATTTTGTTTGGGATTTTTTGTCAACTGCCTGCACAGCGATGTCGAGCTGACAAGTTTGCAGCTATTCCAAGTGTACTGCTCGCTACACACTGCCCATTTGTTCGAAACCCAACAGGTGGGCATTAAAATTATAACAATGCCAGAACATTCACATGGTCACCTCACACTGGCAAACGCACTACTGCAGTGCAATAGGTAAAGACATTTTCAGAACGAATAGAAATATTCCAATGGATAATTGGTTCATCTGGCAGAAACTTTGCTAAATAATTGGAATTAACAGTTGTGGAATGCTTAGGCAGAAATTCCTTCAACATTTTTGGCTAGCAAAAAGAAAAATGTCTTTTACTCCTAAGAAGTGTAAATGTGTAATATTGCATTCAGGAAAAACAGTTAATGATGACAGCACAAAGAAACCTGAGATCATCAAATTCTTCAAAAAGTGGAGATGAAACCTTCGACCAAATGGTCCATTCTGATTTGACAAGATCGCCTTTAAGATATTTCTATGGAATAAGTCATTTAACTTATTCAAGACGGCAGAGAATGTCAAAAGGCTCTAGAAAGATGCCTTTCCAGACCTTTGGGCAACGAGATTCACTTTTGGAGATTTTGTCAGTCAGAAGAGAGAAAAGGTTCTTTACCTCACCAAAGACGTCTAAGCAGATAGAAGCGGGACCTCAAAACAAATACATTGTGTTGTAAGTGCAAAATGACCAGTGTCTGCTGCTCGTTGCAAAGACGTGTGTCTTGTGTGCAAACTGAAAATAATTGTAAGCAAAAGTGTTGTTAAGCATGTATTCCCTAATTTAAAAATTGTCTATAAAAATGGCTATTTGGTGGGTTACAAGTAACCACATGTTAAATTCATCTACTTGAATTAACTGTTTAGCTAATGATGAAGTCACAGTGATACAGTTGCCATCTTGAATTGCTAATGAAAGCTTCATATTTGATTATTGCTGAGCCCTTCATTGCAATTTGAACAGGTTCGTGAAGAATCTTGTATACAGGTGAGCTAACAATATCAATGTATATAATGCTTCAACAATACTGTGCAACAATGTATGTGCTGCTGTCTAGTGACTTTCCCAGAAATTTAAAAATTATGTGCTTTCATCTAGTAGCTGTTGAATGAATAAAAAAAAACTTTAAAGGTGCTACCACCTGGCGTATATCAGTGGTATTAAAGGGGAGGGTGAACCACCAAGAAAACTGGTTTTTTCTTAAAAATTCAAATACAAAATTGTTAGTTGAAGGGGGGGGGGGGTGATAGTTGTTGTGCCCGCCCAGTGTCTATTAAAGGAACTAAGCACAACAACAACAAAAAGAAAAAAAGCCCACTGTGGGCACGTTAGCGTAATTGGTTATCTAGAGGGAAAGTTATGTGCTGTCAACTGTTGTCTATTGAGGGAAATAAATATTTGAGTTCTTCCCATAGACACAAGCCAGTGGCTGTGCAGAGAGCTATGCGTGTCGGAAATAGAATATTTTCTTGGAGGGCAGAAGGCGTGCGAGGTTGCGCGCAATACATTGATTGCAATGGGGAAACAGTGAAATTTAAAACAGCTGTAATTACGTGATGAAGATACCTGGGTTGGAAATAATTGCGACAACACGTTCTTTATGATCATCAGCATTTATGCACAGGGATTAGACCTTGAATGTCTGGTTGCGGATTGAATAAAATCACTTCATTGACTAGAGGGAACTTCATCCCACAACTGAACAAAACAAAAGTAAATATAATTGAAGTTGAATATTGCATACTTGCATATAAAGTGCTTTACAAAACGGAATGTAAGCATCACCTAAAGTATAATTCAACTTTAATTTTGTTTTTCACAGTTTTTTCTCACATTCCATATAAACTGTCTACTTTTTTACTTTCTCTACATGTGATGTAGGTACCTACTTAGCATATAGAGAAGATATTGTACTCCACCCAAAAAAGATACCTAGATTTTACAAGAAGTACACGTTTTAGGGTGCCCTGTATAAAAAAAGAACTTTTAAGAAAAGGTCCATGTTGGTGTTTATGTCCACGAACACGATAACTCAAAAACGAAAAGTCAGTAAAAACTCTAACTTGGTATTTAAGTTTAGTATATTCCAAGGATGCGACACGAAGATTTTGAGGCAAAAGTTCCTAGCCCAAGTATCCTTTACGTGGACAAATTTCGAAAATTTAGATTTTCTAAAAAATGGCTGTAACGATTTTGATGAAAATACAGCATATTAAATATATTTACATGCCAAATAAAATGTACATGTTGAATTTTCTGGGAATAGCCTTTGAGTACTCTTTATTCTGGATGAATTTTGCATAACTAGTAAACCGTAAGAGATAAAAAAAAACAACAACAAACTGCACAAAAAACGTAGATTTTGACAGAACCACAATTTACTTCATATACACTTTTTCGTGGAGTTGAGAAATCCCTTCTTATTGGTTTCTATTTTAAATATTTACTCTTACGGGGACGGGTCATCACCTAGCCCTGCAAAGAAACACATTTCTGCTAATCGATTAGTATGAAGTAGATAGAAGAATAAGTTTTTTAACAATAATTTGTCAAGATATGTAGGGAAATTTATATGAATGGAACACATCGGATCTTTACTTTAATACACAAAGTCTCAACAAAAATTATAAACATGAGTTGTTAAGAGTGTGTCTGTAGTAAAGCGATCAAAATGCTGAATTAAAAGTGTAAAATATGCTGTGCTCAATTCTAAGCTGATGAAAGAATTTTTATTTAAATATTATTCCAAGAGCCTATAAATATGAATGCGATAGTTAATGTGTGTTTAGTTAATCGAGAAGTGCATTTTTAATGTATACTTCAACAATTTAAGCAGTTGTTATAGAAGGTCAAAGTGGTGATGCGGCCATATTACCTAAGGTGTAATAAAAGCAAACTTAAATAAAGCACTTTAGCATAAGAAAACACATGCGATACTGGATTTACAGAGACAGTATACGCACAGTATAAAATTAAAATAAGTGCGAAATTAGGCACCTGAATTTCTCTTCAGTAAATTGTATTCAATACTTTGTTAAGCATTTGTGGTATGTTTGTGTTAGAAGGATAAGATATATAGATATAAAATTAGAATTAATTACTATTTAATGTAAATTTTATGCAAAGATAATTAAACTCTACTGACCTATTGAATCATAAACAAAATTGATTTAGATAGATGCTGTCTGACTATTTTCTTGTGCAGCACACTGCTGTAAGATTTTGCTGCATGATAACACCTGAGTTTTACATAAAAGTTTACCACCAAGTTCTTAAAATGTGTTTTTTGAGGTATTGAAAGCCTTTTCAGCGTACTGAACATATGGCAAAAAGCATGCCCTGCCCTCCAGTTGAGAATGTGCGAGAGGTTTCAATTTGTGGCGGTGACACTAGCGCCGGCAGTGTGTCTAGGTAATTAATTCCAAGGTCTTTGCATAGACACTAGGCAGCAGGGAAAACCAATTTGTATGTGGTGATTACTAGTGTCTGTTCAAGGAAGGTAATTATTATGTTTTAAACACCCTTGTGTGGCCACGTAGTGTACATTAGAGGTCTTGTACGGTCTTTTCGATTTTGAGCCATGCTGCCGACAGACACACACGTACATTTTTCTAAAATGCTTTTTTTTGGATACAGGGGACCCTAAAACATACATTTCTGGTGAAATCTCGATATCAAATTTATGGGTGGAATGCAATACCTTTTCTATACACTATGCACGTAGTACCTGTAGAAAAAGTAAAAAAGTATTTGTAGAAAAAGGTCCTTATGTGTGTGTCTGTGAATACGATAACTCAAAAACGAAAAATACAAGACTTGATATTTTAAGTTCAGTATGTTCAAAAGATGAGATACAAAGAATTTTCAAGAAAATCCCCCGCTCCAACATAGAAACTTTTTCGAAAATAGCCATTTTGAGAAATAGCCTGTGAAGAGCTCTTTATTCAGGTTTCGTTTGTGATGTGAATATCTTTATATTTTAGTCAAAATCGTGTTACAATCACATGACTTTCTCTAGCTGCTCTACAAAAGATTATTCTTCTTTCTGCTATTCGAGATAAACATTAGCAGAATATTCCTATTACTTAGAAGGTAATCAAAGGAATGCGCTATGCTAAGATGATAGTCAAAAGTTTTAAAAACCATCGTTATGCGATTGTCATTGTAAATCGCTTCTTTGTTTGGTCAGGAGTAGAACAAAACCACAACGGACACTTCCTGTCTAAGAAAAGTAAAAGTACTTCACAACTGAAACTAATGACAATCTCTGCCCGTTCTTCTTTCACATTCACACCGCCATCACGACCTGTTCTTCTTTTAATATCTCATCGCCCTCCCGGTCCGTTCTTCTACACTCGCATCACTTTCAAGGCGCGTTCCTCTTTTACACTTATAACGCCTTCACGGCCGATTCTTTTACTATCACATCGCCTTCTCGTCCCGTTCTTCTTTTACTATCACATTGCCTTCCCGGCCCGTTCTTATTTTACTTTCACATCGCCTTCTGGGCCCATTCTTCTACACTCACATAGCTTTCAAAGCCCGTCCAGTTCTTCGTTTACAGTCACATCGCCTTCTCGGCCCGTTCCTCTTACACTGAAATCGCTATCACGGCCCGTTCTTCTTTTACACCCACAACACCTTCACTGCCTGTACTTTGTCTATCACATCGCTTTCTCAGCCTGCTCTTCATTTACTAACACATTGCTTTCTCGGACCGTTCATCTTTTACTACAAGATTGCCTTCTCGGCCCGTTCTTTCTTTATAGTCATATTGCCTTCTCGGAGCGTTCATCTTTTACTAACAGCCCGTTCTTCGTTTAACGCCTATCGCCTTCTCGGCCAGTTCTTCTTTTACAGTCATTTCTTCTCGCCCCGTTTTTCTTTTACACTCACATCGCCTTCTCGGCCCGTTCTTCTTTTACGCTCACATCGATTTCAGACCCGTTCTTCTTTTAATATCACATTGCCTTCTGGGCCTGTTCTTCGTTTACAGTCACATCACCTCCTCGGTCCGTTCTTCGTTTACAGTCACATATTGCTTTCACGGACCGTTCTTCTTTTACACTCACATCGCCTTCACTGTTCTTTTACTATAAAATCGCCTTCTCGGCCCGTTCTTCTTTTACTATCACATCGCCTTCTCAGCCATTTCTTAAATTATCACATTGCCTTCTCGTACCGTTTTTCGTTTACAGCCGCATCTTCTTGCCCCGTTCCTCTTTTACACTCACATCGCTTTCACGGCCCGTTCTTTTACACTCAGATCGCCTTCTCGGCCCGTTCTTCTTTTATCACATCGCCTTCTCGGCCCGTTCTTTTTTTACTAACTCATTGCCTTCTCGGCCCTTTCTTCTTTTACTATCACATTGTCTTCTTGGCCCGTTCTTCGTTGAAAGTCACATCGCCTTCTCCTCCCGTTGTTCTTTTACAGTCGCGTCATCTTCTCGTCCCCGTATCTCTCTTACACTCACATCGCCTTCTCGGCCCGTTCTTCATTTACACTCACATCGTTTCACTTCGCCTTCACTGCCTTTTCTTCTTTTACTAACACGTTGCCTTCTCAGCCCGTTTTACTTTTACTATCGCCTTCTCGACCCGTTCTTCGTTTACAGTCACATCGCCATTTCTGAGTTATTTTTTAATATTTGCTTCAATTTTAAAATAGTTACTTTTCTCAAATGAAAGTAATCATTCGTTTCATGCCTCTTTTGTTTTGCTCTTGGCCATGCAAAGAGAAATGAATTTCAGTTGTATTACTTAGCAACGTGTTTTTAAAACATTTGAGTATCGCTTTAGCCTAGTTTATTCACTTCTACTTTCAAGGAAGCCAGTAATTAAGGCAATTTCTGTTAATATTTACATTGATTAGCATGAAGTAAATAGAAGGAAAATGTTTTGTAAGGTTACTTTGTTTGCAGAACAGGTAGAGAAAGTGATGTGAATGGAAGACATGAGAATGTCAGATAGTAGCAGTCTTGTTAAGAGTGGTTCTTTGTAGCAACTTTTAATTTTACTGAATGGCCGACATGTGTGTAAATAATCAACACAATTTTGTATACAGTTGCTAATGTTTGTATATTTATGTTAATAGAGAATGGAGAAGAGTGGCAGACTTTAGGAGAACAGTTGGTATCACTGACAAGAGACATTTGTTGTAATGGTGAGTTGAGATTTGCTGTCATTATACAGAATGCTCTGGCATGATCATTAATCAGCACTTTACTTTCTCTACACGTACTACCTACATAAATACATAGAGAAGATATTGTAATGCACCCAAAAACTCAATACTGAAATTTCAAAAAAGCATTTTTAGAAAAAGATCCATGTGTGTCTGTGGACAGCATAGCTCAAAAACTAAAAGACTGTTAAACACCAAACTTGGTATTTAAGTTTATTGTCTTCTCTTTGCATGGAAACATTTTTGAAAATTTTGTTTTTCTCCAAATGGCTCTTAACAATTTTCATTAAAATACTGTATGTTAAAGTTACTCACAACACAAATAAAATGTATATGTTGAATTTTCTGAGAACAGCCTTTAAAGACCTCTTTATTCTGGATGAATTTTTCTGAATTTTGCATTACTGGTAAACTGTAATAGATAGACAAAAACTTAGCACACAAAAAATGTAGATCTTGTTAAAACAGACAATTTTTGTTGAGTTTTTGTTAGTATCACTATTGTTATTAATCTGAATATTTATTTATTTATCTTTGTATTTAACGTGTTGGTGATATTGGACAATAAATAAGATGAGTCTGGAGTATAAGTTACTTGATAAAAAACCATAATGTGGGTAACTCGGAGATTTGCTCTGAATGTAAGACAGACACACTACCCTCAATATTTAGTTTTCATAATAAGATAAATAATGCTCACTGCCTCTCATTCAAGAGGTCAAGAGTTTGAATGTTGCTTAGTGTGAGTTACCTGGATAACGTTTTTTGGGGGGGGACTTCCCTCATCCTGGTGACTTTAAACTCCATGGACCCCGAGATCATTTCACCAAGTCTGATATCACCAACCAGTTATAGCACATTAAGAAAAAAAAAAGTCTGTATGTGTGTGCGTGCGTGAAAAGAAACATTACTACTTAATTAATCCTAGTGTTAAAGTTTTAAGATACAGTTGAAACTTACCTATACGTTATTAACATCAACATTTTTCACGCATGTACACTAAAATTTGCTCAATTATACGTTTTATCGGCAATGCGTCTCTTTTTCTGGTCCCTATATACAAAATGTACCCAGTTATACGTTTTTAAAAAAACGTATGGCGGTATGCTTGCTGTGTATAGCCTTGTAATTGCCTGGTTTGCTGTTTTCATTGTTGTCATATTGTTCCAACAATGTATTAACCTTGGTTCCAAAAGTCTCTTCTCTGTTCGAGTACTGCTAGTGTGCTGTTTTCATTGTCATATAGTTACAACAATATTAACCTTGGTTCCAACAGTCTTTTCTCTGCTGGAGTACTGCTAGTCTGCTGTTTTCATTGTTGTCATATCGTTCCAACAATGTATTAACCTTGGTTGTAACAGACACTTCTCTGCTCGAGTACTGCTAGTGTGCTGTTTTCATTGTTGTCATATTGTTCCAACAATGTATTAACCTTGGTTCCAAAAGTCACTTCTCTGTTCGAGTACTGCTAGTGTGCTGTTTTCATTGTTGTCATATTGTTCCAACATGTGTTAACCTTGGTTCCAAAAGTCACTTCTCTGTTTGAGTACTGCTAGTGTGCTGTTTTCATTGTTATCATATTGTTCCAACAATGTATTAACCTTGGTTCCAAAAGTCACTTCTCTGTTCGAGTACTGCTAGTGTGCTGTTTTCATTGTTGTCATATCGTTACAACAATGTATTAACCTTGGTTGTAACAGACACTTCTCTGCTCGAGTACTGCTAGTGTGCTGTTTTCATTGTTGTCATATCGTTCCAACAATATATTAATCCTGGTTGTAACAGTCACTTCTCTGTTCGAGTACTGCTAGTGTGCTGTTTTCATTGTCATATCGTTACAACAATGTATTAACCTTGGTTCCAACAGTCTTTTCTCTGCTCGAATACTGCTAGTATGCTGTTTTCATTGTTGTCATATCGTTCCAACAATGTATTAACCTTGGTTGTAACAGACACTTCTCTGCTCGAGTACTGCTAGTGTGCTGTCTTCATTGTTGTCATATCGTTCCAAAAATGTATTAACCTTGGTTGTAACAGCCAGTTCTCTGTTCGAGTACTGCTAGTGTGCTGTTTTCATTGTTGTCATATCGTTCTAACAATGTATTAACCCTGGTTGTAACAGACACTTCTCTGTTCGAGTACTGCTAGTGTGCTGTTTTCACTGTTGTCATATCGTTACAACAATGTATTAACCTTGGTTCCAACAGCCTTTTCTCTGCTCGAGTACTGCTAGTATGCTGTTTTCATTGTCATATCGTTCCAAAATTGTATTAACCTTGGTTGTAACAGACACTTCTCTGCTCGAGTACTGCTAGTGTGCTGTTTTCAATGTTATCATATCTTCCAACAATGTATTAACCCTTGTTGTAACAGACACTTTTCTGTTCGAGTACTGCTAGTGTGCTGTTTTCATTGTTGTCATATCGTTCCAACAATGTAATATCCTTGGTTCCAACAGACACTTCTCTGCTCGAGTACTGCTAGTGTGCTGTTTTCATTGTTGTCATATCGTTTCAACAATGTATTAACCTTGGTTCCAACAGTCACTTCTCTGCTCGAGTACTGCTAGTGTGCTGTTTTCATTGTTGTCATATCGTTCCAACAGTCACTTCTCTGCTCGAGTACTGCTAGTGTGCTGTTTTCATGGTTGTCATATCGTTCTAACAATGTATTAACCTTGGTTCCAGCAGTCACTTCTCTGCTCTAGTACTGCTAGTGTGCTGTTTTCATGGTTGTCATATCGTTCCAACAGTCACTTCTCTGCTCTAGTACTGCTAGTGTGCTGTTTTCATGGTTGTCATATCGTTCCAACAATGTATTAACCTTGGTTCCAGCAGACACTTCTCTGCTCTAGTACTGCTATTGTGCTGTTTTCATTGTTGTCATATCGTTCCAACAATGTATTTACCTTGGTTCCAACAGTCACTTCTCTGCTCGAATACTGCTAATGTGCTGTTTTCATTGTTGTCATATCGATCCAACAATGTATTAACCTTGGTTCCAACAGTCACTTCTCTGCTCGAACACTGCTAGTGTGTTGTTTTCATTGTTGTCATATCGTTCCAACAATGTATTAACCTTGGTTCCAACAGTCACTTGTCTGCTCGAATACTGCAGGTGTGCTGTTTTCATTGTTGTGATATCGTTCCGACAATGTATTACCCTTGGTTCCAACAGTCACTTCTCTGCTCGAATACTGCTAGTGTTCTGTTTTCATTGTTGTGATATCGTTCCAACAATGTATTAACCTTGGTTCCAACAGTCACTTCTCTGCTCGAATACTGCTAGTGTGCTGTTTTCATTATTGTGATATCGTTCCGACAATGTACTAACCTGGGTTCCAACAGTCACCTCTCAGCTCGAATACTGCTGGTGTGCTGTTTTCATTGTTGTCATATTGTTCCAAGAGACAATTATCTCTTTTATGAAGAAACATGTGTGAATATCAACCAGCAAGGAAGAAATCAAGAGCTCTTGGTGAAAGATTAAAAATTCTGGATGTGGTCCACACAAGAAGAGAAAATCAGTTACACGTTTTCTCATTTATACAGTATTAGTAGTCTCTGTTTATAAGTGAGGTTCCACTGTACTTACATGACAAATGAAGTTGAATTTTCTGGAATCTGCCTCTGAAAACATCTTCATTCTGCTGGTAAACTGCAAGATATGGGTAATAACTAAAAATGTAAATCTTGTTAGATTATGTCACATACATTTTTACTTTCTCTACATGTACTATGTACAAAGTGTATAGAGGAAGTCTTGTATTCCACCAAAAATTTGATATCAAGATTTTGCCCATGTTTTAGGACCCCCAGAATAAAAAAGCAGCATTTTAAAAGAAAGGTCCATAGCTCAAAAACGGAAAGACTTAGTATTTATGTATAGTATTGTCAGCTTACAAATGGCAAGAGCTTTATTTAACGTATTTTATTGTCAAGATTATTTTATTAATCATGTTGTGGTAAATTTAGTTTAGAAATCTCTTTATACTTTAAAATGCAGCTATTTCACCAAGTTGTGCAACCAACAGGATGTTCTATAGGAGTGTCAGTTGCCAGGAAAGTTCCTGTGGGCTTTCCCTCATAGAAGCTTCAGGAACAATCCTGCAGAAAGGTCACTTTGACTTGTGCAAGGATAAGGTGGGTCCACACCAATTTTGGTAAATATCTGGCTTGTCAATACTGATACCCCGATAGGAGCTCAAGAGGCTATATAAGCAAGTAGGTGAGCCCGTCCCGGGGTCGTGTTGGTCTTTTGGGTTCAAGCCGGTGCGCAGGATCCAATTGGACCACGACCGCTACCTTGCCATGGTACAATATGACATCACTTTCTGGTAAGCATGTAAATTCCTAACTCCTTAACTAATGTGATTCAGTCAGTTATCCAAGTTAAGGAGCCCCAATCTTTGTAATCCAAACACTAGCCCTTTCATATTTCAGAATATATTAGTTACGCTAAGCCAAGCTTTGAATTCTCTATCATTTTATCCCCAGCTATTCCTCCCTGTGTCCAATCTTAGTTGTGACAGTATCTTCCAAGGATGTGACAAATATATTAAATATATTTTAATGACAAATGAAATCTATATCTTGAATTTTCTGGGAATAGTCTTTGAAGACCTCCTTATTCTGGATGAATTTTACATAACCGCTAAACTGTAAAAGATGGACAAAAACTTACCACACAAAAAATGTAGAGCATTTATGTTATATACATTTTTTTCCTGAGTTGATTGTTTTTGAGATACTCCTTGTTTTTACTTTTAGCTGTAAAATACTTATACTAATAACACACCAGATTTATTTTCATGGAGTGGACCATTTCTAGGATATTCCTTATTATTGGTTTCAATTTTAAAATACTAAAACTTTTCTCATATAGGAATATGCAAAGGAATACATTTCAATCACTTTATCCTTGTGTATTCCCTTCTACTTACAAGGAAGCAAGTTTCTGTTAATGCTTATCCTGATTATCATGATATAGATAGAAGAATAAGGTTTTTTTAACTAATTTGTTGTAGAGATGTGGCTCAAGCTATTGATGAAATATAATTACAATAACTTTGTTTTCAGACTCCATCCTTGTCTCCGGTACCCAGCATCCTCATCTTCAGCCAGACAGCACAGTAACTGTAACATAATTTTCATCTCACTCTCTTGCTATTAAATAGCTATATGATAGTATTTTGAAAGGAGAAAAACAAAGTTTCTCTAGTACTCTATATTCCAGCAAAATTACATGGTAAATATGTATGAGGTAAATGGTTGGTTTGGAACATGTTCTTGAGATTTCCATGTTATAGTGCTTGGTTCACATTATTTAACAAAGAAGGGTAATGTTGCTAATCCATACCAACGTTACAAATGAAAAAATGCAACCAGTTAATAGATAGATAAAATTATTATCAGCCTGAAGAATTACAGATTCTATGGCATCATCAAAATACAAAGACGTATTTTTACATTTGAGTTTAAATATTAATATACAGAATTTGTAAAATGAAAAATCCAAAATAGTTTTGTTCCAGCGCCAGGCTTCGTCCTACTTGTGCAGAGTGACAAACAGTATCTGCACAAGAGAAATATGGTTGCAAAGATAATAGTAATAATAATGATTTATAGTTATTTAATTTGTAATGTGTGGAACAAGTTAGAAGTATTCATTAATAGTGAGCGTTAAATGACTCTAAACTTTTTGTGATTAAGCTGTTTGTATTCCTGATGTGAACCTATGAGCATTGAGGTGTATATTACTGTGGTCATGTAGGACTGACTTTCTTTTAAACTTTGATGTATAAAAGAGACTGACTCTAAAGGCTCACTTTCCTCCAATCTGAAAACTGAACTTAATATTTTTTAGTCTGGATCACGTGATTACAACCGTGCCATTGTTTATTATTTCCTCCGAAACTGAACTGAATCTCTCCTTCCTCTTTTGTCACATTAGAAATCTAAGTGGTGAAAATTATGGTGGAAGTGGTTTTTTCAGTTCAGTAGAGCTTTGGACGGCGAGAAAGCATAAGTGAGGTTATAGTTGTAATTTGGTTTAAATATTTGCACAAAATGATTGGAAAACGAAAGTTTTCACAAATTGAGGAAGAGAGAATTATTGACTTTGTTCATTATAATGAAATTTTATACAACGCACAACCTGTCGAGTATAAATTTATAGAGAAGTAACAGAGGTCTGGAAGGAATTGGGAAAATGAAGTTCTGGTGTACTGCTGTCTCTGTAATTATATTTCTTACCTTGCGGTAACTGTTTAGAGCAAAGAATGACATGCTGTTGTACTAGGTTAGTTTTTGGTATCATTGCTGGGCCAGGAATATTAACACATTGAAGCCCAAGTCCGAGTATAGCTCAGGCAGGTATTTCTAACGCTCTTAATGCAATTCCACGACCTTAACTCGGTCTTGGGCTATGTGACAAAGAGCATGCATCAAGTGTCGTTTAGTTGTCTGATTTGTGCTGCCATCTGTCCTTGCTTTAGTCAACTATAAGGAATTTTAGGACATTTAGTAATATTGGCTGCGCCATTTTCTTTGAAGGTGGTGATCTGTTTGTTACATTTGTGCTCTTAAATGTTAAAATGCTGCACTTTCATCGATTTCTGTGAACTGAAGCTGAAATTCAGGATACAAATGAAGCTGTGGAAAATTCTGATTCTAAGGGAGAGTTTTTCGAACTTTGAATAAATGTAGTGTAAGCAGCTCTACGCAGTTTTTTTTCAAACTCATATTTGATAGTTGTTGTAAATTTAAAATGAAATATTAATATGCAAGTTAAGACTATTTCCTTACTTGTTGAGAAATCCTTGAATGCCTTACTTTTAGATTGTCGCAATACTTTTTGGCAGATCTAATTGATGTACTGTAAATAACAACTCAAAGTAGCCATAAAAACCTTGGTTTTACTGATTACTGGTTTACTGGTTTTACTGTTTCTTTTACAAACATATACACATTGCACAAACATATAACATCCATGCCCAAGGCGGGACTCGAACCCACGATCCCCTGCCCACGAAGCACCAAAGCGAGACGCTTTAGCGAGCGTGGCCATGGGGACCGGCAACCTTGGGCATCTTGGCTGCCCTTAAATTGTCTGGCCCATGTAAACACTCGATTCTGCGACAGTGTAGTGTCCCCAAGGTTTAACCCCTTCCTTGGTTAAAAACTTGATAATAACAGATGAAGGGACTTGTTGCTCACTCATGGCTGTACTGACGCCAGAACCTGGACTGCTTCCTCTGTGACATGCAACAATTACAGTTTATATTTGAATCACTCTCGTATAACATCACCTTAGCTCTAAAAAACAAATAGTGCATTCAGAAACTACTATGCAAAAAAATTAAAAGATCCTATCCCAGCAAACAAAAAAGCCTGGAATTTATGAAATTAAATGCTCAGACTGTGATCTAGTATACATAAGAAGGACACAAAGAAGTTTGGAAACCAGATTAAAGGAGCATATGAGAAACCTAAAATACAAACAATCAGAAAAATCAGCAGTTGCCCATCAGGATATGAAATCATATCTAATATAAAACACACAGAATTTGATGTCTAGGAAGTGAAGAAAAAGAATCATATCGTGAATTTCAATTGAGCGCTATACAGCAACTTTTGGAAGTTCCTAGATCCAGCACCAGATTGCTCTACCAGTCATGCAGCTCCAACCTCATTGTTTTCGATGGATTTTTTCGTTAGCATGGTTTCCTTCGGAAGGGAAGTAAAAGCGTTGGTCCCGTGTCGTAGATTTACGGCACGTAAAAGAACCTGAAATCTGATAGAGAGGCCCCTGAGGAAAATTAAGTGGTCTTTCACACCCAATTTAGAATGGGATGCTGAGAACCACAGCAGTTAAAGAGCGTCCATGAATAACACACCATTTGCATTTCCTCATTGTTGATGCCAACAAAGCAAGATTTATTCAAAATGAAGGGTTGAAAAAGGAACAAATGTTCCCAAAACCAGTCACAGTAAATAATTACTAAATCATGTTTGTGTTACAAAAACTGACTCAAATTCTTTCAACTTAATAATTTTTTATTTCTTAACTGATTACAAATGAAAATCTGTTCACAAATAAATGTCTTTTTTCAATGCTTTAACAACAATTCTTTTGTACAGTTTCCTTTAAATGTTCGCTGCGGACTGGCTACGAATTTCGCTTGGAAACTGAACTCTCTCAGGACTCGTTCTCCTTTTTGTAGCTGTTGGTCACATTGCGGGAAACTTCCAGGAGCAGTTGCATGTGTTCACTCACACAGGTGTAACACTTGCAGCTTTGTTGTCAAAAGAACCTGCTGATGGCACATGTGTCCACATCAACAATCAGCTATGACTTTATTCTCCATCCAGTCTTACTTCACCAACAGGTTGCAATGGCTATGATTGGTTGCTAAACGTTTTACTGGTTCTCTCAATCACAAAATAGTTGCTCTTAAATTTCCTAGTGTATTACACTGTGTAATGTTGTCTAAATAATATAGTGTGGATGATGAAGGAACAAAATACTGATTATTTCTTTATATAACATTGTGCAGTTAAACTGCTGCTTCTAGTCGGCAAGTAATGTTGGAAACATGTAATATAGTGAAACAATTATATATATAATAAGTTTTGTAATAGGTACCTTACCTTTTTAGTTTCTCTATACATACTATGTACATAGTGCATAGAGAAGGTATTGCACTCCACCCAGAAATTCAATCCCGAGATTTCACTGGAAATGTATGTTTTAGGGTCCCCTGTATCCAAAAAAAGCATTTTCAGAAAAAGTTCCATGTGTGTGTGTATCCATGTGTCTGTGAACACAATAACTCAAATACAAAAAGTCGGTAAAATACTAAACTTGGTATTTAAGTTTAATATCTTCCAGGGATGCGACACAAAGATTTTGAGAAAAATCACACCACCCCAAACTACCCTTTACATGGAGCTTTTTTCGAAAATTTTGATTTTATGAAAATTGGCTCTAACGACTTTGATTAAAATATTGTATATTCAAAATATTTATGTGACAAATAAAATGTTTATCTTGAATTTTCTGGGAATAGCCTTTGAAGATTACTTTATTCTGGATCAATTTTACGGAATTTTGCATAACTGCTAAACTGTAAGCAATGGACAAAAATTTACCTCCACACAAAAACTGTAGAGCACGTTAAACCATAGAATTTATGTTATATACATTTTTTTTTTGTGGAGTTGGTAGTTTTTGCGAATTTCCTTGTTATTGGTTTCAGCTTTAAAAACTTAAAACTTTTCTCATACAGGAATTTGTCAACTCCTGTCCATACAAACATAGGAACTTCAGTGACATAGCAACCAGCTTTTGACTATCGCTTTAACCTATGGTACTCCGTTATTTCCCTTCTACTTACAAGGAAGCAAATAATAAGACTATTCTGCTAATTTTTTCTCAATTAGCATAACGTAAATAAAAGAATAATCTTTTTAACAATAATTTGTTGCAGTGAAAGTCATGTGAATGGAACATATCATATTTTTATTAAATAATATTCTCATCCTAACGGTAGAATTCACTGGCATTTCCAAAAGCAGCATAAAGTACACAAAACTTGTAAATTAGCTGAGGTGCGACATCTTGTGTAAGCTGCTGAAAATACTATGAATGTGTATGACACGTTGTTCAGGAAGTGAGATTTGGAGGGAATGGTGGCCCACTAATTATCAATCTCTGTGATGATTCAGTTTGATTACAAATGACTCGTATGTTGAAGGAGTTCCATCTTCTGGTAAGACACTGTATTAAAGAAATGTGCAGTGAGTGGTTGTGCATATATGAATGCTAAAAAAACTGTTGGTGTGATGTAAGTATGCATTACCTAAGGAAACTTTCAAAACAACATGTCTGCATTTTATAATTTTACATTTTGTGCTGAATATATGGTTGGTTGGTGTCTAATGTTGAGCAGTTGGCAGTGAGTCATCCATTCTCTTGCATTCCAGTATTTTGATGTTGACTAAAGGTTGGGCAGCGCAGTAGATGGTTTGCATCCATATCTTGGCCTGTTGGGAGTCTAAAAGTTGCTACAGAGCATTTTCTTGGTAATGTAGTGATTCTGGTCGTGTTATTACATAAATTTTCCTTTTGTTTGTAATACATTGTCTTCTTTTTTTATATGTTGATATAATGATTCTTTTGAGAGAGTGATATCACATGAATTTGATGTAATTTTACTACCTTTCTTGGCTAGAAAGTCAGCTGTATTCCGCAATGTGCTGGTATCCATTGAAGTATTAATCTTTTATTTTAATTCATTAGTTGTTTTATGATTTTGCAGCATTCTGCAATATTTAGGCTATTAGGTGTTACAGCTTTAGAGTCAGAAATTAATACAACTTTTTCAAATTTATTTATCTGATATAAGCTCTGAAGTATTGCCAAAATCTCTCCATCAAAATTTGCGGTATTTAAACTTAATCTTTTCTGGAAAGAGAAGAGAGGGCATATTGCACCTGCGCCAGTACCACGTTATTTGGTAAGCTAGATCTGTCAGTATAAATCATTGATAGGGTATCTTAAATTTATTATTTCTAGTGTCTTTCCTGTCCATACCTTTCTTTACTTAGGTGATGTAACCGCCATTTATGGTGCCTAATTTTAAACGGTTACAAAAAGTTAAAACAAAATCAACTTCAGATAAAATTAATGTCCTATTGGAAAACGAAACATTCCGGAAATATTGAATATATAACGCCTTGCCTTCTGTTTCATTTGTTATACATTCAGTAATACCAGTAGTGAAAGTAGGTAGCTATTTCTTTTGCTGCGAAACGTAGGTATGTGTTTTACAGTTGTACCACACATCGGCGGTGAAGTAAGACAAGCTTTAGGGCTTAGTCACAATTCAATCTGGAAAATATCAGAGAAACACTGCATAAGCAAAACAAAAAGAAACATAAAACTAAAGCAATAGACAAATCTGAGGTGTCACTATGACATTGGTGAAAATATAAAACTCTTAAGCCTCACATTCAAGTTCAAATATCAGGTAGGTTTTTGTTTTATCCTGTCAAGTAACTTTAAGCTATTTAATATTTGAGCACAATATGACCAACCAGGTTAAAGGAGTTGGGCATTTGGGGAAAAAATACTTATAATCAAAAACAGCTACATTGTAATAAATGTTGAAATCCTGCTGTTGAACGCCGCTGATGATGAGGAATGTCCTTGAAACTGAGTTTGATGTTTTCCAACACTTAAAAAGGGAGTATAAATAAGTGCCATTCATCAAAATTCCATCGTGTAGTAATTTAGAAATAGGAAAATGAGTCTTACTGTTGTATTGTTAACAGTAAATATAAAATAACAAAGTGTAGTTTAAAATAAAATACTAAAGATGATGAACACCTTCAAAACAACCATTTAGCTGTTTTCGTGTCCAAGAAAGATTTAACTCTTATTTTAAAACTATTCTGTTTTTTTTTTTCTTCACAAAATTGGCTGCTAAGTTCTTAGTTTAAATATCACATGTTTGTATATTTGTGTAAGAAATAAAACATTAGAGATCGAAGCCATTAAAAAATTCTGCTTCTTTCAAATGAGCATTCCTAAATATAAAACTTACATTATGCAAAACATTAAAATAGCAAATATGCAATTTTTTATACATAAGTGAATTCGTAATTAAGAGAACAGTAAAACTATCCTAGAAATAGACATAACATTTTGAAAATGTTGAGATACTAAATATTGTAGAAATTATTTTTATATAAGTGATCTTATGATCATGTTGTTTATAAATGTGTTTTGTAAATGAAATGTTTTACAGAATTGTACAAACAAACTTGGAATATTTCCTGTAGTAGCTATCATAAGCTGATGAAATTTTGTTAAAAAGCTTAAGATAACTAACTGCAGGAGAAAATATTGGTTGATTTGTGATGTTTGGTAAAGTGACAATTCTAGTGATGACCTCAGATTTTCTCAGTAGTGTAGTAATTCTGATTTACTCACCTGCATTACACAATACTGGATGATTAACCTCATGTTTGTAATTTAACTTATTTAGCATGTAGGTACAATGTTTATAGTAATGTATTCCACCCAAAAATTTGATACCAAGATTTCACCAGAAACTTGTTTTGAGACCCCCTCAATAAAAAAAAAAGGCATTTTAGAAAAATGTGCGTGTCGGCAGCA
The DNA here is from genome assembly GCA_030762935.1 of Hymenopus coronatus. Lineage (NCBI taxonomy): Eukaryota > Metazoa > Arthropoda > Insecta > Mantodea > Hymenopodidae > Hymenopus > Hymenopus coronatus. The sequence continues at coordinate 319,702 of CM060880.1, read as the reverse complement.
TAGCATTTATTTATCTATTTCCCACTCTTTATTATTCACGATATATATATATATATATATATATATATATATATATATATATTACTTCAACTTTGTTTATTTGTTTGTTTGTTCACATTATGAGAAATGTAATACAAGATGTTCCTCTAATGGCTTTACTTCAATACATCATTAGAGCCGCTTTGTAGTTACTTACTGCTCTGTTATAAAGCTTTAGGGCTGCAAAGGGATGCTTTTATAAGTACAGGACTGCGGGTCTGTGAAGCTAAATCCCCAGTGATATCAAAAAGTGAGTCTGGCGCATTTTACGTCTCAACAACTTACTGTCTTCATCATATTCAAATGTGGACCGCCAGTGGAAGTTTTACTCACCACCTTTTGTAATGCAACCATGGTATATTTTTACCCATTTTTACTCTCTCTGCACGTTCTCTGTACATAGTATATACTGAAGGTATTGTATTGTACCCAAAAATTCGATATTGAAATTTCACCGGAATTATATTTATTGAAACTTCCTGAAATAAAAAAAAAACATTTTTAGAAAAATGTCCGTCCGTCTCTTTAGACAATATAACTCAAAAACGAAAAGTCCGTTAAATACCAAACTTGATATTTAAGTTCAGTATCTTTCAATGGCAAGACGAGAAGATTTTCAAGAAAATCCCCCCACCCCAGACTATTCTTTACAAGGAAAAAATTATAAAATGTTGTTTTTCTCATAACTGACTTACGACTTTGACCTCAATACCCCATATTAAAGATGACAAATAAAAGTGTATCTGGAAAGACCTCTTTATTCAGAATTTTACATAACGGTTAAATCGTACATCTCGTTAAAACGCACAAAATATATCATATACGTTTATATGTACAGCTGAGATATTCCTTGTTATTAGTTTCAATTTTAAACTTTTCTCAAACGGCAAGTTTCATCTCTCTTGTTTTACTGCAAAGCGAGCCGAACTTCAATTGTTTCACATAGGGCCGCTGTTTAAATATTGACTATCACTTTATCCTAGTGTATTCCCTTCTACTTACAAGGAAGCAAGTAATAAGACAATTGCTGTTAACGTTTATCTTGTTTATCATGAATCAGATAGAAGAATGTTTCAGCAAGAGAAAGTCATGCGAATGGAACACGTCAGTTTTTACTTTCTCCATACGCACTATGTACATAGTGTATAGAGAAAGTATTGCACTCCACCAAAAATTCGATACCGAGATTTCACCGGAAATATATGTTTTAGGGTCCCAAATATCCAAGAAAAGCATTTTCACAAAAAGGTCCGTGTGCGTGTGTGTCCGTGTGTCTGTGAACACGATAACTCAAAAACGAAAAGTCGGTAAAATACCAAACTTGGTATTTAAGTTTAGTATCTTCCAGGGATGCGACACGAAGATTTTGAGAAAAATCCCCCCACCCCAACTATCTTTACATGGAACTTTTTTCGAAAATTTTGATTTTCTCAAAAATGGCTCCAACGATTTTGATTAAAATTTCGGATATTAAACATATTTACCTGACAAATGAAATGTATATCTTGAATTTTCTGGGAATAGCCTCTGAAGAGTAGTTTATTCTGGATGAATTTTGCTAAATTTTGAATGACTGCTAAACCGTAAGAGATGGACAAAAACTTACTGCACAAAAAATGTAGAGCACTTTAAAACACACAATTTATGTTATATACATTTTTTTCGTGGAGTTCGTCGTTTTTGTGAGATTCCTTATTTTTGGTTTCTGCAATGAAAAACGTATACTTTTCTCATACAGGAACTTGTCAACTCCTATCCATATAAACAAAGGAACTTCATTGATATAGCAACCAGCTTTTGACTATCACTTTAACCTACGGTTGTCCCTTATTTCGATCCTACTTACAAGGAAGCGAGTAATAAGACTATTTCTGCTAATTTTTTTCTGATTAGCATAAAGTAAATAGAAGTAAAAGCTTTTTAAGAATTATTTGTTGCAGGGATATGGAGAGTCATGTGAATGGTACACATCAGATTTTTTTTAATCGACTCCGTGATTGGAGACACTGAAAGTTGTTGTTGGAAGGTGAAGATAGGAGTAAGAATTGGGTGGTCTGCCTAACATTAACAGGTCGCGAGTTCGTATCTCGCTTAGGGCAGGTTACTCGGATGTTGTTGTTTTTTTTCGGGTTTTCCCTTATCCTGAGAAGACGAATGTCGAGTAACTTTAAGCTGCATGGACCCCGAGATCATTTGAGCTCATTCATCGTTTGATATGAGCAACGGTAAAAATCCAACGCTCGGGATATCTGGAAAACGGTATCTCCACACAAAAAATCTGATGTGTTCCATTCGCATGACTTTCTCTATCTCGCTGTGAAAAATTATTGTTAATAAGCTCATGTTTTATTTATTTCATGTTAATCTAGGAAAATTAGCAGAAATAGTCTTATTCATTGCTTTATTGTAAATACAAGCGAAATAAGGGAGTACCTTAAGTTAAAGTTAATGTGACTGATGTTACTTTGTTTGTGTGGACAGGAGTTGACAAATTCCTGTATGAGAAAAGTATGTTTTTCAAAGCTGAAACCAAGAAAAAGGAATATCTCAAAAACGATCAACTCCACGAAAAAACTGTATATAACATAAATTGTGTGTTTTAACGTGCTCTACATTTTTGTGTGTGTTAAGTTTTTGTCCATCTCTTACGGTTTAGTAGTTATGCAAAATTCATCCAGAATAAAGTAGTCTTCAGAGACTATTCCCAGAAAATTCAAAATATACATTTTATTTGTCAGGTAAATATCTTTAATATATGATATTTTAATCAAAATCGTTAGAGCCATTTTTTAGAAAATCAAAATTTTCGAAAAAAGTTCCATGTAAAGGGTAGTTTGGGATGGGGGGATTTTTTTCAAAATCTTCATGTCGCATCCCTGGAAGATACTAAACTTAAATACCAAGTTTGGTATTTTACCGACCCTTCGTTTTTGAGTTATCGTGTTCACAGACACACGGACACACTGACACACACTCACACACACACGGACCTTTTTGTGAAAATGCTTTTTTTAGATAAAGGGAACCCTAAAACATATATTTCCGGTGAAATCTCGGTATCGAATTTTTTGGTGGAGTGCAATACATTCTCTATACACTATGTACATAGTATAGAGAAAGTAAAAATGTATATAAGAAATTGTGGGGTTTAACGAAATCTTTTGTGTGTTATAAGTTTTTGTCCGTCTCTTACTTACCTATTATATAAAACTCTTCCAGAATAAAGAGGTCTTCCCAGAAACACTTTTGTCATCTTTAATATGTGGCATTTTAGTCAAAACCGTTAGAGCCATTTTTGAGAACAGCAAAACTTTCAGAAATCCGATCATGTAATGAGTAGTTTGGGTGGGAGGATTTTCTTGAAAATCATAGCATATTCGTAGAAGATGGTGAACTTAAATACTTTTTACTTTCTCTACACGTACTATGTGCATACTGTACAGAGAAGGTATTGTATTCTACCCAAAAAAATCAATACCAAGATTTCACCGAAAATACACGCTTTAGTCATCTGTATTAAAAAAATCTGATGTGTTCCATTCACATGACTTTCTCTACATCTCTGAAACAAATTATGTTAAAAAGCTTATGCTTCTATTAACTTCATGATAATCGAGACAAAATTAACAGGAATAGTCCTATTACTTGCTTCCTTGTAAAGTAGTCTTCAGAGACTATTACGAGAAAATTCAAGCTATACATTTTATTTGGCAAGTAAAAATCTTAAATATAAAGGATTTTCATCAAAACCGTTAGTACATTTTTTAAAAAAAATCACAAATTTCGAAATTTTTTCCATGTAAAGGGTAGTTGGGGGATTTTCTTAAAAATCATCGCGTCGCATCCTTAGAAGATACCAAACTTAAATACCAAGTTTGCTTTTTAACGGTCTTTTCGTTTTTGAGCTATGCTGCCCACAGACACAGAGACAGACATACACACGGACATTTTTCTAAAAATGCTTTATTTGGATTCATGGGGTCTCAAAACATATATTTCCGGTGAAATCTCGATATTGAATTTTTGGATACAATACAATACCTTGTATAGACATGTACATAGACGTGTAGAGAAAGTAAAATATACGCTTTAATTATAAATAGAATTTCTGACATTGCATTTTGTTATTTTGACGCGCACAAATGGGGAATGCTTCCTATTGGCTACAGGTATACGTACGCGACAGGGACAAAGCAAGGGAACAGTTGAACGACAACATTCCGATATCAGTATATGAGTTAGTGTTCGCGTGTGTCTATCAGGTATGTATTGTATTCTATCTAAAACTGACATTTCACCGGGCGGCGAAAAGCCCGTTAAATAACAAACTTGGTATTTAAGTTAAGTATCTTCCAAAGATGCGACACCAACATTTTCAGAAAAGCACCCTCACCCCACCGCGAACCACCCTTATATAAAAAAATTTAAAATATTGTTTTTCTCAAATATGGCTGTAACAATTTTAATTAAAATATCGTATATTAAAGACCTTCACCTGACAAATAAAAAGTATATCTTAAATTTTCTGGGAATAGCCTCTGAAGACTACTTTATTTTGTATGAATTCTCACATAACTGTTAAACCGTAAGAGATAACTAAATTTTTTGTGTATTAAGTTTTTGTCTATCTCTAAAACGCACAATTTGTCATACATTTTTTAGGTGTTTGTTATTGTCCCAGTTTTATTCATGACCTTTGCAAAGAGAACCGAATTTTAACTCCTTCACCTAGCGACAGCTTTTAAAACATTTGACTATCACTTTATCCTAGTGTACTGCCTTCTAGTCACAAGGAAGCAAGTAATAAGACAATTTCCCTTAATGTTTATCATGAAGTAGATAGAAGAATACTCTGAAAGTCACAGAGATGTAGAGAAAGTCATGTGAATGGAACAAATCAGACTTTTCGTGTAGTAAGCTTTTGGCTATTTGTTACAGTGATTCCGAATAAAGAAATGTTCAGAGGCTAGTCCTAGAATATTCGAGATATACATTTTATTTTTCATATAAATGTCTTAATGAAAATGGTTGGAGCAATTTTGGAAATGTTAGTTTACGGTTGGGGTATTTTTGGATTGAGGGGAACCTAAAACGTGTATTTGCTTGTCTATGTAGACACATTTGACGGACACACACGCTCTTTATTACTCACGATATATTATATACTACAGCACCTACTCCAACCTGTTTGTTTATGAGAAATGTAACAAAAGAGGTTCCTCTAATGGCTTTACTTCAATACGTCATTAGAGCCGCTTTGTAGTTACTTACTGGTCTCTTATAAAGCTTTAGAGCCCTAAGCCGCAAAGGGATGTTTTTATAAGTGCAGGATTGCGGAACGACGACAGGGGATCTGGAATGATTCCAAAAAGCCAATCTGACGTCTCTTCAGCACTCACAAATGTGGATCGGCTGTGGAAGTATTACTCACCACTTAAACTACTTCTAAAGAGAGCTGTTTGTGATGCAACTATCGCATATTTTTATTATCTTTACATGTCTATACACATATGTATAGAGAAGGTATTGTATTGTACCAAAAAATTCAATACAGAGATTTCACCGGAAATACATGTTTTGAGAGCCCCTGAATCCAAAAAAGTTTTACTTTATCTACACGTACTATGTACATAGTGTATACAAGGTATTGCAATCCACCCAAAAATTTGATACCGAGATTTCACAGGAAATACATGTTTTAGGGTCCCCTGTATCCAAAAAAAGCACTTTCAGAAAAAGTCCGTGTTTGTGTGTGTGTGTCCGTCCGAGTGTCTGTGAATACAATAAGTCAAAAACGAAAAATCGGTAAAATACCAAACTTGGTATTTAAGTTCAGTATCTTCAAGGGATGCGACTCGAAGATTTTGAGAAAAATCCCCACACCCCAAACTACCCTTAACATGGAACTTTTTTCGAAAATTTTTGTTTTCTCAAAAATGGCTAAAATGATTTTGATTAAAATATCATATATAAAAATATTTACACCATAAATAAAATGTATAACTTGAATTTTCTGGGAATAGCTTTTGAAGACTACTTTATTCTGGAACAGTTTTACGGAATTTTGCATAACTGTTAAACCGTAAGAGCTGGAAAAAAACTTGCCCCGCAAAAAAGGTAGAGCACGTTACAACACACAATTTATGTTAATTACATTTTTTCCATGGAGTTGATCGTTTTTGAGATACTCCTTTTTATTGGTTTCAGCTTTGAAAAACTTAAACTTTTCTCATACAGGACTTTGTCAACTCGTGTCCATACAAAGGAACTTCAGTCACATAGCAACCAGCTTTTGACTATCACTTTAACCTATGCTACTCCCTTATTTCGCTTCTACTTACAAGGAAGCAAGTAATAAGACTATTTCTGCTAACTTCTTCTCGATTAGCATGAAGTAAATAGAAGCATAAGCTTTTTAACAATAATTTGTTTTAGAGATGTAGAAAAAGTCATGTGAATGGAACACATCAGATTTTTAGAAAAACGTCCCTCTGTCTCTGTGGGCAGTATAGCTCAAAACGAAAAGTCCCTGAAATACCAAACTTTATTTTTAAGTTGAGTATCCTCCAAGGATAAGAGACGGGGAGTTTCAAGAAAATCCCCCCACCTCAAACTACAAGGTAAAATTTTTGAAAATGTTGGTTTTCTCAAAAACGGCTGAAGCGATGTTTATTACGTAAAATGTCATATATTTAAGATATTTTTATGAACAACCGAAATGTTTCTCTTGTTTTTTCTGAAGACCTCTTCATTCCCGAGCGTTATGTTTTATACTTTAACCTGATTGGTCATATCCGACGATGAATGAGCTCAAATGATCTCGGGGTCCATGACCTTAAGGTTACTCGACATTCGTCTTCTCAGTGTAAGGGAAAACCTCATCCGAGTAACTCACCCTAAGCGAGATTCGAACTCGCGACCTGTTGAATGTAAGGTAGACACGATACTACCCACGTGGGTAACCCAATTCTTCACCATCCACCAATGCCTCCAATCACGGAGTCGATCCAATGTGTTCCACTCACATGACTTTCTCTAGCTGTTACAGTAACAACTTTTCTTTCAAAAGCTTATCCTTCTACTTACTTGAAGCTAATCGAGATAAACATTCACAGAAATTGTCTTATTACTTGCTTACTTGTAAGTAGAAGGGAGATAAGGGAGTACACTAGGATAAATTAAATCTTTCAAAAGCTGTCGCTATTTGAAACAATTGACATTCCATTCCCTTTGCTTACCATTGGTAAAATAAAATTGACGTACATTTTGAGAAAAGTTTTGGTACAAGCTGAGGCTTGATATTCAAAGTTTAAGTAGTTGTGTAGAAGTTTTTGTTTATGTTTTATACTGTTTACCAAAACTCATCCAGAATGAAGAGGTCTTCAGAGGCTATTCCCAGAAAATTCAAGTTAATTATGCACTTCATTTGTTTTGAAAATATCTTAAATATGTGGTATATTTAATCCAAATGTAAGAGCCATTTTTGAGAAAATCAACATTTTCGAAAAATCGTCAATGTAAAGGGTAATTTGGGGATTTTCTCGAAAACCTACGTGTTGCAGACGTAGAAGATGCTGGAATTAAATATCATGCTTGGTATTTAACAGACTTTTCTTTTTTAAGTTACATGTTCATAGGCACACGACCTTTTTCTAAACATTTTTTAGCCTGGAGACCTCAAAACACATTTCCGGTGAATTCTCAGCATCAAGATTTGGGTCGAATGCAATACCTTCCGTACCTGCTATGTGCATAGTAAGTGTAGAGAGATTAAAAGGCTCAGTAAATATTACATAACCTCATTTGCTGTATTTCGCGGTACTAAAACGTTACGGGGAGACTGATGTGTTGCGACGGTAATTTGGTTGACATTAACAGTAGAAATGGTTCCATTGTCTGTACTAACAATAGTAATAACCATGACATTGTTGGTAACATAGTGATAAAAATTGAGAAACAAATACAGTAATCACATACCGATCAGCTGGAGTCATTTTCGGAGTAACAAACTTACATACGAGATGATTTCTTTTGATAAGTTGCAGAAGATTCACATTCAAAACTTGTGTACGCCATTTCAGTGACGCGACAGCTTTCGAAAATAGCGCTCGTTTTTTTGTTTCAAATGTGACGTCACAATGCAAGTCGATACAAAATGGAAATTTGGTGTTATCCTTATCTAAACAGTAAAGTATGAAAAACTCACACTAATAAATAATAATTAAATTCGCTATCGCGGACCTATAGTTAAAGGTTTCTCCTATCACCACATTGGAAACGCCTGGAAAATCACATTATAATCGAATCGTTCACAGAGCTGAGAGGTGGTACACAATATTCTAGCGCTTTATATTACGGATGACAGTTTTAACTTCTCTTCCGCTTACCTTTGGTGGCGAAGGTGTTGCATTGCACCCAAAAAAGTTGATGCTCAGATTTTACTGCAAATATATGTTTTGTGCCCTAATCATTGTCCCCCCAGAAAACAAATTTTTAGAAAAAAAATTCTGATGTATTACATTCACATGACTTTCTGACTGTGCAGTGTGATGGTAACGTGTCTGCCTCACATTAAACAGGTTGTGAGTTCGAATCTCGCTTAGGGTGAGTTATCTGAATAAGGTTTTTTTCGTGGTTTTCTCTCATGCTGAAAAGACGAATGTTGAGTAACTTTAAGCACCATGGACCATTTTACCAATTTCATTCATCGTCCGATATGGCCAACCTGGTTAAACGGCATTAAGCTAAAAAAAAAAAAAAAAAAAAAGCAAAAAAACCGAAAACTCCACAAAAATTATTCATGACATAAATTGTTTGTTTAACGAGATCTACATTTTTTGTGTAGTAAGCTTTTGTTTATCTTTTATGCTTTATCAGTTATACAAAATTCATCCAGAATAAAATGGACTTCAGAGGCTACTCCCAAAAAATTCAAGATTTATTTTATTTGTCAAGTAAATATCTTTAATATACAATCTTTTAATCAAAATCATAAGTCATTTTTGAGAAAATAAAAATTTTCGAAAAAAGTTTCATGTAAAGGGTAGTTGGGGTTGGGGGGATTTTCTTGGAATTCGGGTCGCATCCTTGCAAGATACCAAGTTTGACATTTAATGGTCCTTTCGTTTTTGAGCTATGCTGTGCACGCACTCGCACACACACCTTTTTCCAGAAATTCTTTTTTTGGACTCAGGGGGACCCAAAACATGTATTTCCGGTGAAATCTCAGTTTTGAATTTTTGTATAAAATACAATACCTTCTCCACACACAATGTACATAGTACGTGTAAAAAGACAGTTATTTGTGAGCAGATGCTAATTATAATTTTACCTTTAATCTGATATAACTTTTATAATATGTACATTTATCCTGATAACTTTAAGAAGGAAATAAAGAGTGTTACAATACTGACAATGGTACCAGGTGTTCCATTCACATGGCTTTCGCTACATCTTTGTAACAAATTATTGTTAAAAAGGTTATTCTATTTCATGCTAATTGCCTTATTACTTAGTACCTTGCACTAGTATAAACCGATAGTCAAATGTTTTAAAATGTGGTTGCTATGGGATTGGTGTGGTAAGCTTCAAACTCAAACTAATAACAAGGAATATCTCAACTCCACAACAAAACATAGATTGTGTGTTTTAATGAGCTGTACAAGTTTTGTCTGTTTCTTATGCTTTACTAGTTATGCAACACTCAGTAAAATAAAGGTCTTCACAAGCTCTTCAAGATACACATTTTATTTGTGATGGAAATAGCTTTAATATACAGTATTGTAATCAAAATCGTTAAACCATTTTTGAGAAAAACTACATTTTCGAAACTTTTTGCATGTAAAGGGTAGTTAGCGAATGGGAGATTTTGTTGCATCCTTGGAAGATAATAAACCTAAATACAAAGTTTGTAATTAACAGTCTCTTCATTTTTGAGCTATGCTGCCGCCCCCTCCCCCCACACACAGAACTTTTTCTAAAAAGGCTTTTTTTGATTTAGGGGTCCCGAAACAAGTATTGTGTTGAAATCTCTGTATTAAATTTTTGGATGATATGCAATACCTTCTCTATACACTATGTAGTGCAAGTAAAATGCACAAGAATGCACCAAACTTTAATAATAATAAAAATAGAGATAATAAAAACAATAACAATAATAACAATAGTATTTATTTCATCCAGTTTATCAATACAATGATTTTGGACATGTCATTGCATACATTTATACAGAAACACAAATTAAACCTCATCCAAATTATATAAGCATCTATACAAAAGATATACCTTCAATTTGAAATTAAATTGTCGTTTTGACAGCTCTGCAATTGCTTTAATTTCTGGAGGTAATTTGTTAAAAAGTTTAATTCCTTGATATTGTACATTTTGATTTACATTATAATAATTGATGTTGCCTCCTGTATTGTATTCATACAATTTGTCAAGTTTGGTATTTGACTGACAATAACAGGATCATCAGTAACCACCCCATTTATTTTCAGTGTAATATTTTGATATGTTGGAGATTGTTTTCTGGTTCCATGCAGTTTTGCAAACATTTTTAGAAGTATCCATTTTCTTTTTGTATACATTAAGTTTTGCATTACGTAAACTATTAAGTAATCTCTTATATTTGTTTTTATAATATTCCAGAGAAGTACTTTTATACAAAGCAAACATGTCTCTAACTTGCTCTTTTAGTTTGATTGTCTCTGTTGGTAATTTTGTTTTTTTAACATTATTTACAACTATACTTTTCTGTGGGCATGAGGCATTAAAATTTGTTTTGAATATCTTAAAAAATTCATTCCATTTATCATCTACATTATTGCTAGTAGAGAAAACAGTTTCCCAATCCACACCAGCTAAGTTATTTACTAAATTGTTTATATTTTTATTGCTCAAGTCCCTTGTGATTCTAATTCCTTACACCCAACAACAACAAAGTCAATCAATTGTGCATAATAATCAGAAATGTATGTTTGAAATGCAGTATATGAAATGTTTTTAATATTAGATGCATCATGATCTATAATGGAGGAAGTTTGGTTTGGTGATTCCTGAATTATATCTTCAATATTATAAGAAGTAAATATTTGCTTTAGATTTTTGTAGGATCTGTCACAGATGTTAAAATGCCCGCGATAATCACTTTTGAATCAATACCTAGATGAAATTCATTAAAGGGTGATGGACAAATCCCAAATATAAGTATGCTGGCCATGTTGGTAGCAGCTGCCTCTAGGACCATCCCTGATATATATATATATAACAACACCGATAGGTTGATCTAGATAATTATCAGTTTTACATCATTTAATATTTGAATTAATGCCAAAAGTTTAGTTTTTATAAAGGTGTATTATTACAAGTATGCTGTTACCTTAGCAGCCTGCCCTCTAAACCAAGAGAGAGTAAATAACCTTGTTGGTCTGTTTATATAAAGTTGAAGAGGTCCTGGGAAGGGATGTCCTGCTTCTCTATCAACTGCACTTCATTGTTACTTTCTCTACTTACGCACTCCACCCAACGATGCGACATGAACATTTTGAGCAAAATCCTTCTGCCCCAAACTATCCCTTTACATAGAACAAATTTTGAACATTTTTATTTTTCCAAAAATGACTCCAATAATTTTGATTAAAATACTGTATATTAAACATATTTACACAAGCAATAAAATTTATATCTTCAATTTTCTGGGAATAGCCTCTGAAGACATCTTTATTTTGCATAATTGGTAAACCGTTAGAGATACACAAAAAAATTACTGCTCAAAACTGTAGTTTCTTGTTAAATCACACAATTTGTTATATATATTGTTTCAAGAAGTTGACCATTTCTGAGATATTGCTTGTTATTTGTTTCAGTTTTAAAATAATTAAAGTTTCCTTATATGCAAATTTGTAAAGTTGTGACCACACAGAGAAAGAGTTGGAATGACATAGCAAGCAGCTTTGAAAAGATTTCACTTCTGCTTACAAGGAAGGCTAATGTTTATGTTGAGAAGAGCCGATCTTGTGTGAGGATTTGTTCCAGAGAAAGTCATGTGAATACAACACAGCTGAAAAGTGAACAATGCCACAACCAAGTTGTACGTCTCTCATTCGACTGTTTCTAAGTTACTCTTATAAAACACAATTTATACAAAAATACTTTTACATCATTTGGGGATGGATTCCTGACATCAAAACAAGAAAATAGCTTCATATAAACATATGCTCTAAAACACTTTGTTTATTAATGAAAGTCATCTTTAATGGCTTTCCAGGTCCAACCTAATGACTTGATTTACTTGTGCACTCTTGATTGTGTTGCCATGGCTACTTGTGTTGTCATTCAGAACACTCTCCCAGACTATTAGAAAATGTGCCACTGGCTGTAATAGGATAGGCAGAGGGGGACCAGTTGCATGGCCTGCACATCAATCTTTTGGGGGCATTGGTTTATGCAGCAGATTTCCTAGAGGAAGCCTATGTGTCATGTTAGCCTGTGAAATCATATGACATTCAATACTTGGACATGTCTAGACACTGGAGGAGTACATTTTCCATAAGTGGTGTTTGTGGCAAGCTAAAAAGGAAAAGTAGAAAAAAAGCTTTGATTAATAGCATTTTGAAGCTCAAAACAAAGGGACATTTCATTCAAATTCTTCTCGGGCTTCTAGCCAGGTAATAACTTGGCTTGACACCAACGTTTCGAAGAAGTGCATCTTCCTCGTCTTCAGGGTGAACTGATGGATCAGTTCACCCTGAAGACGAGGAAGATGCACTTCTTCGAAACGTTGGTGTCAAGCCAAGTTATTACCTGGCTAGAAGCCCGAGAAGAATTTGAATTAACACGTCGCCAGGAAAGCTATAGTTCTTATTTTAAAGGGACATTTGTTGTTGTTTTGATGTAAGGAACGTGTCTGTAAAGTTGAGTATTTCACATGCAGGTTATAATTGTGAAAGTGAACAAGAAGGACGTCTTGTTAACATGGACAAGTTGCCTGGTGAGCAGCCCAATACACAGGTAACATGCCCTCTTAAACTTTGACCTACTATTTAACATAATGACACAATACTTCTCTTCATTACATCTTGTTTTTAATAAAGCTCTTTAAAATGTTATTGAAAAATGATTATTTAAATTTAAAAAAAAAATAACTAATTCATATAATACATAAAAACTTTTTTGTTAAAATAAAGCCTATTTAGGTGTGAGCTAAAAATTTGAGCCCTGAATGTCAAATAGTTTCTGAGATAATGGGACATCTGTACAGAAAATTTTACTTCTTCAGAAATTGTTTTCAAACATAACATTTTAAAACTTTCCAAACACAACTTCACATGAAGGAAATGTAACTGGGATGTAATACTGCAAATAGCTAAAGAAAACTTTCCAATCAAAATAAAAAAAACAAAGTTATAAATGTTTTACCAAGTGAGTGTACCAAAATGTTCTAAAACTACTTTGCAGAATTATTTTCAACAATATTTTATAAGTATTTACAATAGGTGCACCAAAATTTTTTCTCTATTAGCATGAACTAAATAGAAGCATAAGCTTTATAATAATATTTTTTCAGAGATGTAGAGAAAGTGATGTGAATGGATCACATCAGATCTTTTTTTTATTAGGTTAATGTCCTTTAACGTGATTGGTGATATGAGATGATGAATGAAATGTCGATGGAGCTTATAGTTATTTGTGTTGTGAGGATAGGTAAAACCCCCCCAAAATACCTTATCTGGGTAACTGAGTGTGAGGTAGACAAGTTTGATAACATGACTGCAGCAACTGTTGGTACTCCTGATTGCTGCGAATGCCATCAGAAGCTCTCGGAGTGTCTGTTGCTGCTTGAGCAACAGGAAAACTGCCAAGATGGCAGTTGATGAGATTCAAGGTAACACAATGGTAAAATACTGACACAGCTTTGTTGTAACGACCCAACTAAACTTGTTTCTGTAGCATTATCAGTCACTTGGAGCAGTTACGGGTTCTTATCCCGGGCGCAGGTTTTGGTGTGGATATGTGGGTGCCATCTCAGGATTTTACTGTTTTCAGGGTGTGGATATGTGAGTGCCCTATCTCAGGATTTTATTGTTTTCAGGGTGTGGATATTTGGATGCCCTATCTCAGGATTTTACTGTTTTCAGGGTGTGGATATGTGGGTGCCCTATCTCAGGATTTTACTGTTTTCAGGGTGTGGATATGTGAGTGCCCTATCTCAGAGTTTTACTGTTTTCAGGGTGTGGATATGTGGGTGCCCTATCTCAGGATTTTACTGTTTTCAGGGTATGGAAGGACACAAGTGCTCTATTCAATTAGTTGGGTCGAACACATTCCTCCTAAATGTGAAACTGCACTTTTACATGTTATTTTTGATGCAGTAATTTGGTGTGAATTAAAATGAACCAAGGGCTACACCATGCACCTGCCGATGTTGTCCACGGGTCGTGACAACTCGGCTACTTGGACGTGTTTGTTCCCTTCCCATTTTAAATGTCCCCTCTTGGTATAATTTATATTTGCCTGTTGACAAAACATGTTGGATACACTCACATCATGGTACAAACATGTAGCTGCTGGTCTCCATGTTAACAAGGGGTCTATCATCTCACACTTACATTAACTTTATAAACAATAAATGTGCTGTAATGTTACCATGCTAGCTTCATACACTCAAGGTCACAGGTTCAAACCTGGCGGTGCACAATGGCTTTTTTTGGGTGTAAAAATCCTTATCATGGCTTCCTTCGGAAGGGAAGAAAAGCTGTGGGTCCCGTGTCATAGATTCATGGCACATAAAAGAACCTCAAGTCTGATAGAGAGGCCTCTGAGCAAAATTAAGTGATCTTCCATGACCAGTATAGAATGGGACACTGAGAACCACAGCAGTTATTAGAACCTCAAGCCTGATAAAGAGGCCTCTGAGCAAAATTAAGTGATCTTCCACACCCAGTATAGAATGGGACACTGAGAACCACAGCAATTAAAGAACCTCAAGTCTAATAAAGAGGCCTCTGAGGCAAAATTAAGTGATCTTCCATGACCAGTATAGAATTGGATGCTGAGAACCACAGCAGCTATTAGAGCCTCAAGCCTGATAAAGAGGTCTCTGAGCAAAATTAAGTGATCTTCCATGCCCAGTATAGAATGGAACGCTGAGAACCACAGCCATTAAAGAACAGCAAATGTGGTTATTTCACCAATTTTGTTCATTAAGACCCTAACTATAGGGTGGCCTCTGAGCGTTCCATGCACATACCTTGTGGTGGCACATATAGTAGTATATTCCCTTTCTACTTATCCCTGTATATATTACCTTTGTTTAACTCATACAAAGTATATAGTGAGTAATTAACACCCAAGGAAATATATCAACAGTATGTACTTTATATGGATACTTTTATGTGCACTACCTTTGAATTTACCAATATAAGCATAGGATTCTCTAAAAACAGTGAATTGGCATTCTGGGTAATAGAAATAATTGAAATAACAATTCAGAGAGGTGGATTCTAACATATGCTTAGCCCAACTAAAGCATTCTTTGGGGAACCCACTTTTTTTGTATTTTTAGCTAACTAAGCACAATTTGGAAATAAACTCAGTTTTTGCAGCTTTGTAACTATATAAATTAGCATAGAATTAAACAATTATATCCTATAAACAAAATAACCTCAAGATGAGAAATAAATTATAGACTTGTCATGTTTTGAAATCCACCTGTTCGATTACATAGTTTTATTTGTCAGCAAAACAAAACTTTATTCACAGTAAAATAAGGCTGTCAAACTAGCAAAATGTATCTCACAAATTATATTACAAAACATTGAGAATAACACGGAAAAGATAAGAAATTGTCAGTACATGAACTATTACAATTCAGAAATCAATGAACTTATTGTTACACAAATTTATGGAGTCATTATATAAAACAGAATATTTCAATAGCTAAAGCAATTGAATAATATCATGATTTGTGGAAGGTAGCAAAACATGCTACACACAGGGCTACATTACATTTTGTTTTGTGCTACAATGTGCACATCTACGATATGTGGGACCCTTCTGTGGTAAATGGGCTCCCACATTATTTAGTCTGAACGACCATCGGGATGGTTTCTTTTTCTTGCCCGTCCAACTGCTGCTATTGGACCAGACTTTTGTCTCAATGAGTTGGGAAACAAGAAATTAACGGAAGGCTAAATGAGATATTGGTTTTGCCTGTTTTAATGTTTGCTTATAAATAATGTAGCAATTTACAACTGATGCATCAAGGCAATAGAAAAACAATTTCATCCACCATCTTCTTGATGTGTCATAACATGACATGTGTTGATCAAAAAGGTCAACTCCACCCATGTACTTATTATAGTCACGAATGGATTCTGGACAAGTGATCTGCCCTCTAAGAACATGGGACATTGAAAATGGTCAACTCCACCCATGTACTTATTATAGTCACGAATGGATTCTGGACAAGTGATCTGCCCTTTAAGAACATGGGACATTGAAAATGGTCAACTCCACCCATGTACTTATTAGAGTCACGAATGGATTCGACAAGTGATCTGCCCTCTAAGAACATGGGACATTGAAAATGGTCAACTCCACCCATGTACTTATTATAGTCATGAATGGATTCGACAAGTGATCTGCCTTCTAAGAACATGGGACATTGAAAATGGTCAACTCCACCCATGTACTTATTAGAGTCACGAATGGATTCGACAAGTGATCTGCCTTCTAAGAACATGGGACATTGAAAATGGTCAACTCCACCCATGTACTTATTAGAGTCACGAATGGATTCGACAAGTGATCTGCCTTCTAAGAACATGGGACATTGAAAATGGTCAACTCCACCCATGTACTTATTAGAGTCACGAATGGATTCTGGACAAGTGATCTGCCTTCTAAGAACATGGGACATTGAAAATGGTCAACTCCACCCATGTACTTATTAGAGTCACGAATGGATTCTGGACAAGTGATCTGCCCTCTAAGAACATGGGACATTGAAAATGGTCAACTCCACCCATGTACTTATTATAGTCACGAATGGATTCGACAAGTGATCTGCCCTCTAAGAACATGGGACATTGAAAATGGTCAACTCCACCCATGTACTTATTAGAGTCACAAATGGATTCGACAAGTGATCTGCCCTCTAAGAACATGGGACATTGAAAATGGTACTGACATCACAAATACATTTCTTACCTCTATCGTTCCATTTAGACACTCCTACATTCACCACTACTATTTTCACCCATTTTTATTAGCTTGTCTGGAACAAGTTCATCTTTTGGAAAATGTTTCCTTGTCTGGCGAATTGTAGCACAGCAAAATAGTTTCTTTTGTAACAAGCTTATCATCATGTGTATTGTGGAAAAGAAATTGTCGAAATATAAGCAGTAAGCAAGTCCTTCAAATGTTGTGGCTCATTTACAAACCACCCTTTCTCCTACTGAGCCTGTTACAGTTTCCCCCTCCTTTCCTTCATACACAGAAAATGTCAAACAGTAGCCATTACCCATATTTTGAAACCTCTTTTTATGGGCTTCATTGGCATGTACTGTTTCAGGCTACTGCGACCATAGACTCATCAATACTTAGATTTCTAGAAGGAAGTATTGTTTAGATGAGTCAAGAGAGGCCTTATTTTATAAAGCTTATCATACTGTGGTTCCCTCTTCTTTGGTATTTTTGCATTATTGTTGAAATGCAAATGATATAAAATCTTCAAAACTCTTTTCAGTGGCATTACTGTAGCAACTCTATCAGCTCTTGGCTCCAATAAAGCCTTATGCTTGGGAGACTGTCAAATCCCAGTATTCCCAAGAAAACTCCTGAGTAGTTATGTCCAGGGCTACATGTGCCTGAGATGCTTACGACTGTGTCTCCTTTACAATTAATTCCAAAAATAACGGAGTAAAAATCAAAGAAAATATGCTTATGCTGCTTTCTAGAAGCTCTTGTGCTTTATATGATATTCCAAATGGCTGGATGAAGTTTACAGATGAAAACTGGTTGTTTACCTGGCTTACATGCGACCATTTCATTCTACCATTATAGGAATTACTGTCATCACTACCACAAACAGCTTCATCTTCCTCTCGAGTAGTAGCTACTGTATACATCTGGATTCATAGCATCACCTACATCAGCTTCACTCACTAAGGAGGCATCCACTAGTTGATCCTCTGCATCTGAGTTTTCTGCCATTTCGTCAGTTATAATTGTCATTGCTTCGGCTAAATCTCTTTCATCATTCAAATTAAATCTCCTATTAGCCACTGTATCTATAATAAGTTAAAATAGAATCATTAAGTATATTTCCATGTCATAGCTATACATAATAATTAATTTTTGTGATTAAGAAAATATTTAAATCTTTTGTTACTTATTACAATTATATTCTGTGAACTTCTAAATAGCCTTACATCCTGCATCCTATGATATTAGAATTCATGAGGATTTCGAGTAACTGAAGAAATGAAATATGATTTGGAAAAAATAATAATTCAAGCATTACACCTAACCTCACTTTTGGAGCATACCTTTCAGTTAGTTTGTTATAACATCTTAGCGGAAACACATGGTGAATATGTATATTAGCTATTATAAACTACAGATTCCAAGCAAAATATGTAAGCAATTTATTTACTAATACATATTTAAATAGTGAATTTATCGTGAGCATAAAAAAGAACATATTTTACAGATGTGATTTGCCCATGTGCACCGTATTACAAAACTAACATTTAGAGCTTGCAATACCGCATATAGGAATACATTTACTTCTTAAATATAATTCAATTCAATATATTTTGTCCAGTTTGATCATGTACCTACATGATATTTGGATATGTCAGTTTACATTTAGAAGTAAAATATTTACAATAGTAAGAACAGTACAAATTCTGTAAGCAGCAAGTATGGTCTATTTACAATAAAAATACACAAATAAGGTCAGATAGCTATAAGTATGAGATATTTACAATAAGAGATTAGTACAGATCAGTAGGCATGAAATGTGAGCAACCTGAGCCAGGATCACAGATATACCAAGTTATAACTATTTTAGACGAGAGGAGATTGTGTCAAATAAGCCTCAACACTATAGAAAGTTTTTTTGTGAAAAGGATACAACACGAGATTTGAATTTTTTAAAACATGTAATTTCCCTCAGCAACTGAGGTAGTCTATTGTACAAACTAATGCAATTAAACAGTGTACTATGTTCAAATCGTGTTGTGTTATGAGTTATACTGCAGAATTGTTGATTACTTCTGGTGCCACCATTATGTTTATCTTTATTCAGTTGGAATATTGTGAGATTTTTTTTTTTTTTTTTTTTTTTGTGCTTTAAGACTTCAAGAATGTAGATGCAAGGTACAGTTAGAATGTTTAGAGATTTAAATAATAGTTTATAGGATGTGTTGCTCTGTTTGCCTGCAATTATTCTGATTACCCTTTTTTGAATTATAAATATGGTATCCGACTTTTTACCCCAGAATATAATTCCGTGTGCAATAAGGCTATGGAAGTATGCAAAGTACAAGCTTCTCAACATCATGTGGCTTACCTTGTCCCTTATTACCTTGAGGGCAAAGCATGTTTGACTGAGTCTTGAGGCCAGCTTCTCTATATGTGTACACCATTGCAAGTTTTTATCTATCCATATTCCTAAGAATTTAATACTATTTACAAATGTGATGGATTTATTTTCAAAAAACGTTTGTGTTTCTGAGATGTCTGAAGGATATAGCTTGAGTTTTTTCTATATTAATTACCAGTTTATTTTTAAGGAACCACTGCTGTAACTGGCTCTCCGAGTCTCTTATATGGGTTTTGTTTCTGCTAAAAGAAAGCTTAGTATCATCCGCAAATAATGTTAATGACATTTTTTGAGTTGAGCTGGTAAATTATTGATGTAAATTAGAAATAGTAAAGGTCCTGAACCCTGGAGTACACCCATATTGAGGCACTTTACAGAGGATTTATATGTGTTTGTATGGTCATTTATACTTATTTCGACAAATTGAGTGCGATTACTGAGGTAAGAGGAAATCCATTCGCTTGCGGTTCCCCTTATTCCATAGCATTCCAGTTTTCCAGAGAGTATTTTATGGTTTACAAGGTCGAAAGCCTTTGATAAGTCTAAGAACATACCTATGTTGTGTTCCCTTTGATCCGACGAGTTATAAATTCTATCTATTGCTGACTCTATGGATTTACCTTTTATGAATCCATGTTGGGCAGTATTTAACATTTTATGTTTATTGAAAAATGATTCAAAGCGGTTCAGCATTAGTTTTTCAAATATTTTTTGAAAGTGAAGCTAATAGCGAAATTGGTCTATAATTTTCAAGCTTTGATTTGTCTCCTTTCTTAAAGATTGGTTTTATTTTGGTGATTTTTAAACAATCTGGAAAAATTCCTATAGATAACGATAAGTTTATCATGTGACATAGAGGGTTAATGATGTTATCACAACACTTTATCCAAATAATACCGGGTGTACTATCCACCCCACAAGTATATTTGGATTTTAGATTTTTTAATAATGTTTCCAGTTCACACTTATCAACTGGGTAAATAAAGATTGAATTATGTGTGGTAGGAATACCGTAAATGATAAATGTAATGTATGCTTACCTCTTAAGTTGAAATAACTATCCGTAAACTCTTGAAGTTACATTCATACGCTAACGAAGCACAAATGCTTTGTGGCAATCCTAGTAACCACGTATTACGTGGACGTACAGGCACAATGATCTAGAAGTCAGAGAGCGCTAAATTCAAAAAGTGGCAAACATAAGCGCCAGAGAACGTTGTCACAAAAGTGTTTGGGTTATAAGGGCCACCTTAAACCTGTGTGCCATTACAATATCGACCAAAATAGCAAGTGGCAAACATAGACCACTGAGTATAAAGGGTTAAGTGATCTTTCAGGACCAGTATAGAATGGGACGCTGAGAACCACAGCAGTTAAAGAACCTCAAGTCTGATAGGGACGTCTATGAGCAAATTTAAGTGATCTTTCAGGACCAGTATAGAATGGGACGCTGAGAACCACAGCAGTTAAAGAACCTCAAGTCTGATAGAGACGTCTCTGAGCAAATTTAAGTGATCTTTAAGGACCAATATAGAATGGGACGCTGAGAACCACATCAGCTAAAGAACCTCAAGTCTGATAGAGACGTCTCTGAGCAAATTTAAGTGATCTTCAGGACCAGTATAGAATGGGACGCTGAGAGTAGTTAAAGAACCTCAAGCCTGATAGAAAGACCTCTGAGCAAAATTAAGTAATCTTTCACACCTAGCATAGAATGGGACGCTGAGAACCACAGCAGTTAAATAACCACAAGTCTGATAGAGAGGCCTCTGAACAAAATTAAGTGAACTTTCACGACCAGATTAGAATGGGACACTGAGAACGGGCAGAGAAAGCGAATTGAGAGTAAGAACGGGCAGAGAAAGCTATGTGAGTGTAAGAAGAACGGGAAGAGAAAGGGACGTGAGTGTAAGAAGAACGGGCAGAGAAATCGATGTGAGTGTAAGAAGAACGGGCAGAGAGAGCTATGTGCGTATAAGAACGGGCAGAGAAAGCGATGTGAGTGTAAAGTTAAACGGGCAGAGAAGGCAATGTGAGTGTAAATGAAGAACGGGCCGGGAAGGTGATGTGATTGTAAGGGAAGAACGGCCCGAGAAGGCGATGTGAGTGTAAAGGAAGAACGGGCCGGGAAGGTGATGCGAGTGAAAACGAAGAACGGGCCGAGAAGGCGATGTGAGTGTAAGATGAACGGGCAGAGAAAGCGATGTGAGTGTAAGACGAACGGGCAGAAAAAGGGATGTGATTGTAAGAAGAACGGGCAGAGAAAACGATGAGTGTAAAAAGAACGGGAAGAGAAAGGGATGTGAGTAAGAAGAACGGGCAGAGAAAGCGATGTGAGTGTAAGTAGTTTGGTCAGAGAAACCTATGTGAGTGTAAGAAGAACGGGCAGAGAGGGCGATGTGAGAGTATAAGAGGACCGGGCAGAGAAACGATGTGAGTATAAAATGCACGGACAGAGAAAGTGATGTGAGTGTAAGAGGAACGGGCAGAGAAAGTGATGTGAGTATAAGAACGGGCGGAGAAAACTGTGAGTGTAAGAGGAACGGGCAGAGAAAGCGATGTGAGCGTAAGTAGATCGGTCAGAGAAACCTATGTGAGTGTAAGAAGAACGGGCAGAGAGGGCAATGTGAGAGTATAAGAGGATCGGGCAGAGAAACGATGTGAGTATAAAAGGAACGGACAGAGAAAGTGATGTGAGTGTAAGAGGAACGGTCAGAGAAAGCTATGTGAGTGTAAGAACGGCCAGAGAAAACTGTGAGTGTAAGAGGAACGGGCAGAGAAAGCGATGTGAGTGTAAGTGGATCGGTCAGAGAAACCCTTGTGAATGTAAGAAGAACGGGCAGAGAGGGTGATGTGAGAGTAAAAGAGGACCGGGCAGAGAAACGATGTGAGTGTAAAAGGAACGGACAGAGAAAGTGATGTGAGTGTAAGAGGAACGGGCAGAGGAAGCGATGTGAGTGTAAGAACGGGCAGAGAAAGTTGTGAGTGTAAGAGGAACGGGCAGAGAAAGCGTTGTGAGAGTGTAAGAGGAACGGGGAGAGAAAGCGATGTGAGTGTTAGATGAACGGATAGAGAAAACGATGTGAGTGTAAGAGTAACTGGCTGAGAAAGTGATGTGAGAATATTAGGGGCACGGGGAGAGATCACGATGTGAATGTAAGAAGAACGGGCTGAGAAATTGATATGAGTGAAAGACGAACGGGCTGTGAAAGTGATGTGAGAGTATAAGAGAAATGTGCAGAGAAAACGATGTGAGAGTATAAGAGGAACGGGCAGAGAAAGGGATGTGTGTATAAGAGGAACGGGCATAGAAAGCAATGTGAGAGTATAAGAGGAACGGGCAGAGAAAGGGATGTGAGAGTATAAGAGGAATGAGCAGAGAAAGCGAAGTGAGAGTATAAGAGGAACGGGCAGAGAAATGGATGTGAGAGTATGAGGAACGGGCAGAGAAAGGGATGTGAGAGTATAAGAGGAACGGGCAGAGAAAGCGCTGTGATAATTTAAGAGGACGGGCAGAGAAAGCAATGTGAGAGTATAAGAGGAACGGGCAGAGAAAGGGATGTGAATGTATAAGAGGAACGGGCATAGAAAGCAATGTGAGAGTATAAGAGGAACGGGCAGAGAAAGGGATTTGAGAGTATAAGAGGAACGGGCCGAGAAAGGGATGTGAGAGTATAAGAGGAACGGGCAGAGAAAGGGATGTGAATGTATAAGAGGAACGGGCATCGAAAGCAATGTGAGAGTATAAAAGGAACGGGCAGAGAAAGCGATTTGAGAGTATAAGAGGAACGGCAGAGAAAGGGATGTGAGAGTTTAAAAGGAACGGGCAGAGAAAGCGATTTGATAGTATAAGAGGAACGGGTAGAGAAGATGATGTGAATGTATGAGATGAATGGGCATATAAAGCAATGTGAGAGTATAAGAGGAACGGGCAGAGAAAGCGATGTGATAATTTAAGAGGACGGGCAGAGAAAGCGATTTGAGAGTATAAGAGGATCGGGCAGAGAAAGCGATGTGAGAGCTTAAAAGGCACGGGCAGAGAAAGCTATTTGAGAGTATAAAAGGAACGGGCAGAGAAAGCGATTTGAGAGTATAAGAGGAACGGGCAGAGAAAGCGATTTGAGAGTATAAGAGGAACGGGCAGAGGAAGCGATGTGAGAGTTTAAAAGGAACGGGCAGAGAAAGCGATTTGAGAGTATAAGAGGAACGGGCAGAGAAAGCTATTTGAGAGTATAAGAGGAACGGGCAAAAAGACATCACTATCTGTCATTAGTTTCAGTTGTGAAATACTTCTCTTCTCAGACAGGAAGTGACCGTTGTTCTACTCCTGACCAAGCAAAGAAGGGGGCTTTATTGGAGATTGCAGATTCCAGTTCTCTTTTAGTCTGAGCCCATCTGAGCCGTTCCAATTGGTTACTGAAACAATATGGCGTCGGCACAGCTGATCTCGGGGCTTGGCAATATTTATGTTCACAATGTAGTAGAGAAAATGTAACATATCATGTTTTATTGTCTGTGCATAAATGCGGCAAAAGTAGCAGGCACAGGTACAATAATTAATATAACGTGGTCACTTGATCACCTATGCGTAAATGTGGGAAATCAGCACAAAGAAATTAAAAGAAAAAAGAAACAACATGCGTATTTAAAACAATTAGCACCATAGTTGTGATTTTTACGAAAACTAGAATTTTAGTTTACACAATGCCCAGAATTGTCATGTGTCTACAAATAAGGTTAACATTTGATGGCTATTGATAGCTGCTACCGTGTGAAAACAACTTAAAACATACAACTTGATTAGAGTATGTGGCGGAGGTCCCGGCTGGGGTGGGGAATTTATCTTTAACCAGAATTATTCCCTATCCCCCACAGAGTCTGGAAGTACGAATATGTGTGTGTGTGTGTGTGTGTGTGTGTGTGTGTGTGTGTGTGTGTGTGTGTGTGTGTGTGTGAGAGAGAGAGAGAGAGAGAGAGAGAGAGAGAGAGAGAGAGAGAGAGAGAGAGAGAGAGAGAGAGAGAGAGATAAAAAAACATTTAAACCCAGCGTAAGGAATCTACAGAAAGGTTTCTTTCTAATGCAATGGAAGAAAAAACAAGTGTGGCAAAAACCTACTTTAAGATGAATCATTTAGCAATTAATGATAAAAAAAAACAGAAAAAATGGTATTAGCTGTTAAAAATGAAAGTTGCAATTTGTAAATCTATTAGTAATGCATCTAGATAGTAGATTAAACTGGGATGTACATACAAATAAACATTGCGCTAAACTGACAAGTCATATACATGCTTAAACAATTAAAATTTTAATTACTAAGAAATGTATTATGCATTGTTTCACTCTCATCTGTATTATGGAATTTTACTGTGGAGTAATGCAAGTGGCAAAAGAAAGATATTCGTTGCATTAAAGATCTATAAAAAAACAACTTTAAAACTTATTTTTTGAAGAACTCGACTTGAACTGTCCTTGTCTTTATATGCTTGTCTACTGTACATAAAAGTAAGCTACCAAACCTTACCTTCCAGGAACACTATTCACAATTATAACACTAGAAACAACAATAATTTAGAAATGCCATATTTTAGGCTGAGCAAAACTCAAAATCGTTACGTATATACAGTTACCCCATAGTATCCAACTATTCCCCTTAAAGCAGTTTAAGATTATCTAGAAATGTTATTATGGGACTTGGGCTTTATAGTATTAGTGAATTTTTACACTACACATGGTAAATGACATTGCTGTAACTTATTTATTTTATTTAAGACATGTGTATTTGCTTATGTATAGTCACATTACCTATCTATATGTGAATGTGTACTTGTTTTAACTATGATTGTATGACTATGTCTATAGCAGCCAGATACTACTTTTGGACTATTGGAACATCCATCGAGTGGTGAACTGAAGTATGAAATGACACTATTATATGGACTGAGCTGGACAGCTTATAGTTAAAGTAGGAGGGGCATACATTTTGAACCCAAATACAGAAAAAAAGTTGCAAAAGGTAATGATAGGTAGTAGGCATTTAAGTCATATGATGTAGCTCAAGTCGTGCAGTTTTTAAAACCTACATCTGCTTTTGCACATTTACATGACCTGTCATGTCAGTTTTCCTACCCTTGTAACTTTACTAAAGTTTCCTTTGCACATGGACAAGGTCAGTTGATATTAATTTCATCATGTTTCTGTCAGAATGTCACATTTTTGTTGTGCATTTGGATGTATTGTTTGATGGATTTCTCATGAAGCTAATAGTTATATTTTTAAAATAATTTTATATGCACGACATTACCGAAAGTGATTTTCAAATTATCACAAAGGAAATAATTGCGAGACATGCCTATAAAGTATCAAATGGACAAATATGTAGCCTGATTGTTCCGGAACATAACGGTAAACAAATTGGCTTTAGAACTACAACATCTATAGAATTATCAGTTTTCTTAAGATATGCACATTGTGACCTACCTTGTCTCAAATTGATTTTAAAAGTACCTAAGATGTTATAATAAAAACAGTATTTTATTACTTACTACACATATATACACAAGAAATAGTAGTTATTGGTGAAGAAGTGTGCAAAAGTTAACTATACCTTCCTTCTAGCTTAAAGGAGAAGCCAGATCTATGTTAATGTTCAAAGACTGACTTATTTCCACTAACGCTGAGTTTTTATGTTCTGCTTACTTAAAATTGTGAAAAATAAAACAAAAAAAAATGGAATTTTGTAAAGTGAATTTGTATTCATTTAAAGTATAATATGTTGGTTAAATACAGTTTGTTGAGCCAAAAACCACATAGCCTTTCATTTTCCTAGAGATATGTTCACCGCATGTAATACTGCGGACTTTCTTTTCTGAGGTAGTAAAGATGCAGTTTCTTTCACCTTTGAGTAAGCATGCTCCTTTCTAAATTCTGACCTGCGTACTACTCCAGAAGTCACACATTTTCTTCCTCCACAAGCTGTTTTTCTTCTTATTATAGCTGTAGGCTGCACACCTATCTTTTTGTTGCTGCATAACCGAGATTTTGATTTTAAGCCAGAATACTTTCCAAAAGTATTTAATGCTGTGATCAAATCAGCATTATTCTTAATTTTTTTTTTCAAAATTTAAAACCATCTTTGCATGCTATCATATGTAAATGTATTATATTATACACACAAGTTACTCATTCTAAGTAAAGGATAATTTTGCAAACTATTCGCCGAATTCTCACACTTGCAGCATTTAACAAAATCCATTTCAGTTTTGCTATAATCAAATCAGATGGAATTGCTTATAGAAAGATACCGCCATGAATGTTGCCGGTCAATCGACCAATGGCAGAGAGCTATGTTGGTCAATCGACCAATGACAGAGTTCCAGCCTAAAAGTGAAATAGGATCTGCAATGTCGTGCGATTTACAATGACAATCGCATAACAACAGCTTTTAAAACATTTGACTATCACTTTAGCATAGCACATTCCTTTAGTTACCTTCTACTTATAAGGAACTAAGTTATAATAACATTCTGCTAATGTTTATCTCGATTAGCATTGTGTAGACAAAAGAATAATCTTTTGTAAGAACTGTTTGTATTTGGAGCAGCTAGAGAAGGTTATATGAATGGAACACATCAGAGTTTTCTAAAACGTTTTTGTTATTTATCTCACCATAACATATATTGGCTGTTTTCTCAACGTGGAATAGAATACTTCCGCTACCTAATATACTGGTAGAAAAAGTAATAAGAGAAAAACTAGCTAGAAACTGTTATTTTTGTAATATGGAAAAGCGCCACAGCAGCTTCTGTGAAGAACAGGTCTCGGCAACTGTACCATATGGAAACTGTTAAATGAGTGTTACTGATCATCGCACCTGCAGACATCAAGTGACAACTTTACGGTTGTGGTTTTATTCGTTGGTCCAGCTTTTTGTTTTAGCTTGAAGAAGCGTACACATGTTACACCAAATTCATGATGGGGTTTGCAAATGTCGTCAAAGACAACGTACAAGATCAAGGACTCCGTTACCGCCTGCGGTGCCATAAGTAGTTAAAGCGGGCGTTAAACACTACCAAAAAAAAAGGACTCCGGTCCACCTCAAATCCTGGAATTGAGAGAGAGAGAGAGAAAAAGAGAGAGAGAGAGAGAGAGAGAGAGACAGAGAGAGAGAGAGAAAGCAATCTAGTTTCCTGTTTTCCTTTCATGAACTCCTTGCAAATTGGAGAATGTCTCAGCTGGTGCAAAGTGATCAATTTCTTTGATATATCTCTTTGTTCTAAATCATTGTAATTCACTTTCCAGCGCCGCAAATTAACACCGACACAACATTCATAAAACATTTATATACCAAATGTGTCTAATTATTTACTAAACGCTCCTTTAAAAGATTAATGCATTGCACCCTTCTAATATTACACTCTCTACCAAAAAATGTTTGAAATTAATGATGACTTCGCGGTAACAAGCGAGTCGTAAAACTCCAAGCTTAACTTTGTGGTCTTCATCAACATTAATAACTAAGCCCCGGATATTTAGGTTCTAAAAAGTTAAAATTATGTTCTATGTATCAGTGTATTAGGATTTTGTAGGATCTTATATGTTGAGTTTAGGAATTTATAGGATCTTTGGCATTATATATATATATATATATATATATATATATATATATATATATATACAAACACACACACACACACACACACATCCATGCAAATCACTGGGCACTGTTTAAAACACTAACTTTAAATTGTAAAAAGTTAAATTAACTGTAACTTTAGTATGTATTTGAAGGTACCAAATTCAATACACCTACGAATAGTATGGCACTGAAAAGCAAACAAATTTCAAGCACTACTGTGCAAAAGTTGAAAAACAGATAATTTAATTTCCAACACTGCATGTGCAAAAGAACTAGGTATACTCATTTTGCTTTAATACTATACTTTAAAACACACACAATTAATGTTAAACACTACAAATGCAAAAGTTTTCAGTGCTCCAAGTATGACGCTAAACAATGAAGTACTTGGAAAGATTGTGAAGTATAAGTCCCTTCTGTCTTCTGTTAAAATGCGCTTGAAAGCGGAGAAACTGCGTTCCACTACACACGAGGTAAAAGGTGCGAACTTCATCTCGGCTATTTCCTTAGGATTCCAACTCAATGATCCCTGCACAGAGAACGCGGCCAATTGTTGCTACGATCTTGAAATCTGGAGCGCGCACTAAAACAGCTTCCAACTTCTTTTTTATAGAGTCTCCACTTGGTCCAGGTATCACTTGTTTCTTACCTCCTCTATGACTTGCAATGCTTCTGTCATGGGGAGAGATGATTCCTCCAATTGTTTTATTGCACTTTCAAAGTGAAGCAATTTGCTTTGATGTAGCTCAACTCCTGTACTGCTGCTCCTGAGTGCAATGCTTCCTTTGCCTTACAATGGCGGCTGCTTCAAGTTCATTTAATGGATCAATTACCTCTACCTCGCTTGTGTAGTTTTCCGCATAATACATTGCTGCTGTGATACCCCACCGTGTCACTACAGGCTGTGGAGGCAGCGGTATCGAAGGATACTTCTCTCTGAATATCACCACTCAATTTGAAGCTTTCAAGAAAACCTTCTTCACCGAAGAAATTATTTTGTTGACTGTAGGATGCCCTTCCCGAATCTTTTCAACTACCCGGTGGAGGAGTCCATGTGCAAGACAGTTGACATGGAGCATACGAGGACGGAAAGCCTTTAGACATTCACCCGCTTTCAACGTGTAAGCTGCACTGTCGGTCACTAACAATTTCAATTTTTCCTCTCCTTCTGCATCTGGCCACATGGCCTTTAAAGCTTCCCTCACTGCAATTGATATTGTAGAGTGGTTGGTTTGTTGAAGCTCCTTGCATAGGATGACATAGGGCGCACTGGGTTCCTCAGAAGTGTTTGCCCACAACTATGGCGGCAATATATCTACTACAAGCATCCGTTGTTTCGTCCACCAAATGTTGTGGTCAGCGATGTCTGCCTTTATGACTTCAATAGCTTTCTCATACAACTGGGGCAATACATTCTTTCTTAAGGTGGACTCATCTGGTACTTTAGAGTTGCTAATTCTTGAATAAAGTTTTTCAATATTGGGTTTTGTAGTGTAGCAATTGGTATATTGGGCGGCAGTAAAAGCTTCACATAAACGTATGTTAAATGAATGGCTTCATTAGAACTGCCTGGCTTTGATGTTAAGAAACTCTGCTTCTTTTGAGATCCATTCGTAACAGCATTTGCAGAATGAGTTGCTGATTGTCGATGTTGCACCAAGTGAGAACGATTTTCTGCAGGCACCTGTTAATTAAATGTAAACAAGAGAATTAGTCAATTTAAATACCCACCACCGGCAAATAAGTATTAAATAATTTTGGATGTGTGATGGAGTCTAAAGAGAAAGTGTGTGTGTGTCCGTGTGTCTGTGAACACGATAACTCAAAAACGAAAAATAGGTAAAATACCAAACTTGGTATTTAAGTTTAGTATCTTCCAGGGATGCGACACGAAGTTTTTGAGAAAAATCCCCCCACCCCCAACTACCCTTTACATGGAACTTTTTTCGAAAATTTTGATTTTCTCAAAAATGGCTCTAACGATTTTGATTAAAATTTCGTATATTAAAGATATTTACCTGACAAATAAAATGTATATCTTGAATTTTCTGAGAATAGCCTCAAAGGGTAGTTTATTCTGGAAGAATTTTATTAAATTTTGAATAGCTGCTAAACCGTAAGAGATGGAAAAAACTCACTATACAAAAAATGTAGAGCACGTTAAAATACACAATTTATGTTATATACATTTTTTCGTGGAGTTCGTCGTTTTTGTGACATTCCTTATTTTTGGTTTCTGCTATGAAAAACATATACATTTCTCATACAGGAATTTGTCAACTGCTGTCCATACAAACAAAGGAACTTCAGTGACATAGCAACCAGCTTTTGATTATCACTTTAACCTATGGTAGTCCCTTATTTCACCTCTACTTACAAGGAAGCAAGTAATATGGCTATTTCTGTTAATGTTTTACTGATTAGCATGAAGTTAATAAAAGTATAAGTTGTTAAGAATAATTTGTTGCAGGGATATAGAGAAAGTCATGTGGATGGTACACATCAGATTTTTTAACATAAACGTGCTTTTCAGAAACCTCTTTTGTGACTTCTTTACGATTATGTAAAACTTCAACTTCTATAGCAGGATGCGAGATGTAGGATTTCTTTCTTATAATTCCAAGGTTAGATCCTATTTGATCTCCGAAATCACTGACTAAGGAACAGATTTTGAAACCTGCCTTTCAACAATGTCTGTTAGTAATTCTTTTGTTACTGTCTCATCAAAATTGTAGTATATTGGTGGTTTCCACTTTGCTGCTAAGCTGTCTTCTGTGTTGTCATATTAAAGATCGGATTTCACTTTCATCTCATCAAGATCCTTCTCATACTCGCCAACAGAACCTGCTTTGTGTTGCAATAGGTACACATTTAATTTAACGATTCCTGCGATATGATGAATTGGGCCAAGCGCCTTTTACAACTAGGTAGAGGGTAGCCTCTCTCACATAATCATATGCCTTCTTAGACATGCGTCTCAAAATGATTTCCTTTGCAATGTCATCAGAGTTATATCGATCTGTAAGTAAAACTTGCTGCTGGCAAAATGAGAACATTTGCAACGCTTCTTAACTTATACATTTCGGATTGTCCTTTTTGCAATTCATTTTTTAAACGTGTTACTTTCTTCTCTAGTCTTAAATTGTGACTTATAAGCATTTAAACTTTAGATTTAATGTCCGCAAGATTAGATTAGATTAGAAAGCATTCTGTAGGTTCGTTTAGGCCAGGAAGCCACTGAACATAGAACTTGTCAAGGCATATACATGTATACATATGTTTATATACAATGGAAAAAAATGTATAAAGCTCGTGCTTAAAGCTTGGGTTACAAAAACAGCAGAATAGGCATATAATCACACCATTTGTATTTGAGGCCTCTACTATACTTAATGTGCTCTATAAAAGCACATGAACTGTTTTTTGCAATCACATAAAAACAAAGGGTATCAAAATTTAGTGTTAAAATGTATAAATAAATGTAATTTCATTATATATTTGTAGGTGCTGGTTTAACAGGAGATAACAGGATTTTTTGAGATATTTACTTCAGAATTGTTGTTTGTTTCTTCCAAGCCCCTAGACACCTAGCTGCGCAGACCAGAAACGCTGTCGTAATATGAAGAAGTGTGGTGGAGGGCAATAGACTCCCTAGGTCGCGCGCAATACATTGGTTGTAATGGGAAAACAGTGACATTTAAAACCGCTATAATTACATCATAAGGATGCCTGAGTAGAAAATAATTGTGACAATACGTTCTTTATGATCGTCAACATCTATGCACAGGGATTAGCCTTTGAATGCCCCGTTGGAAGTTGAATAACATCACTTCATTGACTAGACGGAATTTCATTCCACAACTGAACAAAACAGAAGTAAATATTATCATTGAACTTGAATATCACATACCTGCATTTAAAGTGTTTTACGAACAGGCTGTAAGCATCACAGAGAGCATAATTCAGCTTTAATTCCGTTTTCTCGGTGATTCCATGTATACTTTCTGCTTTTTACTTTAATACACAAAATCGTCAACAAGAATTATAAAGGGGGTTTGTTATGAGTGTCTCTGCAATAAAGTGGTCAAAATGCTGAATTAAATATGAAAAATATGCTGGGTTCGATTCTAGACTGATGAAGCTATTCTTATTCTCCACCCTCAAGAGTCTGGAAATATGAATGCGATACTGAATATGTGTTAATTTAATCGAGAAATACAGTTTTAATGTACAGCTCAAATTTAAGCAGTCATTATAGAAGGTCAAAATGGTAATACGACCGATATTACCTATGGCGGTATGTAAATAAATAAAACAAATAAATAAAATGATTTAGCAGAAAAAAAAAAAACATATGCAATATTGGATTTTCAGAGATGGCATGTGCAGTATAAAATTAGATACATTACAGAGAAATTAGGTACTGTATTTCTCTTCAGTAAAGTATATTCAAAATGTTAAGTAAACATTTTCTATCAGTATTTGTGGTATATTTGAGTTAGATAAGGTAGGTATATTAATATGTGCACATCAGGAGAGTATGGTCTGTGCTTCCTGATATAATTTATAAACAAATCTAAAATTAGAATCGATTATTAATATTCTTTATGTTCTAACGCTTTTGCAAAATTACTTTTTGCACGCTGTGGGATTGGGTCACAAATTACAGATTTGAGAAATTAATCGAGATTTCGGGTATTTTTCATTATTTAGGACAAATTATAATATTGAATCTAATATTTTAGCACTGCCTTCTAATGCTAATGAAACATATACAAAATAGTTATAAGAATGATATTAGCGTTCTCGTTACCTTTGTCAGATGAGAAGGGAAACTAAATGCTGAAGGAACTGTGCCATTTATTCTTGGCTTTATTCTCATGGAAACAATGTTTTATTTCGATGGCCTAATTTGTTACGTCTCGGAGCAGCTGACGACTTACTCAGTAATTCGAGTCTATGTATTGGGAACATAAAATAAATTATCATTCGCTTAGTGACCGAGGAATTCCAGAGAATAAATCGGAATGAAATCTGAACACAAATGTTACAATTTATTCTTACCGATGGAAAGTGATCTCGGAACCATTTTTCTAAATAAATGTAAATGGCGTGTTATTTATGGACGCTCTTTAACTGCTGTGGTTCTCAGCGTTCCATTCTAAATTGGGCGTGAAAGACCGCTTAATTTTGCTCAGAGGCCTCTATCAGGCTTGAGGTTCTTTTACGTGCCGTAAATCTACGACACAGGACCAACGGCTTTACGTCCCTTCCAAAGGAAGTCATGCTAAGGATCTTTACGCCCGAAAAAATTCATCGTCCTCCGCCGGGTTTGAACCCGCGACCTTGGGAATATGAAGTTAGCATGTTAACCACTACACCACGGAGGGCGACGAACCATTTTTCTGGTGGTTGGTACAATAATGCAGAATAGAAGTGCACTATGTTAATAATAAAACTCTAATGCCCTTAAATCACCTGACTTTTAAAGCCTTTTAAGCGTACTGAACATACGGCAGAAAGTATGGTTGCCATTCACCGACGCGTGAGAGATTTCAATTAGCGACAGTAACACCAGCGCCAGAGTTCCCCTTTTAAATCTCGTTCATAATATTGCTCATTAAAACGTACGGAACGAATTATCCCTTCTACATTACTGAATCCACCACGTACAGCACTCTCAAGAAGCTTGAACAATCACAATCACTTTTACTTATTCAAGATATTTCAACAGTTCATCCTCTAATTAATGAAATTCATCACATCCTCAATTGCATCTTCACGAAGAAAAAAACCACAGTATTAATCTGGATTACTCCACACACCAACATACATGGAAATGATTTAGCCGACAAAGCAGCCAACGATGCAACAAAGCTGCCAATTGTAAATCCAAGTGCGAAATTCCATATCAAGATATCAATGCTCATTTGAAAGGAACTCTCCGCGATAAATGGAAAACCTCTTGGGTTACCTCTCCCCAAAGTAAACTCCACGATGCAAGAGGTAATTCTACAGCACCTTTTTCAGTCAAATTCCTAAATCGCCGTGACCAGATACTCATAACTAGAATCAGAATTGGACATACAAAACTTACACACTCCTACATCCTCTCTAAAGAAGAGCCACCACAATGCACAACCTGCAATACAAGAAACAGTATCCAGCACATAGTCGAGAACTGCCCCCGCTACCAACTTTACAGGAAAAAACTCAAGATCCCAGATAACCTAAAGCTGTCAATGAAGGACTCGAGCTTATGTTATAGGCTGAAACAGTTTTTTAAATGCACCAAATTGGATGATAAATTATTGTAAAATTGCTTCACAATGCAATCTCACTGTAAACAATGTATGTGACTTTGTTTAATATTTTAAGCTTGGGAAATATTGTAAAGTTAATGTACCATAGATTACTAGATTGTCGACTCCGTGGTGGGGGTAAGGGGTCGAATAGGGCGCTTTATAAAACCTTTTGGACGGCTGTTGTTACAACTAACATAGCGTCGATAATATAACCAACTTCTATATCGACCGAGCGTGCGATTCTGTACCCTCCCTTCCCTCGCGTTTTCAACGCAGGAATTATCTACCGAAGTTCTTTCGAAGTCCCATCTCACGCACCAATGAACTGTTACCGAACATTTCCAAATAGTTGATTTAACGTTTCTGTGTGAGAAATTGAAAAGTGCGGTAAATTATTCATAGTGCCCGAGATGTGACTTAGAAAGAAGTTCGGTAGCTAATTCCTGAAAAGAAAATGATCAGCAAGAAGAAATCCACGTTTAATTGAACTTATTTCTGCTGTATACAACAAATTAGTAAAACTGTTCAAAGAATTTCTAAATATTGACCGTCTATTACATATCGATCTATAAATTTATTTATTATAAGTGATAGAATTATATAACCTACTGAAATCATCAGTATATAATCAGATGAGAAGCACAGTATTTATATGAAATTGGGATTGTGCAGAAATACATGTTTCATCCTCTCTTTGAGTAGAATTAAAATCCTGTTTGATATATGAGCACATCAATTATAATTTCACATTGAATTAATGCATTCTGTAAGTGGAGGAAAACTGGAAGGGATGCCAACAAGGTTAAATGTAATGCAATTTTTTTGTACATAGCAAGTTAATAATAATATTGAAAAATTCCATTAAAAACTAGTGTAAAAACAGCAAGATGCACACAAAAATTCTAAATGAAGAAAGGATAACTATGTACAAAAAAACAGCACTACCTGTTTCAAGAAGAAAACAAAAGTGTTATGTTAATGTTTGTGTTAATGAATTAAGTTTTGAATACCAGAAGTTGCATTTCAATGTATACACATATACATTTTTTGCATAAGATTACAGAAGTTCCTCAGAGAGGGACCTCAAATTTGAAACTCTCTCCTGTAGTATTAACATATAGCAGCACCTTAACATTTGTACACGAGACAATGTCAGCAACTAGTGGCATAACTTTTATCAATCATACTATTTTGCATTCTTGTAATAACTTTGGTTAAAATGTGTATCTTTCACAAATACAGAAAAAGCAAATTATTACAATTAGAATAACATATACTGCACAATGAAAATAAGAAACTAGATAAATGCACCATTTGTTTAAAATCTACTTGTCTTTACAACACAAGGAATACTAGACTCTGCAGTTTCTGAGACCAAATATCCTGCATGGTAATCAACACTGACAAAGAAAACATGTAGTTTTAGAAACAAAATTTAAAACTCCAATATATCTGGTTGTATGACAAATTTCCATATGCTTGGTATTTTGTCTGTCAAGTGAAGCATCTTTTTGAGTACATATCCCAATTTATATTGGTAACAGTTTAAGCAATGCACTATATGCTGCTTCAGCTCTTTGCTTAGCATATATTTCTCGGGCTGCAGGACTCGACAGAGTTTATGCCATATAAGCAACTGAGGGAGCGATTACAGTCTCAAAGTGAGAATACTGCACATTTCATTTATGCCAAGAGTGAGGGATTTGCAATTGCATTTAAGGATTTTCAACTGCAACAGTTTCATTTCAATGCATATAACTCCTGTGGAACAAATTCTGGCATAAAATAAAGCTGATATGACTCTTATAGTTTGTAACATTACAAAACTGAAGATTATTATTCAATAGGAATGGCAAGCACACCACACTAAAATATCAGTACCCATATATTGTCTTATGACTTGGATGAATACAACTGCAAGTAAAACAGAAAAATGCCCATTCCACACAATAATACAGGAGTTGAACATTAAGGTAATAACAATGAGTCACAAAAGCCTTGGCTATTGAAGCACTGAGCTGACATCAATTATTTTCAATTATGTTATAATTATGTTTGAAAGCCATATGCAACAATAGCTGTGTGTATAATTTGTGCAGTTTCATCTCAGAATACATATAAAAGATTGTATTAAATTAATTAATCAAAGAATAATTTATGCTCATAATATCAGAGCAAAAATGGAGTAGAAACTCCTCGATTATGAAAATGTTTAATTCCATACTACCAATTAATTTGCATCTATAATAGCTGTAAAGTAAAAGCAACAATTCCTTGTTTTACATTTATAAACAATTACTTAAAATTGTGTAGTGTTTACAAACTTAAATCACACAGACGTTCTGCATAGGACAGTTACTAATTTTACTGTGATATATTCAT
Source organism: Hymenopus coronatus (assembly GCA_030762935.1). NCBI lineage: Eukaryota > Metazoa > Arthropoda > Insecta > Mantodea > Hymenopodidae > Hymenopus > Hymenopus coronatus. Next base: position 282,728 of record CM060880.1, on the reverse strand, counting down.
AGATATACCAAAGAATTCTTTAAGCAGTTTATTTCAGATTGTTATATTTATGTCATTGATGCATAAGTTTGGCCTAGTTAGTGCAAATTTTGCATTTTTTTGGCTGTTTTGAAGATGGCTAAAAATTCTATGCATCCTGGACTTTTGTTTTTAAAAATGACAAGAATCAAGTTTATATATTAAGAAGGAAGATGTAACACTCGACTTTTAAGTCATACCTGCTGCTGAGGCTGTAATATTTAAAATGAAAGTAATACACATAATAATACAAGGATATGCAAATCTAATATTATTAACTATTATGTGAGTTTACTAACCCATGTATAAGTTTTTCATTTTCAGTTCCAAAAACCACATATTTTTGAAGTTACTTATTCATGCATTCCTATTTGTGCCATATCTGTTGCATAATGATAAAAGCACAAAACAGGTAGAAATGGAATTTATGCATTTTCAGCAATATTTTTATGAGAATAAAATGAAGGCAGTGACATTCTTTATCATCACTACAGAGGTATTTAGACATGATGAAGGTATAAATAAATAGATAAATAAATAAAAAGTTACAAAACATGCGTCACTGCATGATAAAGCAAACTTTGTAACAAATCATTTCCGAGCAACTCACACCAAAGTACTATTTAGCTAGCCAGATTGTTACAAAGCATTTGTCACTGACTGATAAAGCAAACCTTGCAACAATTCATTTCCAAGCTACTTGCCCAAAAGTAATAATTAGTTTGCCACATTATTACAAACATAAAAACTCATATCCAAGCAACTTGCCCAAAAGTAATAATTAGCTTGCCACATTATTACAAACATAAAAACTCATATCCAAGCAACTCGCCCCATAGTATTAATTAGCTTCCCACATTATTACAAACATAAAAACTCATATCCAAGCAACTCACACCAAAGTACTATTTAGCTAGCAAGATTGTTACAACGCATTTGTCACTAACTGCTAAAGCAAACCTTGCAACAATTCATTTCCAAGCAACTTGCCCAAAAGTAATAATTAGTTTGCCACATTATTACAAACATAAAAATTCCTATCTGAGCAACTTGCCCAAAAGTATTAATTAGTTTGCCACATTATTACAAACATAAAAATTCATATCCAAGCAACTCGCATCATTGTATTAATTAGCTTGCCACATTATTAGAAACATAAAAATTCATATCCAAGCAACTCGCCCCGTTGTATTAATTAGCTTGCCACATTATTAGAAACATAAAGATTCATATCTAAGCAACTTGCCAAAAGTATTAATTAGTTTGCCACATTATTACAAACATAAAAATTCATATCCAAGCAACTCGCCCAAAAGTATTAATTAGTTTGCCACATTATTAGAAACATAAAAATTCATAACTGAGCAACTCGCCCCATGGTATTAATTAGCTTCCCACATTATTACAAACATAAAAATTCATAACTGAGCAACTCGCCCAAAAGTATTAATTAGTTTGCCACATTATTACAAACATAAAAAGTCATAGCCGAGCAACTTGCCCCATGGTATTAATTAGCTTCCCACATTATTACAAACATAAAAATTCATAACTGAGCAACCCGCCCAAAAGTATTAATTAGTTTGCCACATTATTACAAACATAAAAATTCATAACTGAGCAACTCGCCCAAAAGTATTAATTAGTTTGCCACATTATTACAAACATAAAAAGTCATAGCCGAGCAACTTGCCCCATGGTATTAATTAGCTTGCCACATTATTAGAAACATAAAAATTCATATCCAACCAACTCGCCCCATGGTATTAATTAGCTTCCCACATTATTAGAAACATAAAAATTCATATCCAAGCAACTGACACCAAAGTACTATTTAGCTGGCCAGATTGTTACAACGCATTTGTCACTAACTGATAAAGCAAACCTTGCAACAATTCATTTCCAAGCTACTTGCCCAAAAGTAATAATTTGTTTGCCACATTATTACAAACATAAAAACTCATATCCAAGCAACTTGCCCAAAAGTAATAATTAGCTTGCCACATTATTAAAAACATAAAAACATATTTACTAGCAACTTTCCCAGAGGCATTAATTAGCTTGCCAAATTATTACAAACATAAAAATTCATATCCGAGCAACTCGCGCCATGGTATTAATTAGCTTGCCGCATTATTAGAAACATAAAAACTCATATCCAAACAACTCGCCCCATGGTATTAATTAGCTTCCCACATTATTACAAACATAAAAACTCATATCCAAGCAACTCTCACCAAAGTACTATTTAGCTAGCAAGATTGTTACAACGCATTTGTCACTAACTGCTAAAGCAAACCTTGCAACAATTCATTTCCAAGCAACTTGCCCAAAAGTAATAATTAGTTTGCCACATTATTACAAACATAAAAACTCATATCCAAGCAACTTGCCCAAAAGTAATAATTAGCTTGCCACATTATTACAAACATAAAAACTCATATCCAAGCAACTTGCCCAAAAGTAATAATTAGCTTGCCACATTATTACAAACATAAAAACTCATATCCAAGCAACTCGCCCAAAAGTAATAATTAGCTTGCCACATTATTACAAACATAAAAACTCATATCCAAGCAACTCGCCCAAAAGTAATAATTAGCTTGCCACATTATTACAAACATAAAAACTCATTTCCAAGCAACTTGCCAAAAGTAATAATTAGCTTGCCACATTATTACAAACATAAAAACTCATATCCAAGCAACTCGCCCAAAAGTAATAATTAGCTTGCCACATTATTAAAGACATAAAAACTCATATCCAAGCAACTTGCCCAAAAGTAATAATTAGTTTGCCACATTATTACAAACATAAAAACTCATATACTAGCAACTCGCCCAAAAGTAATAATTAGCTTGCCACATTATTACAAACATAAAAACTCATATACTAGCAACTCGCCCAAAGGTATTAATTAGCTAGCCAAATTATTACAAACATAAAAATTCATATCCGAGCAACTCGCCCCATGGTATTAATTAGCATGCCACATTATTAGAAACATAAAAATTCATATCCGAGCAACTCGCCCCATGGTATTAATTAGCTTGCCACATTATTAGATACATAGAAATTCATATCCAAGCAACTCGCCCAAAAGTAATAATTAGCTTGCCACATTAAAAACATAAAAACTCATATACTACCAACTCGCCCAAAGGTATTGATTACCTTGCCAAATTATTACAAACATAAGAATTCATATCCGAGCAACTCGCCCCATGGTATTAATAAGCTTGCCACATTATTAGAAACATAAAAATTCATATCCGAGCAACTCGACCCATGGTATTAATTAGCTTGCCACATTATTAGAAACATAAAATATCATATCCAAGCAACTCGCACCATGGTATTAATTAGCTTGCCACATTATTAGAAACATAAAAATTCATATCCAAGCAACTCGACCCATGGTATTAATTAGCTTGCCACAATATTAGAAACATAAAAATTCATTTCCAAGCAACTCGACCCATGGTATTAATTAGCTTGCCACAATATTAGAAACATAAAAATTCATATCCAAGCAACTCGACCCATGGTATTAATTAGCTTGCCACAATATTACAAACATAAAAATTCATATCCGAGCAACTCGCCCCATGTTATTAATTAGCTTGCCACATTATTAGAAACATAAAAATTCATATCCAAGCAACTCGACCCATGGTATTAATTAGCTTGCCACATTATTAGAAACATAAAAATTCATATCCACGCAACTTGCCCCATGGTATTAATTAGCTTGTTACAATATTAGAAACAAAAATTCATATCCAAGCAACTCGACCCATGGTATTAATTAGCTTGCCACAATATTAGAAACATAAACATTCATATCCAAGCAACTCGACCCATGGTATTAATTAGCTTGCCACAATATTAGAAACATAAAAATTCATATCCAAGCATCTCGAACCATGGTATTAATTAGCTTGCCACAATATTAGAAACATAAAAATTCATATCCAAGCAACTCGACCCATGGTATTAATTAGCTTGCCACAATATTAGAAACATAAAAATTCATATCCGAGCAACTCGCCCCATTGTATTAATTAGCTTGCCACATTATTAGAAACATAAAAATTCATATCCAAGCAACTCGCCATGGTATTAATTAGCTTGCCACATTATTAGAAACATAAAGATTCATATCCAAGCCACTCGCCCAAAAGTATTAATTAGTTTGCCACCTTATTACAAACATAAAAATTCATATCTGAGCAACTCGACCCATGGTATTAATTAGCTTGCCACAATATTAGAAACATAAAAATTCATATCCAAGCAACTCACACTAAAGTACTATTTAGCTGGCCAAATTGTTACAACGCATTTGTCACTAACTGATAAAGCAAACCTTGCAACAATTCATTTCCAAGCAACTTGCCCAAAAGTAATAATTTGTTTGCCACATTATTACAAACATAAAATCTCATAACCAAGCAACTCGCACAAAAGTAATAATTAACTTGCCACATTATTAAAAAACATAAAAACATATATGCTATCAACTCGCACAAAGGTATTAATTAGCTTGCCAAATTATTACAAACATAAAAATTCATATCCGAGCAACTCGCCCCATGGTATTAATTAGCTTGCCAGATTATTAGAAACATAGAAACTCATGTCCAAGCAACTCGCTCCATGGTATTAATTAGTTTCCTACATTATTACAAACATAAAAATTCATATACGAGCAACTCGCCCCATGGTATTAATTAGCTTGCCACATTATTAGAAACATAAAAATTCATATCCAAGCAACTCGCACCCTGGTATTAATTAGCTTCCCACATTATTACAAACATAAAAATTCATATCCAAGCACCTCGCCCCATGGTATTAATTAGCTTGCCACATTATTAGAAACATAAAGATTCATATCCAAGCAACTTGCCCAAAAGTATTAATTAGTTTGCCACATTATTACAAACATAAAAATTCCTATCTGAGCAACCTGCCCACAAGTATTAATTAGTTTGCCACATTATTACAAATATAAAAATTATATCCGAGCAACTCACCCAAAGGTATTAATTAGTTTGCCACATTATTACAAACATAAAAATTCCTATCTGAGCAACTTGCCCAAAAGTATTAATTAGTTTGCCACATTATTACAAACATAAAAATTCATATCCAAGCAACTCGCATCATTGTATTAATTAGCTTGCCACATTATTAGAAACATAAAAATTCATATCCAAGCAACTCGCCCCGTGGTATTAATTAGCTTGCCAAATTATTAGAAACATAAAGATTCATATCCAAGCAACTTGCCAAAAGTATTAATTAGTTTGCCACATTATTACAAACATAAAAATTCATATCCAAGCAACTCGCCCAAAAGTATTAATTAGTTTGCCACATTATTAGAAACATAAAAATTCATATCCAAGCAACTGACACCAAAGTACTATTTAGCTGGCCAGATTGTTACAACGCATTTGTCACTAACTGATAAAGCAAACCTTGCAACAATTCATTTCCAAGCTACTTGCCCAAAAGTAATAATTTGTTTGCCACATTATTACAAACATAAAAACTCATATCCAAGCAACTTATCCAAAAGTAATAATTAGCTTGCCACATTATTAAAAACATAAAAACATATATACTAGCAACTTTCCCAGAGGTAATAATTAGCTTGCCACATTATTAAAAACATAAAAACATATATACTAGCAACTTTCCCAGAGGTAATAATTAGCTTGCCAAATTATTACAGACATAAAAATTCATATCCGAGCAACTCGCCCCATGGTATTAATTAGCTTACCACATTATTAGAAACATAAAAATTCATATCCAAGCTACTCGCCCCATGTTATTAATTAGCTTCCCACATTATTAGTAACATAAAAATTCATATCCAAGCAACTTGCCCAAAAGTATTAATTAGTTTGCCACATTATTACAAACATAAAAATTCCTATCTGAGCAACTTGCCCAAAAGTATTAATTAGTTTGCCACATTATTACAAACATAAAAATTCATATCCGAGGAACTCGCCCCATTGTATTAATTAGCTTGCCACATTATTAGAAACATAAAAATTCATATCCAAGCAACTCGCCCCATGGTATTAATTAGCTTGCCACATTATTAGAAACATAAAGATTCATATCCAAGCCACTCGCCCAAAAGTATTAATTAGTTTGCCACCTTATTACAAACATAAAAATTCATATCCAAGCTACTCGCCCCATGTTATTAATTAGCTTCCCACATTATTAGTAACATAAAAATTCATATCCAAGCAACTTGCCCAAAAGTATTAATTAGTTTGCCACATTATTACAAACATAAAAATTCCTATCTGAGCAACTTGCCCAAAAGTATTAATTAGTTTCCCACATTATTACAAACATAAAAATTCATATCCGAGCAACTCGCCCCATTGTATTAATTAGCTTGCCACATTATTAGAAACATAAAAATTCATATCCAAGCAACTCGCCCCATTGTATTAATTAGCTTGCCACATTATTAGAAACATAAAAATTCATATCCAAGCAACTCGCCATGGTATTAATTAGCTTGCCACATTATTAGAAACATAAAGATTCATATCCAAGCCACTCGCCCAAAAGTATTAATTAGTTTGCCACCTTATTACAAACATAAAAATTCATATCCAAGCAACTCGCCCCATGGTATTAATTAGCTTGCCACAATATTAGAAACATAAAAATTCATATTCAAGCAACTCGACCCATGGTATTAATTAGCTTGCTACATTATTAGAAACATAAAAATTCATATCCAAGCAACTCGACCCATGGTATTAATTAGCTTGCCACAATATTACAAACATAAAAATTCATATCCGAGCAACTCGCCCCATGTTATTAATTAGCTTGCCACATTATTAGCAACATAAAAATTCATATCCAAGCAACTCGACCCATGGTATTAATTAGCTTGCCACAATATTACAAACATAAAAATTCATATCCAAGCAACTCGCCCCATGTTATTAATTAGCTTGCCACATTATTAGAAACATAAAAATTCATACCCAAGCAACTCGCTCCGTGGTATTAATTAGCTTGCCACATTATTAGAAACATAGAGATTCATATCCAAGCAACTTGCCCAAAAGTATTAATTAGATTGCCACATTATTACAAACAAAAAATTTTATATCCAAGCAACTTGCCCAAAAGTATTAATTAGTTTGCCACATTATTACAAACATAAAAATTCATATCCAAGCAACTTGCCCAAAAGTATTAATTAGTTTGCCACATTACTACAAACATAAAAATTCCAATCTGAGCAACTCGCCCAAAAGTATTAATTAGTTTGCCACATTATTACAAACATAAAAAGTCATAACCGAGCAACTCGCCCCATGGTATTAATTAGCTTGCCACATTATTAGAAACATAAAAATTCATATCCAAGCAACTTGCCCCCTGGTATTAATTAGCTTCCCACATTATTACAAACATAAAAATTTATATCCAAGCACCTCGCCCCATGGTATTAATTAGGTTGCCACATTATTAGAAACATAAAGATTCATATCCAAGCAACTTGCCCAAAAGTATTAATTAGTTTGCCACATTATTACAAACATAAAAATTCCTATCTGAGCAACTTGCCCAAAAGTATTAATTAGTTTCCCACATTATTACAAATATAAAAATTCATATCCGAGCAACTCACCCAAAGGTATTAATTAGTTTGCCACATTATTACAAACATAAAAATTTTTATGTGAGCAACTTGCCCAAAAGTATTAATTAGTTTGCCACATTATTACAAACATAAAAATTCATATCCAAGCAACTCGCACCATTGTATTAATTAGCTTGCCACATTATTAGAAACATAAAAATTTATATCCAAGCAACTCGCCCCGTGGTAATAATTAGCTTGCCACACAATTAGAAACATAAAGATTCATATCCAAGCAACTTGCCCAAAAGTATTAATTAGTTTGCCACATTATTACAAACAAAAAGTTTTATATCCATGCAACTTTCCCAAAAGTATTAATTAGTTTGCCACATTATTACAAACATAAAAATTCATATCCAAGCAACTCGCCCAAAAGTATTAATTAGTTTGCCACATTATTAGTAACATAAAAATTCATATCCAAGCAACTCGCCCCATGGTATTAATTAGCTTCCCACATTATTGGAAACATAAAAGTTCATATCCAAGCAACTCACCCCAAAGTACTATTTAGCTAGCCAGATTGTTACAACGCATTTGTCACTAACTGATAAAGCAAAACTTACAACAATTCATTTCCAAGCTACTTGCCCAAAAGTATTAATTTGGTTGCCATATTATTACAAACATAAAAACTCATAACCAAACAACTCGCCCAAAAGTAATAATTAGCTTGCCACATTATTAAAAACATAAAAACATTTATACTAGCAACTAACCCAGAGGTATTAATTAGCTTGTCAAACTATTACAAACATAAAAATTCCTATCTGAGTAACTCGCCCCATGGTATTAATTAGCTTGCCACATTATTAGAAACATAAAAACTCATGTCCAAGCAACTCGCTCCATGGTATTAATTAGCTTGCCGCATTATTACAAACATAAAAATTCATATCCGAGCAATTCGCCCCATGGTATTAATTAGCTTGCCACATTATTAGAAACTTAAAAATTCATATCTAAGCAACCCGCCCCATGGTATTTATTAGCTTCCCACATTATTACAAACATATAAATTCATATCCAAGCAACTTGCCCAAAAGTATTAATTAGTTTGCCACATTATTACAAACATAAAAATTCCTATCTGTGCAACTTGCCCAAAAGTATTAATTAGTTTGCCACATTATTACAAACATAAAAATTCATATCCGAGAAACTCGCCCCATTGTATTAATTAGCTTGCCACATTAAGAGAAACATAAAAATTCATATCCAAGCAACTCTTCCCATGGTATTAATTAGCTTGGCACATTATTAGAAACATAAAGATTCATATCCAAGCAAATCGCCCAAAAGTATTAATTAGTTTGCCACCTTATTATAAACATAAAAATTCATATCTGAGCAACTCGCCGCATTGTATTAATTAGCTTGCCACATTATTAGAAACATAAAAATTCATATCCAAGCAAATCGCCCCCGTGGTATTAATTAGCTTGCCACATTATTAGAAACATAAAGATTCATATCCAAGCAACTTACCCAAAAGTATTAATTAGTTTAACACATTATTACAAACAAAAAATTTTATATCCAAGCAACTTGCCCAAAAGTATTAATTAGTTTGCCACATTATTACAAACATAAAAATTCATATCCAAGCAACTTGCCCAAAAGTATTAATTAGTTTGCCACATTATTACAAACATAAAAATTCCAATTTGAGCAACTCGCACAAAAGTATTAATTAGTTTGCCACATTATTATAAACATAAAAATTCATAACCGAACAACTCGCCCCATGGTATTAATTAGCTTGCCACATTATTAGAAACATAAAAATTCATATCCGAGCAACACGACCCATGGTATTAATTAGCTTGCCACATTATTAGAAACATAAAAATTCATATCCAAGCAACTCGACCCATGGTATTAATTTGCTTGCTACAATATTAGAAACATAAAAATTCATATCCAAGCAACTCGACCCATGGTATTAATTAGCTTGCCACATTATTAGAAACATAAAAATTCATATCCAAGCAACTCGACCCATGGTATTAATTAGCTTGCCACAATATTACAAACTAAAAATTCATATCCGAGCAACTGGCCCCATGTTATTAATTAGCTTGCCACATTATTACAAACATAAAAATTCATATCCAAGCAACTCGACCCATGGTATTAATTAGCTTGCCACAATATTACAAACATAAAAATTCATATCCGAGCAACTCGCCCCATGTTATTAATTAGCTTGCCACATTATTAGAAACATAAAAATTCATATCCAAGCAACTCACTCCGTGGTATTAATTAGCTTGCCACATTATTAGAAACATAAAGATTCATATCCAAGCAACTTGCCCAAAAGTATTAATTAGTTTGCTACATTATTACAAACAAAAAATTTTATATCCAAGCAACTTGCCCAAAAGTATTAATTGGTTTGCCACATTATTACAAACATAAAAATTCATATCCAAGCAACTCACTCCGTGGTATTAATTAGCTTGCCACATTATTAGAAACATAAAGATTTATATCCAAGCAACTTGCCCAAAAGTATTAATTAGTTTGCCACATTATTACAAACAAAAAATTTTATATCCAAGCAACTTGCCCAAAAGTATTAATTAGTTTGCCACATTATTACAAACATAAAAATTCATATCCAAGCAACTTGCCCAAAAGTATTAATTAGTTTGCCACATTATTACAAACATAAAAATTCCAATCTGAGCAACTCGCCCAAAAGTATTAATTAGTTTGCCACATTATTACACACATAAAAAGTCATAACCGAGCAACTCGCCCCATGGTATTAATTAGCTTCCCACATTATTAGAAACATAAAAATTCATATCCAAGCAATTTGCCCAAAAGTAATAATTAGCTTGCCACATTATTAAAAACATAAAAACATATATACTAGCAACTTTCCCAGAGGTATTAATTAGCTTGCCAAATTATTACAAACATAAAAATTCATATCCGAGCAACTCGCCCCTTTGTATTAATTAGCTTGCCACATTATTAGAAACATAAAAATTCATATCCAAGCAACTCGCCCCATGGTATTAATTAGCTTGCCACATTATTAGAAACATAAAGATTTTATCCAAGCAACTTGCCCAAAAGTATTAATTAGCTTGCCACATTATAACAAACACAAAAATTCATATCCGAGCAACTCGCCCAAAGGTATTAATTAGCTTGCAACATTATTACAAATGTAAAAATTCATATCTGAGCAACTCGCCCAAAAGTATTAATTAGTTTGCCACATTATTACAAACATAAAAATCATATCCAAGCAACTTGCCCAAAAGTATTAATTAGTTTGCCACATTATTACAAACATAAAAATTCCTATGTGAGCAACTCGCCCAAAAGTATTAATTAGTTTACCACATTATTACAAACATAAAAATTCATATCCAAGTTACTTGCCCAAAAGTATTAATTTGTTTGCCACATTATTACAAACAAAAGTTCATATCCGAGCAACTCGCCCAAAAGTCTTAATTAGTTTGCCATATTATTACAAACATAAAAATTCCTATCTGAGCAACTCGCCCAAAAGTATTAATTAGTTTGCCACATTATTACAAACATAAAAATTCCTATCTGAGCAACTCGCCCAAAAGTATTATTTAGTTTGCCACATTATTACAAATATAAAAATTCATATCCGAGCAACTCACCCAAAGGTATTAATTAGTTTACCACATTATTACAAACACAAAAATTCATATCCGAGCAACTCGCCCAAAGGTATTAAATAGTTTGCCACATTATTACAAACATAAAAATTCATATCCAAGCAACTTGCCCAAAAGTATTAATTAGTTTGCCATATTATTACAAACATAAAAATTCCTATCTGAGCAACTCGCCCAAAAGTATTAATTAGTTTGCCACATTATTACAGACATAAAAATTCATATCCAAGCAACTTGCCCAAAACTATTAATTAGTTTGCCACATTATTACAAACAAAAATTCATATCCGAGCAACTCGCCCAAAGGTATTAATTAGTTTGCCATATTATTACAAACATAAAAATTCATATCCGAGCAACTTGCCCAAAAGTATTAATTAGTTTGCCACATCATTACAAACAAAAATTCATATCCGAGCAACTCGCCCAAAGGTATTAATTATTTTGCCATATTATTACAAACATAAAAATTCATATCCGAGCAACTTGCCCAAAAGTATTAATTAGTTTGCCATATTATTACAAACATAAAAATTCATATCCTAGCAACTTGCCGCATGGTATTAATTAGTTTGCCACATTATTACAAACAAAAAATTCAAATCCAAACAACTCGCCCTAAGGAATTAAGTAGTTTGCCACATTATTACAAAGATTTGTCACTGCATAAGAAAGGAAAAAAGTTGTAAAAATTCATAACCAAGTATCTCACCCTAAGGTATTAATTACATAACAAGATTGGGCAGACATGGAGCCTATGTCATGATACAGCTAAATTTATTTGCTGATTCTTATACTACATTAGAAAGAAAGCAATGCTATTGAAATGAAGAATAATTAATTCAAGTGAGTTTACCAACATTTTCACCACATTTAACGTATCTATAATCCAATAGTATAGAATGCATTTTTCCCTTGGTTTCATTAATGTTATTTGCCAAAAGAAATTAAGGAAACAAATTAAGTGATCATACCTTAACAATTCACCTCATTTATTCTATAATACTGTTTTTCCAATTTAGATAACGCATGCTGAAGCAAAGAAAACAACACAAAGTAGTCTTTCTGAACCATTGCCGATTACAGTTTGATACCCAAAATGTGTGCAGCTAAATTAAAACAGCCCAGACTGATGGTTTTTAAGTGTGCTTAAAAGCAACCACATATTATAAATTTACTGCATGTAAAAGAACTTCGCATGATGAAATTCTGGCACACAGGTAGTACTGGTATGCTGGCAATTGATACCATAATTGACAAAAGACTGTTTAAAAACATTATTTTTGTCAAATGCATTTAGGCTACCCTGACACAAATGACAGAAAACTGTGCAAATATATGTTTATACAGGCGCGGCTCGTCAATATGTGCTACAGCACAATGTTTATTTTACTGAAAATAGTACCTCATTACGTATTAAACATATATTAAATTATTATTGCATATTTTCTTTCACTTTACTAATTTTAACCGATTTTATATATGCCGCGCGCTAGTGTTGGTCGCTCATATGTGTAAATGCCACGCATATCTCGCATACACGCAATCGGTGTTGCTTTGGTGCTACATAGATCCTCTGTCCGTCGGCGGGAATACTGACCAATCCACGCGTGCCAAACGTCGATGGGCGATTTGAAATCTCTTCTCCGATTGGCTGTATTTAGCTAGAATTGTGCTACCATTGTCTGGAGCACAGGAGTTCCTGCCGCTTGCTGTTGTAATATAACTACTGCCATCTATGTGGCGTTGATGTATTTACTTCTGCTGCCGTGTTTGATACCAATGGCAATAGACTGGGTCTAATGTAACGTAGCTCAGAGAGAATAACATTATCGGGAGATGCACATATGGAGCAGCTGTTGGCGCCACTTAGATTAGATTAGGAAGCATTCTGTATGTTCGTTTAGGCCAGAAAACCACTGAACATAGAACTTGTCAAGGCATATACATGTATACATATGTTTATATACTATATACTATGAAAAAAAAAAATGTATAAAGCTCTAGTGCTAAAAGCATAGGTTACAAAAACAACAGAATACTTTTTTTTTTTTTTTTTTGCATGCACATAAAAACAAAGAGTATCAGAATATAGTGTTAAAATGTATAAATAAATAAATATAATTTCATTATAAGTAAAACTAATGTTATGTCAGATGATAGTTTTCAAATTATCGATATAATAGTTACTAGTAGCAATCATATAAACTAAAACATGATTATTGTATTATGTACTCTTCATAAATGTCAACAAATTACAATACATATTTACAAATATGTTATATAATTTCCAATGCAAAGACTTACAATTATGTACTAGAGTACTACTTACTTTGTAACAACAAAATATAATCGTGAAATACTCCATTCCGGTCAAAAACTCAGGTTATGTTCGACCTTAATATTTCTATTGTGTGTATAAACATGAATTCTGTGAGCAGCTTGATGAACTATCCCTTCTTTAGGAGGACACTAGAGGAAAAAGTTCATGTGTAGCAGTTAGGGAGGCAAACTCCAACTCTTAATATAACGCAATCAGCAAAAGGAGGGAGAAATAATTCATACACCAGGCGGTTTAACCCCAAAATTTATGAAAATGTATGGGTATGTGGATGCCAAGAAAGAAATGTTTGTTTTTGTTTTCCATGCTTGCTCTTTGGAAATAGTGATGCTTGGAGCACAACAGGAGTTACAGATCTTGGACATATTAATGTGCTGATTAATAAGCATAAGCAAAATGTAAAACATTTAAACAACGTGCTTGACCTAAGTGCTTTAGGCAGTACAAATATTGTTACTCAGTTAAGCCGTGCTTATCAAGAAGCAAAGCAAAGCACAGGTATGTGTTGTCGCGCATAATTGACTGCATCAAGTTTTGTGGTGCATTTGAGCTTGCCTTAAGGGGACATGACGAGACTGAATCTTCTGAAAATCCTGGCGTGTTTTTAGAGCTAATTGATTTCATAAGCGATATTGACAGTGCTGTGAAGGAACACATGCACTCAAGCCAAATTTTCAAAGGGACCTCCAAAACTATCCAGAACGAACTACTGGATTGAATGTAAGAAGTTTGTCGGGAAGTGATTACCGAGGAAATGAAAGAAGCTAACTTTGTAGCTGTTATGGCAAATGAAACCACAGACGTTTCTCACAAGTCCCAGCTTGTACTAGTATTTAGATACGAGAAAAATGGTTTACCGTATGAGAGATTTGGGGGATTTTTGAAACCAGAGGGACAAAACGCAGAGGCAATTTCTGAAAGCATATTAAAAGTGCTCAATGAATTATTCAGAGACAAACCTCATAAAGTAATTGCCCAAACGTATGATGGAGCCTCGGTAATGAGTGGCGCAGTTGGCGGAGTGCAAGCAAAAGTCAAATCTCATTTTCCAAATGCACAGTATATTCACTGCTATGCACATCAGTTGAATTTAGCAATGGAACATGCAGCTTCGCAGAATAAGTCTGCCAGAATATTTTTTCTTAATCTCTCAGCTTTTCCTGCCTTTTCCTCAAGATCCCCACAGCGTTTAACCGCCCTAGAATCTGCAGTAGCCAGAAGAGTTCCTGGTGGTTCTGCAACTAGGTGGAATTTTAGATCCAGGACTGTTAGTGTAGTGTATGAAAATCAGGAAGAATTGCTGGAGTGTTTTTCGGAGCTGGAAAATTCTGCCCACGATAAGACTTGCCTAGAAGCAAATGGACTTCGGCGTTACTTAGAAGATAGCAAATTCCTTTCCTTGTTGAATTTTTTTCAGAGAGTAATTCTTCATGTTGATGTACTTTATAATCAGCTGTAGTCAAAATCAATTCAGGCAGTTAAAGTAGAAAATGCTGTGTCTTCATTCATTCAGTACATCTGTGATATTCGATAGGCAGCCGACGGTATATCTATGTTTGCATTTGATTCAATGAGCAAACGCCAGAAGGTAGAGTCCTTGAAGATAGAGGTATGTGATCGCATTATTGAGGAGGCTAGACGTCGTTTTCAGTCCTTGAGTCATCTCGATGCAGCTAAGTTGTTAAATTGTACATTTTTTGAAAGCTTTATAAATAAGTTTCCCGAGAGTGAAGTTCAAACTGTCGTGGACACATATACAATGCTGAACAAGAAAATGCTAAAGACGCAACTGAGCGTTCTGTAAGCAAGGTCTGACTTTAGAAGCATTGATGGGGCTGTGCAGTTGTTGTAATATATACTTTCTAATAATTTGGAAGATTCATTTTCGGAAGTGACTACTTTGTTAAAAATTTTGATCACAACACCAATTTCTGCTGAACCAGAAAGATGCTTTTTATGCTTAAAACGTTTAAAAACATTCTTGCGAAACACCATGTCACAAGATCTCCTTAATGCTCTGGCAATGCTGTCCATGGAAAAGAGCATCGCAACTAAGATGGAGGGATTAACACCAGAGTCATCGATAAGTTCTATAGCAGGAAGGAGTGCCGTATGGACTTCGTATTTCTTCGCCATTAGGTAAGATAATATGTAAGCATGTGTGCACATACGAATATACTGTAGCACACACATTATTTTGTTCACCAGCCGCCACTGTGTTTATATATCATTCATCAGCATTTCATAATATGATTTAGATTGTTTAATGCAAGAAAAGTATTGTAAATGCAAATAATACTGTGCATTGAATGTAAATTTATACAAGCTTGTACTAAAATGCCAACACACATTTAATACAAGATGGCTGAGGTAAACAATAAATTAGTCATAAGTCTGCAATGCAGTATATGGTTAGTTTAAGTTATATAACGAATGTCAAGTATACACTCCAGGAAAAAGGGAGCAAAGTTGGTGGTTATGCTTAAGATAAAAATATTGCTTAAAATCTGGCATTGTTTCACTGAGAATTATATGTATAGTGTACACATTAGTTAATTTTGTAGTGAATTATTTTTCTGCGTGAGAGAATATGAAACAATAATTAAAGGGTCTTTTCACAAAGTTATTACAACCAAGCGGCAGCATTTTTCAGGTTAGGTAATGACTGATTCTTTATTCCTGTGTTCTGTAAGCTTCTCACCTTTCAGTATAATTCTGGAAACGAAACAATTTAATTCCCTTAATCCTCCCTGTAGCAGGAGAACCTCAAAAGGCAATGTTTTCTTTCAGTAGACTTAGTGCATTTTACAGTTATGAAATTACGGCCACGTTAATTTTTTTCAAATTCAAAACATGTCAAGATCACCAAAATTAATACTAGGAAACAGAATGCCAGTATGGGCTATTGCATAGATTACGTCTTTTGTTTCACAGTTCTATTACCTAATGTGTATATTTCAGAACTTACCTTTATTTAGTCCACCAATTTTGTCGTGGAACCTTGACTCGACACCGGAAGTCCCTATTCCAGTCGACAGGTTCTATACATGATTTAGAAAATTACCTTCCTCTTTGAGAACATGTTGCTTTAAATATTCAAGATAATCGAGTAGGCTAATTGTGATAATTGCTGAGCACCGTAAACTAACTAGCTAACGAACGCTCTCAAAAATTGGCAGGTAATGTACATTACAGCTCCTTATCAGTTTACAGTAGTAAACATATACCTGAAAATGAAGACGTTAGTGGTGCAGAAGAATACCCAAATCAGCATTATTGAAAAATAAGGAACGTCTATTGCTACTCAAAATTATTACATTTACACAGAATGCTAGCTTCTTAGTAACTTAAATCACTAATTGTTTCAACTTGAGTGTCTGTAGCTATATTTTTACTTCTAGTCGACTAAATATGAGAAATAAGAGCCGTGCTGCTATCTATGATTTGCAGCTGGAGGTTCGTACTCGCTACGTTAGCGCCCCACGTGGCAACAAATACCACCAAAGTAAACACGTAGGGCAGGGTAAAATAATTAATGCCGGACTAGATTGATCGTGTCATGGATCGTTGTCAACTCAATGCTGGGAGTATGAAGTCCAAATCTTTGCGACGGATTTGTTTACAACTGACGTTGTGTCTAGAATATAACCAACTCTATATCGACCGAGCGGCACTTCCACTCTCCCGTGTATTGAGCGCAAGTCGCTAAAATACCAAACTTGATATTTTTCCCAAAAATGGCTGTAACGATTTTCATTAAATTAGCGTATATTAAAGATATTTGCATGAATAAAGAGATCTTCAGAGGCTATCCCCAGAAAATTCAAGATACACACATAAAACTTTAAATAGAAGAGTTTGAAAGTTGCGACATGAAGTTTCGGACAAGTCAAAGTGTGAGCTAATCGACTGCTATATTCGTTTGGTGTCGTTTTGAACAAGTGTGTGTGTGTGTGTGTGTGTGTGTGTGGGTGTGGGTGTGGGTGTGGGTGTGTGTGTAAAAGAATGCAGGAAACAATGTTGGCAATCTAGTTAAAAGTCTGATGTGTTACACGCACATGACTTTCTCTAGCTGCTCTACAAACCTCCTACAAAAGATTATTCTTCTTTGTACACAATGCTAATCGAGATAAATATTAGCAGAATGTTATTACTTAGTTCCTGATAAATAGAAGAGAATAAGGACATGCGCTATGTTAAAATGATTGTAAAATGTTTTAAAAGCTATCATCATGCGTTTGTCATTGCAAATCACTTCTTTACTTGGCCAGGAGTAGAACAAAAGAAAAGCGGACACTTCCTGTCTGAGAAAAGTTTAAGTACTTCACAATTGAAACCAATAACAAGGAATATCTCAGAAACGGTTACCCTCACAACAAAAACGTAAACAACATAAATTGTGTGTTTTGTCGTGATGTACATTTTTTGTGTAGTGAGTTTTTTTCTATCTCTTACGGTTTGCAGTTAAGCAACATTCATCCAGAATAAAGAGGTCTTAAGAGGATATTCCCAAAAAATTCGAGATATACATTTTATTTCGGACATAAATAGCTTTAAAATACGGGATTTAAATCAAAATCGCTAGAGTCATTTTTAAGAAAATCAAAATTGTCGAAAATTTTTCTATGTAAAGGGTAGTTTGAGGTAGAGGAATTTTTATGAAAATCTTCATGTCGCATCCTTGCAAGATACTAAACCTAAATACCAAGTTTGGTATTTAACGGTCTTTTCATTTTGGGGCTATGCTGTCCACACACACACACACACACACACACACACACACACACACAGACACACACATGGACCTTTTTTTAAAAATCTGATTTGTTCCATTCACATGACTTTCTCTACAACTCTGCAATAAATTATTGTTAAAAAGCTTATGCTTCTATTTACTTCCTGCCAATCGAGAAAAAAAAAAAATAGCAGAAATAGTCTTATTACTTGCTTCCTTGTAAGTAGAAGCGAAATAAGGGAGTACCATAGGTTAAAGTGATGGTCAAAAGCTGGTTGCTATGTGACTGAAGTTTCTTTGTTTGTATGGACACGAGTTCACAAAGTCCTGTATAAGAAAAGTATGTTTTTTATAGCTGAAACCAAAAACAAGAAATGTCTAAAAAAAAAAATCAACTCCACGAAAAAAATGTATATAACATAAATTGTGTGTTTTAAAGTACTCTGTATTTGTTGTGTGGTAAGTTTTTGTCCATCTTTTACGGTTTAGCAGTTATACAGAATTCCGTAAACTTGACCCAGAATAAAGTTGTCTTCAGAGGCTATACCCAGAAAATTCAAAATATACATTTTATTTGTCAGGTAAATATCTTTAATATACGATATTTTAATCAAAATCGTTAGAGCCATTTTTTAGAAAATAAAAATTTTCGAAAAAAGTTCTATGTAAAGGGTAGTTTGGGGTGAGAGGATTTTTCTCAAAATGTTCGTGTCCCATCCTTGGAAGATGCTAAACTTAAATACCAAGCTTGGTATTTTACCGACTTTTCGTTTTTGAGTCGTTTTACCGACTTTTTCACAGGCACACGGACACACACACGGACCTTTTTCTGAAAATACCTTTTTTGGATACAGGGGACCCTAAAACATATATTTCCGGTGAAATCTCGGTATTGAATTTTTTGGTGGAGTGCAATACCTTCCTTATACACTATGTACATAGTGCATATAGGGAAAGTTAAAATGCTTTTTTCGGACTCAGGGGTCCCCAAAACATATATTTCCGGTGAAATCTCGATATCGAATTTTTGGGTGCATTACAATGCCTTCTCTATCCATATGTACATTGTACATATGGGGCTAGAGAAAGTAAAAATAAAATTAATATCTTAAATTTTCTGGGTATAGCCTCTGAAAACATCTTTATTTTGGATACATTTTGCAGAATTTTATTTCACTTCTATTTACAAGGAAGCAAGTAATAAGACTATTTCTCCTGATTTTTTGTCGAATAGTATGAAGTAGATAGAAGAATAACTTTTTAATAATAATTTGTTTCAGAGACGTAGAGAAAGTCATGTGAATGGAGTACATCAGAATGTTACCCAGTAATTTACACACGTAACGTAACGTAACCGCGATACCTGCCGTTCATAGTTAATGTATCGAGTAAAGAAAGCATTGGCTTTGCAAAGTACCAGGGTGTAGAGTAATAATGAAACGTTTTGAGACGCCGGGAACAAAAGTCGAATAAGTAGCACTTTGACACTAAAAACCTTTGTTTATTGGTTTATTATACGCTGCTGAAGCAAATATTACATTATGCGTCTATGACGGTTTTGTAATTTAAAACGTTCATGCGTATAAACAAAGCGGTTCTCTGAACGAGTTCATTAACGAAAGTGAACTTGTATTAGGATTTCTATCATTTAAAGGAACGTGACACAATAATAACATTAGCTGTAGTCGACACTAGACGACGCTATTCTTGCAGACAGTTGTATTAACTGTTTTTTAAGATACGTCAATTAATTTGTTTTGACCAATTTTACCTCTGGTTTTTTTATCCGCGTTAATCTGCATAGCATTGCTTACTGTATATTCAGCAATTAGGAACATTTAAAACATTCACATTCGTCTCGTAGCAAAGTTGTCCAAGAAAAAATCCTCATTTTTATTTTACATCACAGTTTACATTGCATTAGTTTTAAATTGTTTTGGTAATTGCGGTATTTTCACATTTTTCGTGTGTGATATTTACAAAGTTATGTTGTATAAATTTAGTAGAGTAATGTTCACTTTACTTTAGTGTAGTGGACTCTGATCCTGTCTTTGTGTCCAGTAGGATGAACACCAAACTTCAATATTTCAAGTTTAGCGCAAGCAAATGAAAGTTTATTTTCACACCAATGCATAATACACCGCTTTTGCTCTTTAAGCCGCATTTGAAGTTTTGAACTTCTACTTCTGTTTTTGGGCCTGTGTTGCCATTTCGATTCTAAAATTATTTTGCTCGACATAAAGTGTGCAAAGTGTTAACCAAAAGAGGAACTACAGTGTTAAATAAAGCATGTACTTATTTAGCGTGTTTAGATAATTACTTCCAGTCAAATAAAACGAAGGAAAATATTAACAGAAAGGTTGTATAAATGGTTTTTTTTCGCCCGTTTAGTTATAAGAGGCTAGCAGTTAATTTCCCTTATATAACATTTCAGTTAGACTGTGTTTACAGTGCGAGCACATTTATCAAGCGTCATGGCACACTGTGTATAGTCACAGGAGTCAAATGTGTTTGACAGTACGAGCACGTTTATCAAGCGTCAGGACACTCTATGTATACTCACAGGAGTCAAATGCCTTTGATCTTAAGAGCGCGTTTATCAAGTGTCAGGACACACTATGTATACTCGCAGAAGTCAAATGTGTTTGATAGTAGGAGCAAGTTTATCAAGCGTCAGGACACTCTTTTTATACTCACAAGAGTCAAATGTGTTGAATAGTAGGAGCACGTTTATCAAGCTTTAGGACACTCTGTGTGTACTCACAAGAGTCAAATGTGTTTGATAGTAGGAGCACGTATATCAAGCGTCAGGACACTGTGTATACTCACAGAAGTCAAATGTGTTTGATAGTAGGAGCAAGTTTATCAAGTGTCAGGACACTGTTTATACTCGTAGCAGTCAAATATATTTGATAGTAGGAGCACGTTTATCAAGTGTCAGGACACTCTGTGTATAGTCACAGGAGTAAAATGTGTTTGATAGTAGAAGCACGTTTATCAAGTGTCAGGACACTCTGTGTTTACTCATAGGAGTCAAATGTATTTGATAGTAGGAGCACGTTAATCAAGCGTCAGGATACTGGTGTGTATACTCACAGGAGTCAAATGTGTTTGATAGTAGGAGCACGTTTATCAAGTGTCAGGACACTCTGTGTATACTCACAGGAGTCAAATGTGTTTGATAGTAGGAGCACGTTTATCAAGCGTCAGGACACCTGGTGTGTATACTCATAGGAGCCAAATGTGTTTACAGTGGGAGCACGTTTATCAAGTGTCAGGACACCCTGTGTATACTCACAGGAGTCAAATGTGTTTGATAGTAGGAGCACGTTTATCAAGCGACAGGACACTGTTTATACTCGTAGCAGTCAAATATGTTTGATAGTAGGAGCGCGTTTATCAAGTGTCAGGACACACTGTGTATAGTCACAGGAGTCAAATGTGATTGGCAATAGGAGCACGTTTATCAAACGTCAGGACACTGTGTATACTCACAGTAGTCAAATGTGTTTGGAAATAGGAACACGTTTATCAAGCGTCAGGACACTCTGTGTATACTCACAGGAGTCAAATGTGTTTGACAGTAGGAGCACGTTTATCAAGCGTCAGGACACTTGGTGTATATACTCGTGGGAGTCAAATTTGTTTGACAACAGGAGCACGTTTACCAAGCGTCAGGACATCTGGTGTGTATCTCACAGGAGTCAAATGTGTTTGACAGTAGCAGCACGTTTATCAAGCGTCAGGACACCTGGTGTGTATATTCGTAGGAGTCAATAGTGTTTGACAGCAGGAGCACGTTTATCAAGCGTCAGGACACCTGATGTGTATACTCACAGGAGTCAAATGTGTTTTACAGTAGGAGCACGTTTATCAAGCTTCAGGACACCTGGTGTGTATACGCACAGGAGTCAAATGTGTTTGACATTCGGAGCACGTTTATCAAGCGTCAGGACACCTGGTGTGTATACTCACAGGAGTCAAATGTGTTTAAAATTCGGAGCACGTTTATCAAGCGTCAGGACGCTTGGTGTGTATACTCACAGGAGTCAAATGTGTTTGACAGTAGGAGCACGTTTATCAAGCGCAGGGACACCTGGTATGTATACTCACAGGAGTCAAATGTGTTGGACTGTAGGAGCACGTTTATCAAGCGTCAGGTCACACTTTGTATAGTCACAGAAGTCAAATGTGTTTGATAGTAGGAGCACGTTTATCAAGTGTCAAGACACTCTGTGTATACTCGCAGAAGTCAAATGTGTTTGATAGTAGGAGCAGGTTTATCAAGCGTCAGGACACTCTGCGTGTACTCACAAGAGTCAAATGTGTATGATAGTAGGAGCAGGTTTATCAAGCGTCAGGACACTCTGCGTGTACTCACAAGAGTCAAATGTGTATGATAGTAGGAGCAAGTTTATCAAGCGTCAGGACACTGTTTATGCTCGTAGCAGTCAAATATATTTGATAGTAGGAGCACGTTTATCAAGTGTCAGGACACTCTGTGTTTAGTCACAGGAGTAAAATGTATTTGATAGTAGAAGCACGTTTATCAAGTGTCAGGACACTCTGTGTTTACTCATAGGAGACAAATGTGTTGATAGTAGGAGCACGTTAATCAAGCGTCAGGACACATAGTGTGTATACTCACAGGAGTCAAATGTGTTTGATAGTAGGAGCACGTTTATCAAGTTTCAGGACACTGTGTATACTCACAGGAGTCAAATGTGTTTGATAGTAGGAGCACGTTTATCAA
The DNA here is from genome assembly GCA_030762935.1 of Hymenopus coronatus. Lineage (NCBI taxonomy): Eukaryota > Metazoa > Arthropoda > Insecta > Mantodea > Hymenopodidae > Hymenopus > Hymenopus coronatus. The sequence continues at coordinate 259,499 of CM060880.1, read as the reverse complement.
GCGTCAGGACACTCTGTGTATACTCACAGGAGTCAAATGTGTTTACAGTGGGAGCACGTTTATCAAGTGTCAGGACACCCTGTGTATACTCACAGGAGTCAAATGTGTTTGATAGTAGGAGCACTTTTATCAAGCATCAGGACACTCTGTGTATAGTCACAGGAGTCATAAGTGTTTGGCAATAGGAGCACGTTTATCAAGCGTCAGGACACTGTGTATACTCACAGGAGTCAAATGTGTTTGGCAATAGGAAAACGTTTATCAAGCGTCAGAACACTTGGTGTATATACTCGTAGGAGTCAAATTTGTTTGACAGCAGGAGCAAATTTATCAAGCGTCAGGACACCTGGTGTGTATACTCACAGGAGTCAAATATGTTTGACAGTAGCAGCACGTTTATCAAGCGTCAGGACACCTGGTGTGTATACTCGTAGGAGTCAAATGTGTTTGACGGCAGGAACACGTTTATCAAGCGTCAGGACACCTGATGTGTATACTCACAGGAGTCAAATGTGTTTGACGGCAGGAACACGTTTATCAAGCGTCAGGACACCTGGTGTGTATACTCGTAGGAGTCAAATGTGTTTGACGGCAGGAACACGTTTATCAAGCGTCAGGACACCTGGTGTGTATACTCGTAGGAGTCAAATGTGTTTGAGGGCAGGAACACGTTTATCAAGCGTCAGGACACCTGGTGTGTATACTCGTAGGAGTCAAATGTGTTTGACGGCAGGAACACGTTTATCAAGCGTCAGGACACCTGATGTGTATACTCACAGGAGTCAAATGTGTTTGACGGCAGGAACACGTTTATCAAGCGTCAGGACACCTGATGTGTATACTCACAGGAGTCAAATGTGTTTGACGGCAGGAACACGTTTATCAAGCGTCAGGACACCTGATGTGTATACTCACAGGAGTCAAATGTGTTTGACGGCAGGAACACGTTTATCAAGCGTCAGGACACCTGATGTGTATACTCGTAGGAGTCAAATGTGTTTGACGGCAGGAACACGTTTATCAAGCGTCAGGACACCTGATGTGTATACTCACAGGAGTCAAATGTGTTTGACGGCAGGAACACGTTTATCAAGCGTCAGGACACCTGATGTGTATACTCGTAGGAGTCAAATGTGTTTGACGGCAGGAACACGTTTATCAAGCGTCAGGACACCTGGTGTGTATACTCGTAGGAGTCAAATGTGTTTGACGGCAGGAACACGTTTATCAAGCGTCAGGACACCTGGTGTGTATACTCGTAGGAGTCAAATGTGTTTGAGGGCAGGAACACGTTTATCAAGCGTCAGGACACCTGATGTGTATACGCACAGGAGTCAAATGTGTTTGACATTCGGAGCACGTTTATCAAGCGTCAGTACACCTGGTGTGTATACTCGTAGGAGTCAAATGTGTTTGACAGCAGGAGCACGTTTATCAAGCGTTAGGACACCTGATGTGTATACTCGTAGGAGTCAAATGGTATTGACAGTAGGAGCACGTTTATCAAGCGTCAGGACACCTGGTGTGTATACTCATAGGATTCAAATGTGCTTGACATTCTGAGCACGTTTATGAAGCGTCAGGAAGCTTGGTGTGTATACTCACAGGAGTTAAATGTGTTTGACAGTAGGAGCACGTTTATCAAGCGCCAGGACACCTCGTATGTATACTCATATGAGTCAAATGTGTTTGACTGTAGGAGGACGTTTAACAAGCGTCAGGTCACACTTTGTATAGTCACAGAAGTCAAATGTGTTTAATAGTAGGAGCACGTTTATCAAGTGTCAAGAAACTCTGTGTGTACTCACAAGAATCAAATGTGTTTGATAGTAGGAGCAAGTTTATCAAGCGTCAGGACACCTGGTGTGTATACTCGGAGGAGTCAAATGTGTTTGACAGCAGGAGCACGTTTATCAAGCGTCAGGACACCTGATGTGTATACTCACAGGAGTCAAATGTGTTTTACAGTAGGAGCACGTTTATCAAGCTTCAGGACACCTGGTGTGTATACGCACAGGGGTCAAATGTGTTTGACATTCGGAGCACGTTTATCAAGCGTCAGGACAACTGGTGTGTATACTCACAGGAGTCAAATGTGTTTGACATTCGGAGCACGTTTATCAAGCGTCAGGACGCTTGGTGTGTATACTCACAGGAGTCAAATTTGTTTGACAGTAGGAGCACGTTTATCAAGCGCCAGGACACCTGGTATGTATACTCACAGGAGTCAAATATGTTTGATAGTAGGAGCACGTTTATCAAGTGTCAGGACACTCTGTGTATAGTTACAGGAGTCAAATGTGTTTGGCAATAGGTGCACGTTTATCAAGCGTCAGGACACTGTGTATACTCACAGGAGTCAAATGTGTTTAGCAATAGGAACAGGTTTATCAAGCGTCAGGACACTCTGTGTATACTCACAGGAGTCAAATGTGTTTGGCAATAGGAACACGTTTTTCAAGCGTCAGGACACTGTGTATACTCACAGGAGTCAAATGTGTTTGACAGTAGGAGCACGTTTATCAAGCGTCAGGACACTTGGTGTATATACTCGTAGGAGTCAAATTTGTTTGACAGCAGGAGCAGGTTTATCAAGCGTCAGGACACCTGGTGTGCATACTCACAGGAGTCAAATGTGTTTGACAGCAGGAGCACGTTTATCAAGCGTCAGGACACCTGATGTGTATTCTCACAGGAGTCAAATGTGTTTGACATTCGGAGCACGTTTATCAAGCGTCAGGACACCTGGTGTGTATACTCGTAGGAGTCATATGTTTTTGACAGCAGGAGTACGTTTATCAAGCGTTAGGACACCTGATGTGTATACTCGTAGGAGTCAAATGTGATTGACAGTAGGAGCACGTTTATCAAGCGTAAGGACACCTGGTGTGTATACTCACAGGAGTCAAATGTGTTGACAGTAGGAGCACGTTTATCATGCGCCAGGACACCTGGTATGTATACTCACTGGAGTCAAATGTGTTTGACATTAGGAGTACGTTTATCAAGCGTCAGGTCACACTTTGTATAGTCACAGAAGTCAAATGTGTTTGATAGTAGGAGCACGTTTATCAAGTGTCAAGAAACTCTGTGTATACTCGCAGAAGTCAAATGTGTTTGATAGCAGGAGCACGTTTATCAAGCGTCAGGACACTCTGTGTGTACTCACAAGAGTCAAATGTGTATGATAGTAGGAGCAGGTTTATCAAGCGTCAGGACACTCTGCGTGTACTCACAAGAGTCAAATGTGTATGATAGTAGGAGCAAGTTTATCAAGCGTCAGGACACTGTTTATGCTCGTAGCAGTCAAATATATTTGATAGTAGGAGCACGTTTATCAAGTGTCAGGACACTCTGTGTTTAGTCACAGGAGTAAAATGTATTTGATAGTAGAAGCACGTTTATCAAGTGTCAGGACACTCTGTGTTTACTCATAGGAGTCAAATGTGTTGATAGTAGGAGCACGTTAATTAAGCGTCAGGACACATAGTGTGTATACTCACAGGAGTCAAATGTGTTTGATAGTAGGAGCACGTTTATCAAGTTTCAGGACACTGTGTATACTCACAGGAGTCAAATGTGTTTGATAGTAGGAGCACGTTTATCAAGCGTCAGGACACTCTGTGTATACTCATAGGAGTCAAATGTGTTTACAGTGGGAGCACGTTTATCAAGTGTCAGGACACCCTGTGTATACTCACAGGAGTCAAATGTGTTTGATAGTAGGAGCACTTTTATCAAGCGTCAGGACACTCTGTGTATAGTCACAGGAGTCATAAGTGTTTGGCAATAGGAGCACGTTTATCAAGCGTCAGGACACTGTGTATACTCACAGGAGTCAAATGTGTTTGGCAATAGGAAAACGTTTATCAAGCATCAGGACACTCTGTGTATACTCACAGGAGTCAAATGTGTTTGACAGTAGGAGCACGTTTATCAAGCGTCAGAACACTTGGTGTATATACTCGTAGGAGTCAAATTTGTTTGACAGCAGGAGCAAATTTATCAAGCGTCAGGACACCTGGTGTGTATACTCACAGGAGTCAAATATGTTTGACAGTAGCAGCACGTTTATCAAGCGTCAGGACACCTGGTGTGTATACTCGTAGGAGTCAAATGTGTTTGACGGCAGGAACACGTTTATCAAGCGTCAGGACACCTGATGTGTATACTCACAGGAGTCAAATGTGTTTGACAGTAGGAGCACGTTTATCAAGCTTCAGGACACCTGGTGTGTATACGCACAGGAGTCAAATGTGTTTGACATTCGGAGCACGTTTATCAAGCGTCAGTACCCCTGGTGTGTATACTCGTAGGAGTCAAATGTGTTTGACAGCAGGAGCACGTTTATCAAGCGTTAGGACACCTGATGTGTATACTCGTAGGAGTCAAATGTGATTGACAGTAGGAGCACGTTTATCAAGCGTCAGGACACCTGGTGTGTATACTCATAGGATTCAAATGTGCTTGACATTCTGAGCACGTTTATCAAGCGCCAGGACACCTGGTATGTATACTCATATGAGTCAAATGTGTTTGACTGTAGGAGGACGTTTAACAAGCGTCAGGTCACACTTTGTATAGTCACAGAAGTCAAATGTGTTTAATAGTAGGAGCACGTTTATCAAGTGTCAAGAAACTCTTGTGTGTACTCACAAGAATCAAATGTGTTTGATAGTAGGAGCAAGTTTATGAAGCGTCAGGACACCTGGTGTGTATACTCGGAGGAGTCAAATGTGTTTGACAGCAGGAGCACGTTTATCAAGCGTCAGGACACCTGATGTGTATACTCACAGGAGTCAAATGTGTTTTACAGTAGGAGCACGTTTATCAAGCTTCAGGACACCTGGTGTGTATACGCACAGGGGTCAAATATGTTTGACATTCGGAGCACGTTTATCAAGCGTCAGGACAACTGGTGTGTATACTCACAGGAGTCAAATGTGTTTGACATTCGGAGCACGTTTATCAAGCGTCAGGACGCTTGGTGTGTATACTCACAGGAGTCAAATTTGTTTGACAGTAGGAGCACGTTTATCAAGCGCCAGGACACCTGGTATGTATACTCACAGGAGTCAAATATGTTTGATAGTAGGAGCACGTTTATCAAGTGTCAGGACACTCTGTGTATAGTTACAGGAGTCAAATGTGTTTGGCAATAGGTGCACGTTTATCAAGCGTCAGAACACTGTGTATACTCACAGGAGTCAAATGTGTTTAGCAATAGGAACAGGTTTATCAAGCGTCAGGACACTCTGTGTATACTCACTGGAGTCAAATGTGTTTGGCAATAGGAACACGTTTTTCAAGCGTCAGGACACTGTGTATACTCACAGGAGTCAAATGTGTTTGACAGTAGGAGCACGTTTATCAAGCGTCAGGACACTTGGTGTATATACTCGTAGGAGTCAAATTTGTTTGACAGCAGGAGCAGGTTTATCAAGCGTCAGGACACCTGGTGTGTATACTCACAGGAGTCAAATGTGTTTGACAGCAGGAGCACGTTTATCAAGCGTCGGACACCTGATGTGTATTCTCACAGGAGTCAAATGTGTTTGACATTCGGAGCACGTTTATCAAGCGTCAGGACACCTGGTGTGTATACTCGTAGGAGTCATATGTTTTTGACAGCAGGAGTACGTTTATCAAGCGTTAGGACACCTGATGTGTATACTCGTAGGAGTCAAATGTGATTGACAGTAGGAGCACGTTTATCAAGCGTCAGGACACCTGGTGTGTATACTCACAGGAGTCAAATGTGTTGACAGTAGGAGCACGTTTATCATGCGCCAGGACACCTGGTATGTATACTCACTGGAGTCAAATGTGTTTGACATTAGGAGCACGTTTATCAAGCGTCAGGTCACACTTTGTATAGTCACAGAAGTCAAATGTGTTTGATAGTAGGAGCACGTTTATCAAGTGTCAAGAAACTCTGTGTATACTCGCAGAAGTCAAATGTGTTTGATAGCAGGAGCACGTTTATCAAGCGTCAGGACACTCTGTGTGTACTCACAAGAGACAAATGTGTGTGATAGAAGGAGCAAGTTTATCAAGCGTCAGGACACTGTTTATGCTCGTAGCAGTCAAATATATTTGATAGTAGGAGCACGTTTATCAAGTGTCAGGACTCTCTGTGTTTAGTCACAGGATTAAAATGTGTTTGATAATAGAAGCACGTTTATCAAGTGTCAGGACACTCTGTGTTTACTCATAGGAGTCAAATGTGTTGATAGTAGGAGCACGTTAATCAAACGTCAGGACAACTGGTGTGTATAGTCACAGGAGTCAAATGTGTTTGGCAATAGGAGCACGTTTATCAAGCGTCAGGACACAGTGTATACTCGGAGGAGTCAAATGTGTTTGGCAATAGGAAAACGTTTATCAAGCATCAGGACACTCTGTGTATACTCACAGGAGACAAATGTGTTTGACAGTAGGAGCACGTTTATCAAGCGTCAGGACACTTGGTGTATATACTCGTAGGAGTCAAATTTGTTTGACAGCAGGAGCAATTTTATCAAGCGTCAGGACACCTGGTGTGTATACTCACAGGTGTCAAATATGTTTGACAGTAGCAGCACGTTTATCAAGCGTCAGGACACCTATTGTGTATACGCACAAGAGTCAAATGTGTTTGACATTCGGAGCACGTTTATCAAGCGTCAGTACACCTGGTGTGTATACTCGTAGGAGTCAAATGTGTTTGACAGCAGGAGCACGTTTATCAAGCGTTAGGACACCTGATGTGTATACTCGTAGGAGTCAAATGTGATTGACAGTAGGAGCACGTTTATCAAGCGTCAGGACACCTGGTGTGTATACTCATAGGAGTCAAATGTGCTTGACATTCGGAGCACGTTTATGAAGCTTCAGGACGCTTGGTGTGTATACTCACAGGAGTCAAATATGTTTGACATTAGGAGCACGTTTATCAAGCGCCAGGAGACCTGGTATGTATACTCACAGGAGTCAAATGTGTTTGACTGTAGGAGCACGTTTAACAAGCGTCAGGTCACTCTTTGTATAGTCACAGAAGTCAAATGTGTTTAATAGTAGGAGCACGTTTATCATTGTGTCAAGAAACTCTGTGTGTACTCACAAGAATCAAATGTGTTTGATAGTAGGAGCAAGTTTATCAAGCGTCAGGACACCTGGTGTGTATACTCGGAGGAGTCAAATGTGTTTGACAGCAGGAGCACGTTTATCAAGCGTCAGGACACCTGATGTGTATACTCACAGGAGTCAAATATGTTTTACAGTAGGAGCACGTTTATCAAGCTTCAGGACACCTGGTGTGTATACGCACAGGAGTCAAATGTGTTTGACATTCGGAGCACGTTTATCAAGCGTCAGGACACCTGGTGTGTATACTCACAGGAGTCAAATGTGTTTGACATTCGGAGCACGTTTATCAAGCGTCAGGGCGCTTGGTGTGTATACTCACAGGAGTCAAATGTGTTTGACAGCAGGAGCACGTTTATCAAGCGCCAGGACACCTGGTATATATACTCACAGGAGTCAAATATGTTTGATAGTAGGAGCACGTTTATCAAGTGTCAGGACACTCTGTGTATAGTTACAGGAGTCAAATGTGTTTGGATATAGGTGCACGTTTATCAAGCGTCAGGACACTGTGTATACTCACAGGAGTCAAATGTGTTTAGCAATAGGAACACGTTTATCAAGCGTCAGGCGCCTCTGTGTATACTCACAGGAGTCAAATGTGTTTGGCAATAGGAACACGTTTATCAAGCGTCAGGACACTGTGTATACTCACAGGAGTCAAATGTGTTTGACAGTAGGAGCACGTTTATCAAGCGTCAGGACACTTGGTGTATATACTCGTAGGAGTCAAATTTGTATGACAGCAGGAGCAGGTTTATCAAGCCTCAGGACACCTGGTGTGTATACGCACAGGAGTCAAATGTGTTTGACATTCGGAGCACGTTTATCAAGCGTCAGGACACTTGGTGTATATACTCGTAGGAGTCAAATTTGTTTGACAGCAGGAGCAGGTTTATCAAGCGTCAGGACACCTGGTGTGTATACGCACAGGAGTCAAATGTGTTTGACATTCGGAGCACGTTTATCAAGCGTCAGGACACCTGGTTGTGTATACTCGTAGGAGTCAAATGTGTATGACAGCAGGACCACGTTTATCAAGCGTCAGGACACCTGATGTGTATTCTCACAGGAGTCAAATGTGTTTGACATTCGGAGCACGTTTATCAAGCGTCAGGACACCTGGTGTGTATACTCGTAGGAGTCATATGTTTTTGACAGCAGGAGTACGTTTATCAAGGGTTAGGACACCTGATGTGTATACTCGTAGGAGTCAAATGTGATTGACAGTGGGAGCACGTTTATCAAGCGTCAGGACACCTGGTGTGTATACTCACAGGAGTAAAATGTGTTTGACAGTAGGAGCACGTTTGTCATGCGCCAGTACACCTGGTATGTATACTCACAGGAGTCAAATGTGTTTGACATTAGGAGCACGTTTATCAAGCGTCAGGTCACACTTTGTATAGTCACAGAAGTCAAATGTGTTTGATAGTAGGAGCACGTTTATCAAGTGTCAAGAAACTCTGTGTATACTCGCAGAAGTCAAATGTGTTTGATTGTAGGAGCACGTTTATCAAGCGTCAGCACACTCTGTGTGTACTCACAAGAGACAAATGTGTTTGATAGAAGGAGCAAGCTTATCAAGCGTCAGGACACTGTTTATGCTCGTAGCAGTCAAATATATTTGATAGTAGGAGCACGTTTATCAAGTGTCAGGACTCTCTGTGTTTAGTCACAGGATTAAAATGTGTTTGATAGTAGAAGCACGTTTATCAAGTGTCAGGACACTCTGTGTTTACTCATAGGAGTCAAATGTGTTGATAGTAGGAGCACGTTAATCAAACGTCAGGACACCTGGTGTGTATAGTCACAGGAGTCAAATGTGTTTGGCAATAGGAGCACGTTTATCAAGCGTCAGGACACTGTGTATACTCACAGGAGTCAAATGTGTTTGGCAATAGGAAAACGTTTATCAAGCATCAGGACACTCTGTGTATACTCAAAGGAGTCAAATGTGTTTGACAGTAGGAGCACGTTTATCAAGCGTCAGGACACTTGGTGTATATACTCGTAGGAGTCAAATTTGTTTGACAGCAGGAGCAAGTTTATCAAGCGTCAGGACACCTGGTGTGTATACTCACAGGAGTCAAATATGTTTGACAGTAGCAGCACGTTTATCAAGCGTCAGGACACCTGGTGTGTATACTCGTAGGAGTCAAATGTGTTTGACGGCAGGAACACGTTTATCAAGCGTCAGGACACCTGATGTGTATACTCACAGGAGTCAAATGTGTTTGACAGTAGGAGCACGTTTATCAAGCTTCAGGACACCTGGTGTGTGTACGTAAAGGAGTCAAATGTGTTTGACATTCGGAGCACGTTTATCAAGCGTCAGTACACCTGGTGTGTATACTCGTAGGAGTCAAATGTGTTTGACAGCAGGAGCACGTTTATCAAGCGTTAGGACACCTGATGTGTATACTCGTAGGAGTCAAATGTGATTGACAGTAGGAGCACGTTTATCAAGCGTCAGGACACCTGGTGTGTATACTCATAGGAGTCAAATGTGCTTGACATTCGGAGCACGTTTATGAAGCGTCAGGACGCTTGGTGTGTATACTCACAGGAGTCAAATGTGTTTGACAGTAGGAGCACATTTATCAAGCGCCAGGACACCTGGTATGTATACTCACAGGAGTCAAATGTGTTTGACTGTAGGAGCACGTTTAACAAGCGTCAGGTCACACTTTGTATAGTCACAGAAGTCAAATGTGTTTAATAGTAGGAGCACGTTAATCAAGTGTCAAGAAACTCTGTGTGTACTCAAAAGAATCAAATGTGTTTGATAGTAGGAGCAAGTTTATCAAGCGTCAGGACACCTGGTGTGTATACTCGGAGGAGTCAGATGTGTTTGACAGCAGGAGCACGTTCATCAAGCGTCAGGACACCTGATGTGTATACTCACAGGAGTCAAATGTGTTTTACAGTAGGAGCACGTTTATCAAGCTTCAGGACACCTGGTGTGTATACGCACAGGAGTCAAATGTGTTTGACATTCGGAGCACGTTTATCAAGCGTCAGGACACCTGGTGTGTATACTCACAGGAGTCAAATGTGTTTGACATTCGGAGCACGTTTATCAAGCGTCAGGACGTTTGGTGTGTATACTCACAGGAGTCAAATGTGTTTGACAGTAGGAGCACGTTTATCAAGCGCCAGGACACCTGGTATGCATACTCACAGGAGTCAAATATGTTTGATAGTAGGAGAACGTTTATCAAGTGTCAGGACACTCTGTGTATAGTTACATGAGTCAAATGTGTTTGGCAATAGGTGCACGTATATCAAGCGTCAGGACACTGTGTATACTCACAGGAGTCAAATGTGTTTAGCAATAGGAACACGTTTATCAAGCGTCAGGACACTCTGTGTAGACTCACAGGAGTCAAATGTGTTTGGCAATAGGAACACGTTTATCAAGCGTCAGGACACTGTGTATACTCACAGGAGTCAAATGTGTTTGACAGTAGGAGCACGTTTATCAAGCGTCAGGACACTTGGTGTATATACTCGTAGGAGTCAAATTTGTTTGACAGCAGGAGCAGGTTTATCAAGCGTCAGGACACCTGGTGTGTATACTCACAGGAGTCAAATGTGTTTGACAGTAGCAGCACGTTTATCAAGCGTCAGGACACCTGGTGTGTATGCTCGTAAGAGTCAAATGTGTTTGACAGCAATGGCACGTTTATCAAGCGTCAGGACACCTGATGTGTATTCTCACAGGAGTCAAATGTGTTTGACATTCGGAGCACGTTTATCAAGCGTCAGGACACCTGGTGTGTATACTCGTAGGAGTCATATGTTTTTGACAGCAGGAGTACGTTTATCAAGCGTTAGGACACCTGATGTGTATACTCGTAGGAGTCAAATGTGTTTGACATTAGGAGCACGTTTATCAAGCTTCAGGTCACACTTTGTATAGTCACAGAAGTCAAATGTGTTTGATAGTAGGAGCACGTTTATCAAGTGTCAAGAAACTCTGTGTATACTCGCAGAAGTCAAATGTGTTTGATAGCAGGAGCACGTTTATCAAGCGTCAGGACACTCTGTGTGTACTCACAAGAGACAAATGTGTGTGATAGAAGGAGCAAGTTTATCAAGCGTCAGGACACTGTTTATGCTCGTAGCAGTCAAATATATTTGATAGTAGGAGCACGTTTATCAAGTGTCAGGACTCTCTGTGTTTAGTCACAGGATTAAAATGTGTTTGATAATAGAAGCACGTTTATCAAGTGTCAGGACACTGTGTTTACTCATAGGAGTCAAATGTGTTGATAGTAGGAGCACGTTAATCAAACGTCAGGACAACTGGTGTGTATAGTCACAGGAGTCAAATGTGTTTAGCAATAGGAGCACGTTTATCAAGCGTCAGGACACTGTGTATACTCGGAGGAGTCAAATGTGTTTGGCAATAGGAAAACGTTTATCAAGCATCAGGACACTCTGTGTATACTCACAGGAGTCAAATGTGTTTGACAGTAGGAGCACGTTTATCAAGCGTCAGGACACTTGGTGTATATACTCGTAGGAGTCAAATTTGTTTGAAAGCAGGAGCAATTTTATCAAGCGTCAGGACACCTGGTGTGTATACTCACAGGTGTCAAATATGTTTGACAGTAGCAGCACGTTTATCAAGCGTCAGGACACCTGGTGTGTATACGCACAAGAGTCAAATGTGTTTGACATTCGGAGCACGTTTATCAAGCGTCAGTACACCTGGTGTGTATACTCGTAGGAGTCAAATGTGTTTGACAGCAGGAGCACGTTTATCAAGCGTTAGGACACCTGATGTGTATACTCGTAGGAGTCAAATGTGATTGACAGTAGGAGCACGTTTATCAAGCGTCAGGACACCTGGTGTGTATACTCATAGGAGTCAAATGTGCTTGACATTCGGAGCACGTTTATGAAGCTTCAGGACGCTTGGTGTGTATACTCACAGGAGTCAAATGTGTTTGACATTAGGAACACGTTTATCAAGCGCCAGGAGACCTGGTATGTATACTCACAGGAGTCAAATGTGTTTGACTGTAGGAGCACGTTTAACAAGCGTCAGGTCACTCTTTGTATAGTCACAGAAGTCAAATGTGTTTAATAGTAGGAGCACGTTTATCATTGTGTCAAGAAACTCTGTGTGTACTCACAAGAATCAAATGTGTTTGATAGTAGGAGCAAGTTTATCAAGCGTCAGGACACCTGGTGTGTATACTCGGAGGAGTCAAATGTGTTTGACAGCAGGAGCACGTTTATCAAGCGTCAGGACACCTGATGTGTATACTCACAGGAGTCAAATATGTTTTACAGTAGGAGCACGTTTATCAAGCTTCAGGACACCTGGTGTGTATACGCACAGGAGTCAAATGTGTTTGACATTCGGAGCACGTTTATCAAGCGTCAGGACACCTGGTGTGTATACTCACAGGAGTCAAATGTGTTTGACATTCGGAGCACGTTTATCAAGCGTCAGGGCGCTTGGTGTGTATACTCACAGGAGTCAAATGTGTTTGACAGCAGGAGCACGTTTATCAAGCGCCAGGACACCTGGTATATATACTCACAGGAGTCAAATATGTTTGATAGTAGGAGCACGTTTATCAAGTGTCAGGACACTCTGTGTATAGTTACAGGAGTCAAATGTGTTTGGATATAGGTGCACGTTTATCAAGCGTCAGGACACTGTGTATACTCACAGGAGTCAAATGTGTTTAGCAATAGGAACACGTTTATCAAGCGTCAGGCGCCTCTGTGTATACTCACAGGAGTCAAATGTGTTTGGCAATAGGAACACGTTTATCAAGCGTCAGGACACTGTGTATACTCACAGGAGTCAAATGTGTTTGACAGTAGGAGCACGTTTATCAAGCGTCAGGACACTTGGTGTATATACTCGTAGGAGTCAAATTTGTATGACAGCAGGAGCAGGTTTATCAAGCCTCAGGACACCTGGTGTGTATACGCACAGGAGTCAAATGTGTTTGACATTCGGAGCACGTTTATCAAGCGTCAGGACACTTGGTGTATATACTCGTAGGAGTCAAATTTGTTTGACAGCAGGAGCAGGTTTATCAAGCGTCAGGACACCTGGTGTGTATACGCACAGGAGTCAAATGTGTTTGACATTCGGAGCACGTTTATCAAGCGTCAGGACACCTGGTGTGTATACTCGTAGGAGTCAAATGTGTATGACAGCAGGACCACGTTTATCAAGCGTCAGGACACCTGATGTGTATTCTCACAGGAGTCAAATGTGTTTGACATTCGGAGCACGTTTATCAAGCGTCAGGACACCTGGTGTGTATACTCGTAGGAGTCATATGTTTTTGACAGCAGGAGTACGTTTATCAAGGGTTAGGACACCTGATGTGTATACTCGTAGGAGTCAAATGTGATTGACAGTGGGAGCACGTTTATCAAGCGTCAGGACACCTGGTGTGTATACTCACAGGAGTAAAATGTGTTTGACAGTAGGAGCACGTTTGTCATGCGCCAGTACACCTGGTATGTATACTCACAGGAGTCAAATGTGTTTGACATTAGGAGCACGTTTATCAAGCGTCAGGTCACACTTTGTATAGTCACAGAAGTCAAATGTGTTTGATAGTAGGAGCACGTTTATCAAGTGTCAAGAAACTCTGTGTATACTCGCAGAAGTCAAATGTGTTTGATTGTAGGAGCACGTTTATCAAGCGTCAGCACACTCTGTGTGTACTCACAAGAGACAAATGTGTTTGATAGAAGGAGCAAGCTTATCAAGCGTCAGGACACTGTTTATGCTCGTAGCAGTCAAATATATTTGATAGTAGGAGCACGTTTATCAAGTGTCAGGACTCTCTGTGTTTAGTCACAGGATTAAAATGTGTTTGATAGTAGAAGCACGTTTATCAAGTGTCAGGACACTCTGTGTTTACTCATAGGAGTCAAATGTGTTGATAGTAGGAGCACGTTAATCAAACGTCAGGACACCTGGTGTGTATAGTCACAGGAGTCAAATGTGTTTGGCAATAGGAGCACGTTTATCAAGCGTCAGGACACTGTGTATACTCACAGGAGTCAAATGTGTTTGGCAATAGGAAAACGTTTATCAAGCATCAGGACACTCTGTGTATACTCAAAGGAGTCAAATGTGTTTGACAGTAGGAGCACGTTTATCAAGCGTCAGGACACTTGGTGTATATACTCGTAGGAGTCAAATTTGTTTGACAGCAGGAGCAAGTTTATCAAGCGTCAGGACACCTGGTGTGTATACTCACAGGAGTCAAATATGTTTGACAGTAGCAGCACGTTTATCAAGCGTCAGGACACCTGGTGTGTATACTCGTAGGAGTCAAATGTGTTTGACGGCAGGAACACGTTTATCAAGCGTCAGGACACCTGATGTGTATACTCACAGGAGTCAAATGTGTTTGACAGTAGGAGCACGTTTATCAAGCTTCAGGACACCTGGTGTGTGTACGTAAAGGAGTCAAATGTGTTTGACATTCGGAGCACGTTTATCAAGCGTCAGTACACCTGGTGTGTATACTCGTAGGAGTCAAATGTGTTTGACAGCAGGAGCACGTTTATCAAGCGTTAGGACACCTGATGTGTATACTCGTAGGAGTCAAATGTGATTGACAGTAGGAGCACGTTTATCAAGCGTCAGGACACCTGGTGTGTATACTCATAGGAGTCAAATGTGCTTGACATTCGGAGCACGTTTATGAAGCGTCAGGACGCTTGGTGTGTATACTCACAGGAGTCAAATGTGTTTGACAGTAGGAGCACATTTATCAAGCGCCAGGACACCTGGTATGTATACTCACAGGAGTCAAATGTGTTTGACTGTAGGAGCACGTTTAACAAGCGTCAGGTCACACTTTGTATAGTCACAGAAGTCAAATGTGTTTAATAGTAGGAGCACGTTAATCAAGTGTCAAGAAACTCTGTGTGTACTCACAAGAATCAAATGTGTTTGATAGTAGGAGCAAGTTTATCAAGCGTCAGGACACCTGGTGTGTATACTCGGAGGAGTCAGATGTGTTTGACAGCAGGAGCACGTTCATCAAGCGTCAGGACACCTGATGTGTATACTCACAGGAGTCAAATGTGTTTTACAGTAGGAGCACGTTTATCAAGCTTCAGGACACCTGGTGTGTATACGCACAGGAGTCAAATGTGTTTGACATTCGGAGCACGTTTATCAAGCGTCAGGACACCTGGTGTGTATACTCACAGGAGTCAAATGTGTTTGACATTCGGAGCACGTTTATCAAGCGTCAGGACGTTTGGTGTGTATACTCACAGGAGTCAAATGTGTTTGACAGTAGGAGCACGTTTATCAAGCGCCAGGACACCTGGTATGCATACTCACAGGAGTCAAATATGTTTGATAGTAGGAGAACGTTTATCAAGTGTCAGGACACTCTGTGTATAGTTACATGAGTCAAATGTGTTTGGCAATAGGTGCACGTATATCAAGCGTCAGGACACTGTGTATACTCACAGGAGTCAAATGTGTTTAGCAATAGGAACACGTTTATCAAGCGTCAGGACACTCTGTGTAGACTCACAGGAGTCAAATGTGTTTGGCAATAGGAACACGTTTATCAAGCGTCAGGACACTGTGTATACTCACAGGAGTCAAATGTGTTTGACAGTAGGAGCACGTTTATCAAGCGTCAGGACACTTGGTGTATATACTCGTAGGAGTCAAATTTGTTTGACAGCAGGAGCAGGTTTATCAAGCGTCAGGACACCTGGTGTGTATACTCACAGGAGTCAAATGTGTTTGACAGTAGCAGCACGTTTATCAAGCGTCAGGACACCTGGTGTGTATGCTCGTAAGAGTCAAATGTGTTTGACAGCAATGGCACGTTTATCAAGCGTCAGGACACCTGATGTGTATTCTCACAGGAGTCAAATGTGTTTGACATTCGGAGCACGTTTATCAAGCGTCAGGACACCTGGTGTGTATACTCGTAGGAGTCATATGTTTTTGACAGCAGGAGTACGTTTATCAAGCGTTAGGACACCTGATGTGTATACTCGTAGGAGTCAAATGTGTTTGACATTAGGAGCACGTTTATCAAGCTTCAGGTCACACTTTGTATAGTCACAGAAGTCAAATGTGTTTGATAGTAGGAGCACGTTTATCAAGTGTCAAGAAACTCTGTGTATACTCGCAGAAGTCAAATGTGTTTGATAGCAGGAGCACGTTTATCAAGCGTCAGGACACTCTGTGTGTACTCACAAGAGACAAATGTGTGTGATAGAAGGAGCAAGTTTATCAAGCGTCAGGACACTGTTTATGCTCGTAGCAGTCAAATATATTTGATAGTAGGAGCACGTTTATCAAGTGTCAGGACTCTCTGTGTTTAGTCACAGGATTAAAATGTGTTTGATAATAGAAGCACGTTTATCAAGTGTCAGGACACTGTGTTTACTCATAGGAGTCAAATGTGTTGATAGTAGGAGCACGTTAATCAAACGTCAGGACAACTGGTGTGTATAGTCACAGGAGTCAAATGTGTTTAGCAATAGGAGCACGTTTATCAAGCGTCAGGACACTGTGTATACTCGGAGGAGTCAAATGTGTTTGGCAATAGGAAAACGTTTATCAAGCATCAGGACACTCTGTGTATACTCACAGGAGTCAAATGTGTTTGACAGTAGGAGCACGTTTATCAAGCGTCAGGACACTTGGTGTATATACTCGTAGGAGTCAAATTTGTTTGAAAGCAGGAGCAATTTTATCAAGCGTCAGGACACCTGGTGTGTATACTCACAGGTGTCAAATATGTTTGACAGTAGCAGCACGTTTATCAAGCGTCAGGACACCTGGTGTGTATACGCACAAGAGTCAAATGTGTTTGACATTCGGAGCACGTTTATCAAGCGTCAGTACACCTGGTGTGTATACTCGTAGGAGTCAAATGTGTTTGACAGCAGGAGCACGTTTATCAAGCGTTAGGACACCTGATGTGTATACTCGTAGGAGTCAAATGTGATTGACAGTAGGAGCACGTTTATCAAGCGTCAGGACACCTGGTGTGTATACTCATAGGAGTCAAATGTGCTTGACATTCGGAGCACGTTTATGAAGCTTCAGGACGCTTGGTGTGTATACTCACAGGAGTCAAATGTGTTTGACATTAGGAACACGTTTATCAAGCGCCAGGAGACCTGGTATGTATACTCACAGGAGTCAAATGTGTTTGACTGTAGGAGCACGTTTAACAAGCGTCAGGTCACTCTTTGTATAGTCACAGAAGTCAAATGTGTTTAATAGTAGGAGCACGTTTATCATTGTGTCAAGAAACTCTGTGTGTACTCACAAGAATCAAATGTGTTTGATAGTAGGAGCAAGTTTATCAAGCGTCAGGACACCTGGTGTGTATACTCGGAGGAGTCAAATGTGTTTGACAGCAGGAGCACGTTTATCAAGCGTCAGGACACCTGATGTGTATACTCACAGGAGTCAAATATGTTTTACAGTAGGAGCACGTTTATCAAGCTTCAGGACACCTGGTGTGTATACGCACAGGAGTCAAATGTGTTTGACATTCGGAGCACGTTTATCAAGCGTCAGGACACCTGGTGTGTATACTCACAGGAGTCAAATGTGTTTGACATTCGGAGCACGTTTATCAAGCGTCAGGACGCTTGGTGTGTATACTCACAGGAGTCAAATGTGTTTGACAGCAGGAGCACGTTTATCAAGCGCCAGGACACCTGGTATATATACTCACAGGAGTCAAATATGTTTGATAGTAGGAGCACGTTTATCAAGTGTCAGGACACTCTGTGTATAGTTATAGGAGTCAAATGTGTTTGGATATAGGTGCACGTTTATCAAGCGTCAGGACACTGTGTATACTCACAGGAGTCAAATGTGTTTAGCAATAGGAACACGTTTATCAAGCGTCAGGCGCCTCTGTGTATACTCACAGGAGTCAAATGTGTTTGGCAATAGGAACACGTTTATCAAGCGTCAGGACACTGTGTATACTCACAGGAGTCAAATGTGTTTGACAGTAGGAGCACGTTTATCAAGCGTCAGGACACTTGGTGTATATACTCGTAGGAGTCAAATTTGTATGACAGCAGGAGCAGGTTTATCAAGCGTCAGGACACCTGGTGTGTATACGCACAGGAGTCAAATGTGTTTGACATTCGGAGCACGTTTATCAAGCGTCAGGACACTTGGTGTATATACTCGTAGGAGTCAAATTTGTTTGACAGCAGGAGCAGGTTTATCAAGCGTCAGGACACCTGGTGTGTATACGCACAGGAGTCAAATGTGTTTGACATTCGGAGCACGTTTATCAAGCGTCAGGACACCTGGTGTGTATACTCGTAGGAGTCAAATGTGTATGACAGCAGGACCACGTTTATCAAGCGTCAGGACACCTGATGTGTATTCTCACAGGAGTCAAATGTGTTTGACATTCAGAGCACGTTTATCAAGCGTCAGGACACCTGGTGTGTATACTCGTAGGAGTCATATGTTTTTGACAGCAGGAGTACGTTTATCAAGGGTTAGGACACCTGATGTGTATACTCGTAGGAGTCAAATGTGATTGACAGTGGGAGCACGTTTATCAAGCGTCAGGACACCTGGTGTGTATACTCACAGGAGTAAAATGTGTTTGACAGTAGGAGCACGTTTGTCATGCGCCAGTACACCTGGTATGTATACTCACAGGAGTCAAATGTGTTTGACATTAGGAGCACGTTTATCAAGCGTCAGGTCACACTTTGTATAGTCACAGAAGTCAAATGTGTTTGATAGTAGGAGCACGTTTATCAAGTGTCAAGAAACTCTGTGTATACTCGCAGAAGTCAAATGAGTTTGATTGTAGGAGCACGTTTATCAAGCGACAGCACACTCTGTGTGTACTCACAAGAGACAAATGTGTTTGATAGAAGGAGCAAGTTTATCAAGCGTCAGGACACTGTTTATGCTCGTAGCAGTCAAATATATTTGATAGTAGGAGCACGTTTATCAAGTGTCAGGACTCTCTGTGTTTAGTCACAGGTTTAAAATGTGTTTGATAGTAGAAGCACGTTTATCAAGTGTCAGGACACTCTGTGTTTACTCATAGGAGTCAAATGTGTTGATAGTAGGAGCACGTTAATCAAACGTCAGGACACCTGGTGTGTATAGTCACAGGAGTCAAATGTGTTTGGCAATAGGAGCACGTTTATCAAGCGTCAGGACACTGTGTATACTCACAGGAGTCAAATGTGTTTGGCAATAGGAAAACGTTTATCAAGCATCAGGACACTCTGTGTATACTCAAAGGAGTCAAATGTGTTTGACAGTAGGAGCACGTTTATCAAGCGTCAGGACACTTGGTGTATATACTCGTAGGAGTCAAATTTGTTTGACAGCAGGAGCAAGTTTATCAAGCGTCAGGACACCTGGTGTGTATACTCACAGGAGTCAAATATGTTTGACAGTAGCAGCACGTTTATCAAGCGTCAGGACACCTGGTGTGTATACTCGTAGGAGTCAAATGTGTTTGACGGCAGGAACACGTTTATCAAGCTTCAGGACACCTGGTGTGTATACGCACAGGAGTCAAATGTGTTTGACATTCGGAGCACGTTTATCAAGCGTCAGGACACCTGGTGTGTATACTCGTAGGAGTCAAATGTGTTTGACAGCAGGAGCACGTTTATCAAGCGTTAGGACACCTGATGTGTATACTCGTAGGAGTCAAATGTGATTGACAGTAGGAGCACGTTTATCAAGCGTCAGGACACCTGGTGTGTATACTCATAGGAGTCAAATGTGCTTGACATTCGGAGCACGTTTATGAAGCGTCAGGACGCTTGGTGTGTATACTCACAGGAGTCAAATGTGTTTGACAGTAGGAGCACATTTATCAAGCGCCAGGACACCTGGTATGTATACTCACAGGAGTCAAATGTGTTTGACTGTAGGAGCACGTTTAACAAGCGTCAGGTCACACTTTGTATAGTCACAGAAGTCAAATGTGTTTAATAGTAGGAGCACGTTAATCAAGTGTCAAGAAACTCTGTGTGTACTCACAAGAATCAAATGTGTTTGATAGTAGGAGCAAGTTTATCAAGCGTCAGGACACCTGGTGTGTATACTCGGAGGAGTCAGATGTGTTTGACAGCAGGAGCACGTTCATCAAGCGTCAGGACACCTGATGTGTATACTCACAGGAGTCAAATGTGTTTTACAGTAGGAGCACGTTTATCAAGCTTCAGGACACCTGGTGTGTATACGCACAGGAGTCAAATGTGTTTGACATTCGGAGCACGTTTATCAAGCGTCAGGACACCTGGTGTGTATACTCACAGGAGTCAAATGTGTTTGACATTCGGAGCACGTTTATGAAGCGTCAGGACGTTTGGTGTGTATACTCACAGGAGTCAAATGTGTTTGACAGTAGGAGCACGTTTATCAAGCGCCAGGACACCTGGTATGCATACTCACAGGAGTCAAATATGTTTGATAGTAGGAGAACGTTTATCAAGCGTCAGGACACTCTGTGTATAGTTACATGAGTCAAATGTGTTTGGCAATAGGTGCACGTATATCAAGCGTCAGGACACTGTGTATACTCACAGGAGTCAAATGTGTTTAGCAATAGGAACACGTTTATCAAGCGTCAAAACACTCTGTGTAGACTCACAGGAGTCAAATGTGTTTGGCAATAGGAACACGTTTATCAAGCGTCAGGACACTGTGTATACTCACAGGAGTCAAATGTGTTTGACAGTAGGAGCACGTTTATCAAGCGTCAGGACACTTGGTGTATATACTCGTAGGAGTCAAATTTGTTTGACAGTAGCAGCACGTTTATCAAGCGTCAGGACACCTGGTGTGTATGCTCGTAAGAGTCAAATGTGTTTGACAGCAATGGCACGTTTATCAAGCGTCAGGACACCTGATGTGTATTCTCACAGGAGTCAAATGTGTTTGACATTCGGAGCACGTTTATCAAGCGTCAGGACACCTGGTGTGTATACTCGTAGGAGTCATATGTTTTTGACAGCAGGAGTACGTTTATCAAGCGTTAGGACACCTGATGTGTATACTCGTAGGAGTCAAATGTGATTGACAGTAGGATCACGTTTATCAAGCGTCAGGACACCTGGTGTGTATACTCACAGGAGTCAAATGTGTTTGACAGTAGGAGCACGTTTATCATGCGCCAGGACACCTGGTATGTATACTCACAGGAGTCAAATGTGTTTGACATTAGGAGCACGTTTATCAAGCTTCAGGTCACACTTTGTATAGTCACAGAAGTCAAATGTGTTTGATAGTAGGAGCACGTTTATCAAGTGTCAAGAAACTCTGTGTATACTCGCAGAAGTCAAATGTGTTTGATAGCAGGAGCACGTTTATCAAGCGTCAGGACACTCTGTGTGTACTCACAAGAGACAAATGTGTGTGATAGAAGGAGCAAGTTTATCAAGCGTCAGGACACTGTTTATGCTCGTAGCAGTCAAATATATTTGATAGTAGGTGCACGTTTATCAAGTGTCAGGACTCTCTGTGTTTACTCATAGGAGTCAAATGTGTTGATAGTAGGAGCACGTTAATCAAACGTCAGGACAACTGGTGTGTATAGTCACAGGAGTCAAATGTGTTTGGCAATAGGAGCACGTTTATCAAGCGTCAGGACACTGTGTATACTCACAGGAGTCAAATGTGTTTGGCAATAGGAAAACGTTTATCAAGCATCAGGACACTCTGTGTATACTCACAGGAGTCAAATGTGTTTGACTGTAGGAGCACGTTTATCAAGCGTCAGGACACTTGGTGTATATACTCGTAGGAGTCAAATTTGTTTGACAGCAGGAGCAAGTTTATCAAGCGTCAGGACACCTGGTGTGTATACTCACAGGAGTCAAATATGTTTGACAGTATCAGCACGTTTATCAAGCGTCAGGACACCTGGTGTGTATACGCACAGGAGTCAAATGTGTTTGACTTTCGGAGCACGTTTATCAAGCGTCAGTACACCTGGTGTGTATACTCGTAGGAGTCAAATGTGTTTGACAGCAGGAGCACGTTTATCAAGCGTTATGACACCTGATGTGTATACTCGTAGGAGTCAAATGTGATTGACAGTAGGAGCACGTTTATCAAGCGTCAGGACACCTGGTGTGTATACTCATAGGAGTCAAATGTGCTTGACATTCGGAGCACGTTTATGAAGCGTCACGACGCTTGGTGTGTATACTCACAGGAGTCAAATGTGTTTGACAGTAGGAGCACGTTTACCAAGCGCCAGGAGACCTGGTATGTATGCTCACAGGAGTCAAATGTGTTTGACTGTAGGAGCACGTTTAACAAGCGTCAGGTCACACTTTGTATAGTCACAGAAGTCAAATGTGTTTAATAGTAGGAGCACGTTTATCATTGTGTCAAGAAACTCTGTGTGTACTCACAAGAATCAAATGTGTTTGATAGTAGGAGCAAGTTTATCAAGCGTCAGGACACCTGGTGTGTATACTCGGAGGAGTCAAATGTGTTTGACAGCAGGAGCACGTTTATCAAGCGTCAGGACACCTGATGTGTATACTCACAGGACTCAAATATGTTTTACAGTAGGAGCACGTTTATCAAGCTTCAGGACACCTGGTGTGTATACGCACAGGAGTCAAATGTGTTTGACATTCGGAGCACGTTTATCAAGCGTCAGGACACCTGGTGTGTATACTCACAGGAGTCAAATGTGTTTGACATTCGGAGCACGTTTATCAAGCGTCAGGACGCTTGGTGTGTATACTCACAGGAGTCAAATGTGTTGACAGTAGGAGCACGTTTATCAAGCGCCAGGACACCTGGTATGTATACTCACAGGAGTCAAATGTGTTTGACATTCGGAGCACGTTTATCAAGTGTCAGGACACTCTGTGTATAGTTACAGGAGTCAAATGTGTTTGGCAATAGGTGCACGTTTATCAAGCGTCAGGACACTGTGTATACTCACAGGAGTCAAATGTGTTTAGCAATAGGAACACGTTTATCAAGCGTCAGGCGCCTCTGTGTATACTCACAGGAGTCAAATGTGTTTGGCAATAGGAACACGTTTATCAAGCGTCAGGACCTTGTGTATACTCACAGGAGTCAAATGTGTTTGACAGTAGGAGCACGTTTATCAAGCGTCAGGACACTTGGTGTATATACTCGTAGGAGTCAAATTTGTTTGAATGCAGGAGCAGGTTTATCAAGCGTCAGGACACCTGGTGTGTATACGCACAGGAGTCAAATATGTTTGACATTCGGAGCACGTTTATCAAGCGTCAGGACACCTGGTGTGTATACTCGTAGGAGTCAAATGTGTATGACAGCAGGAGCACGTTTATCAAGCGTCAGGACACCTGATGTGTATTCTCACAGGAGTCAAATGTGTTTGACATTCGGAGCACGTTTATCAAGCGTCAGGACACTGTGTATACTCACAGGAGACAAATGTAATTGGCAATAGGAACACGTTTATCAAGCGTCAGGACACTCTGTGTATACTCACAGGAGTCAAATGTGTTTGGGAATAGGAACACGTTTATCAAGCGTTAGGCCACTGAGTATACTCACAGGAGTCAAATGTGTTTGACAGCAGGAGCACGTTTATCATGCGTCAGGACACCCGGTGTGTATACTCGTAGGAGTCAAATGTGTTTGACAGCAGGAGCACGTTCATCAAGCTTTAGGACACCCGATGTGTATACTCACAGGAGTCAAATGTGTTTGACAGTTGGAGCATGTTTATCAAGCTTCAGGACACCTGGTGTGTGTACGCATAGGAGTCAAATGTGTTTGACATTCGGAGCACGTTTATCTAGCGTCAGGGCACCTGGTGTGTATACTCAAAAGTGTCAAATGGGTTTGACATACGGAACACGTTTATCAAGCGTCAGGACACCTGGTGTTAATACTCGTAGGGGTCAAATGTGATTGACAGTAGGAGCACGTTTATCAAGCGTCAGGACACCTGGTGTGTATACTCATAGGAGTCAAATGTGTTTGACATTCGGAACACGTTTATCAAGCGTCAGGACGCTTGGTGTGTATACTCACAGGACTCAAATGTGTTTGACAGTAGGAGCACGTTTATCAAGCTTCAGGTCACACTTTGTATAGTCACAGAAGTCAAATGTGTTTGATAGTAGGAGCACGTTTATCAAGTGTCAAGACACTCTGTGTTTACTCGCAGAAGTCAAATGTGTTTGATAGTAGGAGCACGTTTATCAAGCGTCAGGACACTCTGTGTATTATCATCATAGGAGTCAAATGTGTTTACAGTGGGAGCACGTTTATCAAGTGTCAGGACACCCTGTGTATACTCACTGGAGTCAAATGTGTTTGATAGTAGGAGCACGTTTATCAAGCGTCAGGACACTGTTTATACTCGTAGCAGTCAAATATGTTTGATAGTAGGAGCACGTTTATCAAGTGTCAGGACACTCTGTGTATAGTCACAGGAGTCAAATGTGTTTGACATTAGGAGCACGTTTATCAAGCGCCAGGAGACCTGGTATGTATACTCACAGGAGTCAAATGTGTTTGACTGTAGGAGCACGTTTAACAAGCGTCAGGTCACTCTTTGTATAGTCACAGAAGTCAAATGTGTTTAATAGTAGGAGCACGTTTATCATTGTGTCAAGAAACTCTGTGTGTACTCACAAGAATCAAATGTGTTTGATAGTAGGAGCAAGTTTATCAAGCGTCAGGACACCTGGTGTGTATACTCGGAGGAGTCAAATATGTTTGACAGCAGGAGCACGTTTATCAAGCGTCAGGACACCTGATGTGTATACTCACAGGAGTCAAATATGTTTTACAGTAGGAGCACGTTTATCAAGCTTCAGGACACCTGGTGTGTATACGCACAGGAGTCAAATGTGTTTGACATTCGGAGCACGTTTATCAAGCGTCAGGACACCTGGTGTGTATACTCACAGGAGTCAAATGTGTTTGACATTCGGAGCACGTTTATCAAGCGTCAGGACGCTTGGTGTGTATACTCACAGGAGTCAAATGTGTTTGACAGCAGGAGCACGTTTATCAAGCGCCAGGACACCTGGTATATATACTCACAGGAGTCAAATATGTTTGATAGTAGGAGCACGTTTATCAAGTGTCAGGACACTCTGTGTATAGTTATAGGAGTCAAATGTGTTTGGATATAGGTGCACGTTTATCAAGCGTCAGGACACTGTGTATACTCACAGGAGTCAAATGTGTTTAGCAATAGGAACACGTTTATCAAGCGTCAGGCGCCTCTGTGTATACTCACAGGAGTCAAATGTGTTTGGCAATAGGAACACGTTTATCAAGCGTCAGGACACTGTGTATACTCACAGGAGTCAAATGTGTTTGACAGTAGGAGCACGTTTATCAAGCGTCAGGACACTTGGTGTATATACTCGTAGGAGTCAAATTTGTATGACAGCAGGAGCAGGTTTATCAAGCGTCAGGACACCTGGTGTGTATACGCACAGGAGTCAAATGTGTTTGACATTCGGAGCACGTTTATCAAGCGTCAGGACACTTGGTGTATATACTCGTAGGAGTCAAATTTGTTTGACAGCAGGAGCAGGTTTATCAAGCGTCAGGACACCTGGTGTGTATACGCACAGGAGTCAAATGTGTTTGACATTCGGAGCACGTTTATCAAGCGTCAGGACACCTGGTGTGTATACTCGTAGGAGTCAAATGTGTATGACAGCAGGACCACGTTTATCAAGCGTCAGGACACCTGATGTGTATTCTCACAGGAGTCAAATGTGTTTGACATTCGGAGCACGTTTATCAAGCGTCAGGACACCTGGTGTGTATACTCGTAGGAGTCATATGTTTTTGACAGCAGGAGTACGTTTATCAAGGGTTAGGACACCTGATGTGTATACTCGTAGGAGTCAAATGTGATTGACAGTGGGAGCACGTTTATCAAGCGTCAGGACACCTGGTGTGTATACTCACAGGAGTAAAATGTGTTTGACAGTAGGAGCACGTTTGTCATGCGTCAGTACACCTGGTATGTATACTCACAGGAGTCAAATGTGTTTGACATTAGGAGCACGTTTATCAAGCGTCAGGTCACACTTTGTATAGTCACAGAAGTCAAATGTGTTTGATAGTAGGAGCACGTTTATCAAGTGTCAAGAAACTCTGTGTATACTCGCAGAAGTCAAATGAGTTTGATTGTAGGAGCACGTTTATCAAGCGACAGCACACTCTGTGTGTACTCACAAGAGACAAATGTGTTTGATAGAAGGAGCAAGTTTATCAAGCGTCAGGACACTGTTTATGCTCGTAGCAGTCAAATATATTTGATAGTAGGAGCACGTTTATCAAGTGTCAGGACTCTCTGTGTTTAGTCACAGGTTTAAAATGTGTTTGATAGTAGAAGCACGTTTATCAAGTGTCAGGACACTCTGTGTTTACTCATAGGAGTCAAATGTGTTGATAGTAGGAGCACGTTAATCAAACGTCAGGACACCTGGTGTGTATAGTCACAGGAGTCAAATGTGTTTGGCAATAGGAGCACGTTTATCAAGCGTCAGGACACTGTGTATACTCACAGGAGTCAAATGTGTTTGGCAATAGGAAAACGTTTATCAAGCATCAGGACACTCTGTGTATACTCAAAGGAGTCAAATGTGTTTGACAGTAGGAGCACGTTTATCAAGCGTCAGGACACTTGGTGTATATACTCGTAGGAGTCAAATTTGTTTGACAGCAGGAGCAAGTTTATCAAGCGTCAGGACACCTGGTGTGTATACTCACAGGAGTCAAATATGTTTGACAGTAGCAGCACGTTTATCAAGCGTCAGGACACCTGGTGTGTATACTCGTAGGAGTCAAATGTGTTTGACGGCAGGAACACGTTTATCAAGCTTCAGGACACCTGGTGTGTATACGCACAGGAGTCAAATGTGTTTGACATTCGGAGCACGTTTATCAAGCGTCAGGACACCTGGTGTGTATACTCGTAGGAGTCAAATGTGTTTGACAGCAGGAGCACGTTTATCAAGCGTTAGGACACCTGATGTGTATACTCGTAGGAGTCAAATGTGATTGACAGTAGGAGCACGTTTATCAAGCGTCAGGACACCTGGTGTGTATACTCATAGGAGTCAAATGTGCTTGACATTCGGAGCACGTTTATGAAGCGTCAGGACGCTTGGTGTGTATACTCACAGGAGTCAAATGTGTTTGACAGTAGGAGTACATTTATCAAGCGCCAGGACACCTGGTATGTATACTCACAGGAGTCAAATGTGTTTGACTGTAGGAGCACGTTTAACAAGCGTCAGGTCACACTTTGTATAGTCACAGAAGTCAAATGTGTTTAATAGTAGGAGCACGTTAATCAAGTGTCAAGAAACTCTGTGTGTACTCACAAGAATCAAATGTGTTTGATAGTAGGAGCAAGTTTATCAAGCGTCAGGACACCTGGTGTGTATACTCGGAGGAGTCAGATGTGTTTGACAGCAGGAGCACGTTCATCAAGCGTCAGGACACCTGATGTGTATACTCACAGGAGTCAAATGTGTTTTACAGTAGGAGCACGTTTATCAAGCTTCAGGACACCTGGTGTGTATACGCACAGGAGTCAAATGTGTTTGACATTCGGAGCACGTTTATCAAGCGTCAGGACACCTGGTGTGTATACTCACAGGAGTCAAATGTGTTTGACATTCGGAGCACGTTTATCAAGCGTCAGGACGTTTGGTGTGTATACTCACAGGAGTCAAATGTGTTTGACAGTAGGAGCACGTTTATCAAGCGCCAGGACACCTGGTATGCATACTCACAGGAGTCAAATATGTTTGATAGTAGGAGAACGTTTATCAAGCGTCAGGACACTCTGTGTATCGTTACATGAGTCAAATGTGTTTGGCAATAGGTGCACGTATATCAAGCGTCAGGACACTGTGTATACTCACAGGAGTCAAATGTGTTTAGCAATAGGAACACGTTTATCAAGCGTCAAAACACTCTGTGTAGACTCACAGGAGTCAAATGTGTTTGGCAATAGGAACACGTTTATCAAGCGTCAGGACACTGTGTATACTCACAGGAGTCAAATGTGTTTGACAGTAGGAGCACGTTTATCAAGCGTCAGGACACTTGGTGTATATACTCGTAGGAGTCAAATTTGTTTGACAGTAGCAGCACGTTTATCAAGCGTCAGGACACCTGGTGTGTATGCTCGTAAGAGTCAAATGTGTTTGACAGCAATGGCACGTTTATCAAGCGTCAGGACACCTGATGTGTATTCTCACAGGAGTCAAATGTGTTTGACATTCGGAGCACGTTTATCAAGCGTCAGGACACCTGGTGTGTATACTCGTAGGAGTCATATGTTTTTGACAGCAGGAGTACGTTTATCAAGCGTTAGGACACCTGATGTGTATACTCGTAGGAGTCAAATGTGATTGACAGTAGGATCACGTTTATCAAGCGTCAGGACACCTGGTGTGTATACTCACAGGAGTCAAATGTGTTTGACAGTAGGAGCACGTTTATCATGCGCCAGGACACCTGGTATGTATACTCACAGGAGTCAAATGTGTTTGACATTAGGAGCACGTTTATCAAGCTTCAGGTCACACTTTGTATAGTCACAGAAGTCAAATGTGTTTGATAGTAGGAGCACGTTTATCAAGTGTCAAGAAACTCTGTGTATACTCGCAGAAGTCAAATGTGTTTGATAGCAGGAGCACGTTTATCAAGCGTCAGGACACTCTGTGTGTACTCACAAGAGACAAATGTGTGTGATAGAAGGAGCAAGTTTATCAAGCGTCAGGACACTGTTTATGCTCGTAGCAGTCAAATATATTTGATAGTAGGTGCACGTTTATCAAGTGTCAGGACTCTCTGTGTTTACTCATAGGAGTCAAATGTGTTGATAGTAGGAGCACGTTAATCAAACGTCAGGACAACTGGTGTGTATAGTCACAGGAGTCAAATGTGTTTGGCAATAGGAGCACGTTTATCAAGCGTCAGGACACTGTGTATACTCACAGGAGTCAAATGTGTTTGGCAATAGGAAAACGTTTATCAAGCATCAGGACACTCTGTGTATACTCACAGGAGTCAAATGTGTTTGACTGTAGGAGCACGTTTATCAAGCGTCAGGACACTTGGTGTATATACTCGTAGGAGTCAAATTTGTTTGACAGCAGGAGCAAGTTTATCAAGCGTCAGGACACCTGGTGTGTATACTCACAGGAGTCAAATATGTTTGACAGTATCAGCACGTTTATCAAGCGTCAGGACACCTGGTGTGTATACGCACAGGAGTCAAATGTGTTTGACTTTCGGAGCACGTTTATCAAGCGTCAGTACACCTGGTGTGTATACTCGTAGGAGTCAAATGTGTTTGACAGCAGGAGCACGTTTATCAAGCGTTATGACACCTGATGTGTATACTCGTAGGAGTCAAATGTGATTGACAGTAGGAGCACGTTTATCAAGCGTCAGGACACCTGGTGTGTATACTCATAGGAGTCAAATGTGCTTGACATTCGGAGCACGTTTATGAAGCGTCACGACGCTTGGTGTGTATACTCACAGGAGTCAAATGTGTTTGACAGTAGGAGCACGTTTACCAAGCGCCAGGAGACCTGGTATGTATGCTCACAGGAGTCAAATGTGTTTGACTGTAGGAGCACGTTTAACAAGCGTCAGGTCACACTTTGTATAGTCACAGAAGTCAAATGTGTTTAATAGTAGGAGCACGTTTATCATTGTGTCAAGAAACTCTGTGTGTACTCACAAGAATCAAATGTGTTTGATAGTAGGAGCAAGTTTATCAAGCGTCAGGACACCTGGTGTGTATACTCGGAGGAGTCAAATGTGTTTGACAGCAGGAGCACGTTTATCAAGCGTCAGGACACCTGATGTGTATACTCACAGGACTCAAATATGTTTTACAGTAGGAGCACGTTTATCAAGCTTCAGGACACCTGGTGTGTATACGCACAGGAGTCAAATGTGTTTGACATTCGGAGCACGTTTATCAAGCGTCAGGACACCTGGTGTGTATACTCACAGGAGTCAAATGTGTTTGACATTCGGAGCACGTTTATCAAGCGTCAGGACGCTTGGTGTGTATACTCACAGGAGTCAAATGTGTTGACAGTAGGAGCACGTTTATCAAGCGCCAGGACACCTGGTATGTATACTCACAGGAGTCAAATGTGTTTGACATTCGGAGCACGTTTATCAAGTGTCAGGACACTCTGTGTATAGTTACAGGAGTCAAATGTGTTTGGCAATAGGTGCACGTTTATCAAGCGTCAGGACACTGTGTATACTCACAGGAGTCAAATGTGTTTAGCAATAGGAACACGTTTATCAAGCGTCAGGCGCCTCTGTGTATACTCACAGGAGTCAAATGTGTTTGGCAATAGGAACACGTTTATCAAGCGTCAGGACCTTGTGTATACTCACAGGAGTCAAATGTGTTTGACAGTAGGAGCACGTTTATCAAGCGTCAGGACACTTGGTGTATATACTCGTAGGAGTCAAATTTGTTTGAATGCAGGAGCAGGTTTATCAAGCGTCAGGACACCTGGTGTGTATACGCACAGGAGTCAAATATGTTTGACATTCGGAGCACGTTTATCAAGCGTCAGGACACCTGGTGTGTATACTCGTAGGAGTCAAATGTGTATGACAGCAGGAGCACGTTTATCAAGCGTCAGGACACCTGATGTGTATTCTCACAGGAGTCAAATGTGTTTGACATTCGGAGCACGTTTATCAAGCGTCAGGACACTGTGTATACTCACAGGAGACAAATGTAATTGGCAATAGGAACACGTTTATCAAGCGTCAGGACACTCTGTGTATACTCACAGGAGTCAAATGTGTTTGGGAATAGGAACACGTTTATCAAGCGTTAGGCCACTGAGTATACTCACAGGAGTCAAATGTGTTTGACAGCAGGAGCACGTTTATCATGCGTCAGGACACCCGGTGTGTATACTCGTAGGAGTCAAATGTGTTTGACAGCAGGAGCACGTTCATCAAGCTTTAGGACACCCGATGTGTATACTCACAGGAGTCAAATGTGTTTGACAGTTGGAGCATGTTTATCAAGCTTCAGGACACCTGGTGTGTGTACGCATAGGAGTCAAATGTGTTTGACATTCGGAGCACGTTTATCTAGCGTCAGGGCACCTGGTGTGTATACTCAAAAGTGTCAAATGGGTTTGACATACGGAACACGTTTATCAAGCGTCAGGACACCTGGTGTTAATACTCGTAGGGGTCAAATGTGATTGACAGTAGGAGCACGTTTATCAAGCGTCAGGACACCTGGTGTGTATACTCATAGGAGTCAAATGTGTTTGACATTCGGAACACGTTTATCAAGCGTCAGGACGCTTGGTGTGTATACTCACAGGACTCAAATGTGTTTGACAGTAGGAGCACGTTTATCAAGCTTCAGGTCACACTTTGTATAGTCACAGAAGTCAAATGTGTTTGATAGTAGGAGCACGTTTATCAAGTGTCAAGACACTCTGTGTTTACTCGCAGAAGTCAAATGTGTTTGATAGTAGGAGCACGTTTATCAAGCGTCAGGACACTCTGTGTATTATCATCATAGGAGTCAAATGTGTTTACAGTGGGAGCACGTTTATCAAGTGTCAGGACACCCTGTGTATACTCACTGGAGTCAAATGTGTTTGATAGTAGGAGCACGTTTATCAAGCGTCAGGACACTGTTTATACTCGTAGCAGTCAAATATGTTTGATAGTAGGAGCACGTTTATCAAGTGTCAGGACACTCTGTGTATAGTCACAGGAGTCAAATGTGTTTGACATTCGGAGCACGTTTATCAAGCGTCAGGACGTTTGGTGTGTATACTCACAGGAGTCAAATGTGTTTGACAGTAGGAGCACGTTTATCAAGCGCCAGGACACCTGGTATGTATACTCACAGGAGTCAAATATGTTTGATAGTAGGAGCACGTTTATCAAGTGTCAGGACACTCTGTGTATAGTTACAGGAATCAAATGTGTTTGGCAATAGGTGCACGTTTATCAAGCGTCAGGACACTGTGTATACTCACAGGAGTCAAATGTGTTTAGCAATAGGAACACGTTTATCAAGCGTCAGGAAACTCTGTGTATACTCACAGGAGTCAAATGTGTTTGGCAATAGGAACACGTTTATCAAGCGTCAGGACACTGTGTATACTCACAGGAGTCAAAAGTGTTTGACAGTAGGAGCACGTTTATCAAGCGTCAGGACACTTGGTGTATATACTCGTAGGAGTCAAATTTGTTAGACAGCAGGAGCAGGTTTATCAAGCGTCAGGACACCTGGTGTGTATACTCACAGGAGTCAAATGTGTTTGACAGTAGCAGCACGTTTATCAAGCGTCAGGACACCTGGTGTGTATACTCGTAGGAGTCAAATGTGTTTGACAGCAATAGCACGTTTATCAAGCGTCAGGACACCTGATGTGTATTCTCACAGGAGTCAAATGTGTTTGACATTCGGAGCACGTTTATCAAGCGTCAGGACACCTGATGTGTATACTCGTAGGAGTCAAATGTGATTGACAGTAGGAGCACGTTTATCATGCGCCAGGACACCTGGTATGTATACTCACAGGAGTCAAATGTGTTTGACTATAGGAGCACGTTTATCAAGCTTCAGGTCACACTTTGTATAGTCACAGAAGTCAAATGTGTTTGATAGTAGGTGCACGTTTATCAAGTGTCAAGAAACTCTGTGTATACTCGCAGAAGTCAAATGTGTTTGATAGTAGGAGCACGTTTATCAAGTGTCAGGACTCTCTGTGTTTAGTCACAGGATTAAAATGTGTTTGATAGTAGAAGCACGTTTATCAAGTGTCAGGACACTCTGTGTTTACTCATAGGAGCAAATGTGTTGATAGTAGGAGCACGTTAATCAAACGTCAGGACACCTGGTGTGTATACTCACAGGAGTCAAATGTGTTTGATAGTAGGAGCACGTTTATCAAGTGTCAGGACACTGTGTATACTCACAGGAGTCAAATGTGTTTGATAGTAGGAGCACGTTTATCAAGTGTCAGGACACTCTGTGTATAGTCACAGGAATAAAAAGTGTTTGGCAATAGGAGCACGTTTATCAAGCGTCAGGACACTGTGTATACTCACAGGAGACAAATGTAATTGGCAATAGGAACACGTTTATCAAGCGTCAGGACACTCTGTGTATACTCACAGGAGTCAAATGTGTTTGGGAATAGGAACACGTTTATCAAGCGTCAGGCCACTGTGTATACTCACAGGAGTCAAATGTGTTTGACAGCAGGAGCACGTTTATCAAGCGTCAGGACACCCGGTGTGTATACTCGTAGGAGTCAAATGTGTTTGACAGCAGGAGCACGTTTATCAAGCTTTAGGACACCTGATGTGTATACTCACAGGAGTCAAATGTGTTTGACAGTTGGAGCATGTTTATCAAGCTTCAGGGCACCTGGTGTGTGTACGCATAGGAGTCAAATGTGTTTGACATTCGGAGCACGTATATCTAGCGTCAGGGCACCTGGTGTGTATACTCACAAGTGTCAAATGGGTTTGACATACGGAAAACGTTAATCAAGCGTCAGGACACCTGGTGTTAATACTCGTAGGAGTCAAATGTGTTTGACAGCAGGAGAACGTTTATCAAGCGTTAGGACACCTGGTGTTAATACTCGTAGGAGTCAAATGTGTTTGACAGCAGGAGAACGTTTATCAAGCGTTAGGACACCTGATGAGTATACTCGTAGGAGTCAAATGTGATTGACAGTAGGAGCACGTTTATCAAGCGTCAGGACACCTGGTGTGTATACTCATAGGAGTCAAATGTGTTTGACATTCGGAACACGTTTATCAAGCGTCAGGACGCTTGGTGTGTATACTCACAGGACTCAAATGTGTTTGACAGTAGGAGCACGTTTTTCAAGCGGCAGGACACCTGGTATGTATACTCACAGGAGTCAAATATGTTTGACTGTAGGAGAATGTTTATCAAGCGTCAGGTCACACTTTGTATAGTCACAGAAGTCAAATGTGTTTGATAGTAGGAGCACGTTTATCAAGTGTCAAGACACTCTGTGTTTACTCGCAGAAGTCAAATGTGTTTGATAGTAGGAGCACGTTTATCAAGCGTCAGGACACTGTGTATTATCATAGGAGTCAAATGTGTTTACAGTGGGAGCACGTTTATCAAGTGTCAGGACACCCTGTGTATACTCACTGGAGTCAAATGTGTTTGATAGTAGGAGCACGTTTATCAAGCGTCAGGACACTGTTTATACTCGTAGCAGTCAAATATGTTTGATAGTAGGAGCACGTTTATCAAGTGTCAGGACACTCTGTGTATAGTCACAGGAGTCAAATGTGTTTGGCAATAGGAACACGTTTATCAAGCGTCAGGACACTGTGTATACTCACAGGAGTCAAATGTGTTTGACAGTAGG
Source organism: Hymenopus coronatus (assembly GCA_030762935.1). Taxonomy (NCBI): domain Eukaryota; kingdom Metazoa; phylum Arthropoda; class Insecta; order Mantodea; family Hymenopodidae; genus Hymenopus; species Hymenopus coronatus. The sequence continues at coordinate 224,918 of CM060880.1, read as the reverse complement.
AGCACGTTTATCAAGCGTCAGGACGTTTGGTGTGTATACTCACAGGAGTCAAATGTGTTTGACAGTAGGAGCACGTTTATCAAGCGCCAGGACACCTGGTATGTATACTCACAGGAGTCAAATATGTTTGATAGTAGGAGCACGTTTATCAAGTGTCAGGACACTCTGTGTATAGTTACAGGAGTCAAATGTGTTTGGCAATAGGTGCACGTTTATCAAGCGTCAGGACACTGTGTATACTCACAGGAGTCAAATGTGTTTAGCAATAGGAACACGTTTATCAAGCGTCACGACACTCTGTGTATACTCACAGGAGTCAAATGTGTTTGGCAATAGGAACACGTTTATCAAGCGTCAGGACACTGTGTATACTCACAGGAGTCAAATGTGTTTGACAGTAGGAGCACGTTTATCAAGCGTCAGGACACTTGGTGTATATACTCGTAGGAGTCAAATTTGTTTGACAGCAGGAGCAGGTTTATCAAGCGTCAGGACACCTGGTGTGTATACTCACAGGAGTCAAATGTGTTTGACAGTAGCAGCACGTTTATCAAGCGTCAGGACACCTGGTGTGTATACTCGTAGGAGTCAAATGTGTTTGACAGCAATAGCTCGTTTATCAAGCGTCAGGACACCTGATGTGTATTCTCACAGGAGTCAAATGTGTTTGACATTCGGAGCACGTTTATCAAGCGTCAGGACACCTGATGTGTATACTCGTAGGAGTCAAATGTGATTGACAGTAGGAGCACGTTTATCAAGCGTCAGGACACCTGGCGTGTATACTCACAGGAGTCAAATGTTTTTGACAGTAGGAGCACGTTTATCATGCGCCAGGACACCTGGTATGTATACTCACAGGAGTCAAATGTGTTTGACTATAGGAGCACGTTTATCAAGCTTCAGGTCACACTTTGTATAGTCACAGAAGTCAAATGTGTTTGATAGTAGGAGCACGTTTATCAAGTGTCAAGAAACTCTGTGTATACTCGCAGAAGTCAAATGTGTTTGATAGTAGGAGCACGTTTATCAAGTGTCAGGACTCTCTGTGTTTAGTCACAGGATTAAAATGTGTTTGGTAGTAGAAGCACGTTTATCAAGTGTCAGGACACTCTGTGTTTACTCATAGGAGCAAATGTGTTGATAGTAGGAGCACGTTAATCAAACGTCAGGACACCTGGTGTGTATACTCACAGGAGTCAAATGTGTTTGATAGTAGGAGCACGTTTATCAAGTGTCAGGACACTGTGTATACTCACAGGAGTCAAATGTGTTTGATAGTAGGAGCACGTTTATCAAGTGTCAGGACACTCTGTGTATAGTCACAGGAATAAAATGTGTTTGGCAATAGGAGCACGTTTATCAAGCGTCAGGACACTGTGTATACTCACAGGAGACAAATGTAATTGGCAATAGGAACACGTTTATCAAGCGTCAGGACACTCTGTGTATACTCACAGGAGTCAAATGTGTTTGGGAATAGGAACACGTTTATCAAGCGTCAGGCCACTGTGTATACTCACAGGAGTCAAATGTGTTTGACAGCAGGAGCACGTTTATCAAGCGTCAGGACACCCGGTGTGTATACTCGTAGGAGTCAAATGTGTTTGACAGCAGGAGCACGTTTATCAAGCTTTAGGACACCTGATGTGTATACTCACAGGAGTCAAATGTGTTTGACAGTTGGAGCATGTTTATCAAGCTTCAGGGCACCTGGTGTGTGTACGCATAGGAGTCAAATGTGTTTGACATTCGGAGCACGTTTATCTAGCGTCAGGGCACCTGGTGTGTATACTCACAAGTGTCAAATGGGTTTGACATACGGAAAACGTTAATCAAGCGTCAGGACACCAAGTGTTAATACTCGTAGGAGTCAAATGTGTTTGACAGCAGGAGAACGTTTATCAAGCGTTAGGACACCTGATGAGTATACTCGTAGGAGTCAAATGTGATTGACAGTAGGAGCACGTTTATCAAGCGTCAGGACACCTGGTGTGTATACTCATAGGAGTCAAATGTGTTTGACATTCGGAACACGTTTATCAAGCGTCAGGACGCTTGGTGTGTATACTCACAGGACTCAAATGTGTTTGACAGTAGGAGCACGTTTTTCAAGCGGCAGGACACCTGGTATGTATACTCACAGGAGTCAAATATGTTTGACTGTAGGAGAATGTTTATCAAGCGTCAGGTCACACTTTGTATAGTCACAGAAGTCAAATGTGTTTGATAGTAGGAGCACGTTTATCAAGTGTCAAGACACTCTGTGTTTACTCGCAGAAGTCAAATGTGTTTGATAGTAGGAGCACGTTTATCAAGCGTCAGGACACTGTGTATTATCATAGGAGTCAAATGTGTTTACAGTGGGAGCACGTTTATCAAGTGTCAGGACACCCTGTGTATACTCACTGGAGTCAAATGTGTTTGATAGTAGGAGCACGTTTATCAAGCGTCAGGACACTGTTTATACTCGTAGCAGTCAAATATGTTTGATAGTAGGAGCACGTTTATCAAGTGTCAGGACACTCTGTGTATAGTCACAGGAGTCAAATGTGTTTGGCAATAGGAACACGTTTATCAAGCGTCAGGACACTGTGTATACTCACAGGAGTCAAATGTGTTTGACAGTAGGAGCACGTTTATCAAGCGTCAGGACACTTGGTGTATATACTCGTAGGAGTCAAATTTGTTTGACAGCAGGAGCACGTTTATCAAGCGTCAGGACACCTGGTGTGTATACTCACAGGAGTCAAATGTGTTTGACAGTAGCAGCACGTTTATCAAGCGTCAGGACACCTGGTGTGTATACTCGTAGGAGTCCAATGTGTTTGGCAGCTGGAGTACGTTTATCAAGCGTCAGGACACCTGATGTGTAAACTCACAGGAGTCAAATGTGTTTGACATTCGGATCACGTTTATCAAGCGTCTGGACACCTGGTGTGTATACTCGTAGGAGTCAAATGTGTTTGACAGCAGGAGCACGTTTATCAAGCTTCAGGACACCTGATGTGTATACTCACAGGAGTCAAATGTGTTTGACAGTAGGAGCACGTTTATCAAGCGTCAGGACACCTGGTATGTATACGCACAGGAGTCAAATGTGTTTGACATTCGGAGCAGGTTTATCAAGCGTCAGGACACCTGGTGTGTATACTCGTAGGAGTCAAATGTGTTTGACAGCAGGAGCACGTTTATCAAGCGTTAGGACACCTGATGTGTATACTCGTAGGAGTCAAATGTGATTGACAGTAGGAGCACGTTTATCAAGCGTCAGGACACCTGGTGTGTATACTCGTAGGAGTCAAATGTGTTTGACAGCAGGAGCACGTTTATCAAGCGTTAGGACACCTGATGTGTATACTCGTAGGAGTCAAATGTGATTGACAGTAGGAGCACGTTTATCAAGCGTCAGGATACCTGGTGTGTATACTCGTAGGAGTCAAATGTGATTGACAGTAGGAGTACGTTTATCAAGCGTCAGGTCACCTGGTGTGTATACTCATAGGAGTCAAATGTGTTTGACATTCGGAGCACGTTTATCAAGCGCCAGGATACCTGATGTGTATATTCGTAGGAGTCAAATGTGATTGACAGTAGGAGCACGTTTATCAAGCGTCAGGACACCTGGTGTGTATACTCATAGGAGTCAAATGTGTTTGACATTCGGAGCACGTTTATCAAGCGCCAGGACACCTGGTATGTATACTCACAGGAGTCAAATGTGTTTGACTGTAGGAGCACGTTCATCAAGCGTCAGGTCACACTTTGTATAGTCACAGAAGTCAAATGTGTTTGATAGTAGGAGCACGTTTATCAAGTGTCAAGACACTCTGTGTATACTCGCAGAGGTCAAATGTGTTTGATAGTAGGAGCAGGTTTATCAAGCGTCAGGACACTCTGTGTGTACTCACAAGAATCAAATGTGTTTGATAGTAGGAGCAAGTTTATCAAGCGTCGGGACACTCTGTGTGTACTCACAAGAATCAAATGTGTTTGATAGTAGGAGCAAGTTTATCAAGCGTCAGGACACTCTGTGTGTACTCACAAGAAGCAAATGTGTTTGATAGTAGGAGCACGTTTATCAAGCGTCAGGACACTCTGTGTATACTCACAGAAGTCAAATGTGTTTGACATTCGGAGCACGTTTATCAAGCGTCAGGACGCTTGGTGTGTATACTCACAGGAGTCAAATGTGTTTGATAGTAGGAGCACGTTTATCAAGTGTCAAGACACTCTGTGTATACTCGCAGAAGTCAAATGTGTTTGATAGTAGGAGCACGTTTGTCAAGCGATGCCGGTCCCCATGGCCACGCTCGCTAAAGCGTCTCGCTTTGGTGCTTCGTGGGCAGGGGATCGTGGGTTCGAGTCCCGCCTTCGGCATGGGTGTTATATGTTTGTGCAATGTGTATATGTTTGTAAAGAAACAGTAAAACCAGTTAACCAGTAATCAGCAAAACCTACGTGGGGAAATGTAAATAGGGGGAAAAAAAAAGAAAAAAAAAAGCGTCAGGACACACTGTGTATACTCACAGAACTCAAATGTGTTTTATAGTAGGAGCACGTTTATCAAGTGTCAGGACACTGTATATAGTCACAGGAGTCAAATGTGTTTGTAGTAGGAGCACTATTATCAAGTTTCAGGACACTGTGTATAGTCACAGGAATCAAATGTGTTTGACAGTAGGAGCAAGTTTATCAAGTGTCAGGATACTCTGTGTATACTCACAGGAGTCAAATGTGTTTGACAGTAGCAGCACGTTTATGAAGCATCAGGACACTTGTTGTGTATACTCCAAGCAGTCAAATGATGTCCTGTTCGCAACGCGCGTTTACTAACGAATCATTTATTTCCTTTCTCAGAAATTCTTATTGGGAATAAAGAGTAGACTTTTAGTTTTCTGTTTAATGACATTACTTCAAGTACGACGCACCAGGAACTTACAACTAGGATTCACATTAATGCATGTGTAGAACAAGAATTATAAGTAAGAAAACAATACAAACTATTTTAGAATGGAATTGCGTCATTAAGACGCACAACAGAGGGAAGTGTTTACTCATGTCTAAGTGTATGTTTCTTGAGAAGGTTGGCTTTACTGCGTTTAAATTTCGTCGCATGATAGTTTATATGATTGCAAGTTGTTATTCCTTCCCTGTAAATACTTTCATTCATTTCTCAATATTCAATGTGTTTTAACGTGAATAAAAATAGTTAAAATAATGTGTAGGTGTTAGTAAAGCCAGAAAAAGGTGAATTTGTCACAAAGCTCGTGTTGAGGAAGAAAAGGGATTCATCAAGGAGATCCCGCGGGAGACACAAGCGATGATATTTAAAACAATTATTTGTGTTTACGGCAACACTCATTGTTGCCTGTAGAGAGAATATGATCTGATGGAAAGTAATAATTAACGTGGTGTAGGGGTTATACTCGTGCAGGCAGTTCTAATAATAATAATAATAATAATAATAATAATAATAATAATAATAATAATAATAATTACAATGCATAAACATGTTAGGTCGATTATGGACCTGACATATTTCCTCATTTGTCAATTAGCATCCTTGATATTTTACATGGCTGCTGCTCTATTTCTCTAGTATAGTAAGTAGGGGTAGCATTGTATTCCACTGAGAAAATTGTATGTCGAAATTTCCCCTAAAATATGTTTTGAGGTTCCCCGAATCAAAAATACATTTTTAGAAAGAGCGTGTGTGTGGGTGTGGGTGTGTGCGCGCGCGCGCTCGCCTGAGAGAGAGAGAGAGAGAGAGAGAGAGAGAGAGAGAGAGAGAGAGAGAGAGAGAGAGAGAGAGCGAGCGCGCGCATAACTCTAAACGCAAGTCGCTGAAAGCGAAGCACATCTTCAAGAAAATCTCCCGCGCCATATTACCGTTTATGTGCAACCTTTTAAATAACGATTTAATTAAGGCGGCACAGTTTGATATTTTCAGTACAAATGGAACATATATCGTGACATTTAAGTTCTTTCTGGATGACGTTTGTGTACTGGTTAACCGTAACACGTGGTCACATGTGGGCCTCGTTAAAACACACACTTGTTTTTGTACAGATATTCCTTGTTTTTACTTTAAATTTCCTCAAATTGGGAATCGTTTTTATTTTCCTGGTCAAGTTAAAGGAATAGTTTTCAGTAATCGCATAACAATGAGCTGTTATATATTTGACGATCGCTCTATTCCTGCAACGGAATGTTTAATGAAACCGTTCCATCTCCAGTAGCTTGAATAAGAATGGTTTGTTGTACAATAGATAGCGAGTCATTCGTCTTGTTATAAATATTCGCGACAAACAGTTAACACTGTGTTGTTATTAAACGGCAGGTCGATGTAACTGTTGGTTGAGGAACCTTTTTATGGCTATACACTCGCACTCCAGATCGTGGCAAGTTTAATTCAATAAAATACCAAAGTTTATGAATATAACAGTGTCTGAAGTAAGTACATAATTCAACGGTTTCACCAAATCTTGAGTTGAAAGGAATTTCCTCTGTATTCTCATAACAATTGGCCCCAGCAATAAAACTGGTTTAAAACCAAGTTGCTGTAGTGCAATATCAGTTCTACACCTGGTCTGCATGTACAAACCAAAGTTTCACGTCGGTATTATCTGTTCACCCCAAAATGCGATGTTGAGATTGTAACGTAAATACACGTTTTGAGGACTCCTCAATAAAGAAGTCCATTCGTCTGAAGAGTTTAATAAAGGAAAAGTCGCTTCAACACCAAACTTAGTCTCATCTTCTATAAATGTGACACGGAGAATTTAAACTGCAAGTCCTCACAGCGAACTCCCTTCACAAACAACATTTTATTTTCTCAAATGTGGGTCAATTTTGATTAAAATACTAAATGTTTATCACACGTATAGGGAACAGTCTCTTGAGTCTGAATGACATTTGTATATTAATATTACCAAACAAAATGTAGATCCCTTTTTGTCAAATGCGCAAGAAACATCTGGAAATAGTTACGTTTATATTATTTAATACTCATATATTTCTGAAGTTGTGCGTTTGTTTTTCCTGTTAACCAAGCAAAGAAAGAGAAAACATGATTGGCTTACTGAATTCCCTTAATCCCGTTGGGAAATGTTTGTTAACAGGAACATAGAATTGTTTGTTTTTTCCTGTTGACCAACCAAAGAAAGAGAAAACATGATTGGCTTACTGCATTCCCTTAATCCCGTTGGGAAATATTTGTTAACAGGAACATAGAATTGTTTGTTTTTCCTGTTAAGCAAGCAAAGAAAGAGAAAACATGATTGGCTTACTGCATTCCCTTAATCCCGTTGGGAAATGTTTGTTAACAGGAACATAGAATTGTTTGTTTTTTCCTGTTGACCAAGCAAAGAGAGGGAAAACATGATTGGCTTGCTGAATTCCCTTAATCCCGTTGGGAAATGTTTGTTAACAGGAACATAGAATTGTTTGTTTTTTCCTGTTGACCAAGCAAAGAAAGGGAAAACATGATTGGCTTACTACATTCCCTTAATCCCGTTGGGAAATGTTTGTTAACAGGAACATAGAATTGTTTGTTTTTTCCTGTTGACCAAGCAAAGAAAGGGAAAACATGATTGACTTACTGCATTCCCTTAATCCCGTTGGGAAATGTTTGTTAACAGGAACATAGAATTGTTTGTCCATGTCAGGTTTTTACTCAAGTTAGTCACAAAACTTTGCAACAATATTTTCAATTCTTCTGGATAAATAAATTCTCTACACGTATTATGTTCATAGCGTATAGAGAAGGTATAAAAATTCAATACCGAGATTTCATCGGATATACACGGTTTGGGTCACCCTGAGTCCTAAAAAGAAAAGCATTTTTACAAAACGGCCCATGTGTGTGTATGTGTGTGGGGGGGGGCCGTTAAATACGAAACTTAATATTCAAGTTCATTATACTCCAAGGATTCGATACGAAAATCCCCCAAGCCACCCCAACGACCCTTTACATGGAAATACCTCGAAAATTATGGTATTCTCTAAAATGGCTTTAATGATTTTGATTAAAATCTCTTATATTAAAGACATTTACCTGATAAATAAAATGTACCTCTTGAATTATCTGGGAATAGCTTCTGAAGACCTCTGTATTCTAGATGATTTTTTTTTTCTGAATTTTGAATGGCTGGTAAACCGTAAGAGATACACAACTCACAACATAAAATTTAAATTACACAATTTATGTCATATTTCTTTTTTCTCGTATGGTTGACCGTTTTCGAGATAATCCTTGTTATTAGTTTCAGTTTTGAAATGATTAACTTTTCTCATGCGGGAACTTGTCAACTCCTGCCCACGCAAAGAAACGGATTTCAGTCACAGAGCAACCATATTTTAAAACATTTGACTATCACTTTAACCGATGCTACTCCCTTATTTCGCTTTTCTTACAAGGAAGCAAGTAATAAGACTATTTGTGCTAATGTTTACCTTGATTAGCATCAAGTGGACGATAGAAGAACAAGCTTATTAACAATAATTTGTTACAAAGATGTAGAGAAACGCATGTGAATGAAACATCTTTTTTTTTCACTTTCTCTACGTGGATAGTGTATGGAGGAAGTATTGTATTCTACCCAAAAATTCATTCCGAAATTTCAACGGAAATATGTTCTGAGGTCCAAAGAAAGCATTAGAAAAAGGTCTGTGTAAGCCTGTGGACAGCATAGCTCAAAAAATAATACTGTACTCGGTACATATTTAAGTTAAGTGTCTTCCGATGATATTCAAGAATATTCCCCCACTCCAAACTACCCTATACTTCTAAAAATATTTTAAAATATTCATTTTTTTTTAAAATTGGCTCGAACAACTTTATTTAAAATACCGTACATCACAAATAAAATGTATATCTTGATTTTCCTGGTAATAACTTCTGAAGACGTATTCATTTTGCAGAGCTGTAAGAGATACAAAAACAATGTAGATCTCGTTTATGTTGTAGAGTTGGTAAACCGTAAGAGATACACAAACAATGTAGATCATGTTTATGTTGTAGAGTTGGTAAACAATAAGAGATACACACACAATATAGATCACGTTTATGTTGTAGAGTTGGTAAACAATAAGAGATACACAAACAATATAGATCACGTTTATGTTGTAGAGTTGGTAAACAATAAGAGATACACAAACAATGTTGATCATGTTTATGTTGTAGAGCTGGTAAACAATAACAGATACACAAACAATGTTGATCATGTTTATGTTGTAGAGCTGGTAAACAATAACAGATACACAAACAATATAGATCATGTTTATGTTGTAGAGCTGGTAAACAATAACACATACACAAACAATGTAGATCATGTTTGTTGTAGAGCTGGTAAACAATAACAGATACACAAACAATGTTGATCATGTTTATGTTGTAGAGCTGCTAAACAATAACAGATACACAAACAATATAGATCATGTTTATGTTGTAGAGCTGGTAAACAATAAGAGATACACGAACAATGTAGATCATGTTTGTTGTAGAGCTGGTAAACAATAAGAGATACACAAATAATATAGATCATGTTTATGTTGTAGAGTTGGTAAACAATAAGAGATACACAAACAATGTTGATCATGTTTATGTTGTAGAGCTGGTAAACAATAACAGATACACAAACAATGTTGATCATGTTTATGTTGTAGAGCTGGTAAACAATAACCGATACACAAACAATATAGATCATGTTTATGTTGTAGAGCTGGTAAACAATAACACATACACAAACAATGTAGATCATGTTTGTTGTAGAGCTGGTAAACAATAACAGATACACAAACAATGTTGATCATGTTTATGTTGTAGAGCTGCTAAACAATAACAGATACACAAACAATATAGATCATGTTTATGTTGTAGAGCTGGTAAACAATAAGAGATACACGAACAATGTAGATCATGTTTGTTGTAGAGCTGGTAAACAATAAGAGATACACAAATAATATAGATCATGTTTATGTTGTAGAGTTGGTAAACATTAAGAGATACATACACAATGTAGATCATGATTATGTTGTAGAGCTGGTAAACAATAAGAGATACACAAACAATGTAGATCTGGTTTATGTTGTAGAGCTGGTAAACAATAAGAGATACACACACAATGTAGATCTGGTTTATGTTGTAGAGTTGGTAAACAATAAGAGATACACAAACAATGTAGATCATGTTTATGTTGTAGAGTTGGTAAACAATAAGAGATACACAAACAATGTAGATCATGTTTATGTTGTAGAGTTGGTAAACAATAAGAGATACACACACAATGTAGATCTCGTTTATGTTGTAGAATTGGTAAACAATAAGAGATACACAAACAATGTAGATCATGTTTATGTTGTAGAATTGGTAAACAATAAGAGATACACAAACAATGTAGATCATGTTTATGTTATAGAGTTGGTAAACAATAAGAGATACCCAAACAATGTAGATCTCGTTTATGTTGTAGAGTTGGTAAACAATAAGAGATACACAAACAATATAGATCATGTTTATGTTGTAGAGCTGGTAAACAATAAGAGATACACAAACAATATAGATCATGTTTATGTTGTAGAGCTGCTAAACAATAAAAGATACACAAACAATATAGATCACGTTTATGTTGTAGAGCTGGTAAACAATAAAAGATACACAAACAATGTAGATCTGGTTAATGTTGTAGAGCTGGTAAACAATATGAGATACACACACAATGTAGGTCTGGTTTATGTTGTAGAGTTGGTAAACAATAAAAGATACACAAACAATGTAGATCTGGTTTATGTTGTAGAGCTGGTAAACAATAAGAGATACACAAACAATGTAGGTCTGGTTTATGTTGTAGAGCTGGTAAACAATAAAAGATACACAAACAATATAGATCATGTTTATGTTGTAGAGCTGGTAAACAATAAAAGATACACAAACAATATAGATCACGTTTATGTTGTAGAGCTGGTAAACAATAAAAGATACACAAACAATATAGATCATGTTTATGTTGTAGAGCTGCTAAACAATAAGAGATACACAAACAATATAGATCATGTTTATGTTGTAGAGCTGCTGAACAATAAGAGATACACAAACAATATAGATCATGTTTATGTTGTAGAGCTGCTAAACAATAAAAGATACACAAACAATATAGATCATGTTTATGTTGTAGAGCTGGTAAACAATAAGAGATACACAAACAATGTAGATCATGTTTATGTTGTAGAGTTGGTAAACAATAAGAGATACACACACAATATAGATCTCGTTTATGTTGTAGAATAGGTAATCAATAAGAGATACACAAACAATGTAGATCTGGTTTATGTTGTAGATTTGGTAAACAATAAGAGATACACAAACAATGTAGATCTGGTTTATGTTGTAGAGCTGGTAAACAATATGAGATACACACACAATATAGATCTCGTTTATGTTGTAGAATAGGTAATCAATAAGAGATACACAAACAATGTAGATCTGGTTTATGTTGTAGATTTGGTAAACAATAAGAGATACACAAACAATGTAGATCTGGTTTATGTTGTAGATTTGGTAAACAATAAGAGATACACAAACAATGTAGATCTGGTTTATGTTGTAGAGTTGGTAAACAATATGAGATACACACACAATGTAGATCATGTTTATGTTGTAGAGCTGGTAAACAATATGAGATACACACACAATATAGATCTCGTTTATGTTGTAGAATAGGTAATCAATAAGAGATACACAAACAATGTAGATCTGGTTTATGTTGTAGATTTGGTAAACAATAAGAGATACACAAACAATGTAGATCTGGTTTATGTTGTAGATTTGGTAAACATTAAGAGATACACAAACAATGTAGATCTGGTTTATGTTGTAGAGCTGATAAACAATAAGGGATACACAAACAATGTAGATCTGGTTTATGCTGTAGAGCTGGTAAACAATAAGAGATACACAAACAATGTAGGTCTCGTTTGTGTCATGTACACTTTTGGCGCAGAGTTGACCATTTCCGAAATGTTTTTTGATATTGGTTTCTCAGCATCTTCGCTTTCGTTTGATCTCTGTTTTGTTTTCCTGGAAATGTTGAATTGTTGACATAACGACGAGCTTTTAAAAGTTTCTCCGTTCTTCTGTTTATAAGGAACTAAGACCAACTGTGTTAATGTTTATAGAAGAACAATATTTTGTAAGAATAGTTGCTTTCCAGAACAGCTAAAGAAAGTGTGTGAATGCAACATATCAGAGTTTTACTTTCTCAACACGTACTGTGTACATAGTGTATAGAGAAGAAATTGTAATGCACCCAAAAATTCGATACCAAGATTGCACCGGTAAACATGTTTTGAGAGACCCTGAGTAAAAAAAAAAAGTTATAAAAAAATCCGTGTAGACGGCATAGCTGACACGAAGAGACAGTTAAATAGTAATCTTGCACTGATGCGACAAAAAGATTTTATAGGAAACCACCCATCCCAAACTACACTTTACATGGAACATTTTTGTTTTTCTAAAAGACAGCTTTGTCGATTTTGATTAAATCTCTAAATCTTTAATTAAAAATATTTATATGAGAAATAAAATTCATATTTTGAATTATTTTAGGAATAGCCTCTTAAGATCTCTTCGTTCTGGGTGAATTTTGTATAACCAGTAAACTGAAAGAGATGGACAAAATCTTGCCATTTTTTGTTGTAAAGTTGACCATTTCCGAGATAATGTAGGTAACTTTTCTCAAACGGGAAGCCACCTTTGTCCTGTTTTACTGCGGGCCATGCAAAGTGAATCGAATTTCAGCTGTTCACATAACAACCAGCTTTAGTCTAATGTTTACCTTCTGCTCACAAGGAAGCAAGTAATAAGACAATTTCTGGTAATGTTTATCACGATATAGATAAAGGAATAATATTTATTATTTAACAATAGTTTCTTTGTGGAACAGATGGAGGAGGTCATGTGAATGGAACACATCAAGACGACGAACAGAAAGAGAATTAATAATTTTGGAGTGTTAGCCATTTGTTACACTTTTATTGATGTGAGTTATATAACGGGCACGTGCACAGCATTTACAGTCTTTCCTTGCCCCCCCTCCCTTCTCTCTCTCTCGCTCTTCGCAAGCGCTTGTTTTTACGAAAGAAACATTTGAATGCAGTTCCTGGCCACGCTCAGAAACTGATTTCAAAACATTTGACTATCACTTTATCCTAGTGTATTCCCTTCTCCTTACAAGGGACCAAGTAATAAGACAATTTCTGGTAATGTTTGTCTCGATTAGCATGATATAGGTAAAGGAATAAGCTTGCTAACAATAATTTGTTACTGAGATGTAGAGAAAGTCATGTAAATGGAACACATCAGATTTTAGAAAAAGGTCCGCGTGCGTATGTCTGTGAACAGCATAGCTCAAAAACTAACGACCGTTAAATACCAAACTGGGTATTTAAGTTTGGTATCTTTGGTATCTATCGAATTTTCAAGAAAATGCCCTCACCCCAAACTACCCTTTACATGGAAATTGTTTTTAAAAACGTTGTTTTTCACAAAAATGGCTAACGATTTTGATTGAAATGCCGCATATTAAAACTACTTACATCACAAATAAAATGTATATCTTGAATTTTCTGGAAATAGCTTCTGTCGACTTGTTCATTCTGGATGAATTTTGCATAACTGGTAAATCGTAAGATATACACAAAATTTACTGCACAAAAATGTAGATCTCGTTACAACACACAATTTATGTCATACGTTTTTGTTGTAGAGTTGACCGTTTCCGAGATATTCCTAGTTATTGGTTTCAGTTTTAAACTACACATGTTCTCAAACGGGATCACGTTTAGTTTCAATTCTCCTTTGTTTTTCTAGAATTACAAAGCAAACCGAACTTAAATTTTCACATATCGATCGGCTTTTTAACAATTTGGCGATCGTTTAGGAACTAAGTAGTTAGAACAATTGTGTTATTGTTTATCTCGTTTATCAAACTTGGTATTTAAGTTCAGCATCTTCCAAGGATGCGACACGAAGGTTTTCAAGAACCCCCCTTCACGTGGAAAATTTTTCGAAAATTTTGATTTTGTAAAAAATAGCTCTAACGATTTTGATTAAAATATCGTAAGTTAAAGATATGTACCCGACAAATACTATGCATATCTTGAATTTTCTGGGAATAGCCTCTGAAGACTACTTTATTCTGGAGAAATTTTACGGAATTGCGTATAACTGGCAAACCGTAAACGATAGACAAAAACTTATCACATGAACTTTGTAGATCACATTAAAATACAGAATTTATGTTATATACCTTTTTTTCGTGGAGTTGATCATTTTTTAGATATTCGTTGTTTCTTTTTTCAGCCTTGAAAAACTTATACTTTTGTCATACAGGAATTTGTCAACTCGTGTCCATACAAACAAAGGAACTTCAGTCACATAGCAACCAGCTTTTGACTATCCCTTGAACCTATGCTATTCCCTTATTTCGCTTCTACTTACAAGGAAGCAAGTAATAAGACTATTTGGGGCTAATTTATTCTCGATTAGATAAAGTAAATAGAAGCAAAAGCTTTTTAACAATAATTTGTTGCAGAGATCTAGAGAAAGTCATATGAATGGAACACATCAGATTTTTTTTAATGTGGAACCTCGGAAAAGTTGCAATGCACCGCCATGATATCGGGTAAGGGTTCTTTCAATCTAATAATTCGTATAATATTGCATTAGCAAAGGTTGCTATTGAATCGGATATTTGAACTAAAAACGCGAAATATCGAATTTTGCAACATTTTCTCCAAGGTTACTCATCCCGGATGATACCAAACAGATTTCAAGGTCCCAATAGCTTAGTGCTGCCATGTTAGACTGCGTCACACACGCTATTGGCTAGGAGGAGGCCAATCAGGACGTTGCTGGAACACAGCGCTCTCGGGATCACTGCAGGCACACGACAGTTGTAGCTCTCTAGTCACTGTGGCAGTTGGTGACAGACAACGTGGTCGAATACTTGAGTGAGAGACAGGCATTACGTGCAGTTGAAAAATCGTGCAGGTAAGGAATTTTCTTAACTTTTGAAAATGACACTAAAAGCTATAGGAACATGGTAGTTGGAACACAATTTTAAATAACTAAACACTTGACGATTAAAATTCTGAAATTTGGTTTACATTGTAGCCCTATTTGAGGTGTTTAGTAACCACATAAAACATTCTAGCGTTTTGTTATTTTGAATTCAAGAGCATTTGACGTTTTTGTTTGGTGCGTTATACCGTAAGTAGCTGTTGCTCTAGGTACCTACGTTATTTTGACTTGGTTCTTGCTGAAATAAAGGGCGGAGGAATTGCATTACGAAACGTTGTAAAGGTTTGGGGAAATGGATCTCTAACTCGGAGACGGTTATCATTTATAATTGTGCCATTATTTTTCATTATCTGACTATTTTGGTGGATTTGAGGCACTTGACATCACTTTGTATAGCTAAAGCATTTAACGTTTAAGATTCCGAAATGTGGTTTACACAGTTGTGCTAATTTAAGTTTTAGTGATCGTACAAACCATTCTGTTCGCATTCACCTTTTGAGTTGGACATTGCATACTTTGTCAACTGCATTTGACGTTTCCAGTTAGTGCATTATTACGCAACGTGCACATGATTTTGTACACTTAACGTTTCGGGTTGCGAAATCGTATTTACATTGCAATCTTAGTTTTACGTTTCTAGTGGTCGTACAAAGGATTCTGTGCGCAGTCGCAGTTCTTCCTATATCATTTTGAACTAGACTACATTTAGTGTTGTATTCACGTGAGCGCTGGTTCTGCAGTTATCGACTCAAGTATGAAGACGTACACTTCTCCACATTTGAAGATTAGGAAATGTAACTTGAAACACAACGTTTAGAATTCGGGAATCTTTTTTTGCCCAAGTTTACGGTTTCAATAATCCTGTAAAACATTTCGGTAAGCAGTCTCCAATAATTTGAATTAAACTGAGTTTAAAACATACGAGTTGGTGTATTTACGTAGTAAAATATTTTAAAGCACGTAACATGCGAACAATTTTGGAAAGTTGTTCTTTAGCTGAAAGTACAACAGGCTTAGCTGAGTAGAAGATCTTTGTATTGAAACGTTATCGTAACACATTTCTACAATAACATAGTCTGCTGATGCCAGTTTAAATGGCGTACTCTTGGTTTTATAAATATACGTAGGGTTTTTACCTTAAACTTTCATTTAAATTTAAGTAAAAGTGCACCAAGTTTGTGTAAATTACCGTCTGTATTAGAACACGCCATTTTCTTTTGTTTAGGTGTTCAGTATTCTTAACCTCCTCGGCGTTTTCTTATCAAAGCGTGGAGCTGCATTGCTTTTTCACGTCAACGAAATATCCTATATCTGGTAATTTCATTAAATTAATCAACAGGGGGAACGAGATAAAAATTTGGATACATTCACACGCCTTTCTCTACCTATTCTGTAAAAACTATTCTTAAAAAAAAGTGTTCTTCTATCTACTTCATGCTCATAGACAAATGATCCTTTAGTTCCTTCTAAGCAGAAGGGAAACAAGGGCTAAAACGATAATTAAATCTTTTAAAAGTGGTCACAATATGAAACAACTGAAATTCGGTTCTCTTTGCAAAGGTCACAAATAAAATAAGAGCTGAAACGAGAGACGATTTCCCGTTTGACACAAGGTTGTGGTTTAAAATTGAAACAAATAGCCGAGAATATCTAACTCTACAAAATAAAATCTGATGTTTTATTCACGTGTCTCGCTCTTCTCATTGTGCAAACAAACTATTCTTTTGTCTACTTACTTGCTTTCTTGTTAGTAGATGGAGAAATAAGGGAATACACAAGGCTAAAGTATAGTCTAATATTTTAAAATCTGGTTGCTATGTGAACAATAGAAATTCGATTCGTAAACAAGAGATAAAACGAGACAGATCCCGTTTGAGAAAAGTTACGTAGTTTAAAATTTAAACCAATAACAAGGAATGTATCGGAAACGGTAAACTCTACAACAAAAACTTGTTTTTAACGCGATCTACATTTTCTGTGTAGTACTTTTTTTTTCAGCTCGCAGGTTTACTAGATATGTAAAATTCTGCAAAGCTCGTGCAGAATGAAGATATTTTCAGAAGCTATTCCAAGAAAATTCAAGATACATTTTATTAAGTAAACATCTTTAATGTTCGGTATTTTAATAAAAATCGTTAGTCATTTGTCAGACTTTTATAGCTTTGTTTCTATTTAAAGGGTGGTCTGGGGTGGGGATTTATCTGAAAATCTTCGTGTCGCATCCTGGACATAAATATCACGTTTGGTGTTTAACGGTCTTCTCGTTTTTGAGAACCAGACTAGAACCCGTGCCGCTCTCGCTCGTAAGAGACGAGAGTGAGTCTCGTGTTGTATCGAGAACTGGTGCTCACGAGTGAGGCGACTCGTAAGCTACGAGAGTGAGTCTCGTGTTGTATCGAGAACTGGTGCTCACGAGCGATGCGACTCGTAAGTCACGAGAGTGAGTCTCGTGTTGTATCGAGAACTGGTGCTCACGAGCGATGAGACTCGTAAGCCACGAGAGTGAGTCTCGTGTTGTATCGAGAACTGGTGCTCACGAGCGATGAGACTCGTAAGCCACGAGAGTGAGTCTCGTGTTGTATCGAGAACTGGTGCTCACGAGCGATGAGACTCGTAAGCCACGAGAGTGAGTCTCGTGTTGTATCGAGAACTGGTGCTCACGAGCGATGAGACTCGTAAGCCACGGGAGTTAGTCTCGTGTTGTATCGAGAACTGGTGCTCACGAGCGATGCGACTCGTAAGTCACGAGAGTGAGTCTCGTGTTGTATCGAGAACTGGTGCTCACGAGCGAGGTAAGCCACGAGCGAGTCTCGTGTTGTATCGAGAACTGGTGCTCACGAGCGATGCGACTCGTAAGTCACGAGAGTAAGTCTCGTGTTGTATCGAGAACTGGTGCTCACGAGCGATGCGACTCGTAAGTCACGAGAGTAAGTCTCGTGTTGTATCGAGAACTGGTGCTCACGAGCGAGGTAAGTCACGAGAGTGAGTCTCGTGTTGTATCGAGAACTGGTGCTCACGAGCGAGGCGACTCGTAAGTCACGAGAGTGAGTCTCGTGTTGTATCGAGAACTAGTGTTCACGAGCGAGGCGACTCGTAAGTCACGAGAGTGAGTCTCGTGTTGTATCCAGAACTAGCGCTCACGAGCGAGGCGACTCGAGTAACTACAGAGGGAGTAGTTGATGTATGATCCGCGTATTAACTAGGGACCGCATTTTTAAGCTTTAATCTATCTTCCTCGTGTAAATTAGAAAGTTTCAAGGTACTTTTGTTTTGGGTGCTAATCTTGTTCAGCCTAAGGAAGCTAAATGGGGCATTAAGACCTAAAACTCGCTAACTTTTTTTTTTTTTCTTCAGTTCATTTGAATTAACAATTTTTGTTAACAATTCGTTTAGTTTTGAGTGCACATGTGGGGTTATCCGGGGAAAGAATGCTCTTGGTATAGAAATTGCGCGAATGAAGTAAGCGCCAATGACATCTTGCGATGTTGAAAGATCTTTTTCTGCCTATAGGAACATATTAAAGAACAACAGAAAATTTGCAAATGTGGCTGGTTGTGTATAGCAACATTGCTGCCAGGTGAACTTTATTTTATGTGAGTGCTATATATTAAAACATGTGCTTGATGTGTTAATTACAATGTTCTAGCACGCGTTTACAGTGTAATACAAAATTTAAATCACTGCTTCCGTGAAGTAAAATAGTTTTCATATTTTTATCTATATTATGTTTAAAAGGCTTTTGTCGTCGACTTGCTTAAATAGGTAGGAGCATTGTTTAAAAGCCTAGAGAAAGCTAGGAAAATTCTTTATATACCTAAAGAGGTTAAAAGAAGATAAACCTGCATTTATAAAAAGCTAAATATAACTCCGGGCCCTATTAATAACACAATGTGGCTCATGGTTGTGTATATGTATATCCAAACGCGTCATTAATGTTAATGACACACCTATCATTTGTATATAATTTATGGTTAAACTTCAGATAGAACCGAAAATAGAATTACTTCATGCAACATAATCTTCTTAGAGCAATAAAATATTTAAATACTTATTTGTAGTGAAAGTGGAAACCACGTACATTTATATCTGCAGATTCTGTGATACCACATTTCCTTTTTAACCCGTTCTCTAGCGAGTTATTTAAATGTCATCCCTGTCTTTAAATCTCAAATCATTTAAACAGATCTTGGACAAATATTGCTTAAGTATATGTTGTTCTCGTTTAGATAAACGTGCATAGTTTTATCAACTTTTAGCCCATTTTAACAATTTTATAGACTTTCCTAATCACCTGAAGGAATGTCATCACTTCTGGTATGTTAAGTCTCGATGCTTGCACCCGTCAACACAGTTCGTGACGTATCAGTTTCTGCAG
Organism: Hymenopus coronatus; assembly: GCA_030762935.1. Taxonomy (NCBI): domain Eukaryota; kingdom Metazoa; phylum Arthropoda; class Insecta; order Mantodea; family Hymenopodidae; genus Hymenopus; species Hymenopus coronatus. The sequence goes on along the minus strand of CM060880.1, from coordinate 205,461 downwards.
CTGCTGTGATCTTGAATAAAATGAAACTGTCCAGCGTTGCGATTTATAAACGGAATAGCACTTCTTCATCCTATACAAACGTTTTAGTCAGCAACAGGGTAGCCAAGTTATATGACGGGCAAAATTTAGTTGTCGCGGAAGACGGATTTTTGACTGATATTATTAGCAATTAAGTAATATTATATTGAGTTTCTTTAGAAAAACTGTCACGCATGTAAATCTTTGTGTGCCTACAAGACAGTGTCTGTTAGTGATGGGATTATTCGAATGCAAAATGTCGATGTATTCGATTCTTGAAAGTTCTCGAATTCTGATTGTTTGATTCGAATCCTTCACTCGGATGAGTTCTCGTTTGAATAAGTCCTGAATGCTGTATTCGAATCCTGCTCTCGGGTCTCGGATATGCGCAGGTGCACCGAGAATCGAGATCTCACATCTGATTGGTGCTTTTACTTAAAGGTCATTCTAGCGCTTGGATCATGTAGGGGAAGAGTGGGGAGAGGGTTGAGCACGCTGATAAGCAACCTACGAGATAATCACCTGGCCAGAATAGAATATGAGAGTATGCTATCAAGTAAAACTATGAACTTATCATTCCAAAGCTAACGAACGATTCCCATACATATTCGTGATCATATTTTAATTTTATTTCGTGTTATAACGGGATGTACGATCGGTTAGGGCAACGAATGAACAATAATAGAAACGATTGCATACTGTCTTCTCAACCCAGAGGTTCTGGGTTTGATTCCCAGCTGGGGCAGGAACTTTTCTTGAACCAGAATCATTCCCTATCCCTAACAGAGTCGGAAGTATGCATGTGGGAGTGAATGTGTGTGCATTTTTATAGCATTTTAAAACTGAAAAAAAAAGTGTTCCATTCTCATGACTTTCTCTAGCTGTTCCATACACAAAACTATTCTTTCAAAAGATTATTCATCTTTTACATTATGGTAATCGAGAAAAACATTAGCAGAAATGGTCCTATTACTCGCTTCCTTGTAAGAAGGGAAATAAGGGAATACGCTAAGCTAAAGTAATAATAAAAACATTTAATAGCTGGTCGTTAGGTGAACGAATGACGCGGTTCGCTTTGGATGGTCCAGCTTGAGAAAAGTTAGGTATTTTAAAACTGAAACCAATAACAAGGAATATCTTGAAAATGGTCAACTTATGTTTTTAACCAGATCTACATATTTATAGCAAGTTTTCGTCCATCTCTTACGGTTTAACCGTTGTGCAAAGTTCTGCAAAACTCGTACAGAATAAAGAGCTCTTCAGAGGCTAATCCCAAAAGTTCAAAATATACATTTTATCTGTCATGTAAATATCTTTATTACACGATATTTTAATCAAAATTGTTTGAGCCATTTTTGAGAAAATCATTATTTTCGAAAAAAGGTTTCATGTAAAGGATAGCTGGGGTTGGGGGATTTTCTTGAAAATGTTTCGTGTCGCATCTTTGGAAGATACTAAACTTAAAATACCGAGCATATATTTCCGGTGAAATCTCGATATCGAATTTTTGAGTGGAATACAATACCTTCGCTAGCTACTATGGACATTGTTATGCACATACGGCTAGAGAAAGTAAAAATGCTTTTTGGACTCGGGACCTCAAAACGTATATTTCCAATGAAATCTCGGTATCGAATTTTTGGGTGGAATACAACATTTTCACTATACACTATGTATGTACATAGCACGTGTAGAGAAAGTAAAAAGAATAAGAAAGCCTACAGTCCAGCGAGAAAGACACCAGCAGTTGTTTTACCGGTCAAGGCCCTGATGTAACCATACAAATTAAAGGGGGCTATAACAACCAAACAAAAGAGCACAAATTCTGATGTGTTGCTTTCACATGACTTTCTCTACCTGCAAACAAACTTTTCTTACAAAACATTACTCTTTAATTATTTCCTTGTAGGTAGAAGGGAAATAAGGGAATATACTAGGCTAAAGCCATAGTCAATATTTTAAAAGCTGTCGCTATGCGATTGACTTTGAAATTCGATTATCTTTGCATGGCTATGAGTAAAACAAAATAAACACGGATGACGACTACCTGTTTGAGAAAACTATAGTTAAATTTTAAACATAGCAAGGAATATCTTGGAAATCGTTAACTGTACAAAAACAAAAAAATAAAAAACTTACATTTTGTGTCATGTAAATATCTTTAATATACGTTCTTTTAATCAAAATGTCAGAGAAATGTTTGAAAAATCAACATTTTCGAAAATTTTTCCATATAAAAAGTAGTTTGGGGTGAGGGATTTGCTTGAACATCCAAGTGTCATATGCTTAGAAGATACTGAACTTAAATATCACGTTTAGTATTAATCAAATTTTCGTTTTTGAGATTTGCTCTTACGTACACACATGGACTTTTTCAAAAATGTTTATTTGTTTTATATTATTAAGGCGTCCTGAAAACATTTATTTCCGATGAAATCTCGGTACCGAAATTGTAGGTGGAACACACTTTCTTTAACTACACACACACACACACACACACACACACACACACACACACACACATATATATAGCATAAATAAGTGCTAGAGAAGTAAAAGACAAAGCAAAACAATATTTAAGTCAATGTGCGCTGCAGTGAATTGTTTAGAAGTATACTATCCAAGATTACATTTTGATGAACGGCAAAGCAGTAAATATAAAACACATTTCAATGCTCAATTTCATTTGCAATAGTATTTTCCGTTTTCCGTTCATGAAATGTGTTGTCTTAAAATATTAACTAGAGAGTGAACATTTTCTGTGCAGCTATCACAAATGAGCATGCTTAAATAGGTTTTCTATACTGTTTAACGCCCGCCTTTACTACACATGGCACTGCAGGCGATGACACTGATAATGCATGGAATGAAGATGGAGCATCAATGGAATAAGATGACTGGGGAAACCCGCCCCTGCGCCGCTTTGTCCACCACAAATCCTGCATGTGCTTGCCTGGGATCGAACCCGGGCCGCCCTTGGTGGTCTAACCCTCGGCCTCGGCATGACCCTAAATAGGTCGTTATCCAGATGATTGTAATTATTAAATCACATCCACCGATCAAAAGTGACATTCCAGAAGCAACAGTCATAGTCACAGTGATAGTCATTTGAAACCTGCTAATATTAGTTTCATTTGTGGACGCTCTTTAACCGATGCATCACATTTTATATTGGGCTTAGGTTTGTTCAGATGCCTCTTTTACGTGCCGTAAATCTACAACACGGGACCAATGGCTTTATTTACCTTCCGAAAGAAGTCCTAAGGATGTTTTAAGCCCGAAAGAAATTCACCGCCTTTCGTCGGGTTTGAACCCGCGACCATGGGAATCAGAGGCTAGCATGCTAATTGAGTAATACTAATACAAACATGTTTTTGTACGTCACACACACACACACACACACACACACACGAAATGCTATATTTCTGAGAAAGGTTGTTTTGTGAACCAAATGTTTGTATTTCCAGAATTTTAAAATTCATGATGCCAAACATTGCGACTGTTGTAACAGAATCTGGCAAATATATTCCGTAATGATATTGTATTTATATTTCAATCGTAACACTTGAAGATAATTTTTATCCGCTAATAATAAACTTACTATATTTCTAAACATTTTGTAGATATTCAATTTAATGGAAGAAACGGTTATGAATGAAAGTGCATAACGCTTAAGCCACGATAATCTTGAATAGAAACTTCAACATTTTGAGAATAACATGTCATATTTTTTGTCCATCATTTAAATTACATGCCTTGTTCGAGATCAACCATGGCGAGAACTGAACATCTCTCGAGTAACGACAGGGTAGCATCCGAGAACTTGCTAATGAATACAAGCTGATTTCGATTAGCGCAAGGTTTGTAGTATTCGAGATCAACCATGGCGAGAACTGCGAACATCTCTCGAGTAGCGATAGGGTAGCATCCGAGAACTTGCTAATGAATACAAGCTGATTTCGATTAGCGCAAGGTTTGTAGTATTAGAACAAGCATGGTGAGAACTGAACATCTCTCGAGTAGCGATAGGGTAGCATCCGAGAACTTGATAATGAATACAAGCTGATTTCGATTAGCGCAAGGTTTGTAGTATTCGAGAACAAGCAAGCATGGTGAGAACTGAACATCTCTCGAGTAGCGATAGGGTAGCATCCGAGAACTTGCTAATGAATACAAGCTGATTTCGACTAGCGCAAGGTTTGTAGTATTCGAGAACAAGCAGGGCGAGAACTGAGAACGTCTCTCGAGTAGCGATAGGGTATTATCCGAGAACTTGCTAATGAATACAAGCTGATTTCGATTAGCGCAAGGTTTGTAGTATTAGAACAAGCATGGTGAGAACTGAACATCTCTCGAGTAGCGATAGGGTAGCATCCGAGAACTTGCTAATGAATACAAGCTGATTTCGATTAGCGCAAGGTTTGTAGTATTCGAGAACAAGCATGGTGAGAACTGAACATCTCTCGAGTAGCGATAGGGTAGCATCCGAGAACTTGCTAATGAATACAAGCTGATTTCGACTAGCGCAAGGTTTGTAGTATTCGAGAACAAGCATGGTGAGAACTGAACATCTCTCGAGTAGCGATAGGGTAGCATCCGAGAACTTGCTAATGAATACAGGCTGATTTCGATTAGCGCAAGGTTTGTAGTATTCGAGAACAAGCATGGTGAGAACTGAACATCTCTCGAGTACCGATAGGGTAGCATCCGAGAACTTGCTAATGAATACAAGCTGATTTCGATTAGCGCAAGGTTTGTAGTATTCGAGAACAAGCATGGTGAGAACTGCGAGCATCTCTCGAGTAGCGATAGGGTAGCATCCGAGAACTTGCTAATGAATACAAGCTGATTTCGATTAGCGCAAGGTTTGTAGTATTCGAGAACAAGCATAGTGAGAACTGAGAACGTCTCTCGAGAGACGATAATGTAACATCCGAGAACTTGCTTATGAAGAGGCTGATTTCGAAACCATTGTGATTACACGCAGGCGCGGCTCGTCAATGTGTGCTACAGCACAATGATTATTTTACTGAAAATAGCACCTCATTACGTATTAAACATATATTCAATTATTATTGCATATTTTCTTTCACTTTACTAATTTTAACCGATTTTATATATGCCGCGCGCTAGTGTTGGTCGCTCATATGTGTAAATGCCACGCATATCTCGCATACACGCAATCGGTCTTGCTTTGGTGCTACATAGATCCTCTGTCCGTCGGCGGGAATACTGACCAATCCACGCGTGCCAAACGTCGATGGGCGATTTGAAATCTCTTCTCCGATTGGCTGTATTTAGCTAGAATTGTGCTACCATTGTCTGGAGCACAGGAGTTCCTGCCGCTTGCTGTTGTAATATAACTACTGCCATCTATGTGGCGTTGATGTATTTACTTCTGCTGCCGCGTTTGATACCAATGGCAATAGACTGGGTCTAATGTAACGTAGCTCAGAGAGAATAACATTATCGGGAGATGCACATATGGAGCAGCTGTTGGCACCACTTAGATTAGATTAGGAAGCATTCTGCATGTTCGTTTAGGCCAGAAAGCCACTGAACATAGAACTTGTCAAGGCATATACATGTATACATATGTTTATATACTATATACTATGAAAAAAAATGTATAAAGCTCTAGTGCTAAAAGCATAGGTTACAAAATCAACAGAATACTTTTTTTTTTTGCATGCACATAAAAACAAAGATTATCAAAATATAGTGTTAAAATGTATAAATAAATATAATTTCATTATATGTAAAACTGTTATGTCAGATGATAGTTTTCAAATTATCGATATAATAGTTACTAGTAGCAATCATATAAACTAAAACATGATTATTGTATTATGTACTCTTCATAAATGTCAACAAATTACAATACATATTTACAAATATGTTATATAATTTCCAATGCAAAGACTTACAATTATGTACTAGAGTACTACTTACTTTGTAACAACAAAATATAATCGTGAAATACTCCATTCCGGTCAAAAACTCAGGTTATGTTCGACCTTAATATTTCTATTGTGTGTATAAACATGAATTCTGTGAGCAGCTTGATGAACTATACCTTCTTTAGGAGGATACTAGAGGAAAAAGTTCATGTGTAGCAGTTAGGGAGGCAAACTCCAACTCTTAATATAACGCAATCAGCAAAAGGAGGGAGAAGTAATTCATACACCAGGCGGTTTAACTCCAAAATTTATGAAAATGTATGGGTATGTGGATGCCAAGAAAGAAATGTTTGTTTTTGTTTTCCATGCTTGCTCTTTGGAAATAGTGATGCTTGGAGCACAACAGGAGTTACAGATCTTGGACATATTAATGTGCTGATTAATAAGCATAAGCAAAATGTAAAACATTTAAACAACGTGCTTGACCTAAGTGCTTTAGGCAGTACAAATATTGTTACTCAGTTAAGCCGTGCTTATCAAGAAGCAAAGCAAAGCACAGGTATGTGTTGTCGCGCATAATTGACTGCATCAAGTTTTGTGGTGCATTTGAGCTTGCCTTAAGGGGACATGACGAGACTGAATCTTCTGAAAATCCTGGCGTGTTTTTAGGGCTCATTGATTTCATAAGAGATATTGACAGTTCTGTGAAGGAACACATGGACTCAAGCCAAATTTTCAAATGAACCTCCAAAACTATCCAGAACGAACTACTGGATTGTATGTAAGAAGTTTGTCGGGAAGTGATTACCGAGGAAATGAAAAAAGCTAACTTTGTAGCTGTTATGGCAAATGAAACCACAGACGTTTCTCACCAGTCCCAGCTTGTACTAGTATTTAGATACGAGAAAAATGGTTTACCGTATGAGAGATTTTGGGGATTTTTGAAACCAGAGGGACAAAACGCAGAGGCAATTTCTGAAAGCATATTAAAAGTGCTTAATGAATTATTCAGAGACAAACCTCATAAAATAATTGCCCAAACGTATGATGGAACCTCGGTAATGAGTGGCGCAGTTGGCGGAGTGCAAGCAAAAGTCAAATCTCATTTTCCAAATGCACAGTATATTCACTGCTATGCACATCAGTTGAATTTAGCAATGGAACATGCGGCTTCGCAGAATAAGTCTGCCAGAATATTTTTTCTTAATCTCTCAGCTTTTCCTGCCTTTTCCTCAAGATCCCCACAGCGTTTAACCGCCCTAGAATCTGCAGTAGCCAGAAGAGTTCCTGGTGGTTCTGCAACTAGGTGGAATTTTAGATCCAGGACTGTTAGTGTAGTGTATGAAAATCAGGAAGAATTGCTGGAGTGGTATGTGATCGCATTATTGAGGAGGCTAGACGTTGTTTTCAGTCCTTGAGTCATCTCGATGCAGCTAAGTTGTTAAATTGTTCATTTTTTGAAAGCTTTATAAATAAGTTTCCCGAGAGTGAAGTTCAAACTGCTGTGGACACATACAATGCTGAACAAGAAAATGCTAAAGACGCAACTGAGCGTTCTGTATGCAAGGTCTGACTTTAGAAGCATTGATGGGGCTGTGCAGTTGTTGCAATATATACTTTCTAATAATTTGAAAGATTAATTTTCGGAAGTGACTACTTTGTTAAAAATTTTGATTACAATACCAATGACCACTGCTGAACCAGAAAGATGCTTTTCGTGCTTAAAACGTTTAAAAACATTCTTGCGAAACACCATGTCACAAGATCGCCTTAATGCTCTGGCAATGCTGTCCATGGAAAAGAGCATCGCATCTAAGATGGAGGGATTAACACCAGAGTCATCGGTAAGTTCTGTAGTAGGAAGGAGCGCCGTATGGACTTCGTATTTCGCCACTAGGTAAGATAATATGTAAGCATGTGTACACATACGAATATACTGTAGCACACTCATTATTTTGTTCACCAGCCGCCACTGGATTACTGTATTCGAGACCTTGTTCTCGGATGAAGGTTTCCATTCTCTAGAGTATTCGAATGCAGAGGATTCGATTCTTGAAAACATTCGATTCTGCCCATCACTCTGTCTGTTAAGCAATGTAACGCTATCTTTTGTTTAGAGCTAACAGCAACAAACTTCTCGGATAACTGAACATGACACTGTGGAAAATGGCCACGTGTGTTTATCAGAGTGAATTCTGAATTGAGCATAGTGAACGCAGTGTTAATCCGTTCTTTTTTTTTTTTTACTTTCTCTACACGCACTATGTACATAGTGTATAGAGAAGGTATTGCATTCCACCCAAAAATTCGACACCGAGATTTCACCGGAAATACATGTTTTGGGTGCCCCTGAATCGCCCCAAAAAACATTTTTTACAAAAAGGTCTGTGTGTGTGTGTGTGTGTGTGTGTGTGTGTGTGTGTGGACAGCATGGCTCAAAAACGAAAAGACCGTTGAATACCAAACCTGGTATTTAAGTTTGGTCTCTTCCAAGGATGCGACGCGAAGATTTTAAAGAATATCCCCCACCCCCAACTACCCTTTACCTGATCCAGCGGAACACGCTTATTATAATAAAATGCAGGTCAAAATAAACACATGCACTGCTTTCAGTTATTCAGCTTCATTTGATAGCTGAAAGGTTAATGCAGGTCATAATGTCAAGGGGAGACGTAACACGTAAATATCTGTTTACTTTCTGAGTAACCAAGTAGCACAGAGGAGAAGCGTACCAAATTGTTTAAAACAAACCAGCGCCAGGGAAAAAGATTATGTTCTACTCAAATAAATGTGCTTAGATTAGAGCGGATAACAGAATTACCGCTTCAAATAATGTTTACATACTGATTTACAGTGGCGTAGCGTGAAATAAAAAAATGGGAACGCTATAGTTTAAACTCCCTACTGCTGGAAATAAAAGCTGGAGGTGGGCAGTTGTACATTTTATCGAATATTGCGCCTATAAATTAGGTTTGAGATTGACAATGAAAACAACAAATAACAATGTTAATATAAAAGTCATATTGAAAACATAACTCACCTAAACTGACTTATACACCAAATCCATCCGTCGGTTCTTTTTGTTGCGAACGTGTCAATTACCTTGTCAATAAAGGCGGCATTAGAATATAGCTCTCCTAACAGTTGTTTTTCTACAGCTAAAATGCTTACGTTGCACAAACGGTGATTGGTCATTGAGTTTAAGTATGTTTTAATTCTCGTGAGTGTATTCGTGGATCTCTCACTACTTGTTGCAGCTGGATATGTTACAAACAAAAGGCAATAGCTTAGTCACCTCCTCATACTTCGGCCTAAGCCATTTATAACCAAATACTTGAGTACATTTTGTGGTGATAGATGCTTTTGATGATCTGCACAAATATTGAAGAGCTCATTTTCATGCTGGTCTGAATTAAAATAACCAGGATACTGCTTTATTAGTTTGGACATTTTCGTCTGAGGAAATTCTTTGTTCCATGATTTTTTTTTCATTCAGTAATTCTACAAACTCCAGCTGTGGAATATCCTCAAATCTGGATTTCATATGAAGAACTTGGCAGTCAATGATTTCACATGTCAGCACTTTCAATCTACCCTTTTGAGAGTCACTGAAACTTACATTTCTATTCAACTGGATACATTACTCTTCAATGAAAACCTCGCATTCTTAGGTTTTGTATATTTGCAATGGCGAGTTGTATTTCAATATGGCAAACATTTATATTAACCAGTGACTGCAGTACACGTACTACATTTTATTCGCAAAGAAACACATTACCTCAACAGCGGTCCGGATAGAGAAACATGCCGGGGTACACGGCTGAACGCAAGCGTATGCACGATTCGTTAGTGAGGGTTTTGCGGAAGGAAGAAGGGCAAGCAGCAGGATGGCCAGGGGTTTGCGGGGAGGTCCTGCCATATCACATACTGAGACTGAAACGCTGAGCGTACGCTGCTGTTTTCGAGCGGAACGGATCGACTTTTAAATCTTGTTTGCTAGTTAAGCTTACTAAAGATGCTCAACAGTATGATCTGCGAAAAAAATCGCTATTAAGTGATTGCATACTGTAATTGTTCTCCTTTAAAGCTGTTGGAAAACAAAATAAATATAAAACAGTTAAACACACAAAAATAAGGGAACGCTCAGCGTACTAGCGTCCCCTGAAGCGACGCCCCTGCTGATATATAACAAAACTATAGATCATCTGCATTCTGACTCTGCATTACACCGCAGACTTGCTATTAACGAGACACTCGTAATCTCAACTCTCTTGCTACCAGCCATACGTTCAGCTCCTCGACTGGCTGCGAGAGGCGCGGTTAGCGAGAAACGAGCAAGACTTGCTATTAACGAGACACTCGTAATCTCAACTCTCTTGCTACCAGCCATACGTTCAGCTCCTCGACTGGCTGCGAGAGGCGCGGTTAGCGAGAAACGAGCGAGACTTGCTATTAACGAGACACTCGTAATCTCAACTCTCTTGCTGCCAGCCATACGTTCAGCTCCTCGACTGGCTGCGAGAGGCGCGGTTAGCGAGAAACGAGCGAGACTTGCTATTAACGAGACACTCGTAATCTCAACTCTCTTGCTGCCAGCCATACGTTCAGCTCCTCGACTGGCTGCGAGAGGCGCGGTTAGCGAGAAACGAGCGAGACTTGCTATTAACGAGACACAATCTCAACTCTCTTGCTGCCAGCCATACGTTCAGCTCCTCGACTGGCTGCGAGAGGCGCGGTTAGCGAGAAACGAGCGAGACTTGCTATTAACGAGACACTCGTAATCTCAACTCTCTTGCTGCCAGCCATACGTTCAGCTCCTCGACTGGCTGCGAGAGGCGCGGTTAGCGAGAAACGAGCGAGACTTGCTATTAACGAGACTCTCGTAATCTCAACTCTCTTGCTGCCAGCCATACGTTCAGCTCCTCGACTGGCTGCGAGAGGCGCGGTTAGCGAGAAACGAGCGAGACTAAAAGCTGTTTTGACCGGCTCTAAGCCAGACATAGACTGACCATTTTCTAAAAAATGCTCTTTGGATTTATGGGGGTTCAAAACGCGTATTTCTGGCGAAATGCCGGTATCAAATTCTTGGGTGGAATTCATTACTTCTCTACCTATTATGTACATGCTAGAGAAAGTAATAATGGGCATTGGTTGCCCAACACGTTCATTTTTGTGTGCCTTGTGACGTCACTCTGAAGCTAGTCTGTAGTGGTTATTGCTACGTGTGCATTATTAGAATTATAGTGACAAATAACGGGCTTTGCATTGCGATTAGACGTGGCGAAGAATAACTGAAAACGACATTTGTATGTTTATCATAAAAATGAAATGCGCCTAGAGCTCGTAGCGAACTAACCTCACCTCTGAGGCAACATTACCTAAATGCAGTAAAAGTTAAGTTTTTGGACCAGTGATCAAATTATTCGCTGAACATATTTAAATGTACTAAAAATAGTGTTAGAGCGTTGAACTGGTGTTTGTCGGTCAAAGGTCTATTTTGGACGAAATAAATTAATATAGTTTCCGCTATTTTTACTTTCTCTACACGTACATACTGTGTACACAGTGTATAGAAAAGATGTGCATTCCACCCAAAAACTAGATACCGAGATTTTACCGGAAATACATGCTCTAGAGCCCTCTGTATCCAAAAAAATCGTCTTATAAAAAAAAAAGGTCCGTGTGTGTCTGAACACAACTCGACGAAAAGTCTGTAAAATACCAACCTTGAAGGGATGCGACGCGAAGCTTTTGAGAAAAATACCCCCTACCCAAACTACCCTTTACATGGAAAAAATTTCAAAAATTTTGATTTTCTCAAAAATGGCTCAAACGATTTTGATTAAAATACCGTATATTAAAATTATTTACATGGCAAATAAAATGCATATCTTAAATTTTCTGAAAATAACCGCTAGAGATCTCTTTATTCTTGACGAATTTTACTGAATACTGCGTAAATAGTAAACTGTAATAGACTTGCTACACAAAACGTGTAGATCACGTTAAAACACACAATTTAGACATACATACATAACATTGCAATCTGTAATTCGTGTTATGAGATTAGACTCTGTCCAACATCTAGGATGTGCACACACACACACACACACACACACACACACACACACACACATTGCAATCTGTAATTCGTGTTATGAGATTAGACTCTGTCCAACATCTAGGATGTGCGCACACACACACACACACACACACACACACACACACACACACATTCATTGCAATCTGTAATTCGTGTTATGAGATTAGACTCTGTCCAACATCTAGGATGTGCACGCACACACACACACACACACACACACACACACACACACATTCATTGCAATCTGTAATTCGTGTTATGAGATTAGACTCTGTCCAACATCTAGGATGCGCGCGCACACACACACACACACACACACACACACACACATTGCAATCTGTAATTCGTGTTATGAGATTGGACAATGTCCAATCTCTATGATGTAGATCATGTCAACAATTACATCTGTGTATACTTATTAATACATTTGTTTACAAATAACTCTGACAACGAATTTTCAGAGGTGTCAGTTTTGCACAATTTTCAATTAAGATGTCTGGTTCGAAACATCTGGTACGCAGGCATTATTAGAATATTCATGTTTATTATATTTATAATGTTACATTATTACCAGTGTTTTTTGATTGAATGAAACCTTCTGTATAGAAGGTGCGAGTAATATGGTATATTTTTGATTGTGATCTAAAGCTGTATTACAATTCTTTTATAGAAGAGGGAAGTGAATTAAACAAAACTTATTTGTTTGTTGTAAATCCCTTTTTGTTGGTCTATTCTCTTTGTTATGAACATCTGCATTTTTTGTGAACTTTTGGGGTTATTACAGTTGACAATATGGCTGAAATTTATTCACAGGCTAATGGTAAATCCCAAACATTTTGAAAAGTGATTTGCATTGAGTTGATTCTTTCCCCTGTTATTATTCTTGACTTTTTTTTTTGTTTTTTTTTGTTTTTTTTTGCACAATACACTTTATTGGCTTTGACTGAATTTCCCCAACATATATTCCTTAGGTCATCAATAAATGAAAATATGCATAATAATCTGATTTTAGTTTGCTCTTATTTATAAGGTGCAGAGCTCAGTTTGGCTAAGATATAATCAATATGGTGTTTCATGTAACGATCAATCATAACACCCAGGAATTTTGTATTACAGACTTCTGCAATCTGGTTACTTTCATATTTTATCCTTAGGTCTGCCATGTATGTGATTTGTGCAAAACGTAATATATTTAGTTTTTTCAAAGTTTGTGTATTTCGTTACTTTCAAACCAATTGTATAGTGTGTTGAAGATTTTATTAGATGAATTTGGGAGCCGTCTGACATTGTGTTCTTTAATTATACTTGTCATCCACAAAAAGACCTGGATAGGCGTTGTTTATTACTGCAAATAGATCATTTATGTACACATAAAATAATAAGGGACTCAGAATAGTACCTTGTTGGACACCTGCTTTATTTCAGACCATCAGAATATGCATTGCTACTTTTTGAAGTATTTATTGTAAAATTTTGTTTTGTTTTCGATAAGTAAGATGTAATCCATTGATACCCTTTGCCCCTTATACCACTGTGTGATAATTTTGATAGAAGTGTTTCATGGTTAACGCAGTCAAATGCCTTTGATAGACCACAGAATATTCCTAGTGTGTTAAGTTTGCCATCCAATGACTTGAGAACTTCATTTGCTAACTTGAAAATGGCATCATTAGTTGATATGCTCTTCCTGAATCCAAACTGCTCTTTTGCTAAAATATACTTATCTAGATGATAAATCCTTTTTAACATAATTTTTTCAAAGATTTTCGAAGAAGCTGCAAGTAAAGATACTGGTCTATAGTAATTCGCCCTTTCTCGTATAATGGCTTAACGACTGGGAATGTCCTTGTTAAGTTGGATATGTTAAATATTACTTAAGATTTGCAGCACATACCTTTAATGTTTTTGTGCTTATTTCATCGTATCATGCTTTTAAGGGATTGTATTACGTTTTACTTTCTCTACACGTACTATATACATAGTGTATAGAGAACGTATTGTAATGCACCTAAAACTGCGATTCGAGATTTCACCGGAAATAAATGTTTTTGGGTCCCCATGAATAAAAAAAGAAGCATTTTTAGAAAAAGATCCGCTTGTGCTTGAGGACAGCATAGCTCAAAACGAAAAGTCCGTTAAATACCAAACTTGGTATTTAAGTTTGATATCTTCCAAGGATGTAACATGGATATTTTCAAGAAGAAAATCCCACCCAACTGCTCTTTACATGGAACTTTTTTTTCGAAAATGTAGATTTTTTTTTCAAAAATGGCTGTAACGATTTTGATTAAAATATCGTGTATTAAAGATATTTACCTTACAAAATATATATCTTGAATTTTCTTGGAATAGCCTCTGAAGACTAATTTATTCTGGATAAATTTTACCGGATGTTGCATAATTGGTAAATCGTTAGAGATGGACAAAAGCTAACGTAACAGAAAATGTAGAGTTCCTTAAAACACACACTTTATATCACATACATTTTCTCGTGGAGTTGATCGATTTTGAGATATTCCTTGTTACTGTTTTCAGCTTTCAACTACTTATACTTTACTCATACGGGAATTTGTCAACTCGTGTCCATACATACAAAGGAACTTCGGTCTCGTAGCAACCAGCTTTTGACTTTAACCTATGCTACTCCCATATTTCCCTTCTACTTACAAGGAAAAAAGTAAAACCATTTCTGATAGTTTTTCTCGATTAGCATGAAGTAAATAGAAGCATAAGCTTTTTAAAAATTTATTGCGGAGATGTAGAGAAAGTCATGTGAACGGAACACATCCGATTTTTACTTTCTCTGCATGTACTATATAATAGTGTATAGAGAGGGCATTGTAATATACCCAAAAATTCCATATCGAGATTTACCCGGAAATACATGTTTTAGGGGCCCCTAAATCCCAAAAATGTATTTTTAGAAGAATGTGCCTGAGTGTGTGTCTGGGCAGCATAGATTAAAATCCGTTAAATACCAAACTTGGTATTTCAGTATCTTCCAAGGATGCGACACGGGGATTTTAAAGATAATTCCCATCCAACTACCCTTTACATGAAAAAATTTGAGAAAAAATTTATTTTCTCAAAAATGGCTTTAACGGTTTTGATTAAAATGTCCTATATTAAAGATGTTTAGATGACAAAATATTTATCATCAATTGTCTGGGAATAACTTCTGAAGTCATGTTTATTCTGGATGAATTTTGCATAACTGGTAAGCCGTAAGAGACAAAACCTTACTTCACAAAAAATATAGAGCTCGTTAAAACACACAATTTGTTATAGGTATACATTTTTTCCATGAAATTGACCGTTTCTGATATATTCCTAATCATAGATTTCAGCTTTAAAATACTTATACTTTTGTCATACGGGAATTGGTCAAATCCTGTCCATACAAAGGAATTTCAATCACATAGCAACCAGATTTTAAAAGATTTGCCAATGGCTTTAGCCCTTGTCCCTCCCTTATTTCCCATATAATTATAAGGAAGCAATAAGACCCTTTCTGCTAATTTTTTCTCGTTTAGCATGAAGTAAATAGAATAAACTTTTTAACAATAATTTGTTGCAGAGATGTAGAGAAAGTCATGTGAATGGAACAAATCAGATTTTATTTCGGTTGCACTTGTGGGTACTATCTTTAAGGATGTAACATTTTCCATACAGGATTCCTGAAGGTTTGAAATTGTATCTCTCTTAGGCTGTTTCTTTGTAGGTAAATTTTGTCCACCTGTATGAAATATTCATCACATGTATTTGCCATCTACTGTGATCATTTGTGGTCACTTAGATTTCTTTTATATCATTTTTCGAGCGACATTTACCAGTCTCTTTTTTTTAATAATGTTCCATATAGTGCTAGGCTTATTGGGAGAGGGCTGTATTTGTTTTTCACAAAGTTTTTTAGCTGCATTTATAACCCTTTTTAGAATTCTGGAGTACTTTTTATAATGCCGTTTACATTTACCACAATTAAGTTCTCTAGTTAAAGTTTTGTTATACCTACATGATATTTTTATACCAGTATTTTTTAGAATTGTTATTAATTTTATTTACATGGAGGGGAAAACTGCAGCTATGGAGTCTTACGAAAGTGTTGCATTAACTAAGTAATGTAAATGACATTTCTTCCCAGAATTCCTTGATCAGTTTGGCTTTAAAACACCTTTTTGTTTATAATTCTAAAGCTTGTTACCAGTTTTTTGTTGTTGTTTGAATTGCGAGTATAATAAACTCGGACGTGAAGACACAAATGACTGGGTATATGTATCCTCACATACCCGAGGGCGACAATGCAGACACAGCACTGCTAACACGAGCTCTTTCCTCCTCTCGGAGGATTGTATTTCATGGTACTCCTTTTTACTTTCTCTATAGGCACTATGTACATAGTGTATAGAGAATGTACTGCACTCCACCAAAAAATTCGATACCGAGATTTCACCGGAAATATATGTTTTAGGGTACCCTTTATCTAAAAAAAGAATTTTCGGAAAAAGGTCCGTGTGTGTCCGTGTGTCTGTGAACACGATAACTCAAAAACGAAAAGTAGGTAAAATACCAAACTTGGTATTTAAGGTTAGTATCTTCCAGGGATGCGACACGAAGATTTTGAGAAAAATGCCCCAACCCCCAACTACCCTTTACATGGAACTTTTTTCGAAAATTTTGATTTTCTCAAAAATGGCTCTAACGATCTTGATTAATATTTAATATATTAAAGATATTTACCTAACAAATAAAATGTATATCTTCAATTTTCTGGGAATAGCCTCTGAAGAGAGTTTATTCTGGATGAATTTTACTAAATTTTCAATAACTGCTAAGCCGTAAGAGATGGACAAAAAGCTACTACACAAAAAATGTAGAGCACAATAAAACACACAATTTATGTTATATACATTTTTTTCGTGGAGTTCGTCGTTTTTGTGACATTCCTTATTTTTGGTTTCTGCTATGAAAAACGTATACATTTCTCATACAGAATTTGTCAACTGCTGTCCATACAAACAAAGGAACTTCAGTGACATAGCAACCATCTTTTGATTATCACTTTAATCTATGGTACTCCCTTATTTCACCTGTACTTACAAGGAAGCAAGTAATATGGCTATTTCTGCTAATGTTTTACTGATTAGCATGAAGTTAATAGAAGTATGAGCTTTTTAAGAATAATTTGTTGCAGGGATATAGAGAAAGTCATGTGAATGGTACACATCAGATTTTTGTAAAATATAATGGCAGTTCTTGACTACCTTCTACACATTATTCTAAAACTGCAAAGATTCAATTTATTTTGTGTGGTAAGTTGAACACAGATTTCATAGTAGACAGCAATCAAAAGCTGAAATTTCTTCACTATTAAGATCACACAATCTTAGTCAATTTTGCAACTGGAATTCAAAATAATTCCAAAACCAATCATTGAAACGAGTTGCCTGCTTTGATTTTAGCGACATATTTACATTATAAACTTAATAAAATGATTTATATCCCTGAGAGTATTTAACTAATATGAATGGGATTTGGTATACATATTAACTAAACAGCAATACTCGGTGAAACTTTCAAAAGAATCCATACAAAAATGAAACGTGGAAAAGTCATTTCCCTGTTCATGTCCCTTAAATAGCCTGTATAACATAGTATTAGCGTTGTATGTATTCCAGTAGCTTATTTTTCCAGTAATTTCCTTTCATTCGTGGTCTTACGATAAATATGTTGGAAGAATAAACAAATAACTAAAGGTACAGGATATTTAGCGAGGTTCCGTAAGACAAGCAACTTAATGGGGGCTAACTATTGTGCAGTCTGCCCTATGTTTACGATTACACTGCGAAAACAAGCGAAAAGGAGCTTCTTAAGTTACTTGGAGTACTTCCGATAACGGGGCCAGACGCGCGGCTTTGTTGCTGATTACGAGCCTTGTTCACGTATCTCTTGGCATTGAGAACTACATTTTCATTTCACAAAGGACATGAGCAACATCTACATCTTGTTTCGGAAACACTGCGAACTGAGCAAGAGAAAGACATTTTACATTCTTGAGAACACGAGCACCCCCTTCCCTAAATGTTTACTTCAATTCCCTTCTGTGAATCCCTATAGTAAAACAGGGCAACAGTGTTGTGCAGCTTCAGAACGTTTAAAGCTATCGGTAACAGCGAGTGCTCTTGCCTGTTGCTGCGCTCTAGCGGACACTTACTCAAACATGTTACGCGCACGGCAGTGTATTAATGTCCCGAAGTAGTAGACTGTTCACATTTATTTAGGAAAGCTCTCCAAGAAAAAGAATACTGTTGGATTTAAGAACACACATACAAACTGTGCTCCTGCCTTCAAGTTTTTCGTGTTTCCGAACAGTTGGCAGCACTGCTTGCATTGCGGCAGCAAAGCGAGATACCTGAGCCATAATACTGAACGATGAAGTGCCACAAAGAGTTCATTTTCTAAAGGAAACTCTCACAAATGATTCTGGCAGTCCTGATTATATACCGATATGCTACACAAGACCAAATTAATCGGACCAACGGAAACAAGAAAATGAATATCTCCCTCCTCAAAACATCACTTTATGTGCAGCACTTTTCGAAAATATTGATATTCAGAAAGATTGCTTGAGGACTTTAATTAAAATTCCATTATATATTTTCAAGAAAAAACACAATCTCTCTCTCTCTCTCTCTCTCTCTCTCTCTCTCTCTCTCTCTCTCTCTCTCTCGTGTTGAAATTTCTGGGAATTGCCTTTGAGGCCCTCTTCACGTTGGTTTACTTTTGTCACCATAAGAGGTGGACAGCATCTTTAAAGCACAAATATCTCCAATACATGTTTTGAGACCCCCTGAATAAAAAAAAGGATTTTTGGAAAAATGTCCATTTGTGTGTCTGGACAGTATAGCTCAAAAACGAAAAGACCATTAAATACCAAGCTTGGTATTTAAGTTTGGCATCTTCCAAGTAAGCGACACGAAAATTTTAAAGAAAATCCCCATACCCCCAAACTACCCTTTACTTGGAACTTTTTTCAAAAATTTTGATTTTCTCAAAAACGACTAACGATTTTAACTGAAATGTTGCATATTAGAGATATTCACCTGACAAAATGTATATCTTGAATTTTATGGGAATAGCCTTTGAAGATATCTTTTTTTCTGGATGAATTTTACTGAATTTTGCATAGCTGCTAATCCGTAAGAGATGGGCAAAAACTTGGCACACAAAACATGTAGAGCACGTTAAAACGCACAATTTAAGTTATATGCATGTTTTCGTGGAGTTGATCGTTTTTGAGACTCCTTGTGTTTGGTTTCAGCTTTAAAAAACTTATACTTTTCTCATACAGGAATTTTACTCCTGTCCATACACACAAACAAAGAAACTCGAGACACACAGCAACCAGCTTTTGACTATCACTTTAACCTATGGTACCCCCTTATTTCACTTCTAGTTACAAGGAAGCAAGTAATAATATTTCTGATAGTTTTTTCTCGATTAGTATGAAGTAAATAGAAGCATTAAGCTTTTTAACAATAATTTGTTGCAGATATCTAGAGTCATGTGAATGGAACACATTAGATTTTATTGGTATACAACCCTATTTATCCCCACTATTAAACTCGCACTCTAGATCGTGTTAAATGACAAATGCAACACTCCGAGCTTACTGGACTCACAATTCTTGTTTATTGCTATTGTTATTATTATTGCTATTATTATTATTATTATTATTATTATTATTATTATTATTATTTAAATTGCTTTAGCCTCGTGATATATCGCGACTATGCATGTAAAATACTTTAATTGTAGCAATCAAGTATAAATAGTTGTATAAGTTAGTATATTTTTAAAAATTGTATAATATTATTTATACAGTGTGCTGCATCAAGGCCTTCATATAAATCATTGGTAATACCATTATTGAGTCTCTGGGTTAAAAATTGTGGACATTGTCATTAGATGGTGACACTGTTCACGTGTAGGATCATGGTTTAGATGAGTTAATGCCGAAGTGGAGTCTGAGGACGAGGACTGGCTCTTGACGTCGATATTAGATGGTTAACCGTGACACTGTTCACGTGTAGGATCATGGTTTAGATGAGTTAATGCTGATGTGGAGTCTGAGGAGGAGGACTGGCTCTTGACGTTGACATTAGATGGTTAACCGTGACACTGTTCACGTGTAGGATTATGGTTTAGATGAGTTAATGCTGATGTGGAGTCTGAGGAGGAGGACTGGCTCTTGACGTTGACATTAGATGGTTAACCGTGACACTGTTCACGTGTAGGATCATGGTTTAGATGAGTTAATGCTGATGTGGAGTCTGAGGAGGAGGACTGGCTCTTGACGTTGACATTAGATGGTTAACCGTGACACTGTTCACGTGTAGGATCATGGTTTAGATGAGTTAATGCCGAAGTGGAGTCTGAGGACGAGGACTGGCTCTTGACGTCGACATTAGATGGTTAACAGTGACACTGTTCACGTGTAGGATCATGGTTTAGATGAGTTAATGCCGATATGGAGTCTGAGGAGGAGGACTGGCTCTTGACGTCGACATTAGATGGTAAACCGTGACACTGTTCACGTGTAGGATCATGGTTTAGATGAGTTAATGCTGATGTGGAGTCGGAGGAGGAGGACTGGCTCTTGACGTCGACATTAGATGGTTAACCGTGACACTGTTCACGTGTAGGATGGTGGTTTAGATGAGTTAATGCTGATGTGGAGTCGGAGGAGGACTGGCTCATGACATCGACATTAGATGGTTAACCGTGACACTTCACATGTAGGATCATGGTTTAGATGAGTTAATGCTGATGTGGAGTCTGAGGACGAGGACTGGCTCTTGACGTCGACATTAGATGGTTAACCGTGACACTTCACGTGTAGGATCATGGTTTAGATGAGTTAATGCTGATGTGGAGTCTGAGGACGAGGACTGGCTCATGACATCGACATTAGATGGTTAACCGTGACACTTCACGTGTAGGATCATGGTTTAGATGAGTTAATGCTGATGTGGAGTCGGAGGACGAGGACTGGCTCTTGACGTCGACATTAGATGGTAAACCGTGACACTGTTCACGTGTAGGATCATGGTTTAGATGAGTTAATGCTGATGTGGAGTCGGAGGAGGAGGACTGGCTCTTGACGTCGACATTAGATGGTTAACCGTGACACTGTTCACGTGTAGGATGGTGGTTTAGATGAGTTAATGCTGATGTGGAGTCGGAGGAGGACTGGCTCATGACATCGACATTAGATGGTTAACCGTGACACTTCACATGTAGGATCATGGTTTAGATGAGTTAATGCTGATGTGGAGTCTGAGGACGAGGACTGGCTCTTGACGTCGACATTAGATGGTAAACCGTGACACTGTTCACGTGTAGGATCATGGTTTAGATGAGTTAATGCTGATGTGGAGTCGGAGGAGGACTGGCTCATGACATCGACATTAGATGGTAAACCGTGACACTTCACATGTAGGATCATGGTTTAGATGAGTTAATGCTGATGTGGAGTCGGAGGAGGAGCACTGGCTCTTGACGTCGACATTAGATGGTAAACCGTGACACTGTTCACATGTAGGATCATGGTTTAGATGAGTTAATGCTGATGTGGAGTCGGAGGAGGAGGACTGGCTCTTGACGTCGACATTAGATGGTTAACCGTGACACTGTTCACGTGTAGGATCATGGTTTAGATGAGTTAATGCCGATGTGGAGTCCGAGGAGGACTGGCTCTTGACGTCATTAGATGGTTAACCGTGACACTGTTCACGTGTAGGATCATGGTTTAGATGAGTTAATGCTGATGTGGAGTCTGAGGAGGAGCACTGGCTCTTGACGTCGACATTAGATGGTTAACCGTGACACTGTTCACGTGTAGGATTATGGTTTAGATGAGTTAATGCTGATGTGGAGTCTGAGGAGGAGGACTGGCTTTTGACCTCGACATTAGATGGTTAACCGTGACACTGTTCACGTGTAGGATCATGGTTTAGATGAGTTAATGCCAATATGGAGTCTGAGGAGGAGGACTGGCTCTTGATGTCATTAGATGGTTAACCGCGACACTGTTCACGTGTAGGATCATGGTTTAGATGAGTTAATGCTGATGTGGAGTCTGAGGAGGAGGACTGGCTCTTGACGACATTAGATGGTTAACAGTGACACTGTTCACGTGTAGGATCATGGTTTAGATGAGTTAATGCCAATATGAAGTCTGAGGAGGAGGACTGGCTCTTGATGTCATTAGATGGTTAACCGCGACACTGTTCACGTGTAGGATCATGGTTTAGATGAGTTAATGCTGATGTGGAGTCTGAGGAGGAGGACTGGCTCTTGACAACATTAGATGGTTAACAGTGACACTGTTCACGTGTAGGATCATGGTTTAGATGAGTTAATGCTGATGTGGAGTCTGAGGAGGAGGACTGGCTCTTGACCTGGACATTAGATGGTTAACCGCGACGCTGTTCCCATGTAGGATCATGGTTTAGAGGAGTTAATGCCGATGTGGAGTCTGAGGAGGAAGACTGGCTCTTGACGTCAATAGCGCATGAATATAGTGTGCGTAGCTTGCTGGTAGAATTAGTACACACTTCGTTTTCGCAACGTTGTAGGATGGTTCGTTTTACGTGTTGAAAATCTTGGTGAGTCTTGATATCTTCTGTTCAAGGATGTTTAATGTCTTCTTTGTCTCCGTTATCTGTTATGTCGTTGCGAGTTATACCGCTATGTGATGGGGTCCAGACTAGGTTTTACAGTAGAAGTAATTTTATGGCATATTTTGTGTAATTTTTGCTAAGACTGTTATCAGGTGTTCTCTGAAGCCCTAAAAGTCGTCTTAGTAAATGAGTAAATGCCATAAACAATTGGTACTGCTTTCCAAAATATATTGAAGAGCGAATTGGATTGCATATAATTCGGTTGAAAAGGTTGTAAAGTGGTTCGGTGGCCTATAAGTGGCTGGCATCTTTCGGTCTGGGAAAACTACAGCAGTCATTGTTAGCACCAAGTCGATAATGATGATGATGATTGGGGTTTAAGGGCGCTCAACTACCAGGGCTATCAGCGCCCTTAGAAAACTAAACAGGGCATCAGATGGGATCTAAAAAGGCCTTAAAATGGTAAAAACCGTGCTAAAAATGGACCTAAAAGAAACAAACAACGAAACAGCATTTAAGTCATAAAATCCATAAAACCAGTTAAAACAATGGAGTGTAAAACTGGATAAAAATGATTAACATTACATGCTTTAAAAGCTTTTAAAAAGAACTAGATCCTGAACGTAACATTTATTGCAGATAAAAATTTAAAAACCCTATTAACAGCAGCGCGGTCGTTGCCAAGGACCTCTGCTAGAGAGGCTGGTAGCTGGAGAGTGGTGCGAAAAGATACCAGAGCAGCACACACTACCAGCACGTGTGCTACCGTCAGTGCTGCGCCTCAGACTGGACAGACAGGTTCAGGGTCTCTATTAAAAAGGAAAAAAAAATGGGTAAAAAAAAAAAAGTGGTCAATTCGCAACCGAGTCAATTGCACCTCCTCCCGGCGAGAAGGACGTGAGGAGGTTGCCCAGGTAACAGGAAGACCTTTCACTTTCCGTAGCTTGTTACTACGGAGAGCCGACCACTCCACATGCCAGCTCAAAAATACAGCTCTCCGCACAACAGCCCTAACATCTTCCGCAGTTGCAATTGTAACATTAACCCTGGGCTCTGTGACTGCCGATTTCGCTGCCATATCTGCAAGTTCATTGCCTGGAAGACCAACGTGTCTAGGGACCATGCAAGTTCCACACTAACCCCAGAGGCTTGCAAAATGTGGAGGACATCCTGAATGCGCTGCACTAAAGGATGGCAATTGTAAAGCTCGCGAATGCTCTGAAGGGCACTGAGGGAATCGTTAAGAATAAGGCAGTCATTTAATTTTCGGTGGTGAATATACAAAAGGCCCGGTAATAGCATACAGCTCGGCAGAATATATGGATGTGCTGCTAGGCAAACTGGAAGTAAAAGATTTGAACCCATGGACAAAGGCACCATTAACACCATCGGGGCACTTGCTGCAATCGGTATATATAAAAATACGACCACTGTTTGTTGATAAAAATTCTAAGAAACCTCCACGGATATTATCAAATGGCACAGCAGATTTCCCGTAAACCGTCATCCCCAGATTGACATGAGGCAGCACGAAACCAAGGAGGGAACCTCCTCTCCACCTTGTGAATATCATGCTGCCAAAGGAGGCCACGGAAACGAAAACCTGTAGGCTTTGGACTAAGGGAGTGGTGGCGATACCGTTCGTCCAGCTCGGGGTAGAAAAACGCGTGGAAAGTTGGATGACCAGGCATGCACTTGAGTCCACAGCCATAATTAGCTAGCAGGACATCGCGCCGACATCGCAGAGGGGGTTCTCCCGATTCGGCGTAGAGGCTAACAACTGGGCTGGTTGGAAATGCTCCAACTGCCACATGGATGCCCTGATTATGGACTGTGTCTAAACTTTTGAGCACTGATGGTCGTGCTGAAGAATAAACAATGCTTCCATAGTCCAACTTCGATCGAATCAGTGCGCGATATAGACGAAGCAACACTGTCCGATCCGCTCTCCAGGATTTACCGTTTAGTATCCGTAAAATATTGAGAGAACGGTCACATGGCGCTTTCAACTGTGCTATATGCGGTGACCAACAAAGTTTCCGATCGAAGACCGACCCAAGGAATCTCGTCTCATCTGCGAATGGAAGTAAATCTGGCCCGAGTCGAAGACTGGTGGATGTCGCCACCTACGACGCCATAAGTTAACGCAGATTGTCTTAGGTGAGAAACGAAAGCCATTTTTCGACCTTCAATCATAGAGATTCTCCAAACACCGCTGGAGGCGGCGTTCCAAAAACGGTGTACGCTGAGAAGCACAGTGAATGGCAAAGTCATGCACAAATAAACAGGACGAGACACC
Organism: Hymenopus coronatus; assembly: GCA_030762935.1. NCBI lineage: Eukaryota > Metazoa > Arthropoda > Insecta > Mantodea > Hymenopodidae > Hymenopus > Hymenopus coronatus. The sequence goes on along the minus strand of CM060880.1, from coordinate 180,459 downwards.
AGGGGGAACACGTTGCGATACGAAATTGATCGCTATAGCAAACAGCGTCACGCTTAGTACAGATCCCTGCGGCACACAGTTCTCTTGAATAAAATGGTTAGAAAAAACCGAGTCCACCCTTACTCGGAAAGTGCGATCCGGATAAAACTCCTGAATGAATAACGGTAGGCGTCCGCGAAAATTCGTTGTGGAGGGAACGTAATATACCTGCTGGCCAACACGTATCATAAGCTTTCTCGAGGTAAAAAAATATTCTAACCATTTGACAGTTTTTAAGAAAGCCGTTCACAATCTGCGTCGATAGCGATACAAGATGGTCAGCTGCTGACCGACGCCGTCGAAAACCGCACTTGGACTCGAGCCACCAGGCCAACCGTCCATTGATCATGCGTTCCATCACCTTGCATATGCAGCTCGTCAGGGAAATGCGATGATGGTAGCTGGAAGAAGATGACGGTCCTTCTCGGGCTTCAGAAGGTATAACGAGGCCTCCCGCCATCTGTCTGGAAAAGTGGCGTCAACCCAAACCCGGTTATAAACCTTGAATAGAAAAGCCTTGCCATCAGGAGAGAGATGTTGCAATATTTGGACGTGGATGCCATCTGGACCAGGCGCACAGTTCCGCGAAGATTCAAGTGCATGGCCTAACTCCGCCATGGTGAAAACACGGTTTTAATCCTCAAGGTTTCATGAACGAAAGGAATGCACTTGAGATTCCGCCTGATCCTTAACTTTAATGAACTCAGGGGGATAATTGTCTGAGCTAGACACCTGAGCGAAAGCAGGGCACAAAGTGTTAGCCACGCTAAATGTGTATATAACACCGGCAGCGGTTTTGAGACCAGCGATTGGCATATGGGTCGATTTGCCGGCCACACGCCTCAACTTATCCTATACGACTTAGGAAGGGGTATGTCTATTAAAGGAGACTACAAAGTTGCTCCAGGATGTCCTTTTGCTATCCTTAATAACGTTGTCGAGATTGAGCACGCATTTTCTTATTGTATTAGGTTTTCCAGTGTAGGGTGATGCTGGTAAACCCTGAGAGCACGCCTGTGGGCACGAATAGCAGTTCGGCACTCATCATTCCAGCAAGGTACCGGAAAGCGACGAATTTGGTCAGTGGAACGTGGAATTGATTGTTCAGCAGATGATAGAACTATCTCTGTGAAGTGGTCGACTAAATAGTTCAGAGACGTGCTCATCATGGTTAAAAACAGCCAAGCGGGAATGAAAATCCCAGTTGGCTTGATCGAAGCGCCAGTTTGGTAAATGGGTGGAACATACAGGATGCGTCAAGAGACTAAGACATGGGAAGTGGTCACTTGAATGCAAATCAGAGATGATATTCCAACTGATGGAAACTGCTAACTGGGATGAACAAACAAGCACACACACGCACACACACACACACACACACACACACACAGAGGTATGAAACAGTAAGAAAAGCGTCAGAAAGAAATGTGCGATCTCAAATGTTCAAGAGAGCTAAATTATTACTGTCCAAGAAGTTTGCAATGAGGTTACCTCTCGCACACGCCCGAGGTGAGCCCCAAAGTGGGTAATGGGCATTCACATCTACTAATAGAAATGGTGGAGGCAGCTGCGCAATTAGATATTATAAGTCCGTGTGCAAGAGGTCAGCAGATGGAGGTAAATAGAGACTACAAATGGTGAAAATGGCGGAGGGAAACTGAATCCTGACAGCGACGGACTGGATGTCAGATTGTAAGGGTACGGGTTTGACAAATATATCTCGGATAAGCATCATAGTGTCTCCATGTGCTGGGACACCCTCCTCCGCTAATAAATCACAGCGTATGGAGGATTACTGCCTGATGGTAACGGTGTCCCGGCAACGGAGCTTGGTCTCTTTTAAGCATACGACCAAGGACCGATGCTGATGTAGCAACAATTCAAGCTCTGGTCGATGTGATCTAACTCCACGTATGTTCCACTGTAGGATAGCCATAGTCTTTATGTTGGGATAAGTTCTAAATTGAAAGCCGTTTCTGAATATTGGGTGGCGTTGGTCGGTTCAGTTTATTCTTTTTTGGTGTCGGACTAACACTTTGTTGGGCAGCACGATCCTGTCGCTTACACACTGTACGTTTGCCACTGACGACAGAATCCTTGTGATCCATCTCCCCCACGGGGGATGACCCCTTTTCTATAGAAAATTTGGTAATGTTGCCGTTTAAGGGTCAGTTGGCCGCGCAATGCCGCAAAACCATACCAACTTTAGACATTGAAAACCCGCTGTAGAACTGAGCACATAGTGCCAAAGGAATGCAACCGGCTAATAACCGCAAAATGGCAGTAGTAGCACGGTTATATGCTGTTAAATGGCGCGTATGCCGAAGGGCGCGGTAATTCTAGCAGACGACGACATCTATCATACACCATTAATCCTATTTATTGCAGATGTTAATTATTTGAGGTTATGTGGTACATGAGCTAGCTAAAGGCGATTTCATCAAAACATAAAGATAACCCCATACATGTCATACTGCAATTGCGGTGCTCTTATTACGTTTGATCAAGTAATATTGTGGGTTAAATGGAGAAATTTAATACACAAAGCTACTCTTAAATAAGAAGTATTGTTTGCTTTGTTTCTTTTTAATGAAAACAGGAGCATTATTAGTAAATAAAAATTATTATATTATATATTGTTATTATTGTTATTATTGCTATTATTATTGCTATTATTATTGCTATTATTATTGCTATTATTATTGCTATTATTATTGCTATTATTATTGTTATTATTGTTATTATTATTATTTGTAAGAATAACTGTCAGCACAACTATATATAATTGCTCTTTAGTTATGTCATTGGTAGCCTTAAAGAGGGCTGTTGTGTCATTGAAGAAAATATGTAAGAGGTGGAGAACAGTAGGAGATTTTCAGAAGAGCAGCATATGCACCCTCTGACGCATATATTTGCATATTTCAGCGTTTCCCACACCTTCCTATGAATACACTGCCTCATTGTATATATTTCTGGGTTTTCCCGCCTTGCTATGGTTACGGTTCCTAAGGCATATACTGTTAATTGCAAATTTCATGCTTTCCACACTACCGTATGACTACGCTGCCATAGCTCCTTTTCGCAATATCAACTATATATGCTCCATTACGCTGAACATTGCACCTTTCAGATGCAAAGGTTGGCTGCCTGACGTTACGCAGTCAACTGACCCTTAAACGGCAACATTACCGAAAATTTCGGTTTGAGAACCTCGAACCGATTAGAGATACTGATCGAAGAAGATGGTAGTGGCCGATCGGTGCTTCCTCCAGAAGATTCCTCAGAAGAGGATCTCCGTGGAGAGTAGCATGGACTTTCCCTTAGATGTTCTGGGAGTGGTCTTAACACTATCTTTTCGAAAGTCTTCCCGGACATAGCTGGTCTTGAATTGCTTAGCAGGTGCAGAGTACATCGGAAGCTTAGAGGTTTAATTTCCCGAGGTTGAAGCCTTAGGTGAGAAGGTTGCTGAACTGCTCTTTAGACTGGCAGATTTGGCAGATGTTAATGCCGACTTGGAAGGTAATGTAGGCTTGGCCACTGTACTGGCTACAAGGACCTTTTCTGCGATAGTTGTCCCGTTTATATCGCTAGTTTGTGTTGCGATTTCCCTACACGGCACCGGTTTAGTTAAAACAGAGCTAAACGTGCCAGACTTCGAGACAGAGGGTTGGCGGAGTCGCAAAAGAGTCCGAACTTCCGAGGACACATTCTCTTTCACCCGGATCCCCTTCTCCTTTGTAAAACAGGGACAGTTTCGGGAAATAGATGCATGTTCGCCATCACAATTCACGCACGATGGAGGTGAGGTGGGATAGGTCACCGCAGTTGGAGCAGGTGGATTCGCCCTTACAAAAATCACGCGTGTGGCCAAAACGTTGACACTTGTAGCATCTGAGCGGGTTCGGTATATAAGATCTAACCTCCATGACTTCCTACCCTGCTTTAATCTTTTGTGCGAGATCTACCCGATCAAAAGTAAGGAAGCGGGTACGGGTAGGCATGAATTCACCATTGACTTTTCGCTGAAACCGAAACACAGATGTAACGCCTTGATCCGCCATATTCTCCTGAATCTCCTCAGTACTTAGTCCGTCAAAAACGCGGGTGGTGATCACACCGCGTGAGGAGTTTGTCTTATTCAGTTCCTTCACGGGGAAGCTGGCTAACAGTTTCGCTTTCAGTACTTTGGCAGCTTGGGATGCAGAGAAGGCCTCAAACAGCAGCGTGCCATTGCGGGCTCTAATACAGGATTTCAGGGGGTCGGCTATTGTGTCGAGACAGTTTTGAACTATAAAAGGGCTCACCGTGAAAAACTTCCTTCCTTCCTCTGTCCGATTTATCACCAAGTAGGCGAGGACCACAAGACTTGACTACTTCTTTTCCCATATTACTGGTAGTTAGGTTTTTGTTTTTTGGTGCCATAAAATTCATCCCCCAGTGATCCCCACCCACCACGAAGCCCAACACGGGGTCACCCCACTGGGGTGACAGGGCTACACAGGGTATATAACGGCCACGCCGTCCCACTTACCCTGTAGTTCGGTATAATACCTAGTCCTGGTCGATTGACTAGGAGTGGGTTAGTCCCTAGCCTCCCGTTTAGTCGAAGCAAAAACCAAAGTGGTGTATTAAGTTGCTCACCCTCCCCAGTTACTGAAGGTCAGAACCCCGGGCTCAGATGCGCAACCCTCAATCAACCAGGATATTCATTTCCACCGACACGGGTCTCCAGGCACGGCCTACACGTGGGTGGGTAGTTTTTACCTATTGACCCCTCATCACTCAGAGGTTGCGCATTGAGGGGGGTCAAAGGTGACCGGGGACCCCGGGTGCACCTAACCCATACCTAACGGAGTAGGCCCCTAAGGGGGGCATCAAGTAGAGAACCATCAGTAAAATGTGTACACTGTTGCCATGAAGATCATAAAAGTGAAGAAATTTTGGAATAAAGTGTTAATTTCATTTTTCCTCTGGGTGGTCATAGTCAAGTCTACCGATGGAAATTTGATTCTCCGTGCAACTGGGTCCACAGTGTAAGATCTTTGAAGCATATCCGGAAGTTGTAAGTTGAATTCTGCAAGGTAGTGAGATATACGAAGAGAGAACGGGGTGTAATCAGTTTTACGAGAATTGTTTTGGACAGAAAATACTTATCGATATTGTTATTGTAGCTATCTTGGAAGCAATCGACAGACTCTAGTGTTTGCCTCTTGTTTTGAGAGGAAGTTCGTTAACTTAAATTCTTAAACTGTTGCAAGGCCTTTTATGGAAAGCTCTCATACTTATCCTAAGTGCAGAAGACTGGACAGTACCAAGCATTTAAGCGCTGTGTTACTAGATGAATTATATACTATGGATCGTAATCGATCTTGGAGAGGATGGCAGCCCTGTTATAATGCTAAAATCAGCACCCCAGTTCTTGGACGCTAAAGTTCTTGGAATATTAACACGTCTTAAACAGTCACCTCGCAGATGTTTAACGTGTGGGATCTAAGCCAGTCGTTGGTCGCAGTATAGGCCGATTATACGAACCGTGCTGACTGTTGAAATTCGGCGACTCTCCAATTTTAGCTGAGGATTAGGAGTTGATCGGAGCCTGGAGAAGGCGATACATTCGGACCTAGGAGGAGAAAATTTCAAACCGGTAGTGAGATCCTATTGTTGAATAGAATTTATAGTAGATTGCAGCAGATATTGTGTGTTGATGACCTCTTCCCCTTACAATAAATTGTGCAAATAGACAGTCTTTAACTGACAGTAAAATGCATATCATTATATTGTTGATAACAGCCAAGAAGAGAATCACATTCAATAGGGACCCTTGAGGAACTCCATTTTCTCTTTTTAATAGTATTTAATACCCGTTTTTACTTCATGGCACCGCAGGCGATGATACTGATAACATATGGAATGAAAATAGAGCACCGGTGGAATGTGATGGCGGGGGAAACCGGAGAAAACCCGCTCCAGCGCCGCTTTGTCCACCACAAATCTCAGATGCGTTCGCTTGGAATCGAACCTGGGCCAATAGATGAGAGGCGAGCGGTCTAATCACTCGGACACGGCGTGGCCTCCATTTTCTATGAAGACTTGTTTTGGGAGATGATCGTTGGCTCTAACTCTAATTTTCCGATGCTGTAGAAAGTTGTACATAAACGCAATCATATTTTCTGTGATACCATTTTTCAATGTTCCAATAACACGATTGCGAAATACTGTCATAGGCTTTTTCTATGTCCAGGTTTACAGCAGTCATGTGTTAAGAAAGGCATTCCATATTTCGGTTTTCAATACTATTAGATTATTCAACGTGGAGCGATAAGCACGTACGCCGTTTTGCATCTCGTTGAAAAAGTTCTTGCTTTCTAAAACACAACGGAGACGTTTAGTAATAATTTTTTCCATGAGTTTACATATGGCGCACATTAATGATAGAAGGCGATAGTTTTCCGGATTTGAGTGACCTTTGCTTGTTTAGGTTTTGCAATTACTGTAGATATTCGTCATTGATCCAGAAAGCGTTTTGTAATCAAATGCTGTTAAATATGTGTAGAAAATATATTAAAGCATTGTAGAGCATTTCGACTAGAAATTGGTAAGGGATGTTGTCAGGTCTTGGACTCTTACATTGATGGAGAGCGTCTTGCAGTTCTTTAAAAGGTCAAGTTGTCATTGAAATATTGGTAGGCGTTGGAGAAAATTGTAGATATTTCAGGAAGTGTTAGGGCGTTTTTTCTGCGAAGAAAGTTGGGTTCACAATTGCTCGTGGAAGGTATCAGCTAGTGTATCAGCGGTGAGCTGGGAATCAGTAATAATTGTAGGTATTTGTGGTTGTTGAATTATGTGTGACCATTTGGTTCCAAATATTGCTTGTCTTTTCCCACACGCTTCTGACCGGTTAGTCGTGCAGATAAGGCGTGTTGGAAAACTTAACCAAGGTTGTTTTTTGCTTCTTTTTTTTTTTTATTACTTTACAGGCTGTAGCTCGGAGACGGTTACATTTTAGTTTATTCTGAATGCTAGGCAGTCGTTTGAATTTATAGTACGCCTTGTGTTTTTACTTTCTCTATACGAACTATGTACATTGTATAGAGAAGGTATTGCATTGCACCCAAAATTTCAATACCGAGATTTCACCGGGAATACATGTTTTGAGACTCCCTGAATATAAAAAAAGCATTTTTAGAAAAATGTCCATGTGTGTGTCTATATGTATGTGTGTGTGTCTGTGGGCAGCATAGCACAAAAACGAAAGAACCGTTAAAGTCCAAACTTGGTATTTAAGTTTGGTATCTTCCAAGGATGCGACACGAGAAAATCCCCCCACTCCCAACTACCCTTTACATGGAACTTTTTTCCGAAAATGTGTATGTTCTAAACAATGGCTCTAACGATTTTGATTAAAATGTCGTATATTAAAGCTATTTACCTGACAAATAAAATGTATATCTTGAATTTTCTGGGAATAGCCCCTAAAGATCATTTTATTCTGAATGAATTTTACGGAATTTTGCATAATTGCTAAACCGTAAGAGATGGGGGAAAACTTACTGCACAGAAAATGTAACTCACCATAAAACACACTTTCTGTCATATACGTTATTTTCGTGGAGTTGATCATTTTTAAGATATTCCAGGTCTTTCCGCTTTGGCTTTGAAAAACTTTTACTTTTCTCATACAGGAATTTCTTAACTCCTGTCGATACAAACAAAGGAACTTGTTACATAGCAGTCAGCTTTTGGCTATCATTTTAACCCTCGTTTCGCTCCTACTTACAAGGAAGCAAGTAATAAGACTATTTATGCTAATTAGCATGAAGTAAATAGAAGCATATGCTTTTTAACTACAATTTGATACAGAGATATAGAGAAAGTCATGTGAATGGAACACCTCAGATTTTTTAGCTTGAATTCCTTTATTACAAGCTTCGTTCCACCACGGAACTTTCGCTGGCCAGAGGTGAAATTGTTCAGTGTAATGCTGATTTCTGCAGACGTTAGAATTGCTGACGGGGATAGAGAAACAATGTTGTCAATGTCTAGTTGAGAGAAGTCGTCCGGTTTGGGAAGTTTGTCAACCGCAATTTGAAGTGTTTCTGAAGCCACTCCAGTTAGCTTCGTTAAGATTCAAAGTTGCTTGGCGTGGGTGATGTTGATTCGGATGTGCTATGTCGAGAAAATTGAGAAGTAATCGCTCGCTTACAGAGAAGAAGAAATTGACCATGGAACAATGGGGCAATATTTGGAGTTATGATGAGGCTATATTATTAAAACTGTCGAGTGGCATCAAATCTTGTTGGAGCTAGAGACTTTAAAATTACTGCGGCTTGAGATTCAATTATTTTTCCTCGTTGGTCAGTTTATTTACTGTCCTATATTGAGCTATGGCTAGAAATCGCCCAAGATAACGAAGGGTTGAGGTAGCTGAGCAATGAGATCTGTTAGAGCAAAAATATCGAATTTGGTGCTGTTTGGGAGATATAGGTTACAAAGACAAATGTTTGTGTTAAGGAATATGACTGCAACTGCTTCCAGATGAGTATCTAGGTGGAATGTTGTCCTTTATAAAGATGGCATGCATGCTGAGCTGTGCTCGGTTCTTGTGATATACGGAATACTGCCGAAGGTGTCGTTTTCACGAAAGTTTCTCTTGCAAACAACATTAAAGGGTCATGTTTGTGCAGTAGTAATTGCAAATATTCTAATTGTGGCCGAAAACCATTTATGTTCCTCTGTAAAATGGTTGTGTACTTTTTATGGTGCCGGAATACGTGTTTATTTAGAATCTACAGGTGGCCAGTAGTTGATTCGTCTGTTTTGTTTTGCTCGATTGAGCTTTTTAGTTTCTTGAAGACTAGTTTTGTTTTTAATCCCTGTGCTGGCTAGTGAAGGATATAATTTGTCTAGTGTGTAAATTAGTTGAGCAAGTTGAGTGCTAAACCTAGGTCATTGTTTCAATAGCATTTTAATAAAAACTGTATAGTTGAGTTAGTTCAACGCATATTCGTTAGGTTTTACTTCCAGCAGAGGTTTAACTGTAAGCAGAGAATCATACAGTGTGGATACTTTATCAGATATGGAATGTTTGGTAGCAGGTTTGTTTCTTGTTGGTTTAGCCCCTGGGGGTTTGTGTCAGGTTTGTTCCGATTCTGAAACAGCAGTTGCGTTGTCATCTGAAGGAATGGGGCGTTTAGTTGAGACTGAGACGTTGGGTATCTCTTATATCTAATGGTTTAGGGGTTTGATTTAGCTCAGGAGCGCAATTGGATGGTTCCCTGGTAAATCCTGAGGTAGTTTTCGTTATCTCTCGCAGTCTGAGAGCAGGAAAATCTGTGAAAAAGGAGCTCGTGTTAGCAGTGCTTTCTTTGTTGGCTGTGTCTGGATTTGCATTGTTGGGCTAGATGTCCTTCTGTTTTACAGAAAAAGCAAGTAGAAGTATCTGAGGATACATACACCCAGTAATTTGAGTCTTCGTATCGAAGTTGGAAGCGCTTTGGTAGTTTTTCGAAGTCCTCAGGTTTGATGTACATTTGTCGGCGGAAGCTAAGTACGGGTGAGAATCTGGAGTGTTGGCTCCTGCTGTAACATGATTTACATAAGAAACAGTAGTAGTTTCAACCCCAAGTGTTCTAATAGCACAGAAAGACCCGCTTATGCTTTGTGATGAGTCCTCGAAGAGCTAAGGGTACACCATTGATGTTTATCAGAGGGTGGGATTTGCACAATTGTTCAACTTTGTTCTTGTTTGAGAGATATATACAGATTATATTGGTAGATATTCTGGATATGAACAGAATACTAGAAGGATCTGTTAGCTTGCCGACGTCATATAAGTAACATGTCATCAAAAACTTCCTCCGCATCTTGCTGCTGGGCACGCTCGATAAAAGGTTGGCATCCCTATCACATTCGATTCCGATGGGATGTTACGATTATCTGCGTTATCAGAGGCTGCGAGGTTTATTGTTCTGGTTAGTATGGTCTAGTATGCTATGAGTTCTGTCGTATGCCTGAAGCGAAATCAATGCATTATACAGAGGAACGTTTGTTTCTAGTGGAAAACTGTTTTAATGAACGTGGAAATTATACTGAGACAGTGAAACAAAATTTCGTTGTCAGGTTCCTTAACTCAAAACTACCGCACCGAGATACTGTGCGTGATTTAATTAATACATTTCGGGAGTCAGGTTACGTGCACAATGCTATTAGAAGTGGAAGACCCAGTGAAAAGAAAAAAATCTCTGATATATCGGATAGAATGCTTCTGTCTACAGAAATCAATAAAGAAATTGGCCCAACAATGTGATATTTCTTACGGTACCGCATACAAAGCAGTCAAAAAAGAACTAGTTTGTGACCATATAAGGTGTCAGTCGTCCACGAATTAAAATCCACAGATCACGGGAAAAGAGTTCAGTATTGTGAATGGTTTCAGAGGTTTATTTTGCACCATGGAATTGACGTGTTGGATAGGAAGCTTGGTTCCATTTATCAGGATGCGTAAATTCACAAAATACGCGAGTATGGTCTACTGAAAATCCTAATGCAATTCAGTAAACTCCTTTACATTCAGAGAAAATTGGCGTATGGTGTGCGATCTCTCGCTCTCGAATTATTGGGCCAATTTTTTTCTATAACTCAATTAAGATGTTTACTGCTCGGATATTCTTTTACCACTTATTTCACTACTAAATGAAGATGAAGTGAACGGTGCATTTTTTCAATAAGATAACGCTACTGCCCATACATCACATAAATCCATGGGACTGTTAGTGGACTTTTTTGGGGAAAGACTGATTTCTAAAGGTTTATGGCTTCCGCGGTCTCCTGATCTTACCCCTCCGGATTATTTTCTTTGGGGAGCGTTAAAGCTTCGGTCTATAAGGACAATCCAAAAACAATCGCTGAGCTGAAAACGGCAACAGAAGATTACATAACATCTGTAACAAAGGAGACATTAATTAGTGTTCGAAAATAAATTAAAACGAGTGAGTTTGTGTCTTCAAGAAAATGGTAAACATTTTCAACATCTTCTTTAAACAGGTTAGTTTTATATTATTTTTCTACATTACATTTCATGCATGAATATAGTGAACCTAGCAGTTTTCTTAACCAGCGAAACGTTTTCCCAATTCGCTCGCGCCAGCCAGTGCTGCCACCAGAATTCCAGACTCTAGGGGAATCTTGTTTATACGGGAGGTGCGGAGCGACTTCTCGATGACCCGTTATTTCTGGACAGGAACATTGTCATGGGCATCTATAATGATAGTTTGATCTTTGGTTGGTACACTTTGGGCAATATCAGTTGCACCGCAGTAGGTGTTGATACAGTTTGTTTTTCAGAAGTAGCTTTATTCATTGAAATAGAATTGGACTTTGAATTAATTATCCGAGAAGAATATCCGTGAGTAGATGTAGAGGTCATCGTTGATGTAGCAATATTCATCGGAGAAAGATTCTGTGTTGCACTATTGTTGGACATTTTGGGTTACGAAAACTAACATCAATTGGTCCGAGTTGATTAGCGTGTAGGCGCTAACACGTGAACAAGGGCACAATTATATCGTGTATGTTTCCTTTGTACTATTATTCTTTAAAAAATTAAACATTATGTACTCGAAATATAGTAAGTTCCACACAAAGGTGAAATATTAAATAATTGGAACTAGAAGGTAGCTAGTCACAAAACCCATATGTACATAGTATGTGTAGAGAAAGTAAAAATGCTGTTGTGTAAGTTAAAACAAACATAAAAGTACACAGTCGAAAACATGTGTATCTTTGTAACTGGTAGCTAACCGCAAGAGCGTGAAAATCTTGTAAGTATACAAATCCGTCTGGGTAGCGTGTCTGCCTCACATTCAACAGGTCACGAGTTCGAATCTCGGTTAAGTGAGTTACCCGGATAAGGATTTTCGGGGTTTTCCCTTATCCTGAGAAGACGAATGTCGAGTAACTTTAAGCTTCATCGACCGCGAGATCATTTGAGTATCATTTCACCAATCGCCCGATCTGACCAACCAGGTTAAAAGAAGTTAAGCTATTAAAAAGGTCTGAAGTGTTGCATTCAGATAACTTTCTCTAGCTGTTGCAAATATAAACTATTCTTAAAAGCATTGTTTTATCTGCATCATGGTAATTGAGATGAATGTTAGCATGATAATTGTTCTTATTTGCTTCCTTTTAAGTAGAAGGGAATAAGAAAATACATTAGCTAAAAGCGCTAGTCAAATCCTTTAAAAGCCCGTCGGTGTGATACAACTGAGGTTCGGTTTGTTTTGAATGGTCCCTTTGAGAAAATTATTTTAAAGCTCAAACCAATAACAAGTAATATCTCAAACGGCCAGTTCTACAAAAAAGCGTATGACAAATTGTTTTAACGCGATCTACATTTTTTGTGTAGTACTAAATTTTGCCTACCTCTTACAGTTTAAACGCTATGTGAAATTCTGCAAAAGTCAACCAGAATAGAGCTCTTCAGAGGCTATTCAAAATGTATATCCCATTTGTGATGTGAATATGTCTAATATACAGTATTTCAATCAAAATCGTTAGAGCGGCTTGTGAGAAAATCAAAATGCTTGCGAAATGTTTCATGTAAAGGGTATTTGGGGGTGGGAGAGTGTTGTTGAAAATGCTTGAAAGATGCCGAACTTGAATACAAAGTTTGGTATTTAACTGAGCTATGCTGTCGACATTTTTTTTTTCATTCTAAAAATGATCTTTTTTTGGACTCGGAGGACCTCGAAACATATTTCCGGTGAAATCTCGTCATCGAATTTTGGGTGGATAACAATAGCTTCTCTATACACCATGTACATTGTACATGCGGGCTAGAGAAAGTAAAAATGCCATGTCTTAATGGCAGCTCGTTATACACTGTATTAACTGAGTAAAGGTTTGGTAACCTCTTGTGTGTATAGATACCTTACCTTTACAATACCGGAAACTACCCGAATCGCCATATTAGTGCAATACAGTGGCATGTAGAAGTTACATTTACAAACGTTTACATACATGGAGTATGACAGACCAGCTTTGTAAATCCGGGAAAGTGTGCAATGTCCGCAGGTCCTTTTGATTCCCGAAGACATGTGTTGTGTACCTGTATTGCGAGCAATTCAAGAAACTGACTGGCATAGTCGCCTCTAAACAAAGAAAAGTCTTTAAAGTCGATTGCAGAGCTCTCTACGCCGCGTAGTTTTGTCAGGATTATAATCCTGAAGTATGTTTTGTATATCGCGGTAATAAGTGTCAGCGAGTCACAGAGATTGCTAATACAGTCCTCGCATTCTACATTATAACCCACAATACTTAATATTTAACATCCATCTGGAAACGGCACAAAAAACCTTTTAATTTTGAATGTGCTTAAAATCCTATCCCCTTAATTATTAGCCTTGTTTTGCCCCCTTTAAAACATTTGTAAAGCATTGACGATATAATGGTTTAGTCAGCATATATTGGGGAAACTATTTAAAATTACAACTGAAAACCACAATAATAATAATCCGCACATATTAACTGACGAGAAATGTTAATATTGTAGCTACATTTTACTTTATATAGCCCGTGTAGTAACTAGGGGGGAAGATTACGTTCCCACAAACATCTGAGATTTTACCGAAAATGCATGTTTGAGGACTTGTCAATCTAAAAACTCTATTTTAGAAAATGTTTGGTGTACCTAGAACAGCATAACCCAAAAACGAAAAGGCTGTTAAATACGAACCTACTTACGTATAATATCTTGCATGTATGCGACTCGGGGATTATCAACAATAACACTTCACCACGAACTGCCATATGCACGAGAGTTTTTGGAATGTTTTCTTAAAATTGGCCAAAAGATTTTAATTAAACTGCCATATGTTTGACATTTTTAGTACAAATGAAATGTACCCGTTTTAAATTTTCCAGAAATACTCCCTGAAGTCATCTTTAGTCTAAATGACATGTGTAAAACTCGTAAACAGTAAGGGATATATAAAATCATACTTCACAAGGTAGCTCCCTTAAAATAGGCAATTTGTTAAAAAGCATTTGTTCGTGGACTTCACCATTTCAGAGATATTCCTTGTCATAGGTTTAAATATTCCAATACTCTTTACTTTTTTTCGAAGAAGAGTTTGTATTTTCCTCTTGGCCCTGCAAATAGGAAAAATCAAACCATCACATAGCGACCAGCTTTTAAAAGCTTTGACTATCGCTTTAGCCTAATGTATTCCTTTAATCCTTAAAGGAAAATTGCATCAAGTATTTCCGCAAATTTTAGCAAGAATATAGAATAAGAGTTTTTAAAGAAAAGCTTGGACACGAGTGAGTAGAGTGTCATGCGACTGCAACAGTTGACATTTTTACTTAAGGTGTATTTTAATGATTTACAAAAGTATTTAAAATACATGCAGTACTTCTAATACTTCTAAAAGTTACATGTACATTTAATGTGCAACATTCTCGGAAAGGTTGACATGTGCGGCCCGACCTTGGTAAGGGTTCTTTAAATCAATATAAAACCCACATAATCTCATTAGCAAGGATTTCTGCACAATCGCATTTTTTAAAATGAAAATGCGAACTGTTGAATTTTGTAACATTCCCACTAATTACACTCAGGATTAGACCTCAAACCATAGGCAACAAATTGAGGTTAGTCACTAGATGGTAATACCTTTCTCTGTACGTACTATGTGCATAGTATATAGAGAAGGTATTGCACTCCACCCAAAAATTCGATACCGAGATTTCACCGGAAATATGTTTTAGTGTCCCCTGAGTCCAAATGAAGCATTTTCAGAAAAAAGTCTGTGTGTGTGTGTGTGTGTGTGTGTGTGAACACGATAACTCAAAAACGAAAAGTCGGTAAAATACCAAAATTGGTATTTACGTTTAGCATATTCCAAGGGTGCGACACGAAGATTTTGAGGAAAATCTCCCAACCCCAAACTACCCTTTACATGGAACTTTTTTAAAACATTTTGATTTTATCAAAAGCGGCTCTAACGATTTTCATTAAAATATCGTATATTAAAGATGTTTACCTGACAAATAAAATGTATATCTTCAATTTTCTGGGAATAGCCTCTGAAGCTTAATTTATTCTGGATGACATTTACTGAATTTTGCATAACTGTTAAGCCGTAAGAGATAAATAAAAACTTACTACACAAAAAAATGTACAGCACGTTAAAATACACACTTTATGCTATCAACATTTTTTTCGTGGAGTTGATAGTTTTTTTTTTTAGATATTCCTTCTCTTTTTCAGCTTTAAAAAACATACAGGAACTTGTCAACTCTTGTCCAAAACAAAGGAACTTGAGTCACATAGCAACCAGCTTTTGTCTATCACTATAACTTTGCTACTCCCTTATTTCGCTTCTACTTACAAGGAAGCAAGTAATAAGACTATCTGCTAATTTTTTCTGGATTAGCATGAAGTAAATAGAAACACGAGTTTTCTAACAATAATTTGTTGCAGAGATATAGAGAAAGTCATATGGATGGAACATATCAGATTTTTTTATGTTGTACCTTTTTAACTGTATAATAGTACAAACGCTACAGAAAATTGAAACTGTCTTGGACAACCAAAATTATACCTTCATTCCAGAATAATGTTGCCACGTAATTAACACGTCTATGCTGTTGAGTGAATAATAAATAAGCCCATTCTAACCTCAAACATACACAAAGCCGAAGGTAGTGGCTTTCGAATTGACTGTCTCTCTATATGAGGACAAATGATGTGCAAAAAATCATCAAATTGTGAGGCGTCATTCGCATATAATTGTAACATGATTCGAGATCCATCATCATCATATTTGGGACTAGAGTATGAAAATCCCCAAATTAGCTACACTTCTTGAATGTAGGCCAAACCCACCGACGGAG
The DNA here is from genome assembly GCA_030762935.1 of Hymenopus coronatus. NCBI lineage: Eukaryota > Metazoa > Arthropoda > Insecta > Mantodea > Hymenopodidae > Hymenopus > Hymenopus coronatus. The sequence continues at coordinate 164,526 of CM060880.1, read as the reverse complement.
CTCCTGCTGTCGATTGTTTCTGCCGTTTCTACTTTTTACTTTCTCAATACGTACTATGTACATAGTGTATAGAGAAGGTATTGCACTCCACCCAAAAATTCGATACCGAGATTTCACCGGAAATATGTTTTAGGGCCCCTTTTATCTAAAAAAAAATCTGATGTGTTCCATTCACATGACTTTCTCTACATCTCTGCAGCAAATTATTGTTAAAAAGCTTAGGCTTCTATTTGCTTCATGCTAAGTGAGAAAAAATTAGCAGAAAGTCTAATTACTTGTTTCCTTGTAAGTAGAAGGGAAAAAAGGGAGTACTATAGGTTAAAGTGATAGTCAAAAGCTGGTTGCTATGTGCGTGAAGTTCCTGTGTTTGTATGGACAGGAGTTGACAAATTCCTGTATGAGAAAAGTAAGTTTTTCAAGGCTGAAACCAAAAACAAGGAATATGTAAAAACCTATTAACTCCACGAAAAAAAATGTATATATCATAAATTCTGTGTTTTAATGTGCATTACATTTTTTGTGTGGTAAGTATTTCTCTCTCTCTTGCGGTTTACCAGTTACACAACATTCCGTAAAATTCATCCAAAATAGTCTTCAGAGGCGGTTGCCAGAAAATTCAAGATATACATATTATTTGTCAGGTATATACCTTTAATATACGATATTTTAATATAAATCGTAGGAGCTATTTTTTAGAAAATCAAAATTTTCGAAAATTTGTCCATGTGAAGGGTAGTTGGGGTTGGGGGGGATTTTCTTGAAAATCTTCGTGTCGCATCCTTGGAAGATACTGAACTTAAATGCCAAGTTAGGTATTTAACGGTCTTTTCGTTTCTGAGCTATGCTGCACGCACGCACACGGACATTTTTCTAAAACTGCTTTTTTGATTCAGGTGGTCTCAAAACATGTATTTGCGGTGAAATCTCCGTATCGAATTTTTGGGTGCAATGCAATACCTTCTCTATACACTATGTAGATAGTATGTATAGAGAAAGTAAAAAGCATTTTCAGAAAAAGATCCGTGTGTGTGTCCGTGTGTCTGTGAACACGTTAACTTAAAAACGAAAAGTCGGTAAAATACCAAACTTGGTATTTAAGTTTGGTATCTTCCAGGGATGCGACACGAAGATTTTGAGAAAAATCCCCCACACCCAACTACCCTTTACATGGAACTTTTTCCGAAAATTTTGAGTTTCTTAAAAATGGCTCTAACGATTTTGATTAAAATAGCGTATATTAAGGATATTTACACAACAAATAAAATGTATATCTTGAATTTTCTGGGAATAGCCCCTGAAGACTACTTTATTCTGGATGAATTTTACGGAATTTTGAATAAATGCTAATCCGTAAGAGGTGGACAAAAACTTACTACACGAAAAATGTGAAGCACGTTAAAACACACAATTTGTTATTTTTCCTTTTTTCGTGGATTTCACTGCTTTTAGATGTTCCTTGTTTTTGGTTCTGCTTTGAAAAACTTATACTTTTCTTATATAGGAATTTGTCAACTGCTGTCCCTACAAAGGAACTTGTCACATAGCAACCAGCTTTTGACTATCACTTTAACCTATGATACGCCCTTATTTCACTACTACCTACAAGGAAGCAAGTAATAAGACTTCGTTAATTTTTTCTCAATTAGCGTGAAGTAAATAGAAGTATAAGCTTTTTAAGAATAATTTGTTGCAGGGATGTAGAGAAAGTCATGTGAATGGTACACATCAGATATTTAGAAGATGCAGAGCAAGAGCTTGTTTTAAATCCGCAGCCATTGCTTCAAGTGGCACCGCTCAGTAATGTCAAATTGTACCGCCCTATTGTGAACACGATGAGACCCATGTCGCGTCGCCAGTATCGCTTCCATTGTGAATCCGGCATTACTGCTTCAGTATTAAAAATGCTGCCATCTAGTGGTCTTGGTCTGAAACGAGCTTTAAGCGCCACTACCGGTCGCTGATTCACCTAGGGCAGGAACAGCCCATAGAGGCTTATGCACAGTCTTTAATTTGGAGGCCAATCGGAACGTTGCTACTTATTGCCGGAACAAGCAATAGTACAGTGATAAGCCAGTCGCTTTGTTCCCGCGAGAAGTTTGGACGAGACATAACCCAGCCCACATACGTGCTGGAACACTGAACACGGGCGATAACTCAATTGCATCAGAACTGTCGTGAGGTAAGGACAGTTTTCTTGAACCGCTTTAAAGAACACTAAACATTACTCGATTTTGGTGGATTTCTGAATAGTGTGTTAGTCGGAACCTTATTCTGTGTAGCTAAACACTCGACGTTTAAAATTCAGGTATTTGATTTACACTCTGGCCCTGGTTTAAGCTTTCAGTAATCATATAAACCATTCTGTGCACAGTCGCCTTTGTTCTGTACACTGAATATTTTTAATTTAACTGCATTTGAGGTTTCCGTTTAGTACGTTGTTATACAGTGAGTAGCTGGGCACTGGTGCATTTGACTTGATACGTGCTGGAGTACTAAGGACATAGGATCTACAGTCATTAACTTACTATTTCAGTCTGGACATAATGGTGTATAGCTAAAACATTTAACGTTTAGGATTCGAAATATAATATAATAGCAGTCCTAATTTACGCTTTCAGTGGTGTTGAAGCCATTCTGTTCGCATTCACATTTTGTGTCTGAAATTGCATAGTTTTAACTCCATTTGACAGTTCTCTCATAGTGCATTATTAGGTAATGCCTTAGCCTGGACATGCTTTTGTACACTTCACGTTTATAGTAGTCGTACAAAGCATTCTTTTCGCAGTCGTCTGTGTTTCTATAAACAATATTTTGGAAAAGTTCACCTTCGCTACAGAATGGATATAGGAATTACTCCAAGAGTAGGGTGTATATGGTTGGACACAATTTTGAGCCACAGATCTATTCGAATATTTTGGAAGTGGTTGGTTCTTTAGTAATCCATGCTTAAAGTGTTCACTAATTTCTCGAATTTAACAGAAGCTTCGTGTTTTACAAGATAAACCCAAGTATATCAATGCTCTAAAGGTTGATTTCATTGGTTCAATGTTCTGCCCAGTGATATGAGCCTATGCCGTGGCCAGTGGTCATACGATGTCTTGTTGATTACTAGCTGCCAATTAAAAAGTCAGTTTTAGTACTGCAGCCAAAGTGGAACTTGGTTTCATCGCAGATATCGCAATGTGCTCAGCTGATGGCAAACGTGAACTTAATATTTCAGCGTTATTGAGTTTCTGTCACTGCAAATTATTGCACTATTTATTCATTATAGATTTTTCATAGATATGCACGATGTGTAAGGTTTCTGAACATCAAATGAAACTTAAAAACTATAGTCTCTTAGTCAGGCAGCTGTGGAAAATTCATTGAACCAACTCGTTTAAGTATTATAGAGATTTTTGGGGTTGTGGCTACCACTTTATCTATCCTCCTCGACAGCCCTACTTGGCCCGTGAATTGGTGTATCGAGACAATAGTGAATAGGTATTTGCTATGAAGTGTTTGTCGATCATGTGTGTTGGGAAGCACGTTTGAATATTGGTGGTAGAGGGCATATTGTGGAAGTGTGTGAAGCAAACTTTGAAAGGCCGTTTGGTGGAAGGAGTTTTCGGTGGTATCGCCCGTGATACTGGTAGCTTTTGGTTCCTATGGAAACTCGGGAACGGCGCTACACTGAGGATGGCACCACCATATTCAGATTGCTGGAAGGGTTCCTACGATCTTGAATAGTGTAGGTTCGAACATCATTTCTAACTATGCTTTTGTGAAACTGGAACACTTACTCAGAATATTGAAGGTGAATGGAGGGAAGAACGTACTGTTATACCAAAATACGGAAGGAAGAAATGCTACTTCCTGGAAAAGCATATGTTCCAGAGTATATACGAACCAGAAGAGTTTCTGTGCATTTTTAGGGTAGCTGCAGAGTTGTATCCGCCAAAATATTAAGGTGAGTTAACTTTAACTTAACTAAAAGCGAGAGGCATTTCAAGCTAATCGAAAAAAATTGTAGCCCGAAATTATCTTGTATAACTTGAAACACGTGTAGGATTCGGAAACTTAGCCCCCTTTTTACGATTACAATAGTCGTGTAAAACAATTCAGTAAGCAGTCACCTCTGTTTTGTACATCCCATAATTTGAATTAAACTGAATGACACGTGTTCCAATAGTTTAAACGTTGTTGAGCAAATTTCCTAACATATTTTAAAGCCATAACATGCGAACTATTTTCGAAAAGTTGGTGTTTAGAAGTTACACAAATTCCAAAAATATTAATGCAATTCTTTAGGAGTCCGATAAATCATTTGTATTTGAAGGTTATCCCAACACATTTTTTCCCTAGAAATTTCGTTAACTTAATCTGCTACCTGGCTGATTTTTGTTTAAATTGCGTACTCAGGGTTTTTCAAAATACAATTAAGGGTTTTGCCCAACCTTTCTGTTAGCGCATTTAAATTCAAGTAAATGTACGCAAATAGATTTGAACATATTATATCCATTGTAAAGGGTAAGTTTAAACTGTGCATCTAGATGTATTAACAGAACACAGCTACTGCCGCCATTTTGTTTCTATTCGGTGTTCTTTTACTTTAAGCTCTGAGATGATTTTGACATCTAAGAGAATGATACATTTAATGAAATTAGATATATCATGGGAAACGAGAAAAAACAAACGTTGCATTCACATGACTTTCTCTAGCTATTATGCAACAGATTATTCTTACAAAAGCTGATGCTTCTCGGTACTTCGTGCTAATAAAGATACAGGACATAGCAAAAATTGGATTACTTCCTTATAATTAGAAGGGAATAAGGGAGTACACTAGGATAAAGTGATTGCCAAAACTGGTTGTTAAATGCTATGTGATTGAAAAGTTTCTTTGCATGGCCAGGTGTTGAAGAATTCCAGTGAGAAATGCAAGCATTTTAAAATTGAAACCAATAAGGGAATATCTCGGATTTGATCAACTCAAAAAAAAAAAAAAAAAAAAAAAAAAAAAAAAAAAAAAAGACGTAAATTGGTGTGTTAACGAGATTTACATTCCTTGTATAGTAAGTTTGTCTCTACTGGTTTACCAGTAATCTGTAATCCAGGATTAAGAACTTTTCACAGCTATTCCCAGAAAATTCAAGATTAACATTGTCATACAAATATATTTAATATGCGGTATTTTAATTGCAATCGTTAGTCATTTTTGAGAATCAAAATGTTCGATTCTTTTTTCTATGTAAAGGGCAGTTTGTGGTGGGCAAATGTTCCTGAATCTTGGTGTCGCATCCTTGTAAGATAGTAAACCTAAATATCCAGTTTGTTATATTTACTCTTCATTTATAGTGTTCACACACACACCCACCTTGACCTTTTGCTAAGTGACTTGGGGGGTGGCGGGATACAGGGACTAAAATGTTTCCAGTGAAATGTCGCTCGAATTTTTGTGTGGAATGCAATACCTTCGCTTCCTACTATTACATTGTGCACACATACTAGAGAAAGTAATAATTTCTATAAAATTGTTTAATTTATGGATGGTGTTAACACCCGAAAAAGTCCATCACCCCCTGCTGGTTTGAACTCGTGACCCTGGGAAGCAGAGGCTAGCACTGAGGACATTTCTCTGTATGTAGACTCGGTATTAAAATAGGTTGTTTCCAAACGTCAGTCTTACTCGAACTAGTCCGAAATTTAATGTCGCAACTGGCGACATTAGGTAATATTTTTGTTGCATTCAAAATTAGATCATTTTGAGATTAGGCAGCGCACAAAGCACTTGTGATGTCACACCTCAGAGGGTGTTGGTTAAATACTTGTCATGGCTTCTTGAGTTATCAGCAAACCTGTCCTATCCTCCAGTGTAAAGGGCAGTTGTCTACAAGAGTCTGACATTTTAGAGCTTGCGTATTTCACCCAAAACACTAATTTGTCCTAATTATCCTAATAGTATACTCTCGACAAGATAAGGTAATCAATATGTAGAAATGTTTCAATAATATTTCGTGTTAGTAATTTACACTTCTTGGCTCACTGCAAAAGGATACGAGTTCACAGAGTAGGCCACGCCTATGTTTAAAGGTTAGGTCTCGGAGCGTTCTGTGTTTTTATTTCGATTAGAGTTATAAACTATAAGGGTGCAGCCCTAGTGCTGTTAAATAGTTTAGTAATTCTTATACTACAATCGAAACTAAAGTAGTTCGTGTAAATACACTGAAAGCAACGTTTAATCCAACACAAGAGACGCAGCGCTCTGGATATACACAATTGGGTGGATGAAGAATTAAAGGTGTGATGAATTACAAACATTTCAGCTTGTAGGAAAAGAAAATGCAATATATTTAAAGTTTAAAACTAGTATAAGCTATGAAGCTCATTTGCGCCGTCATGCAGCTAACGCAACAGTAACCTTAATGAATGGGAATAAGGTAGATGTGGTAATAACCCCAGCAGATCAGGAATTTACGACTGTCAGGCTTTGTAATATTCCTCCTGAAATATCCGATGAAAGAATTAGAAATGTTCTACATAACTATGGAAATGTACATCTTGTCAAAATGGACAGCTGGACCGTTAAATGGAAATTTGCTACGATAGAAACAGATATACGACTGGCTCAAATGGTAATTAAGAAACCCATTCCATCTAATGTGATTATTGGGAAATATGAGCCATTTGTTACTTATTTAGGTCAGGAACAAACCTGTTTTAAATGTGGAAGTTCTACCCATGAGGCATATTTGTCCGCAGCGAATGATCCCTGACAAACCTGCGTCTACTGTAAGGAAGTTTAGTGATCTGGTTTCTGCTGTTACCAACAGCCCAGAGCAAAATGGTTTACCAGAGAATATCATTACGGAAACTAGTACCGTGCAGATAGAAACAATTGAACACAAAACATTTCACATAGGTGAAAAAGTTTGTGCTAGTAATGCAAAGGAGGATGTTAATTTAGATGCTTCTGATACAGAAATGGAATGTACTGCAACAATTGCATCTATGAAAACTAAACAAACTACACACAAAGCAGGGACCACCCTCCCAGTGGACATAAATACCGAAACAGCTGAAAGAGAACCCTCATGTGAGAAGGCAAAACACAGTAGCAGTGTTGGGGAGAGCACGAATGCAAACAAACCGCCGCGAAAGAAGAGAGGCAAGGGCAGCAGTACTAGCATTGAAATGGCCTCAACACGCAAGAAAAAGGCATACACTACGCATAAAGACCAACTTGAACAGAAACAAACGACACGCAGGAGTAAAAGTGTTGACAATGCTGAAATTATACGTGACCCTATGGTACAAAAGAAAGCTCCAACAGAAATTAAGACGTGGCATGAAGAGGTTGAAGCAACCCTTGGCAAGGAAAGTGTGCACCAGCACACAAGAGAAGCAGATGATCCCATACAGCCTGGACAACTTGGAAACTAAGCACAACAAAAGGTGCTTCCTTGTAGTGCAAAGGAAAATAAATTGGGGTTTCCACTGCTTAAAAAGAAAGAATAAGTACAGAAGTAGAAAGGTAATAACACATATGTATTAAATGTATTGTTTTGTTCTTTGTTTTGTATTGTTTTGCTTTACTTTTGCCTTTTATTGATGGATCTCACATTAACGGTAGCAACGTTAAATTTCAATGGCAATTACTCCCCGATGTAAATGGCTATGCTACAATGCTTTTTAAACGTACATGACATAGATGTGCTCTTTCTTCAGGAGATAAAAGCTACCGACTTTTCTTCCATAATTACAACGCATGTGTTAACATGGGAAGTGAATCGTTAGGCACTGCCATATTAACAAAATCGGGAATTGAATTAGCTTCAATTGAAAAATTGCCCTCACGAAGAGGAATAAGTGGTATATATAATCATGTTGTATTTATTAATATATATGCGCCATCAGACTCAAACAAGCACAAGGAAAGGAATGTTTTTTTCAGTTGGACCTTGCGTATCTTTAACGTACTTTACCACAGTTTTACATTCTTGCTGGGGATTTTAATTGGGTATTGAGGGGAACAGACTGCACTGAGCAATATTGTCCTAGTAATACATTAAAATATCTTGTAACGTCGATGAAAGTGTGTGATGTATGTATCCATACTCATTCAGTTGTGCGTTTTACACATTTTACAGGAAATTCTGCTGCCAGACTAGATCGCATATATATTCCGGAAATTTTACAAAATAAGATCCAAGCGCTTGAACATCTACCTGTAGTATTTAGTGATCATGAGGCGGTTAGTCTACATAAAGCTTTAAATTTGTACTTCATTCCACAGGGACGCTCATTGGAAAATGAATACTAATTTATTGAATGATTGTGATGTGAATGCCAAATTTGAAGTAGCGTGGACGAATTGGAAACTGCTTTTAAAATCTTACCAAAATTACGCAGAATGGTGGGATCGCCTAGTTAAACCCAAAATTAATCTTTTTAAACAGTATTCGTTTGAAAAGCGAAAAGATGATCAATTGGCACATTTTTATTTTCGCTGCATACACGAATTGTAAAACAATTATCAACCAACGACAGCAAGAGGCATCAGATTAGGACAAACCAAAGTTAAAATCCTCACTATTTATCGTAAAAGAATGGAAGTACTCGAACTCAGAAATGGAGATAAACATATAATTGCAAATGAGAGGATAAGTTTGTATCATCTCGTGAATTTGCATAAGAGACGTAAGAGGAATCTTGATTTTAAAAGTACATACAGATGGGCGTGTGGCAACGTCACAGAGAAATTAGTAATGCCTTCGTTAGTCACTATTCTACCTTGTTCAGTGAGCCAAGTAGGGAAGAGATTTCCTGAGGCAACTTGAATCTGAAATTTCTGCCTAGAGTAACTTTGGAAGAGAATAGTGCCTTGGAGCAGCCTATTCCAAAGGCTGAATTGCTTAAAGCATTGATACAAGGAAAAACGTCAAAAACACCAGGATTTGATGGCGTTCCGCATGAATTCTACAAATATTTTAGGAATGTTATTGGGGATGATTTAGCCAATATTTTCAATTGTATATTACAAACTAAACAACTGACTGTCACAAAGGGTGTTATTGTGCTGATAAGTAAGCAACGCGACAAACGTCAAGTTAAAACTTACAGATCCATTTCATTGTTAAATTATGATTATAAATTATTAGCGAGGATATTAGCTAACCGAATAAGATCCTTGCTAAGTAGATTAATTCATCCAGCACAAGCATGCGGTCCTTCTGGTCGTTCTATATATGACCTTACCTGCTCTTTAAGTGATGCTGTTGCACATTGTAGTTATAGTGGGAAACAAGCAACTATCACCTCTCTAGACTTGAAGAATGCCTTTGACGCATTATACAATCGATACCTGTTTCATGTTTTGAAGTGGCATGGATTTAGTGATCATTTTATAACTTTTATTGTATGTTTGTATAATGGAATCACCTCAAGCTTACAGATTAATGGGTTTCTAGCTGAAGATATACAAATTAAACGTTCTATTTGTCAAGGTTGTCCAGCTTCGATTAATCTGTTTTCTTTAGCCATAAATCCTTTAATATATCAACTATACATAATATAAATCTGAGAGGATATAAATTTGAAATTTCAGCTTATGCAGATGATGTTAGTGTTGTTCTATCCACTGATTCAGATGTTACTAATATGACAACTATTATTGACAAATTTGGAAAAGTATCTGGACTAAAAATTGAGGATAAATCTTGCATATTGCCAATAGGTCCTTTGAGAGTACCACCTGAAATACAACCTTTAAGGACTGTGAAAAAGCTTAAAATATTGGAAAAATAATTCATGCTGCATATGTAAATGAAATGCAGTCTGTAAATTGGGCTCCTATAGTGCAGCAAATAAAATCCAGCTGTAAAGACATGTATCATCGACAACTTTGTATGAAAGAATGTGGGCTATACATGTTTGTGCTCTCTAAGCTATGGTATACAGCACAAATACTTCCCATTACGAAGCAACATCGTCAAATTACTGCAGCTGTTAGTTGGTATATTTGGCAGGGAAATATATTCAAAATGCCTGTAACAACCCTTTATCTTCAACCGCGAGAAGGTGGTATTGGTCTTTGGAACATAGAGATGAAATGCGAAGCGCTTTTCCTCAGTCCAAATAACAAATTACAAAATAGTGATGGTGTATTTTCTAGTAAGTGGTTATAACACTGGATGAAGATGATGTAGGAATAGATAATCCAGTAGACATTAGAAGAATGCCTACAACTTTAAATAACATGCGGCTTTATATTGAAGAAAGAAGTTATCTACCCCCTGAACAATGCTGTACATCGAAGACAACCAATCGTACGCTCATGCTTTACCGTAATGCACCTGAGATGAGAATAATGAAGGTTTTGCCTCTGGACACTCATTTTTACTTTCTCTATACTCACTATGTACATAGTGAATAGAGAATGTGTTGCACTCCACCAAAAAATTCGATACCGAGATTTTACCGGAAATATGTTTTAGGGTCCCCTGTATCCAAAAAAAGTATTTTCAGAAAAAGGTCCGCGTGTCAGTGTGTCCGTGTGTCTGAGCACGATAACTCAAAAATGAAAAGTCGGTAAAATACCAAACTTGGTATTTAAGTTTAGTATGCGACACGAAGATTTTGAGAAAAATCCCCCCAACCCAAAGTACCCTTTACATGCAACTTTTTTCGAAAATTTCGATTTTCTGAAAAATGGCTCTAACGATTTTGATTAAAATATCGTATATTAAAGTTATTTACCTGACAAATAAAATGTATATTTTTAATTTTCTGGGAATAGCCTCTGAAGACTACTTTATTCTGGGTGAAATTTTCATAACTACTAAACCGTAAAAGATGGACAAAAATTTAACACACAAAAAATGTAGAGCACATTAAAACACAATTAATGCTATATACATTTTTTTCGTGGAGTTGATCGTTTTTGAGATATTTCTTTCTCTTGGTTTCAGCTTTGAAAAACATGCTTTTCTCATACAGGAATTTGTCAACTACTGCCCATACAAACAAGGAAACATCACACATAGCAACCAGCTTTTGGCTTTCACTTTAACCTGTGGTACTCCATTTCGCTTCTACTTACAATAAAATAAGAAGTAAGACTATTTCTGCTAATTTTTCTCGATTAGCATGAAATAAATAAAAGATACTCTTGTTAACAATAATAATTTATAGAGATATAGAGAAAGTCATGCGAATGGAACACATCAGATTTTTCGTATTTATTTCACAATATTTCCTTGAAACATCTTCCAGCTAGAATCGCATCCTTGTGGTTTCAAGTTGTACATGATGTCCTACCCACTTGTAGTAGATTACATGAAATTCATCTCGCCGATTCTGGTAAGTTCCCGAAATGCAACGGAGAAGACACAGTAAAACATAGGTTGTATGAATGTTCTGTTATACTGGAAATTAAGATTCGCTTTATGGATTCCCTGAAGAAACTACGATTAAATCATTATAAATGGTTCACTCCAAGTATTCTTCTTCGATCAGATTTTGTTTCAACTCAGACTTCAAAACATAAGTTTACATTGTGGTTAATAGCAAATACAATGTATTATATATTGCAAAATTATGAATACCTGAATTTAATGGAGTATGTACTTTATATGAAAACAGAGCATGCCAAGCTCTTCTGTAATACTTACTCTGCAAAATCTTACAAGATGTATAAAAACTTTGATTTTAATTCATTAACTGCAAGAGAATATACTAATGTGTTTGTAACCAGTTAAATGTGATACCAAAGTGAAGTATATTCATAGTTTTTATTGTAAGGTATAACAAAATAAACAATAAATTGAGAAAAACCAAAACAAAGTTTCGTGCTTTCATCCTAAAGACCCTAACGTTAAGGGACACGCAGTGGAGTTTTCACCACAACCATTAAACATTTACAAAATATTTTAATAGTAAATGTAAATGTAAATCTTTGGGCATCAATAGATTAAATATCCCCCCCCCCGTTGCACGGCGTTGGTCTATAGTCAATTCAGATTCGTACAATGTACCAGTTTCCTAGGATACTATTTTAAAGTTTTTCTCAACTACATTTTCACACCTGGATGAAATTTTTGGATAGAATACAATACCTTCTTCACCTATGTACGATGTGCTTAAATGTTAGAGAAAATAAAAGCTATAGGACATAAATGTGTTTCAACGCGAAAGGTATTTGTTGTAGATTTTTTCGTCTCTTACGGTTAATGGGTTATGCAAAAGTGAAAAAATAACTTAGACATATGGTATAGTAATAAAATTCGTTTGCTATTTTTGCGAAGGGATTATTTAAATATACCGTTTTGCTAGAGGTGCCTAATTATGAGCTACCTTTCCGTATCTTCTGACTCGTCTGTAATATCTTACGGCTGTGTGCTTTGTTAGTTTGATGAGAACAATAAACATGTCATTGCTACTGCATCTAGGAGCTTGTTGAGAGCAATGCATGTATGACTGAACTTGAAAAGGGTGCAATTTATTTAGCTTTGCAAAAGTTTCGGCTGTACATTTATAATCGCGAGGTGATCATACATACACATCCCGTTAGCTTTTCTTTTATACAGAAACGCAAGCTTTCAAACTCGTATCACGTTTCATTGAGATGTTGCACCCTTTAAAAGTTGTCCAAGTTCCTGGCGTTGAAAATGTATTTAATGACACTTTATCAAAACTTAAGATTAATGATCCTGATACTATCGGTAATCCCAGCAAAACGGTGAAAATGTTGAAATTGAACATTAAAGTAGATTCGATTCTGGTTTCAAAATTAAAGGACCTTCAAAAGTTTCAAATGGAAGACAAAGAACTTAGTCTGGGAAAATGTTACAGATATAACTGGAAATTTAATAAAAATGTGGTAAGAAAGCTGGTATTTTGTATCGGTTTCAGGACAATGCAGTAAAAAGTTGAAAGGTTGTAATTCCAACATGTATACAACGTGAACTAATTTTGGAATTTCACATTTGTTTAATTCATTCTGGCGTAGAAAAGACAACTATTTCTGAACTTACATATAAAAAGTATGACAGTGCCACGAAATATAATACGTGATAGGAAGAATGGCTTGGTCACTTTGATGGGTACAGGCCAATACAATTCTAAAGTTTGTGCCCAAGTACGAGATGATTGCGGCATTCTTGTGTGATAACGCAATAGCAAGAAATTTAAGAATAATTCACATGAGCCTGGAATAAAATTTTACGCAAGGGAACTAACTCCTGTGAACGTTGCGTGAGGAATGTTGCCACATATTTCAGGTTACTTTGTCATGCCAATAACAATCTGGATGAAGCACTGTAAATATATTGACGTAATTAATAATAGTATAGATGCCAGTATAGGGTTTGCTTCAATAGTTGTTAGGCCAGAAACTCAATAATAAAGGGTTACCTGATATTAAAAATATATAAAGGATTACATGAAGAGAAAGCACATTTGCCATTCCAGAGTAGTAGTTGGAACAACGAAAACCTAAAATTAAAAGGCATTAAAGAAAATGGAAACACCCCGTTGGGAATCCTCTTTTAGTAAAGAGAAAAAATATTTAGGGTTGAAATATAGGGCCTGTTGTACAAGGGCCCATATACACAATGTCCATACTTTCGAATTGAATGATCTAGGGAAAATTATTGGAAATCAATGCGGCCTTACAAGACACCCACTAATTTGTAAATAAGCTTGTAAAAAGGATGAATAAAAAAAAAATAAAGCAGCTGTTCTCTCATGTAATGAAAATGTGTAGGAATGGATTATTTTTACTTGTTTTATGTTCATTTACAGTTTTGCTGGGGATGTTTAGCGCTTATGTAAGCAGCTTATCAGAATTTCACGTACTCGCATGAGCACAAAAGGGGCATTGTGAAACAATAAATATCATTGTGGAGGAATATTTATATCTGCCATGTTTCTTTAGTTGATAGCCTACTTGGTAAGATAAAAGGTTTTTCAGTTTTTCTATATTTTTATTTGATGTTGGAAATTTACTAAATAAAAAGTGAAATGTTTGAAAGAAAATGTATTCCTTTGGTAAGGAATTCCTGTACCACTAACACGCCCCGAGAGTAAAGATATCGTAAAGTGCCCTGCCGACGAGATACCAGCTGCAGCTTAGCGCTATTTCACAGCCTTCAAATTCATTGCAGGCCAGTTCCCCAGAATGCCTTCACTTATGTTTACAAGTCAAAATGAGTTATCAAATGCAGCCAGCGAATCTCGCTATTTTCTCAAATTGAAAGAAATGCTTGTGACAGTCGATTTTTCTGAGTCTTCTGAGACCAAGAGAGCCGTGGTAGTTTTTCTTTCTGCTACCATGATTTTATCTTAATTTTTATGCTCGTCTTGTGTAGGAAAATAAACCAAGAAGATGCCCTCCCATCTCGAAGCTAGGCTTTCCCTTGTACGTTCTCGAGTATGTATATCAGCAGGACTGAATGCCGCACATACTACGTCCACGTCTGTTTTGGAGCGAGTGTTTTCAACGAGGCAAACCAGAGGACTTTTGGTATAAACAACTTACGTGCTGATGTGAACTTCTTTTGGACTACATCGTGTAAGACTCCTGCACAGGGCTCCTTATTCATATTGTCCATACGGATGCGGTGCGTGAGTACAGAGCTCCTTTTGCAGTCAAACATGATCGTGATTTAGACATCACCAACTTTAAGGAACAAAATAAGAATGTTGCAAAATCAAGAGATGTAATGTAATCCGTAACCAGGGCATATTCCGTACACGAATGTGTGTGAAAACTTATACAAATCCTTGCATTTACATTTTAATTGGGAGTCCACTTTCTAGTCCTTTTGGTGGAAAGTTATTAATACCAAACTGTGAAACAATGGATTTTAAAACAATTACAGACGAAAAAAAAAATATTTTTAATACAATGTTAGTTATAAATATGTATTCCACTATCCACTTTGGGAACAATACCAGGATTTTGCGTAACCGTACTCTGAAACATTCTGTAAGTAGATCTGAACTTAATACACGATTAACACAATCGAGCTAACACGTATAATTGCAGACTTTGGTCAGAAATGATCCTCAAAGTTCAATTCAACAGGATTTTCATGACATAAATAAGTTACTCTACGCTCTGTCTTCTCGTCGCAGTTCATACTTGGCCTTTATTTTGTCGAACTTGGCAAAGAAATGATATAAACCGTTAAAATAAACGTGGAGCGCTACTACAGCATGTTAGCAAAACTTATGAATCATAACTGAGGAACCATAATATGGATAACAATCTAAATAAAAGATGGCGCTCCAGCCCAGCTTTACAACCCTGCAAAACGATTACGCAGTTTTTCGCAGACAATGCTGTACGTTGGGGAATGTCACTCTTTCTCTTCAATATTTGGTAAACCCCATTGTTTTCCCAACAATATTTTCCTATCTGTAAAAATACAGCGGTATATTTAAACTCACTTTTGAGACACACATCAGTGTAAATTACAGGAGTAGGTATATTTACGTGTTCCAGCACAACTTGGCACACCTTCACCAAATTCCGTATATTTATAATTAAATAACCGATCCTAGTTTATAACCAGTCTTTAAAGTATAAATAGCCGAATCTACTCCACTTTTTCTAAAATCAGTTTTCATATATACAAATAGCAGTAAAATAAAGTACCGATTTTAGTCAATACTAAAAATGCGACTTTGCGCACATCATAGTTTTTTGTATGTTTTGTATGAATTATTTAGGTTGAACCAACTAAATTATTTTAAAATGTAAATTGTTAGTAAAGATATATTAAATTTTTATTTATATCTAATTTGATCAAATTGTTAAAAAACAAATTAATCACCAATTAGATTATAGATTTTAGTATAGAATTCCAGGTCTTAAAGTAATATTCTTTCTTAACTACTTTCATTGAAAAAATTACAGAACATGAAATTCATTGCTATTTTTTCAGCTTTTTTCATTCCTTTGTATTTCAATTTAATTTCTCCTGTTTCAAACAAATGAACATCCCATTCAGTAATTTCAAATATCTATCTGGTAAAGTAATTTTAAGTGTTATCAAGTTCCATCCCATTCAGTAATTTCAAATATCTATCTGGTAAAGTAATTTTAAGTGTTATCAAGTTCCATACAAAATTTTTGTCCATGTTTGGTATTGAAATATTCACAACCAGCGACATATGAAACGTCTTGTTCTAGCTCATACGTTTAAACAAATTAATCTTCTTAACATGGTTGAGCTTCTTAAGTAGGTTTTCTAAGTTGTCCATTTATATAGCAACATTTATGAAAAACATTGTTTTTTATTTCTAAGTTTAGACCAAACTATTTTTTCTAATACATTTTTTTCTTATAAATGGAGAACCTTAAACACCAAAATAAAAATGAAATGCAATCTAAAGTGAAAGAATTAGAAAATCACAATAGTAATATTTTACTCAATATGGTTTTAATAACCATCTTATTTATGAAAAAATATATAGAAATTTTAAATTACAAGACCTGAATAACTTATAATTATAAACATTATATAAACATTCCATTGTTGATTACATTAAAAGAAAGAACCCATTTGATATAATTGAACGGGGATTATTTGTAGAGATCAAAAACTATTGTGGAGTGACCAGCAGAGGATTAATTTTATGTCTACATTTATACAGACAAGTCAACACTTTTAGATCTAGCAAGGCCTGTGTCCCTTTATTTTTCCTTTTCTAAAATCAGTAGTACCAATACAAAACATGACAAGAATGAAACAAAGGAAGATAAACATTATACAAACACAAAGAGTAAGTAAAACATGGAACATTTTCCACTTTTATTCATTCTGCAACATCCTCCCCACCCTGGGCGATCTCCAGAGGAACGACCAGCTGGAAAGGACGTGTGATTGCGTTGCCATCTGCAGTGCGTAGTACAATTGTCCTTAAATTTCCATCCCTTCCACGACGGAGGTCCTCTATGCGCGCTTTCTTCCATGTTTGACATGGCGCACCTCTTCGTGGATCAAGGCGATGTCTTTAATTTTGAGCTGAGGTGAGTTCTTATCAGGTTGACGAACTTCGTGAAAACTTCTAAGTTCTGTCAAATACTCCTTCGACCAGCGCTTCCACAGGTCATCTGCTAGTTTCTGGTGAAGTATGAATTATTTTGTTAAATTGTCCTTCACCTCAGGCTCAGCTCCACTAGGTATTGTGGTTAACCTTTGACCACAAAGAAAATGTGATGGTGTCAATGGCTGTGATTCTGCACTATCTGATTGTGATATTGGTCTTGAGTTAAGGGCTGCTTCAGTCATGATGAGAACTGTATTCATTCCTTCTGTCACTTGGGCTCGACCCAATACCTTTCTCAGACAGCGTTTCATAGTTCCTATCATCCTCTCCCACCAGCCTCCCCAACAAGCAGCCCTCGGAGCAATGAACTTCCAAGTGGTGTTGTTTTCTGCAAGATATTGCTTGGTTTTTGAAGCGGCGAGTGTGTTCCATAACTCAGTTAACTCTCTGTTTGAAGCATGGAAAGTCTGGGCGTTGTCAGAATAAATACTATGAGGCAATCCGCGTCTCCCGGCAAATCTTTGGAGTGCAGAGATGAAACTATCTGTGGCCATAGAAGTGCAGAGCTCTAAGTGGGCTGCACGAGTTTTTGCGCAGGTGAACAGCGTAATATAAGCTTTCTTAACTTCGCTTCCCACCTTAATGTATACAGGTCCAGCAAAATCAATTCCCGTTACTTTGAAAGGTTTCAGTGATGTCACTCTGTCACCAGGAAGAGGAGCTTCAACTGCTTGTGCAAATGGGGCTTTTGCCAGTTTGCAAGGAAGACACTTTCCTAGTGTCCTTTTTATAGTTTGGCGGGCACGGAGAATCCAAAATTCGTCTCTAAGCTCGGATAGAACAATCCGAACACCCATATGATGAAGTCTGGTATGTGTGTTTTGGATCAATAAGTGAACAAAGTGGTGCTGCCCATCGAGTAGTATGGGATGACGTTGTGTTGGAGACAGGCTGTTGGCAAATTGCAAGCGTCCACCAAGATGAATTACTCCATTCTTTATGAAAGGGTTGAAACGTGCAATTTTAGATTTCTTGGGCAGTGGCTGATTGTGCTGGAGTGCGTGAAGTTCATCCGGAAAAGATTCTCTTTGCACAGTTTTAATCCAATGAATCCGTGCAGTAGAAAATTCCGATGCAGTGAGTTCTCCAGCAGTTCTGTTCTGTGTACGTGTGTTCCGTATGAATCGTAGAGTCCATGCTGTTATGCGCAATAGTTTGATGTAAGAACTGTACCTTCCAGCGTTAACAGGAGACTCAAGAGTGTTTATCAATACTTGTCGACTTGTTTTCCGTATTTCAGGAAATGTGATTTTGGAGACCTCATTTCGAGGCCACGAATCGACATGGTTCTTGAGCCATAGTGGACCACTCCACCACAACGTAGAGTGAAGTAATGCTGTGGCAGTAATTCCCCGAGATAAAAGATCTGCTGGGTTTTCTTGTCCAGGACAGTGTGCCGGTGAAATATTGGACTGAATTTCCGTAACACGGTTGCAGACGAAGGTTTTCCACCGATTTGCGTCGCTGCGAATCCATCCTAGAGTGACCATGGAATCACTCCATAGTGTCGCCTTAGTGACGTCGTACCCTGTGGAATGGCAGAAGTATTTTAAAAGTCGGACACCTATCAAGGATGCCAGTAATTCAAGACGTGGAAGTGTCACTTTTTTAATGGGAGACAACCTAGTCTTGCTGCAAGCTAACTGGACTAAAGAGTTAGTCTCATACTCTGTCCTAACATACAGTACTGCACCGTAGGCCCTCTCTGAGCGTCGCAGAACACGTGGACTTGTGAAGTTCCAGGCATTTAGCTGGATATACCAATCCATCGTGGGATCGTAATGTTTGAGAGGTTAGGAAGACTTGAAATCCAGGTGTGCCATTTACATGCGATGTCATGAGGTAGAATCTCGTCCCAATCTATTCCCATCAACCATGTGTCTTGGAACAGAATTTTACCTTCTACTGGAACTGTAGAAGGTATTCCAAGCTGGTCATAAAATCTTGATTGTTCTCAGCATTTGTCGTTTAGTGGCTGGTTCTGTTAGCAAGTCAATAGAGATATCTTGGTGGTGAAAGAATAGAGTATCTGACTGTGTTCCAGTTTACCCCTAGGACTCCAGTTAGTTTCTTTCTTTATTTCGCGTCCCTCAGTTCTCCATATGTTATTCAGTACTTCAGAATTAGTAGCCCATTTAGCCATTGACATTTTAATTTGCTTCAGTAAGCCAGTCAACTCGTAGTACAAAGTCACTGCTTGATTGTCATCTTCAACGCTGACAGCAATATCGTCCATGAAGGTACTGCTTTCCAGAATTGTTGCTGCCAGTGGAAATTTATCGTGAGACTTAGAAGCGAGTTCTCGTAGAGTAGCTGACAGTAGAAAGGGGCTGCATGTGAGACCGAATGGTAAGCGCGTGAATCTTATGTGATAACATCTTCGGTCGTTCTCCAAGATCCATTTTCTTCTGTGACCCGAAACCATAGGAACCTTATGAGGTCTCGATCTTTTTTGTCCAAGCTCAGTTGCAAGGCGGCTTGCGTTACATCTCCAATTAAGGCCTTTCGGCGCAGACAAAAACGAAGTAATGTTGACAATTTCTGGTAACAAATTGGGGCCAGGTTCAAGGGCATCGTTGAGAGATGGAAAGTTACTTGCGTGTGATGATGCCTCGAACACCATTCTTCATTTGATTTCACCTCGTTTTCCCCTTTTAACAGCATGATGGGGAAAGTAGTATGTATTGTAAGAATTGCCATCTACTGTAGTTTCTATGTGGCCATTATGAATGTAGTCTAACATCTGTGAGCAATACATCTCCTGGAATGAAGTGTTGTTTGCAAGTTTTTTCTGCAGACTGACAAAACGTTTCTCAGCATTGCTTTTGTTAGAGGGTAAAACATCATCCCCCTTTCTAGGCAATAAAACCGCTCTCCTCCCGTCCTCCATTTGAAAATTATCGTGAAACTCCTGTAAGATGGTAGCATCTTTGGTTGTAAGTGTCCTCTCATGCTGATCTTGAATTCCTAACGTTTCTAAATCCCAGAAGTGTCTCGGGTTACATTCTGGAGGCAATTGTGCACTTGAGTGAATGAAGTTAAGTTACATGGTTAACTGAAACTCCGGATCTACTTCCACTAAGAATCCAGCCAAAATGAGAGGGAAGAAGAACCAATGCACTTGATAAACGTATAGGCTGATGTTTCATCACCTTCCAGTACTGGCCTCCTCATATCAGAACCTCAATAGGTGGGTTGTGTTCGTCTACTTTAGGATCTGCAAGTTGTATTTTAGGAACACGTGACAATGCTAGGAGGTCTTGTGATACTGTCGGATGTGGTGAATATGTATTATCACTTTCAAATGCAGACAAGTTTAGTTTCAATTTTGTGGAGACTCCGCTGACGACGAATTTGAGTAGCCTGCGCTTAAAGTGTGCAGTTTTCGCTGATTCAAAGGCCGTGACTGCCAGGTCTGTGTGGTCAATGATCTGTTGTAAGTAATCTGCCAAGGTTTTGCTTATAAAACTTGACTGACTGCGACAGTCTAGTATACAGCGTGTTTGTTTTCTTATTCCAGTTGGACCTGTCACTAAGATCTGTGCTGTTTGCAGGTAAGTGAAACTAGAACGATCAGTATCAATCTTGAGTGATGTCGAAGTCGTGGAAGCAGTAAGTTAAGGATTGCTCTGTTCTGTGCAAATGGCTCGATGGCGACTTTTCTTGCGTTTTGAACACGTAGCTTTACTCCTTTTGTTACATTGTTGTACAATGTGGCCGCGATTCAGGCATAAGAAGCACCGGTTACTGGTTTTTAGTTTGAGTCCTTTCGTGAACGTCTGTAATCTCTTGACAATCTTGTGCCCAATGGCCACGTTTTTCACAAAAGACGCAATAAGGGTCTAGAATTCCTTTAGATTTTCTGGTGTTTTTGGAATGAACGTGAAGTGTTGCTGATGTTGGTATGGTACTGCTCATTTGTGACATATCACCGCGGACCTTCTGACTTATTAGTGCTCCGTTTACCTCGTCACTCAGGAACTGCGTAAGTTTAAGAATATCACCCTCGGATATTCTCTCTCTCTCTCTCTCTCTCTCTCTCTCTCTCTCTCTCTCTCTCTCTCTCTCTCTTGGAGTGAATAATCCAGCGTCGACAGATGTCTTCGGGGAAGGCGCGAAGTATTTTTGGTGCAAGAACTCGTCCGTATCCATTGATGTCCTCACCTAACGCCCGAAGTGCGTCAATCCTCCGATTACACTCTATAAATGTTGTGTCGAATTTCTCAGGAGACGTGAAGCGGCTAGGTTTTAATTCTTCCAGGTAGTCAAGATGAGTCTGAATTATTCTACTCTTGTCCCCATACCGATCTCTTAATATTTTCTTCGTCTCTTCGTAAGTAGAGGCTGTGATTGCAATGCCGTCTACCAGTGCTTTAGGTTCCCCTTCGAGATACCCTCGAAGGAAAACATGTTTGTTAATCGTCGAAAGAGACGTGTCACTATCTACAGAAGCCTCGAACTGCTCCCAGAAGCGCATCCAGTTTTCGATGTCCCCTGAAAACGATTCTAATTTGATAGGTGGTAGTTTGACTGTGAGAAATCGATGATACGGTAGCTGCCGTGAAAACCGTGGATGTGGTGTTGGATTCTAAGTCTTTGGAATCTGTTAGTGGAGTTGTAGTTCACAATCCCTCGTGAGGCCTTCTGTATTGCTCGCTTGGCAGTGTCAATCTACTCCTCGCAAGGGGTTACGTCTGTGTCATATTCTTCATCAGTGAGAAAATCGTGAATTTTGTCATCGAACTTGAGTAATCGTTCCAATGTGTCTGACAAGCGATTTTTATAATGCTCATAATCCTCTAATGTCGTATTTTCTGTGTAAGAGTTGATTAAGTTTGCGAATCTTGTGATATTATTTCGTTCGCGGGTGCGTTTTCGTTTAAGGTTGCGCAACGCCACTGCTGGATCGCAATCGGTCATGTTTAATTTGAAGAGTTAACGCAATGTGAAACCTTAAATAATATTTAGCAAGTTTCACAAATTCCTTCCCTGTAAAATGCTTTATCGAAAATTATGCGTTGAGTGGCGTTTGTTTTGCAAGAATGCTCGTTTCGTCTTCGGTATTATTTTTCCTTCCCTGAGTGTAGGAAGAAGTGTAGGCCACACAATTATTAATAAGCAGAAATAATACTACTCACAGTTACTCCTTGTTCCCGGGTTTCGGCACCAATATTTTGTGGAGTGACCAGTAGAGGATTTATTTTATGTCTACATTTATACAGACAAGTCAACACTTTTAGATCTAACAAGGCCTGTGTCCCTTTATTTTTCCTTTTCTAAAATCAGTAGTACCAATACAAAACATGACAAGAATGAAACAAAGGAAGATAAACATTATACAAACACAAAGAGGAAGTAACACATGGAACATTTTCCACTTTTATTCATTCTGCAACAACTATCCAAAGATTTTATAAGAGAATTTCAAGATAAAGTTGATTGGTTTTTTATTTCTCAATATCAAAAAATATCTGTTAGAGAATTTCAAGATAAACTTGATTGGGAGTTTATATCATACTCTCAAACTTTATCTGAAGATTTTATACGAGAATTTCAAGTCAAAGTTGATTGGTATATTATTCCTCAATATCAAAAAGTAACTGACAATTTTAAAAAAGAATTTCAAGATATAATTTTCAAAGCAAAGGGATATGAAGAATTATTGATTTGTTCAGATTGTCTATAACGGTAAAAAATTACGTGACAATTATAAATTCCTTGCAAAACTCCTCATATTTTCAATTAAACTTTCATGTGTGTTAATACATTCTATTCCAAATATAGACAAACTATTTTTACCAGATTTAACTAAATTGTTTGTAAATTCGTTATACTCGAAGCATGTGTTGTCTTTAAAAAAGTTCATCATTCCATTAATGTATTTAAAAGCTGATTCCATTGCAGTTGGTACTCCAGAAAATCGTTTATTTACTAATCCGTAATATTTAGCTTTAAAACTACATTCGTCAACTTCTATATAATAATCATCGCTAAAAACATAAGTTTTACCTGTATACGAATTGTACATCGGATTAATTTTTACGTTAACGTATATGCCTAATCAGAAAAATATTTAAGATGATCAGATACTAGATTTAGACTTGGATATTCGACCATGTATATTTGCTTTTCTATGATTAACACTACTTCTCCATTTGGCCTTTGGTATGTAGTTTATTCTCTCGAAATCATGAGGTAAGAAATGTAGCCAATCACGTATTAGTTGCGCTTTGTTAGAAGTTTGTTCTTGTAAATCATAGATCCAAAACCACTTATTGTAAAATATATAAATTGATTGGTTATTAGAAAAGTGTGAACGTCTTTGTTTCATCTACTGAAGTATTTACTGTAGGTTGTGTTACTGGAACAATTGAAGGAAGTCCATAAAGAGTTTGTATTCCTAAAATATCATCATGATGTAAATCAATAACATCGCTTGTATAATATGGATACATAACAGCACCTTTTTCATTACTATGGGGTAATCCCAAAGAATGCCCGATTTCATGGATTAAAACTGAAAATAAGTTAGTTTTTTTCGTTTGGACTCAATTTATCCATTTTTAAATACCATTTTTCACCAGCATCTATATGAATTTCCTCTAAAGAATTATCATGTTCTGGATGAAATGCATGAGCAGCACTGCCACCAATACCATCAAATTTACTAGTACAGTATCCATATTTTTTTCTGAAACTCATGATGTAAACGTTAATTAAAGCCAGACATTCTAATTTAAAATAATGTTCAAAAGTCAAGCTACTATAACGCTCCCATACTTTAAATGCAGAATCGGTAATATTTGTTATAGTTTCATTTGCAGCTACATAATGCCAACTTAAATGTTTTGTTTTCCATTTGTGTAAAGACGCTGAGAATACGGAAGGATTATCCATGTTTCCATATCTTTTGGAATTAACTAAAGTTAATACTTCAGAATTAAGTGAACCATCCGTTGTTAAATTAAAATATTCTTGAAACAATAAAATTGCACCTGTAAGACTTTTTTCGTCGATTCTTTTAAGTTCCTGTTCTTCCACACTAAGGTGGAAGATGTGTAATAACATTTAGTTTGATTTGCATTTGTAAATACAATATAGTACAATAAAGTGGTAATTATATCGATTCTCATTTAATACATTTAAATTTACTCTGTGACCTTCTTCAAACTTAGATCGATAGTGATTGTTTTTTCTCCACCCATAATAACGTAAATTATTGTGTTAGCTGGAACATTAGCATCAAATTCTAAACTATTAATTAGTTGATTCTTATCTGCATATGTAATATTTTTTCTAATTGTCATGTCCATAACTGCCATGAATTGTCAAATTGAACAAATTCATCTACATTCCATCTAACACATTTGTTTCCTGCCCATCTTTCAGCTAATGAAGCGTAAGCATCATATGTTAATTGATAACATTGGTTCATAATTTTAAATTTTTGGCGTTCTATCGGAAATTCTTCATTTCTAGAATTTTTGAAAGACCATTTCTCAAGCTGACAATGATCATTTTAACTAGAATCTATTTTCTGATCGTTTGGCCTATTAGTTTGAAAACATGTGATACAGATATCAGGATTATCGAATTGTAAATTGTTGAAAGATGCTGTAGCATTTATGTTGATGCTTTTTCCGGTAAAATTATGTTCTTCCATAACGCTCCAAACGAAAAAGTTAAATTTCAATTTTGGATTTTTTAGCAGTTTTTGTTTCTGAATTAAAACATAATCTGGTTGATATCCTATGATTGGAACTTTTATTTTAAATTCTTTTATGACAATTTTAGCTTCATGTGGAGCAGCTTTATCGACTGATCCATCAGCTTTCAATGTGCCCCATCTGTTAAAACAAGAATCATTAGCTGCTCTCTCGAATGAAACAGTTAAACCTAAATTACACAAAGGTTGTTTATTATATCTAAAGAAGTTAAATATACATTCTATTGGATACGATACTTCATAAATTCGACCAGCTTCATAATTAGATTTCTTGTCATTAATAAAACCAGCACCATTATATAAATCCATGTCGGTTTTTGGAAAAAATAAATCAATAGGCACATCGCTTATTAAACCAGGTTGATCCACCTTTTCTATAACTCGACCAAAGCTTTTAAGATATGCTTTGTTAAACATACGTGGAAAGAAATTATTTACTAGTTTGATGTTATCTTCAACATTAAATTCACCATTTGAAGCCCTTCCACGTGGCTCAAGCTGCATGTAAGCAATTGCTCTACTAGGAAAATAAGTACCACCAGCAATGTTTAGATCTTTGTCTAAACTACTGAGTGTTTTGTTTAAATGGATCAATTCAAATGATCTCGTTTGGTATTGTTCGCTTCTTTTGATGTCCATTTAATGATAAAAAATTAACGAATTCGTAAAATTAATTCAATTTTAGAACCACCAAAGGTGATCAGATTTCCATTTTAGTCTGAGATAGAAATTGTAATATCTCTAACTGAATCAAGATGATGAATAGGCAACTCGTAAGGATTTGCTGGCTCATAAATTATATGATCTTTAAAGGGTACATTAGGCTTAAATTTGGCAATAAGATCACTGTGTTTGTGTTGATTATTAAATTTGGTGATGAATCCAGCATTTGAAACTAAATTACTTTCAACGTTAATGGTGTTAAAAGGTACAAAATTAGGTGAATCATGT
This sequence comes from Hymenopus coronatus, assembly GCA_030762935.1. Lineage (NCBI taxonomy): Eukaryota > Metazoa > Arthropoda > Insecta > Mantodea > Hymenopodidae > Hymenopus > Hymenopus coronatus. The sequence goes on along the minus strand of CM060880.1, from coordinate 138,752 downwards.
CCTGTTTTTGTTTCGCCAGGTTTAATAACAGGATTCTTAGAAAATCCTAACAACTTCCCAAAATTTGTGAAATCCAAATTTGTTAGTAATCGTGATTCTATCTAACTTTATTTGGTTTTATTTCCAATGTTAGTATTTTACTTAGTTTTGCCATCAAGCCATTAAATGTATATTGTCGTTTTTCGAATACGATATTTTCAAAGACACAATCATTAAGGTTTGGTGTTAGAAAAGTAGCATAAAAACTTGCAAAGAGATATGTTCATTGTCTATATTCATAGGTTTAGAAAGTGTCAGATGTAACTCCGAACTTGTTCCTTCTAATGCAATATACATTTATTAAGAGAATATTTGTCCTTTTATAAATGGTTGACAGACAAGTAGTCTTCAGGCTACACCTGAAACTGATTTGGAAATAACATATGTACCAGAAGATAGACATGAATTTGGAATAACTGGTGAGCTATTGCCCACAACTATTAGAGGATTAATAGTAGCACCATTAGGATGTGGAAAAACTGTTTTAACTAATGATAATTTTATTCTTAAAACGGTCGGATAGATGTCTATCATTACTATATTTTATGTAAGACTTTATATCGGAAGAAATACAAACAATTACAGAAAATATTTAAAGATATTGAAAATGAAACAGGAAAATGCTTTGCAACATTTATAGATAAAGAAGGTTACATAATACCATTGGATCAAATGAAAGACAACTCTTTGGTTGTTATAGACGATTGGATTTTGGAACCAAGACATAGTAAGAGAAATATATTTTAGAGGAAGGCATAAGGGAATTAGCGTGCTTTGCTTAGGTCAAACATACTAAAATTCCAAAGCAGCTCATAAAAGATAATTCCAATGTTGGGTGTTTATATAAACAAGAGAATAATAATCTTGAACATGCTTACGATGAGTTTGTTGGAGCAGATATGACTTTAGATAAATTTAAAGAACTGTGGTATGTGTGCTGGAAAGGATGATTTGGCTTTTATCACTATCGATATGACAACACCTAATGATGGTAAATAGCGCAAACAAATAAAAGATTTTATGAAATTAACGTAAATTTTCACGTCAAACAGGTAAATTTGTACCAAAAACGTACATCAATCGTAAAACGTAGCTTCAAACATAACGTCAAAATATGAAAGCTATATATTTTTGTCTATAAATGAGACAATTGCCAAAAGATCCAAAAGAACGTCTTAAATTAAGACAACAATTAATAGAAGAATTCAAGCAATGGAAAAGGCAACCCAGAATGTTATATGAATTAAATAAGAAAAAATATCAGCCCATTATAGATGCCATCACAGGAAATAAGAACGAATTACACTCATTAGTCGAACAAAATAAAAACATTATGAACGAGTTAATTCCACTTGCTAAACAACCATCATTACAATATCAAGAAAAAGAAGTTTTCATACCTCAACCAAAAGCAATCACAAACTATAGTACTATTCATATTGGTCAGAAATTGGGAAGACACCTAAATGAGAAAACTGATAAACCAGTATTCGAAATTAGAGCTCATGGATCTTGTTGTACATCGGAAATTCAGAAATAACACCTAATGGAGATAACACTATTGTTGAAGGAAAAACATACGAAGGAACTGATGGTTTGCTCACTTTGCTTACTAAGAAACGGGATATTTCAGATAGCTTAGTTAAAGCAGATGATTATTTAAACTATCAAGAAATACTTATAAAATCCAATGCAATTTTTCAAAATAATGATCCATCAACTAGAAAACCGAAATCTAGTTCTGGTACGAAGTATGAAACGTACATAAAACCAACTTGGGATAAATTAACTGGAAAAGTTAGGTCTAATTCCTATCTTTCTTCACCTAAATCAAATTCCCCCATTTAGAGTTGGTAAAGGAGTTATAGAAACGTACAGAGGAAAACAAAAAGAATGCATACTATTGAATAACATCAGTCAACTTTTAAATCGTATTGGTGTTCTTGATGGTGCATGGAAAGCTGGTAATCACAGCCCAGAAATTAGGAACGAAATAGCAAGTATTTATGACTTGTTACTTGAGCAATTGAATAAAATTGATACGAATATGGAAACAAATCCAAATGCTGCCTATATATACATATATATATATATATATATATATATATATATATATATATATATATATATATGGATCTTTAATTAGATCTGTACCAAAAAGCATTTTAGGTGGAAGGTATGGTTCAGGTTTCTTTAACAAAGTGTTGAACTCGGGAATAATGCCAGAAATGCACATGTATAAATTTACAAGAGGAAAAAAGTATAATTACTGCGGTCCTGGAACTAAACTAGACGAACGATTAGCAAGAGGTGACGAACCAATCAACAAATTGGATGCTGCATGTTTAAATCACGATATATTCTATAGAGATAACAAAGATTTAGAATCAAGACATGCTGCAGATAAAGAATTGCAATTAGCAGCTAAAGATATTCAACATGATTCTGATACACCAATAGGTGATAAATTTGATGCTGCACTAGTAAGAGGAGCAATGTGGACAAAACGTAAATTAGGATTTGCAATGATTGAACGAAAAAAATAGCACACCTATTGTCTATAAAATTCATAAATTTTTCTTTCATAAATGCTGCTACCAGCGTTATTTTCATTGAAAAATTTCTGAGAAGATTCAAAAAAGGAAGCAATATTCATTATGGTGGATCCATCTTTCCACTATCTACAATTATACAGACAATTCTTAAAATAAGAGAACTCATAGAAGCCAAGAAGCCTATACCTGTTAAAGTAGGAAATGGTGCGACATTGAGCGAATTCAACAAAGCAGTTAATACTTTAAAAAAAAAAAGCAAAACTAGGTGGTTCAATTAAAATAAAATATGACGGCCTCATATTGACGATTCCTATGCTTCTTGGTGCTTTAACAGATGTAGGTTCTCTTACAGGTGGAAGCGCTGCTTTTTAAAATTTGTTAGAGGAGACACTGTGCAACAAACTTCAAGTTATTTGTGGTCATCTTTGTATTACAGTTCTTAAACTACTTTCGGATGGATATTCATTTCCTGTTATTCAAAGCTTACTAAAACTGTACCCAAGCATAGAAACGTTATTTTTAGTATTTATAAATGGGAATAAACATTTATGGAAATTCATCCACAACGAATAATATTGATCTTGATATAGACACGCTTAATAATGATTTGCTAGCCGAACTTAAAAATATCACAATGGCTGAAGCTAAAATTAAGGCTGACATTCTAGGAATACTTAATCAAAAAACAAAACAAACAGAGAACATTGTAATAAATAAGTTGTTAGAGAAATTAAAGTAGTTAGATAGCACATTAGAAAATGCTGTAAAGAAAACCGTGGAAGAAATGATAAATATTAAAACGGATGAAGATAAGATCAAATATTTGCAGGAGGAACTCGTAGAAATGAAAGCAGAAGTATACAATGTAAAACTAAAACGTAGGAGGAATTACTTAAAGAATTAAGCCTATTAGCAACTAAGACAAATCAAGAAATGATAAACCAGATAGATGCTAAAACGAAAAAATATTCACAACGAGTTTACGATAGCATTGAATATGTTCAACATTACAAAAAATTACATCTTATTCAAAAATTGAAGATTCGTCAACATTAAAGATGGTGCGGATCACTATGATGCTGCAACAAAAGGTCAGTTAGATAAAGCAATCGAAGAAGTGAAAACTTTATCGAGACCAAAGAGAACCACTAGTGACGAAGAATGCTATTTTGAACGTAAACGTCTGACCAATGTTCATTCACTGTATGAAAAATATGCAGTAAGCCTTAGTTATCTAGAAAATAACATAATTGGCATAATATCTTTGTAGTATTAAAGGGTAATGTTTTTCAATTTAACGGTGTGGACTTTTATCCCATTTTTAACCATTTTAGGGTTGTTCGAATAGATTCCAACAGTAAAGAAAATTATGTGATTAGAAAAAGCAGAAATAGACACAATTTAACTGTACCATTTACTGTTCGACCTAATGAATACTTATATTTTGTTAAATATTCAGAATCTAGCACAGAATTTATTTTTGTTGGTGGAACTGCATTTCCCGTTATTCAAGAAGAATACAAAGTGTTCATAAATCTTTATGTTCAATAGGGCAAGGATTGATAATTTTACGTCTTATAAATGGGTTGGAAAACTACCATTATCTCATGTTTTTATGGAACACATGAGCTAATGAGAATAATTATCAGAGCATTACGCAGGAAACGTAAGAACGCAGAATGATTTGTATTATATTCTTCATGAAATTTTATTGTATTAAATGACTGCTACATATTGTCTAAAGTGCAAAACTCAAACTGATAACATCAACTCTGTTGATAAAATATCTCAAAATGGAAAACCATACACATTATCCAACTGTGTTAAATGTGGAACAAAAAAAATCTACGTTTAGAAAAAAAAACGTAGACGCAGTTCGAGACAGCTGGTCTGTCGACATGGCGCAAGGTATTAATCCTGAATCTGGAAGAAATCAAATTATAGATGAATTGCATAAGTCAGCTAGAAGAAATTATGCGAAACGCAAGGTTATAACATATGATATTGATGATTTATGGCAAGCTGATTTGGTAGGAATAAACTCTGGTAATCTTAAAGGTGTTCCTAAAATGAATAAAGGATATAAGTTTATCATAACAATCATTTATGTATTTTCTAAATAAGCTTGGGCTATACCATTAAAGAGCAAAACTGGTAAAGATGTTACAAATGCTTTTAAAAATATTTTGAAACAAACAGGTCGTGTTCCTAAAAATTTGCAAACTGATAAAGGTAAAGACTTCTAAAACAAAGAATTTAGAGTTAATGAAGGAACATAATATTAATCGCTATTCAACTTATACAAATGTTAAGGCATCTGTTGTTGAACGTTTCAACAGAACATTAAAAGAAAAAACGTGGAAATAGTTTTCCATACAAGGCAATTATAAATGGATCAATATATTTAAAAACTTAGTTAACGTCTATAATAATGCATATCACACCACTACCAAAATGAAGCCTGTTGAAGTTAACTCAACAATCAAGAGTATATATTAAGATGTTTATCAAACGAGTTTAACTAAACAAAGGAAACCAAAATACAAAGTAGGTGATAAAGTTCGTGCTAGTAAGATTAAAGGTATTTTTGAAAAAGGCTATACAGCAAATTGGTCAACAGAATTGTTTAAAGTAAATGAAATAATATATTCTGATCCACTTGGGTATAAATTGAAAGATTCAAATAATGAAATAATGAAAGGTAATTATGAGGAAGAATTACAGAAAACAAAATTTCCAAATATACATCTTGTTGAAAAAGTCTTAAAAAAGAAAGATAAGTTTTATGTAAAATGGCTAGGTTTTGATAAATCAAATAATAGTTGGATTGCTAAAAATAGCGTTATTGTTTAATGTTCTATTTTTAATATTCATAATTTCTCTTATTAGAATATCTTCATTTAAACTTGTTTCAAAAATAATTTCCTTGAGAAATTATTGGTAATTTTTCCTTCATTATGTTGTATAGATTGATGGAGTTTGGGTATCTAATTCTTAAAATTATTTCCATTTCTGGATAATGTTCTTGTAATTCATTTAGTCTTGAATTTTGAGTAATATTTTTAGTTCTTATAACATAATAAGGTTATACCCACATATTATTTTTCTTGATTAAAATAAATTCATTGTGTGTATCTCAATTGGTTGGAGGAGTTGTATGATTCTCAATTTTATTTTTATTCTCACTAATCTTATTTTTATTCTCACCAATCTTATTTTTATTCTCACCAATCTTATTTTTATTCTCACTAATCTTATTTTTATTCTCACTAATCTTATTTTTATTCTCACTAATCTTATTTTTATTCTCATTAATCTTATTTTTATTCTCACTAATCTTATTTTTATTCTGAATAATCTTATTTTTAGTCTCAATCTTATTTTTAGTCTCAATAATCTTATTTTTAGTCTCAATAATCTTATTTTAGTCTCAAAAATTTTATTTTTAGTCTCAAAAATTTTATTTTTAGTCTCAAAAATTTCATCTTTAGTCTCAAAAATTTCATCTTTAGTCTCAAAAATTTCATCTTTAGTCTCAAAAATTTCATCTTTAGTCTCAAAAATTTCATCTTTATTCTCAAAAAAATTCATCTTTATTCTCAAAAAAATTCATCTTTATTCTCAAAAAAATTTCATCTTTATTCTCAAAAAAATTTCATCTTTATTCTCAAAAAATTTCATCTTTATTCTCAAAAAAATTTCATCTTTATTCTCAAAAAAATTTCACCTTTATTCTCAAAAAATTTCATCTTTATTCTCAAAAAATTTCATCTTTATTATCAAAAAATTACATCTTTATTATCAAAAAATTACATCTTTATTCTCCAAAAATTACATCTTTATTCTCCAAAAATTTCATCTTTATTCTCCAAAAATTTCATCTTTATTCTCCAAAAATTTCATCTTTATTCTCAAAAAATTTCATCTTTATTCTCAATAATTTCATCCTTCTCTTGAATTATTTCTCTGACCACATTGATCATAATTCTGTTACAATTTCTCATACTTTCAGCTTCTTTTTCTAAGATTTTAACTTCATTTTCGAAATAATTAATTTTATTTTGTAGTTTATATTCACCACCGTCTCTAATCTATTGTAAGACTCTTTCATAAACCCAATCTTGAAAATCTTTCGCCAAAGACAGTTTTGAATGCATAACTGATATATACCAGGTTCAGTAATCAATTTCGTTATTTTTTGAACATATTTAGATAGCGTCATTTTACTGCTACCTACATTTTCATGTTTTGCAATACTTCTTTTAATATGGTCTTTTATAGCATCTCGAGGTCGTTTATATCCTAATAAATCAGCAACTTGATTTGCATAAAACCACAGCTTATTTTCTTCATGTGCAATTATAATCAGTTGTTTGGCATTGAAGACAAGTTTGTTGTTTTGTATATCAATAATGCTTTCCATTTATATGTCAACATTTTAAATAGATTTTTTATTCTATTTAATATCGGTTTTATTGCTTTGCTTTAAAATGGCCCCAAGGCAATGTATCAATTCCGTTTTCACATATGTATATTTTATTATCGTGAGGACTCAATGCTATTTTATTGACCTCAACAGTATATATTTGATGTTTATATGATCGAATCAGATTCATTTTTCTATACTGTTCTGTCTTTTTAAACAAACGATTCTTATAATCATCCATACTTATTTGGTTTTTAACTAAACATTTCTTAACACCTTTAGATTTCTTTTCTATTTTATCGCCAACTTTATAAGCATACATTTTTGCTCTCAAACCGCAGAATTCTTACATTATTTTTCCATTACATTCGTCTTTCATTTTGCCCCCAAACTTTTGTTTATTAGCGGCACATTGTAGATATTATCTTTTGGGTAATCGCTAGTATCAAAATAATCAATCATTGACTTAACTTCATAGAAATCTTCTGTTCTTATGTTATAGATGTAACTGTCAGTATCTTGATAGCATAGTTCAATGTGTTCTCCCTATTTTGGTTTCATTACATTGTAATGAAAATCATACATCAAATCCTTGGATAAATAAAATAAACTCATTCCAATATAAATGGGTTTATTAAACATTAATTTTTTTTTGTTCATATAAATTCCAGCAAGATGCTCATTAAATATCGTTCTTCCTTTGAAGTTTGGTTTGGCTATCAATTTATCACATTTATTACCATCTGAAACTAATTTTGTCTGCTCTGTTTCTAATATTCTCCATAGTCTTTCCAAACACGCTGCTGTTCATCACTTTGTAAAAATCTTTTACAAAATCATTTGTTGCGTTAGTTCTCATTTCTGTATTAAAATCGATGTTTTTTTTTCAACCAGTCAGAATGTTGGAATTTAGTACCTTGTGTACCTTTGTTAATTTCATATATAGATACAAATATTGCTTAAGATTCCGATAGTGAACAACATAATTTTGTTTGTCATTCAAGCTTGTTAATAATTTGCTTTCTGTAGTCCCAGGCACAACTTTATTTTCTGGAGCCAAAGGCAAATCTTTATGTTAACCATGCAATTCTTTTGGATATTCTAAATCAATTTCTAAAATATATCCAACCTCGGAGGTATTTGATAGTTCACTAATCTTTTTACAATCAAAATTATTCGGTTCGTCCCATTCAAAGCCAGCTTATGGTAAATATTGACCCATTTCGTAACCATAAAGGTTGTTAGCATCCAGGCACGCCAAATAATTTGATATCTTCTTCACATCATAGTCTTTCATAAACTTAGTTTGTCTTCACATATCTTTATTACAACATTGCGATATTCCTCTTGTTCCTTTTTCATCCATTAAAATCATGAAACAATTAAAGAGGTTGTTCAGTCATTCTAACGTTGCGTCCCAAGATAAACCGGAAGCAGTAAAATACTAAGATGGATCTAAATCATAAGCTTTTATGCAAGTTTTTCTAAAATTTTCAAAGACGTCACCTAGTAATACTAGTCAGTTTTGAAATAAAGAACACGATATTCACCAAGATTTTTCATATTACATTTTTCCCAAACTAGTTTTGCTTATTCATAATCTTCACTTATATTACAGTCATTCAGTTTGTTATAAAATTCCTCTGTTGGAGGAATTTGTTTTATCAAATTTCTTCTAAGAAACCATGTAATCACAAGTATAAACACCTTTTCTGATCACTAAATTGAACAGTTCTCCGAAGAAAAAATTTCTTATGTTTGTCATTTGATCTTTTCTTAAATTTGAAGAAAGTTTATATAGTGAAGAAGCCATAAAGTTAAAGCAATTGATAAATCTCATTTTCAAATTTTCTGTACTCTTTTCAAAACTAAGATATCTTAGTTGTTTGGTATTAGCTGTATTTCCTTTTTGTCATAACAAACTTCTTTCACAAACAAATGAGTCATGTCCAGATAAATTATTTAGGTAAACCGGGACAAACGGCGATGCTTCAGCTTTAAGTTACAATTATTACATAGTGGATTTATATACTTTCCAGTTAAGTGATCATGATGACGAACCTTTTTCTTCTTTTGTGAATAATGACATTTACACAACGTACATTCTCCTGATTTTGCATGTCTTGATCGTTTTTGAGGTGTTAATGGTTTCATTTATTCAATTTCGGAATAAATTCTTCCAATTCTTTCAACTTCTTCTTTCATACATTCAATACATTTTTTATGACAATTTAGTCCATGATAAACAACGGGATCTTTATAATGCCCATTTATGTACTTGATGTAATAACAGAAACCTCTCGGTTCATGTTTTTGATATTTCATTGTGTATGAAGATTATGGATTTGGTTTACAATTGTCCATTTTTGACAACAAACTTTCAAAATCGGCATGTCAAATGGACCTTTTTGTGTATGTTGGTAATTTTTATTGGTAGTTCAACCTTTATTGGTTTGGTAATTAAGCAATTTTTTGTTATCATCCAGTTTTTCTTTACTGCTAAAATAGAGTAAACAGATATCACAAATGTTTTACGTCTTTGACCTTTGAATTTTGACTAGAAACAAGTCTAGATAAATTTTTTTATCCAACAATAGTGTGAAGTGCTTTCGTTTTTAAAATGAAGATTTATACGTTTCTCTTTCTTACATTTCGTAATTTTAATGGAAATACTTGATATTTTTTTCGTAAAATGAGTAAACATTAATAGATACATCAATTCTAGTTTCAATTTTTTGAATATTATCAATTTCATCTGGAAACGAAATATTTGGCAATTTTTCTTAGTTCCTTCACAAATTCTTTATAATGACTTGTTCGATCTGGATTTCTATGTGCTAGATTTAATGCAGAAGCTATGGCCCATAAAATACATTTTTGATCGTTATTTTTTACATTGACACAAGCCTTTTGATTTCTTATTTTTTCTGGTAATTCAACATATGATGATCCTCTTAATTGAATATATCTGTTAATTGCTAATTGTATACCAATAATTCTATTCAATGACCAACCAGATCCTCGTGCTTGAAGATTAGTCATTTTTGCAAAAATATCTCGTTTGGCATATTTAAACCTTTTAAACACATCGTTTTCTCTAATAATTGTAAAATTTTGTCTGAAATGCAAATTCTTCAACTTTTTCGTTTGTTTGCATTTTGTATTCGCAAAACAGGTGAAGGTTAAATTTTAGACCACAATGTATTTTTAACTGCTCTCTCAAAGTTTTAATAATCTTTCCATTGGAAGCATTCAAGAAAAAATTTGGTTCAAGCACGTTTAGATTGTTCTCAAAATGTAGGGTTTGTAATCTATTTTCAAATGCTTTAACTGAGTATTGATTAGTCGTTTTTCTATCCTTTAGCTTCCCAAATGCATTGTTTGAAAATGGAAATATCGCTTTTAATTCCTTTTTTTAATCATCTTTTTTGCTCCTGAATACATGGTTTGAAAATGGAAATATGGCTTTCAATTCCTATGTTTCGTCATTTTTAAACATTCCATCATTTGTTGTGCTATAAAATTGCCATCTTTCGCAAAGATTATTCACCTTCTGATGGTGGTTGATAATAATTGTAATTAAATCAGCCTTTCTTAATTTATGCTATCCCTTCAGATTAATCCATCTGCAATAATCGCAAAGTTGAGCGACTGTGAAAAAAATTAGATTTTCAAAAATATAAAAAATGAATTTAAATTTAAATCATTACGTTCTGACTTTCTTTAAGCACCATCTTTGTTTATAATATTCCTGAAGACAAACCCTACATCTACTTCAGCGTTTGTTCTTAGAAGTAGGATTCAAATAAAACAAACAATATCTTTAATTTCTTGACAACTTATACATCTTTTTGTACCTTCAGAAACCTCAAAAATTGTTTGTTTTTCTCCTTTGGTCAATACTTTAGTATGTTCCTCATGGGATACTATCTTTAAATGCTTCTTGTAATAGCAAGCTGAAACGTATTTCCCACATTCACAAAGACCTTTCTTATTATACACATTTTTTGACAATTTTTCCACATACTTTACAAAAATTTGTGTGTTATCCCTTGTGTGAATGAAAATCATCTAATGGCTTCTCCACTTCGCAACTTTTACACATTTTGGAACCTTCCATTTATAAAGGAGAAAAAAATAATAGATTTTAAAAAAAATATTTTAAATTTCATGTTATGGAATTTTTTCAATGAATGTAGTTAAAAAGAATCTATTACTTTAAGACCTGGAACTTTATACTAAAATCTATAATCTAATTGGTGATTAATTTGTTTTTAAAGAATTTAATCAAATTAGATATAAATAAAAATTGAATATCTTTACTAACAATTTACATTTTAAAATAATTTAGTTGGTTCAACCTAAATAATTCATACAAAACATACAAAAAGCTATGATGTGCGCAAAGTCGCATTTTTAGTATTGACTAAAATCGGTACTTTCTTATTTTACTGCTATTTGTATATATAAAGACTGATTTTAGAAAAAGTGGAGTAGATTCGGTTATGTATACTTTAAAGACTGATTATAAACTAGGATCGGTTATTTAATTATGAAAATACGGAATTTGGTGAAGGTGTGCTAAGTTGTGCTAGAACACATTAAAGATACCTATTTACAGGTCCTAGTATTTTATACAAGGTGGCCCAACAGTGCCGTGTTTCACTTGAGCAAATAGCCCTTCGTGCTATAAGTGCTGCAGAATTCTGAGATACAATTGGAAGTAAATACCAATCAATGGCGGGTAGCGCGAGCGACCTTCGTAGCACACCTCACAATTCCCTGACCTGAGGCATCTTCCAGACGAGTCCGTGATGTACAAGAGAATGAAAACGTTGTTTTCCTCTTGTTAAAGAGCCTAGATTTTTTTAGAATAAATTAACTTACCATTGAATCAATCGCCAATATCTAGTTTTGTAAGCGTATATACGGCGTTTTTAACATTAGAGATTAGATCCACCTAAGGGTAAAACAAAGCATTAAGGGACCGTAACAAAAATCGTGCATGAACATGTCGTGTTTCACCGTTGGTGTTATTAGTCTTCGCTAGGCAGAATTAATCAAAAGGTGAAATCAGGTTTCCAGAAAAATTAAAATACGAGCATTTCAATGTAATTGTACGCAATATACACCTAGCAGAATAAATCAAAACATGAAAACATCGTAACGATGAATATGTATCCCGCCGTGCATTACTGCAGAAGTGTATTACGCTTAGCAGAATGAATCAAAAGTGAAAACGACATAACGAAAAATAAGTAAACATGTTCACGTACTGATTCTCATATTACACAATACACGCTTAGCAGAATAAATCAACGATGAAAACATCGTAGCGAAATAATTCCAAGACCACAGCACATAGTGTTTCACTGTATTACATTACACTTAGCAGAGTGAATCAAACATGAAAATGTCGTAACGAAGTAATGCAAACACCACAGCACGTAGTGTTTCATTGTATTACATTACACTTAGCAGAGTGAATCAAACATGAAAATGTCGTAACGAAGTAATGCAAACACCACAGCACATAGTGTTTCACTGTATTACATTACACTTAGCAGAGTGAATCAAACGGGAAAATACTGTAATGAAGTAATGTAAACTCCACACCACGTAGTGTTTCATTGTATTGCATTACGCTTAGCAGAGTGGATCAAACATGGAAATAACGTAACGAAGTAATACAATCACCACAGCACGTAGTGTTTCACTGTATTACATTACGCTTAGCAGAGTGAATCAAAAGGGAAAATACCCTAACGGAGTAATGCAAACACCACAGCACGTAGTGTTTCACTGTATTACATTACGCTTAGCAGAATGAATCAAACATGAAGCATCGTAACGAAGTAATACAATCACCACAGCACGTAGTGTTTCACTGTATTACATTACGCTTAGCAGAGTGAATCAAACATGAAAATAACGTAACGAAGTAATGCAATCACCACAGCACGTAGTGTTTCACTGTATTACATTACGCTTAGCAGAGTGAATCAAAAGGGAAAATACCGTAACGAAGTAATGCAATCACCACAGCACGTAATGTTTCACTGTATTACATTACGCTTAGCAGAGTGAATCAAAAGGGAAAATACCGTAACGAAGTAATACAATCACCACAGCACGTAATGTTTCACTGTATTACATTACGCTTAGCAGAGTGAATCAAAAGGGAAAATACCCTAACGGAGTAATGCAAACACCACAGCACGTAGTGTTTCACTGTATTACATTACGCTTAGCAGAATGAATCAAACATGAAGCATCGTAACGAAGTAATGCAAACACCACAGCACGTAGTGTTTCATTGTATTGCATTACGCTTAGCAGAGTGAAACAAACCTGAAAATATCGTAACAAAGTAATGCAAACAGCACAGCACGTAGTGTTTCACTGTATTACATTACGCTTAGCAGAATGAAACAAACCTGAAAATATCGTAACAGAGTAATGCAAACACCACAGCACGTAGTGTTTCACTGCATTGTTACATTACGCTTAGCAGAGTGAATCAAACATGAAAATATCATAATGAAGTAATGCAAACATCACAGCACGCAGTGTTTCACTGTACTACATTGCGCTTAGCAGAATGAAACAAACCTGAAAACATCGTAACGAAGTAATGCAAACACCACAGCACGTAGCGTTTAATTGTATTATTTTACGTTTAGCAGAGTGAATCAAACGGGAAAATACCGTAACGAAGTAATGCAAACACCACAGCACGTAGTGTTTCACTGTATTACATTACGCTTAGCAGAGTGAATCAAACGGGAAAATATCGTAACGAAATAATGCAAACACCACAGGACGTAGTGTTTCACTGTATTACATTACGCTTAGCAGAGTGAATATAACGGGAAAATACCGTAACGAAATAATGCCAACACCAGCACGTAGTGTTTCATTATATTATCACGTTACACTTATCAGAGTGAATCAAACATGAAAACATCGTAACGAAGCATGCAAACACCACAGCACGTAGTGTTTCGCTGTATTATCACATTATGCTTATCAGAATGAATCAAACGTGAAAACGTCACGAAAAACAAGACAGACAATGTGTCACTGTATTATGCAATATACGCTTCGAGTGAATCGACTATGTACACATCTTAAGTAATGCAAACACAGCACGTGGTGTTTAATTGTATTATGGATATTATTACGCTTAGCAGAATCGAACCTGAAAACGTAGCAATAAAAATCTGATCTATTCACATCATTTCACTACATCTCTGTAGCAAATTGTTATTAGGTTAATTCATCTATCCACTTCGTACATATCTAGATATACTAGCAGAAACGGTCTTAATACTTTGTTCCTTATAAGTAGAAGTGGGAATACACTAAACTAAACCGACAATTACATGTTTTAAAATGTGGTTGCTATGGGATTGAAATCTGTTTCTTTGCATGGCCAGGAGTTGACAAGTTCCTGTACGAGAAGTTTTAAGTATTTTAAAACTGAAACTAATAACAAGTAATATCTGGGAAAACTGTCAACTACAGGGGAAAAAAGCATCAAATAAATTGTGCGTTTAACGGAGCTTTACGTTTCGGTGTAAACTTTTTCTCTTACAGTTTACTAGTTATTAAAAATTCAGAAATATTCCACCAGTATAAACAAATCTTTTGAGACTATTCCCAGAAAATTCAATATATACCGTTTTTTCATTAAAATATCTTAAATTTCGGAGAGTTAAATCAAAATATTTAGCCATTTTTGAGAAAATCAAAAATTTCGAATTTTTTTCCATGTAAAGGGTAGTTGGGGTGGGGGATTTTCTTGAAACTCTGCGTGTCGCATCCCTGGGAGGTACCAAACTTAAATATCAAGCTTGGTATTTAACGGACGTTTCGTTTTTGAGCTATGCCTGACACACACACACACACACACACACACACACACACACACACACACACACACTCTTCCGACACATACACGGACCTCTCTATAACTGTTTTTTTTTTATTCAGGGGGTCCCAATTCATGTATTTCCGGTGAAATCTTGGTATCCATTTTTTGGGTGCAATACAAAAGCTTTTCTACACACTATGTACATAGTACGTGTAGAGAAAGTAATAATAAACACAATCACGTAGTGTTTCAGTCAATTATTTTTGTTTGTTGTATGTTAGTGTGTGTTTGTGTGTGTTGGGTGGGTTGGTTGGTTGTATTTTTGCTTTCTCTACACGTACTATGTACATAGTGCATAGAGAAGGTATTGTATTCCACCCAAGAATTCGATACCGAGATTTCACCGGAAATACGCGTTTTGGATCCCCTGAATCCAAAAAAAAAAAGCATTTTTGGAAAAAGGTCCGTGTGTGTGTCTGTGGACAGCATAGCTCGAAAACGAAAAGACCGTTAAATGCCAAACTTGGTATTTAAGTTTGGTATCTTCCAAGGATGCGACACGAAGATTTGCAAGAAAATCCCCCCACCCCCAACTACCCTTTACGTGGAACTTTTTTCGAAAATTTTGATTTCCTCAAAAATGGCTAACGATTTTGATTAAAATATCGTATATTAAATATATTTATCTGACAAATAACATATCTTGAATTTTCTGGGAAAAGCCTCTGAAGACTACTTTATTCTGGAGGAATTTTGCATAAATGCTAAACCGTAAGAAATGGAAAAAAGCTTACCACACAAAAAATGTAGAGCACATTAAAACACACAATTTGTTATGAGTTTTTTTCGAGGAGTTGATCGTTTTTGAGATATTCCTTGTTTTTGGTTTCAGCTTTGAAAAACTTATACTTTTCTCATACAGGAATTTGTCAGTTCGTGTCCATACAAAGGAGCTTGTCACGTAGTAACCAGCTTATGATTTCATTTTAACCTATGATACTCCCATATTTCGCTTCTACTTACAAGGAAGCAAGTATAAGACTATTTCTGCTAATTTTTTCTCGATTAGCTTGAAATAATAGAAGAATAAGCTTATTAGCAATAATTTGTTACTACAGAAGTAGAGAGTCATGTGAGTGGAACACATCAGATTTATTTATTATTACGCAATATGTGTTTACCAGAATGAATCGACGTGGAAAACATCGTGACGAAAAAAGTTACATTCGTTTGGGTTTCTCAGATTATTCTATAAACTTCTTACAAAAGATTATTCTTCTTTCTACACAATGCTAATCGAGATACATTAGCAGAATGTTCGTATTACTTAATTCCTTATAAGTAGAAGGGCACTAAAGGAATATGCAACGCTAAAGCGGTAGTCAAATTTTTAAAAGCTGTCGTTATGCGATTGTCATCGGAATTCGCTTCTTTGCATTGCCAGGAGAACAAAAGAAAAGCGTACTTTTCCTGTCTGAGAAAAGTGTAAGTATTTTAAATCTGAAACCAATACCAAGGAATATATCAAACTGTCAACTCTGTGTTTTAACGAGATCACTTTTTAATGTGGTAAGGCTTTGTCTATTTCTTAAGGTTTAATAATTATGCCAAATTTATCCAAAACGAACAAGTCTTCAGAAGCTATTACTGGAAAATTCAAGATACAAGGTGTATCTTGAATGTAAATATATGGGAGTTATTTGAATCAAAATCGTTGGAGCCATTTTTAAGAACCGCAAAATTTTAAAGAAATATTTCCCTATTTAGGGTGGGTAGATTTTCTTTAAAATATAAATTTCACATTGGAAGATGCTTATTTACCAAGTTTGGTATTTAACGGTGTTTATAGTTAAACTATGCTGTCCACACACACGGACCTTCTTCTAAACATGCTTTTTTGGTCTTGGGGAATCTCGAAACATATTTCCGCTGAAATCTCTGTATCGAATTTTTGGGTAGTACAAAATACCTTCTCTATACACTAAGTGCATACATAGTACGTGTAGAGAAAGTAATGTGTCAACAAGATTCACTGTATTACACAATATACACTTAGTAGAGTGAATCGACGATGAAAACTTCGTAACGAAATGGCAATCACGACAGCGTATAGTGTTTAACTGTATTATCTTGCATAACATTAATAAATTAAAATATAAATACATCGTAACGAAAAAACTCGCAAACACGAAAGAACGTAGCATTTAACAATTATTATTATTATTATTATTATTATTATTATTATTATTCTTACGCAGTATAAGCTTAGCAGAATAAAACAAAAATAAACATCCAAACGAAAAACATACACGAGATCACGTTTCAGTGTGTTATTAGTATTACACAGAATACAGTTGGCAGAATAAATCAATACACGAATATATCGTAACGAAAAATACGAAAATAGGAAAGCACGTAGTTTCTTGCTGTATTTATTACGCGTAAAAGGTAGAATTAGAACGTGAAAAAAATCACGAAAATTATGCAAACGTGAGAGTACGTAATACAATGAAATTTACCTGCTTTTGTGCTTGCAACTTCTTTTGTTACGCTTTTTTACTTTCTCTACATGTACATAGTGTATAGAAAAGCATTGTATTCCACCCAAAAATTCGATACCGGGATTCACCGGAAATGTGCATTTTGGGCCCCCCTGAATAAAAAATAATTACAAAAATTGTGTGTGTGTGTGTCTGTGTGTTGGACAGCCTAGCTCATAAACGAAAAGACCGTTAAATACCAAACTTGGCATTTAAGTTTCGTTTTTCCAAGGATACGATACGAAGATTTAAAAAAAAACCCTCTCACACAACTACCCTTTATATGGAAGTTTTTAGAAAATTTTGATATTCTCAAAAATGGCTCTAACGATTTTGATTAAAACCTCTAAGTAAAATGTATCTTGAATTTTCTGGGAATAGCCTCTAAAGACCTCTTTATTCTGGATGATTTTTAATTGAATTTTGCATAACTGGTAAACTGTAAGATATAGAAAAAAACTTACTACAAAAGAGATGCAGATCATGATAAAACACAATTTGTCATACATTTTAATCGTGGAGTTAATTGTTTTTGAGATGTTCTTGTTATTGATTTCAGATTTATATAACTTTTCTCATACAGGAATTTGTCAACTCCTGTCCATACATACAGACACAGACACAGACACAGACACATACATACATACATACATACATACATACATACATACATACATACATACATACATACATACATACATACATACATACATACATACATACACACACAGACATACACACACAGACACATACATACATACACACACACAGACACAGACACATACATACATATACACACAGACACACAGACACACAGACACACAGACACACAGACATACATACATACATACAGACACAGACATACATACATACATACATACACACATACACACATACATACATACATACATACATACATACAATGGAACTTAAGTCGCATAGCAACCAGCTTTTGAATATCACTTTAACCTATGGTACTCCCTTATTTCGCTCCTACTTGCAAGGCAGCAAGTAATAAGACTATTTCTATTTTGTTTTTTTTCTCAATTAGCATGAAGTAAAGAGAAGCAGACCTTTTTTTAACAATTTGTTGCAGAGATGTAGTCATGTGAATTGAACACACCCGATTTTTTATTTACTCTGCTGGTGTATAATGCGCAACAGTAATAATTGTGATAACAATAGTAGCAGTACGTGCTGTCGGTCTTTGTTCCAGTTTTTCCATACAACGCATTCGTGTTTAGTTTTCTCTGCTAAGTAATCACCCCACGTGGGTTTACGACTGCATGTTATTTATGTTTTGACTTGCTCTGGTATCGTATAGCATTAGTGGTAATGCAGCGTATACACAATTAGTAACTAGCTATTGGTAGTTGCTGATAAGTGAACGTCTCGAAAATAAAGACTCTGTAACCAATTGTTTTCCGTCTCTTGCATATCACGGACTCTAGTAAAACTGCCTCCCGCTGAGAGAATCGTGAGCGCGATTCTCACCGTTTTCGTTGATATGTAATAGGCCTGCAGCCAGGGTCGCTCGCGCTACCTGCCACTGTCGGATATTTACTTCCAATTAACCTGTAGAATTCTGCAACTCTTATCGCTCACTGAAATACGGCGCTGTTAGGCCACCAGTAATAAAACTAATGAGCCTAGTTTCGATTGTGCGTATATTTTTAAAACTAAGTCGTAAAATCGTACCCTATTGCAAATGGAAAATAATTACTATTCATTGTTCGTTTGTTCAAGATTTATAAATCTTAACTTTTGAAAGTTGTTTACATTATACACAAATTGAAGTATATGCAACTTGAGATTAAACCAGTATTAACGCGCTATTAATGGGATGCTTCAACAACCATCGCAGGATATTTCCCTCCGCACAAACAGGTATAATATTACAGCTGGTGGCCCGTTCAGTATTCTCTATTTTAACAAGTGGGGAGATTTTTTAATATAGAAGACTTCACTGTTGTTGAAAAGCTCTACCTTTCCCCAGGTCTCAGCTTAACAGAGGTCTGGAAAATTACTACAGAACAGTGGATGCTAGTAACATTTTTGGTGGGATCGCATACATGTAAGAAGAATCTTGGGAATGGGATATGCATTTTACAAACTATATAATCAAGTTGTAGTTATGATGGTGACACTGATGATAGCTTACTAAACTCTCCAAATGACATTAGCAGCGTCACTTATACAGGAGTTGCGCCCGTCTGTGCTCCTGTCTGATGTCTGGTCGACATCGATTGAGGTTACGAATTTCGCTAATTTCCAGCTTATGAACTGAACAAAGCCTCAGTGAATTCAGTCTTTGCCCATACTTTTCCTAAATAGTTGTAATTATTTTCAAAGCTCTGAAACTTTGCTGTTAAATTAGAAATGGTTTAGGGCAATTTCTAGAGTTTAAATACTTCAGAAAATGGGATTAACCTACAGAAAAATTAGTTACTAAATTAGCTGCAATATTCTGGGAAATTTGGTCTGAAAATAGTTTTTTGGATAAATTTCGAAACTAATAAATATTGTACTGGCTCGTGAAGGTCATTTAAGTTGGTGAATCACTATATCACACATTTCTTTGGCATCTACAATCAGGTTTACTTCTGTGCCTGTATCGGTCATTTTTTATTGGACTGTAACAATTCATATCAGCCTGATACCTTCACAGTTCTGCCTTATTTCAAATATAGCCGATTCAAGTATAGCCGATATTGTGATGCATTGGATAAGATAACTGAATTGGTATTCTGCTTCTAAATTGTATTATACAAAATGTCAACGTGTTTCATGTCCGAAATTAAAAAAAATTAAAGAAATCTTTAAGGCAACGTTTGCTTCTGTTACATAACCCCATCTATCTCCTTGGATTATATAAAGAGAGATTCCAAAAATTAGATTTGCATTGAACATTGTTCACTATCTATAGAGTGCTATTGGCCTAGTAGTTGAGTGCCCTTAAAACACATCATTCACAAACCGAGATTGAAAATTGCTTATTGCAAGTGAACTAATGTCACTACGCTTAGGTGACGAAGAGAAAAACAAACCGAGCCAGTGATAATACAAACATAACTTTTTTTTTTATTAGAACAGACATTTTATCAGATTGATACACAACCGCGTGCATACTTAACATAAGGGAAATAATTCTGCATCAGTCGGAACACCCCATTTGTTTACATCTAATCCACTTTGTTGAATGTGTTATATTTGAAAATGGAAGTGCTATTGAAATGGTCATCTAACAGTCAAAATTACTGTAAAGATAAATCAAAGAAATGACCACAATCGGCTAATTCTTGTTTCCATGTGACTCCTCAATGCCACAACATTTTCAACCCTATCACTCTTGTCAGTATGTGCTTCTGGAGCAATTCATTTTTCTGGATTGAAATTTTATGAGCAGAATACATTTAAAGTAACGTAAAGTCCGAAACATTTAAACTTTGTATGTATTTCCTAAGTGCACCTTTCTCGTTTTTTTTTTTTTAATTCGTTCACTTAAATTTTTGAAATCCTTACAACCTACAGTCTTTCATAAAATAAACATTTTCTTCACTCGCTGTTAATCACGATGTTTGTAAACCATGGATTAGAAAAGGTTCTTTCCATCTATTTCATCATTTGGTTGGTGTACACCTCACCGTGCTTTAGGTTTTCTGCCAGATTTAACAAATGGAAGGGACGTTTAATCAATGTTTAGTTCTATTCATTTTAAATCCCTTGCACAAAGAAGCACGAGTTAATAACGCAGCCCCAAGTATTGTTAATATCCATGCATGTGCGCCTTCTGCCGCTCGCGTAGCTTCTATACTAAGCGATCGGAGGTTGGGGGAGAAAAAGAAAGAAAAAAAGGCCCTCGCACATCTTATTTTTCAAAAGGAGAACTGTTTATCAATGTTACGTTGTTTATAAACATTTGGTTTTGTATATGTAGATTGAAAGCAAACTGAAAATTTTAACTGAAACAAAATTACATCCTATCGATGTCCATCTTCAGTGGTATCAGTTGGTCGAAATAAGTAGACAGAGGTTACCATGTCCGTCACGATTTTTAATTTAACTTCATTCTCAGTCTTCCTACATAAACAGGCACTTCTCATATCAAATATGCAGCATTTATAGGAATAATATCATTAACAGTTAATATATTGCATAACAAAATAAAGATGCATAACTCGAATCGTCTTGACTTTAACTTCAGTTACACACGCGAAGAATGGACATCAAAAATGAAAAGGAAAATTAAAGTACATGCAGAACGAGCAACATTGTACTTTTACACCGGGAACTGAAGTAGGATGCGGTCACAAATGCATTTAATTCGGAACATGTTTCTACTTTTTAGTATGTACATTCATATTAGGTGAATATATTCTTTCGTTTCTAGTATTTACTCCTTTGTACTGAAACCTCAAATACAAATCTAGGTTAAGCAGCAAGGATGATAGTTTTTTGGGATATCCTTAAGAATATCCTCCATAAAAATGTAGATCTTTTCCCCCCCAGTTTGGGCAAGATGGTTTGGAATCTGTGGAATATTTTCTACAATGCGCGGAGATGACTTAGAGTGCATCTTGAAAACATAGCCGTATGTAAAGTGGCAGGTATTGAAGTTTCACTGTAGCTAGAGGGTCAGAGCTATGCCTCGAAAATCTAGAAAATAGTCATTGAGATTAAGATAGTAAAAAATCTTGCTTTCCAGAATAGTTGGGTCAAAAGTGCAGTTAAATGCTTTGGTTAGGGACTTTATTTTGTCAGGTCCATAAGGTATAGTGGGAAACTTCGATTTTCGATACGAATAAGTTATTCCTACATACTGGATCCCTACAAGATACAATTCTAGCTTAAGTGGCCAGGAGGATTGGGGTTCTATGATATCGTGATAATATATACCGTAAAAAAAAGTTCCAAATTTTATGCGCGGTTGGGCGATTAAGTTTGTGACTCTTTTTAACGGAAGACGTGCTTGGTGCGCCAATTCTCTAAACAAACTTAAAACAAATAAGAGTTACTTTTGCTTGCAAAATATAGAATTTATAACTGTGGCGCATGCAAAAGAGGTTTTTGACTGCTAGTGTAACGCTCTTTGTTACTCGGTGATTGTTGAAAACATAGAAATGGAGCTGTAGAAGTTGTCTAACGTTTTCGGTAAATAGTAAATAACTTTTCACATACTATATGGTCTTAGGTATTGGTCTGAAGGTTTGAAAGTTATTTTATGCATCTTGCAACTGGCCCGAACTTCTGTTTCCGGCTCACGACGCGAGATATCAGTGGAAGATCCTACGTCAATTTGCTATGATGGATGTAACTGAAAAACGTCTCTGGGAGAAACGAAACCCTGGACTCGAAGATGTGCTTGCAGTCATCAACCAATATGAAGTAAACTTGGTGAGTAATTGCAATGCAACTCAAATGGTTGTTTCAGAAAGGTAATCAGTTGGTAAATTGAAGTTCAGCAACAGAAGTGAAATGTCTGAAGAAACTAGTTTACTACTTGTTGCTTATTTAAAGTGGATGTTCGTAATTTTTAGGACAAAACAAGCATTTATATTAAGCAGTTTTCCTTTTTAAACCACGGAAGCGAAATTATTTCCCTGTGTTTACTTTCTGCAATTTAGGCACTACCATAAAATATATTATTTTTCCTGTATTAATTTCTGTTGGTAAAGCTATATAGGCGTATACAATTAAAATGAACGTTTGTATTAATTTCTCTGTAAAATAATCGTCTTCATGACCGTTTTGCACATATGCCTTTTAAGAAAAACAGAATTAGCTTTGTAGCATTAACGTTAAATTTGCCAACATACATGTATATTAGAGGTAGTCATCTTTTACTTCGTCAAAGGTTGTCATTTTATTTTTAAGTTCTGGTTGTTGAACATCTTGTTCATGGATCTTTATGCATTTAACTTCAATTACATGTGCCAACTTCCAGTCAATGGTAGGCACTTTTAAATTCGATTTGCAGGAAATGCAGATCTATTTGCATTATACTGAAAGGGAAATCTGTTTAAGAATCCGATCATTTAAAAGGTAGTGCTTATCGGGTTTAATAACTTATTTTCGGATTTTTCTTATAAAAGTTTGAAGGTTGCTATAGGTATATTAGAACGTTCTTTAGAAATGCAGTATTGATATTTTAGTTTCTTTTACAGATGCAGAAGATGAACGTCAAACATCTGATGTTAAACAATTAGGTGGACGCTATTTTATACCAAGGAACTGAACTAAGTGTCTACAACTAATTATTTCAGCATATGTAAAGTAGCGGGTGTGGTTGGAATTGCACGTAGCCTGAGAGCCAGAGATATTTCTTAAAAATCGAGAAGCTGTTGGTGGGATTAGGGTAATAAAAGGCTTTTGATTTCGAGAGAATGGGTGGCGTTAGATGCTTTGGTTACGGACATTATTTTGTTAGATCCGCAAGGTATTATGGGAAAGTTCGAGTGTCGATACGAGTATTTATTCCTATATACTGGATTCCTAGAAGATACAATTTTAGCTTAACTGGCCAGGAGGATTGGTGTTCTAGGATATCCTTGGGAATATATACTGTAAAGAAGCTCTGTATTTTAACTTAGAAATTGAGCCGTAGAAGTTGCCAACCGTTTTTGGTAAATAGTAACTAACGTTTCGTACACTATATGGGTTGAGGTGTTGGTCTAATAGTTTGAAAGTCAGAATTCTAAGCTTTCTCCTTATTTTCTGTTCCATACAATCTAACTGGATTTGTTTGCTGCTGAGGACATGAGATACGAGTAGACTCAGTCAACTTGGTACGATTGATGCAGCTCAAAAACGTCTCTGGGGGAAAACAAAAGACGTTGGACTGGAAGATGTGCTTAGACACACAAACCATTATGAAGTAAAAACGGTGAGTAATTGAAATGGTAATTTTAGAACGGTTATCTGTCGGCGAATTCAAGTTTTGCGGGAGAAGTGATATATATGAAGAAAAAATAGACTATTTGTAGCTTATTCAAAGTGGATATTCTTAATATGCAGAAAACAATAAGGATGTATTTTAAACGGTTCTCCCTTAGGACCTAAAAATTAAAATTATATTTATTTCTGTTAAATTTCTGCAGTTCAGGCATTACTATAAGATTAAATTTATTATTTTGCTCTATTCAGTTAGGAGGTACAAGTTTTAAGTCGTATAAAACTAATATGAACATTCCTGTTAATTCTTTAAAAGAATTAATGTTATCACAAACTTTGCTTCCTTAAGGAATTTATGCTGTTTAGCAAATTCAACTAACATACACAATGTAAAATAGAATTTGAGTTGTTGCGTTCATATTAAGCTTACTAATGTAAATGGTTCTTAGACTGAACTTGTCATCTTTGCCTCATTGTCAAAAGCTCCGTCATTTTACCTTTTTCACTTCTGGTTGTAGATGAACATCTTGTTCAGGGACCTTTACGCTTTTAGCTTCAATTACACGAGCCATCTTAGTCAATGTTGGGTACTTTTCAATTGGATATACGAAAAGACCAAGTCACTTTTACGTTGAATTGAAAGTAAAATTCGTGCTCAAATGCGATGGTGCTTTAAAAGGCTAGTATTGATTACATCCAGATCTTAACAAACTTCTGTAGGTTACGTGTATTAAAGGGTTCATTTGAAATGCAGGTTTGACGATTTTACTTGTTACAGATGCTGAAGATGAATATCAAACATTTGAAGTTGCAACAATTAGATACAAGATTAAGAGGACACTTATTATAACACGGAACTGAAGTAAGTCTGTACAGCTAATAATAGTTTAGCGTATGTATAAAGTAGCGGGTATTGTTTCAATGGCACTGTAGCTTGAGAGCCAGAGCTATGCCACGAAAATCGAGAAACTGTTCATAGTGAGATTAGGATAGTCAACTTTTTGATATCGAGAATATGGGTCATAATTAGCGTTAGATGCTTTGGGTAGGGGCACTATTTTGTTAGGTCCGTAAGGTTTGTGAGGAAGTTCGATTTTCGTTACGAGAATATGTTCCCTCATAATGGTTCCCTAGAAGATACAATTCTAGCTTAACTGGCCAGAAGAATTTGTTCTAGGATATCCTTGGGAATATATACCGTAATGAACTTTGAAATTTTATGCGCGATTGGGCCGGTAGGTCTGGGAGATGTAGGCATTTTTTGAAAGAGGAATAGTGTATTAGGCGAAGGTACAAAAGAAACGTGAACAAAAGGTTTTGCTTTGGCTCTCAAAATGTAGAGATTCTAATGGTAGTGCACGCAGATGTCGCTTTTCTGGTTGTTAGTTTGTGCATAGAAAAATTATTTTGCATCAGTCCTCTAACTTTGTCATTAGAGGCTGCTAATCGTTTATCGTAAATTGAAACTAACTTTGTACACACTACATGGCATTAGATTGGTGCTGAATGGTGAAGGTTTAAACTTTTCAATATCAGACGTCTTAGCTTTCTCTCTGTTTTCTGTTTCATACAACCAAACGAAATTCTGTTTCCTGCTGAGGATCCGAGCTATCACTGGAAGACCCCACGTCGACTTGCTAGAAAGGATGCAACTCGAAAACGTCTCTGGGTGAAACGATTACCCTGGACTGGAAGACGTGCTTGGAGACATATTCCATTGAGGTGGATTAGGTGAGCATTTCAAATCCTATTATTTGTTTAGTGTTAGAAAAGTAGACATTTGGAGAATTCAAGTTCTGCAGGATAAGTCATGCACGCAGAACAGAATTTCTTTTAATGGTTTATTCAAAGTCTTCAGTAGTATTTACATAACAAAGAATTGGTTTCTTAAATCATTTTATTAAAATTATTTAGTCACTTTATGCTTCTGCAGTAACGACATTGACACTATAATATTAAGGCGATTATTTATCCCTTAAACAGTTCTGGTAGTAAAAAATACATAGTCAAGTAAATCCAAAATGATCATTCGTTAAATTTCTTTTAAAAATCGTAGTCTTAAAAACCGTCGCACTGTTTAACTTATTCAATGATGTACACTGTTTTAATTGGAACTCTCTAGAAAAGCAGAACTTGCTTTGTTCAATTGATGTTAAATTTGCAGATTTATGCTTTTCGAATTGTCAACTTTTGCTTCTGGTTAACCTCTCCATATTAACACAAGTGATGATATTTCAACATCCTCTCATAAATATTAGTGATTTTAGCTTGACATACATACCCCATCGACTAGTCAAATTTGGTAACTTCCCCAAAATCTTATAGAAAACGTGAGTCCTCCTTTTTGGTTAAAATAAAGATTTAAAATTGCCGTCACTGATTTAGGAGACTCAATGCTACATCAAATGATTTCTTTACGGATTTTAGATATTCAGTGTTGTAGGATTTTTATATATTAAGAGAATCATTCGAAATGCGGAATTGACATTTTACTTTTGTTACAGATGTAGAAGATACCTGTGAGAAATGTGAAGTTCCCTAATTAGCTGCACTACTTGGAGGAGAGAAATCTGTTATGTCACGGACAAAAGTAGGTGTGAACAGCGAAATGTGGTTTTGGATGTGTAAAGTAATAAGGCTTTTGATATTTACGTAATTTGAGAGCCTCAGCTAGACCTCGAAAATCGATCGGATAGCCAAAAGCTTTTGATGTGGAGAATAGTTGGGCCAAAAGAGTAGTTCGGCGCTTTGGGTAGGGGCTCTTATTTGTTAGGTCCGTAAGGTTTGTGGGGAAGTTCGATTTTCGTTACGAGAATATGTTCCCTCATAATGGTTCCCTAGAAGATACAATTCTAGCTTAACTGGCCAGAAGAATTGATGTTCTAGGATATCTTTAGGAATATATACCGTAATGAACTCTGAAATTTAATGCGCGATTGGGCCGGTAGGTGTGGGAGATGTAGGCATTTTTTGAAAGAGGAATAGTGTATTAGGCGAAGGTACAAAAGAAACGTGAACAAAAGGTTTTGCTTTGGCTCTCAAATTGTAGAGATTCTAATGGTAGTGCATGCAGATGTCGCTTTTCTGCTTGTTAGTTTGTGCATAGAAAAAGTATTTTGCATCAGTCCTCTAACTTTGTCTCTAGAGGCTGCTAATCGTTTATCGTAAATTGAAACTACATGGTTTTAGATTAGTGCTGAATGGTGAAGGTTTAAAAATTTCAATATCAGACGTCTTAGCTTTCTCTCTGTTTTCTGTTTCATACAACCAAACGAAATTCTGTTTCCTGCTGAGGATCCGAGCTATCACCGGAAGACCCCACGTCGAATTGCTACGAAGGATGCAACTCGAAAACGTCTCTGGGTGAAACGATTACCCTGGACTGGAAGACGTGCTTGGAGACATATTCCATTGAGGTGGATTAGGTGAGCATTTCAAATGCTATTATTTGTTTAGTGTTAGAAAAGTAAACATTTGGAGAATTCAAGTTCTGCAGGATAAGACATGCACGCAGAACAGAATTGCTTTTAATGGTTTATTCAAAGTCTTCAGTAGTATTTACATAACAAAGAATTGGTTTCTTAAATCATTGTATTAAAATTATTTAGCCACTTTATGCTTCTGCAGTAACGAGAGTGACACAATAATATTAAGGCCATTATTTGCCCCTTAAACAGTTCTGGTAGTAAAAAATACATAGTCAAGTAAATCCAAAATGATCATTCGTTAAATTTCTTTTAAAAATCGTAGTCTTAAAAACCGTCGCACTGTTTAACTTATTCAATGATGTACACTGTTTTAATTGGAACTCTCTAGAAAAGCAGAACTTGCTTTGTACAATTGATGTTAAACTTGCGGATTTATGCTTTTGGAATTGTCAACTTTTGCTTCTGGTTAACCTCTCCATATTAACACAAGTGATGTTATTTCAACATCCTCTCATGAATATTAGTGATTTTAGCTTGACATACATGCCCCAGAGTCTAGTCAAATGTAGGAACTCTCCCAAAACATTTTAGAAAACGTAGGTCCTCCTTTTTGGTTAAAATAGAACTTTTAAATTGCCGTCACTGATTTAGGAGACTCTATGCAACATCTAATGATTTCTTTACGGATTTTAGATATTCAGTGTTGTAGCAGTTTTATGTATTAAGAGCATCATTCGAAATGCGGAATTGACATTTTACTTTTGTTACAGATGTAGTAGATTCGTGTGAGAAATGTGAAGTTCCCTAATTAGCTGCACTACTTGGAGGAGAGAAATCTGTTATGTCACGGACAAAAGTAAGTGTGTACAGCTAAATGTGGTTTTGGATGTGTAAAATAATAGGGCTTTTGATATTTACGTAATTTGAGACCCTCAGCTAGACCTCGAAAATCGAACGGATAGCCAAAAGCTTTTGATGTGGAGAATAGTTGAGCCAAAGGAGTAGTTAGGCACTTTGGGTAGGGCTCCATTTTGTTAGGTCCGTAAGGTTGGTGGGGAAGGTCGATTTTCGTTACGAGAATATGTTCCCTCATAATGGTTCCCTAGAAGATACAATTCTAGCTTAACTGGCCAGAAGAATTGATGTTCTAGGATATGCTTAGGAATATATACCGTAATGAACTCTGAAATTTAATGCGCGATTGGGCCGTTAGGTGTGGGAGATGTAGGCATTTTTTGAAAGAGGAATAGTGTATTAGGCGAAGGTACAAAAGAAACGTGAACAAGAGGTTTTGCTTTGGCTCTCAAATTGTAGAGATTCTAATGGTAGTGCACGCAGATGTCGCTTTTCTGCTTGTTAGTTTGTGCATAGAAAAAGTATTTTGCATCAGTGCTCTTACTTTGTCTCTAGATGCTGCTAATCGTTTATCGTAAATTGAAACTAACTTTGTACACACTACATGGTTTTAGAATAGTGCTGAATGGTGAAGGTTTAAAATTTTCAATATCAGACGTCTTAGCTTTCTCTCTGTTTTCTGTTTCATATAGCCAAACGAAATTCTGTTTCCTGCTGAGGATCCGAGCTATCACCGGAAGACCCCACGCCGACTTGTTACGAAGGATGCAACTCGAAAACGTCTCTGGGTGAAACGATTACCCTGGACTGGAAGACGTGCTTGGAGACATATTCCATTGAGGTGGATTAGGTGAGCATTTCAAATGCTATTATTTGTTTAGTGTTAGAAAAGTAAACATTTGGAGAATTCAAGTTCTGCAGGATAAGTCATGCTCGCAGAACAGAGTTGCTTTTAAAGGTTTATTCAAAGTCTTCAGTAGTATTTACATACCAAAGAATTGGTTTCTTAAATCATTTTATTAAAATTATTTAGCCACTTTATGCTTCTGCAGTAAGGAGAGTGACACAATAATATTAAGGCCTTTATTTGCCCCTTAAACAGTTCTGGTAGTAAACGATACATAGTCAACTAAATCCAAAAAGATCATTCGTTAAATTTCTTTTAAAAATCGTAGTCTTAAAAACCGTCGCACTGTTTAGCTAATTCAAAAAATGTAAACCGTTTTAATAGGAACTCTGTAGAAAAGCAGAACTTGCTTTGTACAATTGATGTTAAATTTGCAGATTTATGCTTTTTGAATTGTCAATTTTTGCTTCTGGTTAACCTCTCCATATTAACACAAGTGATGTTATTTCAACATCCTCTCATGAATATTAGTGATTTTAGCTTGACATACATGCCCCATAGACTAGTCAAATGTAGTAACTTCCCCAAAACCTTATAGAAAACGTGGGTCCTCCTTTTTGGTTAAAATAAAGATTTAAAATTGCCGTCACTGATTTAGGAGGCTCAATGCTACATCAAATGGTTTCTTTACGGATTTTAGATATTCAGTGTTGTAGAATTTTTATGTATTAAGAGTATCATTCGAAATGCAGAATTGACATTTTCCTTTTGTTACACATGTAGAAGATACCTGTGAGAAATGTGAAGTTCCCTAATTAGCTGCACTACTTGGAGGAGAGAAATCTGTTATGTCACGGACAAAAGTAAGTGTGTACAGCTAAATGTGGTTTTGGATGTGTAAAGTAATAAGGCTTTTGATATTTACGTAATTTGAGAGCCTCAGCTAGACGTCGAAAATCGATCGGATAGCCAAAAGCTTTTGATGTGGAGAATAGTTGGGCCAAAAGAGTAGTTCGGCGCTTTGGGTAGGGGCTCTTATTTGTTAGGTCCGTAAGGTTTGTGTGGAAGTTCGATTTTCGTTACGAGAATATGTTCCCTCATAATGGTTCCCTAGAAGATACAATTCTAGCTTAACTGGCCAGAAGAATTGATGTTCTAGGATATCCTTGGGAATATATACCGTAATGAACTCTGAAATTTTATGCGCGATTGGGCCGGTAGGTCTGGGAGATGTAGGCATTTTTTGAAAGAGGAATAGTGTATTAGGCGAAGGTACAAAAGAAACGTGAACAAAAGGTTTTGCTTTTACTTTCAAATTGTAGAGATTCTAATGGTGGTGCACGCAGATGTCGCTTTTCTGGTTGTTAGTTTGTGCATAGAAAAAGTATTTTGCATCAGTCCTCTAACTTTGTCTCTAGAGGCTGCTAATCGTTTATCGTAATTTGAAACTAACTTTGTACACACTACATGGCTTTAGATTAGTGCTGAATGGTGAAGGTTTAAATTTTTCAATATTAGACGTCCTAGCTTTCTCTCTGTATTCTGTTTCATACAACCAAACGAAATTCTGTTTCCTGCTGAGGATCCGAGCTATCACCGGAAGACCCCACGTCGACTTGCTACGAAGGATGCAACTCGAATACGTCTCTGGGTGAAACGATTACCCTGTACTGGAAGACGTGCTTGGAGACATATTCCATTGCGGTGGATTAGGTGAGCATTTCAAATGCTATTATTTGTTTAGTGTTAGAAAAGTAAACATTTGGAGAATTCAAGTTCTGCAGGATACGTCATGCACGCAGAACAGAATTGCTTTTAATGGTTTATTCAAAGTCTTCAGTAGTATTTACATAACAAAGAATTGGTTTCTTAAATCATTTTATTAAAACTATTTAGCCACTTTATGCTTCTGCAGTAACGAGAGTGACAAATAAAATTAAGGCCATTATTTGCCCCTTAAACAGTTCTGGTAGTAAAAGATACATAGTCAAGTAAATCCAAATTGATCATTCGTAAAACTTCTTCTTTTAAAAATCGTAGTCTTAAAAACCGTCGTACTGTTTATCTAATTCAAATGATGTACACTGTTTTAATTGGAACTCTCTAGAAAAGCAGAACTTGCTTTGTACAATTGATGTTAAACTTGCGGATTTATGCTTTTGGAATTGTCAACTTTTGCTTCTGGTTAACCTCTCCATATTAACACAAGTGATGGTATTTCAACATCCTCTCATGAATATTAGTGATTTTAGCTTGACATACTTGCCCCATCGACTAGTCAAATGTGGTAACTTCCCCAAAACCTTGTAGAAAACGTAGGACCTCCTTTTTGGTTAAAATAAAGCTTTAAAATTGCTGTCACTGATTTAGGAGACTCAATGCTACATTTAATGATTTCTTTACGGATTTTAGATATTCAGTGTTGTAGCATTTTTATGTATTAAGAGCATCATTCGAAATGCAGAATTGACATTTTACTTTTGTTACAGATGTAGAAGATACCTGTGAGAAATGTCAAGTTCCCTAGTTAGCTGCACTACTTGGAGGAGAGAAATCTGTTATGTCACGGACATAAGTAAGTGTGTACAGCTAAATGTGGTTTTGTATGTGTAAAGTAATAGGGCTTTTAGGTAAAGATCTACAGGCAGATAAAACTAAAATTTACTTTCATGTTAGTTGCTCCTTCAAATGTTGTAAACTTATTGCAGTTGGTTAAATTTGCTAAACAGCATAAATTGATTAATATAGCATTAAGTAATATTAAATAAGCCTTTTAACAAAAGCACAATTTCCATTGTAGCCTTAACATTTAAGTTTGCTAACGTAAATGTCTTAGAAACAGCTAGCAATCTGTTACTTCTAATCCAAAATTGATTCATTTTAGCCTTTTACCCACTGTTTCGTTTAATTACAAGCCCCATTTTCCTCGTGTTGATACTTTATCAAATATATTGTAAAGTGGAAGCCTTCTTTATGGATTATGCTAAAGGTGAAGATACTCATTAATTTGACATTTAACCCTTACTAGAATGATTAATGGCGTGATCTTCCAATTTGTGTAGACTGCTTATCTACCTCTAAACATGCCAATACCACTAGAGATCGCAGTTTCGTAAAAATAAATTGACTCGTGCCCTTTCTTCTCTGACTGTTTCAATAACTCTGCGATGGTGTTCATAGCGAAGACGGGTACTTGTGGAAACTTATTGAGAATCAGATCAAGACTTTGATTTTTGAGGAGAAAGAGCTTAGAGTTTAGAGCAATTGAAAACATTTGAAATTGAGGTTTTTTTGTCATTACGGACAAAAGTATTTTGGGTAAGGGGCATGCTTTGGTATTGGCACAATAGGCTGTTATTTCCATGATGTATTCCTATGTACCTACTCCATCTCTAGGTCATACATTCTTTTGCTTCGGACCAGTAGGTCTTAATTTGCAGGAAACTTCTTGGGAACAAACACCGTAAAGAATAACATTTTACTTACTGACAAAGCTGCAGTCTAGGAGCCAACTAGGAAGTTCTTCCGATGTGCCACATCCAAACCGAACAATCCTGAGACAGCAGTCGAAGCTGACCACAGCAAAGAAGCTGCCACCGCTGGATCGGCTCGTCATTGCCGAGGCCTAGTGCCAAAGACATGCTTGCCTGCAAGTACAAAACAGATTAACTGGACAGAGAAGTATGTCCGTTGCAAAGATTTTGACTGGAACCATAAGGTGCTTTCGGGTAGGACCTCTGCTTTTCGAGCTTTTCAGCGCACTCTAGTTGTTCTTTCTCTCTGAATATCCTTTTTTTCCCCCTCTTTTAATAAGTTCCGCATTAGGTAGTTCTACTCTTCTTTTTCTTATTACTTTTAGAGGGGAGAGGTTTAATTTTTGGAGATATTTGAAAACATTGTAAATAAGATGCAGAATTAGAAAAATATTTTGTATAATTGACTAGTCCTCTATAGCATGAAAAATGCTTTACAGAAAAATTGTGTTGGTATGATAAGACTTATAGTGAAATAGCTTAATCAACGTTTAGTAAGACTATATCAGCCACAGCCTAGCTGAACAATCCCTAGACAGCAGTCGAAGAAGCTGACCGCAGCAAAGAAGCTGCCACCGCTGGATCGGCTCGTCATTGCCGAGGCCTAGTGCCAAAGACATGCTTGTAAGTACCAAACAGACTAACTGGGTAGAAAAGTATGTCCGCAGCCAACAGTCTTTTGACTGGAACCTTAAGGCGCCTTCGGGTAGGACCTCTACTTTTCGGGCTTTTCAGCGCCCTCTAGCTGTTCTTTCTCTCTGACTATCCTATTTTCCTCTTTTAGTAAGTTTTAAGTTCCCCGTTAGGTAGTTCGTAAGCTTTTCTCTACTCTACTTTTTCTGATTACTTTTAAGAGACAGGTATGTTGTTTTTTGAAATGGTTGAAAACATGGAAAACGAAACGCAGAAGAAAAACCTTTGTATAATTGTCAACTGTATAATGTAAAGTATTTTTGGATACAGAAAAATTGTGTTGGTCTGATAAATAGGACTTGCACTGAAATGAATTACCACTGGCTTAGTCAACGTTTAGCAAGACTACATTAGGCTTGACGAACTAACACACAGTTATTCTAGTAACACTTTTCCATTTTCGGAAACACATTTTTAGTGTCGAGCATTCTGCCCTTTCTGCAATTAAACTTTTAGCCCTAAAACATCAAAATTGATGTTTGCCTTATTCACTGATATTGGTAAAGAATACTATGATGGAAAGATTCAAAAATAATGTCTAAGTTTCAAGCAGGTTTTTTCAAAGAGCAGTTTTTAATTTAAATCACTGTTTTTCCTAATTGGTGCATCGTTTGTATAGTAATTCCAATCAAATTACATACATCATATTAATATAAACGTTCACGCAAATAGAATGTTGCTTTATAGCCGCCAGGTTAGGTTTACAAACGCTACAGTTCTGGGCTTGAATTCATTATACATCTTAGTCTTAGAAATGATGAAACAATTATTTATAACTTTTATATTCTTTATAAACATTTGGTTTGGTTCATGCAGATTGTCAGAAAATTTAGTATTTTAAATGAAACAGTCGCATCCTATCGATGTCCATAATTAGCGGTATAAGCTGAGTATTGCAACCTCTGTAAATTGAGGTTTACTTATTTTGCAACATCACGATTTTTATTTTAATTTCTTACAACACCTTCCTGGCTTAAATAGGCACTTGGATCAAAAGGCAGCATTACCAGGAATCGTAGATCTCCCTTACTTGGTTGTGCTCCGCGTTAACGTTACAACTCAAATCGTAACTTTAATTTTAGTTACTCATGCGGCTCAAGGACATAAAAATGGAAAAGAAAATTAAACACGCCACATGCAGTATGAGTAACATTTTAGTTTTACACAAGGAACTAAAGTAGGATATCGAAGGATCTTGCGTTATAGAAAATAGTTGGTTCAGAAATACAGTCGCTTCTTTCGGGACATTTTTATTTTGAAACGTCAGATGTTAGGTGAAATTATTCTTTCGTTTCTAGTATTCAAAAATTAAGCAATTGGCTTCAATATTTCGAGGACATTATTTTATTATACGGAAATTATATAAGCCAGTAAGAAGCGTATGTAATTTATAGGGTAGTGTTGAATTTACGCTATAGCTTGAAAGCTTGAGCTATGCCACGAAAAACTGTTGGTCAGAATAGGATAGCAACAGGCTTCAGATTTCGAGAATATGAGACATAAATGACGTCAACTATTTTGGTTAGGGACATCATTTGTTAGGTCTGTAAAGTATTATGGGAACGTTAGATTTTCGATACGCGTATTTATTCCTAATTACTGGATCCCTAGAAAATACAATTCTAGCTTTACTGGCCACGAAAGATGGAGTTCTAGGTTATCCTTGGGAATATTGTCACAACTAAAGTTGGACACAGCGGGGAATAGCTATTTGAGGGTGGTAAAAGGAAGGCAGATGGTAGAGCAATGATAACGCAAAGGGAATTCAGATAATATAAATATATTGAGAAATAACGTACGAAAGGCAAATATACTCTACAATAAAATAGTAAGGTAAATTACAATAAACAAGACAAGCGTGTCGGGCGTTTCGTGTCGAGCGGGAACTAATTCCAAATACGAAAGGCAAGAATTGGTAACATAGTTGATATTCAACAAAAGGTTCTTACCTTTTAGGTTGATTAGCTCGACGAGAAGAAAGATGTGTGTCGTTGTGCCAGTGACCCGGGGTGGGGCCTCGGACGTCCCTCGGGCAGCGAGTCTGCCTCTTTCAAGTACCGAGAACCAAATGCGCCCGGAATTCCAGATTCCAGACAATTTTATACAAGACAATTGTCTCTAGGGGGTTCTTCAGAATCTACGCCCAAGCTCTTAATAAATCCACCAATCAAAATACAGTATTTAAAAATAAGACAGAGCTTCCTACATGACGTGCTTGGGATTAAGTCTACGAAATGTCACGTAGGTTCCGTGAAGTGGTTGAAAGCCCATACAAGCTCATAAGTTGCAAAATGTTGTAAGATGTTGCATTAATCAGAGGAAGACACATCCGGTTATAATAACAAAGAAAACCATAAATCTTCCTCTCATTCAACCCAAGAATCCGGTTTTTAAGAAACACAGAAATTTATAAGAAAGTGGAATTCTAAAACATTTACAATAATGAGACTTAAAACAAAGTATAAGCTAATTAAAAAATACTCGTCAATCACATACATGACAATATATACCGTAACGAACTTTGACATTTTATGCTCGATTGGGCCGGGCAAGTCTGGAATATGTATTTTTACTGTGGAAGAGTTTAGTCAGAAGTGGAGTTAGGGTCTGTGGTTGGGGGCAGTAATTTGTTAGGTCCGTAAACTATTGTGGGAAAGTTATGTTTTCATTACGAGAAATTATTCCCTCCTAATGGATCCCTAGAAGATACAATTTTAGTTTACGGGCCAGGGAAAATTGGTGCTCTAGGGTATCCTTGGGAATATATACCGTAATGAACTTCGAAACTTTATGCGCGATACGGCCAGGTAAGTCTGTGACAGGTAGGTTTGTTGTCAGCGAAGACAGGCGTGTTGGGCGAAGCTACGAAACAAACGAGAACAGAATGTGTTGATTCGGCTCAAAAAATCTAGAGATTCTAATGGTAGTGCACGCAGATGACCCTTTGCTGGTTATTGGTTCATATATACTTTTTTCTTGTATCTCGGAGCCTTTTCACGCCTCGAAATTGGTCTCTAGAGGCTGTTAGTCGTTTCTCGTAGATTGAAAATAACTTTGAACACACTACACGAGTTTAAATTAGTGCTGAATGGTGTTGGTGTGAAAAGTTTCATATCAGACGTCTTAGCTTTCTCTGTTTTCTGTTTCATACATCCAAACGAAATTCTGTTAACGGCTGAGGATCAGAGCTATCAATGGAAGAGCCGACATCAAATTGCTACGAAGGATGCAACTCGAAAACGTCTCTGGGAGAAACGAATACCCTGGACTGGAAAGTGTGCTTGGAGACATAGTCCATTGAGGTGGTTTAGGTGAGCATTTCAAATGCTATTATATGTTTAGTGTTAGAAAAGTAAGCATTTGGAGATTTCCAGTTCTGCAGGAAAAGTCATGCACGCAGAACAGAATTGCTTTTAATGGTTTATTCAAAGTCTTCAGTAGTATTTACATAACAAAGAATTGGTTTCTTAAATCAGTTTATTAAAATTATTTAGCCACTTTATGCTTCTAAAGTAACGACTCTGACACTATAATATTAAAGCCATTATTTTCCTCTTAAACAGTTCTGGTAGTAAAAGATACATAGTCAAGTAAATCCAAATTAATCATTCGTAAAACTTCTTCTTTTAAAAATCGTAGTCTCAAAAACCGTCGTACTGTTTAACTAATTCAAATGATGTACACTGTTTTAATTGGAACTCTCTAGAAAAGCAGAACCTGCTTTGTACAATTGATGTTAAATTTGCAGATTTATGCTTTTGGAATTGTCAACCTGTGCCTCTAGCTAACCTCTCCATATTAACACAAGTAATGATATTTAAACATACTCTCATGAATATTAGTGCTTTTAGCTTGGCATACATGCCCCATCGACTAATCAAATGTAGGAACTTCCCCAAAACGTTTTAGGAAAGTTGGTGCTCCTTTTTGGTTAAAATAGAACTTTAAAATTGCCGTCACTGATTTAGGAGACTCTATGCAACATTTAACGATTTCTTTACGGATTTTAGATATTCATTGTTGTAGGATTTTTATGTATTAAGAGCATTATTCGAAATGCGGAATTAACATTTTACTTTTGTTACAGATGTAGAGGATACCTGTGAGAAATGTGAAGTACCCTAATTAGCTGCACTACTTGGAGGAGAGAAATCTGTTATGTCACGGACAAAAGTAAGTGTGTACACCTAAATGTTGTTTTGGATGTGTAAAGTAATAGGGCTTTTGATATTTACGTAATTTGAGAGCCTCAGCTAGACCTCGAAAATCGATCGGATAGCCAAAAGATTTTGATGTGGAGAATAGTTGGGCCAAAGGAGTAGTTAGGCGCTTTGGGTAGGGGCTCCATTTTGTTTGGTCCGTAAGGTTTGTGGTGAAGTTCGATTTTCGTTACGAGAATATGTTCCCTCATAATTTTTCCCTAGAAGATACAATTCTAGCTTAACTGGCCAGAAGAATTTATGTTCTAGGATATCCTTGGGAATATATACCGTAATGAACTTTGAAATTTTATGCGCGATTGGGCTGGTAAGTCTGGGAGATGTAGGCATTTTTTGAAACAGGAATAGTGTAGTAAGCGAAGGTACAAAAGAAACGTGAACAAAAGATTTTGCTTTGGCTCTCAAAATGTAGAGATTCTAATGGTAGTGCACGCAGATGTCGCTTTTTTTGTTGTTAGTTTGTGTATACAAAAAGTATTTTGCATCAGTCCTCTAAGTTTGGCTCTAGAGGCTGCTAATCGTTTATCAAAAATTGAAACTAACTTTGTACACACTACATGGCTTTAGATTGGTGCTGAATGGTGAAGGTTTAAAATTTTCAATATCAGACGTCTTAGCTTTCTCTCTGTTTTCTGTTTCATACAACCAAACGAAATTCTGTTTCCTGCTGAGGATCCGAGCTATCACTGGAAGACCCCACGTCGACTTGCTACGAAGGATGCAACTCGAAAACGTCTCTGGGAGAAACGATTACCCTGGACTGGAAGATGTGCTTGGAGACATATTCCATTGAGGTGGTTTAGGTGAGCATTTCAAACGCTATTATTTGTATAGTGTTAGAAAAGTAAACATTTGGAGAATTCAAGTTCTGCAGGATAAGTCATATGCACGCAGAACAGAATTGTTTTTAATTGTTTATTCAAAGTCTTCAATAGTATTTCCATAACAAAGAGTTGGTTTCTTAAATCAGTTTATAAAAATTATTTAGGCAGTTTATGCTTCTGCAGTAACGAGAGTGACACTATAATATTAAGGCGATTATTTTCCCCCTAAACAGTTGTGGTAGTAAAATTTACATAGTCAAGTAAATCCAAATTGATCACGCGTAAAACTTCTTCTTTTAAAAATCGTAGTCTAAAAAACCGTCGTACTGTTTATCTGATTCAAATGATGTACACTGTTTTAATTGGAACTCTTCTAGAAAGGCAGACCCTGCTTTGTACAATTGATGTTAAATTTGCAGATTTATGCTTTTTGAATTGTCAACTTTTGCTTCTAGTTAACCTCTCCATATTAACACAAGTGGTGATATTTCAACATCCTCTCATGCGTATTAGTGATTTTAGCTTGACATACTAGCCCCATCGACTAGTCAAATGCAGTAACTTCCCCAAAACCTTTTAGAAAACGTAGGTCCTCCTTTTTGGTTAAAATAGAACTTTAAAATTGCTGTCACTGAATTAGGAGACTCTATGCAACATTTAATGATTTCTTTACGGATTTTAGATATTCAGTGTTGTAGGATTTTTATGTATTAAGAGCATCATTCGAAATGCGGAATTGACATTTTATTTTTGTTGCAGATGTAGAAGATACCTGTGATAAATGTGAAGTTCCCTTATTAGCTGCACTACTTGGAGGAGAGAAATCTGTTATGTCACGGACAAAAGTAAGTGTGTACAGTTAAATGTTGTTTTGGATGTGTAAAGTAATAGGGCTTTTGATATTTACGTAATTTGGGAGCCTCAGCTGGACCTCGAAAATCGATCGGATAGCCAAAAGCTTTTGATGTGGAGAATAGTTAGGCCCTTTGGGTAGGGGCTCCATTTTGTTAGGTCCGTAAGGTTTGTGGGGAAGTTCGATTTTCGTTACGAGAATATGTTCCCTCATAATGGTTCCCTAGAAGATACAATTCTAGCTTAACTGGCCAGAAGAATTGATGTTCTAGGATATCGTTATGAATATATACCGTAATGAACTTTGAAATTTTATGCGTGATTGGGCCGGTAAGTGTGGGAGATGTAGGCATTTTTTGAAAGAGGAATAGTGTATTAGGCGAAGGTACAAAAGAAACGTGAACAAAAGGTTTTGCTTTGGCTCTAAAATTGTAGAGATTCTAATGGTAGTGCACGCAGATGTCGTTTTAGTGGTTGTTAGTTTGTGCATAGAAAAAGTAGTTTGCATCAGTCCTCTAACTTTATCTCTAGAGGCTGCTAATCGTTTATCGTAAATTGAAACTAACTTTGTACACACTACATGGCTTTAGATTGGTGCTGAATGGTGAAGGTTTAAAATTTTCAATATCAGACGTCTTAGCTTTCTCTCTGTTTTCTGTTTCATACAACCAAACGAAATTCTGTTTCCTGCTGCGGATCCGAGCTATCACTGGAAGACCCCACGTCGACTTGCTACGAAGGATGCAACTCGAAAACGTCTCTGTGAGAAACGATTACCCTGGACTGGAAGATGTGCTTGGAGACATATTCCATTGAGGTGGTTTAGGTGAGCATTTCAAACGCTATTATTTGTATAGTGTTAGAAAAGTAAACATTTGGAGAATTCAAGTTCTGCAGGATAAGTCATATGCACGCAGAACAGAATTGCTTTTAATGGTTTATTCAAAGTCTTCAGTAGAATTTACATAACAAAGAATTGGTTTCTTAAATCATTTTATTAAAATGATATAGTCACTTTATCCTTCTGCAGTAACGAGAGTGACACTATATTGTTAAGGCGATTATTTTCCCCTTAAACAGTTGTGGTAGTAAAATTTACATAGTCAAGTAAATCCAAATTGATCACTTGTAAAACTTCTTCTTTTAAAAATCGTAGTGTTAAAAACCGTCGTACTGTTTATCTGATTCAAATAATGTACACTGTTTTAATTGGAACTCTCTAGAAAGGCAGACCCTGCTTTGTACAATTGATGTTAAATTTGCAGATTTATGCTTTTTGAATTGTCAACTTTTGCTTCTAGTTAACCTCTCCATATTAACACAAGTGGTAATACTTCAACATCCACTCATGAATATTAGTGATTTTAGCTTGACATGCATGCCCCATCGACTAGTCAAATGCAGTAACTTCCCCAAAACCTTTTAGAAAACGTAGGTCCTCCTTTTTGGTTAAAATAGAACTTTAAAATTGCCGTCACTGAATTAGGAGTCTCTACGCAACATTTAATGATTTCTTTACGGATTTTAGATAGTCAGTGTTGTAGGATTTTTATGTATTAAGAGCATCATTCGAAATGCGGAATTGACATTTTACTTTTGTTGCAGATGTAGAAGATACCTGTGAGAAATGTGAAGTTCCCTTATTAGCTGCACTACTTGGAGGAGAGAAATCTGTTATGTCACGGACAAAAGTAAGTGTGTACAGTTAAATGTTGTTTTGGATGTTTTAAGTAATAGGGCTTTTGATATTTACGTAATTTGGGAGCCTCAGCTAGACCTCGAAAATCGATCGGATAGCCAAAAGCTTTTGATGTGGAGAATAGTTAGGCCCTTTGGGTAGGGGCTCCATTTTGTTAGGTCCGTAAGGTTTGTGGGGAAGTTCGATTTTCGTTACGAGAATATGTTCCCTCATAATGGTTCCCTAGAAGATACAATTCTAGCTTAACTGGCCAGAAGAATTGATGTTCTAGGATATCCTTGGGAATATATACCGTAATGAACTTTGAAATTTTATTCGTGATTGGGCCGGTAAGTGTGGGAGATGTAGGCATTTTTTGAAGGAGGAATAGTGTATTAGGCGAAGGTACAAAAGAAACGTGAACAAAAGGTTTTGCTTTGGCTCTCAAATTGTAGAGATTCTAATGGTAGTGCACGCAGATGTCGCTTTTCTGGTTTTTAGTTTGTGCATAGAAAAAGTAGTTTGCATCAGTCCTCTAACTTTATCTCTAGAGGCTGCTAATCGTTTATCGTAAATTGAAACTAACTTTGTACACACTACATGGATTTAGATTGGTGCTGAATGGTGAAGGTTTAAAATTTTCAATATCAGACGTCTTAGCTTTCTCTCTGTTTTCTGTTTCATACAACCAAACGAAATTCTGTTTCCTGCTGAGGATCCGAGCTATCACTGGAAGACCCCACGTCGACTTGCTACGAAGGATGCAACTCGAAAACGTCTCTGTGAGAAACGATTACCCTGGACTGGAAGATGTGCTTGGAGACATATTCCATTGAGGTGGTTTAGGTGAGCATTTCAAACGCTATTATTTGTATAGTGTTAGAAAAGTAAACATTTGGAGAATTCAAGTTCTGCAGGATAAGTCATATGCACGCAGAACAGAATTGCTTTTAATGGTTTATTCAAAGTCTTCAGTAGTATTTGCATAACAAAGAGTTGGTTTCTTAAATCACTTTATAAAAATTCTTTAGTCACTTTATGCTTCTGCAGTAACGAGAGTCACACTATAATTTTAGGCGATTATTTTCCCCTTAAACAGTTGTGGTAGTAAAATTTACATAGTCAAGTAAATCCAAATTGATCACGCGTAAAACTTCTTCTTTTAAAAATCGTAGTGTTAAAAACCGTCGTACTGTT
Source organism: Hymenopus coronatus (assembly GCA_030762935.1). Lineage (NCBI taxonomy): Eukaryota > Metazoa > Arthropoda > Insecta > Mantodea > Hymenopodidae > Hymenopus > Hymenopus coronatus. The sequence continues at coordinate 96,298 of CM060880.1, read as the reverse complement.
TATCTGATTCAAATGATGTACACTGTTTTAATTGGAACTCTCTAGAAAGGCAGACCCTGCTTTGTACAATTGATGTTAAATTTGCAGATTTATGCTTTTTGAATTGTCAACTTTTGCTTCTAGTTAACCTCTCCATATTAACACAAGTGGTGATATTTCAACATCCTCTCATGAATATTAGTGATTTTAGCTTGACATACATGCCCCATCGACTAGTCAAATGCAGTAACTTCCCCAAAACCTTTTAGAAAACGTAGGTCCTCCTTTTTGGTTAAAATAGAACTTTAAAATTGCCGTCACTGAATTAGGAGTCTCTACGCAACATTTAATGATTTCTTTACGGATTTTAGATAGTCAGTGTTGTAGGATTTTTATGTATTAAGAGCATCATTCGAAATGCGGAATTGACATTTTACTTTTGTTGCAGATGTAGAAGATACCTGTGAGAAATGTGAAGTTCCCTTATTAGCTGCACTACTTGGAGGAGAGAAATCTGTTATGTCACGGACAAAAGTAAGTGTGTACAGTTAAATGTTGTTTTGGATGTTTTAAGTAATAGGGCTTTTGATATATACGTAATTTGGGAGCCTCAGCTAGACCTCAAAAATCGATCGGATAGCCAAAAGCTTTTGATGTGGAGAATAGTTAGGCCCTTTGGGTAGGGGCTCCATTTTGTTAGGTCCGTAAGGTTTGTGGGGAAGTTCGATTTTCGTTACGAGAATATGTTCCCTCATAATGGTTCCCTAGAAGATACAATTCTAGCTTAACTGGCCAGAAGAATTGATGTTCTAGGATATCCTTGGGAATATATACCGTAATGAACTTTGAAATTTTATGCGTGATTGGGCCGGTAAGTGTGGGAGATGTAGGCATTTTTTGAAAGAGGAATAGTGTATTAGGCGAAGGTACAAAAGAAACGTGAACAAAAGGTTTTTATTTGGCTCTAAAATTGTAGAGATTCTAATGGTAGTGCACGCAGATGTCGCTTTTCTGGTTGTTAGTTTGTGCATAGAAAAAGTAGTTTGCATCAGTCCTCTAACTTTATCTCTAGAGGCTGCTAATCGTTTATCGTAAATTGAAACTAACTTTGTACACACTACATGGCTTTAGATTGGTGCTGAATGGTGAAGGTTTAAAATTTTCAATATCAGACGTCTTAGCTTGCTCTCTGTTTTTTGTTTCATACAACCAAACGAAATTCTGTTTCCTGCTGAGGATCCGAGCTATCACTGGAAGACCCCACGTCGACTTGCTACGAAGGATGCAACTCGAAAACGTCTCTGTGAGAAACGATTACCCTGGACTGGAAGATGTGCAAGGAGACATATTCCATTGAGGTGGTTTAGGTGAGCATTTCAAACGCTATTATTTGTAAAGTGTTAGAAAAGTAAACATTTGGAGAATTCAAGTTCTGCGGGATAAGTCATATGCACGCAGAACAGAATTGCTTTTAATGGTTTATTCAAAGTCTTCAGTAGAATTTACATAACAAAGAATTGGTTTCTTAAATCATTTTATTAAAATAATATAGTCACTTTATCCTTCTGCAGTAACGAAAGTGACACTATATTATTAAGGCGATTATTTTCCCCTTAAACAGTTGTGGTAGTAAAATTTACATAGTCAAGTAAATCCAATTTGATCACGCGTAAAACTTCTTCTTTTAAAAATCGTAGTCTAAAAAACCGTAGTACTGTTTATCTGATTCAAATGATGTACACTGTTTTAATTGGAACTCTCTAGAAAGGCAGACCCTGCTTTGTACAATTGATATTAAATTTACAGATTTATGCTTTTTGAATTGTCAACTTTTGCTTCTAGTTAACCTCTCCATATTAACACAAGTGGTGATATTTCAACATCCTCTCATGAATATTAGTGATATTAGCTTGACATACATGCCCCATCGACTAGTCAAATGCAGTAACTTCCCCAAAACCTTTTAGAAAACGTAGGTCCTCCTTTTTGGTTAAAATAGAACTTTAAAATTGCCGTCACTGAATTAGGAGACTCTACGCAACATTTAATGATTTCTTTACGGATTTTAGATATTCAGTGTTGTAGGATTTTTATGTATTAAGAGCATGATTCGAAATGTGGAATTGACATTTTACTTTTGTTGCAGATGTAGAAGATACCTGTGAGAAATGTGAAGTTCCCTTATTAGCTGCACTACTTGGAGGAGAGAAATCTGTTATGTCACGGACAAAAGTAAGTGTGTACAGTTAAATGTTGTTTTGGATGTGTAAAGTAATAGGGCTTTTGATATTTACGTAATTTGGGAGCCTCAGCTAGACCTCGAAAATCGATCGGATAGCCAAAAGCTTTTGATGTGAAGAATAGTTAGGCCCTTTGGGTAGGGGCTCCATTTTGTTAGGTCCGTAAGGTTTGTGGGGAAGTTCGATTTTCGTTACGAGAATATGTTCCCTCATAATGGTTCCCTAGAAGATACAATTCTAGCTTAACTGGCCAGAAGAATTTTTGTTCTAGGATATCGTTGGGAATATATACCGTAATGAACTTTGAAATTTTATTCGTGATTGGGCCGGTAAGTGTGGGAGATGTAGGCATTTTTTGAAGGAGGAATAGTGTATTAGGCGAAGGTACAAAAAACAAAAGGTTTTGCTTTGGCTCTCAAATTGTAGAGATTCTAATGGTAGTGCACGCAGATGTCGCTTTTCTGGTTGTTAGTTTGTGCATAGAAAAAGTAGTTTGCATCAGTCCTCTAACTTTATCTCTAGAGGCTGCTAATCGTTTATCGTAAATTGAAACTAACTTTGTACACACTACATGGATTTAGATTGGTGCTGAATGGTGAAGGTTTAAACTTTTCAATATCAGACGTCTTAGCTTTCTCTCTGTTTTCTGTTTCATACAACCAAACGAAATTCTGTTTCCTGCTGAGGATCCGAGCTATCACTGGAAGACCCCACGTCGACTTGCTACGAAGGATGCCACTCGAAAACGTCTCTGTGAGAAACGATTACCCTGGACTGGAAGATGTGCTTGGAGACATATTCCATTGAGGTGGTTTAGGTGAGCATTTCAAACGCTATTATTTGTATAGTGTTAGAAAAGTAAACATTTGGAGAATTCAAGTTCTGCAGGATAAGTCATATGCACGCAGAACAGAATTGCTTTTAATGGTTTATTCAAAGTCTTCAGTAGTATTTGCATAACAAAGAGTTGGTTTCTTAAATCATTTTATTAAAATGATATAGTCACTTTATCCTTCTGCAGTAACGAGAGTGACACTATATTATTAAGGCGATTATTTTCCCCTTAAACAGTTCTGGTAGTAAAATTAACATAGTCAAGTAAATCCAATTTGATCAAGCGTAAAACTTCTTCTTTTAAAAATCGTAGTGTTAAAAACCGTCGTACTGTTTATCTGATTCAAATGATGTACACTGTTTTAATTGGAACTCTCTAGAAAGGCAGACCCTGCTTTGTACAATTGATGTTAAATTTGCAGATTTATGCTTTTTGAATTGTCAACTTTTGCTTCTAGTTAACCTCTCCATATTAACACAAGTGGTGATATTTCAACATCCTCTCATGAATATTAGTGATTTTAGCTTGACATACATGCCCCATCGACTAGTCAAATGCAGTAACTTCCCCAAAACCTTTTAGAAAACGTAGGTCCTCCTTTTTGGTTAAAATAGAACTTTAAAATTGCCGTCACTGAATTAGGAGTCTCTACGCAACATTTAATGATTTCTTTACGGATTTTAGATATTCAGTGTTGTAGGATTTTTATGTATTAAGAGCATCATTCGAAATGCGGAATTGACATTTTACTTTTGTTGCAGATGTGGAAGATACCTGTGAGAAATGTGAAGTTCCCTTATTAGCTGCACTACTTGGAGGAGGGAAATCTGTTATGTCACGGACAAAAGTAAGTGTGTACAGTTAAATGTTGTTTTGGATGTGTAAAGTAATAGGGCTTTTGATATTTACGTAATTTGGGAGCCTCAGCTAGACCTCGAAAATCGATCGGATAGCCAAAAGCTTTTGATGTGGAGAATAGTTAGGCCCTTTGGGTAGGGGCTCCATTTTGTTAGGTCCGTAAGGTTTGTGGGGAAGTTCGATTTTCGTTACGAGAATATGTTCCCTCATAATGGTTCCCTAGAAGATACAATTCTAGCTTAACTGGCCAGAAGAATTTTTGTTCTAGGATATCGTTGGGAATATATACCGTAATGAACTTTGAAATTTTATTCGTGATTGGGCCGGTAAGTGTGGGAGATGTAGGCATTTTTTGAAGGAGGAATAGTGTATTAGGCGAAGGTACAAAAAACAAAAGGTTTTGCTTTGGCTCTCAAATTGTAGAGATTCTAATGGTAGTGCACGCAGATGTCGCTTTTCTGGTTGTTAGTTTGTGCATAGAAAAAGTAGTTTGCATCAGTCCTCTAACTTTATCTCTAGAGGCTGCTAATCGTTTATCGTAAATTGAAACTAACTTTGTACACACTACATGGATTTAGATTGGTGCTGAATGGTGAAGGTTTAAACTTTTCAATATCAGACGTCTTAGCTTTCTCTGTGTTTTCTGTTTCATACAACCAAACGAAATTCTGTTTCCTGCTGAGGATCCGAGCTATCACTGGAAGACCCCACGTCGACTTGCTACGAAGGATGCCACTCGAAAACGTCTCTGTGAGAAACGATTACCCTGGACTGGAAGATGTGCTTGGAGACATATTCCATTGAGGTGGTTTAGGTGAGCATTTCAAACGCTATTATTTGTATAGTGTTAGAAAAGTAAACATTTGGAGAATTCAAGTTCTGCAGGATAAGTCATATGCACGCAGAACAGAATTGCTTTTAATGGTTTATTCAAAGTCTTCAGTAGTATTTGCATAACAAAGAGTTGGTTTCTTAAATCATTTTATTAAAATGATATAGTCACTTTATCCTTCTGCAGTAACGAGAGTGACACTATATTATTAAGGCGATTATTTTCCCCTTAAACAGTTCTGGTAGTAAAATTAACATAGTCAAGTAAATCCAATTTGATCAAGCGTAAAACTTCTTCTTTTAAAAATCGTAGTGTTAAAAACCGTCGTACTGTTTATCTGATTCAAATGATGTACACTGTTTTAATTGGAACTCTCTAGAAAGGCAGACCCTGCTTTGTACAATTGATGTTAAATTTGCAGATTTATGCTTTTTGAATTGTCAACTTTTGCTTCTAGTTAACCTCTCCATATTAACACAAGTGGTGATATTTCAACATCCTCTCATGAATATTAGTGATTTTAGCTTGACATACATGCCCCATCGACTAGTCAAATGCAGTAACTTCCCCAAAACCTTTTAGAAAACGTAGGTCCTCCTTTTTGGTTAAAATAGAACTTTAAAATTGCCGTCACTGAATTAGGAGTCTCTACGCAACATTTAATGATTTCTTTACGGATTTTAGATATTCAGTGTTGTAGGATTTTTATGTATTAAGAGCATCATTCGAAATGCGGAATTGACATTTTACTTTTGTTGCAGATGTGGAAGATACCTGTGAGAAATGTGAAGTTCCCTTATTAGCTGCACTACTTGGAGGAGAGAAATCTGTTATGTCACGGACAAAAGTAAGTGTGTACAGTTAAATGTTGTTTTGGATGTGTAAAGTAATAGGGCTTTTGATATTTACGTAATTTGGGAGCCTCAGCTAGACCTCGAAAATCGATCGGATAGCCAAAAGCTTTTGATGTGGAGAATAGTTAGGCCCTTTGGGTAGGGGCTCCATTTTGTTAGGTCCGTAAGGTTTGTGGGGAAGTTCGATTTTCGTTACGAGAATATGTTCCCTCATAATGGTTCCCTAGAAGATACAATTCTAGCTTAACTGGCCAGAAGAATTGATGTTCTAGGATATCGTTGGGAATATATACCGTAATGAACTTTGAAATTTTATGCGTGATTGGGTCGGTAAGTGTGGGAGATGTAGGCATTTTTTGAAAGAGGAATAGTGTATTAGGCGAAGGTACAAAAGAAACGTGAACAAAAGGTTTTGCTTTGGCTCTCAAATTGTAGAGATTCTAATGGTAGTGCACGCAGATGTCGCTTTTCTGGTTGTTAGTTTGTGCATAGAAAAAGTAGTTTGCATCAGTCCTCTTAACTTTATCTCTAGAGGCTGCTAATCGTTTATCGTAAATCGAAACTAACTTTGTACACACTACATGGCTTTAGATTGGTACTGAATGGTGAAGGTTTAAAATTTTCAATATCAGACGTCTTAGCTTTCTCTCTGTTTTCTGTTTCATACAACCAAACGAAATTCTGTTTCCTGCTGAGGATCCGAGCTATCACTGGAAGACCCCACGTCGACTTGCTACGAAGGATGCAACTCGAAAACGTCTCTGTGAGAAACGATTACCCTGGACTGGAAGATGTGCTTGGAGACATATTCCATTGAGGTGGTTTAGGTGAGCATTTCAAACGCTATTATTTGTATAGTGTTAGAAAAGTAAACATTTGGAGAATTCAAGTTCTGCAGGATAAGTCATATGCACGCAGAACAGAATTGCTTTTAATGGTTTATTCAAAGTCTTCAGTAGTATTTGCATAACAAAGAGTTGGTTTCTTAAATCACTTTATAAAAATTCTTTAGTCACTTTATGCTTCTGCAGTAACGAGAGTCACACTATAATTTTAGGCGATTATTTTCCCCTTAAACAGTTGTGGTAGTAAAATTTACATAGTCAAGTAAATCCAAATTGATCACGCGTAAAACTTCTTCTTTTAAAAATCGTAGTGTTAAAAACCGTCGTACTGTTTATCTGATTCAAATGATGTACACTGTTTTAATTGGAACTCTCTAGAAAGGCAGACCCTGCTTTGTACAATTGATGTTAAATTTGCAGATTTATGCTTTTTGAATTGTCAACTTTTGCTTCTAGTTAACCTCTCCATATTAACACAAGTGGTGATATTTCAACATCCTCTCATGAATATTAGTGATTTTAGCTTGACATACATGCCCCATCGACTAGTCAAATGCAGTAACTTCCCCAAAACCTTTTAGAAAACGTAGGTCCTCCTTTTTGGTTAAAATAGAACTTTAAAATTGCCGTCACTGAATTAGGAGTCTCTACGCAACATTTAATGATTTCTTTACGGATTTTAGATAGTCAGTGTTGTAGGATTTTTATGTATTAAGAGCATCATTCGAAATGCGGAATTGACATTTTACTTTTGTTGCAGATGTAGAAGATACCTGTGAGAAATGTGAAGTTCCCTTATTAGCTGCACTACTTGGAGGAGAGAAATCTGTTATGTCACGGACAAAAGTAAGTGTGTACAGTTAAATGTTGTTTTGGATGTGTAAAGTAATAGGTCTTTTGATATTTACGTAATTTGGGAGCCTCAGCTAGACCTCGAAAATCGATCGGATAGCCAAAAGCTTTTGATGTGGAGAATAGTTAGGCCCTTTGGGTAGGGGCTCCATTTTGTTAGGTCCGTAAGGTTTGTGGGGAAGTTCGATTTTCGTTACGAGAATATGTTCCCTCATAATGGTTCCCTAGAAGATACAATTCTAGCTTAACTGGCCAGAAGAATTGATGTTCTAGGATATCCTTGGGAATATATACCGTAATGAACTTTGAAATTTTATGCGTGATTGGGCCGGTAAGTGTGGGAGATGTAGGCATTTTTTGAAAGAGGAATAGTGTATTAGGCGAAGGTACAAAAGAAACGTGAACAAAAGGTTTTGCTTTGGCTCTCAAATTGTAGAAATTCAGATGGTAGTGCACGCAGATGTCGCTTTTCTTGTTGTTAGTTTGTGCATAGAAAAAGTAGTTTGCATCAGTCCTCTAACTTTATCTCTAGAGGCTGCTAATCGTTTATCGTAAATTGAAACTAACTTTGTACACACTACATGGCTTTAGATTGGTGGTGAATGGTGATGGTTTAAAATTTTCAATATCAGACGTCTTAGCTTTCTCTCTGTTTTCTGTTTCATACAACCAAACGAAATTCTGTTTTCCTGCTGAGGATCCGAGCTATCACTGGAAGACCCCACGTCGACTTGCTACGAAGGATGCAACTCGAAAACGTCTCTGGGTAAAACGATTACCCTGGACTGGAAGAGGTGCTTGGAGACATATTCCATTGAGGTGGATTAGGTAAGCATTCCAAATGCTATTATTTGTTTAGTGTTAGAAAAGTAAACATTTGGAGAATTCAAGTTCTGCAGGATAAGTCATGCACGCAGAACAGAATTTCTTTTAATGGTTTATTCAAAGTCTTCAGTAGTATTTACATAACAAAGAATTGGTTTCTTAAATCGTTTTATTAAAATTATTTAGTCACCTTATGCTTCTGCAGTAACGAGTGTGACACTATAATATTAAGGTGTTTAAGGGGAAAATAAACAGTTCTGGTAGTATTTTAAAGTACTTAGTCAAGTTAATCCAAATTGATCATTCATAAAACTTCTTCTTTTAAAAATCGTAATCTTAAAAACCGTCGTACTGTTTAACTAATTAAAATAATGTGCACTGTTTTAATTGGAACTCTCTAGAAAAGCAGAACTTGCTTTGTACAATTGATGTTAAATTTGCAGATTTATGCTTTTGGAATTGTCAACTTTTGCTTCTGGCTAACCTCTCCATATTAACACAAGTAATGATATTTGAACATCCTCTCATGAATATTAGTGATTTTAGCTTGACATACATGCCCCATCGACTAGTCAAATGTAGGAACTCTCCCAAAACCTTTTAGAAAACGTAGGTCCTCCTTTTTGGTTAAAATAGAACTTTAAAATTGCCGTCACCGAATTAGGAGTCTCTACGCAACATTTAATGATTTCTTTACGGATTTTAGATAGTCAGTTTTGTAGGATTTTTATGTATTAAGAGCATCATTCGAAATGCGGAATTGACATTTTACTTTTGTTGCAGATGTAGAAGATACCTGTGAGAAATGTGAAGTTCCCTTATTAGCTGCACTACTTGGAGGAGAGAAATCTGTTTGTCACGGACAAAAGTAAGTGTGTACAGTTAAATGTTGTTTTGGATGTGTAAAGTAATAGGGCTTTTGATATTTACGTAATTTGGGAGCCTCAGCTAGACCTCGAAAATCGATCGGATAGCCAAAAGCTTTTGATGTGGAGAATAGTTAGGCCCTTTGGGTAGGGGCTCCATTTTGTTAGGTCCGTAAGGTTTGTGGGGAAGTTCGATTTTCGTAACGAGAATATGTTCCCTCATAATGGTTCCCTGAAGATACAATTCTAGCTTAACCGGCCAGAAGAATTGATGTTCTAGGATATCCTTGGGAATATATATCGTAATGAACTTTGAAATTTATGCGTGATTGGGCCGGTAAGTGTGGGAGATGTAGGCATTTTTTGAAAGAGGAATAGTGTATTAGACGAAGGTACAAAAGAAACGTGAACAAAAGGTTTTGCTTTGGCTCTCAAATTGTAGAGATTCTAATGGTAGTGCACGCAGATGTCGCTTTTCTGGTTGTTAGTTTGTGCATAGAAAAAGTAGTTTGCATCAGTCCTCTAACTTTATCTCTAGAGGCTGCTAATCGTTTATCGTAAATTGAAACTAACTTTGTACACACTACATGGCTTTAGATTGGTGCTGAATGGTGAAGGTTTAAAATTTTCAATATCAGACGTCTTAGCTTTCTCTGTGTTTTCTGTTTCATACAACCAAACGAAATTCTGTTTCCTGCTGAGGATCCGAGCTATCACTGGAAGACCCCACGTCGACTTGCTACGAAGGATGCAACTCGAAAACGTCTCTGTGAGAAAGGATTACCCTGGACTGGAAGATGTGCTTGGAGACATATTCCATTGAGGTGGTTTAGGTGAGCATTTCAAACGCTATTACTTGTATAGTGTTAGAAAAGTAAACATTTGGAGAATTCAAGTTCTGCAGGATAAGTCATATGCACGCAGAACAGAATTGCTTTTAATGGTTTATTCAAAGTCTTCAGTAGTATTTGCATAACAAAGAGTAGGTTTCTTAAATCACTTTATAAAAATTCTTTAGTCACTTTATGCTTCTGCAGTAACGAGAGTCACACTATAATTTTAGGCGATTATTTTCCCCTTAAACAGTTGTGGTAGTAAAATTTACATAGTCAAGTAAATCCAAATTGATCACGCGTAAAACTTCTTCTTTTAAAAATCGTAGTGTTAAAAACCGTCGTACTGTTTATCTGATTCAAATGATGTACACTGTTTTAATTGGAACTCTCTAGAAAGGCAGACCCTGCTTTGTACAATTGATGTTAAATTTGCAGATTTATGCTTTTTGAATTGTCAACTTTTGCTTCTAGTTAACCTCTCCATATTAACACAAGTGGTGATATTTCAACATCCTCTCATGAATATTAGTGATTTTAGCTTGACATACATGCCCCATCGACTAGTCAAATGCAGTAACTTCCCCAAAACCTTTTAGAAAACGTAGGTCCTCCTTTTTGGTTAAAATAGAACTTTAAAATTGCCGTCACTGAATTAGGAGTCTCTACGCAACATTTAATGATTTCTTTACGGATTTTAGATATTCAGTGTTGTAGGATTTTTATGTATTAAGAGCATCATTCGAAATGCGGAATTGACATTTTACTTTTGTTGCAGATGTGGAAGATACCTGTGAGAAATGTGAAGTTCCCTTATTAGCTGCACTACTTGGAGGAGAGAAATCTGTTATGTCACGGACAAAAGTAAGTGTGTACAGTTAAATGTTGTTTTGGATGTGTAAAGTAATAGGGCTTTTGATATTTACGTAATTTGGGAGCCTCAGCTAGACCTCGAAAATCGATCGGATAGCCAAAAGCTTTTGATGTGGAGAATAGTTAGGCCCTTTGGGTAGGGGCTCCATTTTGTTAGGTCCGTAAGGTTTGTGGGGAAGTTCGATTTTCGTTACGAGAATATGTTCCCTCATAATGGTTCCCTAGAAGATACAATTCTAGCTTAACTGGCCAGAAGAATTGATGTTCTAGGATATCCTTGGGAATATATACCGTAATGAACTTTGAAATTTTATGCGTGATTGGGCCGGTAAGTGTGGGAGATGTAGGCATTTTTTGAAAGAGGAATAGTGTATTAGGCGAAGGTACAAAAGAAACGTGAACAAAAGGTTTTGCTTTGGCTCTCAAATTGTAGAGATTCTAATGGTAGTGCACGCAGATGTCGCTTTTCTGGTTGTTAGTTTGTGCATAGAAAAAGTAGTTTGCATCAGTCCTCTAACTTTATCTCTAGAGGCTGCTAATCGTTTATCGTAAATTGAAACTAACTTTGTACACACTACATGGATTTAGATTGGTGCTGAATGGTGAAGGTTTAAACTTTTCAATATCAGACGTCTTAGCTTTCTCTCTGTTTTCTGTTTCATACAACCAAACGAAATTCTGTTTCCTGCTGAGGATCCGAGCTATCACTGGAAGACCCCACGTCGACTTGCTACGAAGGATGCCACTCGAAAACGTCTCTGTGAGAAACGATTACCCTGGACTGGAAGATGTGCTTGGAGACATATTCCATTGAGGTGGTTTAGGTGAGCATTTCAAACGCTATTATTTGTATAGTGTTAGAAAAGTAAACATTTGGAGAATTCAAGTTCTGCAGGATAAGTCATATGCACGCAGAACAGAATTGCTTTTAATGGTTTATTCAAAGTCTTCAGTAGTATTTGCATAACAAAGAGTTGGTTTCTTAAATCACTTTATAAAAATTCTTTAGTCACTTTATGCTTCTGCAGTAACGAGAGTCACACTATAATTTTAGGCGATTATTTTCCCCTTAAACAGTTGTGGTAGTAAAATTTACATAGTCAAGTAAATCCAAATTGATCACGCGTAAAACTTCTTCTTTTAAAAATCGTAGTGTTAAAAACCGTCGTACTGTTTATCTGATTCAAATGATGTACACTGTTTTAATTGGAACTCTCTAGAAAGGCAGACCCTGCTTTGTACAATTGATGTTAAATTTGCAGATTTATGCTTTTTGAATTGTCAACTTTTGCTTCTAGTTAACCTCTCCATATTAACACAAGTGGTGATATTTCAACATCCTCTCATGAATATTAGTGATTTTAGCTTGACATACATGCCCCATCGACTAGTCAAATGCAGTAACTTCCCCAAAACCTTTTAGAAAACGTAGGTCCTCCTTTTTGGTTAAAATAGAACTTTAAAATTGCCGTCACTGAATTAGGAGTCTCTACGCAACATTTAATGATTTCTTTACGGATTTTAGATAGTCAGTGTTGTAGGATTTTTATGTATTAAGAGCATCATTCGAAATGCGGAATTGACATTTTACTTTTGTTGCAGATGTAGAAGATACCTGTGAGAAATGTTAAGTTCCCTTATTAGCTGCACTACTTGGAGGAGAGAAATCTGTTATGTCACGGACAAAAGTAAGTGTGTACAGTTAAATGTTGTTTTGGATGTGTAAAGTAATAGGGCTTTTGATATTTACGTAATTTGGGAGCCTCAGCTAGACCTCGAAAATCGATCGGATAGCCAAAAGCTTTTGATGTGGAGAATAGTTAGGACCTTTGGGTAGGGGCTCCATTTTGTTAGGTCCGTAAGGTTTGTGGGGAAGTTCGATTTTCGTAACGAGAATATGTTCCCTCATAATGGTTCCCTAGAAGATACAATTCTAGCTTAACTGGCCAGAAGAATTTATGTTCTAGGATATCCTTGGGAATATATACCGTAATGAACTTTGAAATTTTATTCGTGATTGGGCCGGTGAGTGTTGGAGATGTAGGCATTTTTTGAAAGAGGAATAGTGTATTAGGCGAAGGTACAAAAGAAACGTGAACCAAAGGTTTTGCTTTGGCTCTCAAATTGTAGAGTATCTAATGGTAGTGCACGCAGATGTCGCTTTTCTGGTTGTTAGTTTGTGCATAGAAAAAGTAGTTTGCATCAGTCCTCTAACTTTATCTCTAGAGGCTGCTAATCGTTTATCGTAAATTGAAACTAACTTTGTACACACTACATGGATTTAGATTGGTGCTGAATGGTGAAGGTTTAAAATTTTCAATATCAGACGTCTTAGCTTTCTCTCTGTTTTCTGTTTCATACAACCAAACGAAATTCTGTTTCCTGCTGAGGATCCGAGCTATCACTGGAAGACCCCACGTCGACTTGCTACGAAGGATGCAACTCGAAAACGTCTCTGTGAGAAAGGATTACCCTGGACTGGAAGATGTGCTTGGAGACATATTCCATTGAGGTGGTTTAGGTGAGCATTTCAAACGCTATTACTTGTATAGTGTTAGAAAAGTAAACATTTGGAGAATTCAAGTTCTGCAGGATAAGTCATATGCACGCAGAACAGAATTGCTTTTAATGGTTTATTCAAAGTCTTCAGTAGAATTTACATAACAAACAATTGGTTTCTTAAATCATTTTATTAAAATGATATAGTCACTTTATCCTTCTGCAGTAACGAGAGTGACACTATATTATTAAGGCGATTATTTTCCCCTTAAACAGTTCTGGTAGTAAAATTAACATAGTCAAGTAAATCCAATTTGATCAAGCGTAAAACTTCTTCTTTTAAAAATCGTAGTGTTAAAAACCGTCGTACTGTTTATCTGATTCAAATGATGTACACTGTTTTAATTGGAACTCTCTAGAAAGGCAGACCCTGCTTTGTACAATTGATGTTAAATTTGCAGATTTATGCTTTTTGAATTGTCAACTTTTGCTTCTAGTTAACCTCTCCATATTAACACAAGTGGTGATATTTCAACATCCTCTCATGAATATTAGTGATTTTAGCTTGACATACATGCCCCATCGACTAGTCAAATGCAGTAACTTCCCCAAAACCTTTTAGAAAACGTAGGTCCTCCTTTTTGGTTAAAATAGAACTTTAAAATTGCCGTCACTGAATTAGGAGTCTCTACGCAACATTTAATGATTTCTTTACGGATTTTAGATATTCAGTGTTGTAGGATTTTTATGTATTAAGAGCATCATTCGAAATGCGGAATTGACATTTTACTTTTGTTGCAGATGTGGAAGATACCTGTGAGAAATGTGAAGTTCCCTTATTAGCTGCACTACTTGGAGGAGAGAAATCTGTTATGTCACGGACAAAAGTAAGTGTGTACAGTTAAATGTTGTTTTGGATGTGTAAAGTAATAGGGCTTTTGATATTTACGTAATTTGGGAGCCTCAGCTAGACCTCGAAAATCGATCGGATAGCCAAAAGCTTTTGATGTGGAGAATAGTTAGGCCCTTTGGGTAGGGGCTCCATTTTGTTAGGTCCGTAAGGTTTGTGGGGAAGTTCGATTTTCGTTACGAGAATATGTTCCCTCATAATGGTTCCCTAGAAGATACAATTCTAGCTTAACTGGCCAGAAGAATTGATGTTCTAGGATATCGTTGGGAATATATACCGTAATGAACTTTGAAATTTTATGCGTGATTGGGCCGGTAAGTGTGGGAGATGTAGGCATTTTTTGAAAGAGGAATAGTGTATTAGGCGAAGGTACAAAAGAAACGTGAACAAAAGGTTTTGCTTTGGCTCTAAAATTGTAGAGATTCTAATGGTAGTGCACGCAGATGTCGTTTTAGTGGTTGTTAGTTTGTGCATAGAAAAAGTAGTTTGCATCAGTCCTCTAACTTTATCTCTAGAGGCTGCTAATCGTTTATCGTAAATTGAAACTAACTTTGTACACACTACATGGCTTTAGATTGGTGCTGAATGGTGAAGGTTTAAAATTTTCAATATCAGACGTCTTAGCTTTCTCTCTGTTTTCTGTTTCATACAACCAAACGAAATTCTGTTTCCTGCTGCGGATCCGAGCTATCACTGGAAGACCCCACGTCGACTTGCTACGAAGGATGCAACTCGAAAACGTCTCTGTGAGAAACGATTACCCTGGACTGGAAGATGTGCTTGGAGACATATTCCATTGAGGTGGTTTAGGTGAGCATTTCAAACGCTATTATTTGTATAGTGTTAGAAAAGTAAACATTTGGAGAATTCAAGTTCTGCAGGATAAGTCATATGCACGCAGAACAGAATTGCTTTTAATGGTTTATTCAAAGTCTTCAGTAGAATTTACATAACAAAGAATTGGTTTCTTAAATCATTTTATTAAAATGATATAGTCACTTTATCCTTCTGCAGTAACGAGAGTGACACTATATTGTTAAGGCGATTATTTTCCCCTTAAACAGTTGTGGTAGTAAAATTTACATAGTCAAGTAAATCCAAATTGATCACTTGTAAAACTTCTTCTTTTAAAAATCGTAGTGTTAAAAACCGTCGTACTGTTTATCTGATTCAAATAATGTGCACTGTTTTAATTGGAACTCTCTAGAAAGGCAGACCCTGCTTTGTACAATTGATGTTAAATTTGCAGATTTATGCTTTTTGAATTGTCAACTTTTGCTTCTAGTTAACCTCTCCATATTAACACAAGTGGTAATACTTCAACATCCACTCATGAATATTAGTGATTTTAGCTTGACATGCATGCCCCATCGACTAGTCAAATGCAGTAACTTCCCCAAAACCTTTTAGAAAACGTAGGTCCTCCTTTTTGGTTAAAATAGAACTTTAAAATTGCCGTCACTGAATTAGGAGTCTCTACGCAACATTTAATGATTTCTTTACGGATTTTAGATAGTCAGTGTTGTAGGATTTTTATGTATTAAGAGCATCATTCGAAATGCGGAATTGACATTTTACTTTTGTTGCAGATGTAGAAGATACCTGTGAGAAATGTGAAGTTCCCTTATTAGCTGCACTACTTGGAGGAGAGAAATCTGTTATGTCACGGACAAAAGTAAGTGTGTACAGTTAAATGTTGTTTTGGATGTTTTAAGTAATAGGGCTTTTGATATTTACGTAATTTGGGAGCCTCAGCTAGACCTCGAAAATCGATCGGATAGCCAAAAGCTTTTGATGTGGAGAATAGTTAGGCCCTTTGGGTAGGGGCTCCATTTTGTTAGGTCCGTAAGGTTTGTGGGGAAGTTCGATTTTCGTTACGAGAATATGTTCCCTCATAATGGTTCCCTAGAAGATACAATTCTAGCTTAACTGGCCAGAAGAATTGATGTTCTAGGATATCCTTGGGAATATATACCGTAATGAACTTTGAAATTTTATTCGTGATTGGGCCGGTAAGTGTGGGAGATGTAGGCATTTTTTGAAGGAGGAATAGTGTATTAGGCGAAGGTACAAAAGAAACGTGAACAAAAGGTTTTGCTTTGGCTCTCAAATTGTAGAGATTCTAATGGTAGTGCACGCAGATGTCGCTTTTCTGGTTTTTAGTTTGTGCATAGAAAAAGTAGTTTGCATCAGTCCTCTAACTTTATCTCTAGAGGCTGCTAATCGTTTATCGTAAATTGAAACTAACTTTGTACACACTACATGGATTTAGATTGGTGCTGAATGGTGAAGGTTTAAAATTTTCAATATCAGACGTCTTAGCTTTCTCTCTGTTTTCTGTTTCATACAACCAAACGAAATTCTGTTTCCTGCTGAGGATCCGAGCTATCACTGGAAGACCCCACGTCGACTTGCTACGAAGGATGCAACTCGAAAACGTCTCTGTGAGAAACGATTACCCTGGACTGGAAGATGTGCTTGGAGACATATTCCATTGAGGTGGTTTAGGTGAGCATTTCAAACGCTATTATTTGTATAGTGTTAGAAAAGTAAACATTTGGAGAATTCAAGTTCTGCAGGATAAGTCATATGCACGCAGAACAGAATTGCTTTTAATGGTTTATTCAAAGTCTTCAGTAGTATTTGCATAACAAAGAGTTGGTTTCTTAAATCACTTTATAAAAATTCTTTAGTCACTTTATGCTTCTGCAGTAACGAGAGTCACACTATAATTTTAGGCGATTATTTTCCCCTTAAACAGTTGTGGTAGTAAAATTTACATAGTCAAGTAAATCCAAATTGATCACGCGTAAAACTTCTTCTTTTAAAAATCGTAGTGTTAAAAACCGTCGTACTGTTTATCTGATTCAAATGATGTACACTGTTTTAATTGGAACTCTCTAGAAAGGCAGACCCTGCTTTGTACAATTGATGTTAAATTTGCAGATTTATGCTTTTTGAATTGTCAACTTTTGCTTCTAGTTAACCTCTCCATATTAACACAAGTGGTGATATTTCAACATCCTCTCATGAATATTAGTGATTTTAGCTTGACATACATGCCCCATCGACTAGTCAAATGCAGTAACTTCCCCAAAACCTTTTAGAAAACGTAGGTCCTCCTTTTTGGTTAAAATAGAACTTTAAAATTGCCGTCACTGAATTAGGAGTCTCTACGCAACATTTAATGATTTCTTTACGGATTTTAGATAGTCAGTGTTGTAGGATTTTTATGTATTAAGAGCATCATTCGAAATGCGGAATTGACATTTTACTTTTGTTGCAGATGTAGAAGATACCTGTGAGAAATGTGAAGTTCCCTTATTAGCTGCACTACTTGGAGGAGAGAAATCTGTTATGTCACGGACAAAAGTAAGTGTGTACAGTTAAATGTTGTTTTGGATGTTTTAAGTAATAGGGCTTTTGATATATACGTAATTTGGGAGCCTCAGCTAGACCTCAAAAATCGATCGGATAGCCAAAAGCTTTTGATGTGGAGAATAGTTAGGCCCTTTGGGTAGGGGCTCCATTTTGTTAGGTCCGTAAGGTTTGTGGGGAAGTTCGATTTTCGTTACGAGAATATGTTCCCTCATAATGGTTCCCTAGAAGATACAATTCTAGCTTAACTGGCCAGAAGAATTGATGTTCTAGGATATCCTTGGGAATATATACCGTAATGAACTTTGAAATTTTATGCGTGATTGGGCCGGTAAGTGTGGGAGATGTAGGCATTTTTTGAAAGAGGAATAGTGTATTAGGCGAAGGTAC
This sequence comes from Hymenopus coronatus, assembly GCA_030762935.1. NCBI lineage: Eukaryota > Metazoa > Arthropoda > Insecta > Mantodea > Hymenopodidae > Hymenopus > Hymenopus coronatus. The sequence continues at coordinate 78,429 of CM060880.1, read as the reverse complement.
AAAAGAAACGTGAACAAAAGGTTTTTATTTGGCTCTAAAATTGTAGAGATTCTAATGGTAGTGCACGCAGATGTCGCTTTTCTGGTTGTTAGTTTGTGCATAGAAAAAGTAGTTTGCATCAGTCCTCTAACTTTATCTCTAGAGGCTGCTAATCGTTTATCGTAAATTGAAACTAACTTTGTACACACTACATGGCTTTAGATTGGTGCTGAATGGTGAAGGTTTAAAATTTTCAATATCAGACGTCTTAGCTTGCTCTCTGTTTTTTGTTTCATACAACCAAACGAAATTCTGTTTCCTGCTGAGGATCCGAGCTATCACTGGAAGACCCCACGTCGACTTGCTACGAAGGATGCAACTCGAAAACGTCTCTGTGAGAAACGATTACCCTGGACTGGAAGATGTGCAAGGAGACATATTCCATTGAGGTGGTTTAGGTGAGCATTTCAAACGCTATTATTTGTAAAGTATTAGAAAAGTAAACATTTGGAGAATTCAAGTTCTGCGGGATAAGTCATATGCACGCAGAACAGAATTGCTTTTAATGGTTTATTCAAAGTCTTCAGTAGAATTTACATAACAAAGAATTGGTTTCTTAAATCATTTTATTAAAATAATATAGTCACTTTATCCTTCTGCAGTAACGAAAGTGACACTATATTATTAAGGCGATTATTTTCCCCTTAAACAGTTGTGGTAGTAAAATTTACATAGTCAAGTAAATCCAATTTGATCACGCGTAAAACTTCTTCTTTTAAAAATCGTAGTCTAAAAAACCGTAGTACTGTTTATCTGATTCAAATGATGTACACTGTTTTAATTGGAACTCTCTAGAAAGGCAGACCCTGCTTTGTACAATTGATATTAAATTTACAGATTTATGCTTTTTGAATTGTCAACTTTTGCTTCTAGTTAACCTCTCCATATTAACACAAGTGGTGATATTTCAACATCCTCTCATGAATATTAGTGATATTAGCTTGACATACATGCCCCATCGACTAGTCAAATGCAGTAACTTCCCCAAAACCTTTTAGAAAACGTAGGTCCTCCTTTTTGGTTAAAATAGAACTTTAAAATTGCCGTCACTGAATTAGGAGACTCTACGCAACATTTAATGATTTCTTTACGGATTTTAGATATTCAGTGTTGTAGGATTTTTATGTATTAAGAGCATGATTCGAAATGTGGAATTGACATTTTACTTTTGTTGCAGATGTAGAAGATACCTGTGAGAAATGTGAAGTTCCCTTATTAGCTGCACTACTTGGAGGAGAGAAATCTGTTATGTCACGGACAAAAGTAAGTGTGTACAGTTAAATGTTGTTTTGGATGTGTAAAGTAATAGGGCTTTTGATATTTACGTAATTTGGGAGCCTCAGCTAGACCTCGAAAATCGATCGGATAGCCAAAAGCTTTTGATGTGAAGAATAGTTAGGCCCTTTGGGTAGGGGCTCCATTTTGTTAGGTCCGTAAGGTTTGTGGGGAAGTTCGATTTTCGTTACGAGAATATGTTCCCTCATAATGGTTCCCTAGAAGATACAATTCTAGCTTAACTGGCCAGAAGAATTTTTGTTCTAGGATATCGTTGGGAATATATACCGTAATGAACTTTGAAATTTTATTCGTGATTGGGCCGGTAAGTGTGGGAGATGTAGGCATTTTTTGAAGGAGGAATAGTGTATTAGGCGAAGGTACAAAAAACAAAAGGTTTTGCTTTGGCTCTCAAATTGTAGAGATTCTAATGGTAGTGCACGCAGATGTCGCTTTTCTGGTTGTTAGTTTGTGCATAGAAAAAGTAGTTTGCATCAGTCCTCTAACTTTATCTCTAGAGGCTGCTAATCGTTTATCGTAAATTGAAACTAACTTTGTACACACTACATGGATTTAGATTGGTGCTGAATGGTGAAGGTTTAAACTTTTCAATATCAGACGTCTTAGCTTTCTCTCTGTTTTCTGTTTCATACAACCAAACGAAATTCTGTTTCCTGCTGAGGATCCGAGCTATCACTGGAAGACCCCACGTCGACTTGCTACGAAGGATGCCACTCGAAAACGTCTCTGTGAGAAACGATTACCCTGGACTGGAAGATGTGCTTGGAGACATATTCCATTGAGGTGGTTTAGGTGAGCATTTCAAACGCTATTATTTGTATAGTGTTAGAAAAGTAAACATTTGGAGAATTCAAGTTCTGCAGGATAAGTCATATGCACGCAGAACAGAATTGCTTTTAATGGTTTATTCAAAGTCTTCAGTAGTATTTGCATAACAAAGAGTTGGTTTCTTAAATCATTTTATTAAAATGATATAGTCACTTTATCCTTCTGCAGTAACGAGAGTGACACTATATTATTAAGGCGATTATTTTCCCCTTAAACAGTTCTGGTAGTAAAATTAACATAGTCAAGTAAATCCAATTTGATCAAGCGTAAAACTTCTTCTTTTAAAAATCGTAGTGTTAAAAACCGTCGTACTGTTTATCTGATTCAAATGATGTACACTGTTTTAATTGGAACTCTCTAGAAAGGCAGACCCTGCTTTGTACAATTGATGTTAAATTTGCAGATTTATGCTTTTTGAATTGTCAACTTTTGCTTCTAGTTAACCTCTCCATATTAACACAAGTGGTGATATTTCAACATCCTCTCATGAATATTAGTGATTTTAGCTTGACATACATGCCCCATCGACTAGTCAAATGCAGTAACTTCCCCAAAACCTTTTAGAAAACGTAGGTCCTCCTTTTTGGTTAAAATAGAACTTTAAAATTGCCGTCACTGAATTAGGAGTCTCTACGCAACATTTAATGATTTCTTTACGGATTTTAGATATTCAGTGTTGTAGGATTTTTATGTATTAAGAGCATCATTCGAAATGCGGAATTGACATTTTACTTTTGTTGCAGATGTGGAAGATACCTGTGAGAAATGTGAAGTTCCCTTATTAGCTGCACTACTTGGAGGAGAGAAATCTGTTATGTCACGGACAAAAGTAAGTGTGTACAGTTAAATGTTGTTTTGGATGTGTAAAGTAATAGGGCTTTTGATATTTACGTAATTTGGGAGCCTCAGCTAGACCTCGAAAATCGATCGGATAGCCAAAAGCTTTTGATGTGGAGAATAGTTAGGCCCTTTGGGTAGGGGCTCCATTTTGTTAGGTCCGTAAGGTTTGTGGGGAAGTTCGATTTTCGTTACGAGAATATGTTCCCTCATAATGGTTCCCTAGAAGATACAATTCTAGCTTAACTGGCCAGAAGAATTTTTGTTCTAGGATATCGTTGGGAATATATACCGTAATGAACTTTGAAATTTTATTCGTGATTGGGCCGGTAAGTGTGGGAGATGTAGGCATTTTTTGAAGGAGGAATAGTGTATTAGGCGAAGGTACAAAAAACAAAAGGTTTTGCTTTGGCTCTCAAATTGTAGAGATTCTAATGGTAGTGCACGCAGATGTCGCTTTTCTGGTTGTTAGTTTGTGCATAGAAAAAGTAGTTTGCATCAGTCCTCTAACTTTATCTCTAGAGGCTGCTAATCGTTTATCGTAAATTGAAACTAACTTTGTACACACTACATGGATTTAGATTGGTGCTGAATGGTGAAGGTTTAAACTTTTCAATATCAGACGTCTTAGCTTTCTCTGTGTTTTCTGTTTCATACAACCAAACGAAATTCTGTTTCCTGCTGAGGATCCGAGCTATCACTGGAAGACCCCACGTCGACTTGCTACGAAGGATGCCACTCGAAAACGTCTCTGTGAGAAACGATTACCCTGGACTGGAAGATGTGCTTGGAGACATATTCCATTGAGGTGGTTTAGGTGAGCATTTCAAACGCTATTATTTGTATAGTGTTAGAAAAGTAAACATTTGGAGAATTCAAGTTCTGCAGGATAAGTCATATGCACGCAGAACAGAATTGCTTTTAATGGTTTATTCAAAGTCTTCAGTAGTATTTGCATAACAAAGAGTTGGTTTCTTAAATCATTTTATTAAAATGATATAGTCACTTTATCCTTCTGCAGTAACGAGAGTGACACTATATTATTAAGGCGATTATTTTCCCCTTAAACAGTTCTGGTAGTAAAATTAACATAGTCAAGTAAATCCAATTTGATCAAGCGTAAAACTTCTTCTTTTAAAAATCGTAGTGTTAAAAACCGTCGTACTGTTTATCTGATTCAAATGATGTACACTGTTTTAATTGGAACTCTCTAGAAAGGCAGACCCTGCTTTGTACAATTGATGTTAAATTTGCAGATTTATGCTTTTTGAATTGTCAACTTTTGCTTCTAGTTAACCTCTCCATATTAACACAAGTGGTGATATTTCAACATCCTCTCATGAATATTAGTGATTTTAGCTTGACATACATGCCCCATCGACTAGTCAAATGCAGTAACTTCCCCAAAACCTTTTAGAAAACGTAGGTCCTCCTTTTTGGTTAAAATAGAACTTTAAAATTGCCGTCACTGAATTAGGAGTCTCTACGCAACATTTAATGATTTCTTTACGGATTTTAGATATTCAGTGTTGTAGGATTTTTATGTATTAAGAGCATCATTCGAAATGCGGAATTGACATTTTACTTTTGTTGCAGATGTGGAAGATACCTGTGAGAAATGTGAAGTTCCCTTATTAGCTGCACTACTTGGAGGAGAGAAATCTGTTATGTCACGGACAAAAGTAAGTGTGTACAGTTAAATGTTGTTTTGGATGTGTAAAGTAATAGGGCTTTTGATATTTACGTAATTTGGGAGCCTCAGCTAGACCTCGAAAATCGATCGGATAGCCAAAAGCTTTTGATGTGGAGAATAGTTAGGCCCTTTGGGTAGGGGCTCCATTTTGTTAGGTCCGTAAGGTTTGTGGGGAAGTTCGATTTTCGTTACGAGAATATGTTCCCTCATAATGGTTCCCTAGAAGATACAATTCTAGCTTAACTGGCCAGAAGAATTGATGTTCTAGGATATCGTTGGGAATATATACCGTAATGAACTTTGAAATTTTATGCGTGATTGGGTCGGTAAGTGTGGGAGATGTAGGCATTTTTTGAAAGAGGAATAGTGTATTAGGCGAAGGTACAAAAGAAACGTGAACAAAAGGTTTTTATTTGGCTCTCAAATTGTAGAGATTCTAATGGTAGTGCACGCAGATGTCGCTTTTCTGGTTGTTAGTTTGTGCATAGAAAAAGTAGTTTGCATCAGTCCTCTTAACTTTATCTCTAGAGGCTGCTAATCGTTTATCGTAAATCGAAACTAACTTTGTACACACTACATGGCTTTAGATTGGTACTGAATGGTGAAGGTTTAAAATTTTCAATATCAGACGTCTTAGCTTTCTCTCTGTTTTCTGTTTCATACAACCAAACGAAATTCTGTTTCCTGCTGAGGATCCGAGCTATCACTGGAAGACCCCACGTCGACTTGCTACGAAGGATGCAACTCGAAAACGTCTCTGTGAGAAACGATTACCCTGGACTGGAAGATGTGCTTGGAGACATATTCCATTGAGGTGGTTTAGGTGAGCATTTCAAACGCTATTATTTGTATAGTGTTAGAAAAGTAAACATTTGGAGAATTCAAGTTCTGCAGGATAAGTCATATGCACGCAGAACAGAATTGCTTTTAATGGTTTATTCAAAGTCTTCAGTAGTATTTGCATAACAAAGAGTTGGTTTCTTAAATCACTTTATAAAAATTCTTTAGTCACTTTATGCTTCTGCAGTAACGAGAGTCACACTATAATTTTAGGCGATTATTTTCCCCTTAAACAGTTGTGGTAGTAAAATTTACATAGTCAAGTAAATCCAAATTGATCACGCGTAAAACTTCTTCTTTTAAAAATCGTAGTGTTAAAAACCGTCGTACTGTTTATCTGATTCAAATGATGTACACTGTTTTAATTGGAACTCTCTAGAAAGGCAGACCCTGCTTTGTACAATTGATGTTAAATTTGCAGATTTATGCTTTTTGAATTGTCAACTTTTGCTTCTAGTTAACCTCTCCATATTAACACAAGTGGTGATATTTCAACATCCTCTCATGAATATTAGTGATTTTAGCTTGACATACATGCCCCATCGACTAGTCAAATGCAGTAACTTCCCCAAAACCTTTTAGAAAACGTAGGTCCTCCTTTTTGGTTAAAATAGAACTTTAAAATTGCCGTCACTGAATTAGGAGTCTCTACGCAACATTTAATGATTTCTTTACGGATTTTAGATAGTCAGTGTTGTAGGATTTTTATGTATTAAGAGCATCATTCGAAATGCGGAATTGACATTTTACTTTTGTTGCAGATGTAGAAGATACCTGTGAGAAATGTGAAGTTCCCTTATTAGCTGCACTACTTGGAGGAGAGAAATCTGTTATGTCACGGACAAAAGTAAGTGTGTACAGTTAAATGTTGTTTTGGATGTGTAAAGTAATAGGTCTTTTGATATTTACGTAATTTGGGAGCCTCAGCTAGACCTCGAAAATCGATCGGATAGCCAAAAGCTTTTGATGTGGAGAATAGTTAGGCCCTTTGGGTAGGGGCTCCATTTTGTTAGGTCCGTAAGGTTTGTGGGGAAGTTCGATTTTCGTTACGAGAATATGTTCCCTCATAATGGTTCCCTAGAAGATACAATTCTAGCTTAACTGGCCAGAAGAATTGATGTTCTAGGATATCCTTGGGAATATATACCGTAATGAACTTTGAAATTTTATGCGTGATTGGGCCGGTAAGTGTGGGAGATGTAGGCATTTTTTGAAAGAGGAATAGTGTATTAGGCGAAGGTACAAAAGAAACGTGAACAAAAGGTTTTGCTTTGGCTCTCAAATTGTAGAAATTCAGATGGTAGTGCACGCAGATGTCGCTTTTCTTGTTGTTAGTTTGTGCATAGAAAAAGTAGTTTGCATCAGTCCTCTAACTTTATCTCTAGAGGCTGCTAATCGTTTATCGTAAATTGAAACTAACTTTGTACACACTACATGGCTTTAGATTGGTGGTGAATGGTGATGGTTTAAAATTTTCAATATCAGACGTCTTAGCTTTCTCTCTGTTTTCTGTTTCATACAACCAAACGAAATTCTGTTTTCCTGCTGAGGATCCGAGCTATCACTGGAAGACCCCACGTCGACTTGCTACGAAGGATGCAACTCGAAAACGTCTCTGGGTAAAACGATTACCCTGGACTGGAAGAGGTGCTTGGAGACATATTCCATTGAGGTGGATTAGGTAAGCATTCCAAATGCTATTATTTGTTTAGTGTTAGAAAAGTAAACATTTGGAGAATTCAAGTTCTGCAGGATAAGTCATGCACGCAGAACAGAATTTCTTTTAATGGTTTATTCAAAGTCTTCAGTAGTATTTACATAACAAAGAATTGGTTTCTTAAATCGTTTTATTAAAATTATTTAGTCACCTTATGCTTCTGCAGTAACGAGTGTGACACTATAATATTAAGGTGTTTAAGGGGAAAATAAACAGTTCTGGTAGTATTTTAAAGTACTTAGTCAAGTTAATCCAAATTGATCATTCATAAAACTTCTTCTTTTAAAAATCGTAATCTTAAAAACCGTCGTACTGTTTAACTAATTAAAATAATGTGCACTGTTTTAATTGGAACTCTCTAGAAAAGCAGAACTTGCTTTGTACAATTGATGTTAAATTTGCAGATTTATGCTTTTGGAATTGTCAACTTTTGCTTCTGGCTAACCTCTCCATATTAACACAAGTAATGATATTTGAACATCCTCTCATGAATATTAGTGATTTTAGCTTGACATACATGCCCCATCGACTAGTCAAATGTAGGAACTCTCCCAAAACCTTTTAGAAAACGTAGGTCCTCCTTTTTGGTTAAAATAGAACTTTAAAATTGCCGTCACCGAATTAGGAGTCTCTACGCAACATTTAATGATTTCTTTACGGATTTTAGATAGTCAGTTTTGTAGGATTTTTATGTATTAAGAGCATCATTCGAAATGCGGAATTGACATTTTACTTTTGTTGCAGATGTAGAAGATACCTGTGAGAAATGTGAAGTTCCCTTATTAGCTGCACTACTTGGAGGAGAGAAATCTGTTTGTCACGGACAAAAGTAAGTGTGTACAGTTAAATGTTGTTTTGGATGTGTAAAGTAATAGGGCTTTTGATATTTACGTAATTTGGGAGCCTCAGCTAGACCTCGAAAATCGATCGGATAGCCAAAAGCTTTTGATGTGGAGAATAGTTAGGCCCTTTGGGTAGGGGCTCCATTTTGTTAGGTCCGTAAGGTTTGTGGGGAAGTTCGATTTTCGTAACGAGAATATGTTCCCTCATAATGGTTCCCTGAAGATACAATTCTAGCTTAACCGGCCAGAAGAATTGATGTTCTAGGATATCCTTGGGAATATATATCGTAATGAACTTTGAAATTTATGCGTGATTGGGCCGGTAAGTGTGGGAGATGTAGGCATTTTTTGAAAGAGGAATAGTGTATTAGGCGAAGGTACAAAAGAAACGTGAACAAAAGGTTTTGCTTTGGCTCTCAAATTGTAGAGATTCTAATGGTAGTGCACGCAGATGTCGCTTTTCTGGTTGTTAGTTTGTGCATAGAAAAAGTAGTTTGCATCAGTCCTCTAACTTTATCTCTAGAGGCTGCTAATCGTTTATCGTAAATTGAAACTAACTTTGTACACACTACATGGCTTTAGATTGGTGCTGAATGGTGAAGGTTTAAAATTTTCAATATCAGACGTCTTAGCTTTCTCTGTGTTTTCTGTTTCATACAACCAAACGAAATTCTGTTTCCTGCTGAGGATCCGAGCTATCACTGGAAGACCCCACGTCGACTTGCTACGAAGGATGCAACTCGAAAACGTCTCTGTGAGAAAGGATTACCCTGGACTGGAAGATGTGCTTGGAGACATATTCCATTGAGGTGGTTTAGGTGAGCATTTCAAACGCTATTACTTGTATAGTGTTAGAAAAGTAAACATTTGGAGAATTCAAGTTCTGCAGGATAAGTCATATGCACGCAGAACAGAATTGCTTTTAATGGTTTATTCAAAGTCTTCAGTAGTATTTGCATAACAAAGAGTAGGTTTCTTAAATCACTTTATAAAAATTCTTTAGTCACTTTATGCTTCTGCAGTAACGAGAGTCACACTATAATTTTAGGCGATTATTTTCCCCTTAAACAGTTGTGGTAGTAAAATTTACATAGTCAAGTAAATCCAAATTGATCACGCGTAAAACTTCTTCTTTTAAAAATCGTAGTGTTAAAAACCGTCGTACTGTTTATCTGATTCAAATGATGTACACTGTTTTAATTGGAACTCTCTAGAAAGGCAGACCCTGCTTTGTACAATTGATGTTAAATTTGCAGATTTATGCTTTTTGAATTGTCAACTTTTGCTTCTAGTTAACCTCTCCATATTAACACAAGTGGTGATATTTCAACATCCTCTCATGAATATTAGTGATTTTAGCTTGACATACATGCCCCATCGACTAGTCAAATGCAGTAACTTCCCCAAAACCTTTTAGAAAACGTAGGTCCTCCTTTTTGGTTAAAATAGAACTTTAAAATTGCCGTCACTGAATTAGGAGTCTCTACGCAACATTTAATGATTTCTTTACGGATTTTAGATATTCAGTGTTGTAGGATTTTTATGTATTAAGAGCATCATTCGAAATGCGGAATTGACATTTTACTTTTGTTGCAGATGTGGAAGATACCTGTGAGAAATGTGAAGTTCCCTTATTAGCTGCACTACTTGGAGGAGAGAAATCTGTTATGTCACGGACAAAAGTAAGTGTGTACAGTTAAATGTTGTTTTGGATGTGTAAAGTAATAGGGCTTTTGATATTTACGTAATTTGGGAGCCTCAGCTAGACCTCGAAAATCGATCGGATAGCCAAAAGCTTTTGATGTGGAGAATAGTTAGGCCCTTTGGGTAGGGGCTCCATTTTGTTAGGTCCGTAAGGTTTGTGGGGAAGTTCGATTTTCGTTACGAGAATATGTTCCCTCATAATGGTTCCCTAGAAGATACAATTCTAGCTTAACTGGCCAGAAGAATTGATGTTCTAGGATATCCTTGGGAATATATACCGTAATGAACTTTGAAATTTTATGCGTGATTGGGCCGGTAAGTGTGGGAGATGTAGGCATTTTTTGAAAGAGGAATAGTGTATTAGGCGAAGGTACAAAAGAAACGTGAACAAAAGGTTTTGCTTTGGCTCTCAAATTGTAGAGATTCTAATGGTAGTGCACGCAGATGTCGCTTTTCTGGTTGTTAGTTTGTGCATAGAAAAAGTAGTTTGCATCAGTCCTCTAACTTTATCTCTAGAGGCTGCTAATCGTTTATCGTAAATTGAAACTAACTTTGTACACACTACATGGATTTAGATTGGTGCTGAATGGTGAAGGTTTAAACTTTTCAATATCAGACGTCTTAGCTTTCTCTCTGTTTTCTGTTTCATACAACCAAACGAAATTCTGTTTCCTGCTGAGGATCCGAGCTATCACTGGAAGACCCCACGTCGACTTGCTACGAAGGATGCCACTCGAAAACGTCTCTGTGAGAAACGATTACCCTGGACTGGAAGATGTGCTTGGAGACATATTCCATTGAGGTGGTTTAGGTGAGCATTTCAAACGCTATTATTTGTATAGTGTTAGAAAAGTAAACATTTGGAGAATTCAAGTTCTGCAGGATAAGTCATATGCACGCAGAACAGAATTGCTTTTAATGGTTTATTCAAAGTCTTCAGTAGTATTTGCATAACAAAGAGTTGGTTTCTTAAATCACTTTATAAAAATTCTTTAGTCACTTTATGCTTCTGCAGTAACGAGAGTCACACTATAATTTTAGGCGATTATTTTCCCCTTAAACAGTTGTGGTAGTAAAATTTACATAGTCAAGTAAATCCAAATTGATCACGCGTAAAACTTCTTCTTTTAAAAATCGTAGTGTTAAAAACCGTCGTACTGTTTATCTGATTCAAATGATGTACACTGTTTTAATTGGAACTCTCTAGAAAGGCAGACCCTGCTTTGTACAATTGATGTTAAATTTGCAGATTTATGCTTTTTGAATTGTCAACTTTTGCTTCTAGTTAACCTCTCCATATTAACACAAGTGGTGATATTTCAACATCCTCTCATGAATATTAGTGATTTTAGCTTGACATACATGCCCCATCGACTAGTCAAATGCAGTAACTTCCCCAAAACCTTTTAGAAAACGTAGGTCCTCCTTTTTGGTTAAAATAGAACTTTAAAATTGCCGTCACTGAATTAGGAGTCTCTACGCAACATTTAATGATTTCTTTACGGATTTTAGATAGTCAGTGTTGTAGGATTTTTATGTATTAAGAGCATCATTCGAAATGCGGAATTGACATTTTACTTTTGTTGCAGATGTAGAAGATACCTGTGAGAAATGTTAAGTTCCCTTATTAGCTGCACTACTTGGAGGAGAGAAATCTGTTATGTCACGGACAAAAGTAAGTGTGTACAGTTAAATGTTGTTTTGGATGTGTAAAGTAATAGGGCTTTTGATATTTACGTAATTTGGGAGCCTCAGCTAGACCTCGAAAATCGATCGGATAGCCAAAAGCTTTTGATGTGGAGAATAGTTAGGACCTTTGGGTAGGGGCTCCATTTTGTTAGGTCCGTAAGGTTTGTGGGGAAGTTCGATTTTCGTAACGAGAATATGTTCCCTCATAATGGTTCCCTAGAAGATACAATTCTAGCTTAACTGGCCAGAAGAATTTATGTTCTAGGATATCCTTGGGAATATATACCGTAATGAACTTTGAAATTTTATTCGTGATTGGGCCGGTGAGTGTTGGAGATGTAGGCATTTTTTGAAAGAGGAATAGTGTATTAGGCGAAGGTACAAAAGAAACGTGAACCAAAGGTTTTGCTTTGGCTCTCAAATTGTAGAGTATCTAATGGTAGTGCACGCAGATGTCGCTTTTCTGGTTGTTAGTTTGTGCATAGAAAAAGTAGTTTGCATCAGTCCTCTAACTTTATCTCTAGAGGCTGCTAATCGTTTATCGTAAATTGAAACTAACTTTGTACACACTACATGGATTTAGATTGGTGCTGAATGGTGAAGGTTTAAAATTTTCAATATCAGACGTCTTAGCTTTCTCTCTGTTTTCTGTTTCATACAACCAAACGAAATTCTGTTTCCTGCTGAGGATCCGAGCTATCACTGGAAGACCCCACGTCGACTTGCTACGAAGGATGCAACTCGAAAACGTCTCTGTGAGAAAGGATTACCCTGGACTGGAAGATGTGCTTGGAGACATATTCCATTGAGGTGGTTTAGGTGAGCATTTCAAACGCTATTACTTGTATAGTGTTAGAAAAGTAAACATTTGGAGAATTCAAGTTCTGCAGGATAAGTCATATGCACGCAGAACAGAATTGCTTTTAATGGTTTATTCAAAGTCTTCAGTAGAATTTACATAACAAACAATTGGTTTCTTAAATCATTTTATTAAAATGATATAGTCACTTTATCCTTCTGCAGTAACGAGAGTGACACTATATTATTAAGGCGATTATTTTCCCCTTAAACAGTTCTGGTAGTAAAATTAACATAGTCAAGTAAATCCAATTTGATCAAGCGTAAAACTTCTTCTTTTAAAAATCGTAGTGTTAAAAACCGTCGTACTGTTTATCTGATTCAAATGATGTACACTGTTTTAATTGGAACTCTCTAGAAAGGCAGACCCTGCTTTGTACAATTGATGTTAAATTTGCAGATTTATGCTTTTTGAATTGTCAACTTTTGCTTCTAGTTAACCTCTCCATATTAACACAAGTGGTGATATTTCAACATCCTCTCATGAATATTAGTGATTTTAGCTTGACATACATGCCCCATCGACTAGTCAAATGCAGTAACTTCCCCAAAACCTTTTAGAAAACGTAGGTCCTCCTTTTTGGTTAAAATAGAACTTTAAAATTGCCGTCACTGAATTAGGAGTCTCTACGCAACATTTAATGATTTCTTTACGGATTTTAGATATTCAGTGTTGTAGGATTTTTATGTATTAAGAGCATCATTCGAAATGCGGAATTGACATTTTACTTTTGTTGCAGATGTGGAAGATACCTGTGAGAAATGTGAAGTTCCCTTATTAGCTGCACTACTTGGAGGAGAGAAATCTGTTATGTCACGGACAAAAGTAAGTGTGTACAGTTAAATGTTGTTTTGGATGTGTAAAGTAATAGGGCTTTTGATATTTACGTAATTTGGGAGCCTCAGCTAGACCTCGAAAATCGATCGGATAGCCAAAAGCTTTTGATGTGGAGAATAGTTAGGCCCTTTGGGTAGGGGCTCCATTTTGTTAGGTCCGTAAGGTTTGTGGGGAAGTTCGATTTTCGTTACGAGAATATGTTCCCTCATAATGGTTCCCTAGAAGATACAATTCTAGCTTAACTGGCCAGAAGAATTGATGTTCTAGGATATCCTTGGGAATATATACCGTAATGAACTTTGAAATTTTATGCGTGATTGGGTCGGTAAGTGTGGGAGATGTAGGCATTTTTTGAAAGAGGAATAGTGTATTAGGCGAAGGTACAAAAGAAACGTGAACAAAAGGTTTTGCTTTGGCTCTCAAATTGTAGAGATTCTAATGGTAGTGCACGCAGATGTCGCTTTTCTGGTTGTTAGTTTGTGCATAGAAAAAGTAGTTTGCATCAGTCCTCTTAACTTTATCTCTAGAGGCTGCTAATCGTTTATCGTAAATTGAAACTAACTTTGTACACACTACATGGCTTTAGATTGGTACTGAATGGTGAAGGTTAAAAATTTTCAATATCAGACGTCTTAGCTTTCTCTCTGTTTTCTGTTTCATACAACCAAACGAAATTCTGTTTCCTGCTGAGGATCCGAGCTATCACTGGAAGACCCCACGTCGACTTGCTACGAAGGATGCAACTCGAAAACGTCTCTGTGAGAAACGATTACCCTGGACTGGAAGATGTGCTTGGAGACATATTCCATTGAGGTGGTTTAGGTGAGCATTTCAAACGCTATTATTTGTATAGTGTTAGAAAAGTAAACATTTGGAGAATTCAAGTTCTGCAGGATAAGTCATATGCACGCAGAACAGAATTGCTTTTAATGGTTTATTCAAAGTCTTCAGTAGTATTTGCATAACAAAGAGTTGGTTTCTTAAATCACTTTATAAAAATTCTTTAGTCACTTTATGCTTCTGCAGTAACGAGAGTCACACTATAATTTTAGGCGATTATTTTCCCCTTAAACAGTTGTGGTAGTAAAATTTACATAGTCAAGTAAATCCAAATTGATCACGCGTAAAACTTCTTCTTTTAAAAATCGTAGTGTTAAAAACCGTCGTACTGTTTATCTGATTCAAATGATGTACACTGTTTTAATTGGAACTCTCTAGAAAGGCAGACCCTGCTTTGTACAATTGATGTTAAATTTGCAGATTTATGCTTTTTGAATTGTCAACTTTTGCTTCTAGTTAACCTCTCCATATTAACACAAGTGGTGATATTTCAACATCCTCTCATGAATATTAGTGATTTTAGCTTGACATACATGCCCCATCGACTAGTCAAATGCAGTAACTTCCCCAAAACCTTTTAGAAAACGTAGGTCCTCCTTTTTGGTTAAAATAGAACTTTAAAATTGCCGTCACTGAATTAGGAGTCTCTACGCAACATTTAATGATTTCTTTACGGATTTTAGATAGTCAGTGTTGTAGGATTTTTATGTATTAAGAGCATCATTCGAAATGCGGAATTGACATTTTACTTTTGTTGCAGATGTAGAAGATACCTGTGAGAAATGTGAAGTTCCCTTATTAGCTGCACTACTTGGAGGAGAGAAATCTGTTATGTCACGGACAAAAGTAAGTGTGTACAGTTAAATGTTGTTTTGGATGTGTAAAGTAATAGGGCTTTTGATATTTGCGTAATTTGGGAGCCTCAGCTAGACCTCGAAAATCGATCGGATAGCCAAAAGCTTTTGATGTGGAGAATAGTTAGGCCCTTTGGGTAGGGGCTCCATTTTGTTAGGTCCGTAAGGTTTGTGGGGAAGTTCGATTTTCGTTACGAGAATATGTTCCCTCATAATGGTTCCCTAGAAGATACAATTCTAGCTTAACTGGCCAGAAGAATTGATGTTCTAGGATATCCTTGGGAATATATACCGTAATGAACTTTGAAATTTTATGCGTGATTGGGCCGGTAAGTGTGGGAGATGTAGGCATTTTTTGAAAGAGGAATAGTGTATTAGGCGAAGGTACAAAAGAAACGTGAACAAAAGGTTTTGCTTTGGCTCTCAAATTGTAGAAATTCAGATGGTAGTGCACGCAGATGTCGCTTTTCTTGTTGTTAGTTTGTGCATAGAAAAAGTAGTTTGCATCAGTCCTCTAACTTTATCTCTAGAGGCTGCTAATCGTTTATCGTAAATTGAAACTAACTTTGTACACACTACATGGCTTTAGATTGGTGCTGAATGGTGATGATTTAAAATTTTCAATATCTGACGTCTTAGCTTTCTCTCTGTTTTCTGTTTCATACAACCAAACGAAATTCTGTTTTCCTGCTGAGGATCCGAGCTATCACTGGAAGACCCCACGTCGACTTGCTACGAAGGATGCAACTCGAAAACGTCTCTGGGTGAAACGATTACCCTGGACTGGAAGACGTGCTTGGAGACATATTCCATTGAGGTGGATTAGGTGAGCATTCCAAATGCTATTATTTGTTTAGTGTTAGAAAAGTAAACATTTGGAGAATTCAAGTTCTGCAGGATAAGTCGTGCACGCAGAACAGAATTTCTTTTAATGGTTTATTCAAAGTCTTCAGTAGTATTTACATAACAAAGAATTGGTTTCTTAAATCGTTTTATTAAAATTATTTAGTCACCTTATGCTTCTGCAGTAACGAGTGTGACACTATAATATTAAGGTGTTTAAGGGGAAAATAAACAGTTCTGGTAGTATTTTAAAGTACTTAGTCAAGTTAATCCAAATTGATCATTCATAAAACTTCTTCTTTTAAAAATCGTAGTGTTAAAAACCGTCGTACTGTTTAACTAATTAAAATAATGTGCACTGTTTTAATTGGAACTCTCTAGAAAAGCAGAACTTGCTTTGTACAATTGATGTTAAATTTGCAGATTTATGCTTTTGGAATTGTCAACTTTTGCTTCTGGCTAACCTCTCCATATTAACACAAGTAATGATATTTGAACATCCTCTCATGAATATTAGTGATTTTAGCTTGACATACATGCCCCATCGACTAGTCAAATGTAGGAACTCTCCCAAAACCTTTTAGAAAACGTAGGTCCTCCTTTTTGGTTAAAATAGAACTTTAAAATTGCCGTCACCAAATTAATAGTCTCTACGCAACATTTAATGATTTCTTTACGGATTTTAGATAGTCAGTTTTGTAGGATTTTTATGTATTAAGAGCATCATTCGAAATGCGGAATTGACATTTTACTTTTGTTGCAGATGTAGAAGATACCTGTGAGAAATGTGAAGTTCCCTTATTAGCTGCACTACTTGGAGGAGAGAAATCTGTTTGTCACGGACAAAAGTAAGTGTGTACAGTTAAATGTTGTTTTGGATGTGTAAAGTAATAGGGCTTTTGATATTTACGTAATTTGGGAGCCTCAGCTAGACCTCGAAAATCGATCGGATAGCCAAAAGCTTTTGATGTGGAGAATAGTTAGGCCCTTTGGGTAGGGGCTCCATTTTGTTAGGTCCGTAAGGTTTGTGGGGAAGTTCGATTTTCGTAACGAGAATATGTTCCCTCATAATGGTTCCCTGAAGATACAATTCTAGCTTAACCGGCCAGAAGAATTGATGTTCTAGGATATCCTTGGGAATATATATCGTAATGAACTTTGAAATTTATGCGTGATTGGGCCGGTAAGTGTGGGAGATGTAGGCATTTTTTGAAAGAGGAATAGTGTATTAGGCGAAGGTACAAAAGAAACGTGAACAAAAGGTTTTGCTTTGGCTCTCAAATTGTAGAGATTCTAATGGTAGTGCACGCAGATGTCGCTTTTCTGGTTGTTAGTTTGTGCATAGAAAAAGTAGTTTGCATCAGTCCTCTAACTTTATCTCTAGAGGCTGCTAATCGTTTATCGTAAATTGAAACTAACTTTGTACACACTACATGGCTTTAGATTGGTGCTGAATGGTGAAGGTTTAAAATTTCCAATATCAGACGTCTTAGCTTTCTCTCTGTTTTCTGTTTCATACAACCAAACGAAATTCTGTTTCCTGCTGAGGATCCGAGCTATCACTGGAAGACCCCACGTCGACTTGCTACGAAGGATGCAACTCGAAAACGTCTCTGTGAGAAAGGATTACCCTGGACTGGAAGATGTGCTTGGAGACATATTCCATTGAGGTGGTTTAGGTGAGCATTTCAAACGCTATTACTTGTATAGTGTTAGAAAAGTAAACATTTGGAGAATTCAAGTTCTGCAGGATAAGTCATATGCACGCAGAACAGAATTGCTTTTAATGGTTTATTCAAAGTCTTCAGTAGTATTTGCATAACAAAGAGTTGGTTTCTTAAATCACTTTATAAAAATTCTTTAGTCACTTTATGCTTCTGCAGTAACGAGAGTCACACTATAATTTTAGGCGATTATTTTCCCCTTAAACAGTTGTGGTAGTAAAATTTACATAGTCAAGTAAATCCAAATTGATCACGCGTAAAACTTCTTCTTTTAAAAATCGTAGTGTTAAAAACCGTCGTACTGTTTATCTGATTCAAATAATGTACACTGTTTTAATTGGAACTCTCTAGAAAGGCAGACCCTGCTTTGTACAATTGATGTTAAATTTGCAGATTTATGCTTTTTGAATTGTCAACTTTTGCTTCTAGTTAACCTCTCCATATTAACACAAGTGGTGATATTTCAACATCCTCTCATGAATATTAGTGATTTTAGCTTGACATACATGCCCCATCGACTAGTCAAATGCAGTAACTTCCCCAAAACCTTTTAGAAAACGTGGGTCCTCCTTTTTGGTTAAAATAGAACTTTAAAATTGCCGTCACTGAATTAGGAGTCTCTACGCAACATTTAATGATTTCTTTACGGATTTTAGATATTCAGTGTTGTAGGATTTTTATGTATTAAGAGCATCATTCGAAATGCGGAATTGACATTTTACTTTTGTTGCAGATGTGGAAGATACCTGTGAGAAATGTGAAGTTCCCTTATTAGCTGCACTACTTGGAGGAGAGAAATCTGTTATGTCACGGACAAAAGTAAGTGTGTACAGTTAAATGTTGTTTTGGATGTGTAAAGTAATAGGGCTTTTGATATTTACGTAATTTGGGAGCCTCAGCTAGACCTCGAAAATCGATCGGATAGCCAAAAGCTTTTGATGTGGAGAATAGTTAGGCCCTTTGGGTAGGGGCTCCATTTTGTTAGGTCCGTAAGGTTTGTGGGGAAGTTCGATTTTCGTTACGAGAATATGTTCCCTCATAATGGTTCCCTAGAAGATACAATTCTAGCTTAACTGGCCAGAAGAATTGATGTTCTAGGATATCCTTGGGAATATATACCGTAATGAACTTTGAAATTTTATGCGTGATTGGGCCGGTAAGTGTGGGAGATGTAGGCATTTTTTGAAAGAGGAATAGTGTATTAGGCGAAGGTACAAAAGAAACGTGAACAAAAGGTTTTGCTTTGGCTCTCAAATTGTAGAGATTCTAATGGTAGTGCACGCAGATGTCGCTTTTCTGGTTGTTAGTTTGTGCATAGAAAAAGTAGTTTGCATCAGTCCTCTAACTTTATCTCTAGAGGCTGCTAATCGTTTATCGTAAATTGAAACTAACTTTGTACACACTACATGGCTTTAGATTGGTACTGAATGGTGAAGGTTTAAAATTTTCAATATCAGACGTCTTAGCTTTCTCTCTGTTTTCTGTTTCATACAACCAAACGAAATTCTGTTTCCTGCTGAGGATCCGAGCTATCACTGGAAGACCCCACGTCGACTTGCTACGAAGGATGCAACTCGAAAACGTCTCTGTGAGAAACGATTACCCTGGACTGGAAGATGTGCTTGGAGACATATTCCATTGAGGTGGTTTAGGTGAGCATTTCAAACGCTATTATTTGTATAGTGTTAGAAAAGTAAACATTTGGAGAATTCAAGTTCTGCAGGATAAGTCATATGCACGCAGAACAGAATTGCTTTTAATGGTTTATTCAAAGTCTTCAGTAGTATTTGCATAACAAAGAGTTGGTTTCTTAAATCACTTTATAAAAATTCTTTAGTCACTTTATGCTTCTGCAGTAACGAGAGTCACACTATAATTTTAGGCGATTATTTTCCCCTTAAACAGTTGTGGTAGTAAAATTTACATACTCAAGTAAATCCAAATTGATCACGCGTAAAACTTCTTCTTTTAAAAATCGTAGTGTTAAAAACCGTCGTACTGTTTATCTGATTCAAATGATGTACACTGTTTTAATTGGAACTCTCTAGAAAGGCAGACCCTGCTTTGTACAATTGATGTTAAATTTGCAGATTTATGCTTTTTGAATTGTCAACTTTTGCTTCTAGTTAACCTCTCCATATTAACACAAGTGGTGATATTTCAACATCCTCTCATGAATATTAGTGATTTTAGCTTGACATACATGCCCCATCGACTAGTCAAATGCAGTAACTTCCCCAAAACCTTTTAGAAAACGTAGGTCCTCCTTTTTGGTTAAAATAGAACTTTAAAATTGCCGTCACTGAATTAGGAGTCTCTACGCAACATTTAATGATTTCTTTACGGATTTTAGATAGTCAGTGTTGTAGGATTTTTATGTATTAAGAGCATCATTCGAAATGCGGAATTGACATTTTACTTTTGTTGCAGATGTAGAAGATACCTGTGAGAAATGTGAAGTTCCCTTATTAGCTGCACTACTTGGAGGAGAGAAATCTGTTATGTCACGGACAAAAGTAAGTGTGTACAGTTAAATGTTGTTTTGGATGTGTAAAGTAATAGGGCTTTTGATATTTACGTAATTTGGGAGCCTCAGCTAGACCTCGAAAATCGATCGGATAGCCAAAAGCTTTTGATGTGGAGAATAGTTAGGCCCTTTGGGTAGGGGCTCCATTTTGTTAGGTCCGTAAGGTTTGTGGGGAAGTTCGATTTTCGTTACGAGAATATGTTCCCTCATAATGGTTCCCTAGAAGATACAATTCTAGCTTAACTGGCCAGAAGAATTGATGTTCTAGGATATCCTTGGGAATATATACCGTAATGAACTTTGAAATTTTATGCGTGATTGGGCCGGTAAGTGTGGGAGATGTAGGCATTTTTTGAAAGAGGAATAGTGTATTAGGCGAAGGTACAAAAGAAACGTGAACAAAAGGTTTTGCTTTGGCTCTCAAATTGTAGAAATTCAGATGGTAGTGCACGCAGATGTCGCTTTTCTTGTTGTTAGTTTGTGCATAGAAAAAGTAGTTTGCATCAGTCCTCTAACTTTATCTCTAGAGGCTGCTAATCGTTTATCGTAAATTGAAACTAACTTTGTACACACTACATGGCTTTAGATTGGTGCTGAATGGTGATGGTTTAAAATTTTCAATATCAGACGTATTAGCTTTCTCTCTGTTTTCTGTTTCATACAACCAAACGAAATTCTGTTTTCCTGCTGAGGATCCGAGCTATCACTGGAAGACCCCACGTCGACTTGCTACGAAGGATGCAACTCGAAAACGTCTCTGGGTGAAACGATTACCCTGGACTGGAAGACGTGCTTGGAGACATATTCCATTGAGGTGGATTAGGTGAGCATTCCAAATGCTATTATTTGTTTAGTGTTAGAAAAGTAAACATTTGGAGAATTCAGGTTCTGCAGGATAAGTCATGCACGCAGAACAGAATTTCTTTTAATGGTTTATTCAAAGTCTTCAGTAGTATTTACATAACAAAGAATTGGTTTCTTAAATCGTTTTATTAAAATTATTTAGTCACCTTATGCTTCTGCAGTAACGAGTGTGACACTATAATATTAAGGTGTTTAAGGGGAAAATAAACAGTTCTGGTAGTATTTTAAAGTACTTAGTCAAGTTAATCCAAATTGATCATTCATAAAACTTCTTCTTTTAAAAATCGTAATCTTAAAAACCGTCGTACAGTTTAACTAATTAAAATAATGTGCACTGTTTTAATTGGAACTCTGTAGAAAAGCAGAACTTGCTTTGTACAATTGATGTTAAATTTGCAGATTTATGCTTTTGGAATTGTCAACTTTTGCTTCTGGCTAACCTCTCCATATTAACACAAGTAATGATATTTGAACATCCTCTCATGAATATTAGTGATTTTAGCTTGACATACATGCCCCATCGACTAGTCAAATGTAGGAACTCTCCCAAAACCTTTTAGATAACGTAGGTCCTCCTTTTTGGTTAAAATAGAACTTTAAAATTGCCGTCACTGAATTAGGAGTCTCTACGCAACATTTAATGATTTCCTTACGCATTTTAGATATTCAGTGTTGTAGGATTTTTATGTATTAACAGCATCATTCGAAATGCGGAATTGACATTTTACTTTTTTGCAGATGTAGAAGATACCTGTGAGAAATGTAAAGTTCCCTTATTAGCTGCACTACATGGAGGAGAGAAATCGGTTATTTCACGGACAAAAGTAAGTGTGTACAGTTAAATGTTGTTTTGGATGTGTAAAGTAATAGGGCTTTTGATATTTACGTAATTTGGGAGCCTCAGCTAGACCTCGAAAATCGATCGGATAGCCAAAAGCTTTTGATGTGGAGAATAGTTAGGCCCTTTGGGTAGGGGCTCCATTTTGTTAGGTCCGTAAGGTTTGTGGGGAAGTTCGATTTTCGTTACGAGAATATGTTCCCTCATAATGGTTCCCTAGAAGATACAATTCTAGCTTAACTGGCCAGAAGAATTGATGTTCTAGGATATCCTTGGGAATATATACCGTAATGAACTTTGAGATATTATGCGCGATTGGGCCGGTAATTGTGGGAGATGTAGGCATTTTTTGAAAGAGGAATAGTGTATTAGGCGAAGGTACAAAAGAAACGTGAACGAAAGGTTTTGCTTTGGCTCTCAAATTGTAGAGATTCTAATGGTAGTGCACGCAGATGTCGCTTTTCTGGTTGTTAGTTTGTGCATAGAAAAAGTAGTTTGCATCAGTCCTCTTAACTTTATCTCTAGAGGCTGCTAATCGTTTATCGTAAATTGAAACTATCTTTGTACACACTACATGGCTTTAGATTGGTGCTGAATGGTGAAGGTTTAAAATTTTCAATATCAGACGTCTTAGCTTTCTCTCTGTTTTCTGTTTCATACAACCAAACGAAATTCTGTTTCCTGCTGAGGATCCGAGCTATCACTGGAAGACCCCACGTCGACTTGCTACGAAGGATGCAACTCGAAAACGTCTCTGTGAGAAACGATTACCCTGGACTGGAAGATGTGCTTGGAGACATATTCCATTGAGGTGGTTTAGGTGAGCATTTCAAACGCTATTATTTGTATAGTGTTAGAAAAGTAAACATTTGGAGAATTCAAGTTTGGCACGATAAGTCATATGCACGCAGAACAGAATTGATTTTAATGGTTTATTCAAAGTCTTCAGTAGAATTTACATAACAAAGAATTGGTTTCTTAAATCATTTTATTAAAATGATATAGTCACTTTATCCTTCTGCAGTAACAAGAGTGACACTATATTATTAAGGCGATTATTTTCCCCTTAAACAGTTCTGGTAGTAAAATTTACATAGTCAAGTAAATCCAATTTGATCACGCGTAAAACTTCTTCTTTTAAAAATCGTAGTGTTAAAAACCGTCGTACTGTTTATCTGATTCAAATGATGTACACTGTTTTAATTGGAACTCTCTAGAAAGGCAGACCCTGCTTTGTACAATTGATGTTAAATTTGCAGATTTATGCTTTTTGAATTGTCAACTTTTGCTTCTAGTTAACCTCTCCATATTAACACAAGTGGTGATATTTCAACATCCTCTCATGAATATTAGTGATTTTAGCTTGACATACATGCCCCATCGACTAGTCAAATGCAGTAACTTCCCCAAAACCTTTTAGAAAACGTAGGTCCTCCTTTTTGGTTAAAATAGAACTTTAAAATTGCCGTCACTGAATTAGGAGTCTCTACGCAACATTTAATGATTTCTTTACGGATTTTAGATAGTCAGTGTTGTAGGATTTTTATGTATTAAGAGCATCATTCGAAATGCGGAATTGACATTTTACTTTTGTTGCAGATGTAGAAGATACCTGTGAGAAATGTGAAGTTCCCTTATTAGCTGCACTACTTGGAGGAGAGAAATCTGTTATGTCACGGACAAAAGTAAGTGTGTACAGTTAAATGTTGTTTTGGATGTGTAAAGTAATAGGGCTTTTGATATTTACGTAATTTGGGAGCCTCAGCTAGACCTCGAAAATCGATCGGATAGCCAAAAGCTTTTGATGTGGAGAATAGTTAGGCCCTTTGGGTAGGGGCTCCATTTTGTTAGGTCCGTAAGGTTTGTGGGGAAGTTCGATTTTCGTTACGAGAATATGTTCCCTCATAATGGTTCCCTAGAAGATACAATTCTAGCTTAACTGGCCAGAAGAATTGATGTTCTAGGATATCCTTGGGAATATATACCGTAATGAACTTTGAAATTTTATGCGTGATTGGGCCGGTAAGTGTGGGAGATGTAGGCATTTTTTGAAAGAGGAATAGTGTATTAGGCGAAGGTACAAAAGAAACGTGAACAAAAGGTTTTGCTTTG
Organism: Hymenopus coronatus; assembly: GCA_030762935.1. NCBI lineage: Eukaryota > Metazoa > Arthropoda > Insecta > Mantodea > Hymenopodidae > Hymenopus > Hymenopus coronatus. The sequence goes on along the minus strand of CM060880.1, from coordinate 54,646 downwards.
GCTCTCAAATTGTAGAAATTCAGATGGTAGTGCACGCAGATGTCGCTTTTCTTGTTGTTAGTTTGTGCATAGAAAAAGTAGTTTGCATCAGTCCTCTAACTTTATCTCTAGAGGCTGCTAATCGTTTATCGTAAATTGAAACTAACTTTGTACACACTACATGGCTTTAGATTGGTGCTGAATGGTGATGGTTTAAAATTTTCAATATCAGACGTATTAGCTTTCTCTCTGTTTTCTGTTTCATACAACCAAACGAAATTCTGTTTTCCTGCTGAGGATCCGAGCTATCACTGGAAGACCCCACGTCGACTTGCTACGAAGGATGCAACTCGAAAACGTCTCTGGGTGAAACGATTACCCTGGACTGGAAGACGTGCTTGGAGACATATTCCATTGAGGTGGATTAGGTGAGCATTCCAAATGCTATTATTTGTTTAGTGTTAGAAAAGTAAACATTTGGAGAATTCAGGTTCTGCAGGATAAGTCATGCACGCAGAACAGAATTTCTTTTAATGGTTTATTCAAAGTCTTCAGTAGTATTTACATAACAAAGAATTGGTTTCTTAAATCGTTTTATTAAAATTATTTAGTCACCTTATGCTTCTGCAGTAACGAGTGTGACACTATAATATTAAGGTGTTTAAGGGGAAAATAAACAGTTCTGGTAGTATTTTAAAGTACTTAGTCAAGTTAATCCAAATTGATCATTCATAAAACTTCTTCTTTTAAAAATCGTAATCTTAAAAACCGTCGTACAGTTTAACTAATTAAAATAATGTGCACTGTTTTAATTGGAACTCTGTAGAAAAGCAGAACTTGCTTTGTACAATTGATGTTAAATTTGCAGATTTATGCTTTTTGAATTGTCAACTTTTGCTTCTAGTTAACCTCTCCATATTAACACAAGTGGTGATATTTCAACATCCTCTCATGAATATTAGTGATTTTAGCTTGACATACATGCCCCATCGACTAGTCAAATGCAGTAACTTCCCCAAAACCTTTTAGAAAACGTAGGTCCTCCTTTTTGGTTAAAATAGAACTTTAAAATTGCCGTCACTGAATTAGGAGTCTCTACGCAACATTTAATGATTTCTTTACGGATTTTAGATATTCAGTGTTGTAGGATTTTTATGTATTAAGAGCATCATTCGAAATGCGGAATTGACATTTTACTTTTGTTGCAGATGTGGAAGATACCTGTGAGAAATGTGAAGTTCCCTTATTAGCTGCACTACTTGGAGGAGAGAAATCTGTTATGTCACGGACAAAAGTAAGTGTGTACAGTTAAATGTTGTTTTGGATGTGTAAAGTAATAGGGCTTTTGATATTTACGTAATTTGGGAGCCTCAGCTAGACCTCGAAAATCGATCGGATAGCCAAAAGCTTTTGATGTGGAGAATAGTTAGGCCCTTTGGGTAGGGGCTCCATTTTGTTAGGTCCGTAAGGTTTGTGGGGAAGTTCGATTTTCGTTACGAGAATATGTTCCCTCATAATGGTTCCCTAGAAGATACAATTCTAGCTTAACTGGCCAGAAGAATTGATGTTCTAGGATATCCTTGGGAATATATACCGTAATGAACTTTGAAATTTTATGCGTGATTGGGCCGGTAAGTGTGGGAGATGTAGGCATTTTTGAAAGAGGAATAGTGTATTTGGCGAAGGTATAAAAGAAACGTGAACAAAAGGTTTTGCTTTGGCTCTCAAATTGTAGAAATTTAGATGGTAGTGCACGCAGATGTCGCTTTTCTGGTTGTTAGTTTGTGCATAGAAAAAGTAGTTTGCATCAGTCCTCTAACTTTATCTCTAGAGGCTGCTAATCGTTTATCGTAAATTGAAACTAACTTTGTACACACTATATGGCTTTAGATTGGTGCTGAATGGTGAAGGTTTAAAATTTTCAATATCAGACGTCTTAGCTTTCTCTCTGTTTTCTGTTTCATACAACCAAACGAAATTCTGTTTCCTGCTGAGGATCCGAGCTATCACTGGAAGACCCCACGTCGACTTGCTACGAAGGATGCAACTCGAAAACGTCTCTGTGAGAAACGATTACCCTGGACTGGAAGATGTGCTTGGAGACATATTCCATTGAGGTGGTTTAGGTGAGCATTTCAAACGCTATTATTTGTATAGTGTTAGAAAAGTAAACATTTGGAGAATTCAAGTTCTGCAGGATAAGTCATATGCACGCAGAACAGAATTGCTTTTAATGGTTTATTCAAAGTCTTCAGTAGTATTTGCATAACAAAGAGTTGGTTTCTTAAATCACTTTATAAAAATTCTTTAGTCACTTTATGCTTCTGCAGTAACGAGAGTGGCACTATAATTTTAGGCGATTATTTTCCCCTTAAACAGTTGTGGTAGTAAAATTTACATAGTCAATTAAATCCAAATTGATCACGCGTAAAACTTCTTCTTTTAAAAATCGTAGTGTTAAAAACCGTCGTACTGTTTATCTGATTCAAATGATGTACACTGTTTTAATTGGAACTCTCTAGAAAGGCAGACCCTGCTTTGTACAATTGATGTTAAATTTGCAGATTTATGCTTTTTGAATTGTCAACTTTTGCTTCTAGTTAACCTCTCCATATTGACACAAGTGGTGATATTTCAACATCCTCTCATGAATATTAGTGATTTTAGCTTGACATACATGCCCCATCGACTAGTCAAATGCAGTAACTTCCCCAAAACCTTTTAGAAAACGTAGGTCCTACTTTTTGGTTAAAATAGAACTTTAAAATTGCCGTCACTGAATTAGGAGTCTCTACGCAACATTTAATGATTTCTTTACGGAATTTAGATAGTCAGTGTTGTAGTATTTTTATGTATTAAGAGCATCATTCGAAATGCGGAATTGACATTTTACTTTTGTTGCAGATGTAGAAGATACCTGTGAGAAATGTGAAGTTCCCTTATTAGCTGCACTACTTGGAGGAGAGAAATCTGTTATGTCACGGACAAAAGTAAGTGTGTACAGTTAAATGTTGTTTTGGATGTGTAAAGTAATAGGGCTTTTGATATTTACGTAATTTGGGAGCCTCAGCTAGACCTCGAAAATCGATCGGATAGCCAAAAGCTTTTGATGTGGAGAATAGTTAGGCCCTTTGGGTAGGGGCTCCATTTTGTTAGGTCCGTAAGGTTTGTGGGGAAGTTCGATTTTCGTTACGAGAATATGTTCCCTCATAATGGTTCCCTAGAAGATACAATTCTAGCTTAACTGGCCAGAAGAATTGATGTTCTAGGATATCCTTGGGAATATATACCGTAATGAACTTTGAAATTTTATGCGTGATTGGGCCGGTAAGTGTGGGAGATGTAGGCATTTTTTGAAAGAGGAATAGTGTATTAGGCGAAGGTACAAAAGAAACGTGAACAAAAGGTTTTGCTTTGGCTCTCAAATTGTAGAGATTCTAATGGTATTGCACGCAGATGTCGCTTTTCTGGTTGTTAGTTTGTGCATAGAAAAAGTATTTTGCATCAGTCCTCTAACTTTATCTCTAGAGGCTGCTAATCGTTTATCGTAAATTGAAACTAACTTTGTACACACTACATGGCTTTAGATTGGTGCTGAATGGTGAAGGTTTAAAATTTTCAATATCAGACGTCTTAGCTTTCTCTCTGTTTTCTGTTTCATACAACCAAACGAAATTCTGTTTCCTGCTGAGGATCCGAGCTATCACTGGAAGACCCCACGTCGACTTGCTACGATGGATGCAACTCGAAAACGTCTCTGTGAGAAACGATTACCCTGGACTGGAAGATGTGCTTGGAGACATATTCCATTGAGGTGGTTTAGGTGAGCATTTCAAACGCTATTATTTGTATAGTGTTAGAAAAGTAAACATTTGGAGAATTCAAGTTCTGCAAGATAAGTCATATGCACGCAGAACAGAATTGCTTTTAATGGTTTATTCAAAGTCTTCAGTAGAATTTACATAACAAAGAATTGGTTTCTTAAATCGTTTTATTAAAATTATTTAGTCACCTTATGCTTCTGCAGTAACGAGTGTGGCACTATAATATTAAGGTGATTAAGGGGAAAATAAACAGTTCTGGTAGTATTTTAAAGTACTTAGTCAAGTTAATCCAAATTGATCATTCATAAAACTTCTTCTTTTAAAAATCGTAATCTTAAAAACCGTAGTACTGTTTAACTAATTAAAATAATGTGCACTGTTTTAATTGGAACTCTCTAGAAAAGCAGAACTTGCTTTGTACAATTGATGTTAAATTTGCAGATTTATGCTTTTGGAATTGTCAACTTTTGCTTCTGGCTAACCTCTCCATATTAACACAAGTAGTGATATTTGAACATCCTCTCATGAATATTAGTGATTTAGCTTGACATACATGCCCCATCGACTAGTCAAATGTAGGAACTCTCCCAAAACCTTTTAGAAAACGTAGGTCCTCCTTTTTGGTTAAAATGGAACTTTAAAATTGCCGTCACTGATTTAGGAGACTCTATGCAACATTTAATAATCTCTTTACGAATTTTAGATATTCATTGTTATAGGATTTTTATGTATTAAGAGCATCATTCGAAATGCGGAATTGACATTTTACTTTTGTTACAGATGTAGAAGATACCTGTGAGAAATGTGAAGTTCCCTAATTAGCTGCACTACTTGGAGGAGAGAAATCTGTTATGTCACGGACAAGAGTAAGTGTGAACATCTAAATGTTGTTTTGGATGTGTAAAGTAAAGGGTTTTTGATATTTACGTAATTTGAGAGCCTCAGCTAGACCTCGAAAATCGATCGGATAGCCAAAAGCTTTTGATGTTGAGAATAGTTGGTCCAAAGGACTAGTTAGGCGCTTTGGTTAGGGGCTCCATTTTGTTAGGTCCGCAAGGTTTGTGGGGAAGTTTGATTTTCGTTACGAGAATATGTTCCCTCATAATGGTTCCCTAGAAGATACAATTCTAGCTTAACTGGCCAGAAGAATTGATGTTCTAGGATATCTTTCGGAATATATACCGTAATGAACTTTGAAATTTTATGCGCGATTGGACCGGTAGGTCTCGGAGATGTAGGCATTTTTTGAAAGAGGAATAGTGTATTAGGCGAAGGTACAAAAGAAACGTGAACAAAAGGTTATGCTTTTGCTCTCAAAATGTAGAGATTCTAATGGTAGTGCACGCAGATGTCGCGTTTTTGGTTGTTAGTTTGTGTATACAAAAAGTATTTTGCATCAGTCCTCTCAGTTTGGCTCTAGAGGCTGCTAATCGTTTATCGTAAATTGAAACTAACTTTGTACACACTACATGGCTTTACGTTGGTGCTGAATGGTGAAGGTTTAAAATTTTCAATATCAGACGTCTTAGCTTTCTCTCTGTTTTCTGTTGCATACAACCAAACGAAATTCTGTTTCCTGCTGAGTATCCGAGCTATCACTGGAAGACCCCACGTCGACTTGCTACGAAGGATGCAACTCGAAAACATCTCTGTGAGAAACGATTACCTTGGACTGGAAGATGTGCTTTGAGACATATTCCATTGAGGTGGTTTAGGTGAGCATTTCAAACGCTATTACTTGTATAGTGTTAGAAAAGTAAACATTTGGAGAATTCAAGTTCTGCAGGATAAGTCATATGCACGCAGAACAGAATTGCTTTTAATTGTTTATTCAAAGTCTTCAGTAGTATTTGCATAACAAAGAGTTGGTTTCTTAAATCAGTTTAAAAAAAATTATTTAGTCACTTTATGCTTCTGCAGTAACGAGAGAGACACTATAATATTAAGGCGATTATTTTCCCCTTAAACAGTTCTGGTAGTAAAAAGTACATAGTCAAGTGAATCCAAATTGATCATTCATAAAACTTCTTCTTTTAAAAATCGTAGTCTTAAAAACCGTCGTACTGTTTAACTAATTCAAATGATGTACACTGATTCAATTGGAACTCTCTATAAAAGCAGAACTTGCTTTGTACAATTGATGTTAAATTTGCAGATTTATGCTTTTGGAATTGTCAACATTTGCTTCTGGTTAACCTCTCCATATTAACACAAGTGATGATATTTCAACATCCTCTCATGAATATTAGTGATTTTAGCTTGACGTACATGCCCCATAGACTAGGCAAATGTAGTAACTTCCCGAAAACCTTTTAGAAAACGTAAGTCCTCCTTTTTTGTTAAAATAGAACTTTAAAATTGCCGTCACTGATTTAGGAGACTCAATGCGACATTTAATGATTTCTTTACGGATTTTAGATATTCATGGTTGTAGGATTTTTATGTAATAAGAGCATCATTCGAAATGCGGAATTGACATTTTACTTTTGTTACAGATGTAGAAGATAGCTGTGAGAAATGTGAAGTTCCCTAATTAGCTGCACTACTTGGAGGAGAGAAATCTGTTATGTCACGGACAAAAGTAAGTGTGTACAGCTAAATGTGGTTTTGGATGTGTAAAGTAATAGGGCTTTTGATATTTACGTAATTTGAGAGCCTCAGCTAGACCTCGAAAATTGGTCGGATAGCCAAAAGCCTTTGATGTGGAGAACAGTTGGGCCAAAGGAGTAGTTAGGCGCTTTGGGTAGGGGCTCCATTTTGTTAGGTGCGTAAGGTTTATGGGGAAGTTCGATTTTCGTCACGAGAATATGTTCCCTCATAATGGTTCCCTAGAAGATACAATTCTAGCTTAACTGGCCAGAAGAATTTATGTCCTGGGATGTCCTTGGGAATATATACCGTAATGAACTTTGAAATTTAAGCGCGATTGGGCCGGTAGGTCTGGGAGATGTAGGCATTTTTTGAAAGAGGAATAGTGTATTAGGCTAAGGTACAAAAGAAACGTGAACAAAAGGTTTTGCTTTGGCTCTCAAATTGTAGAGATTCTAATGGTAGTGCACGCAGATGTCGCTTTTCTGGTTGTTAGTTTGTGCATAGAAAAAGTATTTTGCATCAGTCCTCTAACTTTGTCACTAGAGGCTGCTAATCGTTTATCATAAATTGAAACTAACTTTGTACACACTACATGGCTTTAGATTGGTGCTGAATGGTGAATTTTCAATATCAGACGTCTAAGCTTTCTGTTTTCTGTTTCATACAACCAAACGAAATTCTGTTTCCTGCTGAGGATCCGAGCTATCACTGGAAGACCCCACGTCGACTTGCTACGAAGGATGCAACTCGAAAACGTCTCTGGGAGAAACGATTACCCTGGACTGGAAGATGTGCTTGGAGACATATTCCATTGAGGTGGATTAGGTGAGCATTTCAAATGCTATTATTTGTTTAGTGTTAGAAAAGTAAACATTTGGAGAATTCAAGTTCTTCAGGAGAAGTCATGCACGCAGAACAGAATTGCTTTTAATGGTATATTCAAAGTCTTCAGTAGTATTTACATAACAAAGAATTGGTTTCTTAAATAATTTTATTAAAATTATTTAGTCACTTTATGCTTCTGCAGTAACTACACTGACACTATAATATTAAGGCGATTATTTTCCCCTTAAACAGTTCTGGTAGTAAAAAATACATAGTCAAGTAAATCCAAATTGATCATTCGTAAAACTTCTTCTTTTAAAAATCGTAGTCTTAAAAACCGTCGTACTGTTTAACTAATTCAAATGATGTACACTGTTTTAATTGGAACTCTCTAGAAAAGCAGAACTTGCTTTGTACAATTGATGTTAAATTTGCAGATTTATGCTTTTGGAATTGTCAACCTTTGCTTCTGGTTAACCTTTCTATATGCACACAAGTGACGATATTTCAACATCCTCTCATGAATATTAGTGATTTTAGCTTGAAATACATGCCCCCTCGTCTAGTCAAATGTAGAAACTTTCCGTAACGATTTTAGGAGACGTGGGTCCTCCTTTTAAGTTAAAATAAGGGTTTAAATTATGCCGTCACTCATTAAAGAGATTACTATGTAATATTTAGCTACTTGTTTTCGGATTTTATTTACTCAGCGTTGTAGGCTTTTTCAAGTATTGAAGTCATTATTTAAAATGGGGGAAACGAATACTCTGGACTGGAGAATGCGCCTGGTGACACAAAGCATTATAAAGTAAAACCGGTGAGTATAATAATACAGTTGAAATATTTGTTTTAGAATGGTTATCAGTCATTCAAGATATTCTTAGCAGGTGAAGCGAAGTGCTGAAGGAAAATATTTCCTTTTTGTATCTAAATCAAACGGATTAAATAGTTTTTAGGGAAAAAAAGCATTTATTTTAAACGGATTTCATATTTAAGCTACAGAAGTCAAATTATTTCCCTCTGTTTACTTTTTGCAGGTTAAGTACTGTTTCACAACAAAATTCAATACAAAACATATATAAAAATATCTATTTAGGCTAATAAAACTAAAATGAGCATTCGATTTAATTGATATTTAAAACAATCAATGTTGTCATAACCTTATTGTACTTAAATATTTAATGCAGTTTATCGAAATCAACCAGCATCCAGGATATTAATTAGGCCTTATAAGAAAAGTGGGATTTGCTTGGTAGGAATAACATTAAATTTGCTAACATAGATGTGTCTTAACAGCTAGGTTTCTGCTGTTTCAAGCAAAAAGTTTTGTTATTTTACCTTTGCACCCACTGTTTCCTTTAATTGCTGGCCAACAGTTTCCTCGTAGAGATACACTTATATATATTATGCACTTTTATTGGGAAATGTAAGCCCTCTTTCTAGGTAACGTTAAAGGCGAGTTACTCATTAATTTAGTAATTACACCTTATTGTATGTTTAATGATGTGCTGTTTCAATTTGGTGTGTACTGCTTGTTTAGGGGTATATATGCCAAACCACACTAGCTAGCAGTTTCATAAAAATAACGACGACTCCTGACCTTTCACAGTTTCAACAATTCTATGGTAGTGTTTATAGCAAAGACACTTTGTATTGCAGGATTATTATTTAGGTTTTGTTCTATTAGCAGCAAAGGATGGGGTGGATTTTAGTTGATGCATTACAGGGAAGAAGGTTTTTTTTTGTTTTTTTTTTGTTACATGTAACTGAAGTAAATATGTGGTCAAGAGTTTTATGTATGTAGACTAACGGGTATTCTTGGAAATTTATTTTGAAAACCAGAGTAAGACTTTGATTTTTGAGGAATGGGGGATTAGGTTTTAGGGTAAGCTTTTGAAATTATGGAATTGTTTGGGCATTTAATACAAAAGTATTTTGGGTAATGGGCTTGTTTTGTTGCTTGGTATAATGTATTGATGGTGAACAGCGGGAGTTTACAATAGGCTTGTTTCCAATTTGTATCCCTATATACGTACTCCATTCCTAGGTCCTACATCTTTTGCTTAACGGGCCAGCAGGACTGAATTTGCAGGAACCCGTTTAGGAATAAATACCGTAAAGAATATTTTACCCATTGACAAAACTGCAGTCTGCGAGCCAAACAGGAAGTTCCTCCGAAGTGCCGCAGCCGAACCGAACAATCCTGGGAGAGTAGTCGAAGAAGCTGCCACCGCTGGATCGGCTCGTCATTGCCGGGGCCTAGTGCCAAAGACATGCTTGCTTGCAAGTACAAAACAGACTAACAGGGTAGAGAAGTATGTCCGCAGCCAACAGTCTTTTGACTGGAACCATACGGCGCCTTCGGGTTGGACCTCTGCTTTTCGGGCTTTTCAGCGCCCTCTAGCTGTTCTTTCTCTCTGACTATACTATTTTCCTCTTTTAATAAATTTTAAGTTCCTCAGTAGGTAGTTCGTAAGCTTTTATCTATTCTTCTTTTTCTGATTAATTTTAAAATAGAAAGGTTTGTTTTTTTGGTGATAGTTGAAAACATTGAAAATGAAATGTTGTATATATAATGGACAGCTAGCCCCTCTATAGTGTGGAAAGTGCTTTTGGGTACAGAAAAATAATGTCTGTCTGATAAATACGTCATTAAAAAAAGTGGCCTAAACGTTTAGCAAGACTTATCAAACTTGGCAAATTAAGAAATGTTTATTTTTGTATTACTTAGCCCTTTTCGGAAACATTTTCTATTATTGAGCATCCTGCCCTTTCTGCATTTGATACAGTAACCCTAAAACATCGAAATTGACGATTTTTGCTTTATTCACTGATATTAGTAAACAAAACTGATGGAAAACTAAAAACAAAATTTGGGGCTAAAACTGGTTTTCCAAAGAGTGGTGTTCATTTAAATCATGCCTTTTCCTAATTGACGCAAGATTTGTAAAGTTTGGGACAGTCAAGTTACATACATTTTAATTTAAACTTTCACATAAAGATAAGGTTGCTTTACAGCTTAGGTTTGCAAACCGTAAACTGCAATGGGATTGTTTTGTTCATTATAAAAGTTGCTCTTGAAAATGTGAAGAACAATTATTTATAAATGTTTATAACCATAACTTTTAGTTTGTTTTATGAAGATACAAAGGCATTTTAATATTTTAACTAAACAAAATCACATCCTATCGATGTCGATCATTAGCGGTATCAGTTGAACATTGCAACCTCTGTTAATTGAGGCCTGCTTATTTTGCACCATCGAGTTTTTAATTTCATACTGCACCTTCTGGCATTAATAGGTACTTCTTAGGTCAAATATGCAGCATTACAAGGAATAATATACCCTACTACTATAGGGGTTACTTGAGCGCACTTTTTCAAAAGTATACTAAAATAGACTAAAAATATCCAAAATATGGGAGGTAGGGAAAAATCCGCATTTTCCGGAAAAGTATATCGCATAATACATCTTCAAATAGGGGGGAATATGCCAAAATAGAGTAAAATTACCAGTTTTGTGCGATAATTTGTTTACCGTGTAAAAATATTGAGACTACCCATTTTACAAAAAAAAAAAAAAAAAAAAAAAAAAAAAAAAACTAAAAATAGTTACATAGCATTCAACTCTAATACATTATTAAATCAAAGTACATCTCCAATTAAACTATCTTCTTTTAGAAATGGTCTAAATGGTGATCTAATTAGAAATATATCACCTCTCTTATTGATATATTTTTCAAGAGTTTGCGCATTAATTCACCAGGTGGTATTGCTAACTCTTCAATTACTCCATAATCTTCATATTTTGAAACATTTTCGGGTATAGTAGTTGATGGCATGATTTATTTATATAAAATTATTTAATAAGAATCGCACTGCGGAACTTTATGCAGCTAAAACGTCACAACAGACTCTCTTCTGTGAACTGATGCATCTGGAACTTCAACACATATTGCTATTGCTACCTCTTTCTGAAGTCATTCACAGTGTGCATCTATCCTTGAGGACGTTATATATTCCGCCGAAACGACTTGACGAGTATGTAATGAAACACTTGTGAATCGTGTTACACAATGTGAATCTGATTAAAACTGTAACGCTACCCTTAAAATCTCCGGTGTTTATTACCTGATTTGATAAATTTAAAATTCTACAAATATGTTTATTCCATTTCAATTTCACTATCGCTTAATTCTTCTGAATCTATGAAATCTAATCTATAATAATATTTATCGGAATTAAAATAGTGTGAGTATATCATATTTACTACATCCAAATTTACATTTATCATACCTTGTGTTTACCTATTTCTGAAATGATATCAATTTTATGTGATGCTAAATCAGAAGGGTTTATCAATATTTCGTTACCAATATTAATTTTGTTTCTTCAATGGAAACTTCCAAACCACTAGTAACTTTATAAAGAATGTTATTTTGTTTCCACACTTGTTCGGTAATTTCTAATACCTTAGGCATTTTGTGTTTATTACAAAAAAATCATAAACTCCATAAAAAAAACTTTTTGCGTTTTTCAATTAAACCATCATACCTGTTCATGCACTGTATTCCAAATATAGTTGTTGTTTTTACCCGCTTTAACTAAATTATATGTAAATTCATTATATTCTAAATATTTGTTGTTTTGAAGTAGTACATAATTCCATTTATGTATCTAAAGGCTGATTCCATAGTAGTTGGCACTCCAGAAAATCGTTTATTTACTAATCCGTTATATTTAGCTTTAAAAGTGCATTCATCAATTTTTATGTAATAATCGCCGTTGAACGTATAAGTTTGAGCACTATACGAATTACACATAGAATCAATTTTTGCATTAAGGGATATACCCAAATCAGAAAATGATTTTGGATAGTCAGATAATAAATTTAAACTTGGATATTCTACCATGTATATTTGTTTTTCTATGCTTAGAACTACCGCCTCATTTGGTGTTTCATATATGGCGTTTATTCTTTTGAAATTTTGAGGTAAAAAATGTAACCAATCGCGTATTAACTATGGTTTGTTATAAGTTTCTTCCTGTCAATCATGGATCCAAAACTAATTATTTTAAAAACTATTCATTGGTTATTAGAAAAGTGCGAACATTCTTAACATTGCATAAATTTGGTGTTATTTCATCTACCGTAGTAGTTATTGTAGGTTTTGTTACTGGAACTATAGGAGATGGAAGTCCGTAAAATGTTTGTATTTCCAAAATGTCATTATGTAACTCTATAATACCGCATGTGTAACTTGGATGCCTAACAGCTCCTTTTTCCATTAGCATGTGATAATCCTAGAGAATATCCGATTTCATGTATTAAAACTGAAAATAAGTTAGTTTTTTCGCTTGGGCTTAATTTAACAATTTAAATACCAATCTTCGTCTGAATCTATGTGAATTTCTACTAAAGAATTATTGGTGTTGTGGGTGAAATGCGTGTGCTACAGTATCGCCCATTCCATCGAATTTAGTAGTACAATATTATTTTTTCTGATATTTATGGTACAAACATTTATTTTAAATTAGAATATCTGGTTTTAAAATATTATGTTCAAAATTTAATCCACTATAACGTTCTCACACTTTAAATGCCGAATAGAGAATGTTTGTCATAGTTCCATTTGCACCTGCATAATGCCATCTTAAGTGCTTTGTTTTCCATTTATAACACGACGACGTAAATCCGGAAGGATTATCCATATTTCCACATCTTTTTGAATTAACCAAAGTTAATATTTCGGAACTAAGCGAACCATCCGTTGTTAAATTGTAATATTCTTGAAATAAAAAAGACTCCTTCCGTAAGACCTTTTTGGTCGATTCTTTTAAGTTCCTGTTCTTGCGTACTAATATATCCGTAATTGTGAAGATGCCTAATAACATTTAAAGTTTGATTAGTATTTGCTAGCATTAAATATGATAAAATTGTAATTACACTAATTCTCATTTAATATATTTAAATTTCTTTAACATTTTTTAAACTTGGATCGATAGTTTTTTCCCCACCCATAATAACATAAATAATTGTATTATCTGGAACATTAGCTCCAAATTCTAATTAACTGATTTTTTATCTGTTTTTACGTATTGTCATATCCATTACTACCATAAATTGCTTCATAGCAAAGTCAACATCCCATCTTACGTATTTATTTCCTGCTCATCTTTCTGCTTAATGAAGCATAAGTAGCATGCTACTTGACAATGTTTCATAATTTTCAATTTTTGTTTTTGTACAGGAAATTCTTCGTTTTTTGAATTCTTGAATGGCCAATTTTCTATTTGACAATGATCATATTCGCTAGTCCCTTTTCTGATTATCCGGTCCATTTATTTGGAATCATGTAATACAAATAGCGGGATTATCGAATTGTAAATTATTAAATGGTGTAGTAACATTGATATTTATACTTTTCCAGTAAAATTAGCTCTTCAACGCTCCAGACGCAAAAATTAAATTTAAATTTTGGATTATTTAATAGCTTTTCATTCTGCAACAAAGCGTATTCTGGTTGATATCCTATGATTGGAATTTTTATTTTAAGTTTTTATAATAATTTTAGCTTCATGTGGTGCTGTTTTATCAACTGATTTATCTGCCTTCAGAGATCCCATCTATAAAAACATCCATCGTTATTGATTGCTCTTTCGAAAGAAACAGTTAAACCTAAATTACACAAAGGTTGTTTATTATATTTAAAGAAACTAAATATAAATGTTAGTGAATAGGATACTTCATAAATACGATTTTGTTCATAATGGAGTCTATTTTCTGTGATAAAACCAGCATTTTATATACGTGTAATTCTGTTTTTGGAACGAATAGGTCAATAAGTAGATCTCTTACTGAGCTAGGATGATCTACCCTTTCTCTTAGTTGAGCAAAACTTTTAAGATATGCTTTATTAAGTATTCGTGGAAATACATTATTTGCAAGTTTGATATCATTAATATTAAATACCCCATTTGCTGCCTTTCCACAAAGTTCAAACTGCATGTAAAATATTCCTCTACATGGATAAGTTTCATGAGCAATATTTAGAGCTATATATAAATTACTGAGTGCTTTATTTTCGCTTAAATTAGGTCTGGTAGAATCATTTAGCTCAAAGGATCTCACTTGATATTGTTCCATGCTTTTGATATCCATTTGAAAGTAAAAAGTATTAATGGATTTTTAGGACCATTTCAATTTTAGAACTTCCAAAATGAATTAGATGTCCATTTTCAACATTAATAGTAACTTTAATATCTCTGACTGAATCCAGATGGTGAATTGGTAATTCTTAAGGGTTTGCTGGTTCATAAATATGATCTTTAAAAGCTATGTTAGTTTTAATTTTGCAATATCACTATGTCTATGCTGGAGATTTTAATTTTTTGGAATGAATCCTGCATTTGTAACTAAATTACATTCAATGTTAATGGTATTAATAGGTATAAAATTAGGTGAATCATCACCAATTTTTGCTTCGCCAGGTTTGATAATAGGATTCTTAGAAAATCCTAACATTTTTCCAAAATCTGTGAAATGTAAATCCAGGTTTCTTTTATTAATAATAATAATTCTACCAGTAATTTTATATAGCTTAATTTCCAATATCTGTATTTGACGAAAGTCATTGAATGTATATTGTCCTTTTTCGAATACAATATCCTGAGAACCGCATTTTAATACACAATCCCTAACGTTTGGTGTTATAAAAGTAGCATAAAGCTTACAACAGAAATATGTTCATTATCTATGGCCATGGGTTTAGAAAGTCTGAAGTAGTTCCTTCTAATGCAATATACATTTATTGAGAGAATAATTATGTTTTATAAATGGGAACTGATTGGGATACAACATATATTCCAGAAGATGAAAATGAAGAATTTAGAATAACTGGTAAACTATCACCTGCAACTATAAGAGCATTAATAGTGGGACCCTCAGGATGTGGATAAACAGTTGTAACGAATGATAATTTCCTTCTTAAAAAAAATATGGATAAACGCCTCTCATTACTATATTTTATGTAAGAGATTATATCAAAATAAATACAAATGACTACAGAAAATATTTAAAGATATTGAAAATGAAACCGGAAGCTGTTTTGCAACGTTTATAGATAAAGAAGAGGATATAGTATCACTAGACCAAATGAAAGACAATTCTTTAGTTGTTATAGATTATTGGATTTTAGAAAACCAAGATATAGTAAGAGAAATGTATTTTAGGGGTAGACATAAAAGAATTAGTGTATTTTGCTTAGTTCAAACTTTTACTAAAATTCCAAAACTAATACGGGATAATTCAAATTTATGATCTTTTTAGATAAGCGCACAAATCTTAAATATGCTTACGATGAGTTTGTTGGAGCGGATATGAATTGTGATACATTTAAAGAAGTGTAATATGTGCTGGAAAAATAACTTTGGGTTTTCTTGTCATATCAATAGTAATAAACCCAATGATGGGAAGTAGACAAAATTAGAAATTTTATAAATTTAACGTAAACAAAACTTAAAAATTTACGTAAAATGAAACTAAAAACATGAGTTGCATATTTTTGTGTTATAAATGAATAAATTGCCAAAACATGCAGAAGAACATCTAAAATTAAGATGGCAATTAATAGAATAATTTAAAGAATGGAAGAGGCAACCTAGAATGCTATATGTATTAAGTAAACAAAAAAGAGCAACCTATTATAGATGCAATTGCAGAAAATAAGAATGAATTATACACGTTAGTTGAACAAAAAACATTATTGAGTTAGTTCCACTTGATAAGAATCCTGGGTTACAAGGTCTTGATGACAATGAAGATTTTATACCACAACCACAAGTTATTACAGACTATGGTACTATTAATATAGGAACAAAATTAGGAAGACACCGGAACTTTAACTTTGTTCCATCAGCTCCAATTTCTATACATTGGAAACTCTTAAGTTATTCCTAATGGAGATATTATTATTATGGAAGGAATGACATATAATGGAACTGATGGTTTGCTCACTTTGCTTACTAAAGAAAATAATTCCAAAGGGTATAGTTAAACTTGAAGATTTATTCAACTATGAAGAAATACTTATAAACTCTAAGGCAATTTACAAAATAATGACTCAAAAACAGGAAGACCAACATCTAGTCCAAGTGAAAAGTATAAAACATATATTCAACCAATGTGGGACAAATTAACTTCTTGGATCTACATCTGATTCTTATCTTCCTTCCCCTAGAGTTTGTAAAGGGGTTATAGAAACGTACACAGGTAAACAGAAAGAATATGTAATATTGGATAATATTGGCCAACTTTTAAAAAGAATTGGTTTTCTTGATGGTGCATGGAAAGCAGGTAATCATAGTCCCAAAATTAAGAATGAATAACAAGTATTTATGATGTGTATTTTAAACAGCTTAATACGATGGATACGAATATGGAAAATAATCCAAATGCTGCATATATACTAGTCTTTAATTAAATGTACAACAAAAAGCATTTTGTGGTAAATATGGTTTAGGCAATTTTAATAAAAGTTTGAATTCAGGAATAATGCCAGAAATGCATATGTATAACTTCAAAAGAAGAAAAAGTATCACTGTGGACCATTTACTGAACTAGACGAACGATTAGCAAGAGGTGATGAACTTATCAACTAGGTGGACTTTGCATGTTTAGGATCTGTATAGGCTATGTCGTGATTTAAGATTTAGAATCAAGACATTTAACAGATAAAGAATTACAATTAACAACCAAAGAAATTCAAAGCGATCCTAATACACCATTGGGTGATACATTTGATGCTGTTTTAATTAGTTGGAATCTGGAAAAAACCGTAAATTAGGTTTTGGAATTATTGAACGAAAAATGCGAATACCTCTTTGTCTATAAAAATCACATTTTTATATAATGTTATATCATCATTACTTATTGTAGAGAAATTTATTAGAAATTTAAAAAAAGGCAGCGAGATTCACTATGGTGGATCATATTTCTTCAAATATTTACAATTTTGGGGGCAATTCTTAAAATAAGAACTCATAGAAGGTAAAAAAACCTACACCTTTTTTTCGGGTGTAAAAATCCTTAGCATGGCTTCCTTCAGAAGGGTAGTAAAGCCGTTCGTCCCGTGTTATAGATTTACGGCACGTAAAAGAACCTCAAGCCTGTTAGAGAGGCCTCTGAGCAAAATTAAGCGGTATTTCACGCCCAATTTAGAATGGGACGCTGAGAACCACAGTAGTTAAAGAGCGTCCATAAATAACACACCATTTTATTTTATGAAAGCAGTTAATACGTTTAAAGAAGCAAAAATTGGAGATTCAATTGAAATAAAATATGGAGGTTTTGTATTTACAATACCCGTGCTTCTTGGAATGTTATTGGAAAGAAGATGAAAGTTCTTATATTTTCAATTCTTTTGGTACTGGATTACCGATGTCTTTGATTAAATATTTAAATGGAAATAGAATGGATTTCCTAAAATTTATTAGAGCAGACACTGTGCAACAAACGTCACAAGTAATTTGTGGTCATTTATGTATTACAGTACTTAAATTATTTTCGGATGGATATTCTTTTCGGTTATTCAAAGTATATTAAAATCATACCCCAACTTATGGAAACGTTATTTTAAATCTACACAAATGAGAATTAATATTAGTGAAATACATCCATTACGAATAATATTGATCTTGATATAGATATTATTAAAAGTGGTTTACTTGCAGAGCTTCGAAATGAAAACATCAAAATAGCAGAAGATAAAGTTAAAGCTGTTATTCTGGGTATACTTATCAAAAAATAAATAAATAAATAAAAAAAACAAAAACTGAAAATATTATAATGAATAAGTTATTACAAAATTAAAGCAATAGATAGTACTTTAGAAACTGCCTCAAAGAAAAGTGTGGAAGGAATGTTAAATTTTAAAATGGATGCAGAAAAGATTAAATATTTGCAGGATAAATTTGTAGAAATGAAAGCAAAAATATTTAGCGTAGAAACTAACACAAAAGAATAATTATTTAAAGAATTACGAGAATTAGAAAACAAGACAAAACAGGAGGTAGTAAACCAAATAGACGCTAAAACAAAAAAATACTCATGATGAACTGACTAAAAGATTAAAAGATATGTTCCACATTACAAGAAATTACATCTCATTTAAAAATTAAGGATGGTGTGGATAAATACGATGCTGCAACCAAAGGTCAACTGGATAAAGCAATTCAAGAAATTAAGTCTTCCTCTAGAACAACAAGAACTCCTAATAATGAAGAAGATTACGATTTTGGAGGAAAGCAACTTATGAATATTTATTCACGTATTGAAGAATTTAATGCTGTGAACCTTAATTATCTACAATACAACATAATAAACGTCATTACTTTGAGTGGTATTAAAAAAGGTAAATATTTTCATGCCGTTAACTTCTACCCCTTCTAAAACAATTTTTAAATATTTTTATTGAATCAAATTTGGACGATAAATTAGTTATAAAAAATCGAAACAACAATGTAATAACATTAGATTGGGATACATTAAATGGGGATAATACATTACATAAAGTTGAAATGGTGATCATATGCATTTCTCACATATTGAAACAGAAAGCTTTAACGGTTATGTGCCTTCATGTTAGTTAATTCGACAATAACTTTAACTTGTCTTATAAATGGTTTGGAAAACTACCATTACCACATGCTTCTATGGAACATATGAACCACTAAGAATAATTATCAAAAGTGTACGTAACCTAATCTCTGTTCTTACGTTTCCTTCTTAACTTTTTAAGGAATTATATCTCTTATAAATCACTAAAACATGTTGTATAAAGCGTAAAACCAAAACTAATAAGATAAATTCTGTTAATAAGACAACATCAAATGGAAAACCATATATATATTATCCAAATGTGCTATGTGGATCTAAGAAGTGTAGGTTTAAAAAACGTAATTGGACAAGATGTTAAACATGAATCAGTGGTGGTTCACCATCCAACACTAAAATCCGAAAGAGATCAATTAGATGCTTTAGTAGAAATGGATACTGGTAATCTTAAAGATATTATAAATTTATATCCCTTATTAATTTTAAAAACAACTATAATAGATATATTTTTTAAGCAAAGTTGGACTGGTGCATTAAAAAACAAAACTGGTAAATATGTTACAAATGCTTTTAAAGATATTTTTAAGAACTGGACGTATTCCTAGAAATATGCAAACCGATAAAGGCAAAGAATTTTACAATAAAGAACTCAAAGAGTTAATGATGGAACATATCAATCACTATTCAACATATACAAATATCAATGCATCTGTTGTTCAACGTTTTAGTAGAACATTAGAAGGAAAAATGTGGAAACAGTTCTCTATTCAAGGGAATTATAAATGGATTGATATATTACAAAAATTAGTTAATAGCTATAATAATGTGTATCATCATACCATTAAAATGAAGCCTATTGAAGTTAACTTAAAAAAATCAAGAAATTATCCATTATGATGTATATCATCCAAATATAACTGAGTATAAGAAACTAAAATACAAAGTTGGTGATAAATTTTGTATCAGTAAAATGCAAGGCATTTTCGAAAAAGGTTATACAGCTACAGAAATATTTACAGTTAAGGTATTTAAAGGTAGCCCAACATAGACTCTTAAAGATTCTAAAGGCAAGCAAATCAAGCAAATTTTAGGCATATTCTCTGAACAAGAAATGCATAAAACCAAATACTCATATATATATATATATATAGTTAAAAATTATACGTACAAAAGGAGATGAAGCATAATTTAAGTGGTTAGGATTTAATAGTTGATATAATAGTTGGATTAACAAAAACTATGTTGTTTAAAATATTTCCTTAATAAATGGATAAATGTTATGAAAATCTTCCATTTTTAAATGCTTATTATAACTTATATTAAATAAATGAAACGGCAAGAGCTACAGTGATTGATTATATTAGAAGAAATAAAACCATTGAAGAGGGATAATTTATCTGATTATAATCTAAAGTTATCAGAAGAATTTATAAGGGAGTTCCAGGATAAAGTAAATTGGAGATCAATTTCAGACCATGAAACATTATCAGAAGATTTTATTAGGGAGTTTCAAGATGAAGTGGACTGGTATGAGATTTCGTGGTATCAAAACTTATCCGAGGATGATATTCGAGAGTTTCAGGATAAAGTTGACTGGAGTAGAATACCTAAGTATCAAAATATGACGCTTTTATTCATGAATTCCAAGAAAAAATAGATTGGGAAAATATCTCTGAACGTCGAGAATTATCGGAGGGTTTTATTAGTGTGTTTGAGCATACACTTAAGTGGTATGACATTTCAAGATACCAAAACTTATCCGAGGAGTTTATTCAAGAGTTTCAAGATAAAGTATACTGGACTAATATCTTAGAAAATGATAAAATGTAGAAAAAAATTAATTTAAAGTTTCAAAAGAATAGGAAATTTAAACCTAAGTAAATGGATAATATTTTTATAGCAATATTATATATGATGAGATTTATAAAAATGTATATTTTGAAGATCTTCATAACTGATATTTAACAAATGAAACGTTTATACAGTTGATAACATTAGAAGAAAAAACCCATTTAACTGGAAATATGTATCAAAGAATGTAAAGTTATCAGTGAATTTTATACGTGAATTCCAAGATAAAGTGGACTGGGTAAATATGTCTAAATATCAAATATTATCAGAAGATTTTATTCCAGAATTCAAAGATAAAGTATTTTGATAGTATTTCTAGGTTTCAAACAATATCAGAAGATTTTATTCAAGAATTTTAAGATAAAAGTGTATTGGGATAATATAATATCTAAAAAGAAATATCAAAAGACTTTCTTTGAGAGTTTAAAGATAAAATAGATCCAATGTTTTAAAATAGATCCAATGTTTTGGTTTAGATTAACATAAAATAAACATATTTTATAAAAGAAGTAATGACATTATAGTAGACCAAAGTTAATTAGTTTAATATGGAATAAAAAATATATCTTGTAGTTACAGTATGTTAAAGTTTTACATTAAGAAAAAGTGTTTGGTAATATATGGAAGTACAGAAAGATATTTCTAGAAAGTGTTCTACTGTAAAAGTGTTAAAGCTATTAGTTTGTTAAAAATAGGAAAATGAAATATGGTCATGGATATGTCATGCCTGTCAAAAATTAGTTAAAATAAAAAAGCTTGAAAAAGTATATTGAGAACCATGTAATAGATATATTACTAAAATGCATTTCGAAATGTAAATGTCATGTTATTTATGGACGCTCTTTAACTGCTGTGGTTCTCGGCGTCCCATTCTAAATTGGGCGTGAAGGGCCGCTTAATTTTGCTAAGAGGTCTATCAGGCTTGAGGTTCTTTTACGTGCCGTGAATCTACGACACGTCCCGTTGGTCCCCAACGGCTTTACTTCCCTTCCGAAGGAAGCCACGCTAAGGATTTTTACACCCATAGAAATCCATCGTCCTCCGCCGGGTTTGAACCCGCGACTTTGGGTATATAAAGTTAGCATGTTAACAACTACACCACGGAGGGTGACATGCATTTCGAAAATCACACAGCACAGACACATGAATTATTAGTAAATAATAATTATATACAATTTAATACAACTGAAGTTAGTTTTTCATTGCCAAATTTGTGTCGTAATAAATGAGCACGAGAAATCCAACACAATTCAATAATGTTGGTAAAAATTACACGATGAATGTTGCGGACTTGGATAATATGAAAATAACCAATTTAAAAACTATTACCAAGCAACATAACATTAAAGGATACAGTAAATATAGAACAACTGGGGCACTAACAGATTTTATCAAGTATGTTATATCTACAGCAATTTTCAGCACGTAATCTAGAATTTGCAAAGCCGGTTGATATATACTATTAAAGGTAGAGCTAATTTAATAAGGTTTGCTAAAGAAAATGGTGTCACTGAATATAGTAAATATAAAAAAAGAAAAAAAAAAAAAAAGAAAAAAAAGAAGTGACCTTAAGTTCTATATAAGAACCAAATTAGAAAAATCTGATGTGTTCCATTCACATGACTTTCTCTATATCTCTGTAAATTATTATTGTTAATAAGCTTATCTTTTATTTATTTCATGCTAATCGAGAAAAAATAGCATAAATAGTTTTATTTCTTGCTTCATTGTAAGTAGAAGCGAAATAAGAGAGTACCACAGGTTAAAGCGAAAGCCAAAAACTGGTTGCTATGTGACTGATGTTCCTTTGTTTGTATGGACAAGAGTTGACAAATTCCTGTATGAGAAAAGTATGTTTTTCAAAGCTGAAACCAAGAAAAAGGAATATCTCAAAAACGATCAACTCCACGAAAAAAATGTACATAACATAAATTGTGTGTTTTAACATGCTCTACATTTTTTGTGGGTTAAGTTTTTGTCCATCTCTTACGGTTTAGTAGTTATGAAAAATTCATCCATAATAAAGTAGTCTTCAGAGGCCATTCCCAGAAAATTCAAGATATACATTTTATTTGTCGGGTGAATATCTTTTAATATACGAAATTTTAATCAAAATCATAAGAGCCATTTTTGAGAAAATCAAAATGTTCGAAAAAAGTTTCCTGTAAAGGGTAGTTGGGGGTGGGGGGATTTTTCTCAAAATCTTCGTGTCGCATCCCTGGAAGATACTAAACTTAAATACCAAGTTTGGTATTTTACCGACTTTTCGTTTTTGAGTTATCGTGTTAACAGACACACAGGCCTTTTTCTGAAAATACTTTTGGATACAGGGGACCCTAAAACATATATTTCCGGTGAAATCTGGGTATCGAATTTTTTGGTGGAGTGCAATACATTCTCTATACACTATGTACATAGTGCCTATAGAGAAAGTAAAAATTACCATTTACAGATTTAAATTCAAACGATGTTTTTGAACGAACACAACATTTTAATATGCCTTTTAGTAAAGTGCAAAATAGCGATGATGGTTTTTAAGCCATCGAACCAACTTTACCAATACTTACGTTTTAGTAAAATTGAAAGTAACGATGAGATATTTACTGAAAGCCCTCGGAATGAAGTTGACCATGATAATATATTTCATGTTTCACGTCCAATAGAACAAGTAGCTATAGTCTGTGTCAAGTTAGTTCAGTCCTGATGTCAACAAGGCGGAGCTGGCTCAACTCGCCGCGTGTTAACGGTACATGTGCGCACATAAGTTTTGCAACACTAGCGATATATATCAGCAACCTGTGGAGAGTACTTTGAGAAATGTGGCAATTCTGTGTCAGAATGTACTGCATGCAAAATTGTATTTAGAGTCGATGGTTCATTTCTGAAAAAACAATCATAAACTTTACCGCGAATAGCACGTTTCGCAAAATCATCGTTTCTACGAACGTTTTTTATATTTACGCGATTTTCCCGGTGTTCTTAGGCTTCCGGATGCTTGTTGTTCCATTCTAACACTATGCACACTAAATGCAGAAACGCCAAGGAGATCACCCATTTCTTTTTCGATATTCATGGCCGATTCGGCGTTTCTTTCTTAAAGCACCGCGAAACAATGCGCGACCATTGGCCTCTCGACATTTTTTAAAGGCTTGCCTCGGTTGTATTTGATTACGGCTAATCATCCATGGTCAAAAGCTTACTGCTTTTAAACTGCATATAGCACGGCTAATCATCCATGATCAAAAGCTTACTGCTTTTAAACTGCATATAGCAAGTCCCCTGGGCTTGTGAGGCATGCGAGATGTACAGCAAATACAGTCTTAAATAACACATTATCAGAGGCGACCTGCACTATAAACAATAACAGCTTAATCAGCATTCAACAGGAGAATTACCGGTTGTTTAAGAGAGCTGTCTGGCACAGGCTTGTAACTTATCGTGTATATAATACCAATGTTCTTTAGTAATATAAGTTGGCTGCATTTTATTTAACAGTAATAAGTTAATAAAGTCAATATATAATTCCGCCGGTCTTCTGTCTAATTAATGTTTTTTATAGAATGTGTACGTTCTGTTGTAAATATTCCTTTCAGAATTCACGAACCCAGAGCCATCTGCTTGGTATGTGTCGGATATGGATAAAATGTCGGACTATTACCTTTTATAAGAATCGAAGCATTGCATACTTTTCTCTCCGAAACTAACTCGCACAGAGCAGTGATCTGAAAACTATTACAGTACTGTACTTTTAGGAGGCTGTTAAATATGCATCCGCGGAAAAGTTAACACCCATTACCTTCCCTGAACCAATCAACAGCCTAACGCTCTTTTGCTTCAGTATCTCTCTCTCTCTCTCTCTCTCTCTCTCTCTCTCTCTCTCTCTCTCTCTCTCTCTCTCTCTCTCTCTCTCTCCCCTCCCATGTGTTGACATCAACACTGAACTAACTTGACAGATAATACAAATACGCATTTTAAGAGTAATATGCATATTAATGATATATTTAATATAAATCCCGCGGATGATTATTATGTAACAAAAGATAATTTTGTAGCTATAGAAGAAAGTGTTAGACAAGGAAATGCTGAAAGTCTGAGCACTTTTACGGATGTTCGTTATAAAGCAGAATTTATAAGTAACGAAAGTAATATAGATTTCTTTGCGTTTCATATCATTAATCAAATAATTGTAAAAAGAAAAGCAGCTGTCGAATTTAGAGAAGGTAGTGATAGAATTAACGTTGTTCTTAACAGTCTGAAAAGTTATGGTAGGTATTTCTTAACAGATTTTCGTTTAACAATCATGGTGAGATAATAAACCAATTTAACCAATTAATGGTACAATAGGTAGAAATTTCTCTGGGAGATACTAGATTCTACATTGAAATAGTTAAAATGCCAAGTGGAGGAAAACTTGCAAAAGTAACAAAACCTTGCTGAAGATATTAGAACAAAAAGTATTTTACAAATAAAAAATCCAGATGATGAATTACGTGGTACACGTGCTATAATTGCAGCATTAACCTATAAAACAAACATTATACTTAATACAGAACTAAATAAAAACGATATACAAAATATTAGATGGTCGAAATGCACAAAAAGAATTAGCAATAGAACTATGTAATAAAATTATACATGATCCTGGTGAACCCTTTGATCTTGCATCATTTAGAAAAGTTGAACAATATTTTAAAAACATAAGCACAAAAGTCGTATGTGCTGAAAACTTTAATAAGATTATATACAAAGGAATAGGAAAACCAAGTATTGTGAAGATTGTAACAGATATTGCTTCAACGAAGAATGTTTCGAACATAAAAAAAAGAAGTGTATGTAACTGTTTACAAATGTTTACATTGTAAAAAAAATATATATGCAAAACAAACGAAGATCATAAGTGTGGATACGAAATATGCGTAAGTTGTAAGAAAGAGGTAGAAACAAAAGCTCATCTGTGTTATATGCAGTGGAAAAAGGGGTAAGGGTGGGAAAATGCATAAGAAAATTAGAAAAGTTGCATACAAGGATGTGAATATTGATCACCAGATAACGTATACATAGTAACTAAATATACCGAAGAAGAAATTAATGAATTTGCAAGTGAATATATACATGACAATTATCGAGATTTTGATTACGATGAAGATGTGAATAGATATGTTGAATCTTTAAAGAAAAAGAAAGATGGGCATGTGTACAAATGTAAAAACTACGCAACTCTTTCATTGTCTAATAAAAAGACATGTGATGTTTGTTAAATGGATACATACGAAAAACTGTATGCACATACACAGAAAAATACATAATTGATTTCGAAGCTAACCAAGAAACTGGAAAACACACTACAAATTATGTAGTTGTTGAATATGCTTTTGGAAATGGAGAGAAGTTACATTTAAAAAAATAGTGATAAATTTTGTAAGTGGTTAATATCTAAAGAACTTGGAGGATAGAGTCATAGCACACAACGCTAGATCATATGATTGGTATTTCGTAATGAATTATTGTATGCGAAATGGATATATGCCCTTTGCAATTTACAGAGGTAGTCAAATCATGTCAACGTGTTTCAAAAATGCAAATATACGATTCATAGATAGTTGCAACTTTGTTCCACAAGCACTGTATACATTCCCAGAAACATTAGAGTTAAGAGTGAAAAAAACGATACTTTCCACACATCTTCAACACAACAGAAAACGAAAATTATGTAGGACCAATACCGGATATAAAATATTATGGAGAAAACACTATGAAAGAATGCACTAAATGTAAACCAGATAATATATGTACACGGTGGTATACAAGACATCACCTTTTACAGTGGCATGGTGACCGAGTTAAGGTAAATTGTTTATTTGACTTTCAAACAGAAATGAGTGAGAATTGTGAGTCAGATGTAGACATTCTTATTCAGTCTGTTATAAATCTTGGGCAAACATTTGTAGATACATGTAATATTGATCCTTTTCAATATACATCAACTGTAGCAATGGCAGAATTTAGAGATCTATAAAATCCAATTAAATAGCAGTGATAAAAAAATGGCAATCTGAAACATATAGTAAAAAATCTATATCTTGGCTCAGAACACTTGGAGATGTAAAACTCGCAGTAAACGGCGGAGAAGAATATATACTAGATCGTAAAGTTGATGGATATGATAAAACAACTAATACTGTATATCAATTTCACGGAGCTTTCTGGCATGGATGTCCAAACTGTTATAAGGATGATGTAATTAACAACAAAGGCAAGAAAGCATGGGAGATCTGTATGAAAGAACAAAACTGTTCTCTAAAATATTAAGAGATCAGGGATATAATGTAATACAAATGTGGGGAATGTGATTGGGAACACACACACACACACACACACACACACACACACACACACACACACACACACACCTAGAGATGCTTATTATGGAGGAAGAGCAAATACAACCAAATTACACGTTATAGGTAAGAATATGAAATATATTGATGTTTGCAGTTTGTATCCAACTGTTAGGCTTTATGATAAATGTCCTGTTGGACATCCAATAAAAATATTACATCCTCAAAATTACGATTATAACTGGATTGGATTAATTAAATGCCAAGTAGAACCACCAAGAAACTTATATCATCCTGTATTACCAATTAAAGAAAAAAGAAGCTAATATTTCCATTATGTGGTAAAAGCGTTTATTCTAAAAGTCATAAGTGTAATCACACAGATATTGACCGTAGATTGAATGGAACATGAAGTACACCTGACATTAAAAAGGGCTTGAAATGGGATACAAGAATTCAAAAATAAATTAAGTTTGGTATTTTGAAAAAGCTAGCACCAACATGTTTAAAAGTTATATTTTTAAATTTTTAAAAATAAAATTAGAAACAAGTGAATGGGGAAAATGATTACAGCACTAAAGAAGTGTACGTGGAAGATGTAAAACATTGATTAGGTGTCGAATTAGACATTGATAACATTAAACCTAATCCAGTTTTACGTACAATGGCTCAACTATTATTAAATGCATTTTATGGTAAGTTTGGTCAACGTAGAAAAATGGAAACATATTATATCAATGTATACGATATATTATTAAATCCTAAGCTAGAATGTATTCACACTTCATTAATCGACAAAAACATAATAGAAGGTAGATTTCATACAAAAGATGAGTGGTTGGAAGACCCCACTAAAACAAATATATTAATTGCGTTATTTACAACTTCGTATGCTAGATTAAGATTATACGATAAGCTTGATAAACTAGGAGATAAAGTAGTGTATTACGACACAGATAGTATTATATACGTTAATAATGATACAAATACTGTAAAAACTGGATGTATGCTTGGAGAATGTACAGATGAGTTAAATGGATATCATAGAACAGAATTCATATCTACAGGGCCTAAAAGTTAGGCATATGTATAACAGCCAAAGGTAAAGTTGTATGCAAGATAAAAGGGTTTACTTTAAACAAAGCAAACTCTCAAAAACTAAATATGTCAGAAATGATACAAATATTAAGAAAGGATATTGATGGCATTACTTTAGATAATAATCGAATTACAAAAAGCAGAAAAACCACTCGCATTGGTTAACAAAAATTCAAAAGAAATTTAAATAAGAATATGATAAATGCATTATTTTAAAAGAACAAGATATTATAGACACTATTCCTTATGGTTATTAGTTTTTAAATCTAACAGTAGAATTATACCATTCCTATATTATAACACTTACCATAAAATATTTTGCTTATAAATGAATCGATCATCACACAATTACAGACACTAAAGCAGTAAAATGTATGCTAAATGTCATTGGAGTATATCAAGATGAATGATTTAGAAATAGGTAAACAGATGGCGAAATTTTAAATATAATGCATGGTCAAAAAGTCTGTTACATTAGATAATAAATATAAATTGCATTTACCGGATCGTTATAGTAAAATTTTAAATAATCTAGATATCCAAACACTTGTAAAAGATACATAAAGGGAAAAAATAAATATTTGGAAACCACAGGAAGCATGATACAGAGTTTGCACAAATTTATTTCATTATAAATAAACTATGCTATTACGATCAGACACCATAATGAATAACATTGTTGAATCAATATTAAAGAAGCACAATATTCTGTACAAGTTTATTAAAAAATGCGACAAGTGGATCGATGAAGAAAATCTAAAAAATGTGTGTAGTGAAATTATTGATGTTCCTACAGTTCCATTAACAGATATCATTGCAGAAGCTGAAAAGTATTCAATTAAATATGAAGGTAATAGTGGTTTTGATACATTTTATTTCTATACAGATACTCATTGCTATTCTATTACAATGCTTTCGGGAAAAGATGTAATATAATTGTGTAGTTTCACAATTTCAACATTTTTAAATAATTTTCTCATAAAATGGGCAGTTTCAATATTTTTACACGATAACAAAAAAGAAAAAAAAAAAAAAAAAACACCAAAATTATCGCATAAAACTGACGATTTTACTCTATTTTGGTATATTTTCCCCCTATTTTTCGATGTATAATTTGATAGATTTCTCCTAAAAATGCGGATTTTCCCTTACCTCGCATATTTTGGATATTATCACACTATTTTAGCATAGTTTTGAAAAAGTGTGCTCAAGTAACCACTATAGTAGTGACCTTCTTTATTTGGTTGTGCTACATATTAAATTTTAACGCAATATTCAATCATTTTAACTTTAACCATGCGGAGGAAGGACATCGAAAATGAATATTAAACACTGCATGCAGTATTAGAAATATTCTATTTTTAGACAAGGAACTTGAGTAGGACAGCGTAAAGTCTACAATATAGAGAATAGTTGCATTACAAATGCAGTTTTCTTTCGGGATATGTTTAGTTATGTAGTCAGATATTGGGCGAAGATTTTCTTTTGTTTCTAGTATTTACTCCTATATACAGAATTTTTAAAAAACAGAATGCTAGCTAAAGGGGCTAGGACAAGTTTTCTAGGATATCTTTGGCAATGCAATATATACTAAGAACAAATCTTGGTAAAGATATAAATATTAATAAAAAGTAATAAACTATAATGAATAAACATGAATTTATTTGTCGTAGAGGTTGGTAAATTTAACCGTAATTAAATGAATTCCAACTTTTTTTTTTTTTTTTTGGGCAGGGTACTTTTGGGATGGGTACGTTTTTTATAAGCGAAGGCAGACCTTGTGTGCAAAGCTTCAAAACAAACGTGAAACAAATCAAGGTGTTGCTTTGGCTTTCAAAAGTTAGAGCTTCTAATGGTAGTGCAAGCAAATGAAGTTTTTGGTAATTATTGGTTCATGCTTAGAGAAAGTATTTTGTTTCTTGGAGGTTTTGGAAACCTCGAAGTTGCGCTGTAGAAGTTTTCATTAAATAGAAACCAGCTTTCCATACACTACACGAGTTTAATATTCTACTCTAACTTAAATTCCATATAAAGGCCCGTTTGTTACTAAAAAATGAACAACATTGTAGAAAATAATTTAGAATGTAGAGTAAAGCTATAACACAAATTTCTGCAGCCATATTGACAGTTAAGACTTTCAGGTTTTATTATTGGGTGTAAACTCTGTCCATCTTGGCTGAAACAGTTTTGTGAGGTTTGTATCATAAATGGGCATTTGCAGTATCAGACGCTAAAACAATTCTTTTGTGGCCGCGTTTTACAACCTAATGATGGATTCATAAAAAGAGATGAAAAGATATTCTAGAATCAATAAAACTGATCATACAGAAAGGTTGCATTCCTCCGGTCTTGATAAGACTCCTTCAAGATATCTGCAATTTCTATAGAAGATTGGATCGATGTAATGCAGATGAAGGGAGTTGAGTAGACGATGTTTAATGCTTTTAAGCATTGAAGGAGCAAAAAATGGTTAAAGATATTCTTAGGAAGTAGTGATGAAAAAGTATAGTGTTGAAGTGTGTAAAAAAGAAATGGATGTATGCTGAAGTTATAGCATAGTGTAAATATGAGATAACTTTAGTTCCAGTTTATTCAACAATACTCCAAGTATTGGAAGGTATAGTGCAGACAATCAGATTATAAATGATAGAGGAAAAATAATGATTGTGGAAATTGGTAATAATGGTCCTAGACTTATTAGATAAGTAGTCTATTCATGACGTAATATTTCCACTTCATACAGCACATAGGTGCACAGTACTGAAACTCTTGTTAGCATAAAAAGAAAGTATGGTTATAGAGTAATTTGCATTGTAAGGTGTATAGACAGAAAAGGAGTAAGAGAGAGATGGAAAGGTTGAATAGAAAATTAGCTGAATGTATAAAGTGGAAGTATTTCTTAGAAAGAAATTGTCATTGGAAGAGAGAATGAATAATTTATCTCGTCAGAATATGTGCTGAATCATGTGATTGTATGTTTCATGTATTCACATCTCCGGAGGCTCTTGGGGAATCTATATCTGCAGAGGAATAGAGGATGTGGTTGAAGAAGTTGATGAATATGCAAGATGAATGTGTTGAAATAAGATGGCTGATAGTAAATGACTGAAAGGGAATTGTGTGTAAAATGAAGGGAAAATATAGTGTACGCACATGTATTGTGAATTTGTGTGATTAAAAACTGTTGTAAGTATAGGAGAAAGTAGAATAAAATGGAAAGAGTATTCTGTAGTTTGATTCAAAGTTATCCTGCATCCTGTAACCTGTCCCCGAGGTCTATAGAATGGTAGGAAGAAAATAGATAGTGGTTAAGAAGTAATAATTTTATGTCTACACAAAGTAATTGCACAAATTTGTGGCATGGGGTTGAGATTCCCATTTGCAAATTTCCATATTCCATGAGATCATCAGCAATGCTCCTTACATGTGTGATGACATAGAGCACGATTTGTACCTCTAGGAGAAAATCTATAGACTATGAAATACACTTGAAAGAGCATTCCTGTAGAATTTAAGATGTTGCAAAGAATGAGGTTAACTGATTGTATGAGAAAACAGATGTGAAAAATAAAGTTAGGAAACAAAGGATGTGCTAGTGCACCTTGCACCCTTGCACTTGTAAACCAAAAAAGAAACTGATGCATGTTGGGAACTGTAGTGATCAGTAATGTGAATGTCCAGAAAGAAAATGTAGGCTGTTTGCTGAAAGTAAGTAAGTAAAAAAAAAAGTAATAGTGTAGATTTAGAGCTGTGTGTAGTGTCGAAGTGAAGTGTGAAGTGCATTAACACTCTGTAGAAGTTAGCGGTTACTTGCTGAGGTTTTGTGGCTGTAAGTTTGAGTTGAACTGGTTTAACAGTCGAGTTCATGGTTGATATGTGCATTTACTGGGTGGTGTATTGCGTATCTTGTAATGTTGATATTTTACGCCACTGTTCCCCTCAGATAGATTTGTGTGTTTCGCAAGATGCGATATTGGGAATGAAGTAAACTCTGCCTTGGATGATAACACAGTACAACTTTTCTGCCCTCTGAATACAATTCAATGATTATATGATTATGAATATGGGGAATTATAAAATGAAAAGAAAGCTCGGTCAAACAAAAATAAGTCAGGGTTATGATGGCATCGTTGATGAACGAGAACGTAGCCACTTACGCAAGTTAGTTGCACATGTGCCACAACAAATTGGGAACGAAAGGTTTATTTTGGTCACTAACTTCACAGCCAAAATACAAGTCTTATACCTTCTTTGTTGTTCTAGCCTGTACTACTACTTTATTTTACTGGAGTCTTAATAATTGATATACGGTTTTCTCAAGTGGTGTCACTCAGTCATCTGTCCTTTGTTATTTTTGTAATACATTATTTTGCTATTACCAACATTTACAACACACTCCCTTAATGGTAAAATGTTGCAAAAAATCTTGCAATGCTTTCACACTGTTAATATCTCTTGAAATGTACTAAAGTTCAGAGGTAACAATGGTTTTGTAAATATCAGTCAGTTGACTGTTTGAGGGGGCATTATCTTATTTCAAAGTCTTTATTGTGGTAGTTTGCATTCAAATAATGGAATTTGACTTCCATGTGTTGCCTTTTCAAGCTTAGTTGGCCTGATATTTTTATCAAATTTATAGAAATTTGATTGTCCACATGCAAAATTACTTTGACAGATTTTCCTGTCAGCAGTTCAAGGATATGCAAATTCTGTACAGCATTCTGCTGTGGTGTTGTACTCTACTTCAGTTGTTCATGTTGCACTGCTTTGTTTTTGTTTTGAGCTCCCATAAACTGGCCCTCCTGCACACATTACATAGCTAGTCATAGTTTCTTTATATCTAACATAATCTGCATCTCATTGTGCCATTAGTTCAAGGTGTTGAGTTTCTGATTGTTCTCTTTTAGAAAACTCTACAAGAGACAGTTGAGTAGCTTTTATACAGCGTAAAGTTCTTTTGACGTTTTGAACATAATCTGCATGCCATACAGGCAATAAGCTAGCGCCTTTGTAAGTTTTTGTACACATGGGATTTTGTCAGGTTTTATTTCCATTGTTATCTTGAATACTTTGTTAGATAGTGGGGCTCTTAATTTGATCAACAGTAATCTCAAGTAGCGTCAAGTCTGTCATTTCTCTCCATTTTGACATATTACCATACATTCCATATATTTTAGTATTACTAACATTTAAAACATTCCTAATTAGAGGAGTAACATCTCTTGCATTTTCATTGTATATACACCACATATGTAATAACACATATTGAGGCTATTTTCAGACTGTCCAGATATTTTGTACACACTTTGTGACATATCCTGACCTTTAATATTTTGAATAAACTGTGTTGCAATATGTTGAAACCGTATGTGACGCAGAAAAACTAAAATCATATCTGAATTCCCCATATGCATATTAGCCTTAAGCACAGATTTTCATGCAGAGGGCAAAACGTGTGTTGTACAGTGTAATTCAAGGTTGAAAATATACAAGTTTGGATTTACCATGCTAATTTTCTATAGAGTAGGGCAACTGCAAGCATAAATTCAATTGAGAATCTTGGCAATTATATGACAGGTTATAGCAGAAATAATTAATTGCATGCCTTTTATACCTGTAAATACCAGCATCTGCTGTTCCTATGTAGAAGCAATTAACATAATTTTCAAGAAGGGAGATATCCAACCCCCTTTCGATTTCTGAATGATTGAGATGAAAGGGACCTGGCTAGGAAGCATCAGCCGAAATCAATGGTTGGGAAATGAAAACTTGGTAGTGCTTGCTACTACTATTCCTCCAAAGATAGCTTTCCAACATGTGAAACATTTAGCACTAGTTGCGGGAATTTGCTTGCAGTACCACCAACAGACATGCATGTAGTGCAAAAAACAGTAGACTGCTGCCAAATGCCTATCTCAGCAAACATGGCACTATTCACAGCATAGACCCTGATCTCAGAAGTTTTATATGAATAGTAGAGAGATTCTACATGGGGAAACACTCAAATATCCAGATGCAGTAAACGCATATTGGCAATTATTGGGATACCTTTGTGGCAGTTCAGTTTTTCTAACAGGCCCTTTTTCTTTTGAATTTTCACTTCATGATATCTATGTAATGTGATGCATTTTCTCTAGTATAAAGAGGATATTGATATTTGAAATTACCTGCAGAATTGTTTTCTTTCTTGTTGTTTTGTGCTGCATATCTTGTTAATTACTGTACAGTTAGGAATATGATCAACACATTTGGAAGAAGAATTGGAAACACTGGTTACTGTGCACAGCACTTGAAACATGAAATAAACAAAATGCAGGTTACCTTCTTTGGGCAGAACACATTTTAGGAAATATATATAAATGGATTTCTAAGCTTTTTAAAAACCAAAATCTACTGTGTTGCATTGCAACAACAATAAAACTGTAAAACCATTTCGTAGAGAAATACAAAATAATTTCAGGAGATTGGGATTAATTGCATACTGACTTATGGAATCAGTGGATCTTTGAACTTTCCCATTGGATCACTCCCAGAATCTCCCCAGCCCCTTTTAAGTTGCATATTGAAGCAGCATTGATCTTCTAAATAGCAATAAACGCCCAATCATAGACGTCTATAGTTACATTTAGAACATACAGTTGGAATCTCGTCAGAAATGCCACCTGGAGGCCTATGGGTGTAATGGGGAAAGAATGGACAGCTGTTTTACTGCCATTTAAATATGAAATGGTGTGTGAAGATACAAGCTGTAAGAGGTGGGGAACTCGTAATGAGCTAAAAGCAAAGCTCAAGGACCCACTAAGCTAAACCACAAAGATGTATCTGCGTATGTCCTTCACCCCCAATAGAGAAAACTTTTCTGGATACTTATTTGAACAAACTTTTTAAAAACTAAAATCTACTAATTTATAAGCTTTTTAAGAACTAAAATCAACGAAGTGTGCAGAAAAGCTGTTGGGAGGAAGTGTATACGGAAATCTTTGTTGTTTAACTGAGTGGGTCCTTGAGCTTTGCTATTAGCTCATTACGAGTTCCCCACCTCTTACAGCTTGTATCTTCACACACCATTTCATATTTAAATGGCAATAAAACAGCTGTCCATTCTTTCCCCATTAC
Organism: Hymenopus coronatus; assembly: GCA_030762935.1. NCBI lineage: Eukaryota > Metazoa > Arthropoda > Insecta > Mantodea > Hymenopodidae > Hymenopus > Hymenopus coronatus. The sequence goes on along the minus strand of CM060880.1, from coordinate 19,409 downwards.
ACCCATAGGCCTCCAGGTGGCATTTCTGACGAGATTCCAACTGTATGTTCTAAATGTAACTATAGACGTCTATGATTGGGCGTTTATTGCTATTTAGAAGATCAATGCTGCTTCAATATGCAACTTAAAAGGGGCTGGGGAGATTCTGGGAATGATCCAATAGCAAAGTGCAATGATGCACAGATTGGGTATGTCGTATGCAGGCAATTCAAATTTATTGAAATTATTTATCATTGCACTATGAAGGACTTTGAAGCAACTTTGTGCATAAAATACACCAGGATGCTTTAATCAAAATGTTTGAAATTTGTGGTTCTAACCACGACTTTTCAGTTTTATTGTTACTCTACTGTGTCTAGAAAGGTTCCATTGAACTATCTTTCCTAAAACGTACTGTGCCCAAGGAAGGTAGCCTGCATTGAGTTCATTTCATGTTTTAAGTGCTCTCTGCACAGTAGCCAGTATAATGTTTCCAATTCTTCATTAAAATGTGTTTATCATATTCCTAACAGTACGATAATTAAGATGTCCAGCACAAAAAAGAAAAAATATTTCAAATTACCTGCAGTATTATAAATATATCTCTGTAACGTGATGAATCTTCTATAGAATATAGTGGATATTGATATCATGAAAAAAAAAAAATTCAAAAGAAAAAGGGCCAGCTTAGAACAACTGGACTGCCACAAAGGTATCCCAATAATTGCCAATATGCGTACTGCATCTGGATATTTGAGTGTTTCCCCATGTAGAATCTCTCTACTATTCATATAAAACTTCTGAGATCAGGGTCTATGCTGTGAATAGTGTGGTGTTTGCCGAGATATGCATGTAGTGCAAAAAATAATTGGAGAGGCATTTAGCAGAAGCCGAGTTACTTTGGTAGTGCTGGGAGATTACTCCTGCGACTAGTGTTAAATGTTTCACATGTTGGAAAGCTCTCTTTTGGAGGAATAGCAGTAGCATGCACTACCAAGTTTTCATTTTGCAACCATTGATTTTGGCGGATGCTTCTTCCTTCCCTGTCTTCTCAATCATTAGGAATTGGAAAGGCTGTTGGATATCCCCTTTCCTGTAAATGCTGGTAACTGGTTCCACATAGGAACAATAAGATGTTGGATAGGTTAGGTTAGGTTAGGTTAGGTTAGGTTAGGTTAGGTTAGGTTAGGTTAGGTTAGGTTAGGTTAGGTTAGGTTAGGTTAGGTTAGGTTAGGTTAGGTTAGGTTAGGTTAGGTTAGGTTAGGTTAGGTTAGGTTAGGTTAGGTTAGGTTAGGTTAGGTTAGGTTAGGTTAGGTTAGGTTAGGTTAGGTTAGGTTAGGTTAGGTTAGGTTAGGTTAGGTTAGGTTAGGTTAGGTTAGGTTAGGTTAGGTTAGGTTAGGTTAGGTTAGGTTAGGTTAGGTTAGGTTAGGTTAGGTTAGGTTAGGTTAGGTTAGGTTAGGTTAGGTTAGGTTAGGTTAGGTTAGGTTAGGTTAGGTTAGGTTAGGTTAGGTTAGGTTAGGTTAGGTTAGGTTAGGTTAGGTTAGGTTAGGTTAGGTTAGGTTAGGTTAGGTTAGGTTAGGTTAGGTTAGGTTAGGTTAGGTTAGGTTAGGTTAGGTTAGGTTAGGTTAGGTTAGGTTAGGTTAGGTTAGGTTAGGTTAGGTTAGGTTAGGTTAGGTTAGGTTAGGTTAGGTTAGGTTAGGTTAGGTTAGGTTAGGTTAGGTTAGGTTAGGTTAGGTTAGGTTAGGTTAGGTTAGGTTAGGTTAGGTTAGGTTAGGTTAGGTTAGGTTAGGTTAGGTTAGGTTAGGTTAGGTTAGGTTAGGTTAGGTTAGGTTAGGTTAGGTTAGGTTAGGTTAGGTTAGGTTAGGTTAGGTTAGGTTAGGTTAGGTTAGGTTAGGTTAGGTTAGGTTAGGTTAGGTTAGGTTAGGTTAGGTTAGGTTAGGTTAGGTTAGGTTAGGTTAGGTTAGGTTAGGTTAGGTTAGGTTAGGTTAGGTTAGGTTAGGTTAGGTTAGGTTAGGTTAGGTTAGGTTAGGTTAGGTTAGGTTAGGTTAGGTTAGGTTAGGTTAGGTTAGGTTAGGTTAGGTTAGGTTAGGTTAGGTTAGGTTAGGTTAGGTTAGGTTAGGTTAGGTTAGGTTAGGTTAGGTTAGGTTAGGTTAGGTTAGGTTAGGTTAGGTTAGGTTAGGTTAGGTTAGGTTAGGTTAGGTTAGGTTAGGTTAGGTTAGGTTAGGTTAGGTTAGGTTAGGTTAGGTTAGGTTAGGTTAGGTTAGGTTAGGTTAGGTTAGGTTAGGTTAGGTTAGGTTAGGTTAGGTTAGGTTAGGTTAGGTTAGGTTAGGTTAGGTTAGGTTAGGTTAGGTTAGGTTAGGTTAGGTTAGGTTAGGTTAGGTTAGGTTAGGTTAGGTTAGGTTAGGTTAGGTTAGGTTAGGTTAGGTTAGGTTAGGTTAGGTTAGGTTAGGTTAGGTTAGGTTAGGTTAGGTTAGGTTAGGTTAGGTTAGGTTAGGTTAGGTTAGGTTAGGTTAGGTTAGGTTAGGTTAGGTTAGGTTAGGTTAGGTTAGGTTAGGTTAGGTTAGGTTAGGTTAGGTTAGGTTAGGTTAGGTTAGGTTAGGTTAGGTTAGGTTAGGTTAGGTTAGGTTAGGTTAGGTTAGGTTAGGTTAGGTTAGGTTAGGTTAGGTTAGGTTAGGTTAGGTTAGGTTAGGTTAGGTTAGGTTAGGTTAGGTTAGGTTAGGTTAGGTTAGGTTAGGTTAGGTTAGGTTAGGTTAGGTTAGGTTAGGTTAGGTTAGGTTAGGTTAGGTTAGGTTAGGTTAGGTTAGGTTAGGTTAGGTTAGGTTAGGTTAGGTTAGGTTAGGTTAGGTTAGGTTAGGTTAGGTTAGGTTAGGTTAGGTTAGGTTAGGTTAGGTTAGGTTAGGTTAGGTTAGGTTAGGTTAGGTTAGGTTAGGTTAGGTTAGGTTAGGTTAGGTTAGGTTAGGTTAGGTTAGGTTAGGTTAGGTTAGGTTAGGTTAGGTTAGGTTAGGTTAGGTTAGGTTAGGTTAGGTTAGGTTAGGTTAGGTTAGGTTAGGTTAGGTTAGGTTAGGTTAGGTTAGGTTAGGTTAGGTTAGGTTAGGTTAGGTTAGGTTAGGTTAGGTTAGGTTAGGTTAGGTTAGGTTAGGTTAGGTTAGGTTAGGTTAGGTTAGGTTAGGTTAGGTTAGGTTAGGTTAGGTTAGGTTAGGTTAGGTTAGGTTAGGTTAGGTTAGGTTAGGTTAGGTTAGGTTAGGTTAGGTTAGGTTAGGTTAGGTTAGGTTAGGTTAGGTTAGGTTAGGTTAGGTTAGGTTAGGTTAGGTTAGGTTAGGTTAGGTTAGGTTAGGTTAGGTTAGGTTAGGTTAGGTTAGGTTAGGTTAGGTTAGGTTAGGTTAGGTTAGGTTAGGTTAGGTTAGGTTAGGTTAGGTTAGGTTAGGTTAGGTTAGGTTAGGTTAGGTTAGGTTAGGTTAGGTTAGGTTAGGTTAGGTTAGGTTAGGTTAGGTTAGGTTAGGTTAGGTTAGGTTAGGTTAGGTTAGGTTAGGTTAGGTTAGGTTAGGTTAGGTTAGGTTAGGTTAGGTTAGGTTAGGTTAGGTTAGGTTAGGTTAGGTTAGGTTAGGTTAGGTTAGGTTAGGTTAGGTTAGGTTAGGTTAGGTTAGGTTAGGTTAGGTTAGGTTAGGTTAGGTTAGGTTAGGTTAGGTTAGGTTAGGTTAGGTTAGGTTAGGTTAGGTTAGGTTAGGTTAGGTTAGGTTAGGTTAGGTTAGGTTAGGTTAGGTTAGGTTAGGTTAGGTTAGGTTAGGTTAGGTTAGGTTAGGTTAGGTTAGGTTAGGTTAGGTTAGGTTAGGTTAGGTTAGGTTAGGTTAGGTTAGGTTAGGTTAGGTTAGGTTAGGTTAGGTTAGGTTAGGTTAGGTTAGGTTAGGTTAGGTTAGGTTAGGTTAGGTTAGGTTAGGTTAGGTTAGGTTAGGTTAGGTTAGGTTAGGTTAGGTTAGGTTAGGTTAGGTTAGGTTAGGTTAGGTTAGGTTAGGTTAGGTTAGGTTAGGTTAGGTTAGGTTAGGTTAGGTTAGGTTAGGTTAGGTTAGGTTAGGTTAGGTTAGGTTAGGTTAGGTTAGGTTAGGTTAGGTTAGGTTAGGTTAGGTTAGGTTAGGTTAGGTTAGGTTAGGTTAGGTTAGGTTAGGTTAGGTTAGGTTAGGTTAGGTTAGGTTAGGTTAGGTTAGGTTAGGTTAGGTTAGGTTAGGTTAGGTTAGGTTAGGTTAGGTTAGGTTAGGTTAGGTTAGGTTAGGTTAGGTTAGGTTAGGTTAGGTTAGGTTAGGTTAGGTTAGGTTAGGTTAGGTTAGGTTAGGTTAGGTTAGGTTAGGTTAGGTTAGGTTAGGTTAGGTTAGGTTAGGTTAGGTTAGGTTAGGTTAGGTTAGGTTAGGTTAGGTTAGGTTAGGTTAGGTTAGGTTAGGTTAGGTTAGGTTAGGTTAGGTTAGGTTAGGTTAGGTTAGGTTAGGTTAGGTTAGGTTAGGTTAGGTTAGGTTAGGTTAGGTTAGGTTAGGTTAGGTTAGGTTAGGTTAGGTTAGGTTAGGTTAGGTTAGGTTAGGTTAGGTTAGGTTAGGTTAGGTTAGGTTAGGTTAGGTTAGGTTAGGTTAGGTTAGGTTAGGTTAGGTTAGGTTAGGTTAGGTTAGGTTAGGTTAGGTTAGGTTAGGTTAGGTTAGGTTAGGTTAGGTTAGGTTAGGTTAGGTTAGGTTAGGTTAGGTTAGGTTAGGTTAGGTTAGGTTAGGTTAGGTTAGGTTAGGTTAGGTTAGGTTAGGTTAGGTTAGGTTAGGTTAGGTTAGGTTAGGTTAGGTTAGGTTAGGTTAGGTTAGGTTAGGTTAGGTTAGGTTAGGTTAGGTTAGGTTAGGTTAGGTTAGGTTAGGTTAGGTTAGGTTAGGTTAGGTTAGGTTAGGTTAGGTTAGGTTAGGTTAGGTTAGGTTAGGTTAGGTTAGGTTAGGTTAGGTTAGGTTAGGTTAGGTTAGGTTAGGTTAGGTTAGGTTAGGTTAGGTTAGGTTAGGTTAGGTTAGGTTAGGTTAGGTTAGGTTAGGTTAGGTTAGGTTAGGTTAGGTTAGGTTAGGTTAGGTTAGGTTAGGTTAGGTTAGGTTAGGTTAGGTTAGGTTAGGTTAGGTTAGGTTAGGTTAGGTTAGGTTAGGTTAGGTTAGGTTAGGTTAGGTTAGGTTAGGTTAGGTTAGGTTAGGTTAGGTTAGGTTAGGTTAGGTTAGGTTAGGTTAGGTTAGGTTAGGTTAGGTTAGGTTAGGTTAGGTTAGGTTAGGTTAGGTTAGGTTAGGTTAGGTTAGGTTAGGTTAGGTTAGGTTAGGTTAGGTTAGGTTAGGTTAGGTTAGGTTAGGTTAGGTTAGGTTAGGTTAGGTTAGGTTAGGTTAGGTTAGGTTAGGTTAGGTTAGGTTAGGTTAGGTTAGGTTAGGTTAGGTTAGGTTAGGTTAGGTTAGGTTAGGTTAGGTTAGGTTAGGTTAGGTTAGGTTAGGTTAGGTTAGGTTAGGTTAGGTTAGGTTAGGTTAGGTTAGGTTAGGTTAGGTTAGGTTAGGTTAGGTTAGGTTAGGTTAGGTTAGGTTAGGTTAGGTTAGGTTAGGTTAGGTTAGGTTAGGTTAGGTTAGGTTAGGTTAGGTTAGGTTAGGTTAGGTTAGGTTAGGTTAGGTTAGGTTAGGTTAGGTTAGGTTAGGTTAGGTTAGGTTAGGTTAGGTTAGGTTAGGTTAGGTTAGGTTAGGTTAGGTTAGGTTAGGTTAGGTTAGGTTAGGTTAGGTTAGGTTAGGTTAGGTTAGGTTAGGTTAGGTTAGGTTAGGTTAGGTTAGGTTAGGTTAGGTTAGGTTAGGTTAGGTTAGGTTAGGTTAGGTTAGGTTAGGTTAGGTTAGGTTAGGTTAGGTTAGGTTAGGTTAGGTTAGGTTAGGTTAGGTTAGGTTAGGTTAGGTTAGGTTAGGTTAGGTTAGGTTAGGTTAGGTTAGGTTAGGTTAGGTTAGGTTAGGTTAGGTTAGGTTAGGTTAGGTTAGGTTAGGTTAGGTTAGGTTAGGTTAGGTTAGGTTAGGTTAGGTTAGGTTAGGTTAGGTTAGGTTAGGTTAGGTTAGGTTAGGTTAGGTTAGGTTAGGTTAGGTTAGGTTAGGTTAGGTTAGGTTAGGTTAGGTTAGGTTAGGTTAGGTTAGGTTAGGTTAGGTTAGGTTAGGTTAGGTTAGGTTAGGTTAGGTTAGGTTAGGTTAGGTTAGGTTAGGTTAGGTTAGGTTAGGTTAGGTTAGGTTAGGTTAGGTTAGGTTAGGTTAGGTTAGGTTAGGTTAGGTTAGGTTAGGTTAGGTTAGGTTAGGTTAGGTTAGGTTAGGTTAGGTTAGGTTAGGTTAGGTTAGGTTAGGTTAGGTTAGGTTAGGTTAGGTTAGGTTAGGTTAGGTTAGGTTAGGTTAGGTTAGGTTAGGTTAGGTTAGGTTAGGTTAGGTTAGGTTAGGTTAGGTTAGGTTAGGTTAGGTTAGGTTAGGTTAGGTTAGGTTAGGTTAGGTTAGGTTAGGTTAGGTTAGGTTAGGTTAGGTTAGGTTAGGTTAGGTTAGGTTAGGTTAGGTTAGGTTAGGTTAGGTTAGGTTAGGTTAGGTTAGGTTAGGTTAGGTTAGGTTAGGTTAGGTTAGGTTAGGTTAGGTTAGGTTAGGTTAGGTTAGGTTAGGTTAGGTTAGGTTAGGTTAGGTTAGGTTAGGTTAGGTTAGGTTAGGTTAGGTTAGGTTAGGTTAGGTTAGGTTAGGTTAGGTTAGGTTAGGTTAGGTTAGGTTAGGTTAGGTTAGGTTAGGTTAGGTTAGGTTAGGTTAGGTTAGGTTAGGTTAGGTTAGGTTAGGTTAGGTTAGGTTAGGTTAGGTTAGGTTAGGTTAGGTTAGGTTAGGTTAGGTTAGGTTAGGTTAGGTTAGGTTAGGTTAGGTTAGGTTAGGTTAGGTTAGGTTAGGTTAGGTTAGGTTAGGTTAGGTTAGGTTAGGTTAGGTTAGGTTAGGTTAGGTTAGGTTAGGTTAGGTTAGGTTAGGTTAGGTTAGGTTAGGTTAGGTTAGGTTAGGTTAGGTTAGGTTAGGTTAGGTTAGGTTAGGTTAGGTTAGGTTAGGTTAGGTTAGGTTAGGTTAGGTTAGGTTAGGTTAGGTTAGGTTAGGTTAGGTTAGGTTAGGTTAGGTTAGGTTAGGTTAGGTTAGGTTAGGTTAGGTTAGGTTAGGTTAGGTTAGGTTAGGTTAGGTTAGGTTAGGTTAGGTTAGGTTAGGTTAGGTTAGGTTAGGTTAGGTTAGGTTAGGTTAGGTTAGGTTAGGTTAGGTTAGGTTAGGTTAGGTTAGGTTAGGTTAGGTTAGGTTAGGTTAGGTTAGGTTAGGTTAGGTTAGGTTAGGTTAGGTTAGGTTAGGTTAGGTTAGGTTAGGTTAGGTTAGGTTAGGTTAGGTTAGGTTAGGTTAGGTTAGGTTAGGTTAGGTTAGGTTAGGTTAGGTTAGGTTAGGTTAGGTTAGGTTAGGTTAGGTTAGGTTAGGTTAGGTTAGGTTAGGTTAGGTTAGGTTAGGTTAGGTTAGGTTAGGTTAGGTTAGGTTAGGTTAGGTTAGGTTAGGTTAGGTTAGGTTAGGTTAGGTTAGGTTAGGTTAGGTTAGGTTAGGTTAGGTTAGGTTAGGTTAGGTTAGGTTAGGTTAGGTTAGGTTAGGTTAGGTTAGGTTAGGTTAGGTTAGGTTAGGTTAGGTTAGGTTAGGTTAGGTTAGGTTAGGTTAGGTTAGGTTAGGTTAGGTTAGGTTAGGTTAGGTTAGGTTAGGTTAGGTTAGGTTAGGTTAGGTTAGGTTAGGTTAGGTTAGGTTAGGTTAGGTTAGGTTAGGTTAGGTTAGGTTAGGTTAGGTTAGGTTAGGTTAGGTTAGGTTAGGTTAGGTTAGGTTAGGTTAGGTTAGGTTAGGTTAGGTTAGGTTAGGTTAGGTTAGGTTAGGTTAGGTTAGGTTAGGTTAGGTTAGGTTAGGTTAGGTTAGGTTAGGTTAGGTTAGGTTAGGTTAGGTTAGGTTAGGTTAGGTTAGGTTAGGTTAGGTTAGGTTAGGTTAGGTTAGGTTAGGTTAGGTTAGGTTAGGTTAGGTTAGGTTAGGTTAGGTTAGGTTAGGTTAGGTTAGGTTAGGTTAGGTTAGGTTAGGTTAGGTTAGGTTAGGTTAGGTTAGGTTAGGTTAGGTTAGGTTAGGTTAGGTTAGGTTAGGTTAGGTTAGGTTAGGTTAGGTTAGGTTAGGTTAGGTTAGGTTAGGTTAGGTTAGGTTAGGTTAGGTTAGGTTAGGTTAGGTTAGGTTAGGTTAGGTTAGGTTAGGTTAGGTTAGGTTAGGTTAGGTTAGGTTAGGTTAGGTTAGGTTAGGTTAGGTTAGGTTAGGTTAGGTTAGGTTAGGTTAGGTTAGGTTAGGTTAGGTTAGGTTAGGTTAGGTTAGGTTAGGTTAGGTTAGGTTAGGTTAGGTTAGGTTAGGTTAGGTTAGGTTAGGTTAGGTTAGGTTAGGTTAGGTTAGGTTAGGTTAGGTTAGGTTAGGTTAGGTTAGGTTAGGTTAGGTTAGGTTAGGTTAGGTTAGGTTAGGTTAGGTTAGGTTAGGTTAGGTTAGGTTAGGTTAGGTTAGGTTAGGTTAGGTTAGGTTAGGTTAGGTTAGGTTAGGTTAGGTTAGGTTAGGTTAGGTTAGGTTAGGTTAGGTTAGGTTAGGTTAGGTTAGGTTAGGTTAGGTTAGGTTAGGTTAGGTTAGGTTAGGTTAGGTTAGGTTAGGTTAGGTTAGGTTAGGTTAGGTTAGGTTAGGTTAGGTTAGGTTAGGTTAGGTTAGGTTAGGTTAGGTTAGGTTAGGTTAGGTTAGGTTAGGTTAGGTTAGGTTAGGTTAGGTTAGGTTAGGTTAGGTTAGGTTAGGTTAGGTTAGGTTAGGTTAGGTTAGGTTAGGTTAGGTTAGGTTAGGTTAGGTTAGGTTAGGTTAGGTTAGGTTAGGTTAGGTTAGGTTAGGTTAGGTTAGGTTAGGTTAGGTTAGGTTAGGTTAGGTTAGGTTAGGTTAGGTTAGGTTAGGTTAGGTTAGGTTAGGTTAGGTTAGGTTAGGTTAGGTTAGGTTAGGTTAGGTTAGGTTAGGTTAGGTTAGGTTAGGTTAGGTTAGGTTAGGTTAGGTTAGGTTAGGTTAGGTTAGGTTAGGTTAGGTTAGGTTAGGTTAGGTTAGGTTAGGTTAGGTTAGGTTAGGTTAGGTTAGGTTAGGTTAGGTTAGGTTAGGTTAGGTTAGGTTAGGTTAGGTTAGGTTAGGTTAGGTTAGGTTAGGTTAGGTTAGGTTAGGTTAGGTTAGGTTAGGTTAGGTTAGGTTAGGTTAGGTTAGGTTAGGTTAGGTTAGGTTAGGTTAGGTTAGGTTAGGTTAGGTTAGGTTAGGTTAGGTTAGGTTAGGTTAGGTTAGGTTAGGTTAGGTTAGGTTAGGTTAGGTTAGGTTAGGTTAGGTTAGGTTAGGTTAGGTTAGGTTAGGTTAGGTTAGGTTAGGTTAGGTTAGGTTAGGTTAGGTTAGGTTAGGTTAGGTTAGGTTAGGTTAGGTTAGGTTAGGTTAGGTTAGGTTAGGTTAGGTTAGGTTAGGTTAGGTTAGGTTAGGTTAGGTTAGGTTAGGTTAGGTTAGGTTAGGTTAGGTTAGGTTAGGTTAGGTTAGGTTAGGTTAGGTTAGGTTAGGTTAGGTTAGGTTAGGTTAGGTTAGGTTAGGTTAGGTTAGGTTAGGTTAGGTTAGGTTAGGTTAGGTTAGGTTAGGTTAGGTTAGGTTAGGTTAGGTTAGGTTAGGTTAGGTTAGGTTAGGTTAGGTTAGGTTAGGTTAGGTTAGGTTAGGTTAGGTTAGGTTAGGTTAGGTTAGGTTAGGTTAGGTTAGGTTAGGTTAGGTTAGGTTAGGTTAGGTTAGGTTAGGTTAGGTTAGGTTAGGTTAGGTTAGGTTAGGTTAGGTTAGGTTAGGTTAGGTTAGGTTAGGTTAGGTTAGGTTAGGTTAGGTTAGGTTAGGTTAGGTTAGGTTAGGTTAGGTTAGGTTAGGTTAGGTTAGGTTAGGTTAGGTTAGGTTAGGTTAGGTTAGGTTAGGTTAGGTTAGGTTAGGTTAGGTTAGGTTAGGTTAGGTTAGGTTAGGTTAGGTTAGGTTAGGTTAGGTTAGGTTAGGTTAGGTTAGGTTAGGTTAGGTTAGGTTAGGTTAGGTTAGGTTAGGTTAGGTTAGGTTAGGTTAGGTTAGGTTAGGTTAGGTTAGGTTAGGTTAGGTTAGGTTAGGTTAGGTTAGGTTAGGTTAGGTTAGGTTAGGTTAGGTTAGGTTAGGTTAGGTTAGGTTAGGTTAGGTTAGGTTAGGTTAGGTTAGGTTAGGTTAGGTTAGGTTAGGTTAGGTTAGGTTAGGTTAGGTTAGGTTAGGTTAGGTTAGGTTAGGTTAGGTTAGGTTAGGTTAGGTTAGGTTAGGTTAGGTTAGGTTAGGTTAGGTTAGGTTAGGTTAGGTTAGGTTAGGTTAGGTTAGGTTAGGTTAGGTTAGGTTAGGTTAGGTTAGGTTAGGTTAGGTTAGGTTAGGTTAGGTTAGGTTAGGTTAGGTTAGGTTAGGTTAGGTTAGGTTAGGTTAGGTTAGGTTAGGTTAGGTTAGGTTAGGTTAGGTTAGGTTAGGTTAGGTTAGGTTAGGTTAGGTTAGGTTAGGTTAGGTTAGGTTAGGTTAGGTTAGGTTAGGTTAGGTTAGGTTAGGTTAGGTTAGGTTAGGTTAGGTTAGGTTAGGTTAGGTTAGGTTAGGTTAGGTTAGGTTAGGTTAGGTTAGGTTAGGTTAGGTTAGGTTAGGTTAGGTTAGGTTAGGTTAGGTTAGGTTAGGTTAGGTTAGGTTAGGTTAGGTTAGGTTAGGTTAGGTTAGGTTAGGTTAGGTTAGGTTAGGTTAGGTTAGGTTAGGTTAGGTTAGGTTAGGTTAGGTTAGGTTAGGTTAGGTTAGGTTAGGTTAGGTTAGGTTAGGTTAGGTTAGGTTAGGTTAGGTTAGGTTAGGTTAGGTTAGGTTAGGTTAGGTTAGGTTAGGTTAGGTTAGGTTAGGTTAGGTTAGGTTAGGTTAGGTTAGGTTAGGTTAGGTTAGGTTAGGTTAGGTTAGGTTAGGTTAGGTTAGGTTAGGTTAGGTTAGGTTAGGTTAGGTTAGGTTAGGTTAGGTTAGGTTAGGTTAGGTTAGGTTAGGTTAGGTTAGGTTAGGTTAGGTTAGGTTAGGTTAGGTTAGGTTAGGTTAGGTTAGGTTAGGTTAGGTTAGGTTAGGTTAGGTTAGGTTAGGTTAGGTTAGGTTAGGTTAGGTTAGGTTAGGTTAGGTTAGGTTAGGTTAGGTTAGGTTAGGTTAGGTTAGGTTAGGTTAGGTTAGGTTAGGTTAGGTTAGGTTAGGTTAGGTTAGGTTAGGTTAGGTTAGGTTAGGTTAGGTTAGGTTAGGTTAGGTTAGGTTAGGTTAGGTTAGGTTAGGTTAGGTTAGGTTAGGTTAGGTTAGGTTAGGTTAGGTTAGGTTAGGTTAGGTTAGGTTAGGTTAGGTTAGGTTAGGTTAGGTTAGGTTAGGTTAGGTTAGGTTAGGTTAGGTTAGGTTAGGTTAGGTTAGGTTAGGTTAGGTTAGGTTAGGTTAGGTTAGGTTAGGTTAGGTTAGGTTAGGTTAGGTTAGGTTAGGTTAGGTTAGGTTAGGTTAGGTTAGGTTAGGTTAGGTTAGGTTAGGTTAGGTTAGGTTAGGTTAGGTTAGGTTAGGTTAGGTTAGGTTAGGTTAGGTTAGGTTAGGTTAGGTTAGGTTAGGTTAGGTTAGGTTAGGTTAGGTTAGGTTAGGTTAGGTTAGGTTAGGTTAGGTTAGGTTAGGTTAGGTTAGGTTAGGTTAGGTTAGGTTAGGTTAGGTTAGGTTAGGTTAGGTTAGGTTAGGTTAGGTTAGGTTAGGTTAGGTTAGGTTAGGTTAGGTTAGGTTAGGTTAGGTTAGGTTAGGTTAGGTTAGGTTAGGTTAGGTTAGGTTAGGTTAGGTTAGGTTAGGTTAGGTTAGGTTAGGTTAGGTTAGGTTAGGTTAGGTTAGGTTAGGTTAGGTTAGGTTAGGTTAGGTTAGGTTAGGTTAGGTTAGGTTAGGTTAGGTTAGGTTAGGTTAGGTTAGGTTAGGTTAGGTTAGGTTAGGTTAGGTTAGGTTAGGTTAGGTTAGGTTAGGTTAGGTTAGGTTAGGTTAGGTTAGGTTAGGTTAGGTTAGGTTAGGTTAGGTTAGGTTAGGTTAGGTTAGGTTAGGTTAGGTTAGGTTAGGTTAGGTTAGGTTAGGTTAGGTTAGGTTAGGTTAGGTTAGGTTAGGTTAGGTTAGGTTAGGTTAGGTTAGGTTAGGTTAGGTTAGGTTAGGTTAGGTTAGGTTAGGTTAGGTTAGGTTAGGTTAGGTTAGGTTAGGTTAGGTTAGGTTAGGTTAGGTTAGGTTAGGTTAGGTTAGGTTAGGTTAGGTTAGGTTAGGTTAGGTTAGGTTAGGTTAGGTTAGGTTAGGTTAGGTTAGGTTAGGTTAGGTTAGGTTAGGTTAGGTTAGGTTAGGTTAGGTTAGGTTAGGTTAGGTTAGGTTAGGTTAGGTTAGGTTAGGTTAGGTTAGGTTAGGTTAGGTTAGGTTAGGTTAGGTTAGGTTAGGTTAGGTTAGGTTAGGTTAGGTTAGGTTAGGTTAGGTTAGGTTAGGTTAGGTTAGGTTAGGTTAGGTTAGGTTAGGTTAGGTTAGGTTAGGTTAGGTTAGGTTAGGTTAGGTTAGGTTAGGTTAGGTTAGGTTAGGTTAGGTTAGGTTAGGTTAGGTTAGGTTAGGTTAGGTTAGGTTAGGTTAGGTTAGGTTAGGTTAGGTTAGGTTAGGTTAGGTTAGGTTAGGTTAGGTTAGGTTAGGTTAGGTTAGGTTAGGTTAGGTTAGGTTAGGTTAGGTTAGGTTAGGTTAGGTTAGGTTAGGTTAGGTTAGGTTAGGTTAGGTTAGGTTAGGTTAGGTTAGGTTAGGTTAGGTTAGGTTAGGTTAGGTTAGGTTAGGTTAGGTTAGGTTAGGTTAGGTTAGGTTAGGTTAGGTTAGGTTAGGTTAGGTTAGGTTAGGTTAGGTTAGGTTAGGTTAGGTTAGGTTAGGTTAGGTTAGGTTAGGTTAGGTTAGGTTAGGTTAGGTTAGGTTAGGTTAGGTTAGGTTAGGTTAGGTTAGGTTAGGTTAGGTTAGGTTAGGTTAGGTTAGGTTAGGTTAGGTTAGGTTAGGTTAGGTTAGGTTAGGTTAGGTTAGGTTAGGTTAGGTTAGGTTAGGTTAGGTTAGGTTAGGTTAGGTTAGGTTAGGTTAGGTTAGGTTAGGTTAGGTTAGGTTAGGTTAGGTTAGGTTAGGTTAGGTTAGGTTAGGTTAGGTTAGGTTAGGTTAGGTTAGGTTAGGTTAGGTTAGGTTAGGTTAGGTTAGGTTAGGTTAGGTTAGGTTAGGTTAGGTTAGGTTAGGTTAGGTTAGGTTAGGTTAGGTTAGGTTAGGTTAGGTTAGGTTAGGTTAGGTTAGGTTAGGTTAGGTTAGGTTAGGTTAGGTTAGGTTAGGTTAGGTTAGGTTAGGTTAGGTTAGGTTAGGTTAGGTTAGGTTAGGTTAGGTTAGGTTAGGTTAGGTTAGGTTAGGTTAGGTTAGGTTAGGTTAGGTTAGGTTAGGTTAGGTTAGGTTAGGTTAGGTTAGGTTAGGTTAGGTTAGGTTAGGTTAGGTTAGGTTAGGTTAGGTTAGGTTAGGTTAGGTTAGGTTAGGTTAGGTTAGGTTAGGTTAGGTTAGGTTAGGTTAGGTTAGGTTAGGTTAGGTTAGGTTAGGTTAGGTTAGGTTAGGTTAGGTTAGGTTAGGTTAGGTTAGGTTAGGTTAGGTTAGGTTAGGTTAGGTTAGGTTAGGTTAGGTTAGGTTAGGTTAGGTTAGGTTAGGTTAGGTTAGGTTAGGTTAGGTTAGGTTAGGTTAGGTTAGGTTAGGTTAGGTTAGGTTAGGTTAGGTTAGGTTAGGTTAGGTTAGGTTAGGTTAGGTTAGGTTAGGTTAGGTTAGGTTAGGTTAGGTTAGGTTAGGTTAGGTTAGGTTAGGTTAGGTTAGGTTAGGTTAGGTTAGGTTAGGTTAGGTTAGGTTAGGTTAGGTTAGGTTAGGTTAGGTTAGGTTAGGTTAGGTTAGGTTAGGTTAGGTTAGGTTAGGTTAGGTTAGGTTAGGTTAGGTTAGGTTAGGTTAGGTTAGGTTAGGTTAGGTTAGGTTAGGTTAGGTTAGGTTAGGTTAGGTTAGGTTAGGTTAGGTTAGGTTAGGTTAGGTTAGGTTAGGTTAGGTTAGGTTAGGTTAGGTTAGGTTAGGTTAGGTTAGGTTAGGTTAGGTTAGGTTAGGTTAGGTTAGGTTAGGTTAGGTTAGGTTAGGTTAGGTTAGGTTAGGTTAGGTTAGGTTAGGTTAGGTTAGGTTAGGTTAGGTTAGGTTAGGTTAGGTTAGGTTAGGTTAGGTTAGGTTAGGTTAGGTTAGGTTAGGTTAGGTTAGGTTAGGTTAGGTTAGGTTAGGTTAGGTTAGGTTAGGTTAGGTTAGGTTAGGTTAGGTTAGGTTAGGTTAGGTTAGGTTAGGTTAGGTTAGGTTAGGTTAGGTTAGGTTAGGTTAGGTTAGGTTAGGTTAGGTTAGGTTAGGTTAGGTTAGGTTAGGTTAGGTTAGGTTAGGTTAGGTTAGGTTAGGTTAGGTTAGGTTAGGTTAGGTTAGGTTAGGTTAGGTTAGGTTAGGTTAGGTTAGGTTAGGTTAGGTTAGGTTAGGTTAGGTTAGGTTAGGTTAGGTTAGGTTAGGTTAGGTTAGGTTAGGTTAGGTTAGGTTAGGTTAGGTTAGGTTAGGTTAGGTTAGGTTAGGTTAGGTTAGGTTAGGTTAGGTTAGGTTAGGTTAGGTTAGGTTAGGTTAGGTTAGGTTAGGTTAGGTTAGGTTAGGTTAGGTTAGGTTAGGTTAGGTTAGGTTAGGTTAGGTTAGGTTAGGTTAGGTTAGGTTAGGTTAGGTTAGGTTAGGTTAGGTTAGGTTAGGTTAGGTTAGGTTAGGTTAGGTTAGGTTAGGTTAGGTTAGGTTAGGTTAGGTTAGGTTAGGTTAGGTTAGGTTAGGTTAGGTTAGGTTAGGTTAGGTTAGGTTAGGTTAGGTTAGGTTAGGTTAGGTTAGGTTAGGTTAGGTTAGGTTAGGTTAGGTTAGGTTAGGTTAGGTTAGGTTAGGTTAGGTTAGGTTAGGTTAGGTTAGGTTAGGTTAGGTTAGGTTAGGTTAGGTTAGGTTAGGTTAGGTTAGGTTAGGTTAGGTTAGGTTAGGTTAGGTTAGGTTAGGTTAGGTTAGGTTAGGTTAGGTTAGGTTAGGTTAGGTTAGGTTAGGTTAGGTTAGGTTAGGTTAGGTTAGGTTAGGTTAGGTTAGGTTAGGTTAGGTTAGGTTAGGTTAGGTTAGGTTAGGTTAGGTTAGGTTAGGTTAGGTTAGGTTAGGTTAGGTTAGGTTAGGTTAGGTTAGGTTAGGTTAGGTTAGGTTAGGTTAGGTTAGGTTAGGTTAGGTTAGGTTAGGTTAGGTTAGGTTAGGTTAGGTTAGGTTAGGTTAGGTTAGGTTAGGTTAGGTTAGGTTAGGTTAGGTTAGGTTAGGTTAGGTTAGGTTAGGTTAGGTTAGGTTAGGTTAGGTTAGGTTAGGTTAGGTTAGGTTAGGTTAGGTTAGGTTAGGTTAGGTTAGGTTAGGTTAGGTTAGGTTAGGTTAGGTTAGGTTAGGTTAGGTTAGGTTAGGTTAGGTTAGGTTAGGTTAGGTTAGGTTAGGTTAGGTTAGGTTAGGTTAGGTTAGGTTAGGTTAGGTTAGGTTAGGTTAGGTTAGGTTAGGTTAGGTTAGGTTAGGTTAGGTTAGGTTAGGTTAGGTTAGGTTAGGTTAGGTTAGGTTAGGTTAGGTTAGGTTAGGTTAGGTTAGGTTAGGTTAGGTTAGGTTAGGTTAGGTTAGGTTAGGTTAGGTTAGGTTAGGTTAGGTTAGGTTAGGTTAGGTTAGGTTAGGTTAGGTTAGGTTAGGTTAGGTTAGGTTAGGTTAGGTTAGGTTAGGTTAGGTTAGGTTAGGTTAGGTTAGGTTAGGTTAGGTTAGGTTAGGTTAGGTTAGGTTAGGTTAGGTTAGGTTAGGTTAGGTTAGGTTAGGTTAGGTTAGGTTAGGTTAGGTTAGGTTAGGTTAGGTTAGGTTAGGTTAGGTTAGGTTAGGTTAGGTTAGGTTAGGTTAGGTTAGGTTAGGTTAGGTTAGGTTAGGTTAGGTTAGGTTAGGTTAGGTTAGGTTAGGTTAGGTTAGGTTAGGTTAGGTTAGGTTAGGTTAGGTTAGGTTAGGTTAGGTTAGGTTAGGTTAGGTTAGGTTAGGTTAGGTTAGGTTAGGTTAGGTTAGGTTAGGTTAGGTTAGGTTAGGTTAGGTTAGGTTAGGTTAGGTTAGGTTAGGTTAGGTTAGGTTAGGTTAGGTTAGGTTAGGTTAGGTTAGGTTAGGTTAGGTTAGGTTAGGTTAGGTTAGGTTAGGTTAGGTTAGGTTAGGTTAGGTTAGGTTAGGTTAGGTTAGGTTAGGTTAGGTTAGGTTAGGTTAGGTTAGGTTAGGTTAGGTTAGGTTAGGTTAGGTTAGGTTAGGTTAGGTTAGGTTAGGTTAGGTTAGGTTAGGTTAGGTTAGGTTAGGTTAGGTTAGGTTAGGTTAGGTTAGGTTAGGTTAGGTTAGGTTAGGTTAGGTTAGGTTAGGTTAGGTTAGGTTAGGTTAGGTTAGGTTAGGTTAGGTTAGGTTAGGTTAGGTTAGGTTAGGTTAGGTTAGGTTAGGTTAGGTTAGGTTAGGTTAGGTTAGGTTAGGTTAGGTTAGGTTAGGTTAGGTTAGGTTAGGTTAGGTTAGGTTAGGTTAGGTTAGGTTAGGTTAGGTTAGGTTAGGTTAGGTTAGGTTAGGTTAGGTTAGGTTAGGTTAGGTTAGGTTAGGTTAGGTTAGGTTAGGTTAGGTTAGGTTAGGTTAGGTTAGGTTAGGTTAGGTTAGGTTAGGTTAGGTTAGGTTAGGTTAGGTTAGGTTAGGTTAGGTTAGGTTAGGTTAGGTTAGGTTAGGTTAGGTTAGGTTAGGTTAGGTTAGGTTAGGTTAGGTTAGGTTAGGTTAGGTTAGGTTAGGTTAGGTTAGGTTAGGTTAGGTTAGGTTAGGTTAGGTTAGGTTAGGTTAGGTTAGGTTAGGTTAGGTTAGGTTAGGTTAGGTTAGGTTAGGTTAGGTTAGGTTAGGTTAGGTTAGGTTAGGTTAGGTTAGGTTAGGTTAGGTTAGGTTAGGTTAGGTTAGGTTAGGTTAGGTTAGGTTAGGTTAGGTTAGGTTAGGTTAGGTTAGGTTAGGTTAGGTTAGGTTAGGTTAGGTTAGGTTAGGTTAGGTTAGGTTAGGTTAGGTTAGGTTAGGTTAGGTTAGGTTAGGTTAGGTTAGGTTAGGTTAGGTTAGGTTAGGTTAGGTTAGGTTAGGTTAGGTTAGGTTAGGTTAGGTTAGGTTAGGTTAGGTTAGGTTAGGTTAGGTTAGGTTAGGTTAGGTTAGGTTAGGTTAGGTTAGGTTAGGTTAGGTTAGGTTAGGTTAGGTTAGGTTAGGTTAGGTTAGGTTAGGTTAGGTTAGGTTAGGTTAGGTTAGGTTAGGTTAGGTTAGGTTAGGTTAGGTTAGGTTAGGTTAGGTTAGGTTAGGTTAGGTTAGGTTAGGTTAGGTTAGGTTAGGTTAGGTTAGGTTAGGTTAGGTTAGGTTAGGTTAGGTTAGGTTAGGTTAGGTTAGGTTAGGTTAGGTTAGGTTAGGTTAGGTTAGGTTAGGTTAGGTTAGGTTAGGTTAGGTTAGGTTAGGTTAGGTTAGGTTAGGTTAGGTTAGGTTAGGTTAGGTTAGGTTAGGTTAGGTTAGGTTAGGTTAGGTTAGGTTAGGTTAGGTTAGGTTAGGTTAGGTTAGGTTAGGTTAGGTTAGGTTAGGTTAGGTTAGGTTAGGTTAGGTTAGGTTAGGTTAGGTTAGGTTAGGTTAGGTTAGGTTAGGTTAGGTTAGGTTAGGTTAGGTTAGGTTAGGTTAGGTTAGGTTAGGTTAGGTTAGGTTAGGTTAGGTTAGGTTAGGTTAGGTTAGGTTAGGTTAGGTTAGGTTAGGTTAGGTTAGGTTAGGTTAGGTTAGGTTAGGTTAGGTTAGGTTAGGTTAGGTTAGGTTAGGTTAGGTTAGGTTAGGTTAGGTTAGGTTAGGTTAGGTTAGGTTAGGTTAGGTTAGGTTAGGTTAGGTTAGGTTAGGTTAGGTTAGGTTAGGTTAGGTTAGGTTAGGTAGGTTAGGTTAGGTTAGGTTAGGTTAGGTTAGGTTAGGTTAGGTGGTAGGGTAGGTTAGGTTAGGTTAGGTTAGGTTAGGTTAGGTTAGGTAGGTTGAGGTAGGGTTAGGTTAGGTTAGGTTAGGTTGGTTCAGGTTAGGTGTAGGTTAGGTTAGGTAGGTTAGGTTAGGTTAAGGTAGTAGGTTAGGTTAGGTTAGGTGGGTAGGAGTTGGTTAGGGGTAGGTAGGTTAGGTGGGTAGGTTAGGTTTGGGTTAGGTTAGGTAGTTAGGTTGGTAGGTTAGGTTCTGGTTAGGTTTGAGGTGTGGTTAGGTTAGGGTTAGGGTAGGTTAGGTTAGGTTAGTTTGAGGTAGGTTAGGGTAGGTGGTAGGTTAGGTGAGGTTAGGTGTTAGGTTTGGTAGGTTAGGTGAGGTTAGGTCTGGTTAGGTGAGGGTAGGGGTAGGTTAGGTGTGGTTAGGTGAGGTTAGGTTAGGGTTGGTGTGGGGTTGGTTAGGTGAGGGTGAGGTTAGGTGAGTTGGGTTGGGGGTGGTGGGTGGGTTGGGGAGGGTGGTGTTGGGTGGGTGGGTAGGGGTGGGTGGGGTGGGGTGTGGGTGAGGTAGGTGTAGGTTAGGGGTGGGTAGGGTAGGGTGGGGAGGGTAGTGGGTGAGGGTAGGGGTGGGGTGGTGTGGGTTGGGGAGGTGTGGGGTGGGTGGTGTGGTGTGGTGTGGGTTGGTTTGGGGTGGGGTGGGGTGGGGAGGGGTGGGTGGGGTGGGGGGGATGGGGTGGGGTGGTGGGTGGGGTGGGGTGGGTTGGGTTGGTAGGGTTGGGGTGGGGTGGGGTGGGGTGGGGTGGGTGGGGTGGGTTGGGGTGGGGTGGGGAGGGGTGGGGTGGGGTGGGAGGGGTGGGGTGGGGTGGTGAGGGGTGGGTGGTGGGGTGGGGTGGTGTGGGGGTGGGACGGGGAGGGGTGGGAGGGGTGGGTGGGAGAGGGGTGGGTGGGTGGGGTGGGGTGGGTGGGGTGGGTGGGGTGGGGTGGGCGTGGGGTGGGGTGGGGTTGGGGTGGGGTGGGGTGGGGTGGGGTGGGGTGGGGTGGGGTGGGGTGGGGTGGGGTGGGGTGGGTTGGGGAGGGGTGGGGTGGGGTGGGATGGGGTGGGGTGGGAGGGGTGGGGTGGGTGGGTTGGGGTGGGGTGGGGTGGGGTGGGGTGGGGTGGGGTGGGGGTGGGGTGGGGTG
Source organism: Hymenopus coronatus (assembly GCA_030762935.1). NCBI lineage: Eukaryota > Metazoa > Arthropoda > Insecta > Mantodea > Hymenopodidae > Hymenopus > Hymenopus coronatus. The sequence continues at coordinate 115 of CM060880.1, read as the reverse complement.
GGGTGGGGTGGGGTGGGGTGGGGTGGGGTGGGGTGGGGTGGGGTGGGGTGGGGGGAGGGTGGGGTGGGGTGGGGTGGGGTGGGTGGGGTGGGGTGGGGTGGGGTGGGGTGGGGTG